>OZ010787.1:410944541-412438208 GCA_963932465.1 Maratus speciosus | reverse complement strand
TCTTAAAATGCTGAAATGATTGAATGACACCAGAATTTTCAAACAAATTTATTTGAAACTAAGTACTTTGTGTACTTCACGTGCTTTATAAAAGAAAAATTTTTATCCCTAAACTCTCGTGCCAGTGTTGCATTTATGGATTAAAATTAACTGATCCGAAAATGAACCACTTCCTCTCAAGGGGTTAAAGGGAAATGGTTGATGTAAAAATTATTTTTCACATATTTAATAATACTCGGATCTTTATTTAACATTGCCAGACTATACTAGGAGTGTCTAAACACATTTAAAACACTTTCAGACGCAGAGTAATTATGTTTGTAAAATGGTGAAAAATTAACAGCCATCAGAGTTTACAAACGAATTTATTTGAAAACAAATACCTGCTTTTCTTCACATACATTATAAAATGAAAATTTTATTAAAGTATTCTGTGTGCCATGTGTAAGTTTTGGAATTAAAAGTAAGTGATCACATTTGTGACTACCTCCTTTGAAAGGGTTAAGAGCTTACTTCAGTCACGGTTAGAAAGGAAAACGCTATTGCTAAGTCTATGGGAGCGTTAGCATCAACTATCTCGCTCAAATTTTGCTATTTTTGAATGTTTTTTTGCATAGGATAGCTGAGGACGACCTACAACCGGGCTATTTTTAACTTTTTCGGTTTCAGATTCTTTTTAAAAATTTAATTTTACTTTCGGATCCGGTTCCGAAATTGAAACTATCCAACAAGAAAAAATAATATAACCAAAATCGAAAAAGTAAAAACTAGCCCGGTTGTAGATAATCCTCAGCTAGAGAAACAGCACCGAAAACTGGCGATATGAAGCAGTTAAAATAATAAAACTTTGTAAAAAATAACCATAAAATAAAAACAATACATAGGACGCGTTTCGGGCTAAAAATATAACAGTTCATCATCAGCTACGGTAAACACGTGTCCGTAAGCGGACAAGGTCAAAAATGAACTCTGAGTTCATTTTTAAATCTGACACATTTTTAAATTCATCTTGTTCGGAAACTCATGAAATTTGCAGGTGTTGTTATTCAGAAACAACGCGATCGAAAGACGTTTTCCATTTTTTTGGTAAAGGCAGAAGATCATTTAGAAAATACTGTCAAAGTTGATATTCCGAATTTCTGAACGTGATACAAAGGGAAAGAAAAACCTCGGGTCTTCACGTGACCACAATTGCTTATAAATGTATAAGAATTTTATTTTTCAAAAATGGAAAACTCATTGAGATTCTAAATCGCTTGAACAGTCAGGCCTGCCAATTTTATACCTTTATGTTTAAAATGTGTCAGAAAATTTCGCTTTGTTGAGCAGGAGATTTGAGAATCTCCTTAACCCTTTCTGGTCCGATTTTTTTTTTCAAGTTCGAGAACAAAATTACTCTTACTTTAATAATGTTAATCGTAGCCATTCAAATACATTTACTGAAGTGTAAAGATTACCTCATTGTCTGAAATATAGCGAATGTAATTATTTTGTGTACTATTCAATTCATATTTATGTGGAGGTGGCTTGCGCTTTCCAAAACATCCCGACCGCAGCGAAAGGGTGCAGCTAATTCTATGAGAACTAACAAAGCTTACAAATTTCAAAAAGATAATAAACTTGATGACTGGGTTATTTTGCATCTCCAACCTGAGAACCGAAGGTTAAAATTCACTTGAGAGTTCCTTTTCGATCTGGCCTGGAAAGATGTCCCAGCCAAGCACGGTTAGCGCAGAAGTATTGACGGCCGGTAAATCTCAGTGAAAGCCATTTCCCTCATAAAATTGTAAATATTAATTGTATATAGACTTTATTGCAGTCTTTAACATTAAATTAGATCTGCCTTAAACTTGAGTCTATCCCTTCTCACATTTATATGATAATAGTTTAAGGAAGCATTTTTGGAGACGCTTGGAAAGTATCGTATTACAACAGGGTTTAATAGATATTACAACTTTCTAATGTTCTCTTTTTGCGTTTTATCACACATGATTCGTTCAGAAAAGTAACCTGTATTTGAAATTTAAAGAGTGAAATATGTGTATAAAATAAAGGAATCGCAAACAGTGCAAAGAGGATTAAGCAAACTTTTATTATTATTGTTATTACTAAATGTCAAAACATAAATGAAGCCACAATAAGAAAGGCATACCATATACTATCATTACTTTATGTAGATAGTAACAAAAGTAATTGTTAAGATAAAATAATACTCGCCGGAAAGACATGTACTATCAATAGTGCACCAGACCCGAAAGGGTTAAATGAATTTAAAGTATTTCTTACATAGAAGAACTTTACAGAAACAGCCTCCTAATACAGTATTGACAAATTCGTTGGATCTGTCATATGGGCAAATTTAACTGGTTGCTTACTTTAAAACTACTATTTAATAGCCTTCACTAGTCATGCGGATAAATTTGAACTCAAATGCTAAACCTATTTGAGAAATCTTTACTGATTTCTGGCTCGTATTTTAATATTTTTAAATGAATTTTTTTTTTTTTTTTTTTTTTTTTTTTTTTGTATAGGATACCCGGGATTGATATCTTTTATCGTGTGTTTGTACTTTTTTGATTTTGGTTACAGTTTTTTAGCTCACAGGCTATCACAAGCCTAAGAGCTAATGTGCCCACAGGTTCTGTATGTACGTAACGCGATAACTCTTGGTAAAAATATTCGATTTGCTTCAAATTTTGGATATAGATTCATTCGGATAAGACTCTTCCCTGATTAGTTTTGGGGGTTCATTGGTTAAGTATAAAGGAGGGAACGGTGTAGAGTCCCCCCCTTAATTTAGATAAATGTGTTTTTCATACAGAATTATTCAATTCGTTATACCTGTTTATTCTGATAAGGCACTGATTGGATTTGGAGTTTCATTGGTTAAATATAAAGGGGGGGGGCTACCCTCCTTAAATTAGATAAATGAGTTTTTCATGCAGAATTATCCGATTTGCTTCAAATTTGATATTCTGATAAGGGGCTTCTCTGATTAAATTTGGAGGCTCATTGGTTAAGTATAATGGGGGAGTTAATCCCCCTAATTTAGCTAAATGGGATTTTGTCGATTTCTATATTTTTCGAGGGGTATTATTCTTTGAAATAAAAGTAGACGATACTGTTCGCGTGAATAGATTGTGATCTCAATGCCGTCAGTTTAACTTGGCACTTTTCTTTTTCTTTTTATATGAGGATAGTTTCACTTTCAGAACCTGTTTTAAAAGTGAATGTGTCCGCATATAAAAAACTGTAACCGAAATGGAAAGACTACAAAAGCACAGTATAAAATATTGATCTCCTGTATCCTATGCATAAAAAATCATTTAAAAATGTTAAAATACAAGCGAGAAATTTGTAAACATTTCTCCGAGAAGTTTAACATTAGTGTTATCGTTTTTCGCGTGACTAGTTTAGGCTCTTTAGATTCACAGCAATAAAATTGAGCATTTAGTATATAAATGTATTTTATTTTTAATTCAAGTAAAGGGTCCACTCAGCCTAGTGGTTGTCAAGTTGGGTAAAAAAGAAAAAATGAGGAACTGGAACTGGTGTTGACGGGTTCAATACAAGCAATGATCTGGACGACGTGTAAGGTTTTCTGGAACATGAACGATAATTCGGGTCACTTCCCCTTCAAAAGTCCTTCCTGTAGTCATCACTCCTACTGTAATATGGCCAGAACTGGCCAATGCTTAACAAAATTCCCCTCTCTTTTAAGGGGTCTTGTACCTTTTAAATGCGACGAAAAGCAGCAAAAGTTTGAACTGAAGTATCTTCAAAACCTTTTTATGTATAAACATGAAATTTTGCCTATTGATTAAACAGATTAGATTTTTTAATATACTACCATTAAAAACTGACTAGCCTTTTACAGATTTTATGGATTATTAAAGTTAAAATAACTCCTTTTATTACTCTGTAAGTCATTACACGCATGATATCTCGAGAACGTATGTATGGATCGTTATAAAAATTGAAATAGATGATAAGCACATTTGCGCGTTCAAAAGGACCTACTTTTAAGTATTTACAATAGTAAGATTTTTAGTTATGATTATTTTTTTTATTCATTTAAAAAAAAATGATTTTTTCATAAAAAAATATTTTTTTTACATGATTAATAATATAATTTTAATCTAAGAGTAGATCATTTAAAAAATACATAAGTTTTTATTACGTATGTCAAATTTCATAATAATCCATAGATATGTTCTTCAGATAACATGCTCTCAATGACTTACGGAGTAAAAAAAGAGCTATTTTAATTTCAACAATTCATAAATTCAGATTACTCAGTTTTTAATGATAGTATAGTAAAAAGCAAAATCTGTTTAATGAATAGTCAAAATTTCATGTTTATACATATAGAAAGGCTCTGAAGATGCTCTAATTCAAACTTTGAATTTTTTGTTGATTTTCAGCGAGTTTAAAAGGGAAAGTTCACTGCTGAACAAGCGCGAAACTTTCTGACATAATGACGTTAAACATTTTCAAACGTAAAGTATCAAATCGGTAGACTTCACCATCTAAGGGATGTGGAATCGAAATGATTTTTCCATTTTTTAATAAATAAATTATTTATCGAGTTATATGCGTTTTTGATCACGTAGCAAGACTTTTTCTGCCTTTGTTGACTGGCTTTCTTTTTCGTCGGGAAATCCCGTTCAAAACGCCAATTTTAACAGTGTTTTCTGAAAGATCTATTGTGTTTACATAAAAACGGAAAGCGTCTTTCGATTGCATTTATGAGTAACAACACCTGCATGTTTCATGCGTTTCAGAACAAAAATGAATTAAAACATATGACATAAATTTTCACCTTTGGATTTGAGAACAGCCTCAAAGTAAAGTTCGGTATTTTTATGATAACGGAAAACACAACACACATATAGTGTCATAATTTAATAAAATTAATATAACCCATACGAATTTTAATAGTTCATTGCCTACACGATGATAATTATCATTCAAATTTCAGTCCACTACATACAAAAATGCAAATAACTAGCCTTTAGTTGGTACGCTGTCATCACGGGTATAAGTACATCGGATACAATGTGAAAAGGTTGGTAATTAATTACTAGGATTCTTCAAACAATATTAATGGTTGATTTATTTACAATAAAAAAACTATTTACATTTATAGGCACGGATACAACAGACTCTGCCCAACAATAGGTCACGCGTTAAGAAAGATATTATCTACGTACTGGGTTATATCATTAAATTGCACTATTCTCTTCTCAATTTACCTTATTCAACGGGTCTCCTGACTTCTCGTACGTACACTACTCCAAACAGGGGTAAATACTTTTCTAAGCTCTACGTTTCACCATCAACGCAAGAGTTCTCTCTCTCTCACTGCTTCATCTCCATTCAAGTAATAACGGGGCCTCGCCTGTAAAGTACAGACAATCCGCATGCCTTATACTGACCCCCCACGTCAACTGACCAGCCATACCAGTAGATTCTCTTTTGTTCATCCTCCATTCTTCTAATTATATGGATCGCTATTTTGATTCAAATTCCGATGTAAAAAGGAACCTATTCGCGCATTTTCTTTCATACAATAGAGCTTTTCATACAATACAGATATGAATATAACAGAACTCATTCCAATCCCAAAGAGAAGGAAATATGTTTCCCTAACCCAAGTACGTAGATATTGGTATAGAGATAAATACAATACATAAAGAAAAATAAAATTAATTACCAGTAATTTCCATTAGGCATATATTCATTAAAGACAGAAATCTGATTCTAATAAAAGAAAGTCTCGCTTTGTGTGCGATGGCTAGGAAAATCTATAAGCGCATACGAGGCTGAAAAGTTGTATGGAGATAGTCCAAGGCAAGTTCGAATGCACCTGAGACTCGGAAATTTAAATTTTTGATAATTAGTCGAGATATTAATTACAAACGTTAAAAACCCCAATCTGTTTCAATCGCGAGAAGGGGGAAGGGCTACCAGAAAATTGGGATATGCAACAGAGACAAGACAATGGAGGTTTTCGCACTCATGCACATTTAGAAGACTATTTGAGGTAGGGATTTGAAAATTTGCACACATACGCAAAATAATAGTCTATTTCAGCATTTCTAAAAATTAAAAAGTCCTTCCGGCCAGTGCCGGGAGGAAGAGATAGCTTTCATATTCCTTATTTTAAAAAAGCCAACTTATATTATTCAAACACACGAAGCTCAATTTAGTGGAAACCGAATATAGGAGATTCAATACTAATTTTTATCAATGAGAATTTCACGAAATTAGTCAGCTTTATCCAAGCTGCTTTTATTTAAAGTAACTGATATTTGGCTGCCAAATTCGGCGATTTCTTAAAATGCCTGCCATTTTAACACAACATGGTGGATGAGGCTAACCAGTGAACTTGGTCGAGACCTTAGTAATTGCTGTGCACATGCTCACTCACATCGGAATCAGTTGATATACACGAGTGCTGTCGCAGGCAAAAAAATCAGATTTTTCAAAATGTCACCCACATTAGAAATTGAAACTGCTATATCTGAGCCAGTTTTTAAAATAAAGACAAACAAAAAATGCTCCTGAATCCTTATATCAAGGTCAAATACTTAAGAAAGAAACCTTTTTCAATTTCTAATTTTTTGCACCTCACTTTAAATATAATTTTTTTTTTTAAATTTAATGGCCGCCATTGCTGATGAAGCTGGCCAGCGAACTTGGTTGAGATATTGATGTATACTATCCACATGCCTTCTTCCATCGAAATAGGTGAATACGTGTGTAATCGCGTGACAAATACAAGATCGTTTCAAAGTGTTAGCCATGCTAGAAATTCAAAGTGCTATAATTCAACCATTTTTTAAGATATAAACAAAAGAACAAATTTTCAGAAACAAAAACTGCTCCTGAATCTTTGTATCAACACAAAACACATAAAAAAAATCTTTTCATTTTCCAATTTTTTAATACCTCATTTTAAATTTTAAATTTAATATTTTTTAAATGGCAATCCTTTTGAAACAAGATGGCGAATGAAGCTGGCCAACGAACTCGGTCGAGACATTGGTATGTACTATGTACAGACGAAGTTACATTCAAATCGGTTCATAAATACGCCTATTATCACGTGACAAAAATCAGGTCGTTTTAAAATGTCAGCCACAATAGAAATTCAAAATGCTATAACTCAGCCATTTTTTTAGATATAGACGAAACAAAACCTGCTCCGGAATCTTTGTATTAAGGTCAAACACACACGAAAAAAAATCTTTTTCATTTTCCAATTTTTTGGTACCTCATTTAAAATTTTTAAATTTTTTTAAATGACCGCCATTTGAAACAAGATGGCGGATGAAGCTGGCCAACGAACTCGGTCGAGATATTTGTATGTACTATGTACACACCAAGGTACATCCAAATCGGTTCATAAATACGTCTGTTATCACGTGACTAAAATCAGGACGTTTCAAAATGTCAGCCACGCTAGAAATTCAAAATGCTATAACTCAGCCATTTTTTAAGATATAGACGAAACAAAAACTGCTCCCGAATCTTTTTATCAAGGTCAAACACATAAGAAAAAAATATTTTTTCAATTTTTTGGTACCACATTTCAAATTTAAATTTTTCTTAAAAATTTAAATTGCCGCAATTTTTAAACAAAATGGCGGATGAAGCTGGCCAACGAACTCGGTCGAGACATTGGTATGTACTATGTATAAACGAAGTTACATCCAAATCGGTTCATAAATACGCCTTTTATTGCGTGACAAAATTCTTCTGAATTTTGTCACGCTTCAAAATGTCAGCCACGCTAGAAATTCAAAATGGTATAACTCAGCCATTTTTTAAGATATAGACGAAACAAAAACTGCTCCGGAGTCTTTGTATAAAGGTCAAATACATAAGAAAAAAATATTTTTCTATTTTCAATTTTTTGGTACCACATTTCAAATTTAAAATTAAAAAAAAATTAAATGGCCGCCATTTTGAAACAAAATGGCGGATGAAGCTGGGCAACGAACTCGGTCGAGACATTGGTATGTACTGTGTACACACCGAGTTACATCCAAATCGGTTCATAAATACGAGAGTTACAGTGTGACAAATTTCAGATATATATATATATATATATGTTGCATTCTAGCAACATTGGATTGGCTTTATCGTTGAAAATGCCGTACTGGCTGTCACGATAGTAGCTGTGGATCACATGCAGCGATAATGGCGTAAAAGAAGTGGTCAGAACAGATTCTTCGAATCTGTTATGTTAGTAGAACCAATTGCTGAAATGCAGTTGTCGAGTGAAAACAATGCGTTCCGTGAAGTTTCCCCAGAAGAAATTGAAACAACTCATAATATCTGCTAAGCACTTTATTAGAATATCTTGCAAAAAGTGCAGTTTCCACCAAGATAATTAGCCATCGCTCCGTAGTAGTAATTAGGTTTAAACAAAGTTCCAGATAATCGAAAAACAGGACGGTGACCAGGGGATGGATGAAAACTGGAAATACGACTCAAATCTGCTGCAACACAGCGAGTATCAACTTTTTGTTCCTCACGTGTAAGGATACAAATATGACGTTGGTCGCGCTCTCAACCAATGAATAATTAAGAATGTCACGTGATATAAAGAGTGCGAGCAGAACTAGCGGATGAATTTGAAGGAAAAAAGGATAACATCAGAAATGCGCGGGAAAGTGAAAATGGTAGCTAAAAGAATAATCTCGAAAGAAAAAAGCGCGGGAATGGAACATTTAATTTAAGAATACTAAAAGCGTAATTTTAAAGCGATTAAGACAAGTGAGACATTAAATTAAAGGGAAATTAACAGAGTTAACGATAGAGATTATTTAAGGATAAGGATTTAGTGAATAGAAAGTAGTAATTTAGAATAAGATAAGGAAATCGCGGAATTAGATCTAATAATGTAACATATATATACACATAAAATGTATATATATATAATGTAACATATATATATATCAATTTTGAACGGAGGGTGGTTTCGGGATCTGGGGGTCATGATCGATGAAAATATACCAAAATTTTTTGAAATCGCTTTCCTCCGAACGGCTGCAATAGGTAGCTTTTTGTAATGAAAGCTACCTAAAAATCCGCCGACAAAATACTCAAATATAGATTAAAAACTCATCAAAAAAGTGGCTGGCGGGTGGCCTTCTAGAACTCAGAGTTGAAAAACACAGATGAGAATAATTAAAAACCGGAGTGAGATTTTTTTAGTATATAAAAATTTTACGCAAATTAATATTCTATTTCAGAAATTTCAAAAACTAAGAAATCGGTCAAGAATTTACTGAAATATCAAATAAAAATCATTAATTAAAACGCGATTTTTTATTTCATCTGAGCACCTACTAGAGATTGTATTAAATTTACTTTTCTGCTTTTGGGATACGTGAATTCAATTACTTTCCCATAGGAAAGGTTTAAAAAAAAAGATAGTCAGGGATTTTTTGCGTATCGAAATTTTTAAAACTGTTTCAGGTAGGGATTTGAAAATTGGTACATATACGCAAAATAATATTCTATTTCATAAATTCAAAAGTTGAATAAAATAATTTAGTAACTTTTTATTTTATCAAAAAACCAATTTTTCAAAAACCATTTTCAAAACAAAGCTTAAAAAAACATATAAAAAACCATTTTCATTTTTAATCATCGGTTGAGTAACTTGGCCCCTTATACAGCCCCTTCTTGAAAATTTGACCAAAGAGGTAACTGGGTATGGGATATCCGTTTCTGCCCTCGGTTTGTCCACCCCTCGTCCATTAGGGCTTCCCTAAGTTGTCGCCCGGAGAGCAATTTCCTAACTTTTTCTGACCACCATCATGTGATAAATAGATTGTACGGCCTTTTCACGACTTTTTCATACTACGTACCCTCATCCCCCTCTCTCCCCCATTTGTCGCCAGGGGTTGCGGAATTTCTTTCGGATAAAGGTTTGTTTAGAATACAGTGCGCCCCCTGGCGGTAGAAAGTGGAACTAACAGATTTTACAGCGCATTCGCAGTACGCCTGCCATACGATGCCGCAGGCAGCGGGAACCCGTGTCGGATGTCTGTATGGAATATATTGCTTGCCCTGGTGATTGAAGATGGAATTAAAGGCTTTCACCACTATTACACGTGTCGGAGTTAGAGATCTGCACGGGCCGGGCTTGGGCCGATTTTCATTCACGGCACTCGGGCCGGGCCTAACTTAATTTTTCTGTACAGAGCCGGGCCTTTTTTCATTCCTAGTCTTCACGGCCTAAAATTTTCAGTCCTAGTTTTGAGTCAACCCGCATGAAAATCATTGTCTCAGCGCGGCCTGGTCCATTTAAAGGTCAGTTAAATTAAGCCTGGCCCAAAAGTTTTTGCAAAAAAAGCATACATTTTTGAATCGCCATTATTCTACACTTAAACATTAAAATTTATTATTTTTAAAGAATGGTAGATTTCTACGCATATTAAAATATAACTAAATTAAAATGCAGTAAAATGTGTGAAAAGGAACCGGCCTATGACGGAACCTTGTTTTAAACTGAAAAACGTGTTGATCCATGCAAAATTAGTATACTAATAAGTAAGAAAAGTATATATAATACATTTACACTTGCTAAGAAGGGAACTTGTCTATAACGCATTTTTTTTTTCTTTTCTATGCAATTCCATCTTAGAAGATTTTACTGTATAGCATTTTTCCGATTTTTAACACTTCTATACATGGAATATGGATTAACAATATTAATGATAACTGAAACATTTACATACAAGAAAGAGAGATTCATTAAAAAAATAAATATCGCAGACTGCTGCACTTCTATAAAAATAAAGATTATAAAAATGAAAAAAAAAGTTAAGATAAATATTTTTGGTCAGAACTCCTGGTACGAGACAAATTTTTAACCAATTCGACGTAAAAATCAATGTTTTGTAGAAGTTCACTCTGGCCGGGCCGAACTTTTAATTTTTTTATCGGGCCGGGCCGGGCCAATATTATTTTTTCTACGGGCTGGGCCAGGCCCGGGCCGAACTTTTAATTTTTGTATCGGGCCGGGCCGATTTTTTTTCTCTATGAGTCGGGCCTGGAAATGTCGGCCCGTGCAGACCTCTAGTCTGAGTTTCATCGGAAAGTGATTTGTTTAGAACAGAGTGCACCCCTGGCGGTAGAAGTTGGGATTAAAAGATTTTGCAGCGCGTGCGCAGCACGCTATACGATGCTGCAGACAGCTTAAACACGTGTTTTAAGTTCGTTTAGCACAAAATGTGTCCACAGCGGAGGCCCGATTCTCGTAGGTTCATTCGGTTCGAGGTTCGTTTTTTGGAAAAATTTCATATGAATTCGCCCCCCCCCCCCCGATATAATCACATACAAACTTAAGATTCACTTAACGTTATTATCAAGGGCCCGGGCAACGCCAATTGGACCAGCTAGTTTTAAACACAATTAATATTTAAAAAAAAAAAAAATTGATAAACATGCCAGGTACCCACCTCCGCTATTCCCCCTATTATTTTGCCGTGCGGCGAAGAATATTCACATCAAATAGGTCAACAAAATTAGCGACTTCTGTCGCGTAGGTGTTTGGCAACTTTAAGAGAAATTTTGTCGTAACAAATCGCTCTCTAACAATTATAGCCTTATCATTTGAGCGGTTTATTAATAATTTGGATTATTTGTAACTTTATGGAAGAGCAACAGATAAAACGTTTTGTGAAAAGTCCATTGTAATATACATAGTTTCTATACAGTATGTCTTTGCTAGAAAATGATATAAAGATTTACACACCATTTTACTATTTTTAGGTAAATAATTTCTATAGCTTTTATCGCTCAGCGTAGCTGTGATAGTAAATAGATAAAAAAATAAATATGTTTTATTGAGGCAATTTAAAAGTGGAATGATCTTCCCCTAATAACTTATAGACAAGTGATTAAGGGTGTTCTTATTTTTTCCCTTCTGTTCAACATTGTGAAATTTTCTGCTACAATAATGAAGTTATTTTTGCACTTTATTGTATAAAAAATACAGATTATACTTTGTAAGTCCATAAAATTTTCATTTTCCCTTAAATTTGTAATATTTTGGATTATAATCAAAACATTTTCTGTTGAAAACGTTTTTGATTATTGAGAGATTTCAGATTATTGAGTCCCGAAAATCGGCTTAAAACTCTACAACATTTAAAAAAAGATCCTTTTAATTTTATAATAAAATGGAAAATTACATTTGATTTCTTGGTATCTGAAAGAGAAAATCTGGAAATTTCATCCTTTTACGAATGAAAACCGTTTTGTGAATATGTCAGAAATTATCCTTTGTAAAAATCTGTAGTTTACAACCGGTGAAAATTTCCGACAATCTAATTACCTTTATCATATATTGTACAAGAAATTATCCTAAAGGAAGAAAAAAGGAATTGTGTTGTAAATATTTCTAAACTTAATGATGATCATCTGATTTTCAGATATTCTTCTTGGAATAGACTAGTACAAATCGTCGCGTGGTGCTTAAGATTTGTAGACAGTGCAAGAAAGTCGTTATCAAATCGAGTAAATGGTTTTCTCTCCGTCTTAGAGCTTTCAAATTCCACAACGAAAATTCTGAAAATAGCCCAAAAACGAGTGTTTCCGTGATGAAATATCTGATTTAAGTCATCACAACTCTTTAAAATCTTCAAGTAAACTTTTGTCTTTAAACCCATTCCTGGATCATAATTGTATTTTGCGTGTTGGTGGAAAATTGAGACATGCTAATGTCTCAGAAGATCAGAAACACCCAATATTATTGCCGAAGACACATCCTATAACTGCATTAATTATCAAACATTATCATATAACTTATTTACATGCTGGTCCACAGCTTCTTTTAGCTGTTCTTCGAACCAATTTCTGGATTTTAAGTGGTCGAGATGCAGTAAGAAAAATAGTGAGGAGTTGCGTGAGTGTTTTCATGCTTCACCATCTATTGGCACTCAAATAATGGGAGATCTTCCAGCCATACGTGTTAGACCAAGTCGTCCATTCTCAAAGACTGGAATTGATTATGCCGGCCCATTTATGTGCAAGGAGAGAAATCGTAGAAATATCAAGTCGTTTAAGAGTTATATATATATATATATATATATATTTTAATAACAAAGTGAACTGTATCACACGTTTAATTATAAACCCTCTTGGTTTCACACTCTTAGAATAGAATAAAATACATGTCAACAAAAAAGAACGTTGCCATTTTTTAGAAATTAAACTTACACAAAAATGCTCGCACTGAGCATTGGCAGACGATAAATAAATTTCGAACATATATATATATATTAATTTTCCTTATAACCAATGACATTTTTAATATAATAGATTAATAGTTTTTCATACAAGAAATTCCAATAAATATTTGTATGAAAAATGTAATTTAATAAAAGTAATAGCAAAATTAATAATTTTTTTAAGGAATTTTATTCAAATAAATCCTTGTAAACTATTCATGTGACGTATATATGAGCATATGTGAAATATATCAATGGCTGAAAAAAAATGGGATATAGCATTTTATTATATCATTTGTACAAAAATCTATCACTGATTTATTGATTATATACGAATTCTCACATAACATCATTTGTACAAAAATCTATCATTGATTTATTGATTATATACGAATTCTTATAATAACATCATGAAAAAAATTTCAATAATTACTAAATTCTACAAATAGCAATTATAATTACTAGTCGTTTGTTTATTTAAAACTGAAATTATTTTTAATGCAATGAAATAAAAATTGGTACGTATCATGGAAGACGGTAGTATTCCGAGTGACGCAGCCTTAAGCCTAAAATCGTATCGTATCGTATCGTAGAATTCGTAGATGGCGGAACTCATATATACAGCTAACTCGACATCAAAGAAAATGCGAAAAGCCGCCTGTTAATAACTCAGCAAATATACGTCCTATTGTTCTGATTTTTTTAAAACAGTCTTATATCTGCAGTCTAATCCTCTTCTGAATTTTTTACAATTCTACGTGCAGTATATTTTCAGATCTGTAAACCCATTTTGAAAGCAATTTCGATGGTGTAAGTTTGTCTTTTTTTTTTCTCCGAAACGGTCTAGATTTTTTAAAAAACATTAATATATAAAATGAATCTGTTTTTGATGAAATGGATAAGACTAACCTAGTATCTAGGAAAACTCTTAATTTTTATATAATCCGCATGAAAAATTGGACTTCTTAGGATCGGGGATTACATGTTATTCTATGGGCTAGCAGACAGAACGTTGCACATCGGTTTTGCGCGGTTGAGGTCACAGTTAAAAATCTGAATATTGGCAATAAATCTTTTTTTAAACTACAAAAACAGTTTATTATGTGCTTTAAAATATTTAGACTGTTTTTTTTTAAATGAGCAGTATTTTGTAATTATATGTATTTTATTTCATTGTTATTCATAGTAAGTAAACATTTTTTAAGGAGAAAATATTTCACATTAAAAAAAAATTCTGGTATTGAAATTCGATATTTATCGAAAATTCTCGTATCCAGTGTTGATTTCAGGGGGTGGCCCGGGGGGGAATGTCCCCCCCGGAGCAATGAGATGTCCCCCCGGAAGATTTGAGATTTTGTGTTTTCAATGGTCAAAAAGTGCAATTTCCCCCCCGGGAACTCTATAATGTCCCCCCCCGGGGCCACAGAAATCCCTCCCGGAGAAACGTGTCTGAATTCAACACTGCTCGTATCGAAATGTAAATTCATCGCGTTCGCCATAAGACTTCGCCATGTATCACTACGCGATACGCGAAGTTGACTGAAGAAATAAGAAATATCAAAGATCTTGAAATGGTATTCCAAGGGGAGAAGGTGAGTACAATTTCTAATTATCCAGACAGCATTCTTTGCAACCGATCCTTTCTAATTAGTATTTTGTTCTGAATTGTTTTTATTTTCAACAATACTTATAACTCTGTTTTCCTTACAAAATAACGTTCATGTGTGGCATAGGTATTTCTTGTGATATGTGAATGTAATACAGATAGATTACTAATTTAATTTTGTGTTTTGAGTTTTCTTTTAAAGAAATTAAACAAAATCTTTCATTTTTAAAGAACGCACAATTTAAATAAAAGGCATGACGAAATCAAAATTAAGATTTCCAATCCCGTTTATAAAATGATTCATTTGCGAATCGTTTCTAATAACATTATAAACGAAAATTGACATCTTTTTCGAAATGTGTATTCTTTCTGTGTATCTTTCGTTTATTTATTTATTTATTTTTTATAACTCTTTTCAGCTTCAAAAATTAAAGCATCGTAGTATTTTATTTTTATAAAATTAAACCTAAAGGGGAAAAAAAAATTCTTATTTCCGTTTATCTCTGTAACAAAAGAAAAACAGAAAAAAAAAACTGAAGCATTTCTTTTAGGCTAATTGATTACAGCCATGGGTGCAAGACCTTCAGTCTTGGACATATTTTTGACTGATAGTAAATTCTACTTTATATACTACTTAAATTATCACGATTAGCTCAAAGTGAACCATTTTATCCTGACTGGTTGTTTTGAGCTCTTAAAAGTAAAAATTTTCATCATGATACTATTCCTTATTTAGTAATTAAAGTTTATAGATAAATAAGATAAAACAGTTTTTTTGCAAAAGTAAGATACTTGTTTTTATTTAATTTTAAAGTTAATATGCTTAAAAGAAAGCTTTAAATGATTTACTTAAAAAAAATATAGGGTCACCCAGGGTAATTTCTGGTCAAAAGGCATTAACATCTAATTATTATAAAAACTATTAAAGGTATTGTTCCCAATTTTTTTGTGGAATAAGCCCCTTCTGATGGCTATATTATAAAATGCTTACTTAAATATATATTCACTAATAATTAAAATAATTATCATTTTTAAATGACCAATAATTACCCCGGAAATGGGGTAATTCTTGGTCACTTCTGTGGTAATTATCGGTCATTATCCTTTTACATGTAAATAAAGTGGTGCAATTAATTTTTTTTTATGACTGAGTAGTAAAATAAGTAGAATCAATCTTCAAAAAGTTTTGCTCATCTCATAATTGTGGAATAAGAAAGGTTAGACTTTGATTTGGGCATAAATACAAAGTTATTTGATGTGCAAAAGACTCTTGTACATTTTACAAAACATTAATTAGCCAAAGAATTTTTATGCATTTTTACAACATTTTTAAGCAGTATTTACTACTTTATTAGTATCCATTGTGAATGGATTTATTAATAATTTGCAAAGTTATTGGTCCATAAAAACTATAACTGAATGTTTGTTAATAAATAAGAACAATTCAGAACATGTTACTATTTAGAAAAGATTGGTTTCACAAACTTTCATTAGCAGCTGCATTGTAGCTGTCATGATAATTAGACTTTGTATAAACTAATAAAGTGATTACCCAGTAACCATTTCAATTAATATATTAATCTGACTCCCATCTTAAATTAAATATTAAGTTTTTATTCTGCTTTCATTAAACCATTCACTATTCTTTAACATTCCGCATATTCCGACTACAAAAACACTTTTTTATCAATTCCACCTGTACACTGGGGGGTTGCCGTGCTAGCGCGTTTATCGCCTAGTTGTGCAATAGCATTTGAAAGATCACCACACTAACATAAAAAAGTAGCAATAAAAGAAAAACAAAATTAATCAGTTGATTATAAAAAACCGGCTCCATTCTCGGTCGGGGGGGGGGGGGGGGACATCACAAGAAAAAAAACCCTCGCGAAATTTGACAGTATGTCAGGGAGGGGGAGTGGGGGGGGGGGAATCCAAAACTTCAGAAAAATAGTTGTAACTTTTCTAATAAATATGTTACGTGTAACATATGGTAGTAATAATCGGTATATCTGATGAAAATACAAATAATTTTTTAAAATGAACTATTTAATGATTTTTTTTATCCCTATTACTGTATTGGATTAATAGTAGTATAAGACCCGTAATTTTATATTCTAAAATCATTAAAAGCACTCTGCAAGCTATTGAAAAAAACAAAGTTATGGTTCGTTTTAATATGTAGATGACCCCTTAAGCAAATTTTATATACATCATTTAAAAGTAGACTTTATTTCCGATCGTTCGGTACCAGTAACTTTCTTCTACGGTAATGTGTTGAGGAGTTAGTAGTGGGTGTTTACTTTTTGTTTCCATGACTGTACGTTAGGGAAGTTAGTGCTTATTTATTTATTTATGTTAGTGAGCTACAAATGTTGCAGATTTTTTTTTTTTTTTTCAAACTAACTTTTGAAAGATTTTATTATTTAGGTAAGCTGGAGAGGTGGGTGCAAAAGCAGAAGTGGAATCTTCGGAGCTCAGGGGATTATTTTATATGATTTATTATTATTGTTAATAAAGAATTTTAAATAGGGATGGGGAAAGATTATTTTATATAAAATTAAAGAATGTTTAATTTTTTTGCACTAGGAATGAGAAAAGGGAGAAGCAGAAATTTGTAGTTTTGGATTTAATATAAATGTATGTAATTACTTTCATAAGTAAGCGATGATTATTATATATATATATATATATATAAAGGTTTAAAGAGTAATATTTCTGGCTATTTTTCTTAACAAAGTAAATTTTTTATATAGTAAAATTTAACAAAGCTTTTTATATCTCTGAAACAAACCAACAGAAATACCCTCTAAACATGCATGTTGTACATTACTTCCATATCTTACCAAAGAGTTCTTATAAAAATCTCATTGTACGGTGCTCTTTAAAATTGAAGTATGGTCATCCTTTTTTGCGGGGTGGGAGGGGGGAGAGATTGAAGGTGAATGGAAATCCTGACTGTGAATTCTTTGTATTGGTCTTTAATTTTTTTGTGTGTGTGTGTTTATGGTTTTATTTATTTTTTCAATAACCTCAAAAAAGTAATGATATCAATACAAAACCCCTTAACGGGTTAAAAGTTTGTGACGCAGCACTTTATCTTATGCTCTAAGAATTTTAAATATGGAATTTAAAAATAATGATATCAAATTTTGAGTGACGCTATACTATTAATTATAATCTCTGTATATATTATTTATTTCATCTTTTTATTTTTTTATAATCGCATGTGCAAAAATTATGTTCAATTTTAAAAAAATGTATAAAAGTTTATTCATTGATGCTTTAACATTTACACCTCTCATAAATTCCAAGTATGAGTTTTAAAAGATATGATATCAAAATTTTAGTGACGCTTTGATGTGGCTTTAAACGATTTGTTTTAAAATTAAATTTAAATTATTTTTTGTTTTGGTTAAGATATATTCACACATCTAAATAATAGTTTTAATTTTCCAATTTCCTTTAAATATGTCACTTTCACTGAATTTATATAATGCATTTAAATATATTTATTTGAATAAATTAATTTATCCTTTGTCCAATGCTATTAAAAATTTAAAATAAGATTTACGTAAATAATTTTTTTGCGTCATTGTATCCAAACTAAGTGAAATGTATTCAAATGGATACTATGAGGCAAAAAAATTATTTACGTAAATCTTATTTTAAATTTTTAATAGCATTGGACAAAGGATAAATTAATTTATTCAAATAAGTACATTTAAATGCATTATATAAATTCAGTGAAAGTGACATATTTAAAGGAAATTGGAAAATTAAAACTATTATTTAGATGTGTGAATATATCTTAACCAAAACAAAAAATAATTTAAATTTAATTTTAAAACAAATCGTTTAAAGCCACATCAAAGCGTCACTAAAATTTTGATATCATATCTTTTAAAACTCATACTTGGAATTTATGAGAGGTGTAAATGTTAAAGCATCAATGAATAAACTTTTATACATTTTTTTAAAATTGAACATAATTTTTGCACATGCGATTATAAAAAAATAAAAAGATGAAATAAATAATATATACAGAGATTATAATTAATAGTATAGCGTCACTCAAAATTTGATATCATTATTTTTAAGTTCCATATTTAAAATTCTTAGAGCATAAGATAAAGTGCTGCGTCACAAACTTTTAACCCGTTAAGGGGTTTTGTATTGATAATATTTACATACGTATTTTTAGTACATTTTTCTACCTTTTTTTTAACCACTGACATCTTTGTCAAAATTCATTAGTGATTTTCTTCATGCAAGTCATTTCAATAAATATCGATATGTGAAAAATGTAATTTAATAAAAGGAATAGTTCATTAAAACATATATATATATATATATATATTTAAATAAATCCTTGTAAATTATTCTTGTGACAGCAATTCAAGTCGAGCATATCTGAGATAATAATCAATGGCTACAAAAAAGTTGTCTTTCAGAATTAAATCAAGATTAATTCTCAATTACTAAAAACGGAGTGCATTAATGTCAATATAAGGAAGAAGGAAAAAAGTTCATGAAATATCACTTTTCTCTTTTTTTTTTCCCTCTATCTCTCTAGTGGAAGCGTAAATAGTTGAAGCATAGATAAATACAAATCTATTCAAATAAGTAATTCAGATAATGAGAATTTTAATTTTGATTTTTGTTTAAAATTTTTGAAAAAAAAAAGTTTTACAGATTGATGGTATCTAAATAAATCCTTTTCCACTTTAGTTCTATAGAAAGAAAGAAATAAAAGTTTCTGTCTTTTTTTTTCACTCGAAATATTTCCGAAATGACATAATGCTTATGTTAATCAGGGAACTTACCGTGCAAATAAAGAGACTTTTCTAATAATAACAAGTAAAAAAAAAAAAAAAAGAAAAGAAAAAAAAGTTAAATATTAAAAAGTATTTTTGCAAATATTTGGAATTAAAATTGAAATACTTTTGATTATATCTCTAATTCTTATATAATTCACCATTCTTGTGAAAAAAGTCTTAATAATTAATAAACTCTTCAAAGAGTAATTTTAATGACTTGTCTTTCATTTTCTACCTTAAATTATTTTTAGTGTAAGTAAAACTAACGATATAAAGGATGAGGGAAATGAGAACATAAAAAAAAGTAATATGTATTTTATGTAATAGTAAGCCATTGTTGGTTTCTTTTGTTTCTAACCGATGACCAGGACCCTACCTGCTGGGTTGCCACCAGCTGAATGGGTTTGATATCTGGTACCGGGGCGGCTGACGTCATCGCCTAGATCGTCATCGTATCTACAATACCTACTGTTCAGTTGCGTACTTATTGTTGTTTCGTACCTGCACATTGCTACTCAAGTTGATCTCGTAATTTAGAAACCTTGATCAGATGACGACACCTTCACATGGCAAGGCGTATCCAGAGGTATAATTCACAGGTAACTATGAGGACCTTCAGGGCCGAAACTAGCTTTTTTTTGCACCCGAAGCAAACATGAATTTTGGCGCTCCCCCCCCCCCCCATCTTCCGCTAAATATATTTGCAAAGAGAACTTTACTAATTTTCTAATAGCCGACTTATTTTAAAATTTAAAATATGTAATCATAAAATATGTAATACTGAACTACGTAATCTACAATGACGTATCGAAAAAAAAAAAAAAATAAAATAAAATAAATAAATAATAATAAAAAAAAAAATGGCTTTTTTTTTTTTTTTTCATTCTGACCAAACAATCAGAGTTCTAACTTTTTACGACTGCTCTTTCATCTTCACCTAACACTTCATTTATAATGGCTGTTTCATAATAATGGAAGCCATCAGTCAATCAGAAAAAAATGATCCATTCCAAAGGTATTTACCTTTATTTGGCGCCCCTTCGTTCTGGCGCCCGGGGAACATACCCCTCCCCCCCCCCTTAGTTTCGGCCCTGGGACCTTGCACCCACGATGGATTTTACATGCACCAGGCGCCATTAGCGTACATGGAGAAATTTTAGTAGGCAGTTAGCCTAGGTCCTGCGACCTTCAGCTACGAGTTCGATGGTCTGTCAACTGGGCCACCGCTGCCCGATATAACTGTGTTTTCCTGGAGTTTTCGAAGCCTAATAATTGATGCATATTTGCCAAATGAAAATGGTACTTTTAGAGTAGGGGAGGAGGAAGCAAAGAATGGGGAGCTGTAGACAGAGAAGGGATTATCTGCCAACTAGAGAGTCATACCTTGTGCAACGGAATTTCTAAGGTTGGTGAAACAATTATTAACTAGAAGGTATTATATTTTGACACAGAACTTCGGATTGATTCCAACTTTTACTTCAATTCTGGGAAAAGGAGATTTTTATTTTCGCTTGAAATATTTCCAAAATGACAGAATGCTTATGCTAATCAGGGAAATTTCAATGTAAATGAAGAGAATTTCCTAATAATGACCAGTAAATAATAGTAATAAAAAAAAGTTAAATATTAAAAAGTATTTTTACAAATAGTATTTGAAAACAAATTTTAAATGTTTTTGTTGATAGCCTAATTTTTATGTTACAACGTTCTTGTAAAAAAGTCTTTAACATTTAATGACTAATCTTTTATTTGTAAGACTTATTTCACAAGACTATTACGCTGTATTAGTACAATGCAAAAAAAGTCATAAAATTTTAGTATATGTACTGTAAACTTTACTGTTTTTCTACCATTTTTATTTTCTACGACATGAGTACTAAATTTCTTCGTTACAGTAAATTAAAAAAATCACCATATGTACCACTTTAAAGGTAAATAGCATTTTTACAGTAAAATAACTGTTTGCTTGTATATATATGGCATATCTACCGCTAATTATTATCTAAATTACTAAAGTAATATTTCGTTTTCACCAGTTTAAAATAAATCGATGCCTGTTCTGTTAGTTTCATGCTCATTAAACTCCTAAGGCATGTCTTTATGCAATCGAAACTTATCCGGTACGAACAAACAAACGTGCAAGCCAATTTAAAAACAAACAAACGTAGAGAAGTTTAAAATAAATAAACGAACAGACAAACAAATGTACAAACATACAAATAAAGAAACAAGGAAAAAAGAACAAACACACACAAACGTAAAAACAAATAAAGAAACAAGCGTGCAAACAGACTTACATACAAAACTACATACAAACAAACAAACAACTACTACAAACAAACATACAAAAATAGTAAAACAATCGAATACAGAAACAGGCGTGCAGACAAACAAAAGTACAAACATGTGTACCAATAAACGCATACATGTAGCAAAAATCAAACTTGCAAAAAACTTTCAAGAAAGTACGAAGAAACAAACAAATTTTTAAACAAAATTATACAGAAAGGAACGTGCGTACAAACAATATTACGTGTAAGCAACGTTCATAGAAACAATCGTACACATAAAAAACAAACGTAAAACGTACAAGTAAACAGACTTAAACAAACAAACTTGCAAAAAACTGAAAACCAACAAACATGCAAATAACGCACACGCGTACAAAAAATGTACAAACTTGCAGAAAACATACAAAAAGTACAACGAAACAAACAAATCTAAAAACAAACGTACAGTCGTGGAAAAAAAAGTAAACACCCCCTACTAACTCCTCAACATATTATCGTAGACGAAAGTTACTGGTACCGGACGATTGTAAATAAAGTCTACTTTTAAAAGGTGTGTATAAAATTTGCTTAGGGGGCCATATACATATTAAAACGAATCCAAACTTCATTTTTTTCAATGGCAGTACCCAAATTTAACGAGATATTTCAAATCTTTGGTTCAAACTATTCCGAGAAACCAAATTTCAAGTCATTCGAATGGTAAGTTTTTGAATTATAGACATTCAAAAGTTAGTACTTTTAATGTTAAATTACATTTTCATATTTTTATTTGTATCTCCTGAAATTATTCTCCTAATGAACTAATTTTTTGTGTAGCAATAATACTAATATGCCCAAACATAAATACGTTGAATTTGCAATTTTTATAATTTTATGATATGAATTATGAATTATGAAATTAATATTCGAAAAAATTATAAATTGCAACATACAATTTTTTTGATGGATTTAGATTTATTAAGTCCTGCTTTATGGAAATCCAAAATTTCACATTTTTCTTCCAAGTAGATTTCAAATTATGCTTAAAAAACGGCAAAATGATGGTTTAAGGGGCCGTCTATGATAGAAGTGAGTAAATTTTTGAAATTTATTCTGCTATCCTGTAATCAAACAGGTTTCATTGACGCTTAAACGTGCCTTGATCAAGAAGGCGGCTCTCTCGGTTAACAATCGAGTTCGGAACTTAAATTTGGATACAGCCCTTAAGATACACGCGATATAAAATAATTAATTTCTCGGAAACTTATGGCGCGAATTGCGTAAAAATTTGTTTATAGGCTAATTGAAAGGTGTAGAGTTCATTTATGCTGTCAGAATTGTGTACTGCTATTGAAAAAACAAAGTAATGGTTCGTTTTAATATGTAGATGTCCCCTTAAACAAATTTTATATGCATCATTTAAAAGTAGACATTATGTACAATCGTTCGGTACCAGTAACTTTCTTCTACGATAATTTGTTGAGAAGTTAGTAGGGGGTGTTTACTTTTTTTTTCCACGACTGTACATACAAGCAACGCATATTACAACAAGCGTACAAACAAACATACAAAAAATGAAAAAAAAAAGCGTTACCAAAAGAAAAACTAACAAAAAACACAAACAAACGTAGAAACAAACAAATTTTAAAACGAGCACACAAACAAATTTACAAACAAACGCACATATAAAAGTACAAACAAACAAACGTACAAAGACGTACAATGTAACAAACGTACAAATAAATAAAAGTAGGAACAAGCAAAAAACAAATATACAAATAAACGAATAAATAAATAAACAAACAAGCATACAAACGTATAAACATACAAAGAAATTCTAAAACTAACATACAAATAAACGTTTAAACAAGCAGACAAATGTGCATATGAACAAACGGACAAACACACAAATAAACGTACATACGTACCTACGTATATTTCTTCTTCATACTTTTGGCATAGATTATACATACTTATGAAATTTAGGTGGAATAAATTATATTGTGATAGCAATTTCTGAAACATTTTTTAGTTACTTTTATCGTTAAATGTTTTTTTTTTTTTTTTTTTTTTAAATAATTCAATGATCCGCTAAATTATGGGTTTCGGCGATGCGAGAATTTTAAAAGAATTTAAAAATGAGAAAAATTTATAACAATGTAAAAAATATTTTACGTGATAGTGAACAATGGCTGATTTCTTTACAGCAAGACTGCGCGAGGGTTACATGGCAAAGGTGGATGAATGACTAGTCCAGAGATCTATCAAATGTCGGAGTCGGCCTAACGATTATAAACGAAAGCAAATAAATATTTATTATCTTCTGTAGTGAAAATGGAAAATAGATTCCAAATTGAGTTATTCCTTCAAAAAGATACTATATCAAATTTCAAACATGGCTTCAATTATCAAAATTTAGATTTTTAATAAAGATCATGCATTTCGAAAAGAATACATATATAAATAGAAAAAGAGTAAAAACTATTTACAAATGAAAAAAAAATAAATTTTACGTGCCGGAACATATTAAAAGTCTAATTTATTATTAATTGTTCAAGTAATAAATATTAGAAATGTCTTAACACCTAAAAATCTTTAGCAGTTGATGAGCTGAGCTAACCCGCAGACTTTCCCCTATTGAGCTCTCAACCAGCACTAAGAATAAATTTTGAAAATGAGCTTTTAGTGTGAAGTGCATTTCAAGTCAAGTAGTCTTTCCTTTTACAATGGGTTCAGCCCGTCGTTTTCTCTCTATTCTTTTATCTATTCAAAATGCCGAGGAGTTGTCTGAGAGTTGTCTAAGTATTGGCAAATACAGGATTAAATAGATTTTTGCTAAATTTTTATTATTTCCATCAGATGAAATAGGTGGGGATTCCTCTATTATCAATCTATATTTAAATAACGTTGTTCGTATCACTAGTAGGCGTCGCATCTGCGTGTCTCTAGTGATAGATAAATGAAATGAACAGATTTATAAAAGTGAATAGTTTGTACAGTCATGGAAAAAAAAAAGTAAACACCCCCTACTAACTCCGCAACAAATTATCGTAGAAGAAAGTTACTGGTACCGAACGATTTTAAATAAAGTCTACTTTTAAATGATGTATATAAAGTTTGCTTAGGGGGCCATCTACATATTAAAACGAACCATAACTTCATTTTTTTCAATGGCAATACCCAATTCTGACAGCATAAATGAACTCTACACCCTTCAAATAGCCTAAAAACAAATTTTTATGCAATTCGTACCATAAGTTTACGAGAAATTAATTATTTTAAAACGAGCGTATTTTAAGGGCTGTATTCAAATTGAAGTTGGGTTCTCGATTGCTAACCTAGAGAACCGCCTTCTTGATCAAGGCACCTTAAGCAGCCAATGAAGTCTGTTAGATAACAAGGCAGCAGAAGAAATTTCAAAATATCTACTCACTTCAATCATAGACGGCCCCTTAAACCATCATTTTGCTTTTTTTTAAGCATAATTTGAAAACTACTTGGAAGAAAAATGTGAAATTTGGGATTTTCATAAAGCAGGACTTAATAAATCTAAATCCATCAAAAAAATTGTAGGTTGCAATTCATAATTTTTTCGAATATTAATTTCATAATTCATAATTCATATCATAAAATTATAAAAATTGCAAATTCAGCGTATTTATGTTTGGGCACATTAGTTTTATTTCTAAACAAAAAATTAGCACATTAGGAGCATAATTTCAGACGATATAAATAAAAATATGAAAATGCAATTTAACATTAGAAGCACTAAATTTTGAATGTTTATAATTCAAAAACTTATCATTCAAATGCCTTGAAATTTGGTGTCTAGGCATATTTGGAACCGAAGATTTAAAATATCTCGTTAAAATTGGGTATTGCCATTGAAAAAAATGAGGTTTGGGTTCGTTTTAATATGTAGATGACCCCCTAAGCGAATTTTATATACGTCATTTAAAAGTAGACTTTATTTCAAATCGTTCGGTACCCGTAACTTCCGTCTACGATAATTTGTTGAAGAGTTAGTAGGGGGTGTTTACTTTTTTTTTTTTCCACGACTGTATATATTCAAAATGTATATATTCAAAATTTCGAAATTTCTTTGCAAGAATATAAATTAATATTAAAAAAGGAAAGGTAGTGGAGATTTTTGCTCCCCTGAAGGGTCATTTTTTCTTCATTTTTTTATATTGTTTTGATAGAATTTTAGGGTCTATAATTACTGTTTCTAACTTGAATTTTTCTCAATATGGATTTTTTAAATACGTTATACAGTATAACATTATATTCTTAAACATAGGTAATTAAAAATAATTTAATATATTTTGACATTTTTAAAAAGCAATTTGATTTTTGTTTTGATAGGAAACCCTTAAACTATCATTGGTACTTACAAATTGTATTATTTAATAAATAAATTATAACATGCAAAAAATACAGCTTGATTTATGAGCGCTTCTTACAGAAAAATGTTGATATAAACAAGGTAGAACTACATTAACATTTGCTAAATAAACATATGATTCTGAACTTGTGTGACGATTTTAACCATTTCAGGGGCAAATCACTGTTACTTGTAAAATGACGAAATGATTAAATTACACCAGAATTTACAAACAAATTTATTGAAACTTCTCTACGAATATCCTTTATATATTATCAGCGTAACTTCCAGGTTTTTTCCAAACGAACTCCTCGAATTAAACGATCCAGGAGATGAGGTTGTGCCTTCGGCAGCGTACACCCGGGAGAATTACGCCCGATCTGGTCTCGAATCAAGGGGATCTTGAATTATTGTAATTTTTTTATTTCGACCCAGATTAAATTCAAATTTTACGCATCCTCGTCCACTTTGTCAAAGGGAGCGATTTAACAATTTCCCAACGTTATTTTAATCACAACAATAGCAAAATTTAGCTTAGAGTTCTTGAAATTTCAGTTTTTTTTTTTTTTTTCTTTTTGTCAAAAAACTGTCGAAGAAAGCTTAAAAACGCTAAATAAGTTTTCTTCGTATTGTATAAACAAGGGAGCAAAGAATAATTCCTTTTGTTTTTTATTTTATATTCATAAATGTATACTTTTTTCTTTTTTACTTGACCTAAATTAAAGAATGTACTGAATGGACATTTTTGTATAAATTTGTTAACATTTAAATTTAAAACAGACAATTTTCTAGATTATTTCTTACGGTCACACAAAATATACACTGCAAAAGACAAACGTTTCTTAGCCATATCCCACACTGAACAGACAAGCGACAAAAAAGCGTAAGTCAAGCTACATTTCACCCTGATAACAAAGAAGAAGCCGGTTTGAACGCTACAATTTGTCTCCTGTCTCACGCTTTTGTCTGCTTGTCTGTTCAGTGTGTGATCTGCCTTAGGCTGCGTACAGACGCGAGTTTTGCCTTCATTCTCCAGTTTTCGTGGAAAATCTTTTATTCTGAATGGTTCTGCGGTTTATTCACAAAAGAATGAGGGGAATCAACAATGGGTCAGGAGATAAGAAGCTCGACTCTACTTGAAGGAAAGGTTCCTCTTTTGCAGGACATCAGTCCCTTTCCAGCTAAAGTCAATAAAAATAAAAAAAAGACCGCGTGTCCACAACAATCGACGCCAACACTGATAACAGTTAGAAGGATGGTGCGTTCGCAGCCTTAATCTACTAAAATACTATATAACCATTTACGAAAATATACTCCCGAGGTACTGAAGATTTCGAAAAGCGATCTGTTTCTTTAGAAACAGCAAAAAGCAATGTATCTTCGAAATTTAAAGAAGTATTAATTAAAAAAAAAGTTTTTGCAGCTGCCACTGGCTTTCGTAAAGATTTTTGAGTGGCTAGGTTAATAGGTCCCAACACTATTTTAATAGGTTCCAACATTAGTAATAATATTAATTTCCCCATTATATTCCCAGTATACTATAAATTGGGCAATTTATAGCGTATCATTCGATTTTCTTAGACAGGTTTTTATGATACTATAATTCTCAATTAGACATTTACAGCTGCGTAAATGAATTTATACACTGAGGTGTAACAAAACAATATTAATTATAATGATACTGTTAATGTTGTTAATTTATCATGTTTGTTGAAAATATAGCGCCTAGAATATATAGTGTCGAAATCAGCTATCCCTGTAATACTTAAAAAAGCGCTAAAATATTGTATCCCTTAAATGTGCAATGATACTGCTGCAATATGCAGATGGCAGCGACATCTGCAGGATATTTTCTACAACTGCAACAAATTGCTAGTCTATACAATGTAATACTAGTACTACGAAAATCCCGCGGATGTCGCTGCGATCGACACTTGGGATTTTAGCAGTATCGTCGCACATTTAAGGGATACAAATTTTTTAGCACTGTTTGCATAGCATATTTCCACACTAGGTATTCTAGGCGCTGCAGCTGAAACTACATGTTTGTTAAAAACTACTCGGAAAAGTTTCCGAAAATTAGTGGCTGCAAAAGAAAATATGTTATTATAAATGCTTCTTTAAATCTTGAAAATATATTAATTTCTGAGGTTTTTAACACTTTACACTCGAGAGGTGGCTCTCATTCACCACTAGTGTTGCCAGGTGTCCCGTGTAGATCGGGTCTCCTAATGCGCTAGGCACCTGTAATTTCTTACATTTTATTTCGCTGTCTTTAATCGCAGATATTTCTGCCACTAGATAAGCTAAAAAAAAATACTTTAAAATACTGGTGTCCAGAGCGTTTGGAGTCTCAATTCACGCGGGACACCTGGAAAAATTAGTGGTGAGTAAGTGTCACCTTTCGGGTGCAAAGTGTTAAGATAATTCTTTTCAGAATGCTGGGTAACTCGGAAATGGTTAATGTATGTTTTCGTTTGTGGATTTATAATACTTTTCTAGATTAAGGCCACATGGAACATCTCGACAAGTAAATTGAAGCAGTTTTTACGAAATATTTAATATCATGTATTTTATTTAAAAATAGAGATAGAAATGATTTATATAAATGTATATATATATATTTTTTACAGTAAACATACACATTATAGCCCATATATAAATCAAAAGAAATTAATTTCATGCATAAATTAGTTTTTAAGAACTAATTAACTTTTTACATATTTTTTGAACAATATGTCTATTCGGTAAACTGTTGAATATATCACCTTAAAATCTGTTGTGGTTTCAGAAAATAGACTATTTGACAATAATCAGAAGCAATTTTAATTTTGGCCTGAAAGAAATAATAAAAAAAAAATACTAAACAACTTTGAAAATTCTAAAAATTTTAAGAACATATTTTTTATTATTTAAACTTTTTTTTCACTCAAACCTATAATGTTAGGTATTTTTAAAGAAAAAAGTTAGTTTAACTTTAGTCAACTGTTAGTCAACTGTTTACCTATAGAATTACCTATAGAATAGTTACTATAGAATTTTAGAAAAGTGTATCAAAGCAAAAAGAGAAAAAAAAGCCTGTTTCGAAATAAAGTAAAAAAAAAAAAATATATATACACACCCGCAGTGCTTAAAATATATTATTTTAAAACTTTACAGCACCATAAGCTTTTAGGTCCATAATCTTTAGCACCATAATCTTTTGGCTCTACTTTTTAGGCCGATAATTAAAAACTCAAAAATTTGAACCATTTTATGTTTTATGTGCCCTTAAGAAACATTTGTCTTTCTTTACAGTGTATGTAATATAAAT
Organism: Maratus speciosus; assembly: GCA_963932465.1. Lineage (NCBI taxonomy): Eukaryota > Metazoa > Arthropoda > Arachnida > Araneae > Salticidae > Maratus > Maratus speciosus. The sequence continues at coordinate 412,408,562 of OZ010787.1, read as the reverse complement.
AAAAGATTAGAACGTTTAAAGCTTGGTAAATGCTCTGAATTAAGTGCAGAAAGGTACACTTCGCCGATGAAGGTCTATTTGCCGTTTACCGAATTTTTTATTTAATATCATTCAACATGTTCAGATTTTGAATTCTAAAGCAAGTGTTTAATATAAATTGAATGGAATCAAATACTCTTCACGGATCTTATAATTTATATTATTACTGCTCAAACATTTCTTTTATGCAAACTGAATCAGATCGATTATATTTAAAAATTAGTATTATATAATTATATTGTAGGGGAAAATAACATAAAAAATAACCAGTTTTTTAAATAAAGCCATTTGCGAATAGGCAAAAAATTTTAAGACTTTAAATATATTATTTTCTTTAAAAAATGAGAAGAAGAAAAAAGGGGTAAAAGCATGATTGCCGTACGCTTTACAATATGCAGATTCTAACTGCATAACTTACCCTATCCTTTTTGTACAGCACCGTCGTGTGAATTACTGTAATTGAATTCCGTACTCTACCCGACTGGGGTATGAGATTCATTTCAATAATGGTGTGGAGGGAAAAAGTCGAATAACGCGGAATATTTTCTGCTTGCTTGAACACATTTCCTGACTCACGCTCTGGCATACCTATTCAGATGCGTAGCTTCCATTAAAACACCAGCAACACGATTCTAAACATTTACGATTGTCCCTTGGCAAAACATACACACAGGCGTAATTTCATATGCTACCTGTAAATCTGAAAGCAATGCATAACTGAAATTTAATACTTGAGTGATAAAGCATATACCAATTATATAAAAACTACCCTAATAATTTTCTAGAACGTATAAACGTTACTTCATGTTTGAAGAAAAAATTTCTATTACGTAGGCTTATAATTACAAAATGACCAATATTTTGAGATGATTTCTCCTCAAGTCATTAAATATGTTTACAGTCGCACTCAGGGTGCATACTGCAATTTTTCAATGGAAATGTTTACCTTATTTAAACTTTGAAAATTCTTACAAATCCTGCGATTTAATGGGAATGACTACTAATTCGTATATTGAAATATTAAACAAAAAGTATTTTAATCTAAAATAGTGGTTTTGGACTTCTTGGAAATTGCAAGGCATAGCTTTATCCTACTTTAAAAATTTCCGATATACTATCAGGACTTTGTGAAGTTTATAGAATTTCTTCATTAAGAAATGTCACATTGCTCGCGTGGTTCCTACTTTTGAGTACCACTGTTTCCAAATAGTAGTCTTCGCCTTATACTATGACAGAAAAATGAAGATGGAATTTCGGTTAAAGTACGCAAAGATTACAATTCGGAAATAACGGTACTAAAAATTAGGAGACGGGCGATCCCTTTAATAATAAAATCTACCCCAGCAATTTTCTAAAATGCATGAATGTTACTTCATATTTAAAGAGAAATGTTCTATCTCCTTTGGATTAGAAATTCAAAATTACTAATATTATAGAGAGATTTTGTGACGTGCAGAGAAATTCTTCATTAAGGAATGACGCAGCGCTCAGACGGATCCAACTTTTAAGTACCACTATTTCTGAATAGTAATCCTCCTTATATGTTGACAAAAACGGTGAGAGGGATTTAATTAAAGAACGCGAAGATTACAATTCGGAAATAGTGGTACTCAAAATTAGCAACCCTGCGTTCCCAGAGTGCCAAAAACCAAAAATCTTCAAAAAACACCAGTTTGAATTTTTTGCACTTTTCAACAAGTCATACGTTTCCATTCGAATTGAGGGTTGGTACCAAAATTTTTTAATATAATTTTTCGCTTCGTTTAATCTCAGAAAGTTATAACAAATCCTGCGATTTACTGCTGTGACGATGGATTCTGCTATTTAAATACTAAATAGAAATTTTCTAATCTAAAATAGTGGTTCAAGGTTCCTTTGAAATTCTAAGGATCGTGCGCGTTGGTCATACTTAAAAAAATTTTGCTGCATCAGGATTTTGTGACGTTTATAGAGATTCTTCATTAAGGAATGTCGCAGGACTCGCGTTGTTCCTACTTTTGATTACCACTATTTCCAAATAGTAATCTTCGTCTTACATTGTGAGATAATTTCGATCAAATTAGACGAAGATTACAATTAAAAACAGTGGTACTTAAAATTAAGAGCCGTGCAATCCCTTTAAAAGGGAATCATATAAACCCACCACCAGAGTTTTCTAAAATGCATAAAAGTTACTTCACGTTTTAAAAGAATTTTTTTATTTCCTTTGGCTTATGAAAATGAAAATGTGAATGGCAAAATGAAAATGTTTTAGAAATGATTTTTCATCAAGTCATTATGTTTTCAGTCATACTGAGGGTGCATACCACAACTTTTGAATAATTTTTTTTGCCTTTTTTAATGTCAGAAAATTATTAGAAATTCAGCGATTGAACGCGGTTACTACTACGAATTCTCTTGTTGAAATAATAAATAGAAATTTTCTATAACACATACTGGACAATTGCACCATAGAATATAACAAATAAAGACACAATCATGCTCAATTTTACACAAAACACGAACTTTAATAAGCTAAAAATTAACTTCTACGTTTCGAGCTGTTTCTACAGCCGTCTTCTGGAAAATTTGATGGTAAAATGGCTCAAAGATTAGAGACGAAAGCTTCCTGTGCAAGAGATAATTAGCAAGAGATAAAACTACGTTCCACTGAGTTTTCATTCAAGTTTTGGCAACATAATACAAGTTTAAGCTGAAATATTGTAATTAGATGTAGAATTATGACTTTATGATATTATGCCAGATTTTTGGGATATTATAGGATAAATTATCGCAGTGGTGAAAATTGGCGCAGAGGAGGAGCCTATTGAAACCACTAATATTTTATAGTTTGCTTCACCTTAATATGAATTCTGAAATTCTGTCATTAAATATTCCGAAAAATACTACTCAAATTTATTGGTGTCAATAGGCTCCTCCTCTGCGCCAATTTTCCACCACTGATTATCGTTACAAGGTTTATCTTCACGTGCAATGATTTCAACTGATTCTCTGATTTTACTTTCAAAGGGGTTATTGCACGGAACTATAATTTTTGCTTCAGTAAAGTTAATATTGCAGACTTCATTAGCTAAGTAGAACCTAGAAAGAGCTGTATTCTGTTTACGTTGTTTAATGTCTCTGCGATGCTCCATAATCCTTACTGATAACTTACGTTTTGTCATGCCGATGTAGACTTTTTCAACTTTATTAGATAAAGTGATAGGGATTTCTTATATACCAGATTTTTGATCCATTGGGATCCTATCGATCTTATTACTGACGATATCAATGAGGTAAAGAGGTGGAATAGCGACCAACTTCATAATATAATCATCAATCGGTTCATAAATGCGCGTGTTATCGCGTGACAAAAATCAGATCGTTTCAAAATGTCAGCCATGCTAGAATTTAAAAGTGCTATAACTCAGCCATTTTTTAAGATATAGACGAAACGAAAAATGCTCCGAAATCTTTGTATCAAGATCAAACACATAAGACAAAAATCTTTTTCAATTTCTAATTTTTTTGTACCTCATTTTAAATTAAAATTTTTTTTTAATTTTTAAATGGCCGCCATTTTGAAACAAGATCACGGATGAAGTTCGCAAACGTACTTGGTCGAGACATTGGTATGTACTATGTACACACCAAGTTATATCCAAATATGTTCATAAATACCCGTGTTATCACATGACAAAAATCAGATCGTTTCAAAATGTCAGCCACACTAGAATTTCAAAGTACTATAACTCAACCGTTTTTTAAGATATAGACAAAACAAAAAATTCTCCGGAATCTTTGTATCAAGCTCAAACACATAAGAAAATAATCTTTTCCAATTTCAAATTTTTTTGTACCTCATTTTAAATTTAAAATTTTTAAAAATTTTTTAAATGGCCGCCATTTTGAAACAAGATGGCGGATGAAGCTGGCCAACGAACTCGGTCGAGACATTGGTATGTACTATGTACACAAAATATTATATCCAAGTCGGTTCATAAATACAAGAGTTAGAGTATGACAAAAATCAGATATATATATACCGGGTGTCCTAAAAAGGACTGACTGATTTTAAAATTCAATAACTTGCAAACGGTGACCAGTGTTGCCAGTGGGCTACTTTTTTAAAATTCAGATTTCTTGATTCGCACCACTTTTCAAAACGGTAAAATTTCCTTTGTTTTAGCCTTAATTAATATATCATTAAATAAGGCGCGCTTTACTATTTAAAAAAATTGGTGCCAATCAAGAATCTGATTTTAAAAAAAGTAGCCCATCTGGCAACACTGACGGTGACAGATATTTAAAAAATTCTTGCAGGAGGGTTATGCATGAGGTCAAAAGTATTTTTACAGTGATTTTCGATTTTAGTTCGAATTACAAACAATAGATTGCGCTGCGATCAATAGACGCTAAATTCGGGCTCGATTTTTGGTCCATCGGGACCCATTTAATACATTTCAGTCTCCTTTTTCCGCATGGAAAAAGAGATCGGTCAAAAAATCGAGCCTGTATTTAGCGCCTATTGCTTACAGCGCCATCTATTGTTTGTAATCCGAACTAAAATCGAAAATTACTGTAAAAAAACTTTTGACCTTATGCATAACCCTCCTGCAAGAATTTTTTAAATATCTGTCACCGTTTGCAAGTTATTGAATTTTAAAATCAGTCAGTCCTTTTTAGGACACCCGGTATATAACCATTAATTAAAAAAAAAATATATATATATATATATATATCACATTTGAACGGAGGGTGGTTTCGGGGTCTGGGGGTCATGATCGGTGAAAATAAACCAAAATTTTTCGGAATCGTTTTCCTCCAAACGGCTTCAATAGGTAGCTTTTTGTAATGAAAGCTACCTAAAAAGGATGTAATTATGATGTAATATGAAGCAAGTTAGGTTTTTGAAGTACGATATAGAAATATTTGAAGTTAATTTTAAAATATACTTATATTCTTTAAATAACAAATTAATAATTCTGAACAAATCATTAAAAGGAAATGTTTTAATGTATTTTATATTATTTAATTTTTTAATATTGTTTTAAAAAAATCCTGTTATTGAAAACTGTATTTTATGCAATATTTGTTATTCTGTGTATTGTCATACAATTTGATGGGTATTGTTAATAGTAAATTAATTGCTTTTTTTGAAAAAGTCTTACACCCAGTTGTAACATAGCGAAATTTTATAGGTTTTTATGAAATTTTGTTATGACAACAATAGTTATATGGATAGCTATAGTTGTAGGATTTCATTTCTAATTGTTTATAAAAATTAGAGATGTGTCTGTTATTAATTACTGTATTGATGGAAGTAAAAAAAAAATAGTACTAGTGCTTATTGCATGAGAAATCAGATGTTGTAAAAATATTTGTATGCAGAGATGAGATCTCCGACTTTTTGCATGCAAGTATAATCTTAGAGAAAATGTTATTTCATTTAATCGGAACATTTTCGCGATTTAACAGAACAAAATTTTCTCTAAGATTATACTGGTATGAAAAAGGTCGGAAAACTCATCCCTAGTATATGAATGCATAGTTATAAGGTGATTTATCAATAGAAGTAATGATAAATTTATTTTGTAAATTTTGAATATGATTTTTAATTGTGTTACATTTAAGTTATGATTATTGCGAAAATGTTTGCAAAGTTCTAACTTTAATTTGCTTAATACATTCCATTTCGATTCACTAAAATACACTGGTGTGCAAAAATTAAGGACGGAGCAGATAAATTATTGTAACAGCCGAAAAAAGCAACAGTAAGGACTGAAAGACAAATCAAAAGACAGATCTGGGACAGACGCTGTAGAACATGATTTTATATGGCATATGACGCAAGAGGAGGAGGTCGGAAGTGTATAAAGCACAGAGACGGTCGGCACTCAGCAATTCGGTGAAACCTATTGCACGGTGTACAGTGATTTCAACGACGGTTTTTTGTTACTAACATGTGATATGGCCAACAGATAATCCAGCAGATGTCATCTGGATGACCTATCCCGCGTCGTTGGGCGGTTGAAAGAAGGTCGACGTGTGACAAGTGTGCCAGAGGAATTCCAGGATCACTCACAGCATCGTTTCAGGAGCCTGGAGAACATTTCAAACGATACGAACAGCTGTCCGAACGTTCGTCAGTGGTCGCACACGAGGAACAACAATGGCGTTTGACCACTATATTGCCCTACATAAGAAAAGAAACACGCGGCAGACAGCTGGAAAAATTTCAAGGCACGTGGAACAGACTACTAGACGTCGGATATCACGTTTTACCATGGCAAGGAGGCTGCACAAAGGTGACCTATACGCGCAACGACCAGTACGGTATGTACGATTAAAGCCTCTTCATTGGAGACGCAGGTTTATGTGGTGTTAGGAACACAAAAGCTAGACACAACAGGAGTGGAGTCGTGTACTCTTTACGGATGAGAGCCGATTTAGTCTGACGAGCGATTCTGGGCATACACAACTGGAGACAGCAGGGAACACGCAATGACTATTCCAACATCATCGAAAAGGACCGTTTTGGAGGTGACGGAGTTGTCGTTTTGTGTGGTATCATGCTTGATAACCGTATGAACCTCCACTTATTCCAACGGTTCAGTCACTGGTGTCCGATGTTGTACCGATATTCTCTTGCCTCACGTGCGTCTGTTTAGAGATTTTGTGGGTCAGGACTACCTCTTCATGGACGACAACGCTACAACTCATTGTACAGTGTTTCTCGCAGAGCTCTTGGAGAATGAATATATTCAACGCATAGATTGGCTTGCAAAATCCCATAGAACACATGTGGGACCTTCCCGGGAGACGCTTGGCGGTATGTGACCACGCGCCAGCAACGATTCTGCAGTTTCAATTGACGTTACAAGAGGAATGGGACTCAATGCCCAAACAGTGCCTTGACAACGCCGTCCTCAGCATGGACAGACGTTGTAAATCCTGCATAACAGTAAGTGGTGACAATATCTCGTATTATAGACTGAAATGTACTTGCCAGGTGCCTGCCAAATGGACGTTTCTGTCTTCTCTGCAGTTGTGCTCCAAGTTACCTTTTCAATAAAGTGCTTTTGTATCCTTTGGATTCCTTGTTTAGATGGTTTTGATCACTTGTACCATATTTTCACATCTTGGAGATCTTATGGTATGATTTCGGTCGATGTGTAAAACTTTTGCACGACGTTACATTCGAAAAACCATCTTGTCCTTAAGTTTTGCACACCAGTGTATTCAAGAGGTTTGTTGTAATCGACAGAAATTTTGTAAAAAAAAAAAAGTATATATATATCTAAATCTAAATTAAATTGTTTTAATATTGAATTAGCAGTATATTTAGAGGAAGTTCAAAACTTTGTCCCATAAGCCATGACCATACGTAAATTATCATTTCCAAGCATAGTTAAATCGCCAGTAATAATATGACCATGAAAAGTGTTGACATATATTCTACACATAGTATCATTAAAAAAATAATGTGGATTATCGTTAGATTATAAGGATTTGGCAAAGTTATTAAAGTTGAATATACACACCCTAGTGTAACGCTGTATTTGTAAGATTTATGTATAATCAGGTTTTTACTTGGAGAGAAGTTAGTGTCATTGCTAATAATAATCTGAAGATTTATTTTATTAAGTATAGGATTGGAAATACTGATAATTAATTGAGTATTATTAGCTTTATTGTAAGATTTTTTTAATGAAAGATTTGCATTCAGATGTGTTGTCCTTGAATGTAGTGAATCAAAGAAACCATCACTAACATGTGACGAAAATTTAATAGAGATAAAAGCTTTAAAATAAAGATGACGGTCTTTCTTTTTAATACAAAAAATATCTTTTCTTAAATCAAACCAATTATACGATTTATTAAAGCTAACCTCCAGATTCGCTAATACTTTACTACACTGTAAAAAAAAATTTGTAAAGTTACTAAAATTTTTCTCGGAAACTGGGATTCCAGGAACTTTTTATGTAACGGCAACAAGAAAAATTCCTGTAACAGATGCTGTTACAGAAATTTTTGCTGTTGCCGTTACATAAAAAGTTCCTGGAATCCCAGTTTCCTAGAAATATTTTAGTAACTTTACAGATTTTTTTTTACAGTGTATTGTGTTTTCTTGAAATCTATTGCGAATGATTTCTCTGTTTTCCTCGTTGTGACCTATTAGATTTGTTTTGTGAACTGAATGATTTAACTCAGAATAAATATTTCTATAAGTGTCAATTTTAGAAATGTTAGTGTATACATGGTGTGGTCGATTGGAAACATTAGAATTAAGTCCATATGGATATAGAGAGTTACGAGGCAATTTACTATATATATATATATATATATAAATACATATTAAAATACATTATAAAAATGATAATTTTTGGCAAACACGAATGTCTTTTTTTAAAACCATTTTTACATACAGATTATATAGAGAAATATTTTTATTAATAAATTGTGTCTTAAATCTAATTATCCCTGAAAGATTTTATTAAATTATTTTAAATAATAATCTTTCCGTATTTCGTAATGTTAATCGGAAACGTTCTGTTAATAGCAGATTCGATTAAAATATTCAACTGATCTTATCGCACACTTATTCGTTATGTGCAACATTTGAAAAAGTGAAGTTTATCAGAATATGCGAAAAACACTTTTAAGTGTGAAAAAAAGAGGGGTGGTTGGGAATAAATGGGGTCAAACATTTGTTTTAATATGAACCACATTTCAGCTAGTTATCTCAAGCTTTGTAAACAGTGGGATTATACAGGGTGAGTAAAAATGATGGACCCAATTAAAAAAAATATATATATATATATTTTTTCGAAACTACTGCACATTTTACAATATGTGATACATGAATTTAAAGAGAAATATACCAAGTTTTTTTCAGTTACAAATTTTTGAGTGTGACTCTCTTGTTACACGGCATATGTCCAATCTGTAATCCAGTTCGTTCCAAACATTTTGTAGCATCACTCTTTCAATGGTTCTGAATGCTGCACAAATGCGTTTTTTTAGTTCTGGCAGTGTTTTCGGCTAGATAAACAATGTCTTTGATACTGCCAGAACTTAAAGAGCGCATTTGTACAGCATTCAGAACCATTGACAGAGTGATGTTACAATACAAAATGTTTGGGTCGAACTGGATTAAAAATTAGACGTATGCTGTGTAACAAGAGGGTCACACATCGAAAATTTGTAACTGAAAAAACGTGGTATATTTCTCTTTAAATTCACTTTGTATCACTTATTGTAATATGTGCAGTAGATTCGAAAATATGATTTTTTAAAATCGGGTCCGTCGTTTGTACTCACGCTGTATAATGTCGTGAGTAAAAAAATATTTTAAATTGCTTCAATTTGGTCATTTTTAGAGATATTTGAAACTTCTTTTTTGAATGTTAAATGGGGAAATGTTTGTGATAACTCATATTCAACGTAATTTCTTTAGATGTACATTTTTACGAATACAATTGTTATATCTACCGAATGGGGTAATTATTAGGAGGTGAATTTATAATAGTGATAAATTTATTGGATTATATGAATTTTCACATTTAAAATTTCAGACTTGTTCTAGAGATTTTATGACATTAGAATTGGGGGCATTTTAAATCCTGAGAGTTTTGAATACTAGGAAATATAAAAAAGCAAATCTTCTGTACTTTTCCCTTATATACAGATGTTTTCAGCTGTAGGTTGTAGGCATGTTACTTAATTCTGTTCGGAGCGTGCAATAAGATGGTGTGTGGGAATATAAAAGTAAGCTTTTGTAGTAACAAAATTAGTACCATGTTGAATATTGAATATAGGGGAGACTAGGGAGGGTTGACCCACTTTTTACAAAATGATTTTTTATTTTTTAAATATTGAACGTAGAATAAAGTTTTATATATCTTTTTATTCGTTATACAATTAGTTATCAAAATCAAATTGCTACATAAGTGTAACATATAAGAAATTTGAAAAATAATTGATTTTAATCATGAAAAAAAGAATGGGTCAAGGCTCCCCACATATGGGAGGGCTGACTCACTATACGGGAGGCTTGACCCACTTTGTTTTATATTGCAATATTTGTGAAGAGAAATAAAATCAGCTTAAAAAAAGCAAAATAAGTTTATGCTATATGCCTTAATTATTATAATATATATATATATATGTATATATTTAAAATATGATGCTTAAATAAACCTGTTGAGACGCAATCTCTAATCAGAGAAAAAACTGTTGTTTTAAACAGGATTTTGTCTGAGCAGGTATAATTGTACAGTAGGAAAAAGGAAATTTTAACATTTAGCAGTACTCTGTTAGAGATAGGTTCTGTTTTCACAGTGTTTCATGTTATTGTGTCCGGATTTAGGAGCCACTGTCCCGTATTTTTTTGTCTCCTTGTCATAATTTTTGTGACACTCGACCCGACAACTCTAGTTGTCACATAGTATGGCTTCATTTCACTGTATTCACCCTGGTGCAATTTGTCTACATACCTTCCTAAAGTTTTTCGATTGATGCTATGTTCTTTTGCAGCCGCATGAGCACTTAACTTATCATTAACATGAAATAAAACTTTAAGGGGCAAAGTATTTTCAGTACTAAAATGTTTCAATAAATGAATGGTACTGGAATTTACGAAAAAAATTATTTGTTAATAAGAAAATGGCCAGATTTCACATACTTATTAAATGAAAAATATTTCAGCAAAATTCTGGTGCAATTGTGAATTTTCGGAATTAAAATTAAATGGTTTTATAAACATACCACTGCCCTGAAAGGCGTAAGACTGCTGCTTTCATCCTTTCTAGTCTTTACCACTGTTTCTATTTACCTATCGTAAGTAATATTTAAATGAAAAAAAAAGTTCCTATCAACTTTGCCATTTTCTAGCAATTTTTCACATCTTTCTTTAGCCAGTTTTAAACATTCTTTTCCATGACACCATTTTACTGTAGCTTTACAGAATAAATTTATATTGTTATATATATATATATATATATATATATATATATATATATATATATAACAATGTAAATTTATTGAGCATCTGGTTGAGCATCAAATTGAGCATCTGGTCAACCCTCCCTCACATTGACTGGGTCAAGCCTCCCTACATAGACCTTTTCTAAAGAATAACACATTGTTATGTTAAACCTAACTTACTGTACAATCTTTATACCTGGAATGAAAGTTCGATATTTCTACATTACTTTAAACTTACTTACTTAAATTTCTATGGCATAATTTATCTAAAAAAAGCTTACAAATATTTCTAAAAAACACAACTTTTAGGTTGAAAATGCCTCACAATTGATTTTATCCACACCTATTTCGATTATCTCTATGAAACGAGGACTGTTGTTTGAGCATTCCATTGTCGTTGGTTAACACCTATTGATAAAACTCTGAAATTCTTTTAAATATGAAAATTGATGGGTGGGTCAAACCTCCCGTATGGTCAACCATCCCTAGTCTCTCCTGTTCATATTTTTAATAAAGATATAATATTATATAATGTATCTTTATATCCGCTACTGAAGTTCGAAAGTTTATCTTGATCATTCGAAATTTTAACTCTAAATTTTCAATCTGAGTTTAGAATCTTTTTCAAATATTTGTAATTAAAAAATATATAAAATATGCAAAATGTTACTCAAAAAATCGAAAAATACAACCTGTGGCCAGAAAGTTCGGTGAATGAATTTTTATTTCAAATACAGTATTGTGCAGCATCAAATGCAATTTACTGTCCTTCAAAATAATCTCCATGGATGGTAATGCACTGTTGGGAACGAGTATATAAGTACTGGTAACTCCTGTAAAACAGTTCTTTCGGAATGGCTTTCAGCTCGGCCGTCAAGTTGCGATGAATGTCGGTGATGTCCGTAAATCTCTTTCCCTTCAGGGCTTACTTCAATCTGGGGAAGAGGAAGAAGTCTGCAGTTGCCAAATCAGGTGAATAAGAGGGGTGATCAAGTGTCACAACTTCATTCGCGGCCAGAAACTGCGGTACAACCAAGGCGGTGTATGGCCGGGCATTATCGTGGAGAAGAGTCCAGGAGCCTTGCGTAGCGCTCTCAGGGAGGAATTCTTTGTGAATGAAACCATTAGAGTCAAAGAATGCGAAAAGTATTGTCTTTATGAACGATTTTTCTGACCGTACCTTGGTTTTTTTTAGGCGACGACGGACTCCGTCGTGACGGCCGAGCTGAAAGCCATTCCGAAAGAACTGTTTTACAGAAGTTTCCAGGACTTATATACACGATCCCAACAGTGCATTACCATCCATGGAGATTGCTTTGAAGGACAGTAAATTGCATTTGATGCTGTACAATACTGTATTTGAAATAAAACTTCATTCACCGAACTTTCTGGCCACAGGTTGTATTTTGTGCAAGTAGAAACATTTATCCAAAATTTATAAAAATCCTTTACATTCAAAAAAGGCTTAAAAAAAGGGAGAAAAAACCGGAAAATGCAAATTTCAACGAATTCCTAATCTCTGGTAATGAGTTTCAAAAGTTATAGGTTATTGAAACCTGTTAGCGAACTGGTGGTGAACGATGAAACCTGTTAACAGAAAGAAACTGTTTTTTCCATCTCTAATATATATATATATCGTAACCGATTGTGGTTTTGTTGTTAATACTGCGAGCAATTTATATAAGATATCGTATGCAGAAGTTTCGTACCGGCGCCGCCGCGTATTGCAGCAAAAGAGACTATTTTTCGAAAAATATGTGAGAAATTAATTGTTACAATTAGCAATATATAGAAATTTGCTGCACTAAATCTGCATATGGAAAAAAAATCGGATTACGTATACTGCCATTCTCTGTACAAAATTATCAGTTCAAGCACCAATTTCTTCATTTCTTTACAATATGTATAAGATAAAAAAATAATCTGTGTGAAATAATGATCGAGAATCTTCATCGCACGCTTTTAACCAAGAAATAGTGTAAATTTACAGACGTTATTTGTTTATTTTTCGTTTTTTTTTTTTTTTTTTTTTTTTTTTTTTTTTTTTTTTACAGAAATTTATAACAGTGTGCTTTATTACGCAGAAATCTAAACAGAAACAAAGTCAAAAAGTACCACAACTGGAAACGCAAAGTTACAACTAAGAGGCAAAAAGAAACATTGAAAAATACCGGTCCCCACAACATGATAATATGAGTTAATGATCAGAAAATGCCCCGAGGAACACTGATAATGATCGGAAACTTATATAATTCACATTAAAGTGAGGTATTGGAAAAACTGTATACAAGACCTAATAGTTTGTCAGCTGCAACTGAGCAGCTGCAATGAAAATTAAGAACTAGAATATGTTTAATTGAAGATGTTTCAGGTATCCAAATGCGAGGTTTGGCAGCACTTAGAGAATATCAGCAAACACCTCATGGCTTGATTAAACTAACCTCCCCAAGTGACGATAAATATACAGTCAGCAGATTAGGAGCGGCGTTAAATGTTGTTTCCCGGTCTATTAATCATGATGCTTATTATAAGTAAAAAAAATACCGTCGCTAAAAGTTGACGCGCTATAATAATAAGCTGGAATGAAATAAAATTTACTGTCATTTTATGCTTATTTTATTCAGGTAGATTTGTAGTTTGCTATGAGTAGATGATATATTTGTAAAAGGATATAGGAAGAAAAATTTATAGTTTAGTGTTTTTTTTTGCGTGCATGCTTAAAGGAAATGATATTTCCTCCTCTTTCAGTTCTGAGATAAATTGAAGCTATAATGTGCTGTCATGTTTTTCAAAGTTTCAGAAATTATACCTCAACTTTGTTTTTTGTACTAACTCCTAATTTCGTAGTTTCGACAGTTTCTCATATAGTTTAAGTTTTGAGAAATGGGAGAAAATAAAAAGTTTTTCCTCATCTATGTAAATAAATTCAAACTGTTCTAGAATTTTTTCGAATGATCATAACTCATGAGTACCGGTTAAAATTTAAAGAAAAAAGTTATTTATTACACTTACACAATAAAAGATGTGTTAATATTTTTAGATATATTAACAGTTTAATTTTTTATACATTCAAAACTTTTGATATTGTTTGAGCAATTATATTTCTTGAAAAATACAATTGCGAGAACAGTTTTATTTTTTCATCAAATTTTTCGTGGCACAAAAGATTTTGATTGAGTAGTGTTTGCCGTAATGATGGAGGAGTTATGGGCACATAATTCTCGCGGAAATAAAATAAATACTGTAATTATCTAAATCTGAAATCTACAAAGGACTATTTGTAGGTCACTGATAATTACCAGTGAGACATTGCATAATGAGGAATTATGAACTGTAAACGAAACCGCTAAAATACAGAGAATTTTCCATAAAAGGAATATTTCCTTAATAGTATTCTCTAAACGACGTTTAGAGGTTTGCATATACATCATTCGCAAACCTTGGAAATGCGAATTAATTTATAGTTGTACATAGTAGTTGATTACATACTAGTTGAACATCTTACCGGACCGTGTCGAGAAGCGGTTTTTTTTTTTTTTTTTTTTTTTTTTTTTCAAAAATAATGGTGATATATATTTTTTAAATGGAATCTTTAGAAATTTATTTTGCTTTAATAATTTACTTAATTTATAAATATTTCCTTAATAGTATTCCCTAAACGACGTTTAGAGTTTTACATATACAGAATTCTCAGAGCTTGGAAATGCGAATTAATTTACAGTTGTACATATTAGTTGAACATCTTACCGGACCGTGTTGAGAAAAGGTTTTTTTTTTTTTTTTTTTTTTTTTTTTTTTTTTTTTTTTCCAAAAATAATGGTGATATAAATTTTTTAAATGGAATCTTTAGAAATCTATTTTACTTTAATCATTTACTTAATTTATAAATATTTCCTTAATAGTATTCCTTAAACGACGTTTAGAGATTTGCATATACCGAATTCGCAGAGCTTGGAAATGCGAATTAATTTATAGTTGTACATACTAGTTGATCACAAACTAGTTGAACATCTTACCGGACTGTGTCGAGAAGAGGGTTTTTTTTCCGAAAATAATAGTGATATATATTTTTTAAATGGAAACCTTAGAAATTTATTTTGCTTTAATAATTTACAGAAATATATTTTCAGGGGTCGTACGCTTCAAGGAATTTTTCAGGACAAGTATCAGTATTTAAAAAAAAAAAAAAAAATAAATAAATAAATAAATAAATAAATAAATAAATAAATCTAGATTAAGCGAGCGAAATTTCGCCTTATTTAAGAAGAGATTTTCTATAAGAAAATACTGGCACCGAAAAATTTCCTGGTCTTGAAATTTCAGGACAAGCACGACCCCTGTATTTTTTTAAAAATAATTTATAGAAATATATTTTGGTTAAATAAATTTTAGAAATATATTTTTTTAAATCTACTTTGTTTCCTTATACGACGTAAAACAAAATGA
Organism: Maratus speciosus; assembly: GCA_963932465.1. NCBI lineage: Eukaryota > Metazoa > Arthropoda > Arachnida > Araneae > Salticidae > Maratus > Maratus speciosus. The sequence goes on along the minus strand of OZ010787.1, from coordinate 412,393,109 downwards.
CAAATGTTTCTGATTTTAGAAATACCTAATATAACCACGAAATTATACAATAATATCTTCCGAGTTACCCACTATGCCGAAAAGCGTTTTTTTTTCTTTTTATTTGAAAACGTCAGAAAGTATTATATTTTCGAGATTGAAAGAATAATTTATATAAGCAAAATTCTTATTTTTGCCACTGATTTTCGGAAACGTTTTAGATTAATTTTTATAGGCCGTTATTCCGGTTTGAAAAAACTTTTTAATACATTAAACAGTTTTTTCAAACCAGAATAACGGCTTTTAGGATGATTACTCGCTTATCACTTCTCGATTAAACATTTTCAGTTGAACTTATTGTCGAAAGAATAAAAAAATAATATTAATTTTAAAGTTAACGTTAATGCTGTTATTTCATCATGCTTGTCTATAAAATATGTTTGTTGAACGTGAAAAGGTTTTCTTGAGAATTAATTGCATTCGAAAATTATATTCTGGTTTAAGTAAATTGATTAATACTTTTAAAAAACTATTCGTAAACGTTTCCGAAGGTCAGTGGAAGCAAAATAAACTTCGATTTTATAAAGGCTTCCTTGAATCTCAAATATATATTAGTTTCTTTGAAATATATTCGTTTCCTAAATAGAACGTTTTTCGGAATCATATACGTAACTGGGAAGAGGTTATTGTTTATTTTCGTTCATGGTTATATTTTGTTTTCCTAGATTAAGGAACATTATTTTTTTACAATGTTATACAGTTTCTTTCATTTTACTTTACCATTTTCAGCGTTAGGATATATTTTTGGATATTTTATTAAGATTTTATAAAACAATGTCTATGAAAATTATAAGTTTGTCAGTTGTTATTGTTATTATAGCTTGCATATTCTTTTAAGTTATTCATTTATCTTATGCGAGCCAGACGCTAAATGGATTTCAAATTATATTAATTTTTGCAATGAGTCTTCATTTTAATGTATTTGTAACAAATACCTGTAACCTATAATATACTCCCGTCAAATAGAAATGTTTAAAGTTTATAAATTTTAAAATACATAGCTGTATAAATAACAAGAGTAACGCACTTTGAATACCATTTTTCCATAGAGCTATATCCTCTTTACTTAATCGAAGAATTTTTCGATTAAATAAAACAAATAATAGGGTACTGAAAAAAGTGGTATTCAAAGTACGTAACTCTTATTACCTATAGTTTACGTAATGATCTTGATTTTTCAAGGTAAAGAACGTGAAGCTGAAAAACAGCACAAGTATAAACATTTTATTCATTTTCACAGTATCATCTTGATATGATAAATGTAAAAGAAAACAATTATAATTTAATGGGTTTTAACCCATATTTGACCACCCCCTTATATAAAGGACAGTATACATTTCTAGCTCATACTGATAACTGTGCAATTGCTTTTGTTTGAGTGCTACATTACTGTGAAAGAATCACTCATTACACAGGCTTAATCTTTAATTTTTAATTTTTTAAAAGCTATTTATAATGCTTTTTAAAAGTTATTTATAATGCATTTTCAAAGTAAGCCAGTTTTCAGAGAACGTAAGATAACGTCGTTGTCAACTACATAATTGTAGAAAAAACGATCAACTATCTGCAAAAAAATGTTGTGTTGGACTCTGTTTGAACTCTTTCTTATCATTTTATTTCAAAGAAGATGTTTGAGTACGAAAAAAAAAATATATCATATATTTCCTCATATATATAGGACAGCCTGTAAGGATAATAAAATTTTGGTAAGTTTTTAAATTTTTTGTCTTTCCTTCTGTCTTTATGAAGCTAAACCATAATTTTTGTACAAAAAAATAAATTATTTCAATACTTGGTCAAATGCGGGTTAATATGATATTTGTTATCTTTAGTATGCCAATTTGGGTAATTTTTTTTATTTGAAATGCATACCACTTTTCAGACTAGTAAACTTCGCTTTATTTAATCACGGGATGTCAGTTATTAATTAAAGAGAAGAATACTGACCTGAAATATTTTGATTAAACGATCCCCAACTTGGTATCACTGATTACCATTCTAATAAAAAAAGATTTTTTTTTTTTAAAATTCTAATGATTGATGTAAAAAAGTACGTGCACCATCAAGGGATGCAAAAGGTTAAGCACGAGTCTTCGGTGTACTGCCTTTACACGGAAGCTCGGACAGCATCTGTCCGGGATTGCATGTACTCTCGGGCAGATACTGTCTGAGTCCCCGTGCAAAGGTTAGGCTGTTCTGAAATCCAAAGGAGCTACTTTCTGACACATTTCTGAATTCACTTTTGTTCGGAAACATATGAAATTGGCAGGAGTTCTTATTCAGAAACTATGTTAATCGAATGGCCATTTTTAACTTATTGGTAAAGTCAAAAGATGTTTCAGGAAATACTGTCAAAGTTGGCGTTTCGAACCAAGTTTTTGGATTTGACAGCCCAGGAAAGGGGAAAAACTTGTGGTCGCGTTCTAAGAATCGCTTATAACTCATTAAGTAATTCATTTATTAAAAAATGGAAAACGCCAATCGATTCTAAATCGCTTTAATATTCTGACCTTCAATTTTATGCTTTTGCGTTTAAAAATGAGTCAGAAAATGTATTAGATTATTTTGCGCTTGTTGAGCAGAGAATTTGAGAACCGCCCTAATATCGTACTAAATTGTCTTTCTCTTTGACACTTTTAGCCCCACCAGTGGCCGAGAGGTTCTGCTCTCGAATCTGGTAGACGGGAGGTGCTGGGTTCGATCCCAATCGCGCCCGTCGGCCTAATCGTTCGGAGTTTTCGTGGTTTTCTTCGAGCCGTGGATCTTCCATGCGTTAATACGGATTAGGTTCCCTTAGAAAGACCCCCGCGGAGGGCACTCCCCCCGGGCCTATATCCCTCGTGTAGATAATTGGCCGTCAAAATTCAACTCAACCCAACCCTTTGACACTTTTAAAAAGAAGTATTGTTAAAATTTTTCTCAAATCATTTAAAAGAAAAAAAAAAATGATTGAAAGTGAAATTGTTTTTATTTATTATTATAAGACATTGGCTAATCACAAATACCCCCCCCCCCCACACACACACACACACACGCACACACAAGTGCAACATCACTAGAAATGTGCACGATTACAGGAACATGATGTCGTTTTCTCTTATTGAAAGATATCGATCAAATACCTAATTTTAAATATTCAGAAAAAATATAAATAATTATGCTTTCTTATTATTATTTTGTAGTACACATTTTATTAGGTTTTCACTATTTAACAACTAATGATTATTACGAATGAAAGAACGAATGATTAATTCGTAAAAATTCGTGATTGTAGTTAGATTTTACAAATTATTTGATTCACTGTAATGGTAATGTTTTCTTTAGTGAAATAGCACATTTAGTGCACAACAGTTTTTTAACATCAATCTTGTACTTTTTAGTGTAATACCATATAGAATATTATCATGAGCTCATACCTCTCGAATTTAATCAATGCTAAAACCTCAAAACATGATACCAATAATGTTGCTTCTCATTTTATAAAAGCGAATTATTTTAAGTGGCCTAAATTTGTGTAAGAAATTATAAAGTATGATAGCGTCTTTAGTGCGCACTCTTGCATAATGCGCACCATAATTGTTAAGTGGCAGAAAATCCCAGAATTTTAAAATAATTTTATAGAAATCCTGGCTCACGATAGTTTTTTCCTGAACTTAAATTACCACATTCTCTCACGTATATTTTAACCCCTTATTAAGATACCATAAACTTAAATTTTCTTCAATGTGTAATTTTCTCTCATTGGAAATTTTGTTTTAAAATATGTACCGTAAATAGGCTGCATACTGTAAAAAATGCGCATTTTACGCGAGGAAATACTGTAAAAAAAGTCCTTCCGGCCAGTGCCGGGAGGAAGAGGCAGCTTTCATATTCCTTATTTTTAAAAAGCCAGCTTATATTATTCAAACACAAAAAAGCTCAATTTAGTGGAAACCGATTATAGGAGATTCAATACTAATTTTTATCAATACTAAATCATTATGAATGAGAATTTTGTGAAATTAGCCAGCTTTATCCAAGCTGCTTTTATTTAAAGTAACTTATATTTGGTTGCCAAATTCGGCGATATCTTGAAGTGCCTGCCATTTTAATACAACATGTGGATGAGGCTAACCAGAGAACTTGGTCGAGATCTTAGTAATTCCTGCACACATGCTCACTCACATCGGAATCGGTTGATATACACGAGTGCTGCCGCAGGCAAAAATCTGATTTTTCAAAATGCCACCCCCATTAGAAATGCAAACTGCTAAATCTGAGCCATTTTTTAAGATAAAGACAAACAAAAAATGCTCCTGAATCCTTATATCATGGTCAAATACTTAAGAAAGAAACCTTTTACAATTTCTAATTTCCTCACTTTAAATATAATTTTTTTTTTAATTTAATGGTCGCCATTTTGAAACAAAATGGCGTATGAAGCTGACCAACGAACTTGGTCGAGACATTGCTATATACTACTCACATGTCTTCTTACATCCAAATAGGCTAATAAATACGCGTGTTATCGCGTGACAAATATCAGATCGTTTCAAAATGTCAGCCACGCTAGAAATTCAAAGTGCTATAACTCAACCATTTTTTAAGATACAGACGAAACAAATACTGCTCCGGAATCTTTGTGTCAAGGTCAAACACATAAAAAAAATCTTTTTCATTTTCCAATTTTTTGATACCTCATTTTAATTTTTTTTTTTTTTTTTTTTTTTTTTTTATGGCAATTCTTTTGAAACAAGATAGCGAATGAAGCTAGCCAACGAACTCGGTCGAGACATTGGTATGTACTATGTACACACCAAATTACATCCAAATCGGTTCATAAATACTCCTGTTATCGCGTGACAAAAATCAGGTCGTTACAAAATGTTAGCCACAACAGAAATTCAAAATGCTATAAATCAGCCATTTTTTTAGATATAGACGAAACAAAATCTGTTCCAGAATCTTTGTATCATGGTCAAACACATAAGAAAAAAATATTTTTCATTTTCCAATTTTTTGGTACCTGATTTTAAATATTAAATTAATTTTTTTTTTAATGGCCGCCATTTTGAAACAAAATGACGGATGAACCTGGCCAACGAACTTGGTTGAGATATTGGTATGTACTATGTATACACAAAGGTACATCCAAATCGGTTCATAAATACGCCTCTTATCGCGGGACAAAAATCAGGTCGTTTTAAAATGTCAGCCACGCTAGAAATTAAAAGTGCTATAACTCAGCCATTTTTTAAGATATAGACGAAACAAAAACTGCTCCAGAATCTTTGTATCAAGGTGAAACACATAAGAAAAAATATTTTTCAATTTTCAATTTTTCGGTACCACATTTCAAATTCAGATTCAGTGTTAGACGTATTCCTTTATTTAAAATAATAATAATAATAAAAATATTTTTTTATTTTTAATCTGGAATTTAAGTGCTAGAAAGATTCACCCATCACGTTACGTTATAATCGATTGATTTTCCAGATGATTGGAATACAGGTTTTCCCGGAAATTTTGTTCTTGAAGGTAACTCTTTTTGAAAATCCTTCGCAGATAATTACTTTTACATTCTTATTATATGAACAATTTTTACAAAATGACTGAAAGCGTCAGAAAGTAGTAATTTCAGCGTTAACAGGATTTTTTTCCTACATAGACATTAGCAGCAAATGATTTTTCAATTTTTATGTTGCTCAGAACCATGCGTAAGTATATTTTTTCTGAGGCTGAGGAATAATTTGTACACCTTCCCCCTCCATATTCATTAAAAATACGATTCTGAAAAAAAAAAATTGTAACGTAGTTTATAAAAATAAAATTGCTTCGCATTTTATAAAAGCAAATTACTGGCATTTGCTTATATTTATGCAAAAAGTTATAAAGTATGATAGCGTATTTATTCATGCATAATGCCCACTCTTGCATAATACGCACCCTGCGTTTAATAGTGGAAGTAGAAAATACATTATATCTGATGCATAATGCGAACCAAACTTTTTATCTGGTAAAATATCCCAGAATTTTAAAATCCTTCTTTAGGAATCCTAGCGCACAATACTTTTTTTTTACCTATAATTACCTTATTTTCTCACGTATATTTTAACCCCTTATTAAGATACAGTAAATGAAGTTTTTTTCAATGTATACTTTTCTCTCATTGGAAATTTTGTTTGAAAATATTTATCACGGACGGACTGTGTACACTGTAAATATGCGCATTATGCAAAAGTAAATTCGGTAAAATATGCTATTTATACACGAATAAACACTCTAAATTAAACAATCTCTATCTCAACAATAGCTTTTCGCATTCAGCGTTAGACGTATTCCTTTATTAAAAAAAAGAAAAAGAAAAAAAATTCTTATCTTTATTTTCAAACTGGGATTTAAGTGCTAGAAAGATTCAACTATTACGTTACGTCACAATCGATTGATTTTCCTGTAGATTGGAATACAGGTTTTCCCGGAAATTTTGTTCTAGGAGGCAACTCTTTTTAAAAATCCTTCGCAGGCAATTACTTTTACATCCTTGTTACATGAACAATTTCTACAAAATGACCAAAAGTTTCAGAAAATAGTTAATTTCAGGGTTAACAGGATTCTTTTCACATATAGACATTAGCAGCAAATGATTTTCGAATTTTTTATGTTGCTCAGAACCATGCCTAAAAGTATATTTTTAGCTGAGGCTAGGGATGAGTTTTCCGACTTTTTGCATACCGGTATAATCATAGAGTTGTTATTTTTAATCGAAACATTTTTTTGATTTAAGGAGACAGTGGACCTTTATTTGAGCAAAAATAGACTCCAAAATCGACATTTCTTTCTGTGTGTATTATTATTCCGCAATTTGTACTATGTCATTCGTGGAAAGCCGCATGCAGATGCGATCATTTTACGCAAAGTTACAAGTGTTTTAATTTCGTTCACAAACAATTTTTTGGCCTCTTAATATTCTTTAAATCTGTTTTTCTCAATACTGATGTTTCAGTTTTTTTTTTTTTTTTTTTTTTTAAGTTTTGAAATGCTCCTTGCTACTTAATTTTTGATCAAAATTCATTCATAAAACTGATAAGGAAGAATCCTGATATTGCATAACAAGAAACTGTGTATGCATTTTAAAATTCGACTTCATTAAGACAATAAAATATTATATTTAGTTTATTACATGGCAGAATTTTGATGAAAATCGATATGGAATTCAGGAAACTATTTCTAAAAAAATAACTATTTAAGGAATTAAAAAATCGATATACAGATTTGTTTGTTATAGAACTTTACGTGATTAAAATCGAAAATCGAGGAAATATCTAAAAAATTAAGACCCAACGAGAATTTAAAAATTTTGTTTCAAAAATTAAAATTTGAAAAAAATATATTAAAATTATAATGCGATTGGAAATTTCTTTTAAACAGTTGTAATATACTTTTGGTAAAATGTATATTTGCACACAATTTCAAATCGCTATTAAGAAAATAAAAATATTTTTTTTTAAACGTCCACCGTCCCCTTAACAGAACAACATTTTCTCTAGGATTATACTGGTACGCAAAACGTCGGAAATCTCATCCTTGTGAGGCAGAGGAATAATTTGTACCCGTTCTCCCCAGTGTGCTACTGTGCCCGTGGGCTACTTTTTTTTAATTGAGATTTCTTGATTGGCACTACTTTTTTGAAATAGTAGAATTCGCCTTATTTCATAACATATTAATTAAGGCGAAAACAAGGGAAATTTTACCCTTTCAGAAAAGTGGTGCCAATCGAGAAATCTGAATTTTAAAAAAGTAGCCCACTGGCAACACTGGTTCTCCCTCCATATGCATTAAAAGTATTATTCTGAACAAAATATGTAAAAAAAAAAAAAAATTATAACTTAATTTAACCAAAACATAAAATGACACGAAATAAGGTGGTAATAAGAAAATAACCCAAACACATCACATATTTTAAAATTTATAAAGTAAAAATTATATGAAGTAAATATTATATTGTTAAACTACTTGAGTATAATTAAGCATCGACCGAAACCGAAATCGAAATTCAGTAATCTTCCTATTTTTGGTCGAAAACGAAAACGAAAATGTCCTCAAAAAAGTCTAAATAATTAATACATACGTAAATTGCTAATTAATTATATGCGAAATTATACGTGTAGCCCAAGTTAGCTCCCTACGCCTCTGACACAAACTTTTTATTTTCATATAAAATAAAATGGAATTAACAACGACACAAAATAATTTTCTAATTATCCGAATTTCATCTGGGCCCCACCAGTGGCCGAGAGGTTCTTCTCTCGAAGCTGGTAGACGGGAGGTGCTGGGTTCGATCCCAATCGCGCCCGTCGGCCTAATCGTTCGGAGTTTTCGTGGTTTTCTTCTAACCTTGGTTCTCCAAGCGTTAATACGGGTTAGGTTCCCTTAGAAAGACCTCCACGGAAGGCACCCCCCCCTTTGGGCCTATATCCCACGTGCTGATAATTGGCCGACATAAATACAACCAACCAACCAACCGAATTTCATCTAGTAAAAAAAATGTTTTAGGCTTGAATACTTCGATTTATCTTTTATAAGGATTTTTGTAAATGACCATCTGCTATACAAGAACTTTCTGAAAGAGTATTCGAAACAGTTTGGCGGCTTCAAACTAAAAATTTTCCATTACTGTTAAGATTGCATCTTTTAATGAAAACGTAAAAAGTGTGTCCAAAGTTTAGTCCTATACGCATTGATTGCTTTATAATTCGCCCTCACGTCCTGGAATCAATCATGACTGATACACTGTAAAATAAATATACAGCCAGTTTTCCGGTAGGAATTGGAAAAATAGTTGCCCTTATCGTACCGGAATAATTTCCAACCCAGCTCGGAATAAAATTCGTAAAATACCGTTTTACTGACTATTTCCTTATTTTTACGGATTTTATTCCGAGCTGGGTCGGAAGTTATTCCGGTATGATAAGGGCAACTATTTTTCCGATTCCTACCTGAAGACTGGCAGTATTTTTTTTACAGTGTATTTATAAGCAGTGAAGTTCATAGCAATAAATAACGAATGTCTCTTTTGAGCCGATACAGCTTAAATCAATGAGTAATATTTAAATATTCCGAAGGATGAAACGAGATTTTGAATACAGATAGTTTCGGCCAGGCCGATTTTTTGGCACCATTTTCGCCGAAAACGGATTATCCGCGAAACTCAGATTTTGGGCCGAAAACGAAAACGAAACCAAATTTTCGGTCGATCTCTAATTATAATATTACTGAAAAGTACAACGCGATTAATTTAATCCGTGAAGTGCGAGTTTTTCGCGCGTACAAAGGGTTCCATACAATACATTTGCAAATTAGTAAATGTAATATTACAAAAAATAGTTGCTAAAAGAAAAATAGTTTTTTTTTTTTTTTTTTTTTTTTTAACTTGGAATCATTCTATGAAATATTTTTCAATAATTGCATTCAATTGGAATGAAACACTATTTATCACTACACTGTAAAAAAAAAATCTGACTGTAAAAAAAAACTTTGCTTTGCGAGAGCTTAGCCGGGAAGTTTAGGGGGGGGGGGCTCGAAGTACGTATCCATTCTAAATCATCTAAGAATTTTTGATAATTATTTTCGAAAAACTTAAGAAACTTTCGAAAAAGAAAAGTGCCCAGTTAAACTGGCGACATTGATCACAGGCTATTCACACTAATTGTATATTATACTCGTATTTAAAAGAATAATGCCCCTCGAAAAATAAATTAAGGGGATTAGCCCCCCCCCATTTTCCCCCTTTATACATAACCAATGAACCTCCAAATCTAATCAGGGAAGCGCTTATCAGAACAAACATGTATACCAAATTTGAAGCAAATTGGATAATTCTGCATGAAAAACTCATTTATCTAAGTTAAGGGGGCTTAGCTCCCCAATTTCCCCCGTTTGTACTTAATCAATGAACCTCCAAATCTAATCAGGGAAACACCTTATCAGAATAAACCAGTATACCAAATTTGAAGTAAATCGAATAGAAAAACCCATTTATCAAAATTAAGAGGGGATTAGACCCCCATTCCCCCCCCCCCTTTTATACGTAACCAATGAACCTCCCAATCTAATCTAGGAAGCACCTTATCGGAATAAATCGGTGCACCAAATTTGAAGCAAAGCTGAAAGTCATTCTGGATGAAAAGCCAATTTATCTAAATTGGGGGGGGGGGGGGGGGCGTTACCCTTTTATACTTAACCAATGAATCCTCAAAACTTATCAGGGAAATATTTCAATCCAGAGTTATCGTGTTACGTACATACATACGTACACACGTACGTACAGAACCTGCGGGCACATTAGCTCCCTTTGATAGCCTGTTCGCTAAAAACTATCAAGAAATATGCGGCACGGACAAAGGTGACGTTACAACTTTTTAACCTCCTTTCGAAGCGCATTTGAACATAATGCCAAGTTTAAATTTTATACAGTGTCTTTGCTTTAGGTAAGGCGAACGATAGTGATAAATAGTCAACATACACTGTAAAAAAAAAAAAAAAAAAAAAAAAAAATACTACCAGTTTTCCTGTAGGAATCGGAAAAATAGTTGCCCTTATCGTACCGGAAATTTTTCCGACCCAGCTCGGAACAAAATCTGTAAAAAAAGTGAAATAGTCAATAAGACGGTACTTTACTGATTTTATTCCGATTTTGCGGATTTTATTCCGAGCTGGGTCGAAATTTTTTCCCGTACGATAAGGGCAACTATTTTTCCAATTCCTACAGGAAAACTGGTAGTATTTTTTTTTTTACAGTGTATGTTGACTATTTATCACTATCGTTCGCCTTACCTAAAGCAAAGACGCTGTATAAAATTTAAACTTGTCATTATTTTCAAATGCGCTTCGAAAGAAGGTTAAAAAGTTGTAACGTCGGCTTGGTCCGTGCCGCATATTTCTTGATAGTTTTTAGCGATCAGGCTATCAAAGCCTGAGAGCTAATGTGCCCGCAGGTTCTGTACGTACGTGTGTATGTATGTATGTACGTAACACGATAACTCTGGATTGAAATATTTCCCTGATAAGTTTTGAGGGTTCATTGGTTAAGTATAAAGGGGTAACGCCACCCCCCTCCCTCCCCAAATTAGATAAATTGGCTTTTCATGCAGAATTTTCAGATTTGCTTCAAATTTGGTGCACCGATATATTCCGATAAGGTGCTTCCTTGATTAGATTGGGAGGTTCATTGGCTACGTATAAAGGGGGGGGGATGGGGGTCTAATCCCCCCTTAATTTTGATAAATGGGTTTTTCTATTCGATTTACTTCAAATTTGGTATACTGGTTTATTCCGATAAGGTGTTTCCCTGATTAGATTTGGAGGTTCATTGATTAAGTACAAACGGGGGAAATTGGGGAGCTAAGCCCCACTCAACTTAGCTAAATGAGTTTTTCATGCAGAATTATCCAATTTGCTTCAAATTTGGTATACAAATTTGTTCTGATAAGCGCTTCCCTGATTAGATTTGGAGGTTCATTGGTTATGTATAAAGGGGGGAAATGGTGGTGGGGGCGGTAATCCCCTTAATTTATTTTTTGAGGGGCATTATTCTTTTAAATACGAGTATAATATACAATTAGTGTGAATAGCCTGTGAGCTCAATGTCACCAGTTTAACTGGGCACTTTTCTTTTTATTTATTTAATATCTCAGCTTATTACAGACAAGTTTTTCGAAAATAATTATAAAAATTTTTTAGATGATTTAGATTGGATACGTACTTCGAGCCCCCTAAACTTCCCGGCTAAGCTCTAGCAAAGCAAAGTTTATGTGTAACGGAAAATGCCATTTTCTCAAAAAGTGTGTGACCTAGGATAATCGCTGTATTTTTTCTGCTAGGTTTAAGTAAACTTCAATTACCCCTAATTTTTTCATAATATTCTGAAATAGGGGTAAGGAAACATATTTTTGCTGTACATTTTCAACGATATCTCTGAAAATATAATACTAAACTTATAGACAAGTACATTTTTAAGTTCGGTAGTACGAGATCTTTTGAACGATCTTTCCAAGTAACTTAATTAGCCCCGCCCCCACCTCTCCTAAACTTTCATAAAAAATACTTTTGAATGGAACATAATTTATAAATATGTAGGTAAATAACCTTTATAAATCTGCCAAGTGTGAGCTTTCCATAGTTTTCGAGTAAAACGGCTGTGACAGACGGACATATAAACACACGGCTGATTTTATGTTCCGTTTTTACTTTTTATGAATTTAATAAGCTTATAAAAGTCTAGAAGTACCCAATACTTAGTAATTAATAGCTTGACGGCCTGACAATCTGAGTGGAGCAAGATCGCCTGATCAGAGGTCCAGCATAGACATGTACGCTCCACCCGGGGTCCCCCCCCCCCCAGATACACAGGGGCCCCGAAGGCAAAAACCTAGCCCAGCCAGAAGGGGAAGGCACCTATCTTTTGCAAAACATATTAAAATAGAAAAAAAAAGTATTCAAGTTAAAATTAATTTACAAACTGTGGCCGAAGCCAGGCTGCCAATAGTCCGGCAAGGGGCAGCATAATCAGTAGTTCTGGTAAGTTGGAAACAATTTTAGGGTACCAATCGAAAAAAAATTACTATTATATTCTGTATAACAAGTTAAATTCAGTTACTTACAATTAATATTCTCTGTGACAAAAGAATTTACAATTTCTGCACATGATCAAACAATCTTTGAGTTTACTAATGCAGAATCATCAACTATTTTGCATTTATTAATTTGTAATTTTTTCATTTATTTCGCCCCACCCAAGTCCGGCACCGATATTACTTAAGAAATTATTTAAAAAAAAAATGAAAAAGGAACCAGACGTAGAGTTCTAAAACAAATCGCAACTTCTGCCACCAAAGAACACCAGAATGCGCTTGCAAAGTAGTAATAGTGAGGTAGAAATGTCTATCTACAGTGAGATATTGAATTCCTTGATGTATAGATGTTGAGCGGCAACGTGAAAGAAGATGAGAGGAAAGCAAGGGAAGTAATAAATAAGTCAATTCGAAAGCCCCGCACCAAAAGATCGCATTACCTTAAAACACCCACTCAAGTCCTGCGAGAAGAGAGGGGTGGTTCAGAATGCAGAGAATTTGAAACAAAGAAATAAATCAGTCGTGCACAGAACCCGCTAATAGAAATTAATTGGAAAAGAGCAAAACAAAACGGTGGCGGTGTACGGGAAAATGTTAGTTAACACTTTGCGGTCCAACCCCGAGTCTGACTCAGGATCAGTTTTCTTTTCAAAATTTGCTTTTGGCACCAGTAATAAATGAAAATAAAATTTGCCTTATTTAATCAGAGCATTTACGAAATTGCGCATTTGAAGGTAACTTCAAATACACAACTTCTTCCCTTAAACGCATAGTGATGCATATCTGGATCACTTTTTATTTAACTCTTAGCAGCCACTATATTTATATAGAAATATTAATCCTGTAAAAAGTACAAAAATATGCTACTGCAGAAAGTTAAAAATCGATCTTAAAATTTCTAGTGTGTAATCTTTAATATAAAAATAAAACACCCAATTCTAAAAGAATAATTCAAGCATTTAAGAGTTAAGTTTTACAAAATAAAAAAAACATATAAAATAAGATATTTTGATGCATAATTATTTTCACTAATTTGCAATGTTTTAGTTTTTACTTGTATTGCAGATGTGCAGCATAAGAAAAGGTTGGCGTATTATACGAAAAATGTATCTCTGATTTTTTTTCTTTTTTTTTTCATGTGTAATAAACCTTTTAGAGAAACATATACAATTTTTTCGAAACAAAACAAAAAAAAAATCATGCATTTAAGGGTTAAAAAGTGGTGCCAACCGAATAAAATTTGCCTAAGTGTCACCTGACAGAAGGTACTTCTATACGCAAAGTGCTGAATAGTGCTCTGGTGAGAGAATGGCAAATGAATTACAAATAAATTAATTTCAAAATAAGCAACAGCTCTTATTCATATAATTAATAAAAGGAAAATTTTCATTTCAATATTCTGGTGTGAATGTGCAATTTAGATATTAAAATTTAGTGGTCTAGAAATGAACCCCCACCCTTAAAGGGGTTAACATTTTAGTGCGCAGCTTTGCATATATGCAAACAACAGTGTTTTGAATTCAATAGATTTTTTTATTCGTATATACTTAATTCACACCAAAAAATTAAAATAGCAATATTTGCTTGAATTAATAAAAAAAAGATAAAAGATAAAGGTTAAAAGATAAAGGAACTCTGGAAGAAAAATCACTTGTTTAGAATACATTTTGCCTGAATTCGGGCAAGCGCAACCATCCGGCAAACGGGGCGAGTGCCGAGGACCCCGAGCCAATTGGAGTCTTGTTAGAGGCTCCGAGTCTCTCTGCACAATTAGAAAAAACGATTTCTCTGTATAAAAATAATAATTTTGCTGTAGATTTTTTAAAAATATTTCTGCTTGATAAAAAAAAAAAAAAATGAATATTGACTTTATTTCTTATAGTCAAAGTTGATATAATTGTCATGGAATGTATAGATTTGATGATCTGAAAATAACAAAGAACGCAAAAAATATTTAAAAAAATATAAGTGACTAAAAAACAGGAAATCTAGTTTTAAGGGGATTTGCTAATCTTCATTTGGTAAAAAATGACGAAAATATGAAATTTCCAATTTTTTGTTTAAATTGTACTGTGCTCCATGTTTTATCAGAAATCATTCGTTTATATTTTTTCAAAATATCACGTATTTTAATTACATTTTTTTTCAGTTATTATGGGAAAATGGCAACAAAAAGATATAGTTACTATTTTCCAACTATTTTTCCTTTATTTTCTACAGAACTGGAGTACTTGAGTTGTCACCATTAACCAAATGGCGCTAAAATCTACAAAAAAAAAAAAAAAAAAATAATAATAATAATAATAATAATAAGATAAAATAAATAAAAATAAATAAATAATAATATCTCAAAAATAAATTGAGATGCACTTTCAAACAAATTGCATTTAAAAGTACTTTTTTTTTTCCCAATACGACGGTATAAAAATTCAAAATGTTCGACGATGCTTAGAAGTTAAAAAAATTGCAGTAGAGTATTTAACCGTACAATGATATATCTGCTTTGTTTTACAGCTGGCTTATACAACGGAACGTTATTTTTTAGAGACAACATTTTAATTTCTGGATGAAAGAAATAACATATCGGGGGCTAATAGAAGATTTTGCGAAATTAAAAATAATTATGCATATTAAATGTGAAAGTATTGGTATTTTTCGTACTATCTATATTATATATCATTCTATGATAGATGCAATGGTCACTAGGATATATTCTATGATATATATATATATAATGATGGTGGTAGGTTATGTTTAATTAATGGTTATATATATATATATATATATATATATAGTCTAGTATGGCCATGTACGTTGGGCCCAACTAACTGCTTTGCCAGGGCCCCGCGCGACGTTGCGCCGGCTCTGCCTGCAACTTATATCGAAATAAATTTAGATTTTTTGTTTTAATATCTCTTCGCCTTTAAGGGGATTTGCTAATCTTCATTTGGTAAAAAATGACGAAAATATCGATTTTCCAATTTTTTGTTTAAATTGTACTTAGACACTCCTAGTATGTTTTGGCGAAATTATGTAACGATCCGACAATGGTAAATATGCGAAAAGGAAATTTTGCTACATTCCTTTCCCTTTAAATGTTTTAGAGTTACAATTAATTTATTAGTATGTTCAAAATGTTAAAACTTCGAAAGATATTTCCCAATTTGCTTTACATTTTTCTGACGTTCCTTATGGTATGTGTTATTAAATTAATAATAAAATTTGCGATAATGTAAATAGTTTGTAAAAAAAGAGAAATACTATGTAAAATAGTCTTTCTTTCTCTATTTTTACATATGCCATGACATTCTTTCCCCTGCTAAATTAATTATTTTTTGGAAATCTGGTCGTTACAGTTACAGAGAACACTTGTAACAACAGTATGAAAAACAAATGTTGCAAAAAGTTGAAAATGGTACAAACGTGGTTTAGAAATGTAATTTTTTTAAATTTTCAATTATTCATTTTTTATCAGAAAAATTGCCTTTTCCCTTGATTAAATAGTTTCCTTTTATAAAACTACTCAATATTATGTCAAAATGTTAAAATATGCAAATAAAGAAACAGTTCAAATTGTACCGAGATTCGTTAACCCTTTAGTGCGCAGCTTGCAACCAACAGTGTTTTGAATGTAATAGGTTTTTTTTTTTTTATTCGTATATACCTAATTCACACCAGAAAATTAAAATAGCAATATTTGCTTTAATTAATAACAGGCATTCCGCATTTAAATAAAGCGAAATTAACTATTGAAACTTTCTGGTGTAAAGTCAGGTTCCCTGAACTACGTAATTTCTACAACGTATTCTATCGTAGGAATTAAAGGGTTAAAGGTTAAGTTTTATAAAATAAATAATTATATAAAATAAGGTATTTGGAGACATACTTATTAAAATATTTACTAATTTGCAATATTTTAGCGTAAAACTGCCACACGACAGAAGTTTTTACTTGTATTGCAGATGTGCAACAGAAGAAAAAATGGACGTATTATATGAAAAATGTATCTCTGATTTTTTTTTTCATCATTTTTCCTGTGTAATAAAGCTTTCAGAGAATCATATATAATTTTTTCGAAACAAAATAAAAAATCGCGCATTTAAGGGATAAGGGTGAGATCAGTGATATCTCAAATTTCCTTGATAATGTTAAACCTATGGGAGTGTAATTCATTCGTATTTTTAAAATATCTCCCTAGGAAAATAACATTTTTAATTAAATTTTTACGTGTACTCTTCTTTAGGTTGCTCTCAAATCCAAAGGGCAGAGCTGTCACAGGCGACTATTCTTTAATTCTACAGATTTCTTTAAATCTACAAAACAGAAATCCTTAACACACATTTTGACAACATTTACAAGAGAGATATACTTCAAAATTTACATTAGAAAAATACTGGTGCGAACAGAATACAAAAATAGTCGCCTGTGGCAGCCTTGAAAGGGGCAACTTTATGACTATTATAAACTAACTATTATAAAGTGAAAAAATCCCCATTAAAAAAAAATCTGCAATCAAAGTCTAAAAAGTAAAAAACGGCCTTTGTACAGATCGATTTCAGTTATACAATGAAAAAAAAACATTTAAAAATATTGAAATGCGACCGAGATATCTTTACAAATTTCTTCCATAGGATTGGCATTAGCGAATGGGTCTTATCGTTTGACTGAAGTAGCCTCTTTGAAGAGTTCTCTCTTTTTTTTTTCAATTGTTAAAACCTTTCTAATATATATATATTAATTTTATTTGAAGTGTTAAAATCTTACTCACAGCTTCGCTAATATTTTAACTCAAAACGTTAAATTAAGCATATATTTTAGACATATCCCGTGAACAAAAAAAGAAAGAATCATCCTTTTAAAGTGCTACTTGGAAAAAAAAAAAGAACTTATAAATTTTCTAAAGAGGTATTTTAAATATACAAATGTATTCCACGTCTATAGGTTGAGCATTAGCTAGGGAAATTTGAGATTTCACTGATCAGCACCCTTAAGGAAATACAGACAGTGAAATCGTTTTATTCCTTAAGATAATGCACATTTTGTGTAACTATACACCAGCGAGGTAGTCCAATCAGTGTGGAGACATGGATTCTCTATGAATTTTGGAATTATAAATAAATTGTTTTTATTTTTGAAGATTTTGAAAACATAGTGTATTTATTTTCTGTAATAACATAACCTTATTGAAATCTAAGCAGAAAAGATACGATTGAAGAAAAAAAAAAACAACATTTATTAGAATTGTTTGCATTTATTAGAATAACACTTTCTACTTATCGAAAATCTTCCCACAAAAAAAAACACATTCCCACTCCCCTATGGATTAAAATAAATCAGTTCGCTTTTAAGATTATCTGGTTTCGTTTCGTATTTTAAAAAATTTGAAACTGTAATAGCAAATTATTTCAATGTCTTAATTTCCTGGTTAGATTAAGGAGAATTCAAAATAAATGCTATCAATCAAATATAAAACATTTAAATTCGAGTACATTTTCTCTATTCAAAAACTAGTAAAATTGTTAATTAAATATTTTTTTTTTTTTTCAAATCTTCAACAGTTTTTAAAAAATTATTTTTACTTATGTCTAAAAGAAAAAAGCCTTACATCACATAGAAGCCTACTGCTACGATTTTTAAACACCACTTTTCTCGAAGTAAAATATTTGGATTATTTATATACAGAAATCTTCGATGAAATGGAGACGAACTGTTCTACTTTTAAAAATTTGTGCCAAAAAATTGTATTAAACATAGTTGGTATGCCAGCATTTAAATTCCTATAGGATATGAAATTTTACATTTGATCGAATGTAACTTTCATAAAAGTTTACTACTTATCTCTAATGAAAGCTCTTCTATAGTAAATTTCAAGTAAATAATTAAAAACGCGAAAAAAAAAATTCTGCCATATTGCGAGACATATCCAGTTTATTTAACGGTCCTAATTCTTTTGCACGTTTGTTGTAATACAATATGCATTCCCCTTCCAATTGTGTATTCTGTCCATGTACATTATAGATTAAAAAAAAAAAAAAAAAAAAAAAAAAAAAAACGAAAATTCTATATTGTTTCAGCGAATTTCAATATAAGTGTTTTAAAAGTACCGGTCGCAAATTTAAAACCATATATATATTTTTTTTTTATATTAAATAAGGCAAATATTTCATTTCGAAAAAAATTGGCATTCCCTTGAGACGTAAGGATTCTGTTTAAATTCTTGATTGTTTGATTGTTTTAGATAAACAAGCAGTAGAATAGAAGTTTCGAGTTCTATACGATTGCAAGCAATTGTTACAGTACTACAACATTAATTATGATTTTGATCTTGTACTTAAGACAAAAGAATGAAGGAAATGTTATTTGCATAGCTCAAATAATACAAAATATATCACAAAATATATTTTATGGAGCTGGGTTTCAAAAAGTTTATGTACTAAAACCTAGTAAGGCGAAATCGCTAATGAAGAAATATCCCCTTTCAGAATAGTTTCTATCTTAGCAGGTGCATACTCCCTTATGAACAAATTATCTCTTTTTCGCAAGAACCATAATTTTTTTCGAGTATTCCGTTACACAGAAGTTTCATTTTTAGAGGTTTTATCGTATATAAACGCAAATATATGTATATATATCTATATACACATAATTAATTTTTATATAAAAGTAGTTTTTTTTTTTTCACTGTTTTTTCTTTTAGTTGGGAGTATACCGTGAACCCACGCTTGATTATGCCACTCATGCTGAGATTTTCTTTCTTCTGTCTCAATATCACTGATGCGTTTATTGCACTTGTATTTCGTATACCGCCCCTAATAATGACCGTTTTTTTGGGGTGGGTGTTTTCGTGTAAAGTGAGCTTCTAGTGCGGTCACTTCGAATTGACATGTTTATTACAAGATGGTTTAAAACTCAATCCAGTAATGAGGCAAATTTCCTGTTTTTCTGGAGTTAGCTGGGGTTCTGTTCTAAAGCGCAACCGCGTTGTCTATTTATTTGTGTTTTTCAAGTAATATTCTTTGATATTCGATCTTTGTCCGATTTAAGACCGTAATGGAACAGCTGCGCGCACAAGTGGGGGACAAAGAACGCTCCAATTTCTTTGGTGGGGTGGCTATCACAAATGAATTTTAATATTATTACCTTATTGAATCGCAGATATTGTGTCCTTGAATTAGGCGATGAATAAATACTGTTTGAATTTAGTGATGACAATGGGCTCGCTGGTGTGCATATATTCCAACACTGTTAAAGGGTCTTGGTACAATTCGACTTTTTTTTCCAGTGTTTTAAAATGGATTTTTGCCATATTTCTATTAAATGGTTTTATGAAGTAACTGATTTAATAAAGAAAAAAAGGCAATTCTTGTGATAAAATTTGATTTTTTTTTTTTTTTTTTTTTTTTTTTAAACGCTACTACTCCTATAATTTTAAACTTTTTGAAACTTTTCCCTTTTCATTGCTTTCTTACAGGTGTGTTACAGGTTTTCTTATGGTAAGGATTAGCTTTCGAAAAAGTTAATTAGTTTAATAAAAAATAATTAAAATGTCACATTAGTTTAATGAAAAATAATTTAAATTTAAATGATATATGTAGAAGTACAGTAAAAGTAACTACTTACATTATATTTTTATCTTAAAATTTTTTTTATTTAAAATACTGAAAATCAGATATATCATTTTATGAAATATACCTTAAGGATCGTTCAAAAAAAATAACGAGTCAATTGAAAAGCATATGTTGAAGTTCTTAGTATTTTGATCATATTCATATAATAATAATAATAATAATAATAATAATAATAATAATAATAATAAAGCAATCGAAAACTGAGAAAAATGAATTTAAAGATTGCAATTGTGATACATTTAAAGTGATATGGATGCAGTAAAAACCTTTTTTCACATTTATAATTATTAGATTTTTAACTAACATTTGCAGAATTTACCAGGATATATAAATACATTTTAAGCAAAAAATCGGAAAATTGTTATTTTCGCCATTTTCGAAAAGTCAGAAGTAACTTTTCCCCTCAATATAAAAAGAAATATACATACAAAATTCTTTTTAATTTTTACCAAACGCAAGTAATTTCATTCGCAGGTAATATCATTTTTCAAAGATATTTCATTATTATTATTATTATTATTATTATTATTATTATTATTATTATTAATCAATCAATTAATTAATTATTTTTTATTTATTTATTTATTTATTTATTTATTTATTTATTTTTTTTTTGGGGGGGGGGGGGTCCAGTTTTTGATACATTGGAAAAAGGTGTTATTTAGAAAATTTAGATATTTATTTTATTATTATTATTATTTATTTCGAAATTTAAGGAAGTCCGAGTCGCACAATGCTTCTTTTATACTCACTTTTTTCTTGAAATGTATATTTATCTATGCATTGCTCTTTAAATATAAATTCATTAAAAAACAAGACAAAAGATAAGTAAAAAAATTAAGAATTTTAAATTTTAGCTTTGATTTAAATTTGATACATCTTCTAAAAAACTGTTTTTGCATACTTCTTTTATTTTGGTGTATGGTAAAGAACAACTATTAATTTCTGTTTGGGATTTACAAAAATATTTATTTAAGAAGAAATAATAATTTTTAAACGAAGAAATGTCTCTTTTTATCAGACCTATTTACTACGAAAATCACATTTTAAAATTACCTCCTAAACAAAAAATCTCGAAGACAATTAAAGAAAATGCATCTGAAAAACGGTGTACAATATTTCATAAATATATAATTCTTTGAGAATTAAAATTTTTAATTTAAAGGTGACGAATCTTGAAAAAATATATTCTGATGTAAACGTATTTAAATTCTGGGAAAACTGTGCTGAAACCAATGACAATACAGCATAAAGAATGTTATATGTATTTGATATAAATACCACAGTTATATGCAATTTACTTCATTTTATTCTAAAATTAACTTCATTTGACTGCGCTGTTACATAAGCAAATTTTCCTGCCAGAAAAAAAATAACAACAACAACAATTATAATAATAATAAATAATGATAATAATAATAATAATAATAATAAATAATAATAGTTCAGCGATAAATTTTAAATATTTCCTCACTTATTAATTATGCATGACAAAGGAAATAATTGTACGTTTAAGGGGATTCTTCACTCACTTGAAAACACTCGGTTTCGAAAGTGAAAGTAGCTTTAAAAAAATGTGCAACCAATATCGAAAAAGTAAAAAAGGTTCATATTAAAGATTGAGCTCAGCTATCCTAATAGCTATCCAAAAAAGCTAAAAAAAAAAAAAAAAAAAAAAAAGTTCAACCAATATCGAAAAAGTAAAAAAAGGTCATATTAAAGATTGAGCTCAGCTATCCTATACAAAAGAGAAAAAAAAATCGTTTAAAAAATATCCAAATTTAAACGAGAAATTCGAAAACAACCTCTCCATTAGTTTAACATAACGCAGCGGATGTTTCGAAGTGAGTGAAGAATCCCCTTAAGTACATTACTTCGAAAAAAAAAATCATTTTCGGAGAAAATGGCAAAATAAACAAAAAACATTTTCTGCAAAAATACTTCATAACTTCCTCAAACTAACATATTTAATAATTCGTTAATTCATAAAAATTGAATTCTTAAAAATTATGTGTTTATAATATGTAATATAATTCAGCTTTTTAATGTTAATTATTTTATTTGGAAACGCTACATTCCCAAGAATCAGCATATTCGAGTTTCATTAAAATACATTTAGTGAAACACTTGTGCACAAATGTCTGTGTTAGGGCAAACCAGTTATTAAAAACTAATATTAATATAATTTGTCATATAAATACCTCATAACATCCTTAATCTAAATCTAAAAATCTAAGTCGTTTAATAATCATTCAGGTCATAAAAATCAATTTTTAAAAACAATTTGTTTAAAATATGTCATGTAATTCAGCTTTTCACCTTAATTATCACATTTAGAAAGTCTATAGGTAGAACACAGATTCATGCATCTTTACTCTCTAAAGCATCAGCATGTTTCAGTTTGATAAAACACATTGAGCGAAATACGTGTACATTTTTTTTTGTTCCTACCAGTTATTAAAAATTAATATTAAAAATACCTGTCATATAAATACTTCATAACTTCCTCAATCTAACATAGTTAATAAAGCTAAATTACATTACATATTTTAAATTAATTATTCCATTTGAAGTGATTTTATTTAGAACACAAATCCATACATCTTTACTTTTCCAAGAAATCAGCATAACACATCTAACGAAAAACTTCTGTTTTTGACCAAACCAGTTATTAAAAATTAATATTAGTAAAGACTATCATATTAAATTCTTATGACATCCGGAATTTAACATATTTAATAAAACATAAGTTTATAAAAAATCAGTTCTTAAAAATAGTGTGTTTAAATTATGCAATGTAATTAAGCTTTTTAACGTTAATTATCTCATTTGGCAAAGTCTATATTTAGACCATAAGTCCATGTATCTTTACACTCCCAAGAACCAGCTTGAAGAGGGAAAAGAGCTTGTCCATGCGTGAAAAGATGTGGCTAGTAGATCTGGAAGACAAGGTGGGAAAACCATATACCCCGATAAAATCTTCAGGGTAAGGTTTCTAACTTTCTGGGAAGATTCGATGAAAATAAAAGATACTTAATCCTTATTTCAGCTTCAATGAAGTTTTATCTTCAAAGTCTCCTGTTAAAGTTCTGTATTAGAAATATTTCTCTCTAGAAAGTAAATGAATAAATTGTTTTATTAGTTATAAAATTTCATTGAATGAGATTTTTATTTTTTCCTCCATAAATTGATATACAATACCCTTAAAAAATTGCACATTCGTTATTTTTGGTTCGTTGTAATTTGTGAACTTTTGAAAAAAATATATACAGAGTTAGATAAAAATAAGTTACCTATTCCAGAGAATTCTAGGATGCTTTCAATACTATTCCTGTGGCCTTTTTTTTTTTTTTTTTTTTTTAAATATTAAGGAATTATTATATTTTTAAATATTAATTATTTTTTTTAATAAACAAGATTAGTGAAAACTAATTTACCCACTTCAGAGAGTTCTAGCGTGCTTTCTTTTGCTCTATGTTTTATTTTATTTATTCGTCATACTCTTTAACATATTAATAACTACAATTAGTTTTAACGTATGAGTTCGTTATGTAGAGTAGGCCGAAAGAAAATGAAAAAAGAGAGAAAATCCATATGTTTGAATCACAAAATTGCTCCCGAAAAATAAAAACAGAAATAGCTATTCAACTGTAAATTACATCTTCTTACAAATTATGTTAAAAAATTAGCCTAAGCGAATATTCTGGAATATTAAAAACGAACTTATATTTTTATATTATGTATATCATATATTATTATTATTATTATTATTTATATTATGTATACTATTGTTATTATTATTATTATTATTATTATTATTATTTGTATTATTATTATTATTATTATTATTATTATTATTATTATTATTATTATTATTATTTATGTATTATTGTTATTATTAATAGTATTTATTTATTTATTTGTAAAATTTACGTTAGAATATGAAACAGGGAGCCATTAAGTTAAATAGTTTAGGAATTATGAAGATTTAAAGCTTTTATGTCAAATTAAATTTAAAACGTTGCAAAATAGATTGTAATACAGCATAAAATTTAAAGCACAACTAAAAAACAACTAAAAACAACACGGTTATAATTTTGGATTCGCATATTTGATGCTTCTGAAAATCAATTTCTGTTAAAAATTTTGTATTTTTTACTTGATAATATTATCGAAAATTATTTTCAAAATATGTATACTTTCGAAAATCAATTCCGGTGGAAATTTTCGCAATTAGTTTTAAAAAAGGATATGTGAACAGCGATTTTTTAAAAACAGAAATCAATTTTTAGAAGCTTTAAATATATCAATCGAAAATACAGATCATTCCACCAAGTAGTTTTATTAGTTATACTTCAGAAACTACACACACAGCAGTCTGTTTTGCAACGATCAAAAAGGAATTAAACAGTAAGAGTTCCAAATTTTAAACCTTCATAATTTCTAAATTATTTGACCGAACGACTTCCCTGTGTGTCCCCTGATGTCTCCTGACTGAGGTAACACGTACAGAAAAAAAACGAATATTTTGTCAAATTTGGGTTTTCGTATTGAAAATTTTAGAGTGTGGTACAATTTTTGCAGGCAGACGACCTCTTAAGCTAATTTTTTTCAAACATGAATTGATAGATAACATAATTTCCAATCTAATGTCTATTTCTATTTTCTCTGGAGCAATTTAGGTGATTAAAATGGATGGGCTTTATTATTATTATTATTATTATTGCCGACTGAAACTATTGATATTTAATTTTGTGTCCTGTGATGTTTTGATTAGATTTTTAGAATAAAATTGTTATTTTGCCTTCGAATAAAAACTTTTAATTATTTGCCTTTCAGAGTTGGAACAATGTAACACTTCGCCACAGGTCAGTGGCGTACCGAATATTTTTTTTTTTTTTGGGGGGGGGGGGACTTAAATTTCCATGATGTTCTAAATCTTACGAAACACGTTGAATTTTGTTGTAAACAGAAATCATTTTTGGCAATAAGGCCGTAGCCAGAGGGGGGAAAGGGGAGGGGCAGGGGTGATTTTGTTCCGACTTTTCCGAAAACTTAAAAAATTTGGACTTAAAAAATTATCGCAATTTTTGACAAATGGTAGCCGAAAAAAATCAGTTTCATCAATCTTGGCAGAAAAAAAATCTCCAATTTCATTAAAGGATCGAGAAAAAAATCCGAATTTTGCCAAAGGGCCGAGGATAAAATGCGAATTATGTCAAAGGATCATGAAAAGAAAGTCGAATTTCTTCAAATGATCATGGAGAAAACGTGAATTACGTCAAATGATCGTGGAGTAAACGCGAGTTTCGTCGAACTATCGCGGAGCAAAAGCGAATTTCGTCAAATAATCCCGTAAGAAACGCGAATTTCGTCAAATGAGCACAGAAAAACCCAAATTTCATCAAATGACCGCAAAGAAAATGCGAATTTCATCAAAAGGCCGTGGAAAAAACGCGAATTTCGAAAAATGATCGTTGAAAAACGCGTACTCCGTCAAAGGGTTGCGAAGAAACGTTAGAAAACACTTTTTTCCTTATGTGAAAATATTTTCTATCATGAATGACTTTGAAAATGTCGCCGCTAGTGAAACGATCGTCAATCTTAATAATGATATTTATCACTTTTTATAACATTATTTAACTTAATCTGTTTATAGATGATTATTATATATGTTGTTATAACACTTTTTTCATTTATTTTTTCGGCTATTTTGGGAGGGGGGGGGGGGGGGTCTGTAATCCCATCAGCCGTCTTTCTTCTCTTTCGTGTCAATGTGGATTAATATGGGACTAATGAGAATGGCTAGTCTGCTGTATGATTGAAACAAATAAAATAATTTTCCAAAAAAGAAAGAAAAAAGATCAGCACTTTTTCATATTCCTTTCGAAAATTTCGGGGGGGGGGGGGGGGGTGCTGTACCCCATCAGTCCCCCTCCCCTCTTGAGTACGCCTATGCCACAGCTGAAAACATCTTTAGGCGTGCGCGGTTCAGCCACAGAAGATGAAAACGATCAACTTTATTTAATATAAAATCTAAAGAACCACAGATCAAACTTCGGATATTCCTTTATCCTGTCATGTGCAGAATATGCTTATACAGTTTATATGATAAAAATTCTTGAAAACTTCTCTTTCTTTAAGAAATACGCTGTATTGTTCTGTATCAAAACAAAAGGGAACTTCTGAAAAATTTCTGTTTATGTTATTGAATTAAGTTTTGTTAGAATTTCGAATATTTCTTTTTTTTATATAATCGTACCTGCCTCTTCCAAAACTTAAGGTGACTACAGACGAAGATTTCTTGAAATTTTAAATACCCATCTCTGGTACCAAAATAACAACAACAACTTTTATATATTTTCAACTTTTTAATTATCTTTTTGTCGCTTAGAATATTTTTTTCAATTTTAGTGATATATTTTCGCTTTATATTATCTTCTATATAATAACAGCATCTAACATGCATGTTTATTCTTTTTTAATCTTTATTTGAGACATATCTGTGTTTGTAACGCCACCTGTTGGAGCCTTATGTCATTTTTTATTTTTTGTATCATATAAGATTTATTTTGATCTGTCCTGTCGAGATTATGATTGATAAGTATGTGAACCTTTTACGTGCCTGGATTTTATATTCGATTTTAAATTCTTTGAATGCTCGAATGTCCCGGAGAAAAGCATTTAATGGGCAGAAAATTTATGCATAGAATAGCAGTTATAGCATTTTACTGCGTGTCTATATGTCTATATTTAGAGATGATAATACGTCAGCGACATGTATATGTTCAATACTGCTATGAAATACTTTTGGTATGGTCTGTCTAAATGATTGATTACTTGCGACCTTTAATCGAAGAATAATATTCTGTCTTATTCAATTCAACGCCGTTTTACCTGTAGTAATGTAAATTGCACGTTTTACTAACTCAATGACAAATGTGGAAAATTTTCATTTAATAATTTTGTTAGATTTCTAAGAATTGGAAAGATTATTTTCTCAGAGTAAAATATATGCAGTATGGTTTGTCGAAATGATTGATTGCTCGCGATCTTTAATGAGCGAATAATGTTCTCTTTGGTTTAACCCGATTTATTTTTAGTATTCGTATAAAAATAGTATGTGTTGCAGTGACGCAAGTGATTTTATTTTAATTAAGTTATGAGATTTCTAAGAATCTAGCTGAAACGCAATTTTAATGCAAAAGATTATTTTCTTACCTCAAGGTCATGCATATAGCTTGTAAAATCAAGTGAGAAATATTCAAAAAGCTAGGGTGCGTACGACCATTACTTTGATTAGAGTTGGACAAATTTGTAATCTCAATTATTCGCAATATAATTACAAGTTAATTGAATGTAATTGATTATAGTTACGCACATTCAAACGCAGAAATTTCGTCAAATTGTGGAACGGGGTGGTTTCGGCTACAGTGCTGCAAGAATTTTTTACGGCATTTAATTTTAAATATAATTAATTACATGCAATTAAATTGTAATTTCATTGCAAATAATTGAAATTACAAATCTGCCCAACTCTGACTTTGAGGTTTTACGATATCCGGATAGTAATCTTCGTTTTATTTAATTATTATTTTTTTTTTAATCTGCGATTAAATGAAAATTTACTGTTCGAATATAGTGACACTATACTTCTTGGAAATAGTAAGGTGTTTCCACAATCTAAATTATTGGCTCCCACAATATGTCGTCTCCTCATCGCCCCCCCCCCTCCCCCCCCCAAAAAAAAAGAAAAAAAAGTTTATATTTACTGAAAATTTATGTGGGACCTGTCCTAATCTGTGATTAGATACGTAGACTCAATCTAATTACAAATAATAATTTTTTTTTTATTAAATTATATACATTGAATTTAGCAAAAGTCTCGCCCATGAGAGACACTATAAAAAAAGAGAATCCCTGTGATCCGATTCTAGAGTGTTATTTCATTAAAAGAAAATTTTAGCTAACCTCCAATTACACTATATGGCCAAACGTGACTGGCCACTTGCGATTTTAGACATTTTGTTAAATATCTAGAAAAATACATGAGGA
Source organism: Maratus speciosus (assembly GCA_963932465.1). Lineage (NCBI taxonomy): Eukaryota > Metazoa > Arthropoda > Arachnida > Araneae > Salticidae > Maratus > Maratus speciosus. The sequence goes on along the minus strand of OZ010787.1, from coordinate 412,364,779 downwards.
ATCAACCTGAAACTCTAGGTGTGTAAACAGTATAGTATAGGTCATATATTTCTGCAACGATTATTTTCCGAAACCCCATAGGAGACTGTCAACAAATTGAAAAAGAACGAATATCTTTTGGATAACCCTGCCAAAACTAATGTAGCAAAAGCGTTCAAACTGTAGAATATGATTAAGTAGCTCATTGTAATTTGTTCATTTTTAGGGTTCCGTAGTTAAAAAGTAAAAACGGTACCATTATAAGATGACTCCTGTGTCTGTCTGTCTGTCACAGCCATTTTATTCGTAAACTATTGAATGTGGAAAGTTCAAATTCGGGGAAATAATAAAGACTATTGCCCCACATATTTTCAGATTAATAAACATTCATAAATATATTTAGTAAAAATGTAGAGGATTTAATTATGGTACTTGCAAATAAAACTCTTTTCTTCGTATATCGTGTGGGGTATCGTGTGAAAGCTTTCGTTACGCTGAACTCAAAAATACATTCCTTTTAATTTTAGGTATTACATTTTCAAAGATATTGTCGAAAATGTAGCGCAAAAATATGTCCCCCCCCCCCCCATCTAATTTCGAATCTACTGAAACTAAAATTATGAAAAAATTAGAGGTAGTAGACGTTGATATAAACCTTGCCGGAAAATTATAGCGATTATCCTAGGTCACATAGTTTTTGAGAAATTCGCATTTTTTCGTTACACACAAATTTCGATTTACGGGCATTCAAAAAAATTGTTGAGCATCGCTGGATGTACCTATCGTAGCAGAAGTATAAAAGCATTGTTGATAATGAATTTAAAAAAAAACATCAGTAATTAGCCGAGATATTAATCTTTAAAGATACGGCCAGTTTGGACATACACAATGATGGAGCGGCATACTCTATGCCTAGTTAACAATTTTTAATGATATATATGTGTAATGTAATGTCCAGTAACAGTATAAAAGCAATAAATGTCAAATTGTTAAAAACATACTAATTTCAAGGGTTTCAGGACTCTAAAATTTGGAAGACAAAAAGAGACCATTTTCAACATTTAATATTAAAATGTATATGATTTTAAAATACAATTTTAATTGGGATGAAATATATATGTTCTTTCATTTCATGTATTTAAAAAATTACAAGATGCTGGAATATTATTTATAGGGGGCTCGAAACTGTTAGACATTTGTCGAACAGAAAATTGGCATATCAGTTTGCAGGATTACAAAATCAATATTGCAACTAGAATGAAAATTTTAGTGCTTACTTATACTTCAGATTGTAATAATTACCCTCAACTTAAATAAATTTCTATTTAAAGCAACCATTGCAATGTTGTATTTAGCTAATGCAAAATTTTGAAAATTTCAACAATATAATCACATAAAGAAATATTTTTTTTAACAATAAAAAGGAAATTTGAGGTTCAGTTTATACAGACTAATATGAAATATATGTTTTGAAAATTTCATGAAAAAATAGTCAGAAGTTTTTGAGGTCTCCTGCGCGTTATCCCCAAAAACGACATTTAGAGAAAAATGACTTCAAAGTTTCGGAAACGCCGCTTCAGCTATTGTGCGGGTATAATTCTAAAAACCATAACTTCTGTTCTAATGGGAATTTTAAGGAAACAATGATATCAAAATTTTCAGAAAAGATAGGAGTTTGACATCTAAAAAAATTAAAATTTTTAAAATTTTGAAGCTTTAAGAGACCTGCGACCACTTAACCCTTTCCGACGCGGAGTAATTCTGTTTATAAACTTATGAAATAATGACTGACACCAGAATTTATAAACGAATTTATTAGAAAATATGAACTTGCTTATTTTCACGTACATAATAAAAGGAAAATTTTAATTAAATATTCTTGGTGCCGTTTGTTTGTTTTGGAATTAAAATTAGGTGTCCTTTTTTATGGACAAAGCCCTCGAAAGGTTCAATTAGAATGAATCACATAAATACTGTGGGTTTCGCGACTAGTTTGCATATGTTTGCTAGTGTATCTCTCAATACGCCTCGAGTGACTTTAAAAGTTAATTAAAAACCTCTCTGGAAAAACGCGGCACTGACCATGGCGGCGTTGCAACTTTGCGACCTCTTTCGAAGCGCACTTAGCACAATGCCAAATTTAAACTTTGAACAAACGTTTTGCTTTAGCTTCACTGTAGAAATAAAGGTTATTACTAGGCTGAATTTAGTTTTATGAAATGCTAAATGAAGTTTAAATATGCACTGCTTTTATTGTCAGTACCGAATTAAGTTCATCATAAACAGATTAGGATAATATTAAATAATGAGTTATACAGAATAGCTATATTTGATATTATTTAGGTTGAATATCTCGTTGAATATTCGCGATGTATTTATTTACACTTTCCTATAGTGTTATACCCAACCCTACGTTGTATAGTTTTTTACAAAGTCTTAGTATTCTTATAGCAACGATTTTTTAATAATACAATTACAAATTCATATATTTATTCTACTGAACCCCCTGCTCTCGAGTAATACTTGCACTTGACAGTTTATTTTTATTATGAGGATAGCATGTATACTCGAAGAGAAATTCAGGTTTTCATAAAAACAGCCCCAAATTTCGCCATGTTTTTGCTTATAATTTGGAGAGTTCTTAATATAAAAAGTTCTTATCAGAAAATATGACAAACAACATTGTACGCAATGCTCTGCAATCAGAATTAAAATATAGTAAAAATTGTATGAAAAATCAGCAGGTTTACTCCGAACGCAATCAAAATATAGTGTGCATAATGTGTTAGTTAAATGCATAGAGCAACTTTTGTAAAAGTCTCAAAAACATAGCTTGAAAATTCTGAAAGTTATCATTGATACAATAAGCTCAAAATCCATTGTTCCCAAAATGAAGCAAAAAGATAAGGAGCTGTATCCATATATCCATTGATTAGTGGCAATATAGCATACACAATATTGCAGGCACTACTGTATTTGAATACAACCCCTCATCTTTTTGCTTCCTTTTGGGAATAACGGATTTTGAGCTTATTCTATCAACGACAATTTTCAGACATTTCAAACTATGTTTTTAAGACTTTCACAAAAGTTATTCTATACATTTAGCAAACACATTACACAAATTATATTTTGATTACTTTCGGGCATGCGCAGAGAATCATTATTTAGTAAACGTGCTCATATTTCATATAATTTTTATTATTTTTTAATTCTGATTACAGGTTATTGTCTACAATGTTGTTTGTCATAATTTCTGAAAAGAATTTCTTCATTTATATTTTTATTCTACAAATTATAAGCAAAAAACTTGCCAAAATTTGGGGCTCTTTTTATAAAGACTTTAATTTCTCTACGAGTATACATGCTATCCTCATAAAAATAGACATAGTTTATTACAATAAGGCACTTAATCATAATAGACTGTTTGAACGCTTTTGCTACATTAGTTTTTACAGGGTTATCCAACAGATATTCGTTTTTTTTCAATTTGTTGACGGTCCCCTATGGGGTTTCGAGAAAAAATTCTCATGGAAATGTATGACCTGTACTATTCTGTTTACATATCTGGAGTTTCAAGAAAATTCCTCATGTAGTTTTCTAGATATTTAAGAAAACGTCTAAAATCGCAAGTGGCCGGTCACCTTTGGCCATATAGTGTATTCAAAAACAGTGAGCGTACAGTTTTAGAAGAAATTTTTGATGCAATATTTTGCCTTATTTAATCTTAAAATATATTATAAAGTTTGCAACGAAACAGGACTACTATAAATTTTCATGATTTAAATATTAAATAGAAATTTTCTGATCAGATAATAGTGGTGTCAGACTCCTTGGAAATACCAAGGAGTACAAGTACCTTTCAAACAATATTTCTTTTGCATATTTTGTCCGTTTTTCTTGCTTTCATTGTCTTTTGTTCCCTAACATATTTAATTAAGCTGTATATTGTAGGATGTATTCAAAATGCAGAAATTAAAATATTTTAAAATATTTCGCATAATATGTAGAACCTTTTTAGCCTAACATTTCTTTTGACACTTAACAATTATACTAATTACATTGAAAATTTATATTTCAATAAATAAATAGTGGATAATAATTATGATAAAAACATCTCGAATTAAAAAATTTAATATCACAATTACTCTCCTATAAATTTATATTCTTATTTAACATTGTTCGAAATATGTAAGCTTGCATATTTGAATTGTGAAAATAAATGAACAACAACAGAAATAAAACTGTATCAGAACTTAAGCAAAATGTAAATTATTACTTTAGCGCACAGTATTTCCAATTGGAAACGAAGATTTTGTGAGAATTCGACGATATTTCACATTGAAACTCTCAATTTACAAGGCAGAAGCCAGCATAGGGAAACTAATGTATTTTCACCTAGCCTCCAAATTTCTTCAGAGTCCCAGAAAATGTCGCTAAAGATGAAACAAATATATCAATTTCAATCAATCTTTGCAGAGGACACTAGGGTAAAAGGAACTCCTTTATTTAGCGAGAGAAATATTCCTGTGATATTTACGAGGATCTCTTTCCCGTGGGAAACTAGATGGTGAAACCAGATATTGACCTGACATCAGGTTCCTGACTGCAGCCTATAGAGAAAGGGCTTGTTCACGAGCTCATGGTCACGGATAGTGAGTGGCTAATGGGAGTGGTTTTCGTCCTAGACGGAAAAACGAAACTGATAAAAGGGGATGCAGGAACATTCTCGGGAGTTCTTTGGTTTTTTGAGTTCTTTTTCGGAAGCTGAGGCTCCGAGTAGATTTTAGCCGTGTAGAGGAGAAATCTCTCACGGGCGCAGTAAAGCGATAGCCAGGCGTGGCGGTAAAATTTCTCCACCCCGGAGAAAGACATCGGAGGTCCCTAGACCTTGATCGGACATTCACTAAAAGGGCGACATTCCTGTCGCGTATCACCGACTCTCATCTTCGAGAATTGTGAAGTATAAATATATAGAGACGTTCTCCCTGAAAGCTATTTGCCACTCGAGGACTGGACTTGATTCTACAAATACATTATTGACAGCTGAACTCGAACCCATTTACGAAGAATGTTGTACAACTGACTTATTTAACCAAGAAAACTTTATTTAATTGTTTGTGATACAATAAAATATTTTTTTCGATATTGATAAGACTCGGCCGTTGAAGTAGCCTGCTACCACACCACCTTACGACATCGGCTCCGTTACAATTTCAAAAGTGAATTAAAATTTTCGACTTAAAAAAATTAGCGGTTATACTAGGTTGAGCAAAAAGTTCTGGGAAATTTGTGAAAGTTGAGTTGTTATGCGCAAATCAACAACAAAATTAACAAGGGCTATTCTTCAAAGTAGAGACCATCATAGTCCATTACTTTCTGCCATCGTCCTGCCAGATTCCGGATTTGTGGAAGTACTACGGCAGCTCCTTGGAATCGAAAAACTCTTGACATGCTTCTTCAACTTCATTAAAGGATTCAAACCTTGAAAAAGAGTTGCATTGATCGAAAGAGGCCATAATTGGATTCCTGGACTCCTATAGATATACCACTAGTACTCCTATATACGATACAAATTCTAATAACTATTAGATAAAAAATTTCACAGAACTTTTTGCTCAACCTAATAATAAAAAGAGCGTTTAATATCTTGATATAATAAATTACGTTTCAGTCATAAAACAGGGTTCGTACGGGTCCTTGAATTTCCAGATTAAGAAATTCTTCGGTACCAGTATTTTCTTTTAGAAAATCTCTCCTTAAGAGGCTACTTCAGTCAAACGAAAAGACCCGTTCGCTAAAGCTTATCCTATGGGAGAAATTTATAAAAATATCTCGGTCGCATTTCAATATTTTTAAATGTTTTTTTTTTTTTTTTTTTTTTTTTTTGCATTGAATAGTTGAAATCGATTTGTACAAAGGCCGTTGTTTACTTTTTTAATTTTGTTTACAGGTATTACTTATGAGGACGCTTTCATTTTCGGAACTGGTTTCGAAAGTAAAAGCATCCTCATAAAAAATATCTGCAATCAAAATCGAAAAAGTAAAAAACGGCCTGCATACAGATCGATCTCAACTATACAATGCAAAAGAAATCATTTAAAATTATTAAAATGCGACCGAGATATCTTTATAAATTTCTTCCATAGGATTAGCATAAGCGAATGCGTCTTTTCATTTGACTGAAGTAGCCTCTTAAATAAAATCTCCCCGCGCGTTTAAACTTAGATTTATTTTTCTATAAAAAATACTGATATTTCGCGTTGAAACTAACAGTACCCGTACGAACCCTGTAAAAGGACAAATGTACAGAAAATGTAGAAAAAGAAAAAGAGCTATTTTGCCCTTTTTTACTATTCAGAAGTTAAAGATTTATTTGCAGCTGAAAAACGGCCCTAAAGTTTGAAAGTGTACTTAAATTTATTCAAATTATAAAATAACAAAATACCATTATTAATAAGAAATGTATTTGCGTTGCAACTGTCATGTTATGAATGAATCATATTAACACATTGAATGCTGGAGACGTAAAAATCATAGATGCCAACATCTCTTAATTATTCCGGAGTCTGATCCAAGACAAGCATGTTTTTAACCGGAAAATATATATAAGGAAATATGTCATCTTTTAACAAGGTACATTTTAGATTTCGTTTTGAAATTTTTGTTAAAATAAAATTTCCAGTTGAGAACATATGCGTCTTGGATCAGACTCCCGAATGATTAAGAGATGTTGGCATCTATGTAAAAATTCGTTTTTGTGGCTATGTAGAAGAAAATATTATTGTTACCAGTAATTTTGTAAAGAAGAATAAAGAAGGTGTAATCCGAGCATGATAGTTTCTGGTTAGTTGTGAGGCTTTAATTTATAGTGACATTTGTAAAGGTAAATTTCGTGCCCAATAAAAAAAAATTGCAGCCGTTCAACGTGTTAATAATACTTAATAATAAAACCCAATTTTTTTTCTCACCCTGTTACAATTATTCATATCTCCAAACAAATGCATTAAATGGTGCGTATATGTGCTTATTTCTGAGTAATCTGCCATTAAATAAGCCAAAGATTCTATTCGGAAATACTTGTATCCAAAAAATAAGCATCTCCAAGCACCCTGCAATAAATGTAAAAATATACTTGAATCTCAACTTGATCGGTGAAATGTTAAGCAACTTATGTCAAGGGCGTTGTGTTTTTTTCATTCTTTATCAAGCGGAACAGAATGTGTGACAACCACAAATGGAAAGAGAACCTGATAAAGGTAATAATTCTTTGAAATAAATAAAGAGGAGAACCGTAAACATAAAGGAAAAAATAATTATGCTTATTGCGGTTTTATTTCACCTTTTCCTGTAAGTTTTCGCCTTTCAAACCGCGGGTTTTTACTAAAGACGCGAACTTATTCTCACTTTTCACCAGATCTTACTTCTGAAATATTTCCCAGCACAGATTCCGTTATACATTTTAATTAAACTTTTCCATAATTCGCTTTTTAATGCTTTATTTTAAAGGTATTCGTCATTGAACTGAGTAGAAATGTTTTGTATATATTTATGATATTTATAATGTTCCCAATAGTTCAAAAGAACTGTTTGATGGCCGTTTACGTTTACGAATTAGAGGAGTACATTTCTAATTATTATTTTTTATGTGTTACTTTTTTAAAATAAAATGAACCATTTTTAGATCATTATAAACTTTTAATTTGTACACTTTGGTAAGTGGCAATAAAGGCCGATTCCATTATTATTATTTTTATTTATTTATTTATTTTTTAATGACTGAAACGTATTTTTAAATCTAAAAAATAAAGCCATTACTTTGCTATAATTACAAAAACAAATTTAAAGTTAAAATCAAATATATTCAAATTTTTAATAATTTTTAGTGTTTCGTTCATCTGACGAAACCCTATTCGTCTCACTCCTCTCTCTGTTTCTCTGTCTGTCTGTCACAGAGCCCGTTCTCAGAAACTATATATATTGGAGACTTGAAATTTTGGATACTTATAGCTGAACACCTGACATCAAACGACAAATCATAAAATTTTGAAAATGTCTTATATTTACCCGTCTGGGCTCTAACTTGTGTACTTTAAGCTTTTTTTCCTAACTGAGCCCCTAATTAAGCTGAAAACTCGAAATTTTGTATACTTATAGCTGAACACCTCACATCAAACGATAAATAATAAAATTTTGAAAAAGTCTTATGTTTTACCCGCATGGGCTCTAACTTGTGTATTTTAAGCTTTTTTTTCTAACTGAGCTCCTAATTAAGCTGAAGACTTGAAATTTTGAATACTTATAGCTGAACACTTGCGATCCCATGACAAATCATAAAAGAATTAAAAAGTCTTTGATTTACCCCTCCGGTCTCTAACTTGCGTCTTCTAAGCAATTTTTCTAACCTCCACATTCACACACAGGGCACTTTTCTAACTTTTGCCGATACCCGATTGACCACTCTTTCATATTATGCTCACCATAGCTTTACATATTTTAGTTTCAATTTTTACAGCCAGGGGCGCCTAACTATCTCGGGCGCTATGGATCCGATCCCCTCGACTAATATATCTACGGATAGGTGGTAAAACGGAGTTTCGTTCTGATAGAGGTTTGTTTAGAATAGAGTGCGCCTCCTGGTTGCGAAATGTTGAACTAACAGATTTTGCAGTAGGATAAAGTGTTTTGAAAGGAATATTAAACGAAACCCTCTGTGCAATCAGTGATCACACTTACCCACTTGATTAATTCGATGTTTCCAAATTTGAATTAATGCTATGTAAAATGTTAAGAACGTAGAGGTAAAATTATTATCATTAAAACTTATTCTTTTTAAACATTGTAATTCTGTTTATGTGTGCATTTCTGTTGCATTGCATGCATGAAATGCACTTCTGCTTCCCTATAGCTCTTCAGGCTCAGTTTTCAAATATTTATTTGAAAACTGACATAAAAAGAAATTATAGCTTATTTTAAAGATACCTACCATTTTTTCTGGTTATTTTATTTTGAAAAATATTAGTGGAATTGAAGAACAAAGCAAATTTGGTAAATCTTCATTCTGAAAAATAGAATACCAAAATTTAAATTTCAAAACCTTTATTATTTACTAATATGTTTCTATTCACGTGCCATTTTTATTAATACTGTTTAATATTCCAGAGCATTTTCAGAATATTTAGAATTACTAAAAGTAGGATTAAAGAATTTAACAAGAAAAGGATTTTCTATACACAAAATCTATGTTTCAATCCTGAGCAGAGGTCCTTAATTGAATAATTCATTAAATATAACTTTGAAATAACTGACGTGATTATTATGGCATTAAAATATTTTTATTGAGAAATTAAAAAAAAGAATCACATTTTTGTGAATAGATGTTGTCTCAAACTGTAAAAATGCCCAAATTAATTTTTATAATAATCTTTTTCAAGTTTCAATAGTTAAATGGAATGTAAAGTAAACACTTTGATATATCCGTTGCAGTTATGCACGTTAGTTTGAACATACTTACAATTTGAAACATCTCAGCGCCATATACTGACAAAAATGGTTATTATTTTTTAAATCACTTATGAGCTATACCTGATAAGCATTTCATTTATTTCATGTTTATACATTTATATTGTTTATCATTTATATTGTTCATTACAGTACATGATTTATTCAGAGTTGAAAGGTCTCCGGCTGTTTGCATACAAGTTATTTCTTAGAGAAAATGTTGTTCTTTTAAATCACAGAATGTTTAGATTAAATAAAACAACTTTTTCTGCACTAAAATACTGTATTAAAAAAGCCGGAGACTTTGTAGCTCTGTTTATTGAATTTAAAATTTAAGAAATTCTGTAACCCTTTATGTCCCAAATTATGAATTCTTGAAAATTTCATCTTCTAAAGCTTTTTCGTGAATTTTTGAAACTACATTAGAAGATTTACAAATTAATAAATTTTAGAAGGAATTTGCCAATTAAAATTAATTAATTAAATTTTTTATTTATTGGGATTTTGTGCAATATTTATAACTTTACTCAATTCTTTTATTTAAAATATTTTTTAGTATTTTATAGAATTAGGAAATGAAAAAAATATAATGCTCTTACAATAAAAATATAGGAATAATTTCGAACTGAAACTTTTCATCCGCAATCTTTTAACATCAAGAAATCTCAAGAGATAAAAATGAAAAAGAAATCATCCCTTTAAAAATAGTTTTGTTTCGTTCAACCAGTAATGCTTTTGGAATAAGATAAAGTAAAGTATGTATAACTCATTCTAAACTGTATTACTGCTAATCGATCTATTAAATGAATTTTATAACAAGTTATTTCAATGGTACTTTAAAGTAATGCCGGGGCATAAAGGGTTAAGAAATACCCTGTAGATTCTTCTGAAGCAAGATGCTTTAATAATTCACCCAGACAGACATCTATATTCTTGATAAATGTTACTGTTTACTCGTTATTTATTACAATTTCAATGCAAAGATATGTCCTCCTCTCATTACTCCTCGTTTGTACATGAGAAAAATGCTTTCGGAGTAAGATAAAGTAAAGTATCTATAACTCATTCTACACTGTATTATTACTAATTGATGTATTAAATGAATTTTATAACAAGTTATTTCAATGGTAATTTAAAGTACCGTCAGGGCATAAAGGGTTAAAAGAATTTTTCACTTTATTTAATTGCAGAAAAATGTTAGAAATTCTGGGAGTAAACTATTTGAAACGAATTCTATGACTTAAAAATTTAATAGAAATTTTCTTATTATTAAAGGGTTTAGAAATACCCTGTAGATTCTTCTGAAGCAAGATGCTTTAATAATTCACCCAGATAGATATCTATATTCTTGATAAATGGTATCTGTTTACACATCATTTATTAAAATTTAAATGCAGGGATATGTCCCCCATTACTCTTCGCTTGTACACGAGAAAAAAATACTCATCTCAAAAAATTTAATAGAACTGCTTTATAAAAATGCTCTTATTTTCGTTTTAAGAAAACAATTTCTGTATAAAAAATAACACCGTTCTCCTTGAGTATTTTGTATTCCGTATCTCTTTTCTTAACTTAACATAATAGTAATTAGGCTGTGCATTTTCGTACTTTACAGACATCGTAAAATGGTAAAATATTCAAATACTCCCTGATTTGTTTCTTGAAAGCAAATTTAAATTTTTAAAATAGTGTCACTAAGTCCTTAAAATTGCTCAATTAGAAATCGTCTTATAGAAGTTAATCTTTTCCGTCTCTCTAATTAAGCAAATGAAAGGCTCATTTTCACACAGTAAAAGAGAGTTCATCCGCAAAGTTACAAATTTCGCTCTCTCGGATGTTAAAAATGCAAAGTGTTACATAATCTGTTGAAATCTAACAAGTAGTCTCTGATTTAGCCGTAATGAGTAGAATAAAAGAACTTGTTTTTATTTAATTTTCCTATAAATTCTTATCAGTATAAGGTTCTCAATTTTTAAAACTAAAGCTTTTAAAATTAATATCCGATAAGAGATTATTAAACGGTGACACCTCAATATGTCTCATTATTATACAATTTCGAATGGTAATAAAATACAGTGTGTTCATAAAACAATCTCCCAGTTTCCATGGAATATTATGACAGTTTGATTTAGACTACTTACAACAAATCATACATCAAATTGAAGGTAAAATAATCTTTTTTTTTTTTTACAAATGTTCAATATGTGCACATTTAGTTACACGGCACATCACATCCAAACTAAAGTCCAATTCTTCCCCATTTCAGTTAAGTAGGCCGTAGAAATGGAAGCAGTAGCCTCTTCAATTCTGTGTCTCAACTCTGTGGAATTATTAGGTAGCGACGGAACGTTGACACGATCTTGTATAAAGCCCCAAAGGAAAAAATCGCATGGCTCTAACGGCTTTTAAATATTCAGATGACAAAAAGAGCAAGAATCAGTATTTAATCTTCAGTTGGCAAGAATACCACGTGTTCCTAAAATTACACTATTTCAAATAACAGCATGGCAGCTAAATTAGCAAAATATAGCATTTTACTTTTCAATATAATGAATTAGAATTCATAATAGATGAAGAAACATGAGAGATAAATGTAAATAAAGATTTATTTAGAGGAGAAAAGCGAATTATATACTTATATCATTTCATATAATATATCATCCAACATAACAGAAGGAATAACATCCAATACAGTTACAGTTAAAAATAGGAGACAAACATAAAATACATACAGTGTATTTACTATGTATATATACATATATTATATATATAAAGAAATTTTTTTATCACAATAACGGCCAAAAAATTTAACCTTTTCGTACCTAATTGGGATAGTGTATTGATCTTTTGGATGTGTTCGTTAATAAATTTTATAGCATTTATAGTTCATTTACAGGGACACACGAATAAATTATGTTACATTGGTCTAAGTTGATATATTACTGAAAAGTGTATTACTGCCTGCTCCGATATAGATATTGCTATTTTTAGATTGCTAATTTAGCTTAAAAGATCAAAATTATTAATTAACCTTCAGCCGTGCGTAGTGAAGCTAAGAATATCTCAAAATAATCAACAACACTGAAATAATAACAATTATATATTGGATTAAACAACGTTTTATTCAAAAATATGCTTAAAGGGATTAAAATGAGCTAATTGGGCTTGGTCTACAGATTATTAGTTAATGACTTTAGAATACAACTCTGCAAAACACATTATCTTAAATAGAGGGATGCCCTAACTAATACTTTAAAATAACTAATAAATATAAAACATGCCCGAAAAATATAGTAAGGATCTGCTTACCCAATTTCCAGCAGTGAAGAAACGCAATCATAGATTTAAATTATATCCGAGGTTCACATAAAATTAATCACTGGTTATAATTAGTTATTATAGCGTGCATGGTAGAGAGACTAAAATAGAATTTTTAACTGTGATTTAGACAAATTTTTAACATTTTTGATATAATTATGTCATATTCATTTAATTGCATTCATTAAGCCAAAGTTAAAATTTTCCTACAAATTTCCTTATTTCTTGCCAAAATAGAAAACATAGAAGGAGCAAGATCATTATGTTTAATTTGTATTAAATCTGATATAGGAACTTGAAAAAAAAATAATAATATTTACCTACTCTTCCTGAAGAGCATAAAGAAATGTCTTTTACTTTAGCTTATCTGAATTATCGGAGTTTCTTTAAGGGGACTCTTCATTCACTTGAAAACACCCGTTCGCTAATGTTAAACCTATGGGCAGGTGGTTTTCGAATTTCTCGTTTAAATTTGAATATTTTTAAACGATTCTTTTTGCATAGGATATTTGAGCTCGATCTCTAATATGTGCATTTTATACTTTTTCAATTTTGGTTGCAGATTTTTTTTTTAATGAATGTACTTTCATTTTCGAATCCGGTCCCAAAAGTGAAAGTACCTTTATTAAAAAAATGTGCAACCGAAATCGAAAAAGGTAGAAAATAGCAATATTAGAGATCAACCTCAGCTATCCTATGAAAAAAAAAAAAAAAAAAAAAAAAAAAAAAAAAAAAAAAACTAAAAAAATAAAAGATTTTTTAAAATATTCAAATTTAAAAGAGAAATTCGAAAACAACATGCCCATAGCTTTAACATTAGCGAATGGGTGTTTTCAAGTGAGTGAAGAGTCCCCTTAAAGATACGAACTGAGAACGCATTTTGAAGAGTACAATTGGGCGCAAGGGGTCTCTCAACCTATGGAAGGATTATGTAACTCATGTGTGCAAGAAATTTAAAGGAGAATATTTTTATGAAACAATTACTCCATCACTGAGCCAGAGGCTCCGGTTCCCCTTTATTCAATGCCCATTGGCAGTTCGCAGCTTTGTATAATAGTGTCTTTATTACTTATTAGCATAATAGTGCTTATTATTGTCATTTTACAAATTTTGTTTCTGTCATATTTTTTACATACTGTATACACCACCCTGCCCTCTGTTGCTCGTACCGGCGGGATCAACTTCGGCTAAATTTTGTATTTTTTTTTATCTTAATAAAGAGGACGGGAGGGACATCTATGATCTGCAGACTTGATTCCTAGTCTGAGTAATCCCTCTCGGGCAGTAAAAGTAAAAAACATACACCGACATAAATATATTTGCATTGTAAAACAAACGTTGCTTGCATTGCAATACTAATGTTACATTATTAAATAGTACATTTACAAAATTATATTTTATCAATTATGAAAATCTACATGATTATTTTAATAGTATTTTTAAAACGAGAGGGGGAGATTTTGGCTAAAATCAATATAGAAATGTAAGGTTTCCAATTAAAATATACGGTGAAAACCCAATGGGAGAACAGTGTCTATAGGCGCTCTTTTCTGGAATAAAATTCGAAATACAGAATTGAAAATGGCGTAAAATAAACGAAATTATAGTTTATCCGCATGTTTTGTAATTTATTGTCAGTTCAGTCGCAGTAGTCATATATAATATTTTACTAAGCTGAAAATATACATTTCAGAAAAGTCTGTGAGAAGTTAAAAATGAAAAATAAAATTGCTACAAATACATTCTTTTAACAAATTTATATTACTAAACCATCAAATGTTAAAAGTAATTAGTTCTGAAGGGGAAAAAACGATTCGCACGGGATGAAGCTATTACGCCATAACTTAACAAACGTCAAAATAAAACTAACTCCAATTAGAAAAATGTATATTCTTATGTAAAAATTCTTTTATTATTTTAATCAACTACTATAATTAATATTCAGATAGCAGCATACAGAAAGTTCAAATTGCGTGTTTGATAAAATCAAGTTATTTTTTAAAAATTTAGGAACAAAGATTATTTCGTTTTAATTATATAATAATGTGAATATAAAATAATGTGTGATCAAACTACATAAATCAAGAGCATTTGCAGTAGAATAGAGTCAACTTTATACTATTGTAAAAAGTAAATATTAAATCTTCCAAGGAAAGAATTTTAATGAAATTTCAAATTTCCTAAAAAAAGAAACATCTTAAAAATATTTGTAAAACATTATTCATCAAGCTGTAATATCCCAGTGTGCGTACAATTGCTTACTTTTGAGTACTTCTATTTTCAAATAGTAATTATGGTCGTGTCTAATTTATATGTCAGAAATGTAAAAGCAGGTAGATTAGGGGGATTAATTTAATAAGATTCTTTATTTGAAGCATCTTAGTTTTCTTCGATTATTTTGCAATTATTACCATTTCGAATATAGTGGTAATAAATATAAGCATCCATTCTTCTATGCACCCCGAACTTTTCTTATTACTTCGGTTTTGTTTTCAATGTTTTCAATGTTGTCAACCACACCTCTTTGTGAGTACCACTATTTACGAATAGAAATATTTGCCTTATTTCAAAGAAAATGCAATTGAATATGACAAAGATTTCTTCTCCCAAATAGTACTCTGGTAGGATCAATGCCAATGACTCGAAAAGGGTTCACTGCAAATAGAGGCGTCTTAAATTAAGACACATATGTGACTGAAAAAGTTATTCAGACACTTAAGTGTCTAAATTTGAAATTTCAGACATCACAGGTGTCTAAATTTTAGACACATAAGTGTCTTACTATGATCATGGCATAAATGAACTGATAAACATGTCTGAAAAATGGCGATATGTCTGAAATTAAGACATTTAGAAATTTAGACACTTAAGTGTCTAAATGCGATACAATTGTATCATATGTGTGATGACTGTATGTATAACTGTATTGCAATATGTATGCCAGCACCACCAGAAAATTGTTTTCGAATGGATAACAGATGTTTAAAATATTTTTATCCATTAAATTTGGTATTTTATATTTTAAAAAAAAAAGTAATTTGTTTAGATTATGGGACGTCTGGAAAATTGAAATAGTTAGCTTACTAAAGTTTTGGGACTTAGTTATTTTTGGCGCAATAAATAAATCAGTAATTGCTTTTCATGAAAAATATTTATTTTCAAAAATTACTCGCAATCATGGACGTACGCACGTATGTCCGAGGAAGAGCCACACCTTCCCGTTAAATACTAAGAGATGTACCGGTGGAAAGAAATTCAGGGAGGGACAAGATTTTGGAATAGTTGGGTCTGGGGTCAACAGCGTAATCCGCTTTTCTAAAATGCAGAACATAAACATGAAATAGGCAAACTAAGAATATTTTGACAGAACTCCTCGGGCAAGAAATGTTTAAAGATACAAACATAAAAATAAATATAAAAATTAATCGTTCAAAAATAAGTTTCAAACGACATTTTTGAAAATAAAACTTTTTTTTTTCTCAATGGACTCTTCCCCCCCCCCCCCCCCCCCCCCCCGACACACACACACCGTTTTGAGATAAATTTGAAATATATCAATATTAAAAGAAGAAAAGAATTAAAATTGTCTTCTACGAAGTGTTCAAAGGAAGGTGGATTTCTCTGAAGTAAAATTTTTAGTAACATTTTCCTTAACGTAAAATTATTCTATAGCCATTTATAAGAAAAGAAATATCATATATTTTTAATTATCAGACGTAAAGAAAGCATAATTGATTAAATTTCACTATACTGGGAGCAAAGCCCTTGAATATACTGGGAGGGAGAATGTATCCACCAGGGGGCACTGTAGTTGCGCATGCGTTTTAGATGTATTTCGTTGGAACGTACGTTGTAGTAACTGAAAGTTTGTTTTATGTACGCGTATTTATTTTTTTGCGAAATTTCAAGTTCTGTGATTTTAAGTCGTATTCACTTAGTTTATTTATGTATTGAATATATACATCTGACTTACGTGCTTGACACCCAATGACTCTTATAAGCTGTCGTCGATATAATTCGGGATAGAGACAACACTTGAAGATTACCTCCGGGAACTCTACAAAGTGTGTGGCAAGGTGTGTGTGGTGTGGAACGTACTTAGTGTTAATTTGTATCGAGATTTAGTGTTATTGTACTTCGTCTTTATAAAAGCTGGTAAAAAAGAACTTTTGTCTGGCGGAGTATATTCTGAGGATGAAGCATTTCATTCTCTGAGTATGCTTAGTCGGATGTATTAACGTCTTCTTATAACGATGTATAACGTCCCTTCTAAAAAGATGCAAGTCTTTGCTCCTCACTGTAATAGTTTTTAAAATTTCAAATCGAGGAATTTATCTTTGCAACAGGATTAAAGTAAGTGTCACAATTTTTCTTTTTAGTACTAAATTTAGTGTTCTTTTTTTATGATTTTCTAAATAGCACTGATCAAAATCTTGCATAAAATGGTATTAGTTTTTAATCTGTTTGCAAAAAGCCCGCTAATTCTAGAAGTATATATTTTTTAACTTATGACGTTGCCTTTTATTACAAATTATATATTTTAAATTCTCATATGTTTCCCCTAATTTAAAGTAATAATATCACATTTTAAGTTAAATTCATTCTCTTGTTTTCCATGGGAGTTCTTAGTTTCAATTCTTATCTGTTTCAATTCTAATTCTTATCTATCACTAAACGACCACAATGATATAAAGAAAAAAAAAAGCTTTGAAAGATTTCCTAATTCTTTCTTACTTCCTATACATAGGGATTACAATCACGTATCCTGGGATTCCGCTCTATTTTTAATCCCGAAAATCCACGGGATTTTCGGAGTTTTTTTTTTTTTTTTTTCTTTTTTTTAACAGAGCAATATTCAACTGAAATAAAAAAAAATATATTTATAGACTTTTGCTTTTGGAATAAAAATCAATTTTTATAAATTTATGTATATATGTATCATTGAAAAAGAATGTATATCTCGAGTATTTTTTACATATATTTATAAGCGATTAAACATTTTAACGTGTAAATCTGTTGACCTGCTAACAGACGTCACAGCGATGAGTCAGGAAAAACGAAATCATTTCTTTATTTCGAATTTGCTGCGTGTAGAAAGATCTTCCATTCCATGAGTCATTTTGAGATTAACGTTTACTGATAAGCGTTTGTTTCTTTTCGTGCTTTTAAATTTATTTTTCTTTGAAGATATCTAATGAAAAGGATTTTCTACCGTAGAATTGTAATCTTTAATTACATGGTTATGAGAATAATGTAAAATTTAATTTGTCATAATAATTACTTTTTAATATTGTAAATATTTAGTCATTCAAAAACTTTTTTAACAGGAAATAAAAGGAAGTATGTAGAAGATAAAACATAAACTTATACGAAAAATACAAAAATGACAGATGTTAAGATATATATTTAAGACAAAAGAAGTTTGGAGACTATAAGTTATTTTTTCTTCGTGTTATTAATATAGAATGTTTATTTATTTTTATTGATAGTTGAATAGCCTTTGTGATTACCCTCTGATCTACATAAAAACTTGCCCATGTGGAAATATAAATTTTTTTTAATCTAATTTTTAAATGATAAGGATTTTAATTTTTTTTTTTTTTCTGGGGGTCGGGATTTCTTTGAAAATTTCGTAAAGCTGATATCTTAAATCTTGCACTGATTATAATTAAAGTTTTGAAGTTTTATAGTAGGACAAGATTAAAAACCCAATATATATTTAACAAAATACAGAAGTAATTTTTTTCTCAATGTTATTAAAGTAGAATATTTATTTTTTTATTCATAGTTAAATAGCTGTTGTGATTATCATCTGATGCATATGTAAAAGTGCCTATGTGGCAATATAATTTTTAAAAAATCTAATTTTAAAATTATGAATTTTCATTTTTTTCTTGGGGGGGGGGGGGGATTTACTTGCAATTTTCTTACATCTGATATTTTAAATGTTTTTCGACATTCAACCGCCGAGTATATTAAATATTTTGAACTTTTAGAGTGGGAAAAGATTATAAAATATATATGCATATATTTATCCGTGTACCTTAATAGAGACACTGCGGGGCAGCTGAATTTGCCCGATAATCGAAGATGTCTGCTTTTGTGAGGTAAAAAAATATACAAATATCTATGCCTTGCGGATTAAAAAAGTATTCGCTAAATAGAGGTGTCCGCTATTCGGGAATGTCTATTAACATCCACAACGGATACTCCCGAATACCGGACATCTCAATTTAGATAACAATAATGCAGGGTTGCATTTTTTTCAAAAGAACTTCTTGATTAAAGCATGGGCATACTGGGCAGTGCCCCCCCCCCCCCTACGATTTTAGTGCCACCAAATTTGATGTGCAATATTTGTAAAGCTTATATTTTAAATCTGTTTCGAAATTGTACTGATTATAATCATTATTTTGACCTTTCAAAGTAAAATAAGATTAAAAAAAAATCTTAATATTTAAATAAATATTTTTTGTTTTAATTTTGTTCAACTCCTGAAGTTCAAAATATTGATTATAATAAATACAATGTGGTAAAAGATTTAAATTATCATCTTAACGAAAATTGCATACCAAAATTAGGAGCACAGAAGAAAATCAGGCTGTATGGGGGTGGAGGGGGCAGGACCACAGCCAAATATTTTTTCAGGATTCAACGTGGTCAAACATGGCTACGTATGATGCTTACAAAAAATGGGTGCGATTCAGACGTTTGAAGTGTCTGAAATTCAGACGCAAAAAGTGTCTAAAAAAATTCAGACATTTTAAAATGTCTGAAAATTGAACACTCCGTTTCAGACACTTAAGTGTCTGAATTTCAGACATTTTAATTTGCAGTGTTATGTAACAGACATGTTCCACTTTGTATTCAAAAGTGTCTATTGAATATTTCACATATAAAATACTAATTGCATTTACTAACATAAGAAATAAGAAAATCTGTAAAAGGATTATTATGCCTAATTAACTATTTTATTTAAAACATGTTATCAGTAGAGATCGAAGGAAAATTCAGTTTCGGTTTCGTTTTCGGCCCAAAATCTGACTTTAGCCGAAAATTCGTTTTCAGCGTAAATGCTGCCGAAAATTCGGCTTGGCCAAAATTTGACCGAAACTACCTGTATTCCAAAAATCTGGTTTTTTCCTTCGGAAATTTTCGTTGATTTAAGATGCATCGGCTCAAGTAAGACACTTTTTATTTATTGCTACTAGTCCAAGAGCCGGCAACACAAAAACCTATGTTATCAAGCACAAGAAAAAAACCTTTATTTTATGGAAGAGTAGAAGTAAGGGAATCTAATGATCCATGTCTGCCGGAAGTGAAGTGGTGCATAAGCCAAAAAATAATACCACCAGTTGTTGACTCGTAGGTTTATCATTGTGTTTTCCTGCTCCCAGTCCTTCATGTTTTCACACCTTTGTTTGTAGGACAAACACAATGATAAGCCTACGAGTCAACCACTGGTGGTATTAATTTTTGGCTTATGCACCACTTCACTTCTGACAGACATGGATCATTAGATTCCCCTACTTCTACTCTTCCATAAAATAAAGGTTTTTTTCTTGTACTTGATAACATAGGTTTTTGTGCTGTCGGCTCTTGGACTATACGAACTTCATTGTTTATAATTATCAGTCAAGACGTGAGTACAAATTTTAAAGCAACTAATGCCTATATGACTAAACTTTGAAGACTCTTTTCACGTGCTCATTAAAAGATGCAAACTTAAGAGTAATAGAAATTTTCTAGCTTAAAGCCTCAGAAGTGTTTCGTATACTCTTTGAGAACGTTCTAGTATAAAAGATGATCATTTACAAAAATCATTATAAAACATAAATCGAGGTATGTATACCTAACACATTTTTTAATTAGATGAAATTCATATAATTAGAAAATCATTCTGTGTCGTTGATGAATTAATTACATTTTATTTTATATTAAAATAAAAAGTTTTGGTCAGAGGCACACAGAGCAAACTTGGACTATACGCATAATTAATTAATATTTATGTATATTTATTAAACACGAATAATTAATTAATAATTATGTATATTTCTGTATGAATTAATTACTTAAGAATTTTTTGGACATTTTCATTTTCGTTTCCTTTTTCGGCCGAAAATAGGAAATTACCGAAATTCGGTTTCGGTTTCTATTTCGGT
The DNA here is from genome assembly GCA_963932465.1 of Maratus speciosus. Taxonomy (NCBI): domain Eukaryota; kingdom Metazoa; phylum Arthropoda; class Arachnida; order Araneae; family Salticidae; genus Maratus; species Maratus speciosus. The sequence goes on along the minus strand of OZ010787.1, from coordinate 412,343,819 downwards.
CTTAAAAGATGTTTCAGTCGATCCTTAGTTATCAGTATTATAATTTTTACCATTAATATTCCTTTTTACTGCTTCTTTTTACTACCCTATCTATCTTTCATTGATTTACTAGTCATAAAGTGAAGTAAATCCGAACAAAGCGAACAAAGTTATATCAATCTTATCTGTCGATAAAGATTTGTCAAAGGACTCAAAAGCCTTTTCAAGCTTCTGTATAACTAATGTCAAGCATTTATGTAATTTTTTTTAGAATGTAGCCTTCAAGAAGTTATTGATATTTTTTGCGTTACGACGTAACTAGTGGGTTAGGAGGAAACATTTAACATTATTGATAAACGTTGAGAGAAACTAGTTAATTCATATAGCTAAACTGTCTAAATTTCACAGCATTTTATTTACTTTTAGGATAATATAAGAACTAAGAATGATTTTTAGTTAAAAAATGAGAACTGTAGCTGAAAAAGTGTACTGTGATACTTTTCAGCCATTTCATATTTTTTCAAAGAAAAAAAAACAAATATAATTTTTTTAATTAATTTGCATCTTTAGCACATAGTGCGTCCATTTCAATATTTGCTTTTTTATTCAGAAATTCCGAATCCATACCAGGAGTTCCGAAAGAAGAATTTTTACTTTATGTAATCACAAAAAGTATCTAATTGAATAAAGCAAAAATTGCTATTCAAAATTTGTGGAATGATTTCTGAATTTCTTAATAAAAAAGAAATTCTTGAAATGCACAGTTCAGATACAAATAGGTTAACTGACAAGGGAAGCTAGACTGAAAAAAAAAATCTCATTTTACACAAAAAAAAAAAAAAAAGTCATCCAGAACGCTTGCAAAAACTGTCTTTTTTTACAGACTTTTTACGAAAATAATCTTTGTGTATTATGAGCTCATTGGCAAAATCAGTTAAAATAACAGAAGGCTCCTCATAAATACAGTTACTACCTTGAAATAAACAGCATTTTATAGGCGTCCTCGCTGACAGTTTTTTTTCTGTAAAACCAACATATTTTTTTACAGTGTATCTGACTTATCGACGAGCATTGTCACGAAATTTTTATAGGTGAACAATAGAGCTGGACGATATCAGAAATTTAATATCGCAATATATCAATGAGTTAATATCGATGTTGGTGATATATTGCGATAACTACCTCAAAGTGTATAAGAACCGAAAAAATGATAAATTTCGAAAGATAAAAGGTAGGTCGCAATAATTTGTGTAAAAACAGATGTAGAAAGCAACGAATAAATGTTTTATACCTATCTGCTCACACAGTATCCTTTAAATACACATGTACTTATACAAAATAGAAATATCTTAGAAAAGGAACCAATGTTCGATATCTATTTGCACTTATACCATTGATTGCATAGCGTTTTTCTTTAAAAACAGTACATCCCCATCCTTCCTATTTTATACATTATTCATTAATAATATCATAACTATTTAATTTCCTCATGAATGACTGAGTATGTTATGAAAAATAAATTAAAATGTAATATTGTTAAGAACGCTGCGTATTTTAATGTTATTAAAATAAGTGAAAAGTAAAGGCAAAAACAAATAGATTTAATGTCGCATGTCATACATATAATTAGATGGCTCACATTACATTAATTGGATAGCAGATACAGCAGAAATGTTGTTCCTCAATCTTTTTTTAAGTTATCAATGCATTCATAATATAAATGGATAAAGAAAAAGGAAGCAGGAATTCTCCTTTTTCAGAACTTAAGTATCCCCCCCCCCCTGAGGGGAAAATTATTATTATTATTACGAGGAAATAAAAATTTTAAGAAGGAACTGTTTTATTAATTTATAGCAAAGTGCAAAATTAGTTACAATAAAGGTTGCATCTTATATCGGTTAGTCTAACTCTCAAAAAAAGTATTATTTTAATGCAAAGGTCCCTGATGCTCTATAAAGGCACTGTAAGTTTTTGTAAAACTTTGCGTTTTATCAATGTTTGATTCCAATTGCGTTATTTTCAAAAGTGAAGCATTTCCACATGTGAAGAATTTTAAAGCCACCGGAGTGAAAATGATGCGCGGAATATTACACAAATCTAGCAAAAGGCGATGTCGTAAACTCGGCAGAAAATATCGTCCATCTAATGATTCATATGCTTTCATTTGTTTGTAACATTAATATGATATTAAAAATTAAACATAATTTATAATAGCTTAATGTTTTGTCAGAAATCATTTATTTTCATTCTTTAAATAGCACGTATTTTAATTATAGATTTTTTTTCTGTTGATTTGAGAAAATGGCAACAAAAAGATATAGTAATCTACTATTTTCTAATTATTTCCCTTTACTTTCTACAGAAATGCAGTACTTCAGTTGCCACCATTAAAGAAATGGTATTAAAAATTACAAAAATATTAATATTTCAAAGATAAATTGAGATGCAGTTTTCTAACAAAGTGCAGTTAAAAGTAACCCCCCCCCCTCCCTCATACGAAGGTGTAAAAATTGAAAATGTGCGATGCTTAGAATTAAAAAAAAATGCCGCAGAGATTATTAGTATTTAATGGGACAGGTTACCTCAAAATTGGTCAAAATATCGATTTTCTTTTTTAAACGTTAAATGAAAGATTGTTTAATTGTGAATATTTTTTTACCCCATTTTTACCCATACGGCAGTAATATCGCAAGATATTATTGCCATATAAAGATATCGGAAGATATTGTAAATTTTGTTAATACACCCAGCGCTATTACTCATTCAAATTAAAACTTTAAATGGCATTTTTCTCCATGTTCATATTTTTGTCACTATTTCCATTTTAAAAAATGCTAAGGTATTTTTTGCATGAGTCAAAGGTTAATTTTTTTTTCTGTGTACATTCTTTATTATATACTAGCAGACCCGCCCGGCGTTGCCCGGGGTTTGTAAATAATAACCTTAAACAAAACTTAAATTTACGTGATTTTATATCTTTGGAAATTCTTTTAAATGAACCTAATTTCGGAGGCCCCATTTCCTTCCGCAGCATCTAGTGTGTTCCAATCAAACTTCTTTTCTAAGGAACCTGTAATCTAGTTCCCCGCTATCTACGGCAGCATTCACCGGAAGTGCCTGCACGTGCTGGAGACAATCGAAAACCAAGTTGAGTGAGACAAACCTCGTAGGAATCAAGCCCATAGAATAATAATAAAAAAAGAATGCCCCATTAATGTTAGAAAATTTTGGTAACTAAAGTCCAAGATAAAATTTCATAATACAGAAAGTAGCTGAATTGTAATCTAAGTTGAAGGAAGAAAATCTCGTTGAAATTGGGCCCTTAAACCCGAGGAAATATTGCGCCCCCAAGCGGTGGATGATGCCCCTCCCCTTGTAAATTTCATGACTTACAGTTAGCATTAACACATATTTAATAAATGGATGAAATCTCTTATCTAAAGATACCTTTAAAGTAACGCGATTTTTAATTTACGGCTGTAATGAATAGACGTAAGTTGATGCTGGTAAAAGGAGATTAATGTTCGAAAAAGGTGGTAGCTGAGGTATAAAGAAAGACCGGGCCCTGGGGGCCAGAGTGTTATCTAGAAAGTAGTTGGGTATACGAAAATTTAGTAGTGGTTTTGAAGTAGCTTAAAGACGCTAAATCTAAGTTAAAGAAAATTGCAATAGAGTAGGATAGTTTTTAAAGAAGCTGCAACAAAGGCCCCAAGAAGACGATTAATATTCAAAATTGGTGGTAGCTGAAGACTGCAAGTTTTTTTTTGTTGTTGTTCATGTAGTAGCTGGAGAATCTAAGAAGTTGTTAGAAAAAAAAGTTCGTGAATCGGACTATTTTTAAGGGAATTATAATAGGGGACTCCAAAGGGGCCAACTGATAGTTCAGAACGGTGCTCTAACTCGAAAACATGTTTAAATGTTTTAGTACTTAGCGTATTAGATCTTCAATTAGTCAAAATTAAGCATAGGGTATGAATTAATTATTAGATTAATATTTTAAAGAAATGCGCACAAAATGGGATAAATGCTTAAAAAGGGCCCTAGGGCCCCAATAAAAATATGAAGGTGTTGGTCTAGGGAGAAGAGTCTAAAACTCAATTTTAAAATTATGCAATGAGAAGGTGAGAAAATTAGGGGGTGAAAAATACATGGCAAACAAAAAGTTCAAGGGGTCCCGGATCGAGCCCTAGGGTGCCCCAGGATTTGAACTTTAATATAGAAACGGAAGAATAAATAAATTGAAAAATTGGTTCCAAAAATGAAGATCGGATTAAGAGGGGCAATCTAATAACAATTTATGTTGCAAAAGCTTCAAGGGCCCTGTACCGGATCCCAGGGGGTCAGGAACTTAAGTGGCATGTAGTTTAGTATAAATATACATTTTACTAGTTTTTAAAGTAATCACATGATGCTAGAACGATGGTAAAGAAAATTGCAAGGCATTCGGATCATTTTTAAAGAACTTCACCAAGGGCCCAAGAAGGCGATTGATATTCAAAATATGTGGCAGCTGAAGTCTGCAATTTTTTTTTCGTTCGTGTAACAGCTGGAGAACCTTGTTAGAAAAAAAAGCTAGTGAATTGGACTATTTTTAAGGGAGTTATAATAGAGAGCCCAAAAGGGGCCAACTGATAGTTGAAAACAGGGCCCTAACATGAAAACATGTTAAACCGTTTTAGTACTTAGCGTTTTAGATCTTCAATTTGTCAAAATTAATCATAGGATATGGAATAATCATTAGAATAATATTTATTAAAAATGCGCAATAATGGTGTAAATGCTTAAAAAGGGGCCCTAGATATAGGGGCCTAGCACTGCGATACTGGTGAAGTAATATTAAAAAACTCCGTGATAGAGCTTCAAAGCAAAAGCAATTGAAACTGCGACAAACAAAACATTTTTTTTAAACCCCTGTGATATATGTAAAAGGTACTTAATTTCAAAATTAAAATTCAGGTAATTTATTCTTGTTTCTATTTTGCTATTGCTTTACTTTTATGAAGCACTTGTTACCATAATAAGAAATTTTGCATATATTTCTCATTAATCTTAAAATTGAAGCATTCTCGATTATCCGAAAATTTCTATTTTCCGAAAGCTGATTGGTCTCAATTACTTCGGATAATCGAGGTTCTACTGTATGTGCAGATATTTTTAGTCAAAATATTATACATCTATTAAATTTTATTTTTATAATATTTTCCATGTTGATTTTAACACCGTAAAATATGATTTGCATCCCAGTCTTGACAAAAATTCACTCTTAAATTACTCAAAAAAAAAAAAAAAAAAAAAAAAAAAAGGAAAGAAATACATTAAGAAATTATCCTAAGCGCAAACGTATATTTTCGCGCAATACTTATTTTTTCATTTGCTTAATATCACTTTGAATATTAAAAGGCGTTCAAATGTAAAACTTTCACTGCGAAATACCTCATTTTCTGGTATTTAAATAAGTATTTTATTATCATAATAGAAATACATATGCTTCTGTATTATAAATATAAAAATTTATCTTTATCAACAATATCTTATTTATTATGAAAAATATAAAGCAACCAAAAAAAAAAAAAAAAAAGCCTTATAAAACAATTTGGGGCGCGAAGGATTCGAACCCACAGCCCTCAGTCGCGAGTTTAAAGCGCTATCCATTCAGCCATCTAGCTCGCCTTTCTTCTGCAACAAATTATCTTTATAATTAGTACCGTAATTAATCAAACCGTGATTTGTTCGTGAACGCACTGAATATTTATTCCATCAACGATAAAGACCCACTCCATGTCCATGTCTCCTGATGAGCTCGCGCGCGCGGAGCGCGTGCATCTTGAACACATCCATTGCTATCCCGGTTTATTTAATTTCTTCTGAGAAACTTATACAACCAACCAACCGAAAGCAAGCGGATGAAAAAAAGCCGAGAAAAAAGCGTATTTTTGATGAAAGTGAGTTGCGTTTGTAAATTAATAGGTGGTGAGACAAGGACGAAAAAGCCGTTTAAAAAATTATTGTCACAACTCAAAAAATACAATGTTCATGGTCCGATAATTGCACATTATTTAATTAACGGCAAAAATAAAGCGAGTTGTTGTCTATTTTTTTCGACCAATGAGATGGCGTCTTCGTGTATGCTGCGGGATGACTTTACCTTAATGTTGCTTTCACTATGCGAATATCGGGTTTTAACTCACGGAGCAAAACAGCAATTTTTATATTATGACTATTTAACCATTCGAATTCGATATAAAATAATTAGTTTTTGAAGAATATGAAAAAAGGAGGATGAGTTTTATATATATCATGATTTTTTAAACATATTAATTAAGATATTTGCTTTATCATTTAAATAAATTACAAACCCATTTCCAAAAATTTTACATGCCATTCTTAAATATGTTTTGCACAGGTGCTTTTTTTTTTATTTATATGTTCTGCTTGTGTTAATAAATTTATCACAGCATTTTCCCAGTTTTTAATAATATTTAAGACAATTAACCAAATTTCACCATGGCGCCATCTAGTATCGAGAGAAACAAAATTAAATCATTCAAGTATATTTTTTTTCTGATAAATAAAATTTCCTTTTTCTAAAAGCAATTGTTGCTGTTTCAAAAACAATGTAAATTTGCTATCCAAATTTATAAAATTATAAACAGATTATACTTGACAGAAAAAATCTAAATGCTGACAAAAATAAATAATTTAGAAAAACACCAAGTATGTTCCCTTTAAAATGATAATTGTAAATACTAGACTAAGCATTTAATTCCTTTTTTTTTTCCTAGTTTAAAAGAAAAAAATTGTGAATTTGGCGTCATTTTATAATTGTCCATACAACCAAACATATTAAGTTTGAGCAAAAAGGAAATAAGTTAAAACTCAAGAATTTGGTTCTATTTTGAAAAACACAAATTGTAATAAAAAAAAAATGGAAATGGTTAAAAACATTTTAACAAGACTTTTTTCTTTTTTCCCTACAGAAGTCAGATATGTAAATTTGTGGATCTCTGTACCATTTAAATATTGTTAGGTTCATTGTAATAATGTCGAAATTTAAAGTTTTATTAAATTCAACTTCTTCTAGAATTTGTTAAAATTGTCTTTTTCTTCTTTTTTGGTTACTTTTAGTAACAGATATATGCAATACTTTAATTCTCTTTATTTTGCAGCATCAATATTAATTTATCAAACGCTAAATTTAATAAATTAAATTACTGCAATTGGTAAACTTTTTTACTTATTAAATTAATCATGGCAATTATGTCTTAATATTATCATTCTCTATACTTTAAATAATATCTTTCATATGCATTGCATGTTTTTTTAAATCTAATAACCTAATTTCATTTTTATTAACAAGTAGCATTTTAAATTCATTAAATTGTGTTATAATTAAATCTGACGTCTTTACCTTCATTTTTAAATAAATATTATTCATATTAATTTAATTTCAAGGGAAATCAATTATGCCTTTGAATTAATAAATTTATATTTCTTTAGTTTTTCTTAAAGGCAAAAACACCAACAGAATGAAAATGTGTCCAGACCTGGGAATCGAACCCGGGACCTCCAGCTTAACATGCAATGCTCTACCGAGCTAGTTTGGACGATTTCAGGATCACACAATTTCATTCGTATGTTGAGAATCTGTAAACAGTAGCACTAGATGTTTAAGGCATCGGAGCCATGATCCGTGGCATCAAATGATGAGAACTTTTTTCTGCCAGAATCGCACATAATATATTTCATATGAATTTAATTTTAAAGGAAATCAATCCCATCTTTGAATTAATAAATTTAAATTTTTCTTAAATACGAAAACACCAACAGAATGAAAATGTGTCCGGACCTGGGAATCGAAATGGACACATTTTTATTTTGTTTGTGTTTTGAAAAAAAATAAAGAAATTTAAATTTATAAATATTATTATTCAAAGTTTCGCTCCTTTTCAAATATGAAACTTCCACAGGTCATGAATTTCACCAAGACAACTTGACAAATGTGTACCAATTCAACCCTTAATCAACCACAAACAATACTTGGTTCCCAGAAGCAGATTACTTACACTGTCCGGAAGTGTACAGAAGACAGGGCATTTTGCATCGACCGAAACAAACGACCAAAACTTTTTATTTTTGTCCAGCTAACAGCCGAACAAGTCTGCAAATCATTTTCAGTGTCATTCACAATGTGAATGGCACATTCCATCGTAAATAAATTAAGTCAAACAGTCGGAATTCGAAAGTTTGTGTCGATTTGTCTACAAACAACTCTCTCGTTCTCCCCTCTTCCGTTTCCTCATTGGTTAGTTAGCGATGAACTCTCTCGCAGCAAACGAATCGCAGCCGAGTCATTGGTTTAAAAAAGTAGAAAAAGCATTTTTGTTTTATGTCTTTAATTAATTAATGTGCGCACATTATACCATGAACATTGCATTTTTAGAAACAGACGAATATTTTCTGTATTTTCAAAGTGACAGATATTACCCCCCCCCCCCTTTCATGAGGAACGAAATTAAACGATAGACTGGCTTGTCCCACGGCCTATAATTACTCAGCTATTAATTAGAATATTAAAATTCTGAAAGTCAGGTGCATTAGGAGAGGCCTTGGACTCTCTTCAGAAAAATTTTGAACCTCGTACGCGCCGTAGATTTTGCTAGCCATCGCCGACACACATACACACACACAGAGCGATCTGTTCTTTTATTATTATAGATGTGATAAAGCTACGCAAGGAATTAGCCTTCAGGTTTTTTCAAAACTTTTCTTTTAATAAAAGTATATGAATATGTGTTAAATTTAATCGCTTTTCACTATATACCTATGCACATATATCAGTAAAAAAATATATTAATTGTAATATTAGATGTATCTGAAAATCCATGCGCAGTATTATGTAATACACATTTGAAAATCTTAAAATAAAACATTGGGCAATAATATCAGTATTTAAAAAAAGTAGTAGAGATTTTTTAAAATGCAATTTTTTAACTTTTTTAAATTTTTAATTAAATATGCAGTTAATTTTTTTTTCAAAATTCACTGTTATTTGAACATTGAAATGCAGTGAGTTCACCATTTGAACAATATTTAAAAAAATAAACAAAATTCTTGAAAGGGTAAACTGTCACTACATGAATGGAACTTTGAAACCTTTTTTTGAAATATGGGTCTTCAAATCGCAATTGAAAATAGTTTTATACTAATTAATTTTTTTTAAATATAAACATTCATTTTAAACTAAAATTTTAAAACAGGATATAATAAATTCACCCTGGAAATCGCCTTTATTTTACCTATAATACTACAGAAAAAGAAAAGATAAAACGAATGATCATTGAGCGTAGCATAGACGTTTCAAGCTAGGAAGCTCAGCTTAAAAGTAACCAATGAACGAACAGAGAAGCTTCGCCAATGTAGTGAAAGAAAAAAGCAGAAATAAAAACTTTTACCATTAGCAGACTCTGATTGGTTGCTTTAAAGCCAAGCTTTTCAGCTGCTAAGGTATAATAAGTGATACTACATGAATCCAGAATAATCAGCACGTATTTCATTTGTTCATGTTTGTTATTGAAACATATAAGTGCCATATGCCATGACATTATCTAGATAGGCCTTGATATGTCTAGACCAATAGCAGCAGCAGAATTAAAACGTGGGTGATATCAACATTCGTTATTCACTAACGAACGGAGAATGATATTTGCAGTTGAAACAGAAGAACGTAGAGAATGAATGTATTGGGATAGATTGGAATAGTTAGTATTAACGAAAGACAGATAATCACTGTAGGGGGAAATTGATTGCGCTAAAGAAACGATTGAAAGTAGGGGATATTACTTTAATAGTTCTGAATATTCGGCGCTTTTGTTTTTGGTGTTAGAAGTCGCGGTCGGTAAAAAAATGTTCTTGGGATTTATGGGTTACAGTAAAAGCCTAGGTATCGGTATTGTGATATAGTCTTTGAGTGAGAACTCGGATATTGTTATTGCGATATTTAAAAAAATATCAATGTTTGATGCTATATTGATAATCCAGCCCTAGTGAACAAGCATGTAAACAAAACTTCAGCTGCGATTTATGGTATTTCGCAATCATCCGCAATCCCTGAAATATGGTATGTAAAATGGATGCCTGTCCGAAATATTTACACAAAATGGCACTCATAATGTATGTGTGAACTATGAGGCATTCAGATATCTCCAGAAACTACTACCTCATCATAAAAGTAGTATTTTATGCAGGGGTGTAAAAATCTAGGCGCCAGTGGACAGTCTATTACCACTAAATTTTATTCGTTATTTTACGTCTAATATTTCGTCTAATTATTTTCTAGAATGCTAATAAAATTTCAGCGAAGAAAACTATTAAAATTTAATGGTGCGAGACTGACCGCTGTCGCATAGATTTTTACACCCCTGATTTATAGGTTAGTACTTCATTCTCATTTTATCAGCATTAATTTAGACTTTATACCTGATGTGACTCCAATTGTATGGTTGCAAATATTGCTGACGGGCGCCCAAATTACATGTCCTATTCAGAAGGTTACTACATTTGCGAAATGGTACATCTCGCACCTGGTCATTTTGTTTACATGATTACACACTTCTAAAATTTCTTGAAGATTCTCGTCAGCAATCCTTCTCTTGTGAGTATTTTTGAGACCAGTTGCAATGTTAAATCACATATACTTTAAATTTATATCCTTTTAATTTATTAAATATCCCTTTCTATTCCTATTATTTGATTAAAATTAAATTAAACTTTATTTAAAAACTAAGTTTTTCCATCCTAAATAAATGAAAAAATAATAATTATTCTTTTCTAGCGTTAAAAGCTTACACAAAAATTCTAAATCTTTCATTAGCACTTGAAATCAACAGCATTTTCATCTAAAGTATCAATAGCATTTTCTTTTTTAGTTTGTTATAATTTTCTTATTTATGTATTTTTTTTAGCTTACAGGCTATCAAAGCCTGAGAGCTAATGTGTATGGTTGCAAATATTGCTGACGGGCACTCAAATTACATGTCCTATTCAGAAGGTTACTACATTTGCGAAATGCTACATCTCGCACCTGGTCATTTTGTTTACATGATTACACACTTCTAAAATTTCGTGAAGATTCTCGTCAGCAATCCTTCTCTTTGAGTATTTTTGAGACCAGTTGCAACGTTAAATCACATATACTTTAAATTTATTTCTTTTTAATTTATTAAATATCCCTTTCTATTCCTATTATTTGATTTACTTAAATTAAACTTTATTAAAACCTAAGTTTTTCCATCCTAAATAAATGAAAGAAAAATAATTATTCTTTTCTAGTGTTAAAAGCTTACACAAAAATTCTAAATCTTTCATGAGCACATGAAATCAACAGCATTTTCATCTAAAGTATCAATTGCATCTTCTTTTTTAGTTTGTTATAATTTTCTTCTTTATGTATTTTTTTAGCTTACAGGCTATCAAAGCCTGAGAGCTAATGTGCCCGCAGGTTCTGTAATGTACGTATGTATCTATGTAAAGAGATAACTCTTGATAGAAATATCCGATTTGCTTCAAATGTTGTAAATATGTTCATTTTGATAAGGTGTTTCCCTGATTACTTTTGAGGGTTCATTGGTTAAGTATAAAGGAGGGGGGGGGAGGATAATCCCCCTTATTTAGATAAATGGGTTTTTCATGCAGAATTATCCGATTTGCTTCAAATGCATGCAGAATTATCCAATTTGCATCAAATTTCGTATGACGGTTTATTCTGATAAGGGGCTTTCCTGATTATTTACCGTTTTGCTCAAAAAGACTGTGTTCTATTTTATGAATAATAGACATAAATAAGAGTATAATATACAAATAGTGTGAATAGCCTGTGAGATCAATGCCTTCAGTTTAACTAGGCACTTTACTTTTTATTTTCATTTCAGAATCATATTTCGGTGAAGCAGAAGTCTGTTGAATTTTTTTTTATATTAATGACTTCCCACAGTGTTGCTAAAATTATTTAATAACGTATTGCTGGCTTCGCATTCTCAGCTATTAACGCATTCTCAGATTAACGCATTCTCAGCTTCACTAACTTTTCAAATTTATCCACAAATTTATAATTAATTAGTATATTATTATCAACAGATATCTACTTATTTATATTCTTTCGAAGAATTTGTTATTTCCGGAAATTAAAACGAAAAATTTGAGAAGTATGATTTTTAATCTCTCCTTCTCTGACTAGCTGCCTGCAAACTTTAAGGTTGCTTTTTTTTTTTTATCCAACCACATTTCTATTTTCATTTTGGATTTCATTTTCTTAATTAAAATATTTTTAAAAAGCAATCAAGATTGTGGATTTAATTTACGAAGCTTTCAGAAAGTTATATTTTTTAAAGATAGATGGATCCTGGTTTCTGCAATACTCAACATATTCTAGATAATATTTCTATATCTTCTCTTTTTAACCCTCGCAGTACTAAGATGGAGTCAATTTTACTCCATCTGGACAATTTGCAGTTTTTTTTTTTTTTTTTTTTTTTCAAATTTACAATATGTATGCTAAAATTATTTTTCAGGACTTCTCCTATAAAGGTTTCTTTCTTACAATTTTTTGTCTACTTAGTAAGTTTCGCTACAGTTAAATTCTTTTGTTTACTTGTAGAAATTGAGAATGGGGTCACATTTACCCCATCTTAGACACTCAGGGAATGCATTCTATCATCTATCACGTTTCAAGAGAAAAAGAAAAAGTAAAACTTTTCGCATCCTGCCAAATGTAGTTCACTAAATGGCGCTGCAGTACAGCGTTTCCATGCAAGCGAGTGTAAAAGGCGCTTCCATCATTTCGTTATTTCTTGTTCTTATGATCGGTTGTGTGTAAATTTCCCAATTCAACGAAATGGATCACCGTGGTTTGTCTATCGAGGAGGCACATTCTTTGTTATTTGATGAAGATTCTGGTCAAAATACCCCATCTTAGGGATTTACATAATATTTTGATCTTAGTATTGCGACCCGTAAGGCATGGTGACGTCACGGCGACGTCGTTGTGAAGTCACACTGTGATTTTGTGACCGTCAATGTGACGTCACGTGACGTCGATGTGACGTCATAGTGACTAGAATGCAAGGTCGTTATGGCCGATTTAGAGGTCGTTTCTGACGTCACATTGTGACCACTCTGTGAAGTCATGGTGTGACAAATTTGTGAAAAGTGTGTCATTTGTGACTATTTTGGCATTAACTTTGTGACGAACCTGTGACGAAAGCGACAATGCTTTGAAGTCACACTGTGACCAATTTGTGAAATATGTGTCATTAGTGACGAAATTGTCATAAACACTGTGATTTCAAATGAAAATCATATTTCAAATTAATTGCTTAAAAGACGCAAATAGTGAAAAAGATTCCATGCTGGGACTCGAACCCGGGCCATCAGTACAGCGCACTGACATTCTACCGACTAAATCACATGGAACGATACCCAGGCTGGAAAATTTCTCACTATTACATGTTGGCAAGGCTACAAACGCAGCACAAGATGGAATATTTAGCGTGAGCCACCAACATCATGCAAACACGAAACTTAATTAAATCCAGCATCGATTGAAATTATATTAATACTTGGAAATTTTTTCAGAGAGAATCATTCGCCTTGCATACAATATTTCAAATAAAAATCAAATTTCAAATTAATTGCTTAAAAGGCAATTTTAATTTGAAATGTTGTATGCGAGGCGAATGTTTCTCCCTGGAAAAATTTCCAATTATTAATATAGTTTCAATCGATGCTGGATTTAATTAAGTTTCGTGTTTACCCCATGTCGGTGGCTCACGATAAATATTCCATCTTGTGCTGCGTTTGTAGCCTTGCCAACATGTAATAGTGAGAAATTTTACAGGCTGGGCGTCGTTCCATGTGGTTTAGTCGGTAGAATGTCAGTGTGCTATACTGATGGCCCGGGTTCGATTCCCGGCATGGAATCTTTTTCACTATGTTGGCCTTTGCGCCTTTTAAGCAATTAATTTGATATTTGATTTTCATTTGAAATATTATATATAACTCGAATGATTCTCTCTGGAAAAATTTCTAAGTATTAATACAGCGATGAATTTTAAAATAAACTTTTGCTGTAAATATAAAATCTTATCTTTTTACCGTACTTTTTAGCAAAATATCGCTATTTTGGAGTCCTATTCTTCTAAAACATTTAAAATTTTTCCACTTAAAAAACAATGCTTATCAACTGACATATTTTTTTATTAAGTTCTCTTCTTGATATTGAGTTCAAGCTTGATATTTAGAATGTGTAAGTTTTTTAATTTGTTGTGATTTGTCATTGCTTTATTAAATATGAACATGGAGACTAACTGATATTAATACAACTATTATTTATAGAGCGGTATGATAAGCGATATTTATTTAAATTTTTTATTCCCGTGTATATTGTATTTTGTGAATATGAGCTAAATAGATTTGGTATGTTTTATAGGAAAAGACTGATCTGGGAAACACAAAAAAAAAAAAAAACGAGTAAGAAAAATCAAGCGTTAAGCATAGATTATAAAATACATTCCAACACTTTCTGAATGCTTTAACAAGACATCGTAATTTAGGGAAATGACGTAAATAAGATAACTAAGTAAACATTTTAGAAAACGCATAAAACATTTGAAAAACTGATTTCAGCAGTTACCGTCCATAGCCAAATACGTTTTCCAATTCTTTTGAACAGCCCTGTATTTGATCTGTAGGTTGATACACTGAAAAAAATGAAGTACTCAAAAATGAGTAAACCGACGTACTCATATCGAATTGAATATTTTTGGATCAAAAATGATCCTATGTTTTCTCTATTTTGAAACATCACATGTTATCAAACCCAAACAAATTAATAGTTTTGTACCCTGTAATGGTTCATTTCATTTATAGCGGCATAAATGATGTTTCTTAATGTAAATATTAAATTATGCACAGCATTTTAAAAATAATTTAAAAGTGCTTGGAAATGATGCTCTTGTCATAAAAATATTCGATTTGAGTATCTTGTTAAGAATTTTGCTATTTTTCTTAATAAATAATCAATTAAACATTTCTTGTTAAGAACTTTGAACGGGAAATAAATGTCAGTACATTTTTACTTTAAATTTTAAGGGTTTTTTTTTTTGGGGGGGGGGGGGCAGTACATAACGATTCATATTTGATCACAACCATGGAATAAAAAATGAGTACATGTGTTTCTCAACTTTGAGTACATTTGGATCGGAGCTATTTTGAGTATCTGACGCATTTAATATTGAGTACTTTTTACTCAATTTCGAGTACCCATTATTTTTAAGTGTATATATACTACATAATGGGAAAATTTAGTTTAGCAAGAAAACGCCTAACAGGTTGAAATTCTTTTTCAGCAATTTATACTAATGTATGGAAACATACTTGAATACGTTTGTACAACCCTGTAGTTTACCTAGAATCTTTATTACACGCCACTATTTAGTTAAAATTTAATTCAAAGTAAGACACTCTTAAAACTGCTGAAATCACATTTCCAGAAATTATAATATATAGACGGCCATGTATCCAATTCTTTACGTGACCCTGTATATCATTTTATGTATATTCTACAAACATTTCTTGGTAAATTAAATGCAGTTAGGCGAAAAAAAGCATAACTCATTTAAAAACCACCTTTAAGCAATTTGCGCCCATACCCAGTAATCCTTACGAATACTTTTGTGTAGCCTTGTACAGGAATTATAGCATTTATATACACCATATACTATGCATAAATATAGTGAATCATAAAAGCGCATATTATAATTAAAAATACATTTCCAGCAATCATCGCTAATGAACAGTACTTCGGATACAATATAGTATCTGAAATATTTTGTGTGTCCCTGTAAATGCTATATATGTATTATTCGTATTATACATGAAATAATTTATAGAATATAAACCTCAGAGACATATATTAATTTCATTATATATGAAATAGATTAACATAATTAAAGTATGCCGCAAACAATTCCCTCCACCCCTATATCATTATGTATTTGAATTCCTTTTTCAGCCCTGTAAATGAACAATAACTATTCTTTGCATCGCATAGTCAACAGAATGCATATTTTAGTGCACTTCATAAATGCATATAAATTTTATTATGTTTGAAAGCGTGCGTAAAATCATTAAAAATCATTTGAAACGATTTTTCACATAGGCCGTAATGTAACGGAAAAATTTTGGCTGCCCCTGTAAATGAACAAAGCATGCTACAAACTTCATTACAAATAGGTACCGTGCTATGGTAAACGTCAATAACATCCAAAAATTTCAGGGCAATCCGAGTATATTTTCGAGAGTTAGAGTGCGGACAGACTGCTAGACGGACAGACGGAGAGACAAACCTAAGTCATAAGCACTTTTCAACTTGTGTCCTATATTATGTATTCTGTATTATATGAATTTTAAAAAAATATATACTAAAGCAGTTTAATCTATAACTTCCTATCAGGCATGAAAAACACTTTATTTCAATGCTTAAATATCATATTTTACTTTTTAGTGCCGATAATTACGCGTATCATAAACGCAGAAAATGAGTTTACAATAGAAGAAAATTTAATAACCGATTCAGAATGTCTGTAATTAAATGTTTGATTAAAATCACAAGCAGAAAAAATGCTTACATACAATTTAAAAAAAATAAATATACCAATTTGAAAAACACTAAAAATAATAATTAGTATTTATATTTGTACTATTAAACAACAGCAAAATACAATACATAAATTAAATGCATTATTAGATTTAATAATATCTCAAAAATATTTCCATATGGTATAAGAAATTCCTATTATTTTATAATTTTGGTAAATGTTAAATCTGAAAACATTGGTTTGAAGATTTAGGATTTTAAAAGGTAATTTAAAATATTATTAGCACTAAAAGAAAATTCTTTCAAATGTTTCACTACTGTAATATGTAAAAATATATTTTCCCAGTATAATGTTAATTTCTAATCTGAAAAAGTTTCGTCATCTCATGATAATCGAACATCATATTTAACCCCAAAATAATAACTATAAGCGTTAGTAATCAAAATATAGTAAGAAGCCGATAAAATAATTCCAAATCATTGTCGTTCCATACATTTTCAATCTCAAGTAAGAGTAAATTAATGTTTATATTAATTCCAGTATGAATGTAGGCATGAATCAGTCTCTGCGCAGTTTTCTTTTTTTTTTTTTTTTTCAAGCGATGGCAGATTAAGATATTTTTCTTTACAGTTATCGAATTGGAAAATATCGCTTCTGACAGTTAAAGATCAGTCTTTTACAAATATAACATAAAACTATTTAACTCATAATATACAAATCAGGAACAAAATATTTAAATTAAATAACACTTACATATACGTTCCATTAATATCCGTGTATCCTAAAATGGTCATTTCCTTATCTTAAAGTGTTGTAGACGTGGTGATGTTCTATAAACAGTGAACTATTTCCCGCGTCTTCTCATATTTATTTTTCTGTGAGCAGACGATTTTCAGGCAGATGCTCTGTTACAGATTATTTGTTTTTGTATACAAGAAATATAGAACTTGAATGCGCAGTAATTTTCTGAAAGTATCGTTAATTAAAATTTTGTATTTGAAGAAATGTCCAATGTATTTAACCTTTTCTTTTTATCCGTACCAAATAATTCAAGTTAAAATGTATTGTAAAGTTCCTTTTTTCTAAATAATTATAATAATAATATTCATAATTAGAGTTTATTAGATATACCATTGTTTAAATTTTCAAAAGGTGTAAAAATAAATTTAATGGTAATAACGAGCCCCCCCCCCTTTTTTTCTTTTTTTTTTTTTTAAGTAAAATTTGTTTTGCACAAATTTTGTATATTTCTTTTATTTTCGGAAAATGCTAATTTTATTTAAAAAGTCTGAAAGAAGTAGATTTTATGACTTGAATACAAATTATAAAAATATTCTAAAGTAAGAAATGCATAGATGACTAAACTCTGAAGACTCTTTCTACGTGCTCATTAAAAGGTGCAGATTTAACTGTAATAGAAAATTTTTAGTTTGAAACCACAGAAGTGTTTCGAATAATCCTGGTCGGTAAAAAAAGAAAGAAAGAAAGAAATTTCCTCCCAGCAAACTAAATATGTAATGTGTCTAAATTTAATATTCCTAATTCTAAATATATTATCCAAATGCTAGAGAAAATTGAAATCATGAAAAAGTATACATTCACTGTCTTAGATATCAAATTGATAAAATATAACCTGAAAATTTAGTTTATTAATGCCTGTATCGTGCACTTTATTTATTATGCCCTCCCCCTCCCCTTTAGTGACAGAATTTACCATTTGCTATCCACTAATATATTTTCAGTCTTTATGCCGCTGTAACTCGTGACTGTTTAAAATATTTCTCTTTATTTTCAAAGATTTTTGAAGTTCATATTTTTGTCACACTGTGACTTACAATATAGTGGTTTTTTGTCACATATGTGACGTGACGTACGGTACATAGCAGTGACATAACAGTGACGTCACAATTTTTTTTTAATTGCCAGAAAAATATAATTTTACAGTAAATAACATGTTTTAAAGAATTTTCGTAATTTTTTAAAGTTTTCTAAGAAGTTCACATTTCAGTCACAATGTGATATCACTGAGTGGTGGCATTTTGGTCACAGATGTGACGTGACCACAGTGACTTACAGTGACGTCACAACGACGTCACCGTGACCATGCATGCTATGAGGTGAGGGTTCATTATTTACGTTATGCTATAATCTGAAATGGCCCAAATTATTAAAAAAAACAAAACACAAAATGAATATTAAATTTCATACAGATGGGTCTAAGTTGTTATATGCTTACAAACTAATTGTGATATTTAAGCTAAGCGTTTTTAGCTTAAATCTGCCTTACAATTATTTTAAGGAAATTCCATTAGATTAGATTGTAACATCACAAATATTTTACAGGGATGAGAGCGCTCCGACCCAAATAGTTGATTTTCACCACTAAATTTTAATAGTATTCTTTGCTTTATTAAATCTCAGAAATTCTGTCATTAAATACGGCGAGAAATACTATTAAAATTTAGAGGTAGCAATCGGTCATTTCAGTCGAACCGCTCTCATCCCTGATTTTAGCAATATCTTTTTACAGGATGCCACTTCATATTGTTGACCAATAGCTAATCCCTGATTCATTAGAGATATAGCCCCCCATTTAAAAATGAGTTTAATATGAAAACCCATTTGCGTCAAAAAAGTTATTTTATAAAATGTTGCGAAATTTAAAATTTTAAACGATCCCTAGGTCCGATAAGTTGTATTTAGAAAACTGTATCATACAAAGCAAAATGCAAGGAAACTGCTAAAATACGATACAAAATACCGTGTTCTGATACATTGAATTTTATGAATTTCTTCCGTTTTTTGGCACTAAAAATGAATTTTTCAAGTTTTCAGTGCCAGAAAACGCCTAAAATGCATAAAATGCAAAGTATCATATTTCGGTACATTTTGGTCCTGGAAGAATGGGATTTTTACTGTTTTACTTTTATCAACTTTTATTTTTTATCAACTGCATAAATTATTAGTATAAATACTTTCGTCGCGTTCGATTATAATGTATTCTTTGTGAGTTAACAGAAAATTTAATGTAATTATTTCCAAAGATTTTACATTGAAAATGTTAAAGTGTGCGAAAATTCACACAAAACTGAAACAAAGTTACAGTTGTTTTACAGAATCCAGAGTGGGGGCTTTGAACTACTTTTATAAACACTGATTTTGACCTTATTTAGTCGCAGCATTTTTTCTCTAATTGAGCGGTTTAGTAAGGAGAAGATTACTTTACTGAAAAAGCGGTGGGATACTCACCACCTCAATACTTCTCTGGCGGTGTCGAAATGCAATTTACTCGCACGTTCTGTAAAAGAACCTACAAAGATTGGTGCAGAATTTTTAGAGGACTTAATGAGAGATAGAAAATTTATATCTCACACATTAGATCTAGATTTTTTTAAGTTAATCGGATTTTGAATAATGGAGTTTAAAGGGTTTTTTTTTTTTTTTTTTTTTTTCGTTTGTTGCGCAAACACTTTTTGTTGTTTTAACCATATTTGCGAGATTTTCAAAATGTATTTAAGTAGGTATTTTGTTTATTAATCATTTAGAAATGGGAAATGTGTACAAACACGAAACGTGGTAAAGACGAAAAGAGGTTTATTAACGTCGTTCCCATACAACTTATTCGTAAAAATACATAGCCCGCAGTTAAAGAATATCTATACTATAAAAAACAAATTGTAAATTTACGTGTATTTTAACTTAAATTGCTCCCGCAAATTTACAGAAAGTGACATTTTTCCCAAATAAACGGTCAAATTCAGTAAATTTCATGTTTTACCGACATAACCCATTTATCTAAAGGCAAAGCCCGTTTATCCAGGAGCAAAGCCCGTTTTTTTTTTTTTTTTTTTTTTTTTTTTTTATGTGCCTTTCCCTGGAATCTCTGCTGCAGTAAAATTAAAGCAACAATTTTTTACAGTGTCGTTGTCAAAAAATTATAAGAAAAGATACAAAAAAACTGATTTTAACAAAAAAAAAAAATAATGTTTCTAATATATACGATAACTTAAAATTCATATTTTAAATTAACAAATCTCTTGAATTTAAATCTTGTTTCAAAAGTAGAAAATAATCTTAATAATAAGACAATATATTGCTTAAACTGGTTAAACCGAGGCCCAATATTGCATTCATTGGAAAAAGCTAAAATGAAATAGTAATATTGGTTAAATGTTAGCTTTACATTGGAAATATTTGCGTGAAATGCCATAAATGCAGAAATATTGTCTTTCACATAAAACTACAGGTGATGAAATTGCGAAATATATATTGTAATAATATTAGTCCACTATTAGCGGGATAAAAACGCGAAAACGTTGTTCAATATTTCATGTAAATATTGCTGATATAGGTGAAGATTTAGCTTATATAAGTAGTATTTGCGCAATATTCTTTGGTACTAGAACAAATATTGATTCTGTTTTTCATTTTTTATTGTTAACTAGCCCGGCGTTTGTAAATAATAACCTTTAACAAAACTCAAGTTTGTACGGTTTTATATCTTTTGTATTTAAATATTTGCATGAAATGCCATAAATGCAGAAATATTGTCTTTCACATAACACTACAGGTGATGAAATTGCGAAATATATATCGTAATAATATTAGTCCACTATTAGCGGGATAAAAACGCGAAAACGTTGTTCAATATTTCATGTAAATATTGCTGATATAGGTGAAGATTTAGCTTATATAAGTAGTATTTGCGCAATATTCTTTGGTACTAGAGCAAATGTTGATTCTGTTATTCATTTTTTATTGTTAACTAGCCCGGCGTTTGTAAATAATAACCATAAACAAAACTCAAGTTTGTACGGTTTTATATCTTTTGAAATTCTTTAAAATGAACCTAATTTCGGATTCCCATTGCCTTCCGCAGCGTCTAGTGTGTTCCCAACAAACTTCTTTCCGAACGAACCTCTAACCTGGGTCCACGCTACCTATGGCAGCATTTACCGGAAGTGCCGGAGACAATCGAAAACTAAGTTAAGTGAGCCAAACCTCGTAGTAATCAAGCCCAGAGAATCAAAAAAAAGAATCCATCATTAATGTTAGAAAATGTTGGTAATTGAAGTCTAAGGTAAAATTTATTTTTACAGAAATTAGCTGAATTGTAATCTAAGTCGAAGGAAACAAATCCCGTTGATATTATGCCCTTAAAACCCAAGGAAAGAATGCGCCCCCTCCCCTTGTAAATTTCATGAATTACTTTTAACATTAACACGATATTTAATAATCGGATGAAATCCCTTATCTAAAGTTATCTTTAAAGTAACGCGATTTTTAATTTACGGCTGTAGTGAGAAGACGTAAGTTGATGCTGAAAAAGGTGGTAGCTGAAGTATAAAGAAAGACCGGGACATGGGGGCCAGGGTCTTAACTGGAATGTAGTTGGGTATAAGAAAAATTTTTAGTGGTTTTAAAGTAGCTGGAAGACGCTAAAACTATGTTAAAGAAAATTGCAATAGAATAGGATGGTTTTTCAAGAAGCTGCAACAAAGGCCCCAAGAAAGAGATTAATATTCAAAATTGGTGGTAGCTGAAGTCTGAATTTTTTTTTTTTTTTTTTTTTTTTTTTTTTTTTTGTTTATGTAATAGCTGGAGAACCTAAGATGTTGTTAGAAAATAAAAGTTTTTGAATCGGACCATTTTTAAGGGAGCTATTACAGGGGGCCCAGAAGGGTCCAACTGATAGTTGAGAGCAGGGGCCTAACATGAAAACATGTTAAAACGTTTTAGTTCTTAGCATTTTATATCTTCAATTAGTCAAAATTAAGCATAGGGTATGAATTAATCTTTAGAATATTATTTTAAAGAAATGCGAAAAAATGAGATAAATGCTTAAAAAAGGGCTCTAGGGCCCCAATAAAAATATAAGGTTATTGGTCTAGGGAGAAGAGTCCAAAACTCAATTTTAAAATTATGCAATGAGAAGGTGAAAAAATTGGGGGATGAAAATGCATGGCACACAAAAAGTTCAAGGGGCCCTGGATCGGGCCCTACGGGACACTAGAGTGTCCGAGGATTTTAACTGGAATATAGAAACGGGAGAATCACTAAATGGAAAAATGGTTCCAAAAATGAAGATCGGATTAAGAGGGACAATTTATTAACAATTTATGGTGCAAAAGCTTCATGGGGCCCTGTACCGGGCCCCAAGGTGCCAGGGACTTAAGGGACATGTGGTTTGGTATAAAGATTCTTTATAGTAGTTTTTAAAGTAATCAGAGGACGCTAGAACTATGTTATAGAAAATTGCAACCAGTTCGGATAATTTTTAAAGAAGCTGCACCAAGGGCCCAAGAAGGTGATTAATATTCATAATTGGTGGCAGCTGAAGTCCAAAATTTTTTTTTGTCGTTCATGTAGTTGCTGAAGAACCTAATAAGTTGTTACAAAAAAAAAAAAAAAAAAAAAAAAAAAAAAAAAAAAAAAACTAGTTAATCGGACTATTTTTTCAGGGAGCTATAACAGGGGGCCCAAAAGGGGCCAACTGGTAGTTGAGAACAGGGCCCTAACATGAAAAAATGTTAAAACGTTTTAGTACTTAGCGTTTTAGATCTTCAGTTAGTCAAGATTAAGCATAGAGTATGAATTAATTATTCGAATATAATTTTAAAGAAATGTGCAAAAAATTTGGAAAATGCTTAAAAAAGGGCTCTAGGGCCGCAATAAAAATATGTGTGTGTTGGTCTAGGGAGAAGAGTCCAAGACTCAACGTTAAAATTACGCACTGAGAAGGTGAGAAAATTAAGGAGTGAAAAATGCATGGCACAAAACCAAAAAAAAAAAAATGTTCAAAGGGCCCTGGACTGGGACCTACGGGACCCTAGACTTGCCCATAGTCTTAACTGGAATGTAGAAATGGGAGAATAACTAAATGGAGAAAGTGTCCCAAAAATGAAGGTCGGATTAATAGGAAACAATTTATTAGCAATTTAGTGAACTAAAACTTCATGGGGCCCTGTACAGGGCCCCAAGGGTGCCAGGGTCTTATTAACAATTTAGTGCATAAAAACGTAAAGGGGCCCAGGGGCCCCGGCTCTTAAAGAATTAAAAAACTGAGCCTCAGGTGCATCAGGACTTGTCTTGGAGTATTCACATCTAAATTTTCAGACTTCTACGTGCGGTAGATTTCTCTAGCCATCGCAGAAAGACAGACAGGCACACACACAGAGCGATTTGTTCTTTTATTATAATAGATTTATGTTACTTGCCTTTGCAAGCCATGCATGTAATGAAATGCGTGAATGCATACATTTTCACAGCAACACAGCTAGTAATTTCTCGTGGATGCTTGAACCATTTACATTCTTTAATTTCCGTTTTTAAGAATCTAGTAGTGCATTTTCACCTTTTACTGTTCCGGAGTCATCAATTTATTACGTCACACAAATTTCGGGGTATTTCGAACCCTCCCTTGCCTTATGCCACAAGCTGGCATACCCGAGTGATACCCACACTGTTCACTTATTGCATTGTGACACACGTTGACGTGACGTGGATGTGAAGCCTCAGTGACGTGGCTGTAAAGTCGTTATGCCCCTTTTTTATGTCCCTCTGTGACATCTAACTGTGACCACTTTGGGAAGTCACAGTGTGACCAATTTGGGAAAAGTGCGACGTTTCTGACGATTCTGCATTCGGTCGGGCGACCAGATCTTACCAGAACCTGAGATTAGAGTCTTGCGTCTGGTGGGGTAGCCAAGTTTCCCACGAACCCGATCTGGGTCCGGTTTGATAAAATATTTTTCTCCACCCGCTGCAAAATTCGTATCTGAATATGACCTGCAACCAAAAAGTAAAAATCCCGACTCAATAATCTTGGGTTGGGTTCGGATAAAATCTGGTCACACGACCCAATTGAATTGTTGAATTTAATCTTGTTGGGGAGAAATGTGTGAAGTCACGAAATTATTTTCTATGCATCCTTGTTTTAGTTCAAAATATCACTGATAGATGATTATGTACTGCCTAAATCTATCATACTGAACAAAAATAAACCAGCATTTTAGAAACACAAAATATTTTATGTCTGTTCAATAGCTAAACAGAATGAAGGTTAAAAGCTGACTATAAATTTTTGATCCATTTTTTACGTTAGTTTGAGTTTTCCTCTAGTTTGAGACAGCGCTACGCCATCTATCGCTTAAATTTGGAACTAAAAAATAAAGTGTAGTAAAGGAGTTCTTCATTTCACACATTACGCTCCTTTCATACAATTTTAATAACTGCCACCTTTACTTGTCCTTGATTTTTTAAATAGTTCAGGCCATTCTAGGACATCCTGTATTTTCCAAATAACATTGATTTTTTTGCGTGATGTAATCATTAGCATTTTCATCTCTGGTATATAGTTAGAAATATATAACAATGTTCATGAGTAATAACAATATTTGTAATCCAAGAACCACATAATTCGATTGAAAACCACAAGATTTCTCAACAAGATACTTATCACACCATCTATGATTTTATTAAAAAATTTGATCGAACAAGGGATGTAAAGCAACACATGTATCAGTAATAAGAAATTTTCATCTTTCTTAAGTCATGATTATTTTATTCTAGAAGAGAAATTTTAATCAAGAAATAGTTGTTCAATGACCATGAAAAACTAATATTAGAGATCAATAAATTTTCTCCATGAAAAAGTTTTAAGGTATTTCAGTACTTGGAAATTTCAATTAAATTCAACTAGTGCAATCGTAGTGTAGAAATAAGTTAGATTGTGGTTTAGTAAAGGAAAGGGAAAAAGGGAAAAAAATGTTCTGAAAAATATTTTAAAAATAGAAAAAATAATTAAAGTACATTGCTACTTTTCTACGGAAGAAAAGTTAAATGTTTCATGCGTTTCTTCTTATAGGTTTATAGATTTTATTTATATATCTCTATGTAGGGCTAATGAATGCCTCTGCTAACAAAGAGTTTTTTCAGGCTAATAAATGTTTCATTGAATGTGCGCACTAATTCATTGCGGCCTCGTTGCAATTGCTAGGTATTTTTTATTAGTTTTTTTTTTCACTTTCTTTCTGCATTTTAAATTTACCCAATGTTATCATATTTTACGCATTTAGATTTTAATCTTTCTGAAAGGATGAGGGTCCATAAGAAGGCATTTGCCCTAAATGAATTTAATTCCCTTAACTTGAGTATGTATAAGGTAACGTCATAAAAATTATGGTAACAAATAAATTAGTTCAAAATCTTTTATTTAAAATAATAATTATGAAGTGAGATACTAATAAATATTCACGTTGCAAAATTACTTTTACACACTTCTATTTAATTTCAGCTATATGTTCAGAAAGTAAAATGAAAACAAGATAAAATATATCCGTATCTTTGTCTTTTTCATTGCTTTATGACAAGTTGGAGGTGGTAGTGTCTATGATAAAATCGCCTTAATCAGAATAATGAGGTTTTATTTCGTCAGCGTGTCTATGGTGCCGTAAGTAAAACAAAACGGAAGCTACGTGTAAAAAACACCTTACTACATGTGTTTCTCTGATGATACAAAGAAGAAATCAGTGGAGAAGAACAGTTGTTATACTTCATCGAAACATTATATACTTTTGAAGTTTTATATTGATATTTTAACGGAAAAATCTGCGAAGACGTGTTCAAATTGTATGCCGTGTCTATTATCAATTTATTGATTAATCAGAAACTGAACAACGTAAGGATTTGCCACTTGTTTATCGATTTGACTCTTTTCAAACAACAGAAAATAAAATGTTATTTCTTTTCTCAATAATTTGTCTTGTATCAATTGAAAATTATACTAACTTAAATATTACACAAGTAACCTCGAAATATATATTTATGCGAGGCTGGATTGAAAAGTAATGCCTCCATGACAATAACTTTTTTAATTGTGAACAGATTTGACATATGTTTTGTACATGATAACTCAATTTATCCTCTATGTAACTCACTATCCACTCTTCGTTCTAGGTGGGGTTAATGTGGTGATATTTAAAGAAAATGGCGAACTTTATGGAAATCAGGCTGAAACAGCGAGCTGTCATAGAGTTCTTGACAGCTGAGAGTTTCGAGTTTTGGATCCTGATCTTCAGAACGACAACACCCACCAGCCCACAAGTTGCGAAACACAACAGTAGTTGCGTCAACTGCTGTTCAAGGAGATTCTTCCACACCGGTCTTACAGTCCGACATCGCGTTCTACGACTTTCAGACGACATGGTTACAGCTGCCATTTGGTCCTCTTGTCGACAACAACCACTTGATTTCTTCTCCGACGGCTTTGACTGAGTCGTCACGAGTAAAGGCATTAGAACTAATTTGAAAAGTGAAAAAACAGAGAACAAACTGAGTTATCATGTACAAAAAAGTGTTCAAATCTGTTCACAAATAAAAAAGTTATAGCCAAGGAGGCATTAATTTTCAATCCACCCTCAAAACATCTAAAAAGGCTTTAATACATTTATTTTTCTAAAAATTTTAAAACAAACACATTTCAACTTTACTTTACCGAAAGAAAACAAACATCGATGTGCAGATTGGCTTTTCAAATGAACAAGTTAACACTTGTTTTAATCGTGTTTGCACACATGCATATTTTGCGTCCTCTAGAAAAGTCTATATGCATATAAGTTCCTTTATTAGCACATTTTAGATGTTTGAGGATCTTTGAGAGTGTGAACCAAGGTTATGTGCGCCAAGGGTATTAGCATTATCTACAACGTCACTTGGTGGTATGACAAAAGTATAAATTTGAATCAAGTGGTACGCCACTCTAAAAGTTTGGAAACTCATGATTTAAAGGCAATGTTATAAGTGTGCTTTAAGGCGGTATTCAAAAAAGTATTTTCCCACACTCAACAACTCGAAAATTTCGGACACATTTTCGGACTCATTTTTTAAGGTGAAAACATAAAACTTGCTGACGTAATTTTTGAAGAGATGCATAAGCAGCCGTGTGTTTTCATTTTTCACTCAATTAATTAGAACACCATTTATAAACAATTTTTTTCTCAGCATGACATTTTTTTTTTTCACCCAGCTCTATCGCTTTGGAAAATTCGGTTCAAAATGCCCCACTTTGACAGCATTTTTTTGGAATATTTTCTGCCTTTATCAAAAAATTGAGAAGCACGGTCCATTATATAGTTTCTAAATAAGAGAATCTGCCAAATTGATACGCTTCAGAACAAAAATGAATTTAAAAATAAGCCAGAAAATAAGAAGTTTGGATTTGAATACACCCTTAACCCCTTAACGGTCGCATTAAATTACAGTTTAAAAATTTAGTTTGCTTGTTGGCATCACTTTTTTGAAAAAGAAATATTCACCTTATATAATAGCAGTTAAAATGATACCATAATAAAGCCAATTACTCTGTTTTATAAAACTGTTGGGGATTAAACAATCTGAATAAAAGACACAGCCCGTGAATATTACGGGAGCGAGAATTAAGGGGTTAACGCTGTTGTGCCATGTCTAACAAGCGCAATCGATAGCGTATTGATGTACACAATAAAATATCCTGCACACTAATATGTACATGCAAAATCTAATGTATTTTACAAGGTCACACAAAAGAATTCCGAGACATTATCATGTATGAGCTATAGTGACCGTAGGAGCCTTTTTATTTACGCTATCCGTTTCCAAACGTAGGTAAATATTTGTATAACATGCGTTGAGTATAATTCTATAGATCATAATCATAGTTACACAAAAGAGTTCCAATACAATATCGTCAATGGGTTTGAATTGTTGAAAGTGCATTTCCAAATGAATTACGTATTTTTCTATTGAAGTAAATTTTATTGAATTTTTCCGTTTATATAATATAGACAAATTCATAGACAGGGTCACATAAAAGAGTTATTGCCAATTAAGTACCATATTATTAATTATCGCACATGAACGGTAATTGTTGAATGTGTTCTTTCATTTATGTTAAGCGTTTTCTGTATCGCTTGTTTGTTATCGCTTGTTCTGTATTTCTTTTCATTATATGAAAGGAACTGTGCATATATAACGTTATCAAATTTTTGGCAAATTTGGACCCCCTACCCTCCTTTACGATATCATACGTTATCATTCCTCGAATCCGCCCCCCCCCACCCCTCCCCGTAATGATATCGATATCAATGTCTGTTTTTTTTTCTTTACAATATTTTTCTTTCATTCTATACGTTGGCAATTACATACAGATAGTGTTCTAGATTTATTATTTGCATACTTTACTGATTTAAATGATGAGAAGTTAATGAAATTTCACTATGATATACAAAATAACTGTATATCAAGTAACACTTTAAAGAAATATTTACTATTTAAAAGTATTTGACAATAACTTTTTGTTACATAATTCTTTTAACAGTAATGTTGACTTCTTGTA
Organism: Maratus speciosus; assembly: GCA_963932465.1. NCBI lineage: Eukaryota > Metazoa > Arthropoda > Arachnida > Araneae > Salticidae > Maratus > Maratus speciosus. The sequence continues at coordinate 412,314,815 of OZ010787.1, read as the reverse complement.
CTGGCCCCCTGCTCTCGGGTAAGTAGAATTTCTTATAAACAAAGAAGGTGGACACATTCTGCCCCATTTTTTGCTAGTAAAAATAATAAGAATAATTTCGAACTTGTTTTCTCTAACAACAAATTATATTCGCATATTGCAGAAGAACAAGAATGGTGAAAGCTGGGATATTCCATATTTTAGAGTGAAATGATTTTATAATAATTTAATGGTATTACTATTAACTTTTTACTTTCATTAAAAAAAAAATAGATAACAGAATAATGGTAAAAAAAGATAACAGACCAAAAAACGAAAATTTTGGATGGATCGAAAATGAAAACGATATCAAAAGACAACCCCCCCTCCCCTTAGACATATCTTACGATATAATATGCCGGATCTTCCCCTCCCCCCTAAATGATAACGTTATGTATGCACAGCCCCAAACGATGAAGTTTCAGTACAATATCCACTTGACTTGTGCTTCGATAAAAATCAAGTGAACCACTTTAAAAACACCCTGAAAAAAGGATGTTAAATCATTTTTGGATAGAAATTTGTATTCTCCTCTACCAAAGTGATACTGGCCAACTATACTGAAGAAGAAAATACTTATTCTGAACAAAGTTTAGAAATTTGGAACAATTATCAAAATATTGTTATGCTTAAAACATAGATCGTAATTTTTTCATTATACTTTTCCATCCTCCTTCATGTGATTGTAAAAGGGTTGTGAAGCAAGCCATGCATTTCTGGCTCTCCAATAAGGTCATATTTTTCACGTTATCTAAGAAGTTTGATTGTTTGAAAATAATTTAGCATGCATATTGTCTAACTCATTGTTTTTGTTTGGGGATTCTTTAAATCTATTATACGAGGGTGGTTCAATAATTATTGTTCCGAGTGTGTATAAAATATTTGTACTGCGATGATTGATGTGGAATATTGAAGCCTAATGTCTTAGATGCCTATAGGCTCAATTTCAGAACTGTAGTTGCTATATTAAAATTTTTTTCCGTTTTAGGCGTGAGAGATGGCACCTAGCTTGAAAGGGGGGGGGGTGGCTGGGGGGAAAGGCTGGTTTGGAGCATATGGGGGCAGACCTGAAGCAGTTCTGTGATAGATTTGTGACAGTGGATGAGACATGGCTACATCACTATGATCCCAAGACAGTAGCCACGTCTCATTCACTGTCACCCCCCCCTCCCCTAGGTGCGATCTAGGTACTGAATCTAGGTGCGACCTCTCACACCAAAAACGAAAAAAATGTTAATATAGCAGCTACAGTTCTGAAATGGAGCATATGGGCATCTAAGACATTTGGCTTCAATATTCCACATCACCCATCGCAGTACAAATATTTCATACACACTCTGGACAATAATTATTGAACCATCTTCGTACAGTAGCAGAAACATGTGTTTATTTAGCAAATTTCAATTTATTTAACTTATATCAATATAATTTTTTTTCGTATGAAGAACTTACGTAATCGTAGTTTCCTTAATAGGCATATGATCAAGTAAATTACATAAAAACTACGGTGGTGTTAGGAGCGCTTGACATATAAAAATGAAATTGACATAATTGAAATTAATTCAGATTTGCTAAGCAAACCTACGGTTCTGATCTTGTCTAGTACATTTAAACAATCTTTAAACAAAAATAAATTTGAGAGTCAAAATACATACATCCTAAACTAAATTAAAATAATCAAAACATCATACAAAAATGATAAAAATATCTCAAATAATTTTTAAGCTGTCGGGTAACAAATATCCATGGAACTATGAATAAAGAGCAATTGAAATATTCTGAAAAGGGCGAAGCTTTAACTGTAACCGGTTATGCAGGACCTGATTACCATAGGAGCAAATTACCACTAGTAAATTCGAATATGAATTTCCTCCTTATTTAAACAGCTTATTCAAACAAAATATCTGTCGTAATTGATGCAAAAATATCTATTCACTTTTACTGGTGGAAGTTTGTCCCGACGTTAATCAGGTACTAATTTGATGTAGCAAACAACACTCACAATCTTGTGACTACATCCACAGTTACTTCACTCTTAACCGGTAGAAACTACACTATCTGTCTCCACCTCTTCAAAGCTCCATTTAAAAATCGATGCTTATCTACCCACCTCCATTGATCATCTGATCCTTCGGTAAGTTTTCATCCTTTAATGGTGTATTTTTTTTATTATTTTATAATAATCATCTTTAAATTATGGGCAGCGTCTTGAATGATTTAAATGTTTTAACAGAAAGCTTCGGCAAATCATGTTTAGGTTAACGACGATTCCGACTAACGAAAGTAATTCCGAAATAAATTATGTTCGCAGTGATGGAACAGTGTAGCACCAGAGAATAAATTAGCACCACTAAATTTTAATTATATTCTTCGTCTTATTTCAGGATAGAATTTTCGATATTTATTTAAGGCGAAGAATACTATAAAAATTTAATGGTGACAATCGCCCAACTGCTGCGCCACTGTTCCATCACTGTGTTCGTTTTCTGATTTACCACTGTATTTTGTTTTGTCCTTATATAATAAGCATTGGGTTTAAATAGCCTGTGTTTCAACACAGGGGGGGGGGGGCTAACAAGGTCTGGGTTTAAAGAACTTGGACTCTTCTTTGCATTTTAAAAATATTGTTATGTGGAATTATTTAGACCTTTTAAATAGTAGTCAGAAAAACATGCTTTCTAATTTTAATTATTGGTTTAATATTCCGTTCAGATTATTTTAATAACTGAGTGCATGATGTTATCTTTTATTCATATTTAACTGTATGCGTTTTTTTTAGTCAAATGTAATACATTAATCAAACATTTCTAAATAATAAATAATTCCTTATTACAAATGCCCTTGTGGTACTAAATAAGTAAATGACATTACATATTAAAAAATAAGAATTAGAATTCAAAGCTATAGCTCATTTGGTATGAATAATTACTAATAATTGATAGGAATACTGTCGTAAAATAATTCCCCATGAAACATATAACTGAAATCTAAGCAATATTTATTTGATATCGATCAGAAAAATATAAGTTGTTCATAAGACCATTGATATACTAATGATAAATCATAAATCATATTCTTACTCAATATATCATATTTATTCTTACATTTACGGACTTCGAAGCCATTTCGGAAAATATTTAGTAAAAGAAAATTACACTATGTACTTTATTACATAGATTTAATGGACAACGACACTTTAATTAACGGATTCGTGTAGCTATAATTAGCGTGGGCGAACACATTCTAAACTCATTTCATACGAAAAAGGCTACTAATTTAACTTATAATTTTCAATTCAAAGTTTTGTCTTATCTCATAATTATTATCAGCTGCGTGAAAATTAAAAGATGAACATGAGTTTAATCAAGATATGACAGATGAGTAATCAATCTCTATTTGCTCAGCCGTGTTTTAATACTTGGTAACGAGTGTAGGTTTTTTATTTATTTATTTATACGGGTGAGTCTACCTGCAATATATTTAATGGCTTTTGGTGCGTTCTTCTATAATCGTGTAGCTTTCTAAATCTTTATCTTGTTCTATGGTTATTTTTAATATGTGTAGGGCCTGTAAAACATATTACTTGCTTAAAAATTGCCCACGTCTGTACCTGTCACTGCCCCATTACGTAGAACATAATTTTTTGAGAAAAATTAAGGAATTTTTATATTTATAGAGTGTTCTATTTCGTTAAAATTTAATGAGACACAAAGATGTAAAAGAGAGAAAAAATGTTACGAAGGGGCAATCTAGATGCAAACTTTGTGCTACACGTAAAAAGTTTGAAGACAGATCAACATCATTATTTTAGCGTAAGGTATGTAGGTTTATTTGAAAGTTGTGAAGGAGTAATGTTTTATTCGGTGCTTATCAAGATTTAATTTAGATTTCTGGCTATAGAATTTTTATACTAGGAGAGCAAAAAATTTTGGAGACTGGTACACATATTGGATACGATTTATTGACATCATGCATCTAACTTCACAGTAAATTGTCATAGCTGCCAACTCTTACGCTTTTTTGTACCAGAAAAACTTAATAAAAATTTCTTTCTTTTTTAATCGGCAGATTACATCGATTAGAAATGGTAAAATTTCCTATTAAAGTTTTGTGGTACAAAAAAGCGTAAGATGTTGGCAGCTTTGCATTGTTAACCACTTCAACGGCTGCCCCGAGATAAGTCGGGGGTAAAAGCACTGTTTCCCTATACCCATCGCCGGTGAAGTGGTTAAACATTTTGTACTGGTTTGAACAAACTTTTGATACTGAATTAGCTGCAACCATAAGATGATGAAGTCTCTGTTCCAACATTTGGATCTATGGTTGAAAAGGATCTCCAAATGTTGGAGCAAATTTTCAGCATCTTATGGTTGCGGCTATTACAGTACCAGAAGTTGGTTCAAACCAGTAGAAAAGTTTTAACAGTGAACTTAGTTATGTACTTTTTTCAATACAAGCACAAGTGCCCAAGCACTCCTTGAAGCCTTTAGAAGAGACGGTCTCTATATTGGCCGCTGCAGCCTTCTAAACCTTTTATGAACTCTTGAGACGACGAAAACATCTTTGCAGGACACATTCCCCTCTAAAATACATCTGCTGCAACGTGTGAAATTTTTTCGTCGATGATTTCTTCAAACGGAGACAAAATTTGATATTTACATGTCGTTCTTTAGAACAACTGTTGCTTTCGCAGAATGCCAACGACTACGGTTCGCGGACACGCAATATATAGAAAAAGTCTGCACTCTGCACGTACTTTATCCTCACAGCATCTTATGTCATGTGTGCCTATATGTCATAGTGAAATAGATACCTTTTCTTCCAATCCGTGTTGATATATCAGCACAATCTCCTATATTTTTATCTTACAAGGCTACCTTACAAGGGACCTAATGTGCTAGTCGCAATTTTGATAAGTGTGGTATCGTTGGAAAGGTCTTGTCGTGAGAAACAAAAAATCCTATGGAACTAGCTATCCAAAACGAACACCACAGGAGTTGTAAGGCAATTTGCACAAGAATTCCACCATGGGATAAATAAATATACAAACATTTTTTTTTTCAAATTTGGCATGTGTTTGTAATGTTGTTAATATAGACAATGTGTTGCGGTATAATGCAATGAAAGAAATGTACTGTTTCAGATGGAATGTTATTAATGTGGACTTATTAACACAGAAAAAGTCCCCTATGCCACAAACGTTACGATTAGTAAAGAAGTAGTAGACCATACGGGAGTAGGTCCATTTATGGCATTTGGCTGATCCTTTGGTTATTGGTGAAAGTGGGTGTCAGTGTAAAAGTGCATAAACTATACGGACCCTTCACATTAGGCACATTTGATAAAAGGGGTGTTACATCAGTTACAAGTTTTGGCTGATCCTTTGTTTATTGGTGAAAGTGGGTGTCAGTGTAAAAGTGCATAAATCATACGGACCCTTCACATCAGGCACATTTGATAAACGGGGTGTTACATCAGTTACAAGTTTTGGCTGCTAGTGTGAAACATACTTATTTCACAGATCTGAAGCTTAGTATTTCAATTCGTAGTAACTCCTTTTGCAAAGCATATCGGCGTATGTCTTCAATTACAAGGACAGAGATTAGGTAGTAAACCAAATGATGCAATTTTATGATAGCTTCCCTTATAGTCAAATCTTCTCCACCACATATAAGCCGATAAGTTTTGGATTACTCGGTCCGACGTTTCAGTATAAGTTTGTAGTCATAAAACGTTTCAACATCAAGGTGCCGGGGGTACTTCATCGTACCTCCAGGTATAATCATGACTTTGCCGTTTTCCCCCAATTTTCTGTGAATTTCAGAATCTACATAGCCTGCCCACTCATCCAAGATGAGTAGGCTCTTCTCTTTAGGTATACATTTTTTTAACGTTTCGAAATACAATTCAGTGAACTGTTTTGATGCCTTCCCTGAAGTGGAGCTAGTTAGTAGGACGTTAGAAAAATGCAGCTGTCGTAGAAGTTTTTCCACTAGTGGCCCAAATTTGCCTTGTAGCTCTTGCGGTGTTCATTTCGGACGGGTAGTTCCTTTAGATTTTTTATTTCTCATGCCAAGACCTTTCCAACGACACCACTCTAATCAAAATTGGCGACTAGTACCTCAGGTAGTTCCCTTGTTAGTAGTATTTCTGGAAAGACTGTAATCAACCCATAGGAATGACTAAGTTAACTTTATTGTGAGTTTTACACAAATAAGACTAACTGTCTCGCATTAAAAAAATACAAAGTTTTAATAAGTATGCAATCGTTTTAAGGCATACTCTTCTTGAAGTGTTTAGACAATAACTAAAGTGGAAAATATATTCAGAAGTAGTTCTCCAAGCAGAGTACGACTAGCTTTGCCAAGTATCACAAGTTATTTTCCAGCACTCAATTAACAATTGCGTTTTAATAATTTCGTTTTCTGTCCTTTTTTATGAATAAGCAACTTTCTCCAGCCCGTTAAACAAAAAATTATAATAATGATCATTCTGTAGTCTAAAATGTTTTTGCAATTGACGCAAAGCGTCATATAACAGCGTGTGCGATAAAAGATTTTTAAAACACAGTTAGAAAGCAGAAACGTAGTTTGCCTCGAAAGCTTAAATTGAAGTGTACATATCAGAATGGAGAATGTTTGTGAAAATATAATCGTATTAAACTTTGCGTTTCAGAATAGGATTAAAAGTGTAGACAGATAGAGTTTGTTATTCCTTGTAGTATTGTGTAAAATGCGTGAAAGACGTTGCAGCAGCAGGACATCATCCGGGCTCAATTTCCAAATGAAGCAACGCAAAGAAATAGCGTTATGAGGCATATGAAGCAGACAGCTTATTGATATCACCATAAAAATATTGTAATAGACACAACAGTGCCGTTTCGTATCACGTAAAATCGATCCTTCATCAGCTGTAAACCCAAAACTTGTTGCGAGGCAACCATATTACTTCGCCTTGTCCGGTTTCCTTCAAGTACGTGTTGGTTTTACACCTAATGAAGGATCAATTTTGTATGATTCGAAATGCCCATGTTGTGTCTATTACATTTCTTTATAGACATATAAAAAAATTTCAACATTATTAATCTATCGCTAGTTTTAGGTGCTTTTTTACTATGCTATTAGACGCATTTTTAAGCCACAGATAATTGCTGTTATTGCAATTATGTGCTTTCTTAGGTCAAAATATTTACTTTTTAGGAAAGAGATTTTTTGTCCGATTACACCAATTTTTCATACTTTTTCAAGCTTAAAAATCTGTGACAGTCTTATAATTATGCTATGGCTTAACAAGACTCCGAAATTTGACAAACAAATTATAAGAATCAGAGTTTCATCAGATTTAGAATATTTTTTTTCTAGATCATCTTAACTTGATCAAGTAAACATTTAAAAATGATCCCAATATGAAGGCGATCCAGGTGTTATTAGACGGGTCAAAATAATACTCAACATTTGTATTGAATTATAGTTTTATAGTCATGGTTTAACCCGGGAGAACTCGCTAGTGAGAATGCCCAATTGCTTTTCTTTTACTTTACATTCATATAATATCAACTTTTTTTGGTTGGCTTAGTACTTTTATTCACAAAATAGGTAAAATAATTGAAAAACATTTTGAAATTTTAATTAAAATGAAAAATGATTTAAATAAGAGTCTTAAAAAAGTACGACTGTGAGAGAAAGTCTCATGCAGCGAGTTCTCCCGGGTTAAGAATAACAAGTTCTTACTGCATTGAAATGTTTTCTCTATACTCACAACATCTGAAAGTTTATTCCGAAGAACTACTTTTCTGACCATCAGTTTTATAAACTATTTTGACGTAATATATCGTATACTTAGTTATTCGAACATCGTACAATTAATTACTCACGAATTTCGAGGGAAACAAATTATTATTTCAATTGGCATAATACTGTACTAGAGTGTGCGAAAATGAATGAGTTATGCCACGGCTGTCCAAATTGCCGCCCGCAGAATGCCACTAATTTTTAAGGGACAGCATCACATTTTTAATCTAAAAAACCCTGCGATTAAATAGGATGAAAATTTCTTTTGAAGTGTATTTCTATTTATGTATTTAATTTGAAGAGGCATTTGATAGGTTGGGTGCCCGGGATTTATCCCATAAATTAGTTTTGGATGTGTAAGTGATGTCAATCTGAATAACATTTAGCCTAATACAGCTTTTAAAACGCTGTTTGTTATTGTTTAAGTTAGAATCCTCGTATCAGATACTGATAAGCTACAGGATTTAATGCACTGTAGATAAGCAAGTGATGGATAAGAATATTATTTGTATGAATTGGTTTACAAGGCTCTCTATATAAAAAAAGTATAGGGGAGACTGGGGAGGGTTGACCCATTTTTTACAAAATGATTTTTTATTTTTTAAATATTGAACCTAGAATAAATTTTCATATATCATTTTATTCATTATAAAATCAGTTATCAAAACAAAATTGCGATATAAGCGTAACATATAAGAAACTTGAAAATGATTGATTTTAATCCTGAGAAAATAATGCGTCTAGGCTCCCCACATATGGGAGGCTTGATCCGCTTTATTTTATATTGAAATATTTGTTAAGAAAAATAAAATCAGTTAAAAAATTGCAGAATAACTTTATGCTAGATGGTAAAAAGTTATTTAAGAAAATGTGATGCGTAGACAAACCTGCTTAGATGGAATTCAAGGTACAGGAGAAAAATTCCGTTTTAAACACCCACTGTTTGTGATACTCGACCTGGCAACACTAGTTGCCACATAGTTTAGCTTCATCTCATCGTGTTCATCTTGGTTAAAATTTTCTACATACCTTCCTAAAGCGTTTTGACCAATTTTATGTTATTTTGCAGAGGCAGACACACATTTCTTACGTCTGGTCCATTCCTCCTTTCTAGTCTTTTCCATTCCTTCTATTTACCAACTATGGGTACTGTTTAAACGAAATAAAAGTTCCTACCAACTTTCCAATTTATATTTCATTAAATGTTTTCGTGCTTCTATAGCAATTTTTCACATCTTCCTTTAATCAATTTTAAACATTTTCCTTTCCCCTACCCTATCCTACCTCCTATCCTATTTTACTGTAGCTTTACAGAATAAATTTTCATTATTTTAAAAATATAACCATTAACCCTTCATTATGTAGAGTGAATAATAAAAAGATTTCCAAAAACACTATATTAAAGGAAGCTTTGACCATCTTGTCCACACACCCTCACATTGATTGGGACAAGCCTCTCCACATACCACTTGTTAAAGTATAGCACAGTGTTATCTTTAGCCTAATTTACTGTGCAACCTTTATGCCTGGAATGAAAGATCAATATGTCTGCATTATTTAAATCCTACTTACTTAAATTTCTATGATATGTTTTATCTGAGAAAATGTTACAAAATGTTTCTAAAAAAATACACTTTTTAAGCTGAAAACTCTTCCCAATTGATTTTTCTTTACCTGTTCCAATGTTCTGCATGAAACAAAGACTAATGTTTGAGCATTTCAGTAGCTTTGGTTGCTATTTATTGGCAAAACTCTGAAATTCTTTTGAATATGAAAACTTAAGAGTGTCCATTATCTAGTCCGTCACTGCCTTTTTGATATTAAGAAATGAAATGTACAGTCGCAGGAAAAGAAAGGGTTACTAACCCTTCACTCTCTATCTCTACGTAATGGATATGGATCATTCCATTATTTTGCAGGTGGGGAGGGGGTGGGGCGAAAGCTCGAGAGTGCCAGACGAATGCGTGAGGACTTTAGTTGAGTGTGTTTCATACATGAGCGGACAATTATCAAACCCGCTGTCTTACGTTCTACAAAACTTTAAATAAATTTTGAATATTACGATTTACTTAGTTAACACTATTTCTACCACTATTTTGTGTATACCTATTTCTACCAAAAGGTTTCATTCCACACCTTTGCGTTTGAAAGCAAATAATTACCAAAACTGATGGGAATTTAAATTATCAGTTAAATATAGATAGTTTGAGCAATATATTTACTAACACTAGAATGCCCGCGAGCACTCATTTTGACTGCTACCAAATGAATATATCTCGGTTCGAACCAGAATTTTTTAAAATAAAACTAGTTTAAAATATACAAAAAAAAAAAAAAAAAAAAAAAAAACTAGTTAAATGGATAATTTAATAATTTAAAATAAAAATTCTGGTGTGAAATTTTTTTTTTTAAATTTGAGTAAAATTTTCGGTCTTTCTGGTGTTAATACATTGATACGTATTTATTAGAGATTATTTAACCAGGTTGTAAATTCTAGCTTAATTCACCAATATATAAAATGTAAATATACATAAATGTAATCAAACATGTATTACGTTAACAGGAACAATAATTGAAAAATATTATTTTCTTAATTTTTTTTTATTTTTATTGGAAAGGTAATCAAACATTGTAATATTATTAACATAACAAACTTTCAGTCTCATGTATAAAAATTCAATTTTTGTAAAAAAAAAAAAAAAAAAAAAAAACAAAAAAACAGTAATCATAAAAACAGCAATGTCATAAAATTCTTCCGTTATTCAATACCACAGTTTTTACACGAATGGGAACAATAATTCACTAGTATTGAACTCAAAACCAGAATTGGAGGACAAAACGCGTTATTCATTTTTTGTAGAACTTGTCACTGCAATGATGTACGCTAAACTGCAACATGGCGGAAAAAAAAGCGAATATCAAAGTTATTCAGAGACTCCTGTATGTCCCGTCACAACTGAACTCGGGATTCTCTAACCTGATTATAATTGATATGATGCTGTAAAATGGTGTTGATATTTATATGTAAAATGGTTTAAAATTAGAAATTATAAAATCCTTAGAAATCATAAATTATAAAACCATTAAGGTGTCAAAAGACACTTTCTGGTAGAAATAGATATACGATATGCACATTTTTATATCCAGGATGAGCTGGAGAAAAATGATATTGCTGAATTAATTTAACAACTATTGTATGAAAAGTCAAAAATTTAATTATGGAGAAATGATTAAATTTAGAGAATAACTTTAAGTTAAAATCTGAAAGGTGTCTTTTGACACCTCTTGGTAGAAATAGTGTTAAATACAGGGTGATTCATAATGAATGGGACAAAAAGAAAACATGATTGTGAACGCTGTAATTAATATATTTAGAAAATTCAAATTTACCTCAAAATTACATTTATTCAAATTTCTACAGGTGTTCAATATGTGCCCCCCCCCCCCCCCCCCCCGGTGACACGACAGATGTCTACACTGTAATCAAGCTCCTGCCACACTCGTGATAGCATATATCTGTGATGGAGTTCAATACTGCAGTTATCCGCTGCTTCAGTTCCTCTAAGTCCTGAGGAAGTGGAGGCACAAACACCTTGTCTTTAACGAAACCCCAGAGAAAAAAAAATCACAGGGCATTCACGAATTCTTTCAACCACTTCGGGTTTTGTTTCTTTTCGTCCTGGGCTTTTGTTCTTGCATAAGCAACCGGTATCCTGGAATTGCTTCACCCACCTGCTTATGTTATGCCGATGCGGTGGTTGTTTACGAAATTTCGTGCGAAAATGTCTTTGCACACCAGTTACCGAGGATGTTTTGGCATATTCGAAAACGCAGTACGCTTTCTCCTGCATGGACGACATTTTGTTTAACAGCGCCTCTAGCGGCGAGTTCGTCATTAGATGACTTTCCCTGTTGCCAAATAAAACTTGTATAATTGTAGTTGCAGAATAATTTTGTTTCGGCTGAATAAATCCATTACGGCAGTCACACTGCGCTATTCTTTTTGGCCCATTCATTATGAATCATCCTGTATAAAATTTACAAGAAAATTAAACAGAAATAACAAAATAAGAGAAAATTTGAGGAGGATCGTTAGGATGGATAAACTAACTTAATTTTTTATTTAAATAGTTCTGTTTTTAAAACCGGATCGGTTAATTATGTAATTTTTCTGAATGCTATAAATTTTTCTTCTCGCCAATATGAAAGTCTAAAATTCGAAAACTAAGAAATTTGTTAATTCCATCACCCTATAAAGTGTGTTTGAGCGCTTCGTGCTCATGAAAACCAAAAGATTCTTTTTCGAAATGCATCGGAGCAAACCGGAACGATATTCCTGTTCGCGAAATTACGGCAAATATTGTTCTGGTTCGTGTAATTATGGTAAATACCGCTCCGGTCCGTGCAGTTATTCAAACATGTTATTGCTGTTTTATAGTATATATAGTTTATTGTGCTCTCTGTAACTTTTTTAAAAATATTATTTAGAATCGTGAGCGCATTTTTTAAACTGCTTTTTCTTTTATTAGATATATATTTGTCCATACTTTCAATAAAGAAAAATCTTTTAGTCAACAACAATTTTGAAATAGTATTCCGGTTCGTGGATTTTTCCACTTCGAGCCCTGCAAAGGAACGTCAGTGAATTTAGCTACTCGTATTGGAATCTCTAAAAATACGAAATTTCTGAAAACCTTGAACAATATAACTCATGTTAAAACAGTTTCGCACTATATGGATTGTTAATATTATTTTTTATAACTTAATTAAATATATTGAAAAATAAAAACTTTCCATTTCTCCAGTCCCTGCATTCGAAATTAGATGTAAAGAACTGAAAACAAGCCACATACCACTAACCAAACACGCATTCATGCCGACATTGCTTAGAACAAAATTTAAAGCAGAGCTAGCACCCCCCCCCCCCCAGAAAATAAATGGAATGATTTACTTAGTAGAGATACAGAGGAAATTTTAGAGCTAGTGAAAAAGACACCCCCTTACTAATTTTCCTGCAAGTCATCGTACTAAAAGGATAGTGTTACCGACTGATTTGTAATAACGTCTGCTATTTAATATAATGCATTAATGAGGGTTTGAGGGCCATATATTAAAAATGTACCAAATTACTTTTCGGAATGATAATACCCACTTTTGGCAATCTATTTGAATTTCTTTTTTAATATCAGCCTGTAAAAGTATGTAGCTTATGCATTTTTCTTAATTATTTTTAAAGTTAGAAAGTTTAAAATTTGGATATTCTAATGTTAAATTCACATGATAAACTTTAATTTAAATCTTTCCGAAAAATCATCCGATTTAACTGTTTCTTTTTTTTTATGAGATACAGTGAATAGATCTAAACATAATCTAGGCATTCTTCCGTTCAAAAACGTATTTTTAATTATCTAAATTTAATTCATATTAAAAAAATTTTAAACATATCCTAAATTAATTTTTTCATAAATATAATAATCGTCAAGAACAAGACTAAGAGAATTTACATCTCTTTAGTGTGATTAGTTTTCGATAGCTCGCAGTGACTCCTAAAAGTTTTCGTACACTTACGAATTTCAATGAAATTGTGTTCTATTCATTAATTAAAATTAATATTTCAGAAAGAGTATTTAATAATAAGAACTGCTACTTATTCTTAACAAACCTATGTAAAATATTTAAAAAAATAGTAAAACGTTATTTTTAAAAAAATCAATAATCGAAAAGTAACACAAAATTTACCTCAAAAAAGTCTTCGTACACTTTCAAAAAATCTTTACATATTAGTAAATACTGTAATATTTCGTTAAATTAGTACTCAGTATAATATTATTTAGTATAAACAACAGTTTTTAAACGTCTAGGGTTAGATTTCACTAGTTTTGTTTTGTAATTTCTGCATCAATGTTCATCCATTCATCGATCATTACTGTTTTTAGTTCGCTTTTCGTTTTAATGTCGTGTCTTCGTACTCTAACCTCCATTTCATTCCATATATGCTCTATTGTGTTTAAATACGGCGATTGAGGGTTTTAAAAAAGAATTTATGGACAATTATAGAGACATCAGAGGTGAACGTTGAGAGCAGTGGCGTAGCCAGAGGGGGGAGGGGGGTCTAAATGCGCTTAATACCACTAAAATTTAAAAGCGTTTTTCGCTTTGATTAATAGGAGGAAATTCTCTGACTATATAAGGCTATGAAAACTTTATAAAATTAAGGGTGTCCAGTGCATCTGGACCCCCCCCCCGCTCCTCTGGCTACGCCACTGGTTGAGATCCGTGTGCTTAGAATCGTTATCTTGTTAAAAAACAAAGTTTTTTCCAATACCCAAATTTTGGGCTGATAATTTAAAATTGTATTTTAAAACATCTAAATGAAGTTCATGATGCATTATGACATCATTAAATACCAAATTACCTAGTCCTGATGTTTCCATGCAACCCCATACAAGGACACCTCCACCGCCATGCTTAACTATTCCAACTAAATTCTTCGGATTAAGTTCTTCATTTTTTCTCCTCCATACAATTATACGCCCATCGGAACCAAAAATGTTAAATTTACGTTCATCAGCGAATAACATATTATTGCAATACGATTTAGGTTTATTTATCATTGATTTTGCGAAGGAAAGCCTAAAAGCTTTCTGTTTTTCTCTCTAACAAAAAAATTTCTACGAGCAGAACGTCCATTTAATCCAGCTGATATCAGCTCTCTTCGAATAGTCTCATGTGAAATTGAAGTAGAATATTTTTCATTAACTTCTGTAGCAACTTTTACAGCACTTAAATGTGGATTTTTTACAATTTTTCTAATTATAAATCTCTGATCACGTTATGTTAACTTTGATGGATGACCTTTTCTTGCCTTGTTTTCGATCCGATTTTCTTCTTTATAGCGTTTTATCACTTAAATGTGGTTTTTTTACAATTTTTCTGATTATAAATCTCTGATCACGTTATGTTAACTTTGATGGATGACCTTTTCTTGCCTTGTTTTCGATCCGATTTTCTTCTTTAAAGATATAAATACCACATAAATGCCACAGAATGGGTTAAATTAACTAATTTAGCAATATTCCGAACTGATTTACCACTACTATGATGAAACATTGTCAATTTTTGAATGCTGGTAGTTGTTTCTTATGACTACGAGCCATATTTAAATAATAAATAGAATATTACGGGGAAAGCAAGCAAAAATTAAAACCGAACGATTTCTTAAATGTCCCCACAAAGCAAAAATAAAAATAATACGACAGACGATAATTTTAAATATGAATTTATCCGAAAATGTTTCAGTGTACGATGACTTTTGTGGCGTATTCTTTCTCTGCCTCCTTCCGTTTTCATTTTTATATAAAAAGAAAATCAGTCAATAATAAAAAGAAATGTTGAGCATCATTTAGAATAACATAAAGTTGATGTAGAAAAATATTGGACTTCATATTCGAATTCAATTCCAGGGAAATGCCTTTTTACTATAAATTTCTAAAAAAACACTTTTGGGAGCCGCTGTATATATAAAAATTTTTCTTTTTGAAGATACGAGTTTAAAGGGATCGAATTCTATTATTGTTTGCATCCACAGAATAGAAAATCTTTGAAAGGACCCTGAATCAATTCTATGATTTTTCTTTTTAAATAGAGAGTTAGTTTATTTTATATTTAGAAGTTTTATACAATTTTTCGGTTATTTATTGAATCTTCCTGGTACTTCTTTCTGTAAGATATTAATTTTACTTTTGTAAATGTGTGGTTTTAACATAATATCTTTTATAACTATGTATATATTTAAGAAAAAAGTCCGTTAACTGGTTAATTTTACGAATGGATTTCATCACGAAAACTCAATTATAAGACAAAAGTGTGTATCGTCATTAGAAAAATAATGATTTTACGATCCAATTGGTTATTTCTTCCCCTTCCCCAAAGACTGCACCTCCCCCCCCCCTTTTTTACATGATTTTTTCCATTTTGCCTACTTAATAATTTCACGCAGAAATACGAGGTATATCCCATAGTTTATATTTGCGCAATATTAAATTTTCGAGGAAAAGAAAGTGAATTATTTTCAGTGCAACGACATAAATATGATTTTCCGTTTCATGTCTTATTATTTCTCCCTTTCTTCTAGCATTATAAACTAAAGCGATTTTGTTTACAGTATAGAGTCGTCTTACCGTATTTTAGTTTTATTTGTATCACGTTAAATTCGTTAAATACTTTGAAAACGAGCAGTTTGATGAACATGCAATTACAAGGTCATTGTTATTCAACGAACGAAGTATTCTTAGATCATTTATTTATCGAGTAGTAATCATTCATGCAATTGATTATTCATTGAAAAAAAAAGGGCAACCATAAATAAATTATTCATAGTGTATTTCTTATTAAATATAATTAATGGTATATTATTAAGCGTCGGAACTTAAGCAACTTTATCCATTTTATTTGTTTTAATAGAAGGGTATGGTATATAATCTTGGAGTATGGAGCTTGGTATATAATTTATTCTAGAATGGCGAAGAAATTATATTTTTAAGCTGTATTTATGCTAGGAGGAAAACCAATTTAAAATAATTTTAATCCCTTCGAGTAGAAATATTCATAAGATATCTTAAATAAAATAACCTAAAAAAGACTTTGTTAGACGTAATTGGTAATTGTAGCAGCTTAACATAAACATATAATTTATTTAATCTAATTTCCTCATGATAGTGTTGAAAAATGAATGAAATAGAAGATCTATGAACTTTCAATACCATAAAGATAACTGAGGGTTGTCGGTCTAAGCTCTAATCTAAACAAACATTTGCAAGGAAGAATATATAAAAATGATTTAATCATAAAATATTTGAAATAATCATTAAAAAGAGAAAAGTGGTACTTATAATTTCTGCAACAAAATATTTTTTATTTATTTTTATTTTTACAGGGAAAATATTTTGATTCTATTTGCAACACCAATATAACCATGAGTCTCTCAGATCATTAAAAAAACTTCCAACAAATGCCGTTTTTTTTCCCGAAGAATTTGCATAAAATTTGGAATTTTAAAGTACTAATATTTTCGAGAACGTTACAATTTCATTAATATCATTAAGTTAATAAATATCCATGGACTAAATTTAGTAATTAATTAATTAAATAATTCATTTTGTGCAGTAATACAATACTTTTTATAAAAGTAATTCAGACAGCATAGATATTACTGCATCATACATAAAAAGAATCGCTCTAGTTGAACGCCTCAGACCAAAAAGGATACAACCAGAATATTAGAAAATGTTTAAGGGAAAACAGTGGACACCGTGGAATTTATTTAAGTTTCTTTTTTCGAGAACTTTCCTTGAAGGGGTTACATACATTCTCGGCGGCAAAAAATCGACATTTTTTTTTTTTTTTTTTTTTTTTTTTTTTTTTTTTTTTTTTTTTTTAAGGAAGGGAATGGAATAAAAAAAATCTAATCAATCCTCGATGATTTTTATTGCTTTAAGTATTTAAAAATATTTTTTGTGTTAAATTTGGTCAGATGTTACGTCGGAAACCTGGACCCGCGTTGACCTGAACAGTAATATCCGGACACGATTGGCCCGTAGAAAGAAAAAAATATTCAAATCTCAATTTCAACTTGTAAAATAAGATTGTAACTAAGGGTCATCGGCTGAAATTTTTGAATTAAAAAAAACAAAAAAAAAAAAAAAAAAAAAAAAGAAAAGAAAAAGAAAATTTAGAAAAAAAAAAATCATTTTCCGTCTAAAATTTTGATCATTAAATTTATTGGAAAAATATAAAAAATTTAAAATTTCAAAAAATGGCTCAACCGCCTTTAGACAATTTAATTCTGCGTAGATGAGCGCAAATTTTATTAAAAAATGTTAAAAATTGTTCAACTTATCATTCTGCCCATGTTGAAAAATTTAATTTCCAGAAAATAGCGTTTTAATGTTTTAGAAGAAAAAATATCTTGACATTTTTTTCTTTCAACTTCAACTTAATTTTATATTCCTGCGCCATACTGTGGATCCTGATGTGCCTTAATCTGCTCTTTTAAAAGGTTTTTGTTACACATGCGAACAGTATAAACCTCTTTCGCCGCTTTGATTCCAGCATGTCGCAGATGATTGGCGTCCTCCTTTGCATGTAATTGTAGTATCTGCGTGTAAATTTCTGCACCATGATTATATGTGGCAGGAGCAATATCGTTGGCAATTTGAACAATAGAGAGACTTCCGGGTATGACAAATTTTCCAAATTTTAGCATTCAAACTCTCTTTGGTATTCAATATGGGAGTAGAATCTTTAAAATGGCTCAATACATCCTCACAAATATAACGAACACAGCGAAAACAAAACTTGTGAGTTTCCACCTGAATGCTACCGCTGGATTTATATCGTTCGGTGAGGTCGGTTTTATCGTTTGATTTCCCTGTTAAAACGTTAAAATCGAAATATTATTGGGCCGTTCGGAACGTCGTGCAGTTTGGGAAAATCAATTCGTACCGGAAAATTCTATCATTTAATTATTAGACATTGATTCGGATATCTAATGTCTAATAATTACCGCACAGAATTTTCCGGTACGAATTGATTTTCACAAACGGACACGACTTTCCGAACGACCCAATACTTAACCCATTAACCGCCAAAACTATAAGGTTGAAATTTTCAAATTTTTAGCTGAATGTTGTTTGCCATCACAAACTCTGAAAGATGATTTTCATTTTATATGATCTTAAAATTTTATGGCTTTAAGTAAGGCCAATTTTTTAATTAAAAAATAATGGTGGGTATGTAAATAACTTAAATATGTGCATTTATTTTGACCGTTGCGTGAACGCAACACCAGAGGCTAATAGGTTAATTTACATACAGTTTATTTAACGTAGATTATTATCGTTAGTAGTTAACGTAGATTATTATCGTTAGTAGTTAACGTAGATTATTATTTAACGTTTATCTTGATCTTTGGTAACTTCGGAATTCTATCATTCCAGAGGTAAGGCTGCTTTCGGCGGCAATGTAAATTCTGCTCAACAGTATCCCAGTGATTTTAATTGTGTCGTTTTTTGCTTTTTCTCAGAGCGTTTTATCAAATTCTGGGCATTTTTTGACTTCTGTAACTCTTTTTATGTTCCATTACTTTCATATGAGCAATTTTAACTACAAAATTGTCCATATTATCAATTAGGCATGAATGTTTTCACCGGTGAGGTAAGACTGAATGATTTGACGTTTTCTAGAAAATCATTTATTAACCCATTAACCCTTTCAGGGGCAAGTTACCTTGTATTCGTAAAAGGTTGAAATAATCAATTGACACCTGTATTTACAAGAAAATTTATTTGTAAACGAGTAAAAATATATTTTCGCGTACTTAATAAAAGTGAAATTTTCATTAAAAAAATCGGGTGCCATCGTGGCAATTAGGGATTAAAATTATGTGATGCCATAGCGGCATCACAGCCCTTCAAAGGGTTAAGTGACGAAACTATAACATAAGGATGTAGCACATTTTTGCAGAAAAACGTTTGCCACCACAACTTTTGAAATGTAATCTTCGCTTTATGTTATGATCGATGTTTATTTTATTAAATAAGATAATTTTTTAATTCAAAAATAGTGATAGCTTGATAGTTAATTTAAGCATGCACTTTTATTTTCACTGTTGCGTCAACGAAACACGAGCGGTTAATGTGTTAATAAAAATGAGGTATAGTAACAATAATGTAACCGTATTTTACACAGCTTTCACTATTCAATGCCACTTTCAATTTTTATCTATGTAAAAAGCATCTTTTTTCGAAACAGTTTCTAATGTTCATTAATTAAAATTATGTATTTAATTTTTGTTAATAAATTATAACGAAAAATAAAATATGAAACTAAAGGAAATTAAAGTAAAGCTTATCATTTAGTTACGCGTACTTTACAAAACCTGAAGATGCTTATCAAATTCTTGTATCTCTTATTTAGAAAATATCTATACTTTCTTAACCTTCAAATACTGTTCTAAAAATTGACAAAATCTTTTTTAACTTGAACACAGACAAGATAAACAATTCTTGTACACGAGTATTTTTACTAACATGACATTTCTGTTAAACGAAACATCATTCTTATATAATCAGTTAATTATGGTTTTCAGATAAAGCGAAACTTGAAAAATGAAATATAAATTTTGACACGATAAAAGTTAGAATTGAGGCAAATGCATGCATTATACATGCACTGCTGTCAAAGAACGACAGATTGCCGTCTAGCCATTTAGTTGCTTCATAAATTTTCTGTTCTATTTATATTCATAAGAATAAGTGTCATGCATCTTTTTATTTATTAATGTAAAAAATGGCTTTAGAAGAATCAGCTTCTAAAAAAACAAAAATTTCAGCAACAATAAAGAAACAAATTTACTAGAAAAAGAATTAATGGTAGGAACATAATTTTACTTTTAAGAAAAGATATTTTAGAACTAAGGCATTAAATTTAATGGTTTAAAATAACTGAATATTTTGTATATTAAAGATAAGTATTTTAAAAACAAGTTTATTTTTTAGTAAAAAAAATATTGTACTGTTTTCGTATTTAAGTGTTTCTTGAAGATAAATTTAAATGGATAAATTTTCTTACTGTTATTAATGTAAAGCATTATGAAGACGATTTTTCTTTTGGGCATTTATGGGTATTTATCCGAGAGTTTTCATATTTATATAGAAGTATACATATTTATAATTGGAGAAACAATATTTCACTGCACAGGATATTTTGGACTTTATTTTTGAAATAATCATAAAGCATACGTTGAAGTTTCAGAAGAAAAGCAAAGGGAATTTTTAAAACAAGGTGAGTACACTACTTTTAAAGTTGTATGGTAGTGCTATTCCAGATAAAAGATTTTCTAATCCATATTTGTATTCATATCACTTAATCGTAGTTTTTGGAATGTGTTTCTGCAATTAAATGAGTCTAAAAATTATTTTAAGAAATTGTGGTAGAATTGCACTGACAATGTAAACATGAATGCGTTTTGCGCACTTTTTCTTCAGAAAAATAATTTTGTTAAATAATTATTTATTTAAAACAGATCGTAAAAAAATATCTTTTTCTACCCTTGGTCAAAATTATTTCGCTTCAGCATATTAGAACAATGTCAGACGGGCGTCTTTTTTGCTGCTTTTTTGCTTAAGTATTATCCATTCACAATGCTATAGCATTGTCAATATGCTATTGTATATGTCATATATTATATATGTCATATATGTAATATGTCTTTGCACTATAACAAAGTCGTGATAATTTATAAAACTTAAGTTTAAAAAAAAAGTAAATAAATTTTAATTAATATTTGAAAATATTTTTTTATTTACTCTAATTACTTAAAATTTTTTTGAGCTGTTCCATTTTAGAAAGTAATATATAACGAGCATGTTTTGGATCATGAGTTCTGATTTTCACTGCCCATCGAGCAGTTCAGTTTAATATAATTTAGGTAATAAGTAACATACACTCACAACATTGGAGAATTAAAAAAAAAAAAATCAAGTTTAACAAATGTAAATTAGGAGAAACAAATACATACATTTTGACGCTGTGTTGGCATTAATAATAATATGACAGAAAAAATATTAATTAATTATTTTTTAGAAAGAGACAATTTAAACATACAAGAAGAAACCTACTACGTCTCTACATTTTCATAGCTGACAAAGCTTCAAATTTTTCCGTACCATTATTTCCGAATATCTTAACAAATTCGTTTTATTTAATGGCACATATTTCGATTAAATAAAACGGAGATTAATATTAGAAAACACTTGTACTAAAAAATCATCCGAAAATTAAGAGGCTATTCATTTCTTATATTTCTTTATTCTGTTTGATTCAAATAAATTATGGACAATATTTCACTCATTCTATTTTAATTATAAAAAGAATACTCATTTGAGTTCTTAGACGTAAATATTACGGTTAAGATAATCATTTTGATTTTAAATAAACGATATTTTTAAAAATTTAATATTAATAAAATTAAATATTTTTTTAATAACATAAAATTTCATTTCTAGATTTTTAACCCTTTCAGGGGCAAGACATCTTCTCATTTCTGCTCCAGAAATGTTCAAAAAATTAATTCACACCACAATTTACGAATAAATTTATTTGAAAATAATCAAAAGATTTCCTTCACATATATTATCAGATCAAAATTGTACTAATAACTTACTGGCGATATTTGGAAGTTTGAGCATCAAGATGGGACGTTGGATGGGACAGACTGCAAACGGCGCCCCTGAAAGGGTTAAATCATGTTAAAATTTTTAAAACAGTTTTTCATGTAATTCTAGTTATTTAATTTTGGGCCACTATATTTTTATAATTTTCTCTCCAGCTATTTATAAGTAATAGCAATATATCTTGAAGATTAGTAGACATTTACCATGAAAATGATTTTTTTTTTCGAAATAGTGAAAAGAATATCAAAACAAATAGTCTCCAGTGGCTGACCTAAATTTCAAATTTAAGGAAAAACACGTATTTCATTTTTCTCAGTACCTAATAATTAGGGTAGACCAGGGCATGTTGGCCATAAGGGCACGCAGCCCCACCAGCGATATTTTTCAAACTATGCGGTCGATGGCGTTACTATCAAAGCGACGTGTGTCTTTATATGTCTTCTTTCACCCACAACAGCGTCAGCAGCTAAGAAGCAATCAAACGAAAGTCACTTTAAATTTTCGAAATTTCACTCAGGTAAGTTTTTTTTTCACTTATCGTTCCTGATTTCTTTCTAAATTAAAGTTTCACTTTAGTGAATACCAGTCTAAAAGACCGTTGATCAGATGTTATTTGCTATCAGGGCTGCGCAGTCGGTTGGAAAAATGGTCGACTCCAACTCCAACTCCGACTTCAGAACTTTTAACGACTTCGACTCCGGGCTGTCTAATATACCAGTGTTGCCTAATGGTTAAAATTATGAGGGAACGCAAGAAAAATAAAGCGAAATTTTCACTATTTCGATATTAAATTGTTTCTTCTGGGCTTGGAAGAAAAAAGGAAAAAAAAAAATTTTTTTCCCGATTCTGTTAACTGAAACTCTTTATAACTATTACTATTTTTAGAAAAAAAATTGCGTCCAACACGTCTTGGAATAATTAAGTCCAGTTATGGCTCGCCCCGAGCCTGCAGAAAAAAATAAACTCGGGCTCAGACACAATATAACTGTCCGATACCGATCTCTAAATTGTACATACGAGGGTCGGCTGAAAAGTCCCGGGCCCGACAAAGAAAATAACATTTTTTTCCCTCAACATAATCACCAGAAAAGCTAACACATTTATCATATCGGTGTTCTAATTTAATTAAACCATCTCTATAATGCGATTCGTCGAGCTCCTCAAAATAGCTGTTTACGGCATCAATAACCTCCTCGTTGCTCTGAAATCTTCGTCCACCAAGGAATTTTTTGAGGTTAGGGAATAGTTGGTAATCACTGAGTGCTAAATCTGGCGAGTAAGGTGGATGTTCAAGCAATTCGAACCTTAATTCGTAGATTTTTCCATTGCGATGACTGACATATGTGCTGGAGCATTATCATGGTGAAACAATATTTTTTTTCGCCAAATGAGGGCGTTTTTTCTTCACCTCATCGCTCAAACGTTGCAATAAACTTGCGTAATACTCACCAGTGATACTTTTACCCTTTTCCAAGTAATCAATAAAAATAATTCCCTTTGCGTTCCAGAAAACACTCGCCATAACCTTGTTAGTTGACAAAGTTGACTTTGCCTTTTTTGGAGCTGGTTCATCCGGCGCAATCCACTGTTTTGACTGTAATTTGTTTTCAGGAGTGTAGTGGTGAATCCAAGTTTCATCCATAGTTATAAGCAGTCTCAAAAATTCGTTGGGATTTTTACGGTAGAGCTCTAAATTCTTACTTGAAACGGTTTTCCGATGCAACATTTGGTCAGGTGTCAGCAAACGCGGCACCCACCTCGCACAGACCTTGTGGAAGCCCAAAATATTAGTTAAAACATTACCTGATATGTTTACATCCTCAGCTATTTCGAACAACTTTAATCTGCGGTCTTCCAGGACTATTCGATGAATTTTTTCAACAATTTCAGGAGTTGTCACTTCCACAGGCCCTCCAGAGCGAGGCCCGTCACTCGTGCTCGTCCGTCCCATTTTAAATTCTGCAACCCACCTTTTGAACATTGAATATGACGGCGTACAGTCATTCAGTGTGCTGTCCATTTCCTCTTTGATTTCTTTAGGCGTTAAACCCTTCAAATGGAAGTATTTGATTACTGCTCGTTTTTCCAAAACTTCCGTTTTCGTAAAAACTCTAAAATAGTTTTGATTTAAATGCTGTCAATAAAACAATAACTAAGCTACTGATCTAAACCTGTGGGCAAAAGCTAATCAGAGATAGTACTATGCAATGCTAGCGTATAACTGCCCTAGTGGCGCCATCTCTATGTCGGGCTCGGGAATTTTCAGCCGACCCTCGTATTATGTTTCTGTATTGGTGTTGTCACACAAGCATCAGCTCAGGCAGCACATTTGTACTTATTATCATCCCAGTCCAGCCATGTCCTTTGGAAATTGTTTCTATTTATTCGGCGTGGTCTGATTACTCCGGTTCGGGCCATTAACAAAAATTGTCTTTATTTTTCTCACCCGACTCGTTTAAAAAATTGCCTTCATTGTGCGGGCCTTGGGCCCTTATAGACTACCTCTCTACCTCGGTTTTGCAAATGAAAAAAATTGGAGGTATAGTACTCATATACTAAATGTAAAATATCCACTAGTTTTAAGTAAAAACAGTTTTTATCTACTGTGTAAACCGGGCAGTAACTTGGCAGGCATGTTTAACTTGAATAGTCTGATATAGTCCAAAAATAGCCATAATAATTCATTTTATAAATTTAAAGTTACATAAAATTGGTTTAATTTCACTTCAAACTATCAAACAAAAAAAGCTGGAGTCGGAGTCGCAGTCGACTTGTTTTTTAGCGACTCCGACTCTGACTCCTTTGCTCCAAAATGGGCCTGACACCGACTCCTAGTCCGCAGCCCTGTTTTCTATCTACTGTTTTTTAAACATATAAACAGAATAATTTGATACGGTGATCAAAAACCAATATGGCGATATTGGGCAAGTTGGCCCATTTAATCTGCGCATCTCTTCTGATGCCTTCTTTAGCCCTGACTCACCACATTCTGATATACGAAATAAAAAGGAAACTTAAGTCCGATGAAAAACTCTAGTTCAACCAGAAACTTCAACCATTTCTACAACCCAATTATCGCAGAAAACTACAGATAATACTCGTATTATCTGTAGTTAATGTCCACTAACTACAGAGAGACTACTACTAACTCCAATTTCCTGTCATCTGTAGCAGCAACCACGGTTCCTACGTGAAATGATCTAAAACCCTGGGATAAAGTTGAACAAAATTATCTTTTCTTATCGACTTTATCTTTTATATACCAAATGTTTTTCAATTTCCTCTAGTTATCCGAAAATCAAATTGATTTAGAGGGCCAACCCACCACGTACGATGGGGCATGTTGGCTTAGTGATTTGATGTCCTCATGAGCTTCATATAAAAACTATTAATTAACCCTTAAATGCCGGTTGTTGATTTTTGGCAACATACCCAATTTAGGCTCTAAAATATTATTAGAATAATATTGAAGCTATAATGCCTAATGTTGCCAATAAAATACATTCTGAAAATATTATTAAATAGATTTTCAACATTTAGATGGCAACACTTGTGCTGTTTAAGAATAAAGATAGATTTATTTTTTCAATTGTTGCTACTTGTTCTTTTTGTTTTGTTTGGACGCTTGCGAAATACCCTATTTTGTTCTGCAGTGAGCATGTATAATTTATTTCTTATTATAGTTCCTAAAATTCTTGTGTGTTTAATATTATAGAATTTTATCAAGGAAAATTATTTTTTCAAATATTGACCAGTATTGCCGATTAGTAACAAACTGTTTTTTAGCCGTAAACCATACTTAAAACAAAATATGATTTTTTAAAAGTATTTTTCCCATGATTTATTTAAAAAATGGAAGCCGAAAAACGTTATTACAATGATTTTTGAGAAATCAGGCATTTAAAGGTTAATATTTTTCAAGTTTTCTCATACGTGGTTATGCTTTAAGGTGTGATGAATGTACGAACTAAAAAAAAAAAATGAAAATTTTAATAAAATTAAAAAGAAAAAATATATGAGAAAAAATGGGCCAAAAAGCCTCGGTTTACAATTCATCTAATTCTAAACAACGATGGTGCTTGAAAAGAAAAAACAAAACCAACCTAATCAATTAAGATTGAATTATTCTTAATTGTTTAATGGATACTGCGATGTATTGGGTGCTCACGCTTACAGTTATACAATAGATTCCAACTTTTGCGCTTATTTATTACCACCAAAATTTAAAGGACATTCTTGAATTATTTTATCGCAGTTTTTGCTGATTAAATAGTGGATATTTTATTATTAAATTTTAGTGGTAAAATAAAGCGTAAAAGTTGGCAGCTATGCTTAAACACAAAATATAGTGGAATACATTGCGCATTTATAGGTTTATTTAATTATGCTTTTAATCGCGAATACAGCTTCCAGGTTTTTCGCACCTTATTCTTTAAACATTAAAAATGCCTTCCTTAACCAGAAATTTTTCGCGATTAAATGAGGTAGAATTTCTAGTTTAAAAATAGTGGTAAGAAAAAAAAGCGTAACGATTGACAACTTTGCTCGTAGCGCTTGAAAAAAGTAGTTGGTTTAATCCTTAATTGCATGAATTATTCTTTTAGAATTGTGTTTTTTATTTTTATATTAAGGATTAGACACCAGAAATCTTAAGATAGATTTTTAACTTTATTTAGTAGCATATTTATGTAATTTTTTGAGGATTAATATTTCTATATAAATATAGTGGTTGTAAGAACTTAATTTATGTATTAAAAATTAAATAAAACGGTGATGGAAATTTACATCACTATGCAATTAAGGGTTAAAGAAGATATTCAGTGTTTTTAATCAAGAAAACAGAATTTGATTGCTAAAAACAGAAAATATCTTAAAAAAGCTGATTTTTCTATACACTGTGTTTTACTATTCTTCCAGATAATTTTGTTTCAAACAATTTTGTGGAATTTTTTTTTTCTTTTTGCAGTGTGATGCAGTTTTAAAGTTACTAAAATTTTTAACTAACAGTTTGCTTATAATTACCTACCTTAAATAAATGCGCACAAAATTATATTTGTGCGCTACCTAGTCAGGTAAAATACATGAAGGATAGTGCAGGGCTCCCAAATGGTCCGCCAACTGAATACTAATATTGTTTTAGAAAAATTTTCTTTTTAGATTTTTCTTACAAACCGCCCCGAAATCACCTTTGAAAGATAATTCTAGCGCAAACCTAGCATAAAATTTTCTGCTAAAATTTATTGGTATTCAGTTGGCGGACCATTTGGGAGCCCTGATAGTGTTAATTGAGATTTCGAGCAATTATTTTTCATATATTGGAATTTAAAAGGAGCATCTAACGGTTTCGAAAACTAATCTTCTCACGGGTTTTTAAAAGGTTTTATGCACTTTTTGAAATTTCAACGTGGATATATGCTATATCCGAATGAAATCGAACATGTAAATACTTAATTCCATGTATGCATTTACCTTTTACATATATTAAATACGATTATTTTTTTTTACAAAAAATATTAATTTTTCCCAACTCCTTCTCTTATTCTTTCTTTCACACATACATAATACTTATTTCTTAACTGTTTCTTAATAATAAAATGTAAGAATAATTTTATTAAAAATATTAAAGGTTAAAAAAGTAATAATAACTTTTTTTTTATTTCATTTAATTATAGATATGCAAAATTTAATGCTAACATGTTATTAACATTTTATTGTTGCACGTGGCATCTTTCTACACATTATAGTATTAAAATAATGCACATACATATACAGGGTGATTTAAATTAAAGTATCCCTGTTTGGGACGCCCTAGCGAGAGAAGCAGTGGGTGTAACCTCTTCATATTTGGGGGATATACATATCAGACCATGGGAAACTGATTGGTGCAAAAAACTTTTTAGTTCAAACAAAGGCCGCTAGGGGGAAATGAGGCACTGCGATCAACGTAATGATATTATAACATGACCAAGGGTGTAAACATCTAGGTGCCAATGGGCCGATTCCCACCAATAAATTTTATTTGTATTATTCGTTTAAATTTAATTAGTATATGCTCCGATTAATTTTATTAGTATTCTTATTAGGCAAAGAATACTAAAAAATTAGAGGTGGGAATTCGCGTAGATTTTAACACCCTCGAATATGATGCAACCAATAAAGAACAGAATACAAGGTGCCGGTAATTGACTTTATTATTACATTTTCCGCACATGTAATAGTGAGCCTCATCGGTCCATGTGATGTTCCACGGACAATTCTTATCTACCTCCATCCTTCCCAAGAACGTCAAAGCGAACATTTCACGAAGATTGTTATCGCCAGGTTTTAATTCTCGGAAGCGACGAATCTTATACGGATAGGCCTTGAGAGCTATACGCATGCATGCACACCCATACGGTAGTGTATGGAAAATCCAATTGAAGGGATACGACTCGAACACTGGATGCTCCTGCTGTGTTTGTACTACTTGCCTGCTCAACAACAGCGGTTGCGACATTATCCATCACCTGCGGATCTTTTTTTTTTATCGTCCTCGAACTTTTTTCTTCGCCCTGCTTGAACTGCAAAGCTACCAGTTTCCTCATAGCGTTTGACCATTCGTCGCAGAGCACATGGTGTCACTGGACCCGTACGCAAAGATTTCTGCCGTCGGTACAAGCACTTTGGCATTTTTAAAACTGTTCTCAACTGCTATTCTCAAACGTTTAAACTGCTAAGCTCAAAACGTTTTGACACATTTACAAATTCGATTTTTAACGGAAAGATATAAAATTGGAAAGCCTGACTATGGAAGCGATTTAGAATCGTTTTCGAATTATTCGAATTGTTTTTTCATTTTTTGATGAATAAATTACCTATTGAGTTATAAGCGATTTTGATCGCGTGACACGGCATGTTTCTCCCCTTACTGACTGGATTTTCTTCTTCGCTCGGAAGTTCAGTACAAAATGCCAACTTTGTCAGTCTTTTCTGAAAGATCTAATGCGTGTACAAGAGAACGGAAAAAACAGTTCGATGACATAGTTTCTGAATAACAACACCTTCTAGTTTCATGCGTTTCCGAACAAAAATGAATTAAAGCTTATGTAAGAAAGTTGACCCTTTGGATTTGAGAACAGCCTTAATGTCATTTTGTTAAAAAAGCTTTAACAGCAAAGCCCGTTCAGGAAACGAGAGAACCATCGTGGCGGTCTCAGAATGTTTCGAACCTATTCGCATTTCTTTTTATCTGTTACGACTGCCCTTTAGCCCGCCTCTTATGAAAATTTTGTTCTCAGGTACTGCGCACGCAAACAATTAAGCAAAGAATACAAGGTGTCGGTAATTAACATTAAAAAAAAATTCCCAGCACTAAATTTTTAGTATTCTTAGCCTAATAAGAATGCTAATAAAATTAATCGGAGCATATACTAATTAATTTTAAACGAATAATACTAATAAAATTTATTAGTGGGAATCGGCCCATTCGCACCTAGATGTTTACACCCTTGGTCATGTTACCTTAAAACGATCGCAGCATCTCATTTCCCCTAGCGGTCTTTGTTTGAACTAAAATTTTTTTGGCACCAATCAATTTCCCATGGTCTGATATGTATAGCCTCCAAATGTGAAGACGTTAAATCCACTGCTTCTCTTGCTAGGGCGTCCCAAACAGGGATACTTTAATTTGAACCACCCTGTATATATATATATATATATATGTGTGTGTGTGTGTGTATTGAATAAAAACTTTTGCAAATAATATATCTATTAATCAGAAGATAATCAACAAATTATAAATTAAATAATAAAAAGAATTTGACAGAAAAATATATCCAATATTTCTAAAAGCACTAAATAACTATGTACTATAAATAATGGTTAATTAAAAAAAATAATGATGGGGCTTTTGTATTATAACTACATTTCTAATATGTATTTTATATGGATGTTGATTTGATGTTTTATATGTAATTGGCGACATTTCCTTTTTTTTTTATTTCAATTCATATTAAATTTAGCTTATTTAATCAAATTCAAAATTAACTTCTTTTTAAATTTTAGTCTACTCAGGACACTATCATATTAATTAATAATAGTATACCATCTTTATAGTGATTAATTATACATATAAGTTTATTTGATATACACTGGTGTCCAAAATTAAGGACCAGTCACAAAATGGTAATTTTCAAGTAAGCGAATATTCAAAAGGAAATAATATAATTCAAATAATTACTACCCCTACAGCACAGCTGGTCCATATAGCATCTCATTCATGTCACACATGGTCACAAGTATCACAGTCACTACGGTGAAACAAAAAATAGGAAATCCCCCACAACATAATAGATGGCAGCACCAAAATTTGTGTCTTTTAAAGCTTCTATTAAAGTAATAATTTTAATTTTTTACACTAGGTGGTATTGAACGCTTAAAATTGGCAATATTGTAAAATTTAAATTAAACTATTTAAAATTGTTTTTAGGTATTTTAAATAATGTAATTATTTTCTATTTATATTATATTAATTGAATTTATCACGGTATTTCAAAATGAATTAACTGAATCCATAGGTTTTATTTTCTGTGTTAACTTAACTGTTTTATTCACCTTAATCTTATCATGCTTTTGGATACCATGTGCAGGAGGATATTAGGTAGCTTTCTTTACAAAAAAGCTACCTATTGCAGCCGTTCGGAGGAAAGTGATTTCAAAAAATTTTGGTATATTTTCATCGATCATGACCCCCAGACCCCGAAACCACCCTCCGTTCAAAAATATATATATATATATATATATATATATATATATATATATATATATATATATATATCTGACCTATGTCACACTGTAACTCCCGTAATTATGAACCGATTTCGATGTAATTCGGTGTGTACATAATACATACCAATGTCTCGACCGAGTTCGTTGGCCAGCTTCATCCGCCATTTTGTTTCAAAATGGCAGCCATTTAAATTTTTAAAAAAAATTTAAAATTTGAAATGTGGTACCAAAAAATTGAAAATGGAAAAATATTTTTTCTTATGTATTTGACCTTTATACAAAGATTTCGGAGCAGTTTTTGTTTCGTCTATATCTTAAAAAATATCTGAGTTTTAGCATTTTGAATTTCTTGCGTGGCTGACATTTTGAAACGTCCTGAATTTTGTCACGCGATAAAAGGCGTATTTATGAACCGATTTGGATGTAACTTCGTTTATACATAGTACATACCAATGTCTCGACCGGGTTCGTTGGCCAGCTTCATCCGCCATCTTGTTTAAAAATGGTGGCCATTTAAATTTTTAAGAAAAATTTAAATTTGAAATGTGGTACCAAAAAATTAAAAATTGAAAAAATATTTTCTTCTTATGTGTTTGACCTTGATAAAAAGATTCGGGAGCAGTTTTTGTTTCGTCTATATCTTAAGAAATGGCTGAGTTATAGCATTTTGAATTTCTAGCGTGGCTGACATTTTGAAACGTCCTGATTTTTCTCACGTAATAACAGGCGTATTTATGAACCGACTTGGATGTTCCTTGGTGTGTACATAGTACATACAAATATCTCGACCGAGTTCGTTGGCCGGCTTCATCCGCCATCTTGTTTCAAAATGGCGGCCATTTAAAAAAATAAAAAAATAAAAAAATTTAAATGAGATACCAAAAAATTGGAAAATGAAAAAGATTTTTTTTGTATGTGTTTGACCTTAATACAAAGATTCCGGAACAGTTTTTCTTTCGTCTATATCTAAAAAAAACGGCTGAGTAATAGCATTTTGAATTTCTCTTGTGGCTGACATTTTAAAACGACCTGATGTTTGTCACGCGATAACAGGCGTAATTATGAACCTATTTGGATGTAACTTGGTCTGTACATAGTACATACCAATGTCTCGACCGAGTTCGTTGGCCAGCTTCATTCGCCATCTTGTTTCAAAAGGGTTGCCAGTAAAAAAAAATTAAATTTAAAATTCAAAATGAGGTATTAAACAATTGGAAAATGAAAAAGATTTTTTTATGTGTTTGGCCTTGATACAAAGATTCCGGAGCAGTTTTTGTTTCTGAAAATTTGTTCTTTTGTTTATATCTTAAAAAATGTTTGATTTATAGCACTTTGAATTTCTAGCATGGCTACATTTTGAAACGATCTTGTATTTGTCACGTGATAACACACGTATTCGCCTATTTCGATGTAAGAAGGCATGTGAATAGTATACATCAACACCTCGACCAAGTTCGCTGGCCAGATTCATCAGCCATCTTGTTTCAAAATGGCGACCATTAAATTAAAAAATATATATATATTTAAAGCGAGGTGCAAAATAATTAGAAATTGAAAAAGGTTTCTTTCTTAAGTGTTTGACCTTGATATAAGGATTCAGGAGCATTTTTTGTTTGTCTTTACCTTAAAAAATGGCTCAGATATAGCAGTTTCAATTTCTATTGTGGGTGACATTTTGAAAAATCTGATTTTTTGCATGCGACAGCACTCCTATATATTAACCGATTCCGATGTGAGTGAGCATGTGCACAGCAATTACTAAGGTCTCGACCAAGTTCACTGCTTAGCCTCATCCACCATGTTGTCTTAAAATGACAGGCACTTTAAGAAATTGCCGAATTTGGCAGCCAAATATATGTTACTTTAAAGAAAAGCAGCTTGGATAAAGCTGACTAATTTCGCGAAATTCTCATTCATTATATTGATAAAAATTAGTATTGAATCTCCTATATTCGGTTTCCACTAAATTGAGCTTCGTGTGTTTGAATGATATAATTTGGCTTTTTTAAAATAAGGATTATGAAAGCTACCTCTTCCTCCCGGCACTGGCCGGAAGGACTTTTTTGAAAATCAACTGGGATTTTATTCGGTATGTTGTGTAATATTTCTATTTTTTATGCTATAAATTAAATATTTAAAGGGATGTATTGTTTTTTCCATTTCATGCCATTTGATAATGTTCTGTTTTCATCTTGAAACTATTCTCTTGGTAATATTGGTTGTTTGAGTACAGGAGAAAAAAAATTTCAGCTTTTAGCTTTTTTTCTCACAGAAAACACCGATTTGCTTATATCATTGAATTCTGTACTCTTGAAAACGTAATTCAATATATAAGTTTTTCAATTTTTTTTCGGTATCCATATTCTTCTTTTTTTCTTCCATATTAATTCTTGTAATTAAGTATAAGGCATTTTATTTTATACATGCAGTTCTATATTATAGGTTTGTGGTATCCATTTTTATTGTCATTTCATCCACAATTTTGCGGTTTTTGATGATGGTGGATAATGTTTAAGTAATGGTTATATACTATATATATATATATAATAAATTTGAAATCACAAATATATGAAGAAATTGATAAAGTTCTAAAGATGATTTAGAAATGAACAAATGAAACCAGTATGTAAAATAAGAAACTATTAATGACTCACAGAATCATCAGAGGAGCTTGTGAATTCATTCATAGAAGATGTGTTATTTCATCCAATTTTGTCGGCATTAAGACTAAAATGACAAAATTTAGCTCCTTATAACACAAAAATTACAGAAAATAGATAATAAAAAGCTAAGAGATTCAAAGAAAGATACACCTCATACAGGATATTAAAAATTATTAGAGCACAATACCTGAATGACATACTAAGAGTCAAAACTACTGCATATCAGCATGGAAAACAAAGTTAAGAATATTTTAATATGTGATCTACAGTTGAGCATCTGAGTGAAAACCATAACTGTGCTGCCATCTGGTGTGAGAAATGAAAAATGTAAATTGGAACTGGATTAGTAACAATAACGTTTAGAGTTGCCATCTTAAGCCCCCCCCCCAAAAAAAAAATAAAAAAAAAATAAAATAAAATGAACGAAAATGATTGAAGAAATCAAGAAAAGACTTAGATTAACTTTTAGTTAAACTAGAATGAAAAAATAGGAATAAACTTAATAAGTACTGAGTGAATATAAAATAAAATAAAGAAAAAGAATAAATTAATACAAATATATAAAGAAAGAAATAAAGAATTATATAAAAATAAATAAATAAATATATATATATATATAGGTTTATATAAATAATTAAAAAACTGAACTAAAAACATATATAACATACTGAATTATAAACTACAAAATAAGATTTTAACTATCCTATTTGATCGACCAACCTTATTCTCTTTAGATCCCCGTTCTTTTACTCACACACATATACACACACATATGTATATATGTATGCATGTATATATATATATATATAAAGACAGAGAAAGAGAGACCGAGATCGAAAAAAAGAGTGAGAAAAGATAATGTGCTCGGTATACAACTTTTTAAATTCATTGAAAACGAAAAACTTACGAAACATTCATGAGTGCAATAAATTTTTCGTCGTTCTTCTACAAAAGAATTTACTCTTTCTTTCAGTTGACGACACTGTTTTTGAAACAATGAAAAAGTAGAAGGTAATGAAGCACAACTATTAAACGAGAAAGATCGCTGAAGACTCTTGGATTACAGAATAGTTGAAAAAATGTCGTAGACATCTCAGAAAATGGGAAAAGAATTAGGAACGGATATATAGTTTAACAAAAACTATTTTCTAAAGCTTTTACTTTTTTGCAGTAGATATAAAGTTTTTAACTTCTCGATTTTGATGATGTGTTTTCTATTTTGGGACTATTGTGCTAGAAAAATCACGCTGTTTCAAATTTAATGGGGTAAGCGAACGTTATATCTTAGATTTAGAACGTTAAAATTTAAAAGACTATTTAAAAACTAATAATAAATTTTTATCTTAAAATATATATTTTCTAACGTTTACAGATTGAGAAATGAATTATTAAATAAAAATATCCATTTGTCATCGTGATTAATATGGGTATTTTGACTTCCAAGTATTGTTATACAATTTAAGTGTATAATGGCGTTCTATGCTTCTAAGTGGTATTACTCTCTGTAATTTTTGCTTATAATAACAGCACACAAGAGTAAAAGGAACAAGCGAATGTTTTATCTTAGATTTAAAAATTCAAATGTAAAAGCTAATAATAATTTTCGATCTTCAAATATATTTTTTTAACGTTTATAAATTCAGAAATTAATTATCAAATAAAAATATCTACAGTCATATGACTATTTTCTTTCCTAAGTTTAATTATCCAGTTTAAAAGTATACGGTATTTCTACTCTTGTACGTGCTATTATTATCTGTATTATTTTCGAATAAAATAGCTCACAAAAGAGTGTGAAAGTACAAGAGCATCAGAACGATTTATATTAAGAACATTACAATTTAAAAGACTTTTAAATGCGATAGACCTTTCTATCTTGAAATAAATATTCAAGTTTACGGCTTGAGAAAGGAATTATCAAATACAATTATCCCTTTTACATCTAGTACCATTTTAATATTTTCACTTCGAATATTAATTATTGAGTTTAAGTGTATAAGGGCTTTCTAGCCTTGTAAGAGCTGTTATTATACGTATTGTTTGCCGATAATAACAAAACTTACATGTGTAAGAACGTACAAGAGCAACAAAAAGGAATTATCAAATACAATTATTTCTTTTGAACATCTATTACAATTTAGTACTTTTACTTCTAATATTAATTATTGAGTTTAAGCGTATAAGGGCTTTCTAGTTTTGTAAAGGCTGTTATTATACGTATTATTTGCTGATAATAACAACATTTACACGAGTAAGAACGTACAAGAGCAACAAAAAGTTTACGTCTTAGATTTAGAACGATGAAAAACTATTTAAAAAATATTAACAAGTTTTCTCTTGAAATATAGTATATACTTTAGCGTTCACAGGCTGATAAATGAATTATCAAATGAAAATATCTATTTTTCATCCAGAATCAATCTAATATTAATAACCTTGTAAAAGTGTTGTCTACTCTTGCAAGTGTTATTATTATCATCTGAATTATTTACTGCAAATAACAGCACAAATAACTTTTTACACTTCTATAGAAGTGTAAAAAGTTACAAGAGAATCGAAAGAACATAGATTGAGAACATTACAATTTAAAATACTATTTTTAAATCAATAATAAATTTCTATCTTGAAATATATATATATACATATATATAAGTATTAACGTTTACAACTTGAAAAAGGAATTATCAAATAAATTTATCCCTTTTATGTCTGGTATCATATGAGTATTTTCACTTCTATAAGATTAATTATCCAGTTTAAGTGTATAAGGACTTTCTGCTCTTGTAAGTGCTGTTATTACCTGTATTATTTGCCGATAAAAGCATTGATAAACGTTCTTTAAATGTCGTTAGGTGTTTATTCTGTCAGCCTCGATGAGTGATGATTTCTTTGAGCTTTTAGAGCATGAACTTGTGTCATAAAAGCATGTAAATTTCTAAGATGAGATGTGTACCTATAATTTGGTGTACATTATTATATTTGTTTTATCAAGTTTTAGTATTTAATGTTTTTCCTGTAATTGCTACTGTTTCAATGACCTGAAATGCATTCTGCCGCAGAATAGCAACATTTGTATAGTTTGATGATGAGTAAATTAGTAATAACAAAGTGCATTCTTCGAAGTATGTTTAAGGTTTATTTTTTTTTTTTAATTTATAACAAATGAAAAGCAATTTAAAATCACACATTTTTTACTCAGTGATAGTAATTTATATTATATTTTATGTTTGAAATTAGTTATATTTAACAGAACACGATAACAAATTTGTTACAGAAAATTATTGTATACACGCAAGTTATATCTTACTATAAAACTGTTAAAAAAGTGCACTTTCAAAATTCGGTAACATGTCCAATCCATCGTTGAGTCTGTGACATTCATATATCAAATTTATCACTGTATGTAAATAATTTAAAGCCCCGATATTTACTTAAAAATTTAGTTATATCGAAGAAGCTTTTATCTGTCTGAACAAACTGTACTATTTATTTTTTTCTATATAAAAATGTTTATTGTTTTAACTCTGCGGGTGTAGCATAAAAATGACATACATTTCCACTTTGTAATGCATGGTTCTAAGTACCTGAGAATTTAGAACTGGTACATTTTGTTGATACATTTGTAATTAAACCACAACATACAACACATCACTCTAATATATATATATATATATATATATATTATCACATGATTTCTATGAATTTTATGAATGTTAAATTCTACATTGCGGGTGTGATATGTAATGATACGTATATTTAAAAGATAGATTTAAAAAATTCTTTTCCGTATGATAAAACTTTTAAAATTGTCGAAAATATTAAAATAGAAATTATTGTATTAATTGTAACAAGCTTTATATATATATATATATATATATATATACATATATTATAATTATAACAATAATTTACAAATTATAGTACTAATTAAAACAACATATAAGGTTCGTCCAAATGGAAAGTGGAATCGCTGTAATAACTCCGCCATTTGAAGAGAAAGATGACAGTGCATGCTCCTATAGAGCGCGCAGAGTGCTGGGAATACATGCGATATCGCCAGATCCCGCCAGATGCGTGTGTGATAGCGTAGGAGCTCGTTATAAAAGGCATCATTCGCATCATGGATGACTCCAAACGGTGTCAACGCGCGGTCGTGCAACTTTTAACAGCGGAAAATTTGAGTGCTAGTGAAATCTATCGTCGAACGCAAAATGTGTATGACACGGAATATCTATCACGCAGATCGGTAATTCAATGGCGGAGGGATTTCCATAGTGGAGGAAGCAGTACTGACGACAGGTCACGACCTGGCCAAGCGCATGTGGCCTTCTTCCGTTGACACCGTTTGGAGGCATCCATAGTGCGAACGATGCCTCTTAACGTGCTCCCACGCTGTCACACACGCATCCGGCGGGATCTGACTATATCGCATGCATTCCCAGCACTTTGCGCCCTCTATAGAAACACGCGCAGTCATCTTCCTCTTCAAATGGCGGAGTTATCACAGGAATTTCCACTTTCATTTGGGTGTCCCTTTTGTATTATGTAATTCTAACATTAATTACAGAAATTTAAAACTTATAATAACAAATTTATAAACTATAAGACAGTATTTAAATTTTTTGCATGCACAAATGTTGAGGTTACGATGATAAACCTAGATATAAAGTTTTTTTTGTTGTTGTTGCTGTGCGATTATGCATTAAATTGATTTTTAATGCCTAGATATCCTGCGGTCAACCAAAGACGCTTGAAGTCTGCACGGGCCCGGGCTTGGCCGGGCCGGCAAAATGAAGGCGAATTTTCAAACTGACCGGATTGGAGAATTAGGACAATTTTTTTCAACGGGTCGGGCCTACCTGCCTATTATAAAAATTTGAACGAGGCCCATAAAATATGAGCTATTTTCAATGAATGTGACTTTTGCGAGAATAAGTATAGATGTGCGCCATGAGCCTATGCTAGTTTGACAACGTCAAGAGAGAAGTGTAACATGTCCAGCGTACTGATCGGTATCGGGCAGTTACAAGGTGTCTGACCTGGGCTTAATTTTTTTTTTCAGCAGACTCGTGCCGGGCCTAGATCAGGCTTGCATTTTTTTCTACATAGTCGAGCCGTGCCGGAATTGGACTTAATTGTTCCCAGCATGTGTAGGACAGGCAATATATTTTCATCGATCATGACCCCCAGACCACGAAACCACCCTCCGTTCAAAAGTTGATATATATCCATATATATATATATATATATATATATATCTGATCTTTGTCACACTGTAACTCTCATATTTATTGTTAGAAATACTACTTCTACTAATAAGTTTTGTATGCGAACCTGCGACACAAATAACATATTATATAGACACTTATAACCGAACTTGTGGGGTATGTAAACGTTTGTGGAAATATGCACAACATTTATCTAATCAAGAAAAGTGAACCTTCACGTGGAGCAACGGAAAAGCTTCATCTCATCACTCACAGATGGCAGCACTAAATCTACCAGGCGATCCACCAGACAGCATTATATTAAATTCATATTTGAAGACCAGATAGCAGCACCATTCGGTGGACATTGCAAAGTGACTGTACTGAAATAAATTAATCCGCTGACTTTGCACAATCTATTGTCTTTCTCATCACCTAAAAGAGTCTCTGGGAACACTTTTTTGAACCCTGCAGTCGTCGTAAAACTTTCCATCCAAACGGACATGCTGTCCGACGGGATACAAATCCCATTGTTATCCCACAAGGGATTTTTTCTGGTGTTCAAACACCAAGAAGCTTGCCGATTGTAAAAAACGATTCATTTTTTATTAATCCATTTTATTAATAATTTTGTATATATTTTGTAGCATCCTAGTCCAGTATTAAAGATAATTAGACGTACACACGCTTCCGTATCCAGTCATTGTTGGAAAGCGCTAGTCTCATCTTAATAAATAAAATATATTAAATTGGAACAAAAAGGATACACATCTCGAGCCTGTCCTCTTGCCGAAGATAAACACAGGTAGGCAATATATTTAATATTCATTATATATATATTTCAAAATAATCACTGAGTATACTCAGCCCTGGCTGGCGACTCTCACATAAATCCCTTGCTTTCTATAGATTATGAGAGCTGAAGGTATATAAGCAAGGGAGTGAGAAATAAAAAAATAATAAAAAATAAACCCAGTTAAAAAATAAAAGGTAGCGTATTTGCACCTTTACTCATACGGAAATAAATTTATGAATATTGAAAGTTGATAACATTTGTTAAATATAATTGTGCTTCATATGATATGATATTGAAAATTATTTATATGATACTATTATATAATGTATATGTGAATGGTATAAATATTAAATTAGTGATTTGAATTAGTGATTATAAATAAGAAATAATAAGGAAAGTTTCAAAAACTTCTGGACTTAAAAATATAACATATTGTGATATATAGTTAAATAAGAAATATACAATGGCGATGTCAAAGGACTTAGCCTCAATTGAAAAGTTGAATAATATGAATTTCCTACACTGGGCGTTTAAAATTGAAAACCTACTTACTAAGGATGATTTATTTAAATTCTGTGTCGAAGATCCACCCCCCTCTCCGGACGCCGCTTACTTAAAAAATAGTGCAAAGGCTAAGGCCATCATTAATTTGTGCATAGACGATGATCAGATAATTTATGTAAAAAACTTACAGACTGCGAAGGAAGTGTGGGAAAAATTAAAATCTGTCCATCAGCGAGCGAACTTCTCAACCCTCAAAATTATTTCTATTAAGGAAATTCTATTCTCAAAAACTCTCAGAAAATGGGAATATGGTGGAGCACATTAATAATATTCTTACAATAATAGACAGGCTCTCTGCCATAGGGGAAAATATCAGTGAGTCGCACATTGTAGCGATCATGTTGTGCTCCTTGCCCCCATCATATGCCGGGATGATAACTGCTCTCGAGACGCGAGATGAATCTGATTTAAAATTAGACTTTGTGAAGAACAAACTGATCGATAAATATACCCATCGATTAGAAAACAAAAACACTAATTCGTATATTAAACAAACCGCGTATAAAGTGGAAAATAAAGCCGCCAATCTACCTCCTATTGAGACGGCATTTAAATCTGAAAACAAACCGTACAAAAACAAAAAGTTTTGCAGCTTTTGTTCCCGAAGTGGACATGTTAAAAATGAATGTTTTCAACTGAAAAACAAAGAAAGGTATAACTCGCAGAAGAATAATTATAGACACGAAAATAACAGGAACAGAAACAACAATTACGGTGCAGGTTATAGAACAAACGCAGGAAATAACAAAGGACAGGAAAACAGTAAGAATCATTCCTCCAACTACTGTTTCAACGGAAAGATAAGCTCAGCTAGTGAGCAAACAGGGTTAGGCGTTCCTCTTCCCCAGGTTGAACACGCATTTCAAAATGAACCCACGCTAGTTAACAACACACAAACAAGGAACACTAACACCTACATTATTGACTCGGGCTGTACAAGACAAGTAACGTCCACAAAA
Source organism: Maratus speciosus (assembly GCA_963932465.1). Taxonomy (NCBI): domain Eukaryota; kingdom Metazoa; phylum Arthropoda; class Arachnida; order Araneae; family Salticidae; genus Maratus; species Maratus speciosus. The sequence continues at coordinate 412,273,818 of OZ010787.1, read as the reverse complement.
GAACACTTTACAACGTTTAAGCCAGGAAATTTTGGTGACATCACCATAGCTAACGGGAAAAGATGAAATTCTCAAGGTGTAGGGGACATAACGATAAACACAGGCCTTAAAAATAACATAACACTCCAGGACGTATTATATTGTCCGGAGTTAAAGAGTAATCTCTTATCAGTAAAAAAGGCAACCTATAATAACATAAAAGTAATCTTTGAGAAGGAAACATGTTTTTTCATTAAAGATAACAACACTATCTTAACCGCTAAACTGAACAACAATCTCTATGAAGTAAATCCTAAGGATGAGTACGGTTACGCCTTAAGCACGCAAACCTCCTGTAATAATGAAAACTGTATATATAAATGGCATCGTAGATTAGGTCACAAAAATTTTGACGCAATTAAATATTTGGTTAATCATAAGTTGGCTGAGGGAATAATTATAAATAACTGCAAGCATGAGTTGCATTGCACAAAGTACATAGAAGGGAAACTGTCAATTTCACCCTACCCCAAAGCAGCTAAAAATAGGAGCAAAGAGACATGCTCGCTCGCGTATTCCGATTTATGTGGACCCATGGAGACTCAGACTCCAGGAGGAAAGCGTTATTTCATAACCTTTACAGACGACTACAGTCGATTTACTATGACGGGTCTTTTAGCGCATAAATCTGAAGCGGTAGAGAAATTAAAGCAGTACGTAGCAATAACAAAAAATAAATTCGGGAAGGTAATAAAAGCTATAAGGTCCGATAACGCCAAAGAATATCTTGGGGAAAGTTTCGAAAACTACTTAGCCGAAAACGGCATAGAAAGACAGTTGAGTGTCCCGTACAGTAGCCCCCAAAACGGGGTTTCGAAAGAAAAAATCGAATGATCGTTGAAATGGCACGTACAATGCTGTCAGACGCAAAATTGCCTAAGCATTTCTGGGGGGAAGCTGTGATGACAGCAACCTACTTAACCAACAGACTGCCGACAAACGCAAATGAAAATCACGCCACACCATACGAATTGTGGAATGATAGGAAGCCCGACCTATCAAACATTAAGACTTTTGGGTGTAAGGCATTTGCCTACATAGATAAATAAAAAAGAACGAAGTTTGACGAAAAGGCTATCGAAGGGGTCATGATGGGTTAGGATTTTCGGAGCAAAGGTTACAGAATTCACACGGGAAATAACCACATAATAATTTCTAGAACGGTAAAATTCATTGAAGAAGGGACTAACTATGAGAAAATTAATGACACTACGGAAACCGAAAATAACGCTCAAACACCTACCGAAAATATCAAGATTGATTTGACAAATAATTATGAAGATCTGATAGAAACCCCGACGCCAGATAATCCCCAACCGAGGAGGTTGCAAAGGAAAAACAGAGGCGTACCTCCAAATCGTTTCGGAGTGACCGTGAATTTGTGCAAAATTGAGGAACCGAAATCGTGGGCCGAATTAGAAAACATTAAAGATATAGAAACAAAAACTAAGTGGTTGGAAGCAGCAAATGAGGAAATAAGATCACTACAACAGAATAAAACTTGGAAACTAATTAAAGCTATACCCGGAAAACGCGTAATAGGGTCAAAATGGACATTTAAAGCCAAAAGAGGGATAAACGGTAAAATAGAAAGTTACAAAGCCAGGTTAGTTGCGAAGGGGTACTCGCAAAAATATGGGTGCGATTACGACGAAACGTATGCACCAGTCGTATCGCACACCACACTGAGAGCATTTTTAAATGCAGCCGTTTACAAAAATCTTGACGTGACGCACCTTGATGTCAAAACCGCTTTTTTGCATGGGACACTTGAGGAGGAAGTGTATATGTATCAACCGGAGGGTTATCTAAAGAAAGGGGAGGAAGAAAAAGTATGTAAATTAAACAAGGCGATTTATGGCCTTAAACAGGCCGCAAGGGCATGGAGTTTAAAAATTATCAAATCCCTGAAGAATCTAAAATTTACCGAATGCGACTCAGACCAGTGTCTGTTTAAACGTATCAAAAATGAAAAAGTCGCGTATGTGATCGTCTACGTGGACGACATACTCGTAGCAGGTAGCAAAGATGACACGCACGAGATATATAACCAGTTATCCAAGGAATATGAGATTAAAAATCTGGGACAGGTAACTCAGTATTTAGGGATTAACATAACTAAAACAGAAAACGGTAACTTACAACTTGATCAAGAACACAAAATTATAGAAATCGTGGAAAAGTTCAACTTAACCCTTAGCAAACCCACTTACACGCCAATGTGTACTAACTATTTTAATTTAGATCCGGAAGGAGAATTAATGGAAAATAATACAAAATATAGACAAGCAATTGGCGGATTGCTTTACATCGCGACACTAACAAGACCCGACATCGCGGCCATAGTAAATATTCTAGGGAGGAGGAATGAGCTACCCAGACTAGCTGATTGGGAAGCCATCGAAAAGGTTATCAGATACCTGATGACTACAAGAGAATTGAAATTCATAATAGACAGATGCAAACCGCCCATACTAACGGTCTACAGCGATAGCGACTGGGCGAATGATCGTATAGACAGAAAGTCAACGACAAGCAATCTGTTTAAGTTAGGCAACAACCTGTTAGCCTGGATCTCTAAGAAGCAGACAAGCGTCGCCCTGTCTTCTACAGAGGCCGAGTACATTTCGGCGTAAACTGCAACACAAAACGTGATACATTTATTAAATTTACTCAATGATTTGGAATTGCCTCAACAACTACCAATAACTGTGTATGAGGATAATTTATCAACCATAAAACTAACAAAAAACGAGAAAGCACAAACAAAAACTAAACATATTGAGGTCAAATTCCACCACATCAGAGATCAACACGAACGCGGAATAATTAATATCACCTATTGTCCTTCAAAACTCATGATAGCGGACATACTAACAAAACCGCTGCCAAAAGTTCAACATGAATGTTTACGAAACGAACTACAGCTAAAACTTGTCACAGGTCCTTCAAACAAAAAGGAGGAATGTTAGAAATACTACTTCTACTAATAAGTTTTGTATGCGAACCTGCGACACAAAAAACATATTATATAGACTTATAACCGAACTTGTGGGGTATGTATACGTTTGTGGAAATATGCACAACATTTATCTAATCAAGAAAAGTGAACCTTCACGTGGAGCAACGGAAAAACTTCATCTCATCACTCACAGATGGCAGCACTAAATCTGCCAGGCGATCCACCAGACAGCATTATATTAAATTCATATTTGAAGACCAGATAGCAGCACCATTCAGTGGACATTGCAAAGTGACTGTACTGAAATAAATTAATCCGCTGACTAAGCACAATCTATTGTCTTTCTCATCACCTAAAAGAGTCTCTGTGAACACTTTTTTGAACCCTGCAGTCGTCGTAAAACTTTCCATCCAAACGGACATGCTGTCCGACGGGATACAAATCCCATTGTTATCCCAGAAGGGATTTTTTCTGGTGTTCAAACACCAAGAAGCTTGCCGATTGTAAAAAAAAACGATTCATTTTTTATTAATCCATTTTATTAATAATTTTGTATATATTTTGTAGCATCCTAGTCCAGTATTAAAGATAATTAGACGTACACACGCTTCCGTATCCAGTCATTGTTGGAAAGCGCTAGTCTCATCTTAATAAATAACATATATTAAATTGGAACAAAAAGGATACACATCTCGAGCCTGTCCTCTTGCCGAAGATAAACACAGGTAGGCAATATATTTAATATTCATTATATATATATTTCAAAATAATCACTGAGTATACTCAGCCCTGGCTGGCGACTCTCACATAAATCCCTTGCTTTCTATATTTATGAACCGATTTGGATGAAACTTCGTGTATACATAGTACATACCAATGTCTCGACCGAGTCCGTTGGCCAGCTTCATCCGCCATCTTGTTTCAAAATGGCGGCCATTTAAATTTTTTTAAAAGTTAAAATTTGAAATGTGGTACCAAAAAATTGAAAATTAAAACATATTTTTTTCTTATGTGTTTGACCTTGATACAAAGATTCCGGAGCAGTTTTTGTTTTGTTTATATCTTAAAAAATGGCTGAGTTATAGCACTTTTCATTTCTAGCGTGGCTGACATTTTGAAACGACCTGATTTTTGTCACGCGATAACATTCGTATTTATGAACCGATTTGGATGTGCCTTTGTGTATACATAGTACATACTAATATCTCGACCGAGTTCGTAGGCCAGCTTCTTCCTCCATCTTCTTTCAAAATGGCGGCCATTTAAATTAAAAATAAAATTGAAATGGGATACCAAAAAATTGAAAAAAAAAAATATTTTTTTTATATATATTTGACCTTGATACAAAGATTCCGGAGGAGTTTTTGTTTCGTTTGTATCTTAAAAAATGGCTGAGTTACAGAACTTTGAATTTCTAACGTGGCTGACATTTTGAAATGATCTGATTTTTGTCACGCGATAACAGGCGTATTTATGAACCGAATTGGATGTACCTAGGTGTATACATACTACATACCAATGTCTCGACCGAGTTCGTTCGCCAGCTTCATCCGCCATTTTGTTTCAAAATGGCGGCCATTTAAAATTTTTTTAAAAATTAAAAATTTAAAATGAGGTACCAAGAAATTGGAAAATGAAAAAGATTTTTTTTGTATGTGTTTGACCTTAACATAAAGATTCCGGAACAGTTTTTGTTTTGTCTATATCTAAAGAAAATGGCTGAGTTATAGCATTTTGAATTTCTATTGCGGCTGACATTTTGAAACAACCTGATTTTTTTCACACAATAACAGGTGTATTTATGAACCGATTTGGATGTAACTTGGTGTGTACATAGTATATACCAATGTCTAGACCGAGTTCGTTGGTCAGATTCATTCGCCATCTTGTTTCAATAGGGCTGCCATTTAAAAAAAATTAAAATTATAAATTTAAAATGAGGTATCAAAAAATTGGAAAATGAAAAAGATTTTTTTTTATGTGTTTGACCTTGATACAAAGATTCCGGAGCAGTTTTTTTCGTCTATATCTTAAAATATGGTTGAATTATAGCACTTTAAGTTTCTGGCATGGCTGACATTTTGAAACGATCTGTCACGCGATATTTGTCACGCGATAACACGTGTATTTATTAACCTATTTCGATGTTAGAAGGCATGTGGATAGTATATAGCAATGTCTTGCCCGTGTTCGCTGGCCAGCTTTATCAGCCATCTTGTTTCAATATGGCGGCCAGTGAATAAAAAAAAATATATTTAAAGTAAGTTGCAAAAAAATTAAAAATTGAAAAAGGTTTCTATTTTGGGTGACATTTTGAAAAATTTGATATGTGCCTGCGACAGCACTCGTATATATCAACCGATTCCGACGTGAGTGGGCGTGTGCACTGGAATTACTAAGGTCTCGACCAAGTTCACAGGTTAGACTCATCCACCATGTTGTCACCATGTGCAGGCACCTCAAGATATCGCCGAATTTGGCAACCAAATATAAGTTACTTTAAATAAAAACAGCTTGGATAAAGCTGAGTAATTTCGCGAAATTCTCATTCATAATGATTTAGTATTAATAAAAATTAGTATTGAATCTCCTATAATCGGTTTCCACTAAATTCAGCTTTGTGTGTTTGAATAATATAAGCTGGCTTGTTTAAAATATGTAATATGAAAGCTACCCCTTCCTCCGGGCACTGTCCGGAAGGACTTTTTCTTTTATTCTAAAGTGTATTAATTTTCTGATGAATTCTTATTTGAATGTTGAAACGTCTAAGAGTCTAAGTAATCATTAATGTTGCTATTGTGTATTTTCTGTCTTGCGAATACATGGTAATTTTAAAATATGCTGTAAAATTCTTTCTGTTTTTTAAAGGATTTCTAATTACATGTTAAGAAATTGTAGAAATTGATTTGGGTCTGATCGGGCAGAGTCGGGCCTGTTCTCACTGATTTCTGTACAGGCCGGGCCGTGAAATGAGACAATATAAGTCGACCGGGCCTGGAAATTCCGGCCCGTGCAGACCTATAAAAACGCGCACGAAGATAGTGCTGCTACCCAAAACTTTAAATTCTGCTAAACAGTTTGCAATAAACCTTAAGCATTTACCTCTAATATTTCATGAGGTATAAAGTTCTGTAATGATAACAGTACTTTGTGGACACCCTGTGGTATGATCTTAACATCTTAATTTCAACCACTAGATAAGCAAACTGAAAATTAGAAGTTAAAAAACACTTAAAAAAATACGAACATTTATTGCAAATATTTCATGAGTTATAACGTGTATTATTGTCAACAAGACTTTTTGGTCACAGTGTACGTCACATACAATATGCAAAATAAAAATATTTTAAAGATATATAAAAAAATTGTTTCAGGGCAATTGAATAATTCTTAATAAACTATTTTTAGATCATAAGTATAACCTTAAATCGTTCAGCCATCATCTGATGAAAAAAATAAATATCACTTTTTAGTTACGCGAGTGACAAAAATTAATAGGAATTACAAATGCCTACATATACTATTGAAATGCAGCAAAACTTTCTGCAGAAAATTTCTTAATTAATAGTAACTGTTCTCGTGCACATTCTTGCAGTATACGCTCTTTAATTATTACATGCTAGTTATTCATTAATAATTATTTGAACTTCCGAGTAAGCACGGAAGAAATATACTATATTTTTTATTTCAAAACATTACTAGTTTCTAAATTATTTCAAATTATCTGAGTTTTGCTTAAGATTTTGATAAAAGTGTTCAAGAAGTCAGTTCTCAATGTATTTAATAGTCTATGGAAGAATGAGATTAGTTGAGCAGTACAAGCAGTACTGGTTAAATAAGTCACATTTCAAAGTTTCATTCACTGTCAAAAATAATTTACTTAAAAATGAGAACTTCCATGTACTCGTATTTTTTTTAAGTACAATTGTTTCAAAAAGAAGTACATTGTTAAAAATAATCTACTTAAAAATGAGCATTTCTATGTACTCATATTTTTTAAGTACAATTGCTTCAAAAAGGAGCATTAATCTACTTAAAAAGGAAAATTTCTTTGTACTCGATTTTTTTAAGTACAATTAATTCAGAAACGAGTATATGATATTTTGAAGTTGTGTATACTTACACTTGATTTATAAATGTATGCAGAAATGAATACATATATTTTGTATTTTAACTCATAATATTCATGTTTAAATCCTATGTGCTCAAAAATATGAGTTTTCTGATAAACCCTTTTCTTATACTGAATTGACAGTAGGGATTTCCAAGCTTTTATTTAAAGATATGTCTATATTTGTTATAATTTTTAATTTATAATACACACTTTTCAAATTTATTTACAATTTCATTAGAAATGTTAAAGAAGAAAATTTAGTTTAAAAATTGTTTTATTAGAAATTAAAATATTTAAGAAAGGGAAAATTAATCTCTGCTGTTAGCAATCTTCCGTTGCTGATTCATAAAAGGTGTCATTTGAAAGCAGCTGGTAACTGCTCTTATAGCACAGTCAGTTCAATACTGACCTCCCACCTAGAGGACTCGGTTTCAAATCACGGGGCGGCTCATACACAAAATTTCAAGAATTAAAATAGTAAATTTCGTTGTTCTTTACTCCAAAGATTGTAGTAATTAAAAATGGTCGGTTCTCTGTAATTTCGCTTTTTTTTCCTTATAGTGTATGTGTGTTCCTATACATACTTATTTTTGAGTCCCTGTATGTACTCAAAAAAATGAGTACATGCGTTTCTCAAATTTAAGAGTTAAGTACTCGGAGCTATTATAAGATCGGAAAGTACTCAAAAATGCGGACATTTTACTTATTTTTAAGTATCCGGTTTTAACAGTGTTGATTCTAATACTCTAGCTAGATGAAGAGAATCCCTATTTTTATTTTCTAAACTAATTTAATTTAATTTTTTTTTCTGAGAAAAAATCTGTTAAGGGGATCGTGGACCTTTATCTGAGCGCAAATCGACCCAAAAATCGGAAATTACTTTTGTGCATATTTTTATTCTCCAGTTTCTTCTGAGCCTTTGCAAAAAACCGCATGCAGATGCGATTATTTTTTCGCAAAGTTACAAGCGTTTGAATTCTGTACATAAACAATTTTTCTGCCCTTTAACCCTCCGACTGTCTTGGAAAAGGGCAAAATTGTAATGTTGTTTTCTCTTAATTTTGTTTTAAATGCTAAAAAATAATTATTCTTTGAACATTTTATAAAAAAACTTAATAACGAATATGAATGCAATCCTTGGAAGTATTAATCATTGTTCAATGTATTTAAAATTCATTAAATCAATAGAATAATATTACTTTAAATATTGCTTGTATTGCTGTGAAACCAGGAGCTTAGTGAACGTATTAACCCATTTATGCCTAGCGTCCCATTTTTGGGACGTTTCAAATTTTAATGCATTTGTATAATTTTCTTCTTCTTTATAACATGAAAATTGCTTGAAATCATTACTTATAAATGTCTTTATCTATAACCGAGAGATGACAGAACAAGGTGGATATTTATTTGCTTAAATTAAGGCTTTTTTCGGTGTTTATAGATTTTTAATTTTTCAAGAGGGCGAAATGTAAAAAGTAAGTTTATTTGTATTTTTTCTGTCATGGACCCAAAATCGCAAGTTATAATCTTAGCTTGTGGACTTTTTTGAAATACGTATTTTTTAAAATTGCGAAATTAAATGTTCAAGCCTACTTTTTATGCATTTTTGTAATGCACAAAATATAGGGTTCTAGGCACAAATGGGCACATATTTTTGTTAAAAATTTAGGAGACAGTTATTTATGCAATCTCCTTTCGAAGATATTTATGAAATAAATTTTTATTAAGTCTGCAATACGATTATTCTTATTTTATTATTAATAATAGTTATAACGTTATTAGTCTCTGCAAAGAAATAAATATTTTAATTTTGTAGTTCATTAAAATACTAATTATAGTGCATAATATACAATTTAAAAACATTTTAAATATAAATATTGGCAAAATATATAATTATGCATATTATTCTACTAGAAATACTCATATTTAGTTCTTTTACATTTTATCAAATAAATACAAAAAAAAAATAATAATAAGCTTAATTTTTTTAAATATTTTTCCAGTACATTTTGCAACATTTTAAAGTGATTTTACCAAAAAATTTGAGAAAACAAAAATTCAGGCACAAATGGGTTAACACGGGCTTGTCAGTGTGGGGGTTAATATACTTTAAATCTATTTTTCTCAAAACTAAATTTTCAACGTTTTCAGATTTTTAAAATGCTCCAGGCGTCATAATATTTGATCAAAATCCATGAAATTAATAAGGACGAATCCTGATATTGCTTACAAAAAAAACTGTGCATGCATTTTAAAATTTGACTTCATTAAGATAATTAAATTTGATTTTTAGCTTATTAAAAGGCAAAATTTTGATGAAAATCGATTTCGAATTCAGAAAAAAAATCTCTAAAAAATTAAGTATTCAAGGGATTGAAAAATTGATCTACAGATTTGTTTCTAATGGTGTTAATAAGTGATTAAAATACCAAATGGAGAAAATACCTAAAAAATTATTACGCATGGAGCATTTTAAAATTTCGTTTTAAAATTCGATTTTTTTTTAAATCTTAAAATTATAATATGTTTTGAAATTACTTTTAAGGTAGTTTATATACTTATGGTGAAATGTATATTTTCCACAAAATTTTATACCTCTATGATGAAAATTAAAAAAAAAAAAAATAATTTTTAAAGTCCGCCGTTCCCTTAAACGCTCTTGATTTTTCAAAAAACTCAACCCATATAGCCTAGCGCTAAAATCATATAGTTATATAATTGGCTTACGCAACGCATTTTACTTCCGTATAAGACCAGCCTTGGAGGACAGATTTTATAATACAAATGTTTCAAGTTATGTAAATTTCCAGCAATAGAAAATAATTAAAGCGTATTTTCTTTTAGAAAATGTAACATTGTTTTCAGGTATCGAGAATTCCAGTTGCACGTGTTCGATTTATATTATGTTACAGCGTTTTTTTTTCTAGTATATATGTTTTAGATTTTGTTTGAAAATTTTCGGACTTTAAAAGTTTTAAAAAGTTTAAAAAAATCGCAATTCTGATCAATATCTCTTAAAATGCCTCCCATAAAGCTACTCAAATATGACAATACGGATAAAAATAAATTGGCCTTTACCTTGCTCAAGGCGTAGGAAAAACGTATTTGATTTCACCCAAATATCTTGCAAAGAAACTGGTAAATTTAAAGTATTCATTAAATAGCAGTTTTTTTATGATTATTAATGTATTAAAATATATATATATATGACATTTGTAACGTCAAAATTCCGGAGAATTTGTAATTGCATTTAATTTACAAAATCTTCTAATTCAAACTGATCAAAGTCTCCAACTATTAAGTATACCTTATATGAATCAGGTTGGAGGAAAACCTTTGTGATATACTATTTATTTTCATGTTGAATAAATTATTTTGTTTCAATAGGTCTGCGTTTTACTGGTAACTTAGCATTTATTTTAGTCATTCAGAATTTTAAAGTATAGTTCAAAAAAGTCACAATTATGATATTTTTTTTTTTTAACATACTCCCATGATAGTCCAAGAGCCGACAGCACAAAAACTTATGTTATGAAGCACAAGAAAAAACCCTTTTTTATGAGAGAGTAGGGGTAGGGGAATCTAATGATCCATGTCTGACGGAAGTGAAGTGGTGCATAAGCTAAAAATTAATACCACCAGTGGTTCACTCGTAGGTTTATCATTGTGTTTTCCTGCTCCCAGTCCTCCATGTTTTCATACCTTTGCTTTTAGGACAAACACAAGGATAAACCTACGATTCAACCACACTGGTGGTATTAATTTTTGGCTTATGCACCACTTCACTTTCGGCAGACATGGATCATTAGATTCCCCTACTTCTACTGTTCCATAAAATAAATGTTTTTTTCTTGTGCTTGATAACATAGGTTTTTGTGCTGTCGGCTCTTGGACTATGAAAGGACTGTAAACATGACAATGTGGATAAAAAAATTCTGAATGAATTTTCATTTACCTTGCTCAGGCTGATAGAACATTTGTAATATTTCCTAAGTATCTGTAAATTTCACTGTAAAACCTTTAGTGTAACATTATTCCATAAAACTGGCGGCAGCATTGCTGCTTCCAGTAATTTAACCGATATAACCGCTGTAACGTTACACCATAATAAGGTGAATTCTGATATTTTCTCATTAATATGGTGTAATATTACACCAGTTATATAAGTTTAAATTACGCCAATTATATCAGTTATATTACTCCATAAAATTGGTGGCAGCATGCTACCACCAATTTTATAGAGTAACGTTACGCAAACGTTTTACAGTGTTACTTGTAATTTTTAAATATTCAAAAGTAGCTGTTTATATTTTTTTTAATGGAGGTTTAGGTATTTGCTCGAAATAAAAAAATCATGATAATTGAATCATTAAAATTCAGGAGAATTTGTAGCTATATTTAATTTAAAGGAGACTGAGATATGAATCTCTTTATTTCAATCAGCATGAGAAAAATCTTAGTTTTACACCATTAACTTCCACCTTGACTAAATTATTTATTGTATTCTTTAATAAAGAATGAATTTTTTACTACTAAATTAATATTCCATTATAGCCTTTCGGGCTTTCAAAATTCTTCATGAAAATCATAATTCTGACGATTATTTTTTAGCGTATCCCCAATAAAAAGACCCAAAACATGTCAATATTAATAAAATTTATCTTTCTGAATAAATTCTCTTTTACTTTGCTCAAGATACTTGAAAAATATTTATCCCCAAAATATCTATAAACAAATTTGTAAATTTTAAATATTCACTAAACCGTGGATTTGATTTTTATTTTATGGCAAACTAAGGCAATTGCTTCAGAATAGAAATTTGAGGATAATTACAAATTTTAAAATTCGGGTGAATTTGTAATTGTATTTAATTTACAGTAGCTTGTAAGCCAAACTAATCTAAGTCTCTAGATGCAAAGAATCTCTTTATTTCAATCAGCTTGAGGAAAATCTTACTTTTACACCATTAACTTCCATGTTGACTAAATTATTTATTCTATTCTTTTTTAACGGGTATGTTTTTTACTGGTAAATTAACATTCTATTATTACACTTTACCCTGGGAACTTAGCTTTATTGATTACCTTTGAAGTTCATCTAATTTGTTTGTTTACATTTTACGTCTAAGAGTTAAATGATACAAAGTAATGAAAGTTTCGTTGGGTATAAACTGTAATAGATTTTCTCGTAAGTAATTTCAAATTAACTTTGTAAGTTATTTCTTTACATTCTGATTATTTACTCACCGAATTAAAAAAAAAATCTAACAAATAAAAAACGGTGCATTTTGAAGATTTTTTCTTTGTTTTAATTTTCAGAGATTAATTTCATTAATACTTATTATTCGAGCTATTGAAAAGAGAAAGTATACAACGAAGCTCAAGCGATTTGCATTTATTATGACAATTTAACCCTTTATCTACTTACGGTACTTATAAGTACCACTCACTTTAAACTTTCATCCCATAGTGAATGTTACTAATATTCTAATGGTACTTTGCAAAAACACTCTTTTAACTCGACTCTATCCGGATGCATGGCAGCAGTAATTCTAGGATTGTTATTTTAGAGAGGAAGGAGCGTATCTTTGAAACAGTCGATGTGTTTTGTGCCGACATTTTGTACAGATTGTCACACTCGTCTTTTTATTGCTGCAAACACAATAAAAGATATAAGATAAGTGTTGGATTTTTTTTATGTGTTCATTATTCTCTTAGAATACAATTTGACTAGAAATTTTAGCCAGACGGCGTATGTATTTGATTTAAAAGTTGAATTACTGGGTTGTACTTATAAGTACCGTCAGTACACCGGGTGTTGGAGAAAAACTTCTTGTTTACTTTTTGTCTGCGTAGTTATTCATCGTTTTCATCTGATTTAAAATGTAATTACTAAAATGTAGTAATAATTTTCCTAGTATTCCTTTACTGTTTCATTATTATTTTTCATAGGAAATCGAAAAAGTTGTGGCATCGGCTCGTTTTTGCTGTGCTAGAAATGGCACATGTAAATTCATATGTTGAATATGTGGGGAAGCGAAAGAACATGTTGTCGCTGGAATATAGACGTCGCGTAACTAATGGACTGGAAACAAGATCGAAACCTAAAAAAACGAAATAGCTTTTTACCCTTTCAGGTGTAAAGCATTTTCAATGCTAAAGTGTTGAAATAAATGATTGGCACCGGAATTTGCTAAAATATTTATTTGTAAATATGAAAAAGGCTATATTTCACATACTTATGAAATCGAAAATATTTTATCACAATTCTGGTGCCATTTGAAATACCTTGTGGGTTTTCTGTTACGATATTTTAATCATAGTGTACTGACAGTACTTTAAAGTACCAATTTAATTAATTACCTATAATTAATTAAGTTTCTCACGGGTGAGTATTTTTTTATGTTTATCCTTTAATTTTCATTGTAGTAACTGAAAATAAATTGTAGTAGATCATAATGCAGTAGATAAAAGGGTTAAAAAATATTTAACTCATATTAGCGTAGCGTTGCCTTAGAGTAATAGCATATCTACCAATACGTTTGTTGTTTGCTTAACAGTAATTGTGAAGAGAGATATTACCTTTCTTGGATGACAAAAACTCCGCGATAAAATAAGACAAAAATTTCTATTTTGAAAAAGTGGTGTGAAATGGAACATTTCCATTTTACAGAGAAAAAATTATTCGGGCTTTTGTGGGTTAATTTATGGACTTTGTCTGATTTTTATGCATGAATTTAAATTAGGAGTGTCAAATTGTGGCCCGCTGGATACCACTAAAATATTATAGCAAACTTTGCTTTATCTAATCATCGAATTTCTGTGATTCAACAAGTCTACTATTTCTTTAAAAAATTAGTTGTATCCGGCGGGCCACAGTTTGATACCCCTGATTTAAAGTAATAATATTCAAATGTATTTCTGAACAGAAATAATCTTAATTATATATATATATATATAAAGAAAACGGACTAATGTCTGTCTATATATGTCTGTTTTTGAATATATAGCTTACTTGCTCCTGAACGTTTGTTTTGTCAACGGTAGCACAAAATATATTCAATGTTTGATTTTAGGATTTTTTTTTATGTATAAAAGGAGATGGTACTTCCATGTCGTAATATAAATTGAACTTTTGACTTCTGATGCAGTAAAACCTGCTATGAATCATAAAAGACCTGAAAAAATTCGGTTTAAGGCAGAGTTCTGCCATGGCAGGTGCGCCTTATATTATTAATGCTTTGTATTCTTTTTTGCCGGGACCATGAAAATTTTTCATTTAAGAAAGGTTTTGTCTGTAAATAATGACCTTTTCTGAGCAAGTAACACAAGAAAGTGTTTGTTTCAAATTTGATCTCAGATGGGAATAAAATTAAAATATTATTATATTTCAGAAAGACAGAATGTATGTACAAAATTTGCTTTTGAAAATTCCGTTAAAAAAACTGAAATGTGATATCAAAGTAGTACTCATAAATATGTGTCAATAAAATATTTCTTTCTTTTTCGCTAGCTCAATTTTCGCGCGCTTGAAAAAGCACCAATGAAAATAGCCAATCTGGATTTGAAAATATTCTTAATAAATAGCAGTGATAAACGTCTGGTTAAATTATAATTTTCACTGCAGCTATCGGATTTTTTCTTCTTCTTTTTTTTTTTAGATTGTAAAAGAAACATTCCACAATTTGCTAGGAGTATTTTTGTATTTTTCCTGAAAATTTCTTAGCAATTAGTAACATGTATTTTGACAATTAAAAGTAGTTGCCAAAATTACAAAATCTTCGATTCGTGAAATTTAATTGTTTTAGTACATTTCTTTAAAAGTTTGTCATTATGTTCAATTAGACACAAGGTATCACGACAAATCATTTAATACTTTGAAGAATAAAGCAATTAGGTAATTCAAACGTACAACGTGACATCAAAATTTTATACGCGTAATTAATCATTATTATTGATTGGAGATATTAATCAAATAATGAGAAGCTTACCCTTGATTCTTTTTAGTTAATTGATCAAAATCAGGTGCTTATTTGTTCCCTTTGAGTCTCGTACAATCTTCTTAATGCACTAGCGTTAGGTAATTTCTTTATGGACTAATTAACTTTGAAATGTGAAATATTGTGAAATCTTTGTTTTACAAGTTTTATGTGCGAAGCTTTGAACTTTAATTATAAAATTGTGAAATGTGTATTTTCTTAAGATATGAAATTAACAACCTGAAGAGCAAAGCAATTAAATAGGTGGTAAAAAAACATTTAAAGTAAAATACTTGTAATTATTTATTATCTGTAACCTGAGTAAATTATGGGAAATTTTATATTTTCTTCTGTTAAATTTATTCTAAATATCGATCACGCTAACTTTAACCAGGATGTTTAATACATAGATATAAATTAATTACAATGTGGAATAACGATCAGAAGGGGAAAGGAAAATTTTCCGCATTTCATATTACAAAGCAAAAACCTGTGCGTGAATAACGCTGACGTTATATTGACAGTGGGAACACCTGATTAATAAATTTCGCTTTTACTGCAATTTTTTTAACTTCTGAATTTTTATACCGTCAAATAGGAAAAAATGTTCTTTCAAATGCAATTTATTAGAAAACTGTATATCAGTTTACAAATTTTTTATGTTTTTTGGAATAATTTTGAAGCAGGATTTTTTTAACATCTCTCTTTCGTGCGTTAACTGGCAACACTAATCTGCTATCATTGCTCCATCTTTCCGAAAAGGCATGTGTGACATATGCTTTGATTAACTGTTCCATAAATTCAAACAGCTACTGAAAATTGTTACCAGGCAACGTCGTATCATGCTTACGGGAGAAAAATCTCCTAGATAAATAAGATTTATACATGTTGAGACACCAGTTCATATGGCAAAACCATGTGTTAATGTTTGGTCCCAATCAGCGGATCACGTTTTGTCTTGATCAAGGTCATCCTCCTCGATCACCTGACTATTTTCGGTTGTTAGAGTATTTAATGTCCTTGTCTATCTTTTTTGTATTAAATGAAAGACTTTATAAACAGTGAAGTCTTTTCATTAGCTGTTGTGCTCCTTTTGTAAATGGCGTAAACGCCCGTTTCCACTTAATGTGGAATTAGTTACTTGCAACAGTTTTTATTGCGTCCTTGAACAGTTTTTTCTTGACTTTTTTCAAAAGCGTACTGACTTATATATGTATCATCGTGTATTTGGGCGAATGATGCCTTCCGATAAAAAAATGAATTATTAGTTATGCTACGGTTGTTTTAGATCCACAACGTTTTCGTTTATTAACTGATCACCCTATCTTTGGACCAAATAATAAGTTTGAATGATACACAAAGATTAATTTCTTATCATACGTCTATTATGCATTCAAAATATTTCCGCTTATCCTCCTTAAGGAATCTCCATTTCCTACACTGATATTTAGCCATTATTGTAAGCATCATTCTTCATAAAGCAAGACTTGCACATCCCTTGCAGTTCTATATATATCTCTGCTGTGTTACGCTCTGACACATTTTATTTCACGATTCAGGTAAACGGCTGAGATAAAAAGAATAAACATCGTTTTACCTATTAAAATAAATCTGCAAAATTAAACGAACAACATTAAAAAAATATTCAACAAATTTCTCAAAGAATTTCTCAGAACTGCTGCGAAAAACTTCAAACCTTTTAGCCACTTATTGCAAATTTTCTTTATTTCGAGCCTTTCTAAGCCTCTTGATTGAGAATCAAGCCTGTGTATTCTTTGCCATACTCTTCCAAACCATTCGAAAATATTATTTTAGCTCACATACTTATTGCTATGAATACAGCTAAGCATTTGTAATAATTCCGATAACAAAATCATTTTAGATGATTCTGTATCAGTTTTATTCAATTTAATATAGTTTATTCAGCAGCAGTATTTAATAAGCAGTTTAATTCAATTTTAATCAATTTAATTTTAAAAATATCTAATTTACATATTAGTTATGGAATTTTCACCTAGACAGGTAGAATACCATTAACCAAGAAATCACTGATAAAATCTTCGTCTCTGAGTTTTGCCAACATTTAACATTTAAAAGCTTTTGAACGTTCATAAAAATTAAAAACTGACTGGAAAAATTTGTGAAAAAGTCTCTCACATATATATATGTGTGAAAAAGTCTCACTGTCATAATCTATTCTATAGATTTATTGGAATTTTTAGAAAATTTTACTTCTTTTATTTTTTTTTCTCCTATCACTAAACATTCCTTTAGAGAAAAAAAAATCTTACCGTAGGAACCTCCATTCTTTTTTTAATTCATTTTTTTTTTGTATACTCGGCTATTTTTAAAAAAAATAATTATTTATAAAATATTCAGTTTTATAAAAAATGTCTGACGGCAACTGCATCGTTATATTATTTTCTTTACAGGTGCTTTCTCAACTAATGTTTAGCTGAAAAATTTTCCTCAAATTTCCTAAATCACGGCGAAAAATACCGTTGGAAAACAAATTTTCTGCATTTTTAAAAGAATTTTCAATTCGCAAAAGATCATAAATAAATCCGAAATAACACTAAAAAAATCACCACTTCTATTACATTAACTCTTAGTTGAAAAATATTCATTGGAAAACTTGTTCCCGTTCCCTAAATTGAAGTTAATTGAATTGAATATTAAGGCTAAATATTTACCGTAACCAAAACCCTTTAAATGAAAAAATATATACAGATAAATATATTCTTCTACGGTACATTTCTTAAACATTTCAAAAAATAATGAACTGAAGAAATAAATATACCCTTAAATGTTAAATGAGAATTTCCTTAAACACTTTACTTCATGCGTTTAAATGAGCTTCATAAAAGTTCTGAAACTTCGTTTCTTGTATATGCGGAAGCAAAAAGAAAATTTATCCTTCTCTACTTAAATCAAGTGACTTATCTTCTTATAAGGGTCATTTCTTTATTAATCTTTCATATGCCATGGAAGTTAATCTTTTCTGTCATATAAGACTTTTAGAAACTGATCATTTACCTAGTTATTTAAGATATATGCAAGGCTGAATAAAATCGCTATTTAAGTATTAAGATATAAGAAACTTAAAGACAGATGAAAGCTGGAAGCATTCGAAAGAAGATTGGAACGTGATAAAGTAGACTATCTTTCGTATATTTAAAGTTTGCATTTAAAATTTTTGCATATTTAAAGCAAGCTATTTTGAGCTTTTAAATAAATTCATTTTCACCGTTTTTCTGATAGATCATATGCTATTTCTAAAGAGCAACGTTTTCCAGAAATATAAGCGGAAGAATTAGATTTTTTTAAACGAAAGCACTGTAAAATGAGTTTATCAAATCATTAATTAATGGCTTTCAATTAAAAATAAATTACTTAATTTTCCTGCATAAATTGCTTCTAATTTTTTTCATCAATAGATTGCTTAAATTAAACAAGTTAATAACTACATAAAATAATATTATATATTTAGCAATATATATATATAAATAAACCCAAATGAAAAAAAAATGTCTAAAATATATCCTAATAATACCTAAACATAAACGCAAATGAAAGTGTTTAAATTTAGGATTTAAAAGAATTTAAAATAATTTAAAGTAGACGTAAAACAGTAATAAATTTTAGTAAAACAACGTAAAAAAGGACACAAATAACTTTTAAAAATAAGCTTTTCCGACGCATCTAAAACCCTTTCATAAGTGCATATAAAGAGTAAAAAAATAAAATCAAAATGTTAAGTTGAGAAAAAGTAAATAAAAAAAATCCCACGGTAAAGGGAACAGTGGCACACAGCTAAGTAATCGGAACAATATACTGACAAAATCGCTGATGTCGTCTAACAAAAATGTCGTGGGCTAATGAAAAGTGGTGTAAACCCAAATAACGTATATGAAAAATGTGATAACCAAACTATCTTTACGATAGTTTATCGTGATCAGAATCATTTAAAATATAGTTTTAACAATCAAACTTTTCTTCCAAAGAAAAAAAAATAATTGTTATATTTGTGGGTTTCTCCCTCTCATGAGATTGCCATATTCACAGGTAAATTCTAAACTTTTAGAAAATCATATAGGCGCAATCCATACACGTGCATACAGAAACAGAGACAGAGAGTATTTATTGATGAGACATGGGAAGAATTTGAAATACGTATTAAATAAACCGGTATACCAAATTCGGAGCAAATCGAATGATTCTGCATGAAAAACCCATTTTTCTGAATTAAGGGGGGGGGGTGACTAACCCCGTTTTTCCCCCTTTATCCTTAACCAATGAACTCCCAAAACTAATCAGGGAAGCGCCTTATCACAATCAACATAGGAAAAAATTTTGAAGCATATCGGATGTTTCTATCAAGAGTTATCGCTTTACGTACATACATACGTACGTACGTACATACATACATACATACATACAGAACGGGCGGGCACATTAGCTCTCAGGCTTTGATAGCCTGTGAGCTAAAAAAAGAAAAGTGCCCAGCTAAACTGATGGCATTGAGCTCACAGGCTATTCTATAATTGTATGTTATAAACTTATTTAAAGAATAATGCCCTCAAAAAAATAAGTGAAGGGGAATTAGCCCCCGTTTCCCCTTTATACTTAACCAGTGAACCTCCAAATCTCATCAGGGAAGCCCCTTATCATAATAAACTGGTATACCAAATTTGGAGCAAATCGAATAATCCTGCAAAAAAAAACATTTATCTAAATTAAGGGGGTGGACTAGCCCCCCTTCATCTTTAACCAATGAATCGCCAAAACGAATCAGGGAAGCTCCTTAACATAATAAACCGGTATACCAAATTTGGAGCAAAGCGAATAATTCTGCATGAAAAACCCGTTTATATAAATTAAGGGGGGGTGGCCTAGCCCCCTTTCCCCTTTATCTTTAACCAATAAACCCCCAAAACTAATCAAGGAAGTTCCTTAACATAATAAACCGGTATACCAACTTCGGAGCAAATCTAATCATTCTGCATGAAAAACCCATTTATCTGAATTAAAAGGGGTGGACTAGCCCCCTTTCCCCCCTTTATTCTTAAATAATGAACCCCCAAAGCTAATCAGGGAAATTCCTTAACATAATAAACCGGTATACCAAACTCGGAGCAAATCGAATCCTTCTGCATGAAAAACCCAATATCTGAATTAAGGAGGTGGACTAGCCCCCCTTTACCCCATTATTCTTAACCAATGAACCCCCAAAACTAATCAGGGAAGTTCCTTAACATAATAAACCAGTATACCAAATTCGGAGCAAATCGAATAATTCTGCATGAAATACCCATTTATCTGAATTAATAGGGGTGGACTAGCCCCCTTTCCCCCCTTTATTCTTAACTAATGAACCCCCAGAACTAATCAGGGAAGTTCCTTAACATAATAAATTGGTATAACAAATTCGGAGCAAATCGAATCATTCTGCATGAAAAACCCATTTCTCTGAATTAAAAGGGGTGGACTAACCCCCCTTTCCCCCCTTTATCCTTAACCAATGAACTCCCAAAACTAATCAGGGAAGTTCCTTAACATAATAAACCGGTATACCAACTTCGGAGCAAATCGAATCATTCTGCATCAAAAACCCATTTATCAAAATTAAGAGGGCTGGCTAACCTCCCTTTTCCCCCTTTATCCTTAACCAATGAACCCCCAAAACTAATCAGGGAAGTTCCTTAACATAATAAACAGGCTTTACCAAATTCGGAGAATATCGAATCATTCTGCATGAAAAATCCATTTATCTGAATTAAGGGGTGGACTAGTCCCCCTTTTCCCCCTTTATTCTTAACCAATGAACCCCCAAAACTAATCTGGGATGTTCCTTAACATAATAAACCGGTATACGAAATTCGGAGCAAATCGAACCATTCTGCATGAAAAACCCATTTATCTGAATTAAAAGGGGTGAACTAATGCCCATTCCCCCCCTTATC
This sequence comes from Maratus speciosus, assembly GCA_963932465.1. Classification (NCBI taxonomy): domain Eukaryota; kingdom Metazoa; phylum Arthropoda; class Arachnida; order Araneae; family Salticidae; genus Maratus; species Maratus speciosus. The sequence continues at coordinate 412,252,762 of OZ010787.1, read as the reverse complement.
CTTAACCAATGAACCCCCAAATCTAATCAGGGAAGTTCCTTAACGTAATAAACCGGTATACCAAATTCGGTGCAAATCGAATAATTCTTCCTGAAATACCCATTTATCCGAATTAAGGGGGTGGACTAACCCCCCTTTACACCCTTTATACTTAACAAGTGAACCTCCAAATCTAATCAGGGAAGCTCCTTATCATAATAAACCGTTATACCAAATTCTGAGCAAATCGAATAATCTTGCAAAAAAAAAAAAAACATTTATCTAAATTAAGGGGGTGGACTAGCCCCCCTTTATCCTTAACCAATGAATCGCCAAAACGAATCAGGGAAGCTCCTTAACATAATAAACCGGTATACCAACTTCTTAGCAAATCGAAACATTCTGCATGAAAAACCCATTTATCTAAATTAAGAGGGGCGGGCTAACCTCCCTTTTCCCCCTTTACCCTTAACCAATGAACCCCCAAAACTATTCAGGGAAGTTCCTTAACATAATAAACCGGTATACCAAATTCGGAGCAAATCGAATCATTCTGCATGAAAAACACATTTATCTCAATTGAGAGGGGCGGGCTAACCTCCCTTTTCCCCCTTTACCCTTAACCAATGAACCCCCCAAATCTAATCATGGAAGTTCCTTAACATAATAAACCGGTATACCAAATTCGGAGCAAATTGAATCATTCTGCATGAAAAACACATTTATCTGAATTAAGGGGATGGACTAACCCCGTTTCCCCCCCTTTATCCTTATCCAATGATCTCCCAAAACTGATCATGGAAGTTCTTTAACATAATAAACCGGTATACCAAATTCGGAGCAAATCGAATCATTCTGCATAAAAAACCCATTTATCTGAATTAAGGGGGGGGGGGGTGGGGGTGGACTAACTCCGTTTTTCCACCTTTATCCTTAACCAATGAACTCCCAAAACTAATCAGGGAAGTTCCTTAACATAATAAACCGGTATACCAAATTCGGAGCAAATCGAATGATTCTGCATGAAAAACCCATTTAACTGAATTAAGGGGTTGGACTAACCACCCTTTTCCCCCTTTATCCTTAACCAATGAACCCCCAAAATTAATCAGGTATGTTCCTTAACATAATAAACCGGTATACCAAATTCGCAGCAAATCGAATGATTCTGCATGAAAAAACCATTTTTCTGAATTAAGGGGAATGACTAACCCCGTTTTTCCCCCTTTATCCTTAACCGATGAACTCCCAAAACTAATCAGGGAAGCGCCTTATCACAATGAACCTAGGAAAAAATTTTGAAGCAAATCGGATGTTTCTATCAAGAGTTATCGCGTTACGTACATGTTTAGGTAGGTACGTACATTCATACATACATACAGAACGGGCGGGCACATTAGCTCTCAGGCTTTGATAGCCTGTGAGCTAAAAAGCAGACATATATGTGTGTATTTGAGTCTGTTTTAGTTTTGGAGATTGTTAGAGAAATCTGTCTCGCATAGACATCTATAAATTTGGTTTTGGATAGCAAAGGAGAGGTGCGAATATACCCGAGGCTCGAATTTTAATTTTTTGATTAGATATTTTGTTATCTTTTACTGAATGGAAATATTCGCGCATTTACCCGATTTTTTAAGTTCTCCGGTAGCTTTGATCCACTCATAAAAAAAAAAAAAAAAAAAAAAAAAAAAAATTGAAATTTAATCTTTTATCTCAATTTAGAATATTTTATCCTCATTGCAGTAAAGTTTATTTGGAATTCGTGAAGCGTTTTTTGATTTTTTTTTTTCGGAATTTTTTTAAAAAAACCCTTTTTTGCAGAAACGAGGTCATTTCCCATAAGCCGGTTTTTCACCGATACCTTAGCCATCTAATGTTATATTTTATACATCCGTGTGTAGAAACCCTCAGCAATCGATCAAAAAATTATAAAAGTATTAATAATGTGCATTTAGGCCATTTTTTAAATTATCAAAATGAGAAATTTTCGTCAAAGGGGCTGAAAAAATCCTGGTGGGTGTAGGGTTGTTACATTAACATCTTTATCACCAAAGTTGCTATGACAATGAGTACCTCTCCATTTGAACCGTAAAATAGAGTAATCTTTTTACCCGGCTGCCAGGATGGGTTATGTGTTTCACGCGTATCTGGGTATGCGGATTTATTTTTACCCTCAAAACATCTCAACGGCTGGGTGGATTTTAATGAATGAGGTGTCTATCGATTCGTCTTAACCGCCCGATGGGTATAGGCTAGGTTCTGTTTTTATAAATTCAAAATGGCGCTAGACACGAAAGAAAAATTTTACGCACCCTATTGAGTGGCATATCATTGGATAGGTCTTTCAAAATGAAGACGATGTTTCATTGACCATTTTGCAGTCAGAAGCTCCGTTTAAATAATACACAACCTGGATGTTGTGTAGGTAGGATGTGTAGCTTCACTGCAACTCTAACCATCATAGACATCTATCGGCCACATCAAAACCGTGTTTATAGATAGGAACTAACAATTAAACACAACTTAAAAGTCATCAATACAAGTAAATAAAAAAAATAGGTAAGTAATATAAAAAAAAGTTTAACAGTGATGAGAAATATTTAATTAGTTCGCCTTTTACGCATTCGGGTTTTTTGATTTTATAAATTTAATTAATTTTATTCCAATTTCAATTGATAAATTCATGCCGTGGTTTTTCGAAATGTTATTTTTAGATCGGTTTTGCTTTTATTTTTGGAAAGACTTAATTTCATATTTTTAAGGATTGCGCTATTGCGCGTTTTAAGAGAAGATGTTCTTTTGAAAGAAAAAAAAAATAGATTGTTGCTTTAAGAATTTAAGAATTATTTTATTCGAAAATATTTTAACTTGTTTATTTTAACGATTGCTGAGTACAAAGCCTATCTCGGACTGATATTCTCACATTTGGATAGTGTGAGGAAACATCCAGTGATTCAGCGAATTATTAATAATTTACTGATAGAAAGATCTCAGATATCACCTTTATTGGCAAAAAATATTTCCAAGAAATTATCTTCTAACTTCGTGGTAGATTACTATAACATTTAAAAAAGAACTCGCTGCGTAGGTTATTGTTTAGAAATTGAGTTACCCCAAAAAGGTAACTGATGTGATGTCTGGTAATAGTAGTGTAAAAAATTAACCCTTAAATGCGCGATTTTTTATTTTGTTTCAAAAAAATTATATATGATTCTCTGAAAGGTTTGTTACACAGGAAAAATTATGAAAAAAATAAGAGATACATTTTTCATATAATACGTCAATCTTTTCTTCTGTTGCATCATGTTTACATCTGCAATATAAGTAAAAACTACTGTCGTGTAACTGTTTTACGCTAAAATATAGCAAATTAGTAAATATTTTAATAAGTATGTATACAAATACCTTATTTTATACAGGGTGTTCCGTTAAAGGGGTCCAATATTAATAGGGGTAATAGAGGAGATCACATGGAGCATAAATCAGTATATAAAGCCTGGTCGGATCTCAATAGTTTTCAAGTTACAGCAAATAGAATGAAAATTCGGAAAATTGTAAAAAAACCCTCATTGCTAAACTATCGATGATGCTACATAAAAACGAAGCACATATTTAGAAAGAGCAGAAAAAACCCTACAAAATGACATCAATTGTATTAAAATAGCAATATTTATTGACGAGTTACAAGCCCTGAAACAGTGAAAAAAGTACGAAATCCAATATACATCAAAATAGTTAATCGTTAATTCCAAAAAGACAACTCTAGCTACAACAAGGAAAATGTAGTAAAATTTGGTCCATTCCGAAAACTTTCGAAAAAGCTTACAATGAACCATATCGGTTTAATTGTGTGAGAGAAATTAATCAGTTTCTTAGTTACAACTCCGCTTTCTTTGACACTAGCAAAGGTTAAACTCCGCCCATCACGATTGGAAACACCGCCTTTTTAATTACTCTCAACTATACATTTTCGATCATGCTTCTTCTGAGATGCAACATTTTTAATTATTCAAGAGTTGAATGAACCAAAATAACTTTACAATAATAGTCTACATTTTAAAGTGGTCTTTTATTGATATAAAGCTTAAGTTAAATTCTTTAAAATTAAACTGGTGGTGAAAATTCGGAAATAATTAAAAAATATTGCGATTTGTAACTATGCAAGAAGTTTCAGTACATGTTTTACATGGACAATTATTGTATGTATATGTGCATCATAATTTATGATAGGAAATAATAATAACAAATAGCATAATAATTTTATTAATTATAAATTTAAAAAAGACACTAAATTTTAAATTAATTCATACAAACTTTGTAATTTACAATTTGAGTACACCACAGTCTGTGACTTACAAAATCCTGTGCCAAAAAGTGTTGAAAATAAAAGAAAAATGACAAATAAAGAATTACATTCCACGTACTTTATGACATATGTGAAGCATAGTCTTCTGGCCTGCGCTGCACAGTTCAATGTCGGAAGGCAGACGAACGGACATTATTATAATAGGTGTTCGAAGTTGCGCCCATTAACAGAATCGCACAACCGACAGCGACGTCGTAAAGATTGGCGAACCCGCCGAAAAACTCCGACGGAGTTGGGAATGTCTCCTGCAGCGACAACGATTCGCGCTAGTAAATCCTCCGGTGTATCCACAGGCGTTTCATACACCAGCGATTTAAGGTGTCCCCAAACAAAAAAGTCTAACGGATTGAGGTCTGGAGAGCGTGCAGGCCAAGCAACAGGTCCACTGCGTCCAATCCATTTCCCAGGATATGTTGAATTGAGGTGATTGCGAACACCTATGAAAAAATGTGCCGGTGCGCCATCGTGCATAAACCACATATTGTGGCGCAATGTTGCTGGCACATTTTGCAGTAACTGCGGTAAGATATCCCGTAGGAAAACCAAGTACGTACTGCCATTGAGTACATCTGGGAGTAAATATGGTCCTATGAGATAATCGCCGAGGACACCTGCCCATATGTTCACACTGAACTTTTGTTGTGCGTTCGACGGGAAAACAGTGTGCGGATTTGTATATGACCATGTGTGCATATTGTGCGTGTTTACCACGCCCTCTCTCGTAAATGTTGCTTCATCAGTAAATAAAATATTTTCCAGAAATTGTGGATTATTTTCTGTTACATTAAGCAACCAGCGTACGAATTCTGTCCGCTGAGCACAATCTGTTACTGATAACAGTTGTACCCGCTGCACATGAAAGGGGTGCATGTTTTCTGCACGCAGAACACGCCACACACTTTGGTGAGAAACACCGACTTCAGACGCAGCAGCTCGTGTACTCGTGGAGGGGTTATCTTTAAAAATATTCAGTACATCTTCTTCCATTGCAGGTGTTCGTACATGTCGAGGTTTCCCTGCATCAATGCTTGCTGTATTAAACGATCCAGTCTCCCGTAATCGTCTATCGATTTTTATGAGGAGTTTCGAACTTGGGAATTGCTCACCTTGGAAATTGCTCACGGTACATGCGCTGTGCTAGACATGCATTTCCATGAGCTTGCCCGTACATCAGATGCATGTCCGCATATTCTTCGTTAGAGTTTTCCGGCATAATTATTATACATCAACTTACTACAATCTCACTTACAACAGCCTCTCTTTAACATAACGCCCACTGATGACTGCTGTTTTATTACACTTTTCTTCCTATACACATAGAAAATTTGCATTAAAAGTACTTCTTCTTCATCATCCTGAAAGTTCATGGAGGAAACGCAGCAGTCACGGAGTTTGCTTTAAGACAAGGCGAGAGCTGCACAATATGTCAATCACTTGACCAGACTGAATAATGAAAGGGTATTGATAGAGGTTGATCAGAAATGTATAATTGAAAGATATTAAAACGGGGTGTTTACAATCGTCATGGGCGGAGTTTCGCCCTTTCCGAGCGTGCAACAGTACAGAGTTGTAACTAGGGAACTGGTTGATTTCTCCCATACAATTAAACTGATATGGTTTATTGTCAGCTTCTTCGAAAGCTTTCGGAATGGACCAAATTTTATAACATTTTCCTTGATGTAGGTAGAGTTGCATTTTTGGAATTAACGATTAACTATTTTGCTAAATATTTGATTTTGTATTTTTTCACTGTTTCAGAGCTTGTAACTCGCCATTAATTCTCAATATTCTAAAACAACTTATGTCATTTCGTAGGATTGTTTCTGCTCTTTCTAAATATGTGCTTCGTTTTTATGTAGCATTATCGATAGTTTAGCAATGAGGGTTTTTTTTTTACAAATTTCCGATTTTTCATTCTATTTGCTGTAACTTGAAAATTATTGAGATCCGGCCAGGCATTATATACTGATTTATGCTCCGTGTGATCTCCTCTATTACCCCTATTAATATTGGACCCCTTTAACGGAACACCCTTTATATATATATATTTTTTTTATATAGCTTAATCTTTAACCCTTTAATTCCCAAAATAGAATACGTTCTAGAAATTACGTAGTCCAGAGAATACCAGAAAGTTTCAATGGTTAATTTCGCTTTATTTAAATACGGAAAGTCTGTTATTATTTAAAGCAAATATTACTATTTTAATTTTCTGGTGTGAATTAAGTATATATGAATAAAAATATCTATTAAATTCAAAACACTGTTGTTTAAATATATGCAAAGCTGCGCAGTAAAGGGTTAAAATTCAATAGCCAAAATTTGGCGTATTCATAATTATTGGTACATAAATCGATCATTTGTCTAAAGGTTATTATTATTATGCATTTAGAAAATAAATTTAAGCTTCCCTTTGCTCGTGAAGAACGGTATTAGAACTGTACAATGTACCCCCCCCCCAAAAAAAAAAAAAAAAAAAAAACAAAAAACAAAAAACAAAAAAAAACATTACATTTCTTCGATTTGCATTTAAAATTTAATAACATCTTTTGATAAAATGGTTTATTATTCTTTTCATATTCTTAAGTTTATATTATTGTTTTGAAACGTTTTAACATCTCAACATTTTGTTTACCTGTTGCGTGCTTTCTTTTTTAAACGAAATTTCAATCATACTTTCTTTATCTACTGTAGTAAGTACCAATCGTAAATACATTATTGACATATGGTTTCATCATCGTAACTAATGAATGTATACACATTTATATGATTTCAGAGAAAAATGTAACGAATTTTTGCAAAAAATTCCCGGGCTGATTTAGCGAGCCCAATTAATTTTATATACATAAGGTAGAATTAAAGCAGAAATTTATAAAAAAAAAAAAAAAAACTTTACACTGACGGTGTTAAATAAATAACTTCTAGTCAGACCACGCAAGGAAAAAAATTCTAACAAAATATAATGTAGCATATCTTTACTTATAAAATTTTTCTTTTAGAAAGAAAAATAGAGAATTATATAAAAAAAAAAGAGATTTGAATAAAAAAAAGTGATACAACATTCAAACAAAAATTATAATTTACGAATTTAACTAAAGAAAAACATTATACACTGTGGAGTTTACATAGTTCTATGTTTCACGTGAGAATTTTCAGAAGCAAAAACATGATGGGGTCCTATGTTTGGACATAAAAAACTTCACGATGTTTTTGATTAAGTCTTTAACGATTTTGAAAAGTCTATGTCACGGTTGTTTGCAGATCAGATAGATTTTGGATATTTTATCTGGATTTTTAACAATATTTATTTATTGTTTAAGTGCATCTAATTAATTTTAGAGGCATAACACCTGCCCTTTAATTTTATTAGAATGTTTTAACACAGAAGTGTTTTTGTCCTCCGACATTCTTTATCTCCTAAATTTTAATCAATTTTCCTTGGAAAACTAATAAAGACCTATCTGGAATACCGTAAATAATGAATAGCTTCAACTTTATCTGAGATTTCGAAGAAAAACTAATGATATGCTTCAATGGACCCATATAATATTTTTAGAGAATAGACACAACATTCGTTATAACTGACTGTAATTTAAATGACAAAAAAAATTACTCAAGATAAATAAAAAATTCCTAATATACACATGTCAATAACGGTAGTTTATCGAAATCTACGACTGAGAATTTTCACAAGCAAAAACATGATGGGGTCCTATTTTTGGACATAAAAAAATTTAAGTTGTTTTGATTAAGCCTTTAACGATTTTGAAAAGTCTATGTCACGGTTGTTTGCAGATGAGATAGATTTTGGCTATTTTATCTGAATTTTGTAACAATTTTTATTAATTGTTAAAGTGCATCTAATTAATTTTAGATACATAACATCTACCCTTTAATTTCATTAGAATGTTTTAACACGGAAGTGTTTTTGTCCACCGACATCCTTCACCTGCTACATTTTAATCACAGTTTTCTTCGAAAAACTAATAAAAACCCATCTGGGATACCGTAAATAATGAATAACTACAACTTTATCTGAGATTTCGAAGAAAAACTAATGACATGCTTCGATGGATCCAGATAATGTTTTTAGAGAATAGACACAACGTTCGTTATAACGGACGGTAATTTAAATGACAAAAACATTGACTCAACATAAATAAAAATTTCCTAATATACACATGTCAATAACGGCAGTTTATCGAAATCTACGACTGTGGTCCATTGCGGTTTTATCAGGACCAATATAAATGAACTTTTAAATTGTAGTAATAATAGCAAATGCTTGACTGAAGGTACCCGCTATGTTTAAAAGGTATGAAAAAATAAACACTCTATTCGACGGTAATTTATTTCACCTTGAATTAAAAAAAAATGCCATTGTATGAAATGGAAAAACAGGAAAATTTTTGGGGAAGTTTAAAAAAAAAAAAATGTTAAGATGATTCGAGGGGAAAGAAATGCAACATTTCTTTCTTGGTATATTGGAATGCTCTTGAATTCTGTTCTTTTCGTGAGCACTGTAGATTCGGGCTTTTTCTGAATGAAAAAATACCAATGTATAGTATAAAAAATAATAATATTGTACATTTTGATATATTTATGCATATATAAATACGAATATGTAAAAATACAGACATTAAATATAAAAAGAAACACACTACAATTTAAATGCCGTTGTCGTTGAAATTTTATTCATTTACACCGCAGCTTCTTTAGACTTAATATTTAATAAATAATAATAAAAAAAATAAATAAAAAACGCCTTCTTTCAGGTAGAAACTTAAACAGGTTGAAACGAAGGGGGAAAAACATAATGTATTTTCTTGGTATATTGCTTGCTTTTCAGTACCGTTCTACCCATGCAAATGGAAAATTCAGTTAGACATCCGAATAAAATATAATAAAAACTTTATATGTAAACAATAAATTTCGATTGCATATACATTTTTGCAGGTATAAACACGTTACATTACAATTTTTAAATTTTAAGGAATCACACTTATTATTAAATGATTTTATCTTTCAATATTTTAAATTAAGCTAAGTATTTGTTTTTAAAATTCAGTAGCTTAGTGATTAAGGGAGGGGGGGGGGGGAGATTACCTTCAGCAGATGGCTATTATTTGATTTTTACACAATATTAAAAAATTTTTGGAGCTGTAAATATTTCTTCAAGTTTAACAACTTCTTCAGAGTAAATTGTACAGATCTTTGTTTATGTATTCCTTTAAATATATATTTTTAATGAAAAATAATTAGAAATAAGTTTAATTAAGAAATACTAATTAAGGATTTTCAAAAATTTATTTGACATACGCGTGTTGCGAGCAGGATTGCAAAAAATTTTTTTTTGATATATCCACTTAATATTACGTATATATATTCTTAAAATATTGTACATTAACTCCAATCTAAAATAATAATCAAGTTTCCAGATGAAAATATTTTTTTTCCGGCAATTAAACTATAAAATACAAAATTTATGATAAAATTTCAATAAAAGTTTAAAAAATAAAAGTCCTTAAAATGTTAATAAATTAATAATTAAAAGAAATAATATTATTTTCTAACCATTTTACAATTTCTTCCTCTTTTCCAATTTTCGTATTTAAATTAGATTTTTGTTACCTTATACTCAAAATTCTTTGTTCTACAAACCAAAGTACCGTAATTTTGATACAAAGATAAGGCCAGTAAAAAATTAATAATTGGATGTATGCGGAATCGCTGTGAAAATCGAATATATTCAAGTTCAGATTTTTTTTCAAGACATAAAAAAAGCATATTTAGTTATCTCTCATAGAATGTAGGTATGCATTTAAATTTTCAGACAATTTGCTCACTTATTGTGAAGCTTTAGCATTTTGATTATATAGAGAGCTTGAACAAATTTGAACTGAGAAAAATGATTTTAAACATTTAATTTACAAAAATGAGATAATAAAGAGAGATACGTAAAATTTTCCATATTTCCTTTATTGTTTAAGAAGTCACTAATGATAAGGTATGCTGTTTTACCCTACATTCCCCTATTTATTTATTTATTTCTCGGTTGCATATGGTAGAAAAGTTATGTAAGTCGTACTACACTTATTCAGACAATCAGTCATAAAATCTTTATAAGCTCTCAGTTAAATTTATGAAGCATAACAAACCAATTCATTAAATCATGTATATAACACTTTCATCCACTCGTATTTTTAGTTATGTGTTCTGTAAAAAAATGAAGTGAAAAAACAGAAACTTAAGAGCTTTGAAAGTGAAAATGGAACAGAATATAACGTTCTGTTAAAAAAGCGCACTGCATCTAATTCGAAACAAATCGAGGTCAAGAAACGATAAATAAAACAAAAATCATGTAAAAATGTCTTCGTTATTAACGATTGCAAAATGGAGAAATTTGATACAACAGCATTAGAAATGGAAATTACACCCGTCAGACGAGGTTACGGAAAAGTCTTTGATGAGAATAGGGTGAACTGTAAACAGGCCCAGATAAAAGCTCAAAATGACGGCGTTATAATAACATAAGCGTTAGATTTGTAGCTTAAAGGCATCACATTAGTGAAGCATACACACACTATTATTATACCTCTTATCACTCAGATGAAAAATGATATGAATTGGCGTGAGTCTGGATTGCTAGTTTAATGATCTAACAGTTCGAAGTAAATATTTCCTAATGGAAGTTTTCGCTTCTTTATATTCTGTTAAATTTTAAATAGGGTTTTGTTTTATCTCTTCAGTTATAGTAAACCTCCAATTGCATGAATTTTTTTCTATTGTTAAAAAAAAATAAATACTTGATGCTTTTTGAGTTGTGTAAAAGAAACAAAAACGATAATTCATGCATCGGACATAAATTATGAAATGCTTTCCATCAGTATCAGAATATTGTTAAGATATTTCCTTTTTTCATATAAAATTAGACATCTAAACAATTAAAAAAAATATCCAATAAAAAAATTCCATTTTCAACAACTGCTATCTATAACTACTAACGTATGGGAATACTTTCATGTATTCCTGTGCATGATTTATATACACCATGCAACACACTGATAATTAGTTAAGTTTTAAAACGCTGAAAGCACACGTCTATCGATTTCGATCGTAGACAGTCCTGTAACAAATTTTTTTTGTGTGTCTCTGTATATGAGCGAGAGATGCTATATACTCGATAATCTATAGAAAATATGTTGTATAGCGCCCCAGTTTCTATTTAATTATGTTTATTCCTATTTATTCATAGCGGTTTAGTTAAGTTTGAAGTATCGTAACATCAACAAAATACTCCACAATTGTTTTTCCTATCCGCAGAAATCAGAATGAAATGGAATTCTTTTGTGTGTGACTGTAAATGAACTATTAATGCTATGTATTCTATACTTCACACAAAGCGTGTTGCAGTGCACCCAAGATGCATACCAATTTAATTATGTTTCAAATATCGTACATTATTAAAATGAACAGCTATAGACTTTTCCAGATTGAAAATAATGTAGCAGAAATCTTTTCTGTGTCCCTGAAAATGAACTAAGAATTCAACGTACATTATTTCGATTAGCGAACATTCTATAGTAAATCACAATAATATACACTGATCAAAACAATTGTAGGATATTGAGGTTGCCGATGGATCTTGTTTAGATGATCTGGGGAATTGTTCAGAGGATTGATACATGACCAACAGACGTGGTAGGCTATATAAGAAAGAAATTGCGTATGTTTAGCAGAAAAAATTACATTGTATTGAGCATTTGGGTACAAAAGGAAAAAAAAAAACCCACAATTTTTGCATATAAGAAAGAACGAATAAAAAAAGCCGTTTCCATCAAAGAAAATCGTTTTTAGTAAGGGGTATGTATGGTTTCCCCGGACGGACAGCAACATTGAACACCTTCGAGGCATGGAAACAATGAGGCTATTAATGAGGAGCGGGGGTATTCTGTCCCACTCTTCCAGAAGCGCTCTTTCCAGTTCTTGAAGAGAACCAGCAACATGTCCCAAACATGCGACCAGCAACATGTCCCAAACATGTTCTATTGGGTTCATGTCCGGAGAACATGCTGGTGATTCCAGTCGTATGATTCTTTCCTCGAAAAGAAAATCATCCACCAAGCGAGCACGACGTGATCTGCAATTGTCTTCCATTAACATGAAGTCAGCTCCAATTGCTGCAGCGTAAGGGACTGCAATAGGTCTTGGGACATCAACTCTATATCGCTGACCGCTCAATGCTCCATTTTGAATGACGTGGAGGTCGGTGCGCCCATCAATGGGGATGCCAGCATAGACGATCACTCTCCCACCTCCAAATCTGACACTTCAATACACGAGCGCAGGATTGTTTCTAGTGCCACGTTCCCTCCAGATAAAAATACACCTATTGTCAGGAGGAACAGAAAAACGGGACTCGTCAGAAAAAAGAATATTGCGCCATTCATTTCTCCTCCAGTTCACATGCTCTGTTGCCCACAACCTGCGGGCGCAACGGTGCCTTGCTGTTAATGTAACACATACCATTGTTATGCGAGCATACAGACCTACAGCGTGGGCCCGGTTTGACAGATAGAGTCGAAACTGTGGTGCCAGTGGCCGAGCGAAGGTGTTGTTGAAGAAGAGTGGAATTTATATTTCGGTGTCTCCTAACCGTTAGCGTTAAATATCGATCTTATTGGGCGTTGTTGCACAGGTACGACCTTGTCCCGGTCTTCAGCCTGCATTTTCAGTCTCCAAAAAACGGTTTCAGATCCAGGAAATCACACTTTGTGAAATTACTGTGGCTTCTGCTACTTCGACTTGGGTTTGGCCTCCCTCTAACTGACCAACGACTCTCCAAGCTTCTGATTGAGTTAAATGACTTCGTTGAGACATCGCACTCATCGAAACAAAGCACTTACTGAATGTCTATCATTATTTTCCGCTTTGTTTTTCAGTAAGTTGAAAGCCAAATTTCATTCGTTGCCGCTAAAGCATAGTTTTGATGTCAACTAAAAATTTGCATACTCCGAAGTTTGAAAACAAGAAAAATTTGCATTTGTGACTCTCGTCTTCCACTTTCTGCAAAAAAAAAAAAAAAAAAAAAAAAAAATCGTTTATACCGTTATTTTATATAAGACTTAGAATATCCTTTAATTGTTTTGAATAGTGTATATAAAAAAAATGACAGTATTTTAACGTAAAATTTTAATTTGCAATTTATATGCAGTTTAAAACATTAAAACTTGAAAAAGAGATCTATTAACATTTTAAACACTATCTTGAATGAATAATACATTTTTCGAAAACCCATTGCTTATATATACTTGTGTTTAAAAGAGTTTATTCCACTCGTTGTTTTACAGACAAGCAAAGAAAAATACAGACATTGATTTTACTACCGACTGGTTTAAGAAAATAGAAATAGATATATTATGCTAAAAAGTGGAATATAAATTTCTTGAATTTATTTGGCTACGGCTATATGTCACAGCTCACTTTCTTTCTTTTTGCTAAGTTAAAAAGCCTTTTGTTTACTAGATTAAAAAGTATTTTGCAGTCTTTAGACAACAAAAGATTTAGAACATATGCTATAATCTCAATTATGTTAAATGAATAGCTTATAAATGAAAAACATTGAATAAATCAAATTGTTATTTTTCAAAACACAATTATGAATAGTCATAAACGTATATTCTTACAATTTTAAACACTTTTTTAGCGTTATCACTTGGCGTTTTCAAAGTTCATTTATGAATACAATTTCTTTCACCACGCTGGCTCTCACCTAATGTATATTAACATTTAACCATTTATTAAAAGATCACTTCAACTAAACAACTTGTATGATACATATCTTCCCATTCAATACCTCCAGACCTGCGTCATTTAATTATGCATTCAAACATTATTATGCTGTAATTTACCTTATTAGGTCTAGAAAATGACATGCCTTTTAAGTATCGTACATTGTAACTTTAATGATCACATGTTATATCCAGCAATACGCAAGGATGAAGAATGCGTTGTAAATAATACAAAAGAAATTAAAATTGTGAATAATAGCAAGAATGACATTCTTTAGAACGAGGGTGGCTATTGTTCTGTGATGAATATCTTTACGTTGAAACATGTGTAATTTATAAATAAGCAAAACAAGTTGATTTACCTTAAGATATTTTCACCAATTATTATGAATAACCAGCTTGTTCAAAACAGTTATTAACTGTATTGCTCAAATCAACTGTGAATGTTTTAATTAATCATTCTTTAACTCTTTCAGGGACAAGTAATTCAGCTGTTCTAATGTTGAAATCTCACCAAAATTTACGAACGATTCCATTTAAAAACAAATAAATTCAATAGAGAAACAAGTAATATAAAAATTTTGTTTTTAAAGTCAATTCCTACTTAGGCCATCAAAGAAAAAATTAATATAATCAAGCTAATATGAGTTTTTGTAGCATTAAAATATCTCAATTTGTTGATTTTCTATAAGCAAGTAGGTTTACAATGGAACTGTATGGGAATTTCGCGAAATATTACAGATATCGCCAAGTTGGCGTCACTTTTGGTGACTCATTTTGGCTGCCAAATTTGGCGACAAACTTGGCGGTATTTGGCGACAGAACAGGGTCCCCCCTCTATGGTAACCCTTATTGATAATACTTTCATTGAAATTCAAAAACCAATGGCGGCCATTTTGTTTCCCATGCAAAACTAAAATTAATTAATTAAAATTTAATTAATTAATTAATATTTGAAAAAACTTTATTAACATCAATTGTCATCCAGTACAAGTTTAAAAAAAATTATTTCAACCTGATAGGATGAATAATGAGTATTTTATTAACGATTGAAAATTTGTGCAAGATAAATATATAAATATATAAATAAATATAGGGAGAGTGTGAGCTAATAGTAGGAATTGAATAAAGTAAATTATAAAAGAAAAATTTTATTAAAATATTCTAGTACAAATTTTAATTAAAACTGTTAAAACATGCGTAATTTATAAACCAGCAAAACGAGTTGATTTACCTTAAGATATTTTCACCAGTTATTATGAATAATCAGCTTGTTTAAATCAGTTATTAACTAAATTGTTCAACTCAACTATGGATGTTTTAATTAATCACTATTTAATCCTTTAAGAGACAAGTAATTCAGTTGTTGTAATGTTGAAATCTCAACAGAATTTGAGAGCAAATCCATTTGATATTAAATAAATGCGATAAAAATAATTCACGTAAATTATAAAATCAAAATTTTATTAAAATATTCTGGTACAAATTTCGATTAAAGCTAAGTGGTTTAACCCTTTTCAAAGCATTAATCAGCACGACATAATTTATGATAATAAACAAATATTTTAAATTTAATGTATGAGGAATAAATATAGAGGAGAGAAATTGATATTTTCATTGTCACAATATAATTATAAATAAATAAAGATCACAATATAATTATAAATATATAAATTACAATTTTAAATACTTTTCTAGTGATATGGCATAGCGTTTTCAATGTACATTTATGAATACTATTTCATTCAATACACATTCTCTCATCTATGTATGAAAACATTTAACCATTTATTAAAAGATCGCGCTAACAGAACATCCTGTATTATACATATCTTTCAATTGAATACATGCAGCCCTACGTCATTTAATTATGTATTCAACACTATTATGCTGTAATTTACTTTATAGGAAAATAAAATACCTTTTAAAGATCATGCATTGTAACTTTAATGATCACATGCTACATCCAGCAATAAACAAGGTTGAAGAATGCATTGTAAATGATACAAAAGAAATTAAAATTATGAATAATAGCAAGTGTGACATTCTTTGGCACGTGGGTGGCTATTGTTCTGTGATGAATAACTTTACGTTAAAACATATGTAATTTATAAATCACCCAAATGTGTTGATTTAACCGGAGATATTTTCTACAATTATTATGAATAATCAGATTGTACAAAACAGTTGCTACTGTTTTGTTCAGCTCAAATGTGAATGTTTTAATTAATCACTCTTTAATAAGTATGACACAAGTTATGATAATAATAAAATAATTTCAAAATACATATATGTAGAATAAATATAAAGGAGGAAATTTCACGAATACGAAAATAAATTGATATAATAAACATTTTGTTTCTGAAAATTGTAATTTGTGATTTTTAAAGATTTTCCTTTAATTAAGTTATCATAAAAACAAATATAATATTTTTTATGTTTTGCTTTATTCGCTCATCAAACCTCAATCAAACTAAATTGATAAAATTTTTTTTTAACAGCGAGTTGACGAATAAAAATGCCCTAAAGATGGAAACGGCCCTAATCAACGCAACCCGACCCACCAGGGAGGAGTCGGATTTTTGCTGATTGCGGGTCGGGTCGACTTAATTTTTTTTCAGTTTTAGGTCGGTTTTATGTTAGAATTTCACTCTTGCTAGCCGGGTTCAAGTTTACCCGATTTTTGAACAGAAAATCAAAAATAAATTTTTAAATGAAAACAACATACTTTAATTTGAATGTATATATATTGTTTTTCTAAAGATAAAAAATGAAGGAGAAAATTGTTAATAAAGATATAACTATAGGCTACTTTTCCATAATTGCATAAATACAAGGTGTCCGAAAACACCTGTATACATTTTAAAATTCGATATAAAATCAAGTATTTGTCGTACAGGAGTGCGGCTTGAACTAAAATACTTCTCAGGATGAAATGTTTCCTTCAAGCGAATTAAAATAATTATTTTCAAATTTTGATTATAGATGACGCCACTTGTACGTTTGTTTGCTTTCAAACATGCGTTTTTTTTTTATTTATAGACTAGCAGACCCGCCCGGCGTTGCCCAGGGTTTGTAAATAATAACCTTAAACAAAACTTAAGTTTGTATGATTTTATATCTTTGGAAATTCTTTTAAATGAACCTAATATCGGATGCTCCATTGCCTTCCGCAGTGTCTAATGTGTTCCCATCACACTTCTTTCCGAACGAACCTGTAATCTAGGTCCCCACTACATATGGCAGCATTTACTGGAAGTGCCCGCACATGCCGGAGACAATCGAAGACCAAGTTGAGTGAGCCAAACCTCGTAGGAATTAAGCCCACAGAAACAAAAAAAAAAAAGAATGTGCCATTAATGTTAGAAAATGTTGGTAACTAAAGTCTAAGATAAAATTTCATAATGCAGAAAGTAGCTGAATTGTAATCTAAGTTGAAGGAAGCAAATACCATTGAAATTGGGCCCTTAAACCCGAGGAAATAATGCGCCACCAAGCGGTGGAAGATGCCTCCTCACCTTGTAAATTTCATGAATGACTGTTAACACTAACAAAATATTTAATAAACGGATGAAATCCCTTATCTAAAGTTACATTTAATGTAACGCGATTTTTAATTTACGGCAGTAATGAGTAGACGTAAGTTAATGCTGAAAAAGGAGATTAATGTTCGAAAAAAGTTGGTAGCTGAGGTATAAAGAAAGACCGGGCCCTAAGGGACAGGGTCTTGACTGGAATGTAGTTGGATATAAGAAAATTTTTTAGGGGTTTTAAAGTAGCTGGAAGACGCTAAAACTAAGTTAAAGAAAATTGCAATAGAATAGGATAGTTTTTAAAGAAGCTGCAACAAAGGCCCCTTGAATACGATTAATATTCAAAATTGGTGGTAGCTGAAGTCTGCAATTTTTTTTGTCGTCCATTTCGTAGCTGGAGAACCTAAGAGGTTGTTAGGAAAAAAAGTTCCTGAATCGGACCATTTTTAAGGAAGCTATAACAGTGAGCCGAAAAGGGCCCTAACATGAAAACATGTTTAAATGTTTTAGTACTTAGCGTTTTAGACCTTCAATTAGTCAAAATTAATCATAGAGTATGAAATAATTATTAGAATAATATTTTAAAGAAATGCCAAAAAATGTGGTAAATGCTTAAAAAGGGGCCCTAGAGCTCCAATAAAAATATGAGGGTGCTGGTCTAGAGGGAAGAGTCCAAGACTCAATTTGAAAATCATGCAATGAGAAGGTGAGAAAGTTAGGGTGTAAAAAATGCATAGCACACAAAAAGTTCAAGGGGCCTCGGATCGGGCCCTAAAGGACCCTAAGGTGCCCAAGGATTTTAACTGGAATATAGAAACTGGAGAATAACTAAATGGAAAAATGTTTCTAAAAATGAAGAACGGATTAAGAGAGGCAATTTATTAATAATTTATGGTGCAAAAACTTCATGGGGACTTCTACCGGGCCTCAAAGGGGAAGGGACTTAAGTGGGATGTAGTTTGGTATAAATACACTTTTTAGTAGTTTTTAAAGTAATCTGAGTACACTAGAACTATGGTAAAGGAAATTGCAAGGAATTCGGATCATTTTTAAAGAAGATTCACCAAGGGCCCTAAGAAGACGATTTATATTCAAAATTGGTGGTAGTTGAAGCCTTTTTTTTTTTGTCTTTCATGTAATAGCTGGAGAACCTAAGATGTTGTTAGAAAAAAAAAAGCTAGTGAATCGGACAATTTTTAAGGGAGTTATAATAGGGGGCCCAAAGGGGGCAAACTGATAGTTGAGGAAAGGCCCTAACATGAAAACATGTTACAACGTTTTAGTACATAGCGTTTTATATCTTCGATTAGTTGAGATTAAGCATAGGGTACGAATTAATCAGTAGAATATAATTTAAAAGAAATATGCAAAAAAGTGGGTAATTGCTTAAAAAAGAACCCTAGGGCCCCAATAAATATTTGTGAGTGTTGGGCTAAGGAGAAGAGTTCAAGACTCAACTTTAAAATTACGCATTGCGAAGATGAAAAAATTAGGGAGAACTGAGATATTGTTAGAAGAAAAAGCTAGTGAATCGGACTATTTTTTAGGGATTTATAATAGGGGGCCCAAAAGGGGCCAACTGATAGTTGAGAAAAGGCCCTAACATGAAAATATGTTACAACGTTTTAATATTTAGTGTTTTAGATCTTCGATTAGTTCGTGTACTTCGATTTTTCATAGGGTTCGAATTAATCATTACAATATAATTTAAAAGAAATGTGAAAAAAATTGGGGAAATGCTTAAAAAAAGGCCCTAGGGCAACAATAAATATATGTGAGTGTTAGTCTGAGGAGAAGAGTTCAAGTATACCTTAAAACTGCGCATTGCGAAGGTGAGAAAATTAGGGTGTGAAAAACGCATGGCACACTAAAAATTTAAGGGGACCTTGACCGGGCCCTATAGGACCATAGACGGACCCATGGTCTTAACTGGAATGTAGATACGGGAGAATAACTAAATGGAGAAAGTATCCCAAAAATGAACATCGGATAAAACGGAAGCAATTTATTAACAAGTTGTACTAAAACTTCACGGGGCTCTGTACCGGGCACCTTGCAAGCGGGCCAGGGTTTTAACTGAAATGTAGAAATGGGGTAGAAACTGGAAGGAGAATTCACCCCAAAAACGATGAAGATGTGATAGAACAGAGGCATGTTATTAACAATTTAGTGCACTAAAACTTCAAGGGGACATGTACTGGGCCCCTTGTTAGGGTGTCAGGGTCTTAACTGAAATGTAGAAATACGGCAGAAACTAAAAGGAGAATCCAACCCAAAAACGACGAAGATCGGATAGAAAAGAAGCATATTATTAGCAATTTAGTGCGCTAAAACTTCAAGGGCCCTGTACCGGGCCCCTGGACAGGTTGCCAGAGACTTGACTGAAATGTTGAAATGAGGTAGAAACTAAAAGGAGAATTCACCTCAAAAACGAACGAAAGAGATCGGATAGAAAAGAGGCTTGTTATTAACAATTTAGTGCACTAAAAGTTCATGGGGCCCTGTACTGGGCCCCTTGCAAGGGTGCCAGGGTCTTATCTGAAATGTAGAAATTGGGTAGAAACTGAAAGGAGAATTCACTCCAAAAACGAAGAAGATCGGATAGAAAAGAGGCATGTATTAACAATTTAGTGCACTAAAACTTCAAGGCCCCTGTACCGGGCCTCTGGACAGGGTGCCAGAGACTTGACTGAAATGTTGAAATGAGGTAGAAACTAAAAGGAGAATTCACCTCAAAAACGAACGAAAGAGATCGGATAGAAAAGAGGCTTGTTATTAACAATTTAGTGCACTAAAAGTTCAAGGGGCCCTGTACTGGGCCCCTTGCAAGGGTGCCAGGGTCTTAACTGAAATGTAGAAATGGGGTGGAAACTGAAAGGAGAATTCACTCCAAAAACGAAGAAGATCGGATAGAAAGAGGCTTGTTATTAACATATTAGTGCACTAAAACTTCAAGGGGCCCTGTACCGCTCCCCTTAACAGGGTGCCAGGGTCTTAACTGAAATGTAGAAATGGGGCAGAAACTAAAAGGAGAATTCACCCCCGAAACGACGAAGATCTGATAGAAAAGAAGCATGTTATTAGCAATTTAGTGCACTAAAACTTCAAGGGCCTTGTACCGGGCCCCTGGACACGGTGCCAGAGTCTTAACTGAAATGTAGAAATAGGGCAGAAACTAAAAGGAGAATTCACCCCAAAAACGACGAAGATCGGATAGAAAAGAAGCATATTATTAGCAATTTAGTGCACTCAAATTTCAAGGGCCCTGTACCGGACCTCTGGACAAGGTGCCAGAGACTTGACTGAAATGTTGAAATGAGGTAGAAAATGAAAGGATAATTTACCCGGAAAACGAAGAAGAGGCATGTTATTAATGCTTTAGGGCATAAAAACTGAAAGGTGTCCAGGGGCCCCGGCCCTTAAAAAATTTAAAATAAGAGCCTCAGGTGTATCAGGACATGTCTTGGACTAATCACATCTAAATTTTCAGACTTCTACGTGCGGTAGTTTTCGCTAGTCATCGCACGCAGACAGACACACACAGAGAGAGATTTATTCTTTTATTAGTATAGATTAATTTTGATGCTGTGCCTCAGAAATGAAGACTCCCAGCGCTGCGAGTCGTCATTATCAATCTGCATGTGAACTTTTGGAGCTCATCTATTTTCCACTCTAATGAATTTTTTTTTAATGAATTTATTTGCATTTAACTTAAGAATATCGGTTTTTAGTATCCTTTCAATTCGAAATTAAACATTTTAGCTGCGTAGCTGAATTTGTACAAGCAAGAATAAAAACGTACAAATAATAATTTTAATGTTGATGTTAGTGCTGTTAATTATTAATTTATCATGTTTGTCTTTAAAACATGTTCGTTGAACATGGAAATGTTTATTTGAGAACTGATAGCATCCGCAAAAGTAATATGCCAGGTTGAGAAAACAGATTGATACACTATAAAAACTACTCGGAAACGTTTCCGAAACTCACTGGCTGCAAAAGAAACTTTGTGTTCATAAAAGTTTCTTTAAATATTGAAAATTTTGTAGTTACCGCGTTTTCTAAAGACAAAGATCGTTTTACAGATTCGTGGGGGAATCAGAAGAGATTATTGTGTGTTTTCGTTGGTGCTTCTATTATTTTTTTCTGGATTAAGAAATATTTGTATTTTCGACTTCGTAAATTTTACAATGAAATGTGTTTCTGTAATAAATCTGTAATAAACATTTGAGTATATTTTAACTTGTAATTGACATATATTTTACAGCTATTATACACCTTTATTTAGACGAAAAAGAGATTTTGCGAATGTAAAATGTAAATATCTTTCTATAATCCTTCTGCATTAGATAATAACATACTTTTCATAACGACATCCATAGAATTTTGCTTTCAAAAGTACTGAGAAATGACAAATTTTTATCAAATATTGCATAAAAGTCCCTTTCCTATGCTTGACATTACATATTTCCTATATTTGTATTTACAGTCAAATAAAATCTCGTAAATGTAACATGAAAACGTCCTTCTATAATGTTACATTAGATAATAGCATGCGTTTTTAGATTTAAAATAGAAGACTAAAAGTCTGTAATGTCTTCATTTTTTTCTGCTTTCTAAGATAATGTACTAGAAATATGTATGCATGTATACTTTCTATCATAAAAATTACTAAGGAAAATTTATAGTACAGAATATAAATTTACGATAAAATGTTAGCTATATATAAGTAGTCGAAATATCTTCTGAAATTGCGGTACTATATTTTTATACTAATGTACTAAAGTTTTAAAGAATAAAAATATTTTTTGGGACACTATTGTTTTTATAATAGTATAAAATTATAGCTTATGTTAAACTATAAGTCATTTAATGGAGTTATGAATAAAGATGTACATATACGGTAGATTCTGTTGCGAGTGAAGTAACTGAGAAAGTTGTCACAAGATGGCGGCTGATATTTTACACCGGATAAACAGTTTCTGATTACCGACGAAGCTAAACTTCTGCCAGAAAATTTTGAATTGAAAATCTCTCCTTATTTTAGCATCTTATTCCTACTAAAATTCTCTGGCAAATTTGATAAAATTTTTTATTCGCTTTTACTGGTGGGAGTTTGCCTGAGTATTGCAACATATTTCACTGACACTTGCAGGAGGTTGTTTAGGTTGTCACAATATGGCGGAAACGCAGGGCCTGACTATAGCAGAAGTAAACTGCTACCAGTAAAAATGAGTATGTGCTTTTGGCCATAATTATGGCTGAAATTCTAGATTAATAAGGCGTTTAAATAAGGAGAAAAAATCTATTGAATTTTACTGGTGGAAGCTTGATCTGGTTGTAATGAGCCACTGGGAAACCGGTTAGAGATCAAGCCTCACTATTTGAGGATATGCCATTTCCTCTTTATTGTTAGTTCCTTGAGAGATTTACGCGCAAATATATTAGGTCATCAAGTGTGAAACTTGTGATTACAAAAAAAGCCAGATTAGCAAGGGGGTAATCTTCCACCAGTAAATTTTAATAGAATTTTCTTCCTATATAAACGCCATATTCATGACAAAATACTGTCATGAATAACACAAAAATTTCTATTCTTTTTACTGGTGGAAGTTTGCCCCGTTCATCGTCTGGCCCTTTTGTAGTCACAAGTTTCATACTTGGTGACCTGATAATTTCTTTGGTAACGTGAAAATGTCCTTCTGTAATATTGCATCATATAATAACATACTTCTGTAGATTTAATACGCGAGGTTAAAATCTGCAACATCTTTTTTTTTTCTACTTTGCCAAATAATGAAGTAGAAATATGGATGCTCGTATACTGGCAACTATGTATACTTGAACTACTATGTATACTTGTATACTTGTGATTACAAAAAGGCCAGATTACCTTTTGCGACATCTACTACTATGTATACTTGAACGACTATGAAATAATCTTCACACAATTTTTTCAACTCCATTTACAGGTAAATAAGGTTTAGTAAATATAACATGAAAATTTTCTTTTGTAATTAAGCATTAGATAATAACACACTTTTTCTAGTTTATTTTTTTTTCTGTTTTGCAAAATAAGGCAGTAGAATTATATATGCATGCAGTAGTGGCTCGTGACTGGGTTTTTGGGAGGCACTAAATGCATAGCTGAAAAATTTATTCTTTTGTTACCATTATTTTTTTCAAGAATTCTTTCCTGTTTAATGGCATAACTTTCTGAGAATAAATAAAGCAAATATTTCTTTTGAAAAATTGTGGTTAGAAGTGGTAAAATTGGGAGCAATGCATTTAGGGCCCTAAATAAAGTCAGTTACAAGCCGCAACTGTATGTATGTATACTTTCGTTTCAAAAAGAATTTAAGAAAATTTATAGTGCAGAAAATGATTTTTCGATAAAATCAATGGTTTATGTAAATAGTCGAAATACGGGGAAATTACAGGAAAAAACTTTGCCTTTAGCGACCTTCCCGTTCAAGGAAACAAGATGGCATTTGAGATGTGGTTATTTTATAGTATGGGCTACAGATGAGGCAAAGACCAATAATCGAGCTCTCACAGTTGTTATATTGACAGAATTTCGAAAATTTTAAATGGCAATACCCGATTTTTTTAAATCGTGAATGGATCTTCGCGGTAAAACATAACAAATAGAGTTAACTATTTTAGATGTAGAAATGCCGACATAAATCAAACTCAAAGAAGAACGTGCTCCACGTGTGCTGCAAGAACAAATTGGTGACATTGCTATATACCGCCATTTCATTAAAATAAACCGCAACCCTTTTTTTCTCTTGAATTATTTAAAACTAGCAGCCCTTGGTGACCAGTTTGGTCTCCCTTAAAATTTATGTTTCGGAAAGCATGCTAAGCATTGTATCATGTTACATTTATTCGTAATTGAGTTTACTTGGGCTCCCTTAAATATAATTAATATGATCCCTTAAGCTAATATTAGTTTTTGTTGAATAAAAATATCTCAATTTGCTGATTCTCTGTAAGCAAGTAAAACCTATTGGTTTGCAATGGAAGTCAATGGGAATTTGGCGAAATATTGGAGATATCGCCAAATTTGGCAATATATCACCAAGTTGGCGTCAAACTTGGCGGTATTTGGCAACAGAACGGGGTCCCCCTTTGGTAACCCCCCCCCCCCCTTATAGGTATGGAGATGCCTTAAATGCTGTTCAATAACCAAATAGATGCGTTTCATTCGGGCGTTGCCATTAAACAATTAACAAATAATCGCGATTTCTGTTGCACGTACGATAGAGGAATATATATATAGATTTTTGGTATAAACATCAAATCCGCTAAGTGAGACTGATATGATAAACTTATTAAATGTGAGATGCTGCATTGGTTTCATCAGCGATTTAGTGATGCCCATAGTTACCCCATGTTATGCGTCACCGTCTGTGAACGTAAACAATTAAATTTTTATAATCCAAGTAGAAATATTTTTTTGTTTTTTTTCGAATGTATGGGTGCATTTTTTCTTCCCACTGCCTTTCTTTGCACTTTGTTTATGCGGCTATTTCCAATGTTAAATTAGTTTTTATTGTCATTTATGTTTTTTCACAGTGAAGATAAAAAATTAGGTGTTGCTATTTACAATTTTCGACATTAATAACCGCATTCCAAATGACATCCCGTTTCATAATCACCCTGTATCTTCAGAAAATATGCTACAGTATTAATATGATAATGATATAATGTATTGCGGTATTACTGAAAAATAGCAAAGTTTCCTCTGGAACACACTTTTTAATATTATTTTATAATATTTCAGAAAAATATGTCTACCTAAAACTGCATTATTGAAATTTTAGAAGGATACGAAAGTAAGCTTATATGGTTTGAAGTGCACTAAGAAGAGACAAATTTTATCAATTATTACATAATGGAATGGTTGCCATTACAGCCATTCCTATATTTCCGAATAGAAATATATCCTTTATATAATGATTAAATAAGAGGGATATTAATCTTCCGAAATAGTGGCACTCGGAAATCGGAATGCCTGGCCGCTATGGTAAGTCAGATATCGATGCATGACGCATTTTTTACACACTTCCATAGCTGATATCTCTTAGGCTTTCTTGCCCGACTAAAATGCCATCTAAAAATTCTTTGCTTATTTAGCTGTAGATCTCGCGAATACATAAGAAGAATTATACTAGTAAATTACAGTGGTACACTAAACGTAAAAATTTGAAAATATGCACTTATACTACATCTATTTACAGGCAAATAAGATTTTCTAAATAGGGTAGATGTACCAGTAATGGACAGCCTTAAGGAATTTTGTTAAAAAATATTTTTTAATTAACAGTTATAATCATTATATCCCAGTTTTTTTCAATATTATATTAATTTATCAACAATATTTAACCATTCTCATAGTCTCATTTCTGAATATGAATCAAAATTTAATTGAAAATAACAGAAATATGTGAAAACACCTAAAATTCCAGTAATGGACACCTCACAAAAAGTAATTGATATAATTGTTTTTGTAACTGTATTTAGTACCAAAATTTAATGAAAGCATGCCAATGAAACAAAATAGTGATTTTCAAATAAATATAATAATTAGAATATCAATAATTAATAAAATATTTGTGAGAAATATTCACTGTTTAAATTATTGTGATTGTCACAAGATCAGTATTTTAATTATTTTAGTCAGATGGCTAAAAATACTAAATGTCAGGGAATTACTGTTATCAAATTATTGACAGTGAGAGTTTAGAGCGATAATAATAATAATAAAAAGTTTTGGAATATATTATTCACTTATATATTATTAATATGAATTATTCTTAATCGTACATTTCTCATTGCTTTTAACAGGCAAACTTCCCGAAATTACTTAATATATTACTTGAAGTAATTAGTATTACAAATATGAAAGAAATTATACTGCGGGGTGAATGTTTTAAATACTAAATAAAATAATTTCAAAATATAACTGCAGAACTGAGAGGCCACTGATCAGCAAATTTATTAATTTCATTACTACTATAAATTTAAGTAATGTTACATTATTTTTTTTTTCAGAGATGAATAAGAAAATATGTAAGACAGAAAATAATATATTTTTAACAACTGCTGTAACTTAATTGTTTTTATATAATGTAGAAGGATTGAGCCCTATGAGCCCCTCTTTCCCCTATGCCTTTAAAACATATTATCTGCTTCCTGATTTGTTTTATTGATTGCCTTTTTACGGGGAAATAAGATTTCTTAAAAGTAACATGAGAATGTCGTTCTGTAATATTGTATTAGATAACAACATTATTTTTTAGATTTAAAATGCAAGTAATATTTTTTTTTCTGCTATGTAAAATAACGCAGAAGAATATGTACTTCCTTTTACAAAACGAACTTAAGAAAATTTATTGTACAGCAGATAAATTTACGATAAAATCTAAGCTTTATATAAGTAGTCGGAATATCTTCAGAAAATGTGTTGCAGTCTAACCCACTTTCATATCAGATGCCGTAGGGGAGAGAGCAGGGAAAACATAAACAAACTGAAATGTGTTCGAGAAGAGCATCAAAAGTTTTCTTCCTTTTCTAACAAATGTATGCATGGTTTCTCTATTCGTATATTTGGATGCCTATATATGCATAAGCATGCATGTACTCTCAGAGAATGTCATTTTCGAAGAATATTCAAGCAAGCGTTGTAGTGTTCAAATAAACAGTCAAAACTCAATCCACAAAAATGAGATTTTCTTTTTCTTTTTTAGAAATCTTATTTTTATTTTCATTTGTTAGTTCTTTATTTATTTGCTCCTTCACTATTTTTCACGCATGCAAAGTAAGTTCGGAGAAGAATATGGAATGTTTTCTTTCATTTTTCATGAATTTTTTTTTGCAAATGTAATTTATTTTTTTCGCCGAGCAATGTAACATGTTACTCGTGACTTTTTTTCAAAAAATATAAATTAGTCAACAGAGATCTTGTGTTTAGTGATTCATTTCAATGTGGATTTGCATAAGAATTATTTTTGTTGTACGTGAAAGCTATAGCAAATTACCAATTTCAGATCCAAATTTCTTAAAGTGCACCAATAATTTCTTTAAAGGCTTACAGAGGGGAGAACAATATTTGTATTATCTAGCTAGGGCATCATAAAAATGCGTCACATATTATTAGAAAAAAAAAATATATATATATATATATATATATATATATATATATCAGTACTAATAAAAATGTTATTTTGAATTCGGAGAAAATACCTTTAAATGTATTAAGAAATAAACTAAAACTTCAAAACATACGAATTGGAACAGACATACTTTTACCTTAAAGGTGTACCGTGCAAAAGAAAAAAAAAATACATTAAAATTTCCTGACATTAAAGAAATGTTTTATAAAGCAATGTAACACACTCAGAAGTGAATACTCAGATTTCACGAAATTTTCTTTGTTTTTGACGAAACGGTTTCCTGGAATATGCTCCGAGCGAACATTTCGTCAAATTGATGAAATTACTTTCTTCACTTGTTTGACGATATAAATTTCCTCAAAAAAGTGCCGGTGGCGCCATCTATTGAACAGTTTGGAAGCTCCTCTACCAAGGGAAGAAAAAAATCACTTCTCGTTTTCCTCGGCATGATTTGAACCCGCGGGCTTTGGGGTGGGAGACACTTGCTCTACCGACCAGGCTATTGGGGACTTATGTGAATGTGCTTTTTGACTGATCTAATGAAAGCTGCCGCGTAATTATATTTTTATAAGATAGATTCTAATTTTATCGGTGCTGAAAGTTTTAAGGAAGGCTAATTTATTATTATGTTTTTCTCATGGTCAATGAATAATTATAATATGGCTTGATTAAATCATTTATTAGTGAAATTTTCTTTGCTCAATGGATGGTTAGAATATGGTCTGGTTAATTTGTTGCACACAAATAACGAACTGTGAAGTGCATATTGCGTGAGATTTTATCACGTTGAATAGATGGATAAGATTTTAACACTTTACTGTTTATAAAAGGGAGAGGGATCAATTATGTTTATTTTTAATCTGATTAAAAACAGAATATACTTCTTAAATAAATTTTTAAAAAAGATATCCCGGATCTTTGAAATTTTATTGATTAAATTTTCTTTTTTGATGTTTTTGAACACAGGAAATATATTCTTTTCGAATTAAAACATAACGAACAGCAACATAAGTAATAATAATAATAAGCATTCCTAAAAATTTTAACAGCTAAAAAAATAACTTATGAAGAAACAATAGCTACCTATATTTCAGTATTTTCTGAAAAGCACTAAAAAGTGCTGTTTTAAAAATAAATTATTACGGGACTAATACAAACAAGCAAATATCTGCTTGCTAAAATCGCAGGATTTGAGGAGGTACAGCAACGGTGTCCTTAAAATGCATTGAGTCTCACCGTGATTGAGGAAAAACTTTCGTCAAATATCTGAGAGTTTACCTTTCCTTAAAAGTCACGTGATGGTGATAGGAAATGATCGTCAAAAACGACGAAATACAGCTTGAGGATTGCTAAATCGTCAAAGGTGAGAATTCTATTTCTGAGAGTGAACATTGTAGTTAATCACAATTCTGGAAACATTCCCCTTATTACCAGAAACCTTTAGATGAAGAATAAAAAGAAACGTTATAAACTAAAATGTAGCTGAAATTAAGAGAAACTTCTTTTTCAAAATTTATGATCAGCAGAATAACAGCTTTATTTCAGAAACATTTCTTTTCGTATCAGAAAAATATTTTCTGGGGTTTCTGATTGACCCTCTAGGGTTCGTACGGTTCCTTGAATTTCAAGACTAAGAAATTCTTCGGTACCAGTATTTTCTGATAGAAACTCTTTCTTTAAAAAAAGCGAAATTTCGCGCGTTTAAACTACATTTATTTTTCTATAAAAAAAATACTGATATTTGGCCTTGAAAGTAATGGTACCCGTACGAACCCTACTCTCTTCCAAAAGGCTTTTGAAGTTATTGTTCTAGAATCGTGCATAAGTACGAGGTTGCATTGAATTTTTCGGAAGGTTATATGATGTATTAGGACAGTTTTCGAATTTTTGAGTGTATACACAATCTGTTTTATACAGAAAAGAAACATGAACAGACCTTTTTTGTATATTAAAAGGTATATACCCATTCTTCTACACTGGATAGAATGAGCTAAAATAATATATCTAGAAATTATAGCTTCGTTTCCCCCCCTTTTTTTTTAACCACACGAAGACGTCTCTCAATCCAATGAAGTTGTTGGTCAATTTTATATTAAAGTGGAGATTTCTTTTTTCTTTTCTTTTCTTTCTTTTTTTTTTTTTTTTTTTACCAGCTTAATAGCATCGTGACACGAAATCGAACAAACTGTGAAATCACGAACACCTGAATGCAATTTTAAACTTCTGCCACTCTATTGCCACCACATTACATGGAAAAGGAGTTATTTTGACATTACTGTAGAGATCGATGTCCTATTTCCTAACAAGGTGCAAATAACTCAGAAATTGATCACTTTGATTTCACAATGGTGTTGGAGACTTCCCAGTGACCACAAAAGAGTCACGAAGACACGGTCGCCTAAGAGTCACAATATGATGACTTAAGAAGTTTTCAAACTCAAAGTGGTAACTTTATGACACACGTTTTAATTCATTTTTGTTTGGAAACGCGTGCAATTGGCAGTTGTTATTATTCAGAAACTATGTGATCGAAAGATGGTTTCCATGTTTCGGTAAACACAAAAGATCGTTCAGAAAATACTGTAAAATTTGCCGCTTTGAACTGAATTTCCGAACGAATGGAGAAAAGAAGTCGAAGAAAGGAGAAAAAACCGATTGTTACGTGACTCAAAATTGCTTGCAACTCGAGAAATAATTTATTTATAAAAAAAAATGCAAAATTTCTTTCAATTCTAAATCGCTTCTATAATCAGCCTGCTTGTTCATTTTTAAACTAAAAGCACAAAATTGGCAAGGCTGATTATTGAAGCGATTTAGAATCGAAAGAACTTTTGCATTTCTTTTTATAAATAAATTATTTCTCGAGTTATAAGCGATTTTGGGTCATGTGACAATCAGTTTTTCTACTTTCTC
Source organism: Maratus speciosus (assembly GCA_963932465.1). Lineage (NCBI taxonomy): Eukaryota > Metazoa > Arthropoda > Arachnida > Araneae > Salticidae > Maratus > Maratus speciosus. The sequence continues at coordinate 412,221,999 of OZ010787.1, read as the reverse complement.
CGACTGCTTTTCTCCCTTGGTCCGGAAATTCGGTTCAAAACGACAACTTTGACAGTATTTTCTGAAAGATCTTTTGCTTTTACCGAAAAATGGAAAACGCCTTTCGATCACATAGTTTCTGAATAACAACACCTGCCAATTGCACGCGTTTGCACACAAAAATGAATTAAAACTTGTGTCATAAAGTTACCCCTTTAGATTTTAGAACAACTTTAAATCACCAAATTTTAGTCACCGTTGTTATTCTGACACTTGTAACCATTTGTGAAGTCACATGTACAGGTTGTGCTATTTGTGCAGATAAATCAAAACAATTGCTTAGATTTTGTAAAAATTGTAGTTTGATAAATGATTTTGAAATATGAGGGAAGTTCTTGAAGCAAAAATATAGTTATACAGTGCGTCTCAAAAGTAAATGGACATGCGTTTTTTTTTAATTAACCGTTCAGAAAATGAAGCAATAATCAGGAAAAAAATAATAATCATATGGAATCATACTATAGGTTTATTATCACAAAGAAATACCGTATACGTTTTATAGAATTTTTGTTAAAAAAATTTAAATCAAAATATCCTGTTATAAAAATATATGGAGTTTTCGAGTATTTATTATTTAAATTCAAATCAAATTTTGCTTCCATTCCTTTGAATTATCTTGAAAATCTTATCAGGCATCTTTTGAACTAGTGCTTGGAGAATGTGTGGCTGTAAAGAAAACCAGTTCTGCTCTACTTGTTCCTTTAATTCCTGAATAGTCGAAAATTGACGACCATGGGATAACATGTCTCATGCAGGTACTTCCCAAAGGGTTTTAATTCGATTCAGTTCTGTTGTGATGGCTGGTCAGTCTATAAGAGTTACTTGGTTCTGCGTAAGCCAAGCTATTGTTAAATGGTAGGTGTGAATCGATACATTATCCTGTAGAAATTTCCAGTTTTCCTCTTTTCCTCTCTTAAGATGTTTCCAATTAGAAGTAGATTCCTTTTAAGGCATTTTGATAATCCCCAGAGTACGGTCGACCGATAAAAAAAGCAAAATTTGTTGTACGTGATGCGGCCACATCATAAGAAAACCCCCTCTTTATTGTCGACTAAAGAACTCGCAAAGTTATCGTCGTAGATCATGCCAATAATATGCCCAGCCATAAGGGGCAATCAAATTGAATTTTTTTTGTCACTGAAGAAAACATTTAGCCATTCATCCGTCCAATTCATGTGTTTTTTAGCCCAAAGAACGCGTGCCTTTCTGTGGTGCCATATTGCCATTGGTGTCCGACATATTCTGCGATATTTATGAATATGCTTGCCTGTATGTGACGAGGAACAGTATATCTTGAAATAGGAAACGCTAAAGCCCTCGCAATTTCACGAACAAACTTTTATGGGGCTGAAATTTCTCACAAAATCTCTCTATCTTGCCGCTGAGATGTTTTTGTTAGTCGATCTAAACGATTTTTTGCAATCGTATTGTCAAATTTCATAAACTCCAGACCTGTTACGCTTCCTTTGTTTAGGAATATCAAAAACTAAAAGTTTGAGTCTTTAAATGCCAAATTTTAGCTATATAGAGCTAAAATAATTCAGCGGCAGAGAATTGAATGTTATGAGGTCTTTTCCAACAATATTCGAGAACTGAATAACGAATAGTGATTTTATATTTCGAATTGATTATGTCACATGTGCAGAGCGCAAAATATGTAACATTTTTCGATACGGTGTTAATAAAAGGGATTATTTTCATTGTCCGTACAGTTTTTGGACAGCTTATTTTGAATTTTATTTTATTATTGATTATTTATTATTGATTATTATTATTGATTAATATTTATTGATTAATTATTGTTGATTAATATTTATTATTGATTATTATTGATTAATATTTATTATTGATTATTTTCATTGTCCATATAGTTTTTGGACAGCTTATTTTGAATTTTATAACGAATAGTGATTTTATATTTCGAATTGATTATGTCACATGTGCAGAACGCAAAATATGTAACATTTTTCGATACGGTGTTAATAAAAGGGATTATTTTCATTGTCCATATAGTTTTCAGACAGCTTAATTTTATTTTTTTACTAACAATCTGTGGTATAAGTATGATATTTCTGTATTGTAGGAAATATATGTTATGATTCCATATGTTAATTATATTTTTCGTGATTATTGCTTCAGTTTTTGAACTGTTATTTGAAAAAGTCGCCTGTTTATATACTTTTGAGACGCGCTGTATCGATATGATATGTTTAGGGATACTAATACGCATGAAAGCACCAGTGCGACCAATTTTATACCGTGTTTCAATATGAATTCATCTAAAATATAATATGATTTCAAATTAAAAATTTGCTATTCTCTCGTTAAATCTAAAATTGAAATATAATATTTGAAAATAAAATGAGAATTCTAAATGAAAACAATTTTTTAATACTGAAAAGCAAAACTAATCTAAATGAATTATATATTTTTCCATAACTGCGGAAGAACTGTCATTCTTTACCTTGTTCTCAACAACGTGGAAATTTCTGACACATTCACTAACTGATATATTTACGTGAAAACACAGTATCATTCGAAAATACGACATCGTTGGGACTGAGACTAAACCGTATTTTTGAAAATTACGGATTTCTGAAAGAATATTAAAAGAATTTTCGATGTTCTTGGAGCTGTCTTTATTCATAATTGCATTCATAGCCAAGTGATATTTAAGTGAGAAAAATAGAAAATTAAATATAAAAAAGAAATTAACTGATATTTTCTTTGTAACAACAACAACAACAAAATCGAATGAACGGTAAAGTATGTTTTTCTCGTGTAATTTCTGATACTTTAATGTCAATTTTATTTGCTTCAATTTTTTGACCGTTCTTTGTTCAAGTTATTCTAGGATTTTATGCAAGTGAAGAATATCGATTTAAAAAATACAGTCTTTTTTCTCTAAAGCAAATATTAATTTTACAGTCAAATTTATGTATTTTTCCAGTGACACCTTTTATTCTGCCGGCTCCTTCTCCTCATTTCTCTGAGAGGCTGCCAACGTTATCGGCAATTCTCTTTAGCAAAGTGTCAGCCATCTCGCTGTCCGCCAGTCCATCGCTTTCGATCTCAAAGTTTTTAAATTCGTAAACAATTTATATTTTTTTTCTTACTTAAGTTGAAAGTGTGTGTGCGGTGAGGGGAGGGGGTGACTTTGATGCCGGATTTTTGAAGTGACCTGATATTGAATGCAGGATTTTCGAGGTCATACTGTAATTGCAAATATGACTATTGAAGTAATGTGGATTTTAATAGTGTTTTACGTTTGACTATGAATCTAATATGTTGATTTATATACTATTGCTTCTCGATGGCAATCTTTCCTTGACTTGAGAGTTTTATTAATTGGTTTAAAACACAATTTTTGATACTTTTTTTCTGAAAGATCATCCTTTAACACTATAGCAAAAAAAAACAAAAAAAAAAACCCCAAAAAAAACACTGTTGGATTTCTTTGTATTTGAAAAAGAGTACTTGCGAATTTCGTGTATGTAATATTAAAACAACGTCATGAATGTGTCTAAAAATCACGATTTGGATTTGAAAAAATTCGAAGGTAATTTTGTCTCAAACAGCGTCAGATTAAAAATGGAGTTAAAAAAAAAGAAGCTTGGAAATTGGCATTCTAATCTCGAATGACAATTTTTTTTTCTAAAAAAGTACAGTCATTCAGGTTAACTTTGATCCATAGGGAGTAACTTTGTACCACGTCATAATTTTCAATGTGTTTGACTTCAGAAGGCTAGATAAACTCTGGTGCCACATTCTTTTGGCAAGGTTATATACTGGGTTTTCTACTCTTTATTTTGAAAAATAAATTATCAACATTATGCACAATTAATTGAATCATCCAACTGTTATTCTGAAGTATGTTTAAAGTTTTTTTTAATGCTGCTTTGAAGTTGTTGTAATCCAATTAAATTTTTGTACTAAATAACAATATACTCATTTATCAGACATATTATTATCTAAATGTTGTAAATGTATTACTATTTTATGATTATTTATTTGCTAATAGTTAGTAAAATGCAAAATAAGAAGGCACTGCCATTTTACCTCATTTTCAGTATAACTTTGAGTCGTCTCAAAGTTGGGCTTAGGTTTATTGTTTACTGATTATAGGCTCTACTAACAAATTATATTCAGAATAGAAATATTTAAATATAAAATTAATAATTAATAAATATTAAAATATAAAATTAACGTAAGTATATACAGATAATAAAGGGCATATCCGGATAAGCATTGAAAACATGCCTTTCAATCAAATTTCCTGATTTTTTCTCCAGGTTTGACTACCTATCTGACAATGTATTTCCCCTATTATCATCTTATAAATATTGATATTGTATGGGAAAAAAAGTTTTTTTCTTTTTTTATAAAATCTTATTTTCTCAGAAACTACTGACCAAAGATGCATAACTAATAACTTTTGTATAATTTTCTGTTCATAAAAAACTATGTGGGTTAATGATAAAAAAAATTACAAAAATAAAAATTTTCTTGTCAAAAATTCCTCATATGTGCACGTATATTATATATAAATGCCGAAAGTGTGCATTGAGTATAACTTATAAATGTTTTCAAAAATATGTGTAAAATACATGAAATTCATTTAAAGGCGTTATTTGGGCAGAGCTACTGAAATTCGACATCCCATACATTTAACATTTTTTATTCTTGTTTGATTAACACTATTACTAGAATGTACTACTGTAACTATGGATATTATTGAGTTAAAACATTGAAAATTGTTTTTAACTACATTTTAAAGTTTTATTTGAACAAAAAATGGTTCTTTTTTTTTTTTTTTTTTTGCTAAATATTCATGGTTTTCTTTTTCCACTCTTCCTATGCATAATATTCATTGTAATAACATAAATTATATAAATATTTTGATCTTGGGAAATGTAAATGAGGAGTCTTTAAATATCTGAAAATTTTTTTTTGGTTTAACACGTTCACGCCGGCGCGGTGGGTCACACTCGGCTGTCTTACAGCTGGCAAGTCTTTGGCCTTTTGGATACCAGTAATTTAATACAGAAAATGTTGTTTTATTTAATTAGAACAATTGGGAGATTTAAAGGAACAACATTTTCTCTAAAATAACAGTGGTGTGCAAAAAGCCGGAGACTTGACAACTCTGAGGCAGTCGAGTGTGACCCACCGTGCCGGCGTGAACGTGTTAAAGTTGTCCTAACTATAATAATTTTTTGTAATGATTTATTTTATATGATATTTATAATATAGTGCAAAGTTACCCTAGATGGCTGGATAACTTTGAACCAGATTAAAATTTCATTTTTTGTTGTTTATATCATTATTATTTCTTAATTTCTGATAGTCATACAATAATTTGGGTGCATTTTTTCTTTTTTTTATGCCACTAGTTACAACAATATTATTAAAATAAGTGTGGGACATCTGAATATAGAGAAAATGCGGATCAAAGTTACCCTAAATGACTGTATCTGTAAGGACGCATAAGAATATTTCAGCCAATAAAAGACAAATACGTTTTAACAGCCAGAAATTATTCAAATCATATGATATTTTTAAAGAGCAAAATACAACTTTTATGAATTAACAATTCATCAATGCTATCAGAAATATATAACTGAAATGTAAGAGAAATATTGAAACATGATTCATTTAATAAAAATTTCATTTTCCGTTAAGCGCATCAAAATAAGCCAGCTATTATTTGAATTAAAAGTTTGAAAAAAGTTCATTAAAAGTTTTGAATTTCTATGAACATTTACTTTTATAGGTATGTACTACAGAAGTATTAGAAATTTCAATTTCTTAGTGAAACGTCCCCCAGGAGGATACATTCTTTAGGTATTCACGGGCTTCGCAACCCCGGGCCCTGAGCGATCTTTCTTGTTTCCTTTTCCTCTTTTCTCTCCTGTCTTTCTTTCCTCTTTGTTTCACTCTCATTGTGGTTTCCTCTTCGGAGGTGAGGGCAATTCTGCATTAGCCGATATCATACTGTTTATATCGACTTATGGAGAATCGAAAACCACCCACGTGTCTGCCGTGCGTGGCGACCCGTGTCCCTGGAAAGGGGGATCCTGGCAGTTGAGGGAAACCAACACACTGCTTTGGCCTCTGCTTCAGGTAGACGGGAGGTGCATATTGGTCCCGTATGCATCAATCGGCTGGTCAGCTGATTTGTGTCACTGGCTGGGGATCAAGTGATCATGCACTTGCTAGACATCTCGTTAAGGGTGGAGAGTGGCATAGGAGTGTCTTGTGACCGTATAGGCTTTGGTTAGCACTGGTGCACGAATGTGCATACCCTTGTTGGGCTCGGTAGTGGGTGGTGCGGCCGGGGTCTGAATTGATTTTTTTCCTAACATGGATGGAGAAACTTCACTCTCTTCTATATCTCTCCCTTTGGAGAGCAACAAACTGCAAAGAACAATTCATTCTCACGTTTTTTCATAATTAAACGTACTGACAGTATTTCATGTAGTTCATTTAAAAGAACTTCACCGTTTCTTATTGGTAAAACATTCCAGTCAGTTTTTGGAGATGGCTATTCGCTAAAAAAATGCAGTCTGGAGATTTGTTGTTGGAGCTTCTTCAGCCAATTCTTCAGCCAAGCACTCGCAACTTCTCTCGACCTGCACAGAAATTGGCCCCTTTTCTGTTTCTGTCCAAGCACATCAAACTTTAAATACAACCCGAGGAGTCATATCTGAACCAGAACTTCTTTTCTCAACAAAGGAAGAGCTTCTAGAAAACTTAAAAGATCAAAATATCATAGACGCACGTCGTATCACAATCCGTCGAAATGGGCAAGTGCTTCCTACAAAGCATATTATCCTCACTTTCAATAGCCCGAATTTACCAACCAGAATTAAGGCTGCCTACTTAAGCTCTCCTGTCCGTCGCTATATCCCTAATCCGCTCCGTTGCTATAAGTGCCAGCGTTATGGCCATACAAACACTACGTGTCGTGGCTCTGTTACCTGCGCACGTTGTGGAGAAGTCGGCCACGACTGTAATTCTTGCAGTAATTCTGAACGCTGTGTAAATTGTAAAGGTGACCATACAGCCTACTCTCGCTCTTGTCCAAATTGGATACGTGAAAAAGAAATCCTTGCAGTTAAAATTACCCAAAAACTTTCATACCCAGAAGCTCGCAAAGTTGTTGAATCAAGAACCCCTTCCGTCGGAGTTTCTTACTCCAGTTTACTCAAGCGGCAATTAAAACCCGTGAGGCACATAAGCACGCAACTGATTGCACCTTTCTACCAAGTTGTCCACCTGGAACACCATCATCTAGCACTTTAAAGAAAAAAACCTGTGATGTATACTCTATCGCTTGTACAATATCTATGCCAAAATTAGAACTTTGGAAGCCATCAACAGAACCTGTGAAAATAGAATACGTTCACAGTCGGTTACAAAAATCACCAATTCAACCTAAAAAATCTACTGAGCACTTTGGACAAAAGCAAGTCACTGAAACCTGGCGTTGGTCCACCTAACAAATCAAACGAGAAAGGTTTCACACAAAAAGAGAAAGTAAAACCTTCAGCTCAAGTCTCTTCACAGTGGAAAACTGTGAAAGAAAAAAGAAAAAAAAAACTCCTCATAGCCCAGCAGTCACTAATATAAAGGATCCAAAACAATTGCTCAACTATGCAGAGGAGGCTATGGACTCCTGCAGTTATGACTCGGATACCGATGGGAAAAATATTGTTTTCGAGGAATATCATCCTACTTGATTTTACACTTTTATACACAGTATTATTATAACATTTTATGCTATAGTTTTTAGACAATCATAACTTTAGAGTTTTTACAGTTTTTAAGTATTTTCTTTGTCTTTTAATTATATTTTAGTTTAATTAAACTTTTAAAACTTTGCTGATTGCCACATCCCTGTTACATTCATTTGAGTGTCAAATTGTAATACCTTTGTCCTTTAACTAGGACGTTTTTACTCTTTTAAATGTTTTTAAGTATACATATCATTATTGAATCCATTTTTATATATCATTACTGAAATCATTTAATCACAGTTTTTTTCATATTAGTCATTTCTTTTTACAAGTTTTGTTCTCATTTCGACATTGTTTTGGCGTAGCATGTCCCTGAAGGGATTTTGCGCCATAAAAACCTAATCAACCAACCAACCATCTTAGTGAAACGTATAAACAAATAAACATCCATGTATGCATAAATTCATGCGCATAGATACATGTTTATGTGTTTCTTGTTTTTTGAAAAAAATTCTATACTTTTGAGATCTTTCAAGATATTAAATTCCTTTCGTAAATAAATTAAAATATTTCTTTAATTTTGCTTTTAATTGGTTCATTATTTCAACATGAAAAATTTTAATAAATTATTTCGTAAAACACAAAAATTCCATTTAAAATTACTTAAAGGTGTTTTATCAAAATATATACATTGTACAACTAAAGTATCAAAGACAAGTACCTTCGAGCATCTAACGTGCTCGTCATCTGGTTAAAATAGTTAAAAATAAGAGGTCGAGCTCATTCATTTATGCTTGATGGGATGTTACAAATTCAAATTGAAAATTGAGGAAGGTTATGTTGTTTGAACTATTCAAAAATTCAAATTGAAGTGGGGAAGAGTTCCTGTTATTCCTGGCAAATCATACCAAATCGTGGGAATTGTGCATGATAATGTATCATTAGACGTATAAGTAGTAATGTACCCTGGTTTTTAACGATTTTAAATCAGATTCTTAGACCGTCAGATGCTCGAATTTAGTTGGTTTTGATATTTTCGCTTTACAATGTATAAATTTAATGAAACAAAGTAATTTGAATGGAATTTTTGTTTTTTATCAAATAATTTATATGACTTTTCACAATAAGAAGAATTAAGGATTCAAGAAACTTGATATAATTTATATTATTTTCACTTAGCATGACAATTTTCGTTTTGCTTCAATTCCTTTTATACTGTAATTGTTTATACAAATTTTTGGAATATAAATATGAATACTTTATGTTAAAACCAAATCCATTCAATTTTCATCCTGAAGCTAACTATGAGATTGGCCGCGGTATTCAACTGCTCTTGGCTGAGTTTCAGCCTACCTTGATCGCATGACATTACCTCCATTGGGGGAAACCAGTCTATTTTGTTTACGTGACATTCAAGAGGGGTATTATTATTGCGACAGACCCCTGTTGTTAACTGCGTTAACCGTTTTGGTACTACGGTTATGAAATCTCCATATCTACACGAAATATAATAAATTTTTAGCGGCAGAATATATGAATTTATCGAAAACTGCAATACGAATTGCGATGCGTATATAAATAATTTTTAATATACAGGGTGTATATAAATGAATATTCCAACTCTACACACTCTCATAAATAAAACTCTCAATTTTGACGATTCAGCAGTCCTCGAGCTATATTTCGTTGTTTTTGACAATCATTTCGTATCAAAATCACGTGACTTTTAACGACACGTAAACTCTCAAATATTTGACGAAGGTGTTTCTTCACTCACGGCCAGACTCAATGCATTTTAAGGAAACCGTACCTCCTCAAATCCTGCGACTTTAGCAAGCAAATATTTGCTTGTTTATGTTATTCCTGTCATAATTTATTTAAAAAAATTATGTTATTCCTGTCATAATTTATTTAAAAAATTTCACTTTTTAGCGCTTTTCAGAAAATGCTGAAACACAGGTAGTTATTGTTTCTGCATTAGTTATTTTTATAGCTGTTAAAGTTTTTAAGAATGCTTATTATTATTTATATTATTATTATTATTATTATTATTATTTTACTTTGCTCGCTATTGTTTAATTCGAAAAGAATAAATTTCCTGTGTTTTACAAAATCGTTCAAAAAGAAAATTTGGTCAATAAAGTTTCAAAAGTCTCTTTTTCATTTAAGAAATATATTCATATAACTATCAAATTAAATATGCATAATTGATCCCTCTCCCTTCTTTTCTGTAAACAGTAAAGTGTTAAAATCTTAACCAACTACTCAAATTGATAAAATCTCCCCCATATGTACTTTAAAATTCGTTATTCCTGAGCAACAAATTAACCAGACCATATTTTAATCATTCATCGAGCAAAGAAAATTTTCCTAATAAATTATATTAATCAAGCCATATTATAATTATTCATATTATAATTATTCATATTAACCATATGAAATAATAATAATAAATTAGTCTTACTAATTAAAACTTGCAAGAATTATAAGTATAACACCATCGATAAAATTACAACCAACCTTATAAAAATATAAATATACAGTAGAATCCATTACATGCATGTAAAATCGTATCTGTTCGAGGACTCAATAGCGTAATAGCTAGAGTGACCGTCTCCCACACCGAAGGTCGTGAGTTCGAATCAACCCGAAGACCGAAGCTGTTATTTTTTCTCCTGTCGATACAAGAGCTTCCAAACTGTTCAATAGTTGGCACCACCAGCCCTCTGATTGCACTTTTCAAATAAGCACTTTTGACGAAATTGTTATCCTCAAACAAGCGAAGAAAGTAATTTTCTCAATATGACGAAATATTCGCTCGGAGCATATCCCAGGAAATGGTTTCGTCAAAAATGAAGAAAATTTCGTGAAATCTGAGTATCCATTTCTGAGAGTGCAGTTCTTTTAAAAGAAAGCAAAAAAACATACAACCTTGTTGTTCATAGGGAATAAAAAATAACAGTTGAAAGTTTAAATTCAACATAAGTAAGTAAGTAAGCACCCACCCTGGGAACCCGCTTTTGGCTTATGGTTAGATGTAACCCCCAAGCCCAGGGCAGGGAAAAGTTTTACTACCTGCGGAACTCCTTAATTTTTTTTTCTTTTTTTTTTACAGTTTAGGAGAAATAACAATGTTAGATATATGACAGTTCAATGTGAGCCCCTCGAGAAACACGAACGCTATCGAGGTGGTACGATAACTCATCCCATACTTTTCTCAACATGATTTTTTTGTGGGGCCTCATCAAATGTTGGTGTTTATTACACTGCTACCAACTGACGTTGACGAACTTAGGACACGCATGCCTGCAGCCATTCAAAGACTCACACCGGACATGCCGAAATAGCGTGGGATGAGTTATGATACCACCTCGATATTTTTCGTGTTTTTGGAGGTGCTCATGTTAAACACTTATAACTGTGTTGAATTTAAACTTTCAACTGTTATTTTTGATGGACAAGGTTGCACCTTGTTTTGTTTTCTTTTAATAGACCTGTAAAAATTGGGTTATTCATTTATGTACACCCTGTATTATGTTTGTATAGTTATTATCTTCAATTAATAGATGACAGCATGAGAGACGAGTAATGATAAAGCCTATGGATGAAATAATTTGGGTGGATTTAACTAATATTTTTTACAAAATGTGCAGTAAATATAGTTACATTTTAGCATTTATCGGTTTTATTTTTCAGTAATTCTTAACTCACTAGCAAATCAATCAAATTCATAAAGAATGTCTTTCTTAGGCATGCTGAATTAAAATGCGTAATAAAATTATGGTGTTGCTATTGAACTTTTCAAAGTTGGTTTGAATTCGAGAATGTAGATGGTACCTCATGTAAATTTATGTAAGATTATAACGAACATTATACAAATGATGAAAATACGTTCCTATTTTTTTCTTGTAAAAATTAAAAATTAAATTATAGCCTGCGTTTTCGTTTTTTTTTTTGTTAATTGTGCGTTAAATTTGTATATAATTCCATTCATATTTGACTTAGATAGCTTTTAATTTGAATAAACTGATTACAATTCAACGAAGTCTAATGTTTATTGAGACAGAGTGATTCATAGAAGGCTCCATAACTTTTTAACTAAATAATGCAAAAACTATGGTAGGTATAAGGGTGAAAAAAGTTTTGGTCATAAAATTGTCTGCAGAAATTTTGGTTATACTTCAAATATTCGTCCACTGACTCAAATACAAATGCTCTAAAAAAAAAGAAAGAAAACAAAAGAAAAAGAAAATCGGCAAAATGTCAATTTGTAGATCTTAAATCACTTACAGTATGAAAAGTAATTCTGAGGGATGCTTCATTACACTTTAGTTTGAGCATTCATAGAGGTTGATGCAGCTCAGAGTAACATATTGATGAAAATTTAAACTATTTGTTAAATGTGTGGAAACAAAATTTATGAGCTATTTAATAAATATAACCCTTATTAATTTCTTATATTTATTACAGTTAATGAATTCAAGTTAGGACACGCATATCGGCAGCCATTCAAAGAGTCACACCGGACACACCGAAAAAGGTGTGGCATGAGTGTTGGTACCACCTCGATACCTTTCGTGTTTCTGGAGGGGCTGACATTGAACACTTATAACTGTGTTGAATTTAAACTTTCAACTGTTATTTTTTTTATTTCCGATGAACAACAAGATTGTACGTTTATTAACCATTTGGATAAATGGTTATTGTCCTTGTCAGCGTAGGAAATCAAAAGCATATCTGAAGCTTTTTATTGGTTTAATCCGCATTTTATTTGTTTTCTGATTGGTCTATACAGTAATCTGTATTTCCCTTTACTTTCAACAGAGATGTATACTTATGTTGCCACTATGACAAAAAAGTAATAAAAACTACAAAAAAAAAAAAAAAAAATTATAACTCAGAAACAAATTGAGATACAGCTTTCAAACAAATTGCATTTAAAAATACATTTTTTTCTCCATACGACGGTGTAAAAAGTAATATTGTGGGATGTTTAGAAGTTTAAGAATGAAATTTCATTTACAATTAGTCGTCAGATTTCTTGGACGATGGAAAAGCCTTTTCCCGAACAGCCAATGAAATGATAATACGTAAGTTTGAGGTGGGTAATACGTAAGTTTCAGGAAATCTTGCAATTTTTACGTGTAATAACACTATTAATGTTTAATTCATTGCGTACGTAATGTATGATCAACTCCGTGCGATTTTTTATGTCTTAAATTTTAGTCTTTGAAAAAATCATTTTCCAAATGGTCGTTGTAATTTGTTAAATTGCTTTTTTTTTGTTTTGTTTTCTTTCAATAAAGTTGGGATTTTCATTTATGGTTACCCTGTATTATGTTTGTATAGTCACTAACTACAATTAATCGATGACAGCATGAGAGACGAATAATGATAAAGCCTATGGATGAAATAATTTAGATGGATTTAATAATTATTTTTGGCAAAATGTGCGGTAAGTATTTTAGCATTTATTGGTTCATTTTTCAATAATTCATAACTCACTAGCAAATCAATCATAATGTATAAAGAATGTCTTTTTTAGGCATGCCGAATTAAAACACGTAATAAAATTATGGTGTTGCTGTTAAACTTTTCAAAGTTGGTTTCAATTTGAAAAGGTAGATGGTACCTCATAGAAATTTATGTAAGATTATAACGAACATTATACAAATGATGAAAAATCGTTGCTTTTTTTTCTTGTATAAATTAAAAATTAAATTATAGTCTGCGTTTGCGTTTTTTGTTAACTGTGCGTTAAATTTGCACATAATTCCATACATATTTGACTTAGATAGTTTTTAATTTGAATAAACTGATAACAGTTCAATGAAGTCTAATGTTTATTGGTACAGAGTGGTTCACAGAGGGCTCCACAACTTTTTAACTTAATAATGAAAAACTATAGTAGGTATAAGGATGAAAAAAGTTTTGGTCATAAGATTGTCTGCAGAAATATTGGTCATACTACAAATATTCATCAATAGATTTCACAGTAATGACTCAAATACAAATGCTGTAAAAAAAGCGGAAAAATGTCAATTTGTAGACCTTAATTCACTTTCAGTATGAAAAGTAACTCTGAGGGATGCTTCATTACACTTTAGTTTGAGCTTCATAGATGTTGATGCAGCTCAGAGTAATATATTGATGAGAATTTAAACTATTTGTTAAATGTGTGCAAACAAAATTTATGAGCTATTTAATAAATATATACCTTATTAATTTATTATGTTTATTACACTTAATGAATTCAAGTATTTACAGTTAGGCAGTACTTTTTGAAACGATGCTTCGTTTCCTTTTACTTCAAGATTTCGTAGAGGTCGATACAGAACAGAGTAATGAAATTTGATGAAAATTTAAACTGTTTCTTTAATATGTGTACGCAAAAATTATGAGCTATCTCATGAGCATATACACTATTTAATTGCTTATTTATTACAGTTATTGAATTCAAATATTTTAAGTTAGGGAGTACTTCTTGAAACATCCTGTGTGATGCTTTGTTTAACTTTTGTTTGAGCATTCGTAGAGATTGATACAGCACGGAGTAATGAAAATGGATGAAAATTTAAAATATTTATTTCAGTTAATGAATTCAAGTATTTAAAGTTAGGGAGTAATTTTTGAAATACCCTGCGTGATGCTTCATTTCACTTTAGTTTGAGCGTTCGTAGAAGTTCATGCAGCGCAGAGTAATGAAAATTAATGAAAATTTAAACTATTTGTTAAATGTGTGAATCTGTGAATCCAAAAAAATATGAGGTATCTAATGGATATATCACTTATTAATTTTTTATATTTATTACAGTTAATTAATTAAAGTATTAGGGAATACTTTTTGAAACACCCTGTCGCACCTTAATAATGAACTTTAGCGATATGAACTTTTGAATAAGTATACAATTTTGTAATACGTCTCTGAAAAGAACAGAATAATGAAGTAATCTGAAAGATGGTACCCCACAACGTAATGTGTTGAAGCTGCCTTATTAAATTTATAAAATATAAAGATAAGAGCATATTGTATAAATAAATGATATAGACACACTAGTATTTTAGAAGTCATTTCATTAGGAAATTTCTATTTCTGTACCTCTGTTCTTTTAGCAAGTATCATTAAGTTCTTTCAGGTAAAATAAACAAAAAACGTGTTTTTGAAACTTTCTGCTTTTAAACTAACAAATAGGTTAACGAATGTGACACGAAATAAAAATTTCAATTAAAATTTGAAAGGCTTACAATAGGCAGAAATTTCCTGTCCTATCTTTTACAATAGTGGTCTAAAGAACATAATGCATATTTAATCTTTCCTCAGATGTTTACATGTTTGTTCATTATCCGCAGGCAGTTACATGTAAATATTAATTAACTTGAGTCAACTATTCGTTGCGACAGCTACTGATTACGATTCATTAATCTGTGTGTCAGTCACTGAGTACTTTATTCATGACGACAATTAATTACGCATTTTTTATATTTTACAAGTTTTCGTTTACCAGGAAATCAATCAATTACCAGACTTTTGAGGATATTTATGATATAAAATGTATAAGTTCATTTTTAATATACATTTGAATGAATAATAACGTCAAATATGACGGGCGAGAAATAAAATTAAAGCTGTTAAATAAGTCATTTTCACTTTTGTATTTATTCGAAAACACTTCAAAAATATCATAAGCATATGATGAAAATATAAAAAAGTTTTTTTTTTTTTTTTTTTTTTTTTTTTTTTTTACGTTATTTGTTGAATTTGGAGATTTATATAAGAGATTTTCCATGTTATTCTTACTAGAAAATCACTTCAAAAATATCATATGCACATGATAAAAATAAGAAAAAATAACGTTTATTCACGTTATTTTGGTTAAAAAAATCCGAATAAACATTGGAAATACGGGTAAACATGATATTATCTAAAAATATAAAATAGTTCTAAGTATTATAGTGTTAGTGAGAGAGTATATCACAGTATTTATAATAAGTTAATTGTGACTAAATGATAAGCTATTATCCATAGTTTAGTCTCATTTAGGATATATTTGCCATTTTATTACATATATATTTTGTTAAGCAGAAATAGATTGAATAAGGTGCTTTTAGTTCAACACGAACTTACTTTGTAGAAATTGAATCAATATCTGTAACATAAGCAATACATTACGATTTTATAATTTAGGTTATTTTTGACGCACTTACAGTTGTTAAAACGTAAATAAGGCGTCAAAGTACTTAAATGTGACAATGCATTTTATGAGCGTAAATATTCATTCAATTGCTGTCAATTTTTGAAATACTCAATAAAGAGAAAAGAGAAAGTAATAGATAAAACTGAAATTTGAAACAATAATGAACTACTTAATATATTAATAAGTTAATTTAATAATAACTTAAATTATAAAAACACAGACACAGAATACTGAATATATTATAATTAAATAATGAATATTTGAACATTCATACTTCGAGCACTTTTAAATTTGACCATATATAAATAAGTACGTAACTAGTGAATGACTAATACAACAAAAATTTTACCAAAGGAATATTAATTACCGTATATGTTAGGCAAATATTTTGATTTTCAGTTTGACTTTTAGTCAATTTTTCTTTTGTCTTCGGTGCAGGCCTCAAATATTTTATTTTTGATTGCTGGAAGGTATGAATCTAGATCAGTGGTTTCCAAACCTTTTTACCCCCCCAGTCAGTTTGAAAAAATGATCTTCACTGACTATTTATAAAAAGGGTTGTAGCATTGGGGACTTTTTTAACTCAGATTATTTGACTGTCACCACTTTTTTAAAAATAGTATAATTCGCATTATTTTTCAGAATTTTTAATCTATTTTTAAATAGGCCGAATATTTCTATTTTAAAAAAGCGGTGACAATCAACAATCTGGGGACAAAAATTCCCTAATCTGGCAACACTGGGTTTGTAGTGGCATCTATACGGTGGTATGTGCCTCATACAGTGGTGTAAAAATCTAAGCGCCAGCGGGCAGTCTCTCACCACTAAATTTTGTTATTTTTTGTCTGATATTTCGTCTAAATTTTTTGTAACAATGCTAATAAAATTTAAGCGAAGAAAACCAATAGAATTTAGTGGTGAGAGACTGCCGGCTGGCGCCTAGATTCCTACACCCCTGGCCGTATACCTTCTGGATTTCTTTAATTCACATTACCCTCTGTTTCTCTTGTACAGGTACAGCACATATTATCTAATGTGTGTACCCTCTGTTTTTTTTACTACTAAGAGCACTGTGTTAATAGAAAAAATATGAATTTAAAATAACCACGTGATAACTAATTATATTTGAGGAGAGAGGTGAGAAGCGAATGTTTCCTAAATGTACCGGGTGGTACACAAGTTCTCTTAAGTATTTTGGTCACTTAAAACAAACTTCTTCCACCGATGTCGTTTGCCCTAGTATACATTATTGGATGCGGATTTTTTTTTTTGCATAAAAATTTTTTAGTTCTTAAATTTACTGATATATTACGCTTCACTAATAATGCCTAATAATAACAATGTCCTGAAAAGTAAAGAAAAACTCACCAGTTACTACAGTTTTGGTCCTCCCACGTTAATACGCGTTCTATGTGACCACTTCCATAATAAAGTTCTTTTATACACAATAGAGTGCAATCTAAAAAATACACCTTTATCTCATCGCCTTCATCTCCGTATCATCTCTTTCCCTTCAAAAGATCAATAAAAGTTAACAATAATAAAAATCAGCTTCCTCATGGAATAGATTTAGGAAGTGATATACAACAACAATGACATTTGATGCATACTTCGGAAGGGAAACAACATTTCTGTATCCATATTTTTTAAAAGCTACTTTTCTTCTATTTTGGACATACATGCAGTTTTCTAAAATATTGTTTTTTTTTTTAACTTAGTAGGACCGCTGTATTAAAAAAGACAACTATATTAAAACATTTTAAAGAAAAAAGCGATAAAAATGTGACGGCAAAGTGGTATAAGATGAGTCCTCAAAAACTCACGTGAGATTACTTCGTGGTTGCTGACGGTCCAAACTTCATTTTATGGTCAACAATATTAGGTCTGAAAGACCTCCTTACCCATTTTGATTATTTTTTTAGGAGCGTATATTCGTCATATGGAATTGCCCACTACTCTGCCGGATCTTAATACCAAATAGCACGTACGAAATAGACATGATGTAAATATTCCCCAAGAGCTTAAAATTCACCTTATTAGTTCGGTGGATTTGTTGCAAAAAGCTATCTTCAACAACCTTATTAACAGATAGAGAGGTTTTTGTAAGGGAAAGCTTGAGGTACGGTAAAACCGCATACCTGTTTAATGGTTGTTATTTGAATCCATCATTTAATGTAACTTTACGTACCGGTGCTTATCCTTGTACCATAAGAGCATTTTAAATATATGATTAATTTATCACATTTTTATTAATAAATGCTTTTAGGAAAAAAATCAAATCATCGTGGTCTTACACCATCAGTGGAATAAAACTGCACATAAATATTAGCCTTAAAGGAAAGGAAAAAGTTTATATATTTTTTTAGCAGTGTATATCCGTCGTATTTGTCCACAAGTGTACCGAATCGTAATATCAAATAGCACGTATGAGATGCTTAAAATGGAGTAAATCTTCCCCAAGAAGTGCCCAAGTCTTTAAATCCCCCTTTTTAGTTCAGTGGAATTTGTTACCATAAGCTGTCGTCTACAGCCTTATTTGCAGATCGTGGGGGTTTTGTAGAGAAAAGCTTGTTGTACGGTAAAATCGCATTTGACCTTTAGACAAGACTGATAAAAATGTACCTGACCACATGAAAAGTACCATTTTGCAAAAACGTAGACTGTTTAATTCTTTATGCTAGTTTCTCCTACGTCATGTGCAGCTGTGTGGTCTGTCGTCACATTATCAACTGGTCTTTTATGCGGTTATGATCCCTCATGTTTTGACCAATTATGATCCATTATATATATATATTACAAAAGTTTAACTTTCTTTCATATTGTAGGATATCTTAATTTATGAGACTTATCTACAAATTTCACGTTTTCATCTTGTTGTAATAAAAAAAAAAAAAAAAAAAAAAAAAAAAAAAAAAAAAAAGCTGTTTGCTTTGTGAATTACCTGAAGCAAGTAAATGCAAAACAAAATTCCTAATTTTGTCTTTATGTGTGTTTGTAGTCATTATTATTGATGATTTTACAGTTTTAAATATTTTTATGGTATTTTTTATGAAAGGTTCAATATGAGTTTTAAAATATGCGTTCTGCTACCTACAACATTTTTTTTTTTTGCACACTTTTGTCAATTAATAGGCCATGACTATAGTTAAAGCTCAGTTTATGGAGATGTTTCCTGGTTAAAAGTTTTTACTTTCTTGTATGAACAAGAGGAACAGTTGTACAGGATCCTATTCTAAAAAAGGGCCCCTTGAGAGACAATTTGTATTAAGCATATGCAAATAACATGGCATCCATGGAACCCATCGCATATCTTTTTTGCGCACTACAATATCTATACTCCCCTGGTACAGATCAAAGAAGAAGTACTTTTAAAAAATTTTGTGCAGCAGTAATAACAATAACACATGGATAGCTATTGCACACCACACATCGTATTTAACACATAAAAAATACACGAAGTGAGTAAAACAATTAATAATTATCATGTCAGTTGATACAAGAAAAGTAAAATATTTAATAAAAACGAAAAACATAGGGGAAAAATTATATTTCGTTTTCATTTCGAAAGATAAATTAAAAAAAATTATATATATCATTCAATTCGTCAAGTAAATATACAGTTCATAAAAAAAAATATTTAAGAGAAAAGATAAAATAACGAACATTAAAAATCGCATGAGAGAAAAGGTAAATTTTAATAGCTATATCATTAAAATATTGAAATAACTGTTCTTGCTTTAATTATTGTTATTTGGATTAATTTTATGAAAATTAAGACTATATTATTTGAAATTGGCTATTCAAATTACAGATGGTGTAAGATAATTTGTATTTATGTTTGATTTATCAACTTCTCCAAATGGCCTTGGACAACGTTATATTTTATTAAACTTTTCTACTATATGATTACGATTTGACTTCTGTCAATTTGTTTGATGGATAACATGATAACATATTATATAGCACTGCAAGGTTTCATTCGAGCCGAGAAAAAAACTTTATAATGAGTTTATTACGAATATTTGTTTAAGAAAAATAGATGGTTATTTCGCTTTAATAGAGGTAATACCGATCAGGATGATAACGCGAAACACAGAATTATAGACTCCAAATTTTTAATACGTACACATGGCAACAAATACGAAAATATATAATTTTACACAAAGTAAAGAAAAACATAAAAAACTTAAAATATAATGTATATGTTAGATCGAGGCAATCAAACGTAAACAAAAAAGAAATGAAAAATCTGAAAAATAAATGTTTGGATAAGTGCAATCATAATGATGTTCCCAAAATTTTGGCGAAATAGAAAGGAAAACATATACTTCATAGATAAAAAATAATAAACTTTTAAATGGGTTAGATACTAAAAAGCAACATACTGATCACTTAAACATTAGAACACTTATAGAACCAAATTACGAACATTCATAACACCATTACTTGTATTTTTAGAAATGCTAAGTATATGGAAATTCCAGATGGAAAAATAATAGTTTTTCTTATATTTTTTTGGTAATAACCATTCTTGGAATGAAAAGCACATTGGTGTTTTGTCTTTGGTGTTAGAAATATACTTTATGAGACAGATAAAGGAAAACATTAACTTTAGGCTTAAAAAAGAAAATTAAATTGTGGTAAGTTGCAGTATATTTCTAGTAGAAAAATATTACTTGAGCTTTTGGAAAAAAAAATATAGGGTAACTCCGGGAGAGTCGCCGCGTCTGAAATAAATGCCGCACCACTGTATTTCTTGTAATTATCGATAGGTGGCAGTCAAATGCGCAGTATAGGTGCGCAATAAGATTGTTTTAATTACTGTATATCGTGAAACCCATTTCGATCTTTATTTATACCTCTACAATCCTTATTTTGACGTAAGCGCATGATTTCACTATCCAAACTTTTAAACACGTTGTGATTAAATACTTTTTATACGCTAAATGCATGCGTAATTTCGAAGTCAAAACTAAATGTAGCGTTTGCATAGAGTACTGTGTATATGGTTACGTCATTTTACTTAGTGAGGGTAGGTAACTGTGATGTGCGACGTCTGTACCATACACAATGGGATACATGCGCACTGAAATTCCGGTATACATACCGCAGTTTCTTTTGTACGGGATGATAAAGTGTTATTAACTTTTCTTTTCTTTTTGCACAGACTAACCAAGTTAGGCATGTTATTAGTCGTTAATAGTAATTGTAATGATTTTATTTTAACGTCCTGTGTTTAAATGAAATATTGTTTTTCAAAACCAGATAAATTTTAATCTTGTTTATAGATTTTATTAGAAATGCCCACATTTTATAAAAGAAAAGAAGGTGTAAGCCTAAGAGGACAATGCTATCCGTGAAGGTTAATGCAGAATGTTGGGCGTAGATTGACTCTCTATCAGGTAGGGTCTTTAATCTGCGGTACTTGGAACAAATCGGCAACTGTTGGCAACGCTACTAGTAACCTTAAAGCCACTGGGATCTTTCCTTTCAACAACAACGCTCTCACAGATAATTTGTTTTCTGCTTTAGCGGATAGTTAAATGCCCTCAACAGAAAACACGACGCAAAAGAAGGCAAATCCATCACGTAAAGTGCTAATCAACACATCTCAAATAAATTTAAAACCTGCAGAACCTGGAACTAGCAGTGTGAAACCACCATCACCTACCAAACACCTACATAAAATATCTCCTATTCCGAGATTTAGTCAGGGGACAGCAAAGCACAGAATTAAGAAAACGGGTGTAAACTTAACCTCTATTGACAATTGGAAAGAGCTTAATGTAAATTTAGGAGAAAAAATTCCAAAAATGTAAGAAAATTAACAAAAAAGATACAAAACTACCAAGAGAGAATTAATTTTGATTCAGGTAGAGGATCCCGAGAAAGTCCATCAGATATTTATGAATGTTCAAACAGTATAAAGTTTACTACACCAAAGGAGAAAAAGGGAAATTAAAAAGTAAGAATGCGAAGAAAAATGCAAGCCAAGATGATCATAATGAAAAGTTGGATCACGCCTGTCGCAGACATTCTTTCCAAGGAATTTTTAGAAAACTACTTCAAAAAAGAGGAGGTATAATTGGCTTCGTTGCATCATGTGTCAAATGTAATAAAGACATAAAGACTACTTTTTCGACACTTTTTGTGCAGCTTGTGGTCGAAAAAATATGTCTATTAACAAATAAATTATGTAAACAGCATTTCACTTTTTTCTTTTCCCTCTCTAATAAATTGATTTTACGTTGTTTCTGAAATAACAATTAAAATTCAATGTAAAAAAAAATGTCGATAATTTTAATAGTGAAAGTAGGCAGATAATTATTAATATGACTTTACTAGTACGTTTCATTGTACTCATATAGTTTCTTTTTGTTATTACATAGTTAATTATAGTCCAGATATGAATATATTTTTTTATATTTTTATTTATAATTTCATTCTGTTCTTATGACAAAGCGTGGCATAACTACCGTACAAGTGCGGCATCCCCGTCTGAATGCACGGGTGATGCGCCGTAGTGTAATGTTTTAGAAAAAAATTGTTAAAAAATATTAATTATTTGTTTTGAATTTTTTGTCGAAATACACGTGTTGTATATTTAACATTAAATAGCACAGCATGATTTTTTTATTTTATGTCCTCCATGGGACTTTATACACAAATTCAAAAAAATATGCGGCATAAATCCCGGAATTACTGGTGGGGCAAAACTTAAGGACCACTGTTATTTTCAACGATTACAATTATTAATAGATCCGCAGCAGCACGTACAAATTTGCTGGAATGCGGGATGTACTCTGTTTTGTGAAACTTATGCAAATTATGTACTTCCGCTTTTATGAATCACGTGACAGCAGAGTTAAGATATTTTAGGCAATAGGCGGATGCTGTGATTTGTCATTAGATGTAAAAATTGAAGGAGATGGAGTGAATCTTGAAATTTAAAATTTTGAACCTGTCTTCGAGGCATCATTTAGATGATATTACTCGTGGTGGTAGAATAATCGGAAAGTTGGAAGAAGGACGCAAAATGAGAGGTGCTGCCCGTGAATCTAACATCGCGTGCAGTATTCTTTCTAGGCTATGGTCGGTATTCCAAAAGAGTGGAATATGTTCTAGGTGCACGGAAGGAGGTCGACCTAGCAGTATGACGTCCCAAGATGATCACTATGTTGTTATTTCAGCAAAAAGAACCGACGCAGCACAGCTGGTCAATTATCAAATCAACTTTGTGCTGCCACAGGAACTAAAATATGCTCGAAGACCCGTTGTGTGTGTCCCACTCTCGAGACGCCAACGTAATGCCCGTTTACAGTGTGCCATATGCATCGCAATTGAACTGATGACGTCTGGTCTACCGTGCTCCTCTCAGATGAGAATAGATTCAGTCTATCGTGTGATTGTAGACGTAAACTGATGTGGCGCGAGGTTGGTTAGGCTTTATATGTTGGCAGTGCTTCCTGTCCCGAAAATATTCTAGAAAGAGATCGATATGCGACTTCAACTGTCATGGTGTGGGAAGGCATTATGTTCAATGGTCGCACAGATCTTTATCTGCTTGACCAAGGGTCCATAAACGGTAGACGTTACATTTAAGACAAAGGTTCGACTTTTTCGAAGTGCTGTCGGGGAAAAGTTTCGTTTTACGGACAATAGCTCACCTTGTCATCGCACACAGTCTGTACATTGTCTTGAGGTCGAAGATATCCATCGCATAGACTGGCCAGCAAGTTCTCCTGACCTGAATCCCATTAAAAATGTATGGGATGCCTTGGGGAGACTTATTGCTGCACGACAATTTCCTCCCACAATCAAGGAAACCCTCATCCGTGTAGTGAAGGTGGAATGGGGTAACTTGCCTCAACAACTACTGAATTATGTTGTTTTGCGTATGCCACGCCGTGTTGAAATTGTCTCGCACTACACGATGGCCACATCTCTTGTTGATATGGAACTGATGATTGTTAATTGTGAGTATTTTGCTTTCTACAGTCGTGTTTTCGGACATTATTCACGTTTCAGAAAAAGAACCTCTGGTAATACCCTGTATACATCCTTTCAACAAAATTCTTATATTAAATCCTATTTAACATTCTGTTAATACTATTGTTTACGTCTTGACCCACAGTCTCACGTAGATTCTCATTTACGTGTACATTTCTTCTTGGTTCTTAAGTTTTGTCCACCAGTGTATATGTATGTCTTCTATGTTAAATATTTCATCATTATTTTAGTCTATTAATTTTTCATGATACCCTCCCAAGAGCAGGAATTATTTTAGATTTATAGATTTATATAAAAAAAAGCCCAGTAGCGTAGAAACCACAGCAGATGTATAAAAATATACCAAACAGATACAAACAAAAATCGGACTGTGCTACTAAAAGTATAAAAAGGAAAAAAAAGGTAAGTCGTGTCCTCCGCTTCATGATACTCATAAACATCTAAATAATGGGATACATTCAATGATTTACTGAGTGATATTTGATTTTTAAAATTTACCGCAATAATCGAGCGAAAAAAGGACCTTAATAACAGTATAGAGTACTAAAAGAGCTTTACTATGTGATAGCGAGACATTCACAGCTGATAATTTTAGTATTTTTTTATTTATATTTCACAGTAATATATTTGGGCCAGTTTAATGTCATTATAAGTCGTGATTTCTTGCGTCACAAATTATTTTTGAATAACAGAAATGTCTATTAGAATCTATTATTTTCTGAGCATTACATTGGCAATAAATATAATTAGTTGTGCAAGGTGTTTCATAAATAAGCATACATTTCCAACATAATATAAAACAGGCACAATGTCAGATATTTGTTATCTGCAACAGAATTGAAGGGAAATATTTCAAGTTTTTTATTGACAGCCACAGATATACGTTTAATGCACCCATAGTGATATGATGCATACGGAACCAGTAATTCAATTTTGCTGCATCGAGAGTTATCTAAAGTAATTTTAATGATAGTTTTAAGATCCTTTAGACTAACCGGAAAGTGCCTTATCTGTTATGTACCCCACCCCCTCCCCAAGCAAAAAGTCACAAGGATATTTTAATCTCAGGGTTTACTTCGTTTAAAATACATACGTTGCAGTCCGTGGCTGGTCAAAACTATCATCCAATTTATGTCCACTTTGTATGGAATTAGTTGCATATTATTTTGACAATTATTAAAATAGTTATTTTTTAAACCTGTACAATTCGCTGTAGCATAGATGCCAACATCTTACACTTTTTTTGTACCACAAAAATTTAATTGAAATTTTTCTCTTTCTTAATCGGCAGATTACGGCGATTTAAGAATGTAAAATTTACTATTAAATTTTTGTGGTACAAAAAAGCATAAGTGTTGGCAGCTATGCCGTAGATATTTTTATTTTGGCTCACTCTATGCATAGTAATACATGTGCTATCACATTTTAACTTCTCTCAGTATCAGGACACAAACTTTATGTCTACATTTACCTTGCTCTTTGCAGTTTTTGCTGATACTTTCAACTATTATACCTTTATAGCATCAGAACTGTACACTTCGTCATGAATTTGCCCGCATTCACGTAATATTGGTTATTGTTATAGTAGGTTACGTGCTCATAAAATTAAAAAAGTTCACTCATTTAAGATGTTTCTGCTGGAATATATCTGTATTCTCTTATCGAAATCTTTGCCCTATTTAATCTCAGTTTTATCCCAGGAAAAAAGGCTACAATTACGATACAAGAACAATGGTTATCAAAATACCAGAACACAGTCACCTCTGGATTCTCAGTAAATTTAGAAAATTTTGTAGAAGCTATTACAAAATTTTCTTTTAGTCATCAAATTTTTAATCTTTTTCATTTAATATAATATGTAATATTTAGAAATCTGTAGATTTATTTTATTTAGTAAGATTGTATCAAAATAAGTTATTATGATAAAAATATTAACGCAAAGGGAAACTAAATATTATAGGGAAACTAAATATTAATCAAGTTCATACAAGTCACATTTTGCATTTTTCTTTTGATTTTTCCTATATTCCATGTATATTTTTCTTTTTATCTTAGATATTCATCTAGACATTAATGTATTTACCCAGCTTTAAGAATGTATATGATAAAGATTTCTATTTTGTTCGTTGTATTTTTATTCAGAGTATTATTTCTTTTATTTTTATTTTATTAAGAATATGACATTCCGTTCCATATACGGGTATACTGATTGCAATCTTACTCCAAAAATTGAAGTACATGTTGGCGAGAATTAAGTTAGACGTATGATTATAAATCATTCACTGAGTAAATCCTTTTATAAAATCATTTCAGTACCACTTAAGCCATGGATAATATATAAAAAGTTAAAACCAGCATAAAATTACATAAAAGGTGCCACGATTTATAAAAATGTTATTATATCCCGAGATCTTTCGAACGAACACTCGTTCATTTTCAAGGGAAAAAAGTGTGACTTACTGGAATACAAGAAAGACACACTTAAAACAAGATGAAAGAGTACGCATGTGCAAGCGAGGTCTACTCCACTGCTCCATAAAGAAGGGGGTGGGGAGAGGAGGGAAAAAATTAAGTCATATTATCAGGATCTCTCGAGATACCTAGAATGTTAAACCAAATAGCGGGAATATTGTACGAAAGGACATCGTTACTGACAGTATCATTTCTAAGCAAAATCTCAATGGATTCAGAAAATCTCAATGGATTTAGATGTGATACTGTCTTCTTGACATTGAATGAAACATTCTCCTTAGATCGTGAAAAAGTGAAACTTCATTACAGGATAAATACTAAATACTGTTACAAATACTAAGTCATCTTACTTTTCAGACAGAAAAAAAGAAAATGAAAAATACACCAATATGAAGAAGAGCAGAAATGAATGTTTATCTTGAAATAATTTTATTCGAATAGACTGCCATGTTTATCGATTGCCAAAGATAATCTCTTACGCCATTGGCTGACCGCGGTACGAATTATTTTAAGAGGTTCTGTCCCATTCACACAATATGGAATCTATCAGAAGCCTAAACTTTTGTGTTTTCTAGTATTTAATTTGTCCTCTAAAATTCCCCAGATGCAACTCTCTAAAGGAGTTATATATGGTGAAGGATGCAGCAAATCTTCTTACATGATGCCGCATATACTCGCGTATAAGTCGACCCTAAATTCGAGAGGAATAACAGACTGAATACCAGTATTTTAAAAAAAAGTTATCTTTGTCTTATCTGAAAACAGAATTTGTTGACATTAATTAAGACGAAGATGGCTACGAGAAAATACTGGTATGCAACATATTTTTTCCATGAATTTAGGGGTCGACTTATACGCGAGTATATCCTCCTCAGGCCCCTTGTATCGCATGTGATACAAAAGTTTCCGATTTATTTACAAAAGCTGGAGGGCAGTAAAATTTTTGAGACCGGTTGTATCACATGTGAAACAAAGTGAAAAACCTCCGTTAATTTTTCTCTTTACCCGATAGCTGGCAGTACCTCCACGCGATCGCAATTTTTAGAAGCGTTTTGGAAAGAAAACAGGATGTCGGCACGCCATCGAAGTAAGTTTCATTTTATAATTTAAATATAAATATTAAACTATTTTTAAGATATACATTTCCTTTCCAAGTGTACATTGTATCAGTTAATACATATAAAATAGTTTTATAGTGAAATATTAAAAAAATATAATCCTTGAAATTTGTTTGTATCACATGTGATACAATGGGATCCAACGACGTTGGGTTCATGCTTTTTGAGTCAGTGTCGTTTTGGTTTTTAAGTTGTGTTTTATGTAGATTTAAAGGTTACTAGAAGAATTTTATAAACTTAATCTGAGGTGTTTGCTTTTCAGCTTTACTTGCTAACTTTTTACTTAGTTTTTTTTTTCCAGTACAATATTTGAAACAAGACGAAATCTTAGAGCTCATGAAACAGCACGTACCAAAGAGGCTAGGCATATGCCTCAAATGATTGGGGACAGAAACCGTAGAAGCAGATGTAGAAATTTGAAATGTCCAGCATTAACTACTGTACATTGCACAGACTGCAATTTTTTTTGTGTGTGTTTTTCTTCAACAAGAAATTGTTTCAAGGACTTCCATGAAAACAAAAATTTAATGTAATGTTGCCACAATATACTAATAAGGAATTTTTCAGTCAGAATTTAATTGTTGGATATATAGTCAGATTTAAACTCAGAATAAGGTGATTAAACTAATTTTACTTAAAACTTAAAAAAAACTTCTATTATAGTGTTTCAGTCCTGATGTATCACATGTGATACATACAGCCTAGCGCTTGAAAATTTTTACAAAAAGTTTTAGTAGCAATTTTATGCTTCATGGAGACCCAAACAACTATTTAGACAACTTCGGGTAAGTACCAATCTTTTATTTTTGTCTGGGGTCTGAGGAGGATATACGGTAAACTTCAGAAAACTGACATGGCCTGTTTTAACCTCTTGCGCTGTTAGCGGATATATGTCACTAGCCACCAGGCTTCGGAATAATATGAAATTTCGTAAAAATCTGTGTCGTTTATGCGAAATGATTGGAGCATGATAGCTACATGTCATATTTGTTGGTGAGTTTGTAAACAAACAAACAAATTTAATTAATCAAGTTCATACTTGCTAACCTCCCGATTTTAGTAATACCAGTATTTTTATGCTGAAATTATGTTTTATGTAATCGCACAATTTCTGCAATTAGATAAAACGAACATTATTATAAGAATTTACTGGTATTTAAAAAATCGGGAGGTTGGCAACTATGCAAGTTTAATTAATTATGCACATTTAATCAAAATATTGTAATTGATATTTGAAAATTAACATAACTAATATTAATACAAAAAATGACTTAAAGGAAATACGAATATTACATCAAATGCATACAAAACAAAACTTATCATGGAAATATAGTTTCATAATCTATTCTAGGTGATAGGCATCAAAATGGCTTTGATTGGTTAATTTGGCTCTGGGATACGATCTGTCAGCATGTGGAAATGGATGTATAGCCAATACGTCCTGTTTGTAAAATTCCACATTGATTTTTACCATTTTATCCATAAATTTCAGAGGCAATTTTCCATTAGTTGACACGCTGCACAAATGATAACAGAATTCTTATCCTGGAAGCGTTTAAAAGTTCGAATGTTTCAGGTATGTCCGCAAATGTTTCTGAAAATATGACATCATTTTTAGCATTGTAACATTGTTCAAAGCACACTAACTTCGCATCAGAAAATGTCATTCTCTCAACACTTTTGCTACGATGACGGTTTAGCAATTTCTTGCATCTTTGTAACATTCTTATTATTTGTTCTGCAGATTTCCTTGTTTTTTTTTTCTTTTGCGATAAAGGCAAAAACCTAGGTCTTCGTTTATGATAACTTGCATAAATCTACTTCTCACGTTGTTTTTTGTAGCATTTTATTTGCTGAAGTTTGTGAATTTCTTCGTACCTTTTCACGAATTCTTTTGATGCGCTGTTTTGTAAGGATTGAGAATGTAGGACCAGACATAAATCTGATTTATAGTTCTATATATAAATGTCCGATTAAAGCAAATACATTTTAATTGCTTAAAGTTTTATCTGCAAGAAATCCACCATTAAAGAGCTGTTTAAACATCATCATTTTGGCTACCATCTTTAAAATAATTCTAAATTTTTTACTTTATACAAAAATTGTCTGCAATAATAGAAAACTGCTACTCGCACAAATAGATAGGCAATCTTTTTCACAAAATGATTAAAACGAATTCCTATTTTTTGAAGTATATTTTGTATATTCAGTATTTGTTGAACAGTATATGTCATAAAATAATGATCGGAATGATAATGATCTGTAAAATGGCACACACTTGTTTTTGACAATGCTCGTTATTTTTATGTAAAAAGCGATTGTGGTGAATATTCAAAATTTTTTGGTAATGAATTTATTATACTGTTTGTAAATGAATATATATTATTGAATTGAAAATATGTTCTTGAATTGAAAACGTCAACTAGATAATTTTTGTTTCATTCATTGTAACTCATTGAAAACGAAAAAAAAAATCAATCGCATGTTTTTTGGGGAGTTATAAATAAAAGTTTGTCACATAGATTTAACATTAGCATCATATATTTTTACTCTCTTTAAATCCATGAAGATTTCAAAAAGAACCAGACACTATGTACCTTTCCTTGTTGACTTGATCCAAAAAATTCAAATAAAGTGGCAAAATGGGGTATTACCATTTAGAAAATTAAATTTGGTACAATTTTATATATCCAATCAGGCCCTATTTAAATAATTGCATTAATTTTCTTAAAGAAAATATTATTCCTCGACTAATGACACCTTTGTTGCTATTGTACTGCAAACGATCGAAAAAAAGGCGCGTGTATGTCAATGCTCTTGACACGGACTGTAGAGCAGACCTTTATTATATTTAAAATTGATGCAAATTAACAGGAAACTTTTATGATGTATTCATTCTTGAACAAATAAGAAGTGTTTTATATTATATTATATAAAGATTATTATTTTAAATGAAGATTTTAATACCTAAGTAACGAATCCATTTTCTCAGATGATAAACATTACTTTCCCTTATCGCGTAAGTAAAAAGCAAAATGAATGTATATAGTTAAGTATCACTTTATTGTACTGTAAGAATTAAGACTTTTAATTACTAGAATAGCAAAATAAACTTTTAAGAATAGTTATTTATTATTTTCAGAGATTCTGATATGTATAATTATATATTTTTAAATTCGCGAGACTCAAAGTATTATCCGTAACATATTTATCAAATCTAGAGTGTAATTTCACAGTTTCTTCCAATTTCCATATCATATACTTTAATATTTTCATACTTGTGTAATCTTTTCAAATGTTATTATATTATAAACAAAAACGATGCCGATATTTTGGACTTTTTCTTTGGCACTAAAAAAATACTTTTTGACATATCACGATTGGGAAATGCGTGCCAATATTTCTTTTATTTTGTTTCCATGATGACATTTAAATTAAATTTGCCTTGATACGTTTTAAATTAAATTCTAAAAAAGTAAAATAAAGTGAAATAAAATAATAGCACTTTTTTGGTGATAAAAAAAAAAAAAAAGTTTAAAATATAATGATGTTTCTCTATCATATTGAAGGAAATAAACATTTGAGGGGCGTTAGTTGTTTTTCATATTTTAATAATAAAGAATAATTGAATTAGGTTCTTTGTTCTTACATACTGATTTATCCCATATGTATTTTAGATTTCATTGAATGATAGAAATTTTATATAATCGGTATTTAACTCTTTACCTGCGTCACTAGGTTAACACTTTGAGGTCTAAGCCAATGTGTCACTCGGGTTTCCACTTTCGGTGAAGCGAACTAAGCCGTTGCCATCGAAATACTCAAGGCCATAGGATAGGAGTTGTGACGTCATCACTAATGGACCGACTTCTCACTAGTGCTGGAATTCACACCGGAAAACTTTAGATAGCAATTTTCTTTTATTTTATTTGTGGAATATCTATCATCATATAAAACAATACTAACTATTTAGCCTTTCTGGTGAGAATTCGGAATCCCGGAATAAAAATTCAGCCAGATGCGGAATACCACAGTGCTGCTGCATCTGGCTAATTTTTTATTGGGGGATTCCAAATTCTCACCAGTAAGTTTAAATAGTTATTGCTCTTTTATAAGATAATTGATATTCCGCAATTAAAATAAAAGAAAATTGCTATTCAAAATTTCCCGATGTGAATTCCAATACTAGTAAGAAGTCGGTCTATTAGTGATGACGTCACGACTCTTGTCCTCAGGCCTTGAGTATTTCGATGGCAACGACTAAGCCCGAGAGTTTCTCAGAGTCAACTTTTTAACTCTCTGAACTATAAAAGTACCAGTAATATACATTCGCAGTCTTTTCATATATTATCTACGAACCTTTTATTTTGAAAAAAAAAATCTCTGGCAGCACTAAACAGAAGTAAGTATATGAAAATATGTAAAATTAGAGCTTAATTCGAGCTTATGGTGAGGCTTGTGGTGTTGCTCTTTGTGCTTTGAAATTTTCCACACAAAAGCAAATTCTGCTAAATAATGTTTACATACAAATAAAACCTATTTTCAGATATTTTTACAACATTTGGGTAAGTTTTTATTCAAGTCTATGTAAAATTTTACATTAAAAAATGATCTTTTCTTATGCGGAACTTTTTTTAAAATATAAAACATGCTTTTGTCAATAATGTATCCATTAAATATTAAATTTTAGTACATTTAAATAGTTCCTTGATTATGAATAAGAACAGTTTATACTTAAACAAAATTATTAAAATAGGAAGATGTTATAAGTATTTTTTTAAAAAGCATGGAAAGTACCAAATATCCAAAGCGATATAAGTAAGCGTCCTATCTTAAATGGGAAAGCTAACCGCAAGATTAAAGGCGAGGTCACATCAATCAAGGTCGCACGCCAAGTAGCGGACGGAGTTAAACTACAGGAAGATGCCTAAATGTTTTCTTACTTCACACCACTAAAATTGTAAAGTTTTTTTCACCTTGATTAATAGCTGAAATGTTTCAGACAAGGCGAACAAAACTTCTTGGTGTCAAGTACCCCTGGACAACCCTCTCGCTACGCTCTTATTTAGCAATAAATGTGGTGAACAAAACGCAGTTCCATGAGTGACTGAAGATTTAGAAGATATTCGCAGATGGTAGATATCCTGTCATATGACGTCACACTAAAAGCCCGCGTATGTGGATTATCACCCCGTCCACAAGATGGCGCAACTGTGTTAATTTACGCCCGATTCCAGTATTAAGTTTGTACGCTTACTTACATCGCATTGCCGAATACCCTCAATCCAGAGGTACGTATGCGGTTGAAATAGTTCAGACCTCAAAGAGCAAAGTAGCGTAGTGTTGGGGGGGGGGGGGGTCAAATAATTTTACTACCAGTATTATTGTATGCTAAATTTTGCTTTGTTTAATTGTATAACGTTCAATGATTAAATAAAGTCAAATGTTCTATATAATAGTGTTGGTAGTAAAAGGACCGAGCACCCTCCAAACGCTACGCCACTGACTAGGTTTTTCCCCCCGCAAGTATATTTACATTAAAATTAGAAAAAATATGTAGAATTATATATTTAAATGTGCATTCGAAATCCAAACGGACTAAATTCTGCCTTCAAGTCAAATAATCAAATATTATACAAATGAAATCGCCATAATTTCCGGTGTATAGCCCGCAGATAAAACAATTCAGTTTGGATCCAGAAATTTTATTCAGTATTTGAAGGCCAATATTTACCGCGATCTAAAAAGTTACATTTTATTTTTAAAAAAATTCTGGGTTGAAACACGATTGTTTGATCCGCGGGCTATACACCGGAAATTACGGTACATTTAATTACTTGCAAATAGTAGAAATTTGAGCTGCTCGAAGAGGTAAGGCGGTAACATAGATTAACCCCTTAACGGTCTCATTAAATTACGGTTTAAAAATGCAGATTTCTTATTGGCACCACTTTTTTGAAAAAGAAATATTCACCCTATTTAATGACAGGTAAAATGATACCACCATAAATCCAACTATACTATTTTATAAAACTGGTGGGAATCAAACAATATGAATAAAAGACACAGCCCGTGAATATCGCGGAAGCGAGAATTAAGGGGTTAAAGGATAAAAAATATGAAAAATCTTCCATTTCAATAAAAGTATGTTATGGGTTTTCTTTCTCTGAGCAGTTAAATTTCCACCTAGATTGAATCCTGTATATAAAATCATAACAATAACTTCTAGCTGAATTACAGAATTACTGTAAAAGAAAACTTTAACACTAAGATATCAATGCCACACTTAAAGAATTTTAAAACTGCAACAAAATACTAAAGCAAATACAGGGTTCTCAATTTATCTGCTCAGATCAACCCCAACAATTGTCATAGAGTCAGAATATTCATGCATGACCAGAGAAAATCACTTAAAAAGAGATGAATATAATTAATTAAATGAAATTTAAACATACCGCAAGACAAATTACTTAAAGGAATATGAATGAACTGAAAAGGTAGATTAATTTGAGAATTTTGAATAAGTTCACAGTCAAGAGCTGAGATATGAAAACAAGCTTCAAAGTCATACATAAAAAGAATCTAACTCTATGGGCTGTGATCGTAATGTGGCTAAATCCATTAAATTGTAAAGGTGTGTAAAATTGAAAATTTTAGTTAATTTAAGCTGTTTACCTTCATTACAACAAAAATCTAGAAGAAACACTGTTCATATTCTCTATATTCTTCAATTTATTAATGATTACTTTTAAATCTTTATTTTTTTTTAAATTAATATATAATTAATTTTTAGAGAAACAGACCATTTCTACTTCTTCTTGGGTTAATTTGAACTGAAACATTTATTCTCATTATTTCTGTTTTTTAAAGTATATTTACTTATTTAAACCTAGTGAAGTTACTTTATTGAAGAATACTTTTAGCAGTGCGAAAATAGATACAAGTCAAGAGAATAAGATTAAAATTAAATTTAATTCTTCATAGGGAGTTTAAACTCTTATACATACAGGTGTTTCAAAACTTATTTCTCAAGTTAACACAATTAACAAATGATATTGTAAATATTCTAACATTAATAGGACAGATTTTTATCATGTTGACATTTTCTGGCTTCAATTATATAGATTGCAACTTTTAAAACAAAGATAATCAATCATTACGTTATAATGGAACAAGAGAAAAAAAACTTAACATACCCAATGTAATCCATAGTAGGTTTCCGACATGGTACACCACAAATTATTCTATTTTCTTTTAACGTAGTTATCTTAAACACAATTTTTTAGATGACTTTTCTTTGACGACCATATCTTAACTGGCAGTGTTTTTTTTTTGTTTTCTGTAGTAGAAAAAACTCCTTATCTTGAAAATAGTTTCAGGGGGTGGGCTACACCCCACACACTTCCTTCGGTACGCAGCTTTACTCGATGAGTTAGGAAATCGTTTTGGAATTTGAAGTCAGGAGCCAATCTCGCTCTCCGTGGAAGTAGCTGGAGTTGTTTTGCTTCAACTTTAAACTAGCCGGCATCCTCCGTGATATATTTCTAGGATAAAACAATGTTTAGCAAATAAGGGAGCGGAACCCTAACGTCTTGCTTCGCATGCTCACGATTTATCTTGGATCTCTATTTCACAGAATCTGATATCAGGGCATTTTTTTTACTTGTCCGATGCTCGGTCAGCAGCCAGGTATATCCAGCTTACCAGTACAGTCGAAAGATGCACCTTCTAAAGCCGCGCTCGCTTACCGTTCATTTTTAAAAAAGGCGAAAAGCACTTACAATTCAATTCATACTGTTTACTCTCAAGAGTTTACCTTCTCTGTCCTTGGTCTCAAAAGCGAATCCTTAATAAAAATTGTTTCATGCCTCGACAAAAAAGGGGGGGGGTTTCCCGGGCCCCTTTGGCCCCTCAAAATTTTATGTTGTTTCACATCTTACTGCACTCAGGACCCCTCTAAAAAAACGCTACACGTCCAACAAACCACGCGCTCGCTTCTCGCGTCCCCTCAATTCTTCCCGCGTTACTTCCCAGGAAGCAATAAAGGGTGGAGGCGAAAACTGTTTTCATTGGTCAATTTCCCTACCTAATGCCAAGAACATCTCGTTGCTATGTCCCTCTAACCACGGGGAGATCACGTGAACTCAAATCTCAGAAGCCCAGGCAATACTTGCACCTGCTTAAAAAATTGTTTTTCGTAAACAAAGTCATAAAACTGCATTGTAAAAGGGGCTGGTATGCTATGAGAAAAATAGCATTCCCACACAATAATCCTGTGTTTAAAATGTAAACGTGTGTGGTCCCAATTATTTCTGAACACAGCTGACCATTTACCCCACGTTTGCTAGTAAAAGAGAGAAAAGGGAGATTTTTTTTTTTGTGAGAGAGTATCCCAAAAGAAAAGGTTTTATTTACAGAAAAATAGAGGAATGTTTTTGAATAACAACATTTACATGTTGTAACATAATTTAAGTACGAGAAATTAATAAAAAGAAAGGGTGCTTAATTTATTAAATTACTTTTATTTATTTATTTATTTTTATTAATTTTAGAAAACACAACTGACTTTAAACTGAACTCTTAAAAATAAAGAAAGTGTACAATGAAAAATTTTGACTAGAACTAAGCTATTAATGATATACAAAAAAATGGGGGGAGGGGGCGCGTGCTGTGTACAAATAACATATTTTAAAATGAAAATTTCTTAAAAATAAGTAAATTACGCCTAACAGGATTCCCCGTCGGTTGAAAAAAAATCAATTTTTTTTGAATGAAATACAAAAAAAAATTTATTTTTTGAATGTCAAAGAAGAAACACAAGGCCAAAAAATTCAAAACGAAAAAATTAAAAAAAAACCCAGTACATGTCCCAATGAGTCACTTACTTAATCTCGGTGAATCTACTCAAGGATCTTTGACCATCAAAACAAACTAAACTTCAGCCCGAAAGACAGATCAGAGTCCCGTTGTACATTCGCCACTACTGCAACACACTCCGGAAATGTGAAACAGTAGTTTGACTACAGCAAACTTCCCAAAAGGTCCAAAATTGTAAATGTTAGAAACAAAAACTGAGATACCTATACTACGTATAAAAATTATCTACTTTTCCACACACAATTCACAGACGAAAATCACCATGACTGCAATTTATTTCTGGACAATGGCGAGCAAAGTTAGTATATGAGATCGCCGACTTGAGAACTACCACTAGAGCTCACTCTAGTTATACCGTACCCGAACTCCACTTTAATAACACTAACCAAATATCCCCAACTTTGTATAGCAATATACTTACTACCTATTCCGGGGGGATTAATTTTGACTTATAGCACTGCCAGCCAGATATGGACACAAAATATATATATGCACAGTTATATAAACAAAACATAAAATCAATACACTAGTGCACAACTGGACAATAGAATACACATAAACAGAGACAAAAAAAAAATTAACATTAGGTATATATTGTTGACAAATACATATCACTCGGAAAAATGTGGATTAGAGTTCTTCAGACTGGTGAAAAATTGTTCGTTTGAATTTTAGAAACACATAAGATCTTTCTGAGTTTTACAACTGCACTTACAGGGCCACTGTGCATTTGGTAAGTGTATGCCGCAATGTGTGTTGCAGATAAGAACACGTAAAAATTATATACCAACTTTGGTTATCAAAATTTTGCTAAAATATCCACAAACATTAAACAGTTTGATACACCAACTGTGGTGGTGAATAATTACACCCAAAATCGAAAAAGGGAAGGCAGAAAACAACAAAAAAAATTAAAAAAAAAAAAAAAAAAAAAAACCGGTATACAGATTTAAAATGAGATGAATTAATGTAAATACACACCAAACATTTTAATACTTACATTTAGATAAACAAACCTCAGTTCCAACCTACATACTAGAAAATTTTGAACTAAAACCCCTTTAATTCAAAACAAGAAAAATGTTTGAAATACATACACCTGAGTTGTAAACAAATAGTATACTTCTATACTTATACACTAACTCACACCTCAGATACACTAATCTGTGTAATTTCAAACAGTATTTAAAAGTGTGTATTCCCTAAAGAATAACAATTCTAGTACCTACCCTAGAAAACCAAGTAAAATTACACACTAATATACAAAATTTTATACATAAGTACTTTATTACGTATATTAAATAAAATATACCTATCCTTGCTAAACCATTACCTTAAAAAACAATGCATATACATAAAACACAAAGCGAATAAGAAGAATTTGATGCATGCATAATTCCATTAAAAATGTACAGAAAATTTTCAAAGTTCAGAAAATACAGCTAAAAATTCGGAAAAATGCATAATAAATTAAACAATGTATGTGCGGAGTACGTTTTAATATTAAAATAACCTAAATACACACTAGAAATAATAATAACTAAGTTAGAAAACATCTAGTATATTGACAACAAACTTCCGTTACCCGGACACAAAATCAAAACAAGTTTAAAGTTCCTCAAAAAATTAATTACGTACTAAAATGCACAAAATAACATTAAAAGAATGCTAAACATATATATATATATATACAAAAAAAATATTAAAATAAAAACTATTCTAGGCAAAGATTAGTGCTTAAAAAGTTGCTACACTCTATAATTTGGCTTATCTCTCCTTTCACGGAATCCATATTGACTGGTCGGGACAGCATTCGATTTAGTTGGTATCGATTGTAAGTGACTAACATTCGAAGTACGCGATGCATTCGCATTACAATCCGACGTAACTTGATTAGCTGAATTCCCTCCCGGTGCTGGATCTGAGAGCTGAACGTCGCCTGAATTTTCCTCATGCGTATCGCTGGAAACTGGGGGGGAAGAATGATGAGCCATACTTTCGCTATCTGCCTCTGCTGAACTTAAGGGCGATTGCTCTGCGCTGTCTGCTGTATCTGGCGTGCTCCGTGGGGTCGAAAAAACTGGGACGAAGTTACGTCCGCGCCTGCGCTTCCGTGGTGCAAGAAAATCGAAGTTGCTTGTCGAAGGGACGTCAGTTACAATCGGACTGGACTCAATCGATATAGAATCGACACCCTGCTGTTGTTGTTTTGGTACAAAAATGGGATTTCTGCTTTTAAACTCCGTTAGTCTGTCAACATGTACAACTTGCGTTTTAGATAAGTTAGATTGAAGAGCAATTTTAAAATTTACTTCACTTAATTTTTCAGTTATAGTGTAAGGACCATTATTAAATTTAGAGAGCTTTTTTGACTGACCTGGCTTTACGGAAGGTGTGAATAACCAGACAGAATCCCCTACTTTGAAATTTTTACACACTGCAGTTTTTTCACGATACTTCTCTTGTTTTTCTGAAACTTTAACAAGACTGCTGTGTACTTCCGTGTATACTTTTCTCAATGCAGGAAATAAGAGTTCACAATATGAAGGAGTATCATTGTAATTTAAAGTTGTAGGGGTAGAAAAAATTTTATACGGAAGGTTAAGATTTCTTCCAAACATTACTGCAGCGGGGGTTAAGTTTGTGGATGAGTGTACTGCTGTGCGGAGGGCTAAAAGAGCAAATTTGAGTTTTGTATCCCAGTCTGTTTGATTTTGGTTGACGATATGACATAGGGCATTTTTCAATGTCTGATTTTGTCGCTCCACTTGTGCATTCCTGCTTGGATGAAACGGGGTTGTCTGAATGTGTTTGGTGCCAAACTTCTTATAGACTTTCTCTATAGCTTCTGATATTAAATTTTTTCCTTTGTCAGTTGTGATATATGAAGGTGCTCCATATCTTGACACGAAGTCAGCAAGGGTATCAGCTATCATATCTGAAGTGATATCGGATACTGCGTATGCTTCAGGCCATTTTGAAAACGCATCAATATATGCAACAATAAACTTATTACCCGAAAAAGTCTGGGGCAAGGGACCCAAGATGTCCAAATTTACCTTTGAGAGTGGGAATTCAGGGGTAGGCATTCTTTGCAATGGGGCGAGATGTTTTGCCTTGTGTGCACGTCTCTGTTGGCAACTAATGCAGGACTCTACTAGATGTTTGACATCAGCGGACATGCCTGGCCAGTAAAAATTTTCGCGAATGCGATCAATGGTTTTCTGGAAGGCTTGATGACAAGCAGCTAGAGAATCGTGAGTTAGTGCAAACACCTGGGGGATAAGTTCTCTTGGTACCACAAGTCTGGGCAATTTATTCAGCACAAGAGAATCTCTAGTGTCCTCGCCCACTAAAAGATCATCTTGGAAGAAAAATCGCATATACTTGGGTGCAATTTCCACCCCTTGGTCTAATTTTTGAGCAATCTGTATACACTTTTTATCTGATTTTTGCAATTCCCTGATTTTCTCTAATAAATCAGATTGTGGCATAAACATATTTCCTTTTTCCACTTGAATACAAAAATTGCAGCTGGTCACATTTTCAGAAAAATCATTCTCATTTACATACCTTGATAAGAAATCAGCTACACTGTTACAACGACCTTTAATAAATTTAATCGCAAAGGTAAAATCTGCAAGAGTGCAAACCCATTTCGCAATTCGGGATGTTGGGTCTTGAATTTTGAGCATATATGTAAGTGGGGCATGATCTGTATAAATAAAGAAGTGTGTGTTAGCTAAGTAACACTTAAAATGTGAAGTAGCCCATACTAGAGCCAGTAATTCACGCTCCGTGGTCGAATACCTCGTCTCAGGGTCTTTTAATTTTCTACTGGCAAAGGCGACAGGATGTAAACAGTTGTTATCATCAAATTGCGACAATACTGCTCCAAGAGCTGAGCCACTAGCGTCCGTATATAAATGAAATTCCTTATTAAAATCAGGGAGGTTTAAACAAGGTTTAGATATCAAAGCATTTTTTAAATCTTCAAATTCTGCCTCTGCTTCCTGATTCCAAACAAAACGACCATTATCTTTAGTTAGTAAAATTAAATTTTTGGCTCTTTTTGAAAAATCGGGAATGAATCTCCTATAAAATGATATTGTACCAATAAAGGATCTAACTGCCTTACGAGTTTTAGGTGGTTGGAAATCTTTAATTATTTCAATATTTTTATTGATTGGTGCAACTTTACCTTTTTTAATCTCAAAACCAAGATATTGAATTGTATCAGATAAGAAAAAACATTTACTAGGTTTTAACTTTAACTTATGTTGGCGAAGTCTACTGAACACTAAATTTAATTTTTCAAGGTGGGACTCTACATCTTTCGAAGCAATCACAATATCGTCGATATAAACTAGGATACCTAAATTTCCTAAGTCACCAAAAATCGCATTCATTAATCTTTGAAAAGAATTGCCAGATGTCGATAATCCGAAGCAATTCCTGGCCCACTCAAAGAGTCCTTTATGGGTGATTATTGCTGTTTTGTGTCTATCCTCAGGACGCACAACTTGCTGGAAAAAACCACTCGTTAAATCAAGGGTTGAAAAAAAATTTGACCCAGAAAGTGCATCAACCGAATCTGTTATATTCGGGATGGGATAAGCATCCTTAACTAAGTTTTTATTAAGGGCTCTGAAATCGACCGCCAGCCTATAAGAACCATCCGCTTTCTTAACTAAAAGTACAGGGGAGGCGAATTCAGACATAGAGGGGGCTATAATTTCAGCTTTTAAAAGGATATCAAGTTGACTTTCTAACTCTTCTCTAAGCTTATGTGGGACTCTATATGCTTTACATTTTACGGGTTTATCTGAGGTTAAATTAATTACATGGGGGATAGTGTCACAGCCTGGTAAGTCTAAAACTGAAGCTGCAAACACATCTTTATTCTTATCTAAAAATTCTTGCATCTTAAGTTTGAGGGGGGGTTCTAAATGGTCAAGATTGATATCTGTGCTCCATGTCAGGTCAGCATGGTCAAAATCATCACCTGGGGCGGGTGTATTTACATTAAAAGCAAAATTACATTTATCATAGTCACAATCAGAATCATCGATACACTTTCGAACTTTGGCAACCCTCATTCCCTTTTTAAAAGTTACACTATCATCCGAAAAATTTGCAAAAGATATGTACAGCCCACGTTCCTGAGAACAGACACTTCTAGACGATAATACACTATTACAGACTTTCTGTACCAGAGGTTCCAAAATCACATTATCTTTACTTTGAATAAAATTATCTCTTGAACATTTAACTTTTGCTATAACTTTAGATTGGGGCGGTATAGTTATTACACTGGTGAGTACCGCAAAACTAATCTCATGATTTTTTGAATTTTTGTCCTCATTACATGTATCGGTACTTGTTTCACTCAAATGTGCAACTTCACTATTAGTTACATTGACCTGGCAGACAGGATAAACACTTTGCATTTCCCTATTTTTACTTTTTTCCTCCTCCTCATGCATTATATCTGAGCTTACGTTAGTATTTACATTATGAATATTTACATTAACACTTATCTCATTTTCATTCGAATTGTTGCAACCTATATTACTATTTACATCATTACTGTTACTAATACTACTTATACACCCTACATACAGTTTATTATTATTTACATTATCCCCTACATTAAAAATCTCATTCATATTTAGGGAATTTTCTACATTTGAATTTATCTCTGAGAGATCCTGAACAACAGAGCATTCATCTTTATTTACATTGCTTTGACAATTATCACCAATTACAGCTTTACTCATTTCATTAATGTTTTTCTCCCTAACCTGTACTTTCCTATCTTCCTTATCTGCTTTTAATTCTAGTTCATCTTTATGATTATACTCCATGTTGTTCAGAGTTTCCCCAGAAGCTTTATGTTTAAAAAAATTCTCCTTTGGGAAATTTGTTTGACATGCTACAGATTCAGTTTTGTAAAAATTGACATTGTTTATTTTACTATATTCACATTTGCTGTCAACCAGTGGAGAAGGGAGGGAGTTTTGCACACTATTTTTACACAAAGTCTGCTCGTTTACATTCAAGATAATGGATTTTTGTTGACAATTAATAATGGCACTATATTTACTTAAAAAGGGCATACCCAAAATGGCAACAAATTCATTAGCTAATTTTCCTGGTACCACGAAAAATTCTGCCTGACAGTTTACATCATTGAACTTAAAGTTCAAATCTATTTTTTCTGTAAGTGG
The DNA here is from genome assembly GCA_963932465.1 of Maratus speciosus. Classification (NCBI taxonomy): domain Eukaryota; kingdom Metazoa; phylum Arthropoda; class Arachnida; order Araneae; family Salticidae; genus Maratus; species Maratus speciosus. The sequence continues at coordinate 412,179,319 of OZ010787.1, read as the reverse complement.
AACCTTTTCACCTGTTACCGTTAAAATCGGGGTATTGCATGGAGTGGTATTTGCAAATGGAATAAGATTAAGGCCTTGCCTGGATATCAGATTAATTCCTGAGCCAGTATCACATAACACATTTAAAAAAATATTATTTATAAAAATTTTCATTGTAGGCAAATTGTAAACAGACAGGGAAAAAACATTATATACAGAGGGAGGAATGTCGTTAGGCCTATCATGAGTCAGTCCGACTGATTCTGACTCAGCCCCTACTCGTTTAAACCTTTATTTTCCTGAGTTACATTATTTTGGCCCGTTTCCTGTTGTGGGACATTGTTGTCGCCACCTCTACCTCTTGTATATTGCCCTCTACCTCTATAATTATTCCCTCTTTGAGAGTTATCATACCTTCTACCTCTTTGAGGCTGTTGGTATCCAGACATACCCCTACGACCCTGATAACTCCTATTGTTACCTCTCCAAAACTGGTTTCTGGGGTTTTGGGAGCAATCTCGAGCAAAATGGTTGAGACCCCCACACGTATAGCAAGAAAAATTTGAAAAATTTGTTTGTTCTGGGTTCCACAACCTTCTGTCATTATCTGTTTTCTCCGCTAAACTATCAATTTTCGCAGTTAACAATTGTAATTGTTGTCTTAGCTCCTCAATTTCCTGCTTCTGATTGTTTACATTCGGTTTTTTAGCTTGAGTAGCCGCGCAAGCTATATTGATAGGTTGCGGTTGAGTTGCCTGTGCCAAATCGTGGGAGTATAAGGGGTTAACACTCCTACAAGCTTTTTCCTCTAATCGGGCATAAGCTAAAATTTCAGCAGGTGTTTTTGGGTCTTTTGAAATTACCCCCTTCCTGATTTCTGGCAATAAATTTCCCAGCAGCATGGAGTGTAGCATTGCATCTCTACTTTGCTGCGCTATTGTTGATGATACCCCATCCATAACAAGAGCCCTCAGGGAAAGATCAGAAGCCCTGTCAAAAAATTCTTGAACAGACATAGCAGGTGTTTGCTTAAAATTTAAAAATTTAGCTAAAGCTACATCTGGGGTTTCCTGATGAATGTACCTCTCTTTAATAATTTTAACCAGTTCTGCACTATCCTTACCCTTATGCAGTTTCAATAGTTTAGCAGCTGTTCCCGAAACTCTGCTTAATAAAGCAAACTTTTTCTCCCCCTCATCCCAGCCGAAAAAATCTGCTAATTCCTCCCACTTTTCAAGAAAGTCAGAACATGAAACTGTTGATTCACCATTAAAAGGGGGGATGCTTGAAAGGTTGTCGACTAAGGCCGTTTTCTTTTGTACAAGTGCAAGTTCTTTTGTAGCTTCATCTGCCATAATTAAATCTTTATATATAATCTTAACGTTAGACAGAAATAAAAGTTAAACTGTAAACTAAAATTACGTCCCTATGCAGATTTAAGAATTATACCCGGTACACAAGGGCACATTACAATTAAAACACTTACACAAAAATAAAATTATGTAAAGTATGACAGAAAAATTAGTATTTGAGAAAAGAAAAACTTCTTAGGGGGGGGGGGGGCATATACTTAGAAACCTCACACCTTGGAGCATACACTTATACATATATATTATAATACACAACATATGAAAAAACACACACATATATATATATACCTATTGTCCAGCTTGCCGCTAAATTTTTGGTAAATGAATGACTGAATTATCACTCGCATGAACTCTGTACAAAATGTGTATACTAACTGAATGGCAATTACCAATAAAAATGAACTACCTAAACTTTTAAATCACACCCGCACAAGAAAAAAGGACAATTCTGGAATTTTGCGAGAGGAAAACATTGAAAATTTGTAAAGTATAGAGTTCTAAATTCAGTCAAACAGTTAATTCCCAACCAAATACTGTAATATATAAAATCACACATAAATTCAATACAATAACCAGGCCTTTAATAACATGGCACCATTCTTGTTATGGGTTTTCTTTCTCTGAGCAGTTAAATTTCCACCTAGATTGAATCCTGTATATAAAATCATAACAATAACTTCTAGCTGAATTACAGAATTACTGTAAAAGAAAACTTTAACACTAAGATATCAATGCCACACTTAAAGAATTTTAAAACTGCAACAAAATACTAAAGCAAATACAGGGTTCTCAATTTATCTGCTCAGATCAACCCCAACAATTGTCATAGAGTCAGAATATTCATGCATGACCAGAGAAAATCACTTAAAAAGAGATGAATATAATTAATTAAATGAAATTTAAACATACCGCAAGACAAATTACTTAAAGGAATATGAATGAACTGAAAAGGTAGATTAATTTGAGAATTTTGAATAAGTTCACAGTCAAGAGCTGAGATATGAAAACAAGCTTCAAAGTCATACATAAAAAGAATCTAACTCTATGGGCTGTGATCGTAATGTGGCTAAATCCATTAAATTGTAAAGGTGTGTAAAATTGAAAATTTTAGTTAATTTAAGCTGTTTACCTTCATTACAACAAAAATCTAGAAGAAACACTGTTCATATTCTCTATATTCTTCAATTTATTAATGATTACTTTTAAATCTTTATTTTTTTTTAAAATTAATATATAATTAATTTTTAGAGAAACAGACCATTTCTACTTCTTCTTGGGTTAATTTGAACTGAAACATTTATTCTCATTATTTCTGTTTTTTAAAGTATATTTACTTATTTAAACCTAGTGAAGTTACTTTATTGAAGAATACTTTTAGCAGTGCGAAAATAGATACAAGTCAAGAGAATAAGATTAAAATTAAATTTAATTCTTCATAGGGAGTTTAAACTCTTATACATACAGGTGTTTCAAAACTTATTTCTCAAGTTAACACAATTAACAAATGATATTGTAAATATTCTAACATTAATAGGACAGATTTTTATCATGTTGACATTTTCTGGCTTCAATTATATAGATTGCAACTTTTAAAACAAAGATAATCAATCATTACGTTATAATGGAACAAGAGAAAAAAAACTTAACATACCCAATGTAATCCATAGTAGGTTTCCGACATGGTACACCACAAATTATTCTATTTTCTTTTAACGTAGTTATCTTAAACACAATTTTTTAGATGACTTTTCTTTGACGACCATATCTTAACTGGCAGTGTTTTTTTTTTTGTTTTCTGTAGTAGAAAAAACTCCTTATCTTGAAAATAGTTTCAGGGGGTGGGCTACACCCCACACACTTCCTTCGGTACGCAGCTTTACTCGATGAGTTAGGAAATCGTTTTGGAATTTGAAGTCAGGAGCCAATCTCGCTCTCCGTGGAAGTAGCTGGAGTTGTTTTGCTTCAACTTTAAACTAGCCGGCATCCTCCGTGATATATTTCTAGGATAAAACAATGTTTAGCAAATAAGGGAGCGGAACGCTAACGTCTTGCTTCGCATGCTCACGATTTATCTTGGATCTCTATTTCACAGAATCTGATATCAGGGCATTTTTTTTACTTGTCCGATGCTCGGTCAGCAGCCAGGTATATCCAGCTTACCAGTACAGTCGAAAGATGCACCTTCTAAAGCCGCGCTCGCTTACCGTTCATTTTTAAAAAAGGCGAAAAGCACTTACAATTCAATTCATACTGTTTACTCTCAAGAGTTTACCTTCTCTGTCCTTGGTCTCAAAAGCGAATCCTTAATAAAAATTGTTTCATGCCTCGACAAAAAAGGGGGGGGGGTTTCCCGGGCCCCTTTGGCCCCTCAAAATTTTATGTTGTTTCACATCTTACTGCACTCAGGACCCCTCTAAAAAAACGCTACACGTCCAACAAACCACGCGCTCGCTTCTCGCGTCCCCTCAATTCTTCCCGCGTTACTTCCCAGGAAGCAATAAAGGGTGGAGGCGAAAACTGTTTTCATTGGTCAATTTCCCTACCTAATGCCAAGAACATCTCGTTGCTATGTCCCTCTAACCACGGGGAGATCACGTGAACTCAAATCTCAGAAGCCCAGGCAATACTTGCACCTGCTTAAAAAATTGTTTTTCGTAAACAAAGTCATAAAACTGCATTGTAAAAGGGGCTGGTATGCTATGAGAAAAATAGCATTCCCACACAATAATCCTGTGTTTAAAATGTAAACGTGTGTGGTCCCAATTATTTCTGAACACAGCTGACCATTTACCCCACGTTTGCTAGTAAAAGAGAGAAAAGGGAGATTTTTTTTTTTGTGAGAGAGTATCCCAAAAGAAAAGGTTTTATTTACAGAAAAATAGAGGAATGTTTTTGAATAACAACATTTACATGTTGTAACATAATTTAAGTACGAGAAATTAATAAAAAGAAAGGGTGCTTAATTTATTAAATTACTTTTATTTATTTATTTATTTTTATTAATTTTAGAAAACACAACTGACTTTAAACTGAACTCTTAAAAATAAAGAAAGTGTACAATGAAAAATTTTGACTAGAACTAAGCTATTAATGATATACAAAAAAATGGGGGGAGGGGGCGCGTGCTGTGTACAAATAACATATTTTAAAATGAAAATTTCTTAAAAATAAGTAAATTACGCCTAACAAGTATTTTATTGTGTTATGTGAGACATATCTAAAATATCGATGTCATTCATTGCATAGTTTGGATTTGAACCTCGTTTTATCGTCAGAAATACATTATATACTACGGACGATTTTAAAACTATATTTAAGTCAATTTTTTAACATTTTTATTCGAATTACTTCTTATCGATTGAATTACATTTTGTAAGCCAAATTAAGAATTTCCCTACAAGTTAATTTAGAAGATATTTGTTTAATCTGTAAAAAATCTGATGTACTTTAAAAGAAAACAAATTCAAAAGAAATCAATCAATCTATTCTTTCAAGTGAGCCAGAAAGCTTTGTTTATTTTTAAGTTATGTATCTACATATATTTGTGAACTTATATTTTTATTGTTTTAATGACACATTGTAAGTTCTGAATGAAATCTTACAGAACATTAATGGATCTTCCTTTGTCTTCCTAATATATATTAAAAGGAGTGTAGTTGGGAAAATTTGCATAACCTTGTAAAACTATCGCATAAAAAAAAATAAATAAAACTCATGTATGATTTTAAATATTGATCGAACGAAAATTCAATTTCGTTTTCGTTTTCGGCACAAAATATGAGTTTCGCCGAAAATTCGTTTTGGCGAAAATGCTACTGAAAATTCGGCCGAACCGTAACTCGACATAAACTATCTGTATTCCAAATATCGCGTTTCTTCTTTCGGAAATTTTTAACATTACTCATTGATTTGAGCTGCAACTGCGGCTCAGATGGGACATTGTTTATTTGTTGCTACGAGCTTCACTGTTTATAATTATTAGTCACCACTAATTCAAGACGTGAGTGCAAAATATAAAGCAAGTAATGCATATTAGACTAAACTTTTAATACGCTTTTCATGTGCTCATTAAAAGCTGCAGAATTAACAGTAATAGAAAAATTTTAGTTTGAAACCGCAGAAGTGTTTCACTTCTGTGAACACTTTGAGAAAGTTCTAGTATAAAAGATGATCATTTACAAAAATCATTATAAAAGATAAATCGAGGTAGGTGTACCTAACACATTTTTTTAATTAGATGAAATTCGTATAATCAAAAAATCATTGTGTATCGCTGATGAATTAATTACATTTTATTTTATATGAATATAAACATTTTTGGTATGAGGCAAATAGAGCCAACTTGGACCACACGTATGATTAATTAATAATTATGTGTATTTAATAAACACTTGCAATTAATTAGTACTTATGTATATTTATGTAAGTAGTAATTACTTAAAAGATTTTTTTGGGCATTTTCGTTTTCGGCAGAAAGTTGGAAGATCACCGAAATTTTTTTTCGGTTTCAGTCTTTAAAAACCTGTTTTGGTCGATCCTTGTTTTAAACTTTTTTTTCACTTTTATCTGAACATATAAGCCTTTGCTATTTCTTAGTGCTTTGCTGAAATGTATTTTAAATTGTTTTAGAACAAACACGCGTAACATCATCACGCGAATGTCTCATACATTCCTCGGAAATGAGCAATTTGCATATCTTTGAGTTAAGAAAAACCACAAATTCAATATTTTAAGAATTCTTTGTGTATAATAATAAGGAAGCTAAAACTTGACTTTGTTATCTCTACTTCAAAGTCTTACAGATACTGTAGAGAGAGCAACTAACTCTAAAAAAAGAGTGTAAAAACACTGAAATAAACATAATTTTCCTCTTAAAATACAAATCTTTCCTGAATTCATGCATAGATGTACCATTCATTTCCTTTATCTTTTATTATTTACATTAGTTCTCTGAAATTCGCAGACAGGTAGTTTTTGTATTCTCTGCTTACATTAGCTCTAGGCGAATTTGGGACTAATATTCGGAAAGTAGTAAAGCGTAAACATTGCAGAAATTTAAATGAGACTATTGCGAAAACATGGGGGCGTACTTGGTGAAATTGTTACAATAGGTATGCCAAATGTTATGAATTGCTATTTTTGAATTGTTGCTGGAGGCAGAATGAAATTCAGCGCCATCTGTTAAAGAAAGTTTAATTCATATTTTAGTTTCTCAATTTGACAAAATATATTACTTTCATATGCTCGTGTTCAAATGTACTTTCTAAATTGATTTTTTTTTAAATTCTAAAATTAGAATAGGCTTTTCGAGTGTCTGAAAAAAAATAATAAAGTGAATGTAAAATATTTTGCATGCAAATCGAAAAATTTTATATCTTTTAAAAATATAATAAATACTATTTCACATTTCATTATGCATATGATGTTGAATATGTATATGTTTTTTTGTTGAAAAAATATGTTCCACTTTTATATAAAATCAATTCATCGTACAAAAAATATTTTGTGTAAATTTAGGAAAGAAATAAAAGCTTATCCGAATAGTTCGACAGAATCTATATATATAAAAACAAAAGTCTCTTTTATTCATCAACTCGTCACTGGTTTCTATTCAATCAATTTTAATGTTTTTTAGGTGATATATTTCTAGGGGTCATCCATTATTTAAGTGTTTTTTCTTTCACCTCTCTCTCTACCTATGTCATCGGTTGTTACATTTGAATTACATCATGCCCTCTGTTGTGACGCAACATGAACTATTGATACAGAACTAATGTCATGCAAAAAATAATGTTATATACGATCTACCACTCGCTGATATTTTCTTCTGTCTGTACAAAAAGAAATTAATGGATTCATGAAGAATTTCGACTTTTGGTCAACGACGGATTTACATGTTTTAGAAGGTCCTGGATCAGAATACAATTTGATTGCTTTTAGAAAATGTGTGTAACCAAGTCTGTCTGTCTGTAATATACAAGGGGTTCAAAACGTTTACGGAATTTCGTTGTAACTGTTTAGTGTCACAATATAATTAATTTATTTGTTTACTACCACTATATTTTTGACACATAACTGCACAGAACCTCCTTTCCTCGACCAAAGAAATCACGTAATGTTTAATCCAAAACAAAAGTTATGCTCATTGCGTTTTTTGACAACTTAGGTGCGGTTCGCCATGAATTTGTACCAGCTGAACAAACTGTTAACAGCCCTTTGTACATGCAAGTTTTGAAAAGACAGAGGGAGACAATCTGAAGGAAGCGTGCTGCTAAATGGCAAGGATGATGGTCACTGAATCACGACAATGCTCCCTCCCAAACATCGATTGATGTGCAGACATGGCTTGGGGAAAAGAACATTCCACTCCTCCACCAACCTCCCTACTCACCGGATTTAGCACCATCGGATTTCTAGCTCTTTTCCAAGATCAAAATGGCCCCAAAGGTAACCATTTTGACACCATAGAAGACATCAAATGAACGAGACGGCTGAACTTGGAAAGATACCAAAACAGGACTTCTATCGTTGTTTCCAGCTATGATAGGAGTGGTGGAGCAAGTGTGTGTGTTCTGATAGAGCCTACTTTGAAGGCAATTAAGCAAATGTGCACATATATTGTGGTAATAAATAGTTGCAATAAAATTAAGGGAATTTTTTGACTGCCCCTCGGATGACACACATGTTGTGGGCACAGTGTTGTGAATTTTATGGATATATTATGCTACGTAGAATAGGATGCAATTTCACGTGAAGTTCTATCCTTATGTGAACTAGTGATTATTAGTTTTTTGCTGCCGAAGAGGCTGCCGGAAATTGCTGATTTATTCGATTTATGTGATTTTTATATCTCAAGTTTGTGTGTTCAGATTTAAAAAATACCATCATAATAAGAATCCTCAATCTAGGAATAAATTGTCCTTAAATTCTGGTTGCGGTTTTCTAAGAAGGTTTATGAAATTCATTGATTTGTTCGAAAAATATGATGCTTATAATACCAGTTTAAATGCACACAATTCAACAAATCTTTACATTTAGAAGCCTCATCCTGAATAGATTATCATAAAATTTTTGTCGAAGTCTTCTAATAGGGAGTGACGTAATTCGACGATTTGTTCGAAATATGCGATGCTTATATCTTCAGTTTAAATGTACGCAAATCAGCGAAAGTATTTACATAAAAAAACGCAATTTTTACAATTTTCTAAAACATAACACGAAACCCCTCAAATTATTAAAAAGTTACGTATATGACGTAATGTCGTAGCGTAGAAATCGCACAATCTAATCGGTTCTTGCAAATAAAATGGACTCTCAGATGGACAAAGATGAGCTTTTTTATTCATTCATCACTGTAACTACAGCGGTAATTCAAAGAAAAGCATTATACTTTGTAATTAGTGCTATTTAACTTAATATATATTACAATAATATAGAAGAACGTTTTGTGATGGTCACACCATACTAATGTGTTTTTTATTACAAACAGTGTTCTGTTACAAGCAAACATGCAATTTGAAGATACAGTATTTTAAGCTGTATCCAATGCAGTTATTTCAAGCAGGTCTTTTAAAATGAAAATGATCTACATTTTCTTTAAACTAAATTTTGTTTAAAAAATGTCATAAAAATATTGCACAATGTTTTTTAACACTTTTTAACAAAGTTGAAAAGTGTTTATGCATTCGGTTTGTCTGTTCGTCTTTCCACGCTCTAACTGTCGTAAATATAGTGCGCATCAGGTATTTGAGAACACACGTTCTAGGTGAAATATAACCCTGTATATCAGAATTACAAATATTTATCTGTTACATGTAAACATGCCAGAACCTAGACTAACTGAGGATATGAAGAGGCATGCTGTCATTGGCTCATTGGCCGAAGAACACTTCGATTTAGTGATTGCCACTTTCTTGAAAATCGCCCGGTCATTCGTCTAATGTAAAGAGAGAAATGAAGGCTACCAAGTTTCATGTGGCAACCGTTTCATGCTGGAAACGAAATTGTCAGCAATATGAAATCATGAATACACCGGAATTCGTCAGTCAAGGCGATGAAATCATATGAAGTTGATGCGTTCCCTCATCAACTTCATATGATTTCATCGCTAGGGAGATGCAGGTTGATGAGGACACAATTTGATGTGTGATTCATAAAAACCTTCGTTAGAGGTCGTATCCCAGCAAAGAAAGAAACAGTGGGCCATCAGCTGGAAAAAAGATGGCAGCCAGCAGTGCCATCAGCGGTAAAGTGCAAGTGTGCCATTACTTAAACCTGTCGAAAAGTGTCCAAGCCGAATGCAGCTGGCCCATCAGTGATGGCCAACAGCAGGACAGCATTGGTATGCCATCACATTACTTCAATCCGGCACTTTTCCTGCAGTGCTATCACCTATCCCACTGCTATTCCTTTGCTGGCCCAGCACTTTCCCTTACAAAAATTTCATATAGAATTCCATAAAAAAAACCAAAGTATTATATAATTATGGCTCTTTTTTCTATAAGCTAGTATCACCAAGAGTTATAGAAATATCTGTGTAAGTGTCTATAATAGAATGTCTACAGAAATATTTGAACTGCCATTGGTTTCCATGTGGTCACCCTCCCAAGTACTAACCGAGCTCGACGCTGCTTGGTTTGTGTGATCGCACATGAACAACTGCTTTCAGCGTACGCTACGACTGCTTGTAGTTTTCAAGCTCTCATTACACTATTTCAAGTTTGTTTCATTTGTGATTTACGTTCCCAATCATTAAACTGGTATAGAAATTATTCTATTATATAGAAGTTCTATGTATTTTATACGCTTTTTTTTATTATTGATTCTGAACTGCGTAAATTATGAAAACCGAAATCCTTTGTAACCTAGTAAAACCAGATTTGAGGAGAAAAAAGTGCATTCAAATAAAGAATTTATTTATTTATTCATTTACTTATTTATTTTGTTGGTGGCAGTGGTGTTATATTTTTTACAGTTTCAAAAAAAATTAGCTTCACAGCTTAAATTGTCTTAAGATATTCATTTCACATTTGTGTTCAAATACTCAATTTCTTCGATATTCGCAGCGCCACCAAGGGTTCCCAGCAGTAATACTGCAAAAGTTCGTCCACTTCCATGTAGTGTGGGCCAGCGCATGAGATAAAATGGATGCCCACCAAAATTTTATCTGATGATTTCCAACAGCAAATAGGCTGAAGCTATCCAGCAGTGGTCATGCAGTTGTAGACCATCAGCCAGCACTTCTCCATCATTGCCAGCACATATCTTGCTGCTGGCCAGCAATTTCCTCTTTGCTGCGATATGATGAGGAGAGTACAGCTCTTATCCGAGAGAGCCTGGGATAACTACCTGACCAGAGACAAGCACCTCCTTAATAAGCTGAAACATCAAGAGGAGCTAGGAATGCTCTTGTTCCTTTTCAGTAAGGAAAAGTTTCCCAGGTCAATAAAGTAAACCGCAAAAGGGTCGGTGATGGTAAAATTTAACCTCGATCGGATATTTTAAAGTGAGTTAAAGTTCGAGTACAAATTTTGAAATGGAAAGACATACATACGATCTTTTCAAGTTAAATAAAAGCTTATAAAAATAAGACAATTTTTGTTAAAAGAAATCATCAAAAGAAAAAGATTTAAATCATTACGAAATGAAACACATGCTAAAATACAGTAGTTTCAACAAATCTGAAACTTAATTAATAAAAATTAACTCTATCGTAATACTTGTACAAGTTCTTTCAAAGCGGAGATGCTCCTAGAATAATTCTTTCTAATACTTTAAGCATTTTGGATACCACATCTCGAAGCACGGTCGAACTCACCTGTATTCAGATGCACAAAAGTTGTATATGTCATAAATTTCAAAGTTTCGTAACTCGGTCAATTTGAGTGTTAGATAAACGGGACAATTTTTGTTTTTCTTTTTAGTTTAACAGGGATTTTTTACTAAATATCACTTATAGAACCGGGGGATAGTATGAAAATTAAATTTCGTAACTTTTTAATAAATGTTTTTCTTGATCCAAATCAATTCAAAAATACTTTTTACATCATTTAAAACATTTTTGTAATTCTAACGATATGTCTATAACTAACGGCTTAGGAATTAGCCATTGGACACCGTTGAGAGAGGGCACCTTGCATTGAAAAAAAAAAATGAAGTACATAAAATGTTAGCTCATCTATGCCTAAATAACCAACGTCTCTCGTAACGTTAGTTGTTTTAGATTTAACACCAGAAACCGCGGGAAATTTTACACAAGTTTTACAAAAATATTTCATGTCAGAATTTCCGATTAAACTGTTTAACTTATTTATTTAAATTATTTTTCTGCAGTACATATTTAATTTAACTTATTTTATAAAGAATTTTCTGGTTCAAATCGGCATCTATTCATTTGGTACGTGTCAAAATGACTCAGCACCGCGGTTCTAGTGTTAATAATTTATATTTCATGCGCTACTGGTTAAAAAAAAATATATGTCTACCTAATTTTATATGCTGATACTGAATATGTTATAAAATTGTGGTGTTTTCATAGATTATTTTACAGTTATCTTTAATTTTAAAATGGAAATGACATTTTAAGACAAAATATACCATGAAACTTACACTTTCATGAATCAAAAATGATACATTTTTGCTTTCATCTACTAGAAATAAAGGTTTAGTTCTTTATGAATTTTTTGTACTATACGCAAAAAATAAATAAATAAATAAATAAAAATAAAAAAAAAATAAAATAAAAAATACACTTTATAGAAAACATTATCCTTTCACATAACGATTCAAATTTTCACAATTTAAATCAATTGATTGTGTATGTTTTTATTTTTTAGTTTAGTTAGACTTAAAAAAAAGAAAGAGAAAAAAGTAATGATGTCATAAAGCACCATTCTAGTGAAAGAAATTAAATAATTACGTAGCTTTAATAAATATTTAAAATATGTTTTTGAAATCATTCTGAATGCAATACCAGTAATAAAATATGAACACTTTTGAAAATAATTAAAATATTTTACTTTGAATGATTACGATAAAAATGATTTCCCATGATGTTAAATACAGTAAAAGAAGCGTTGAGTTGTTTAAATTGTTTAATTAATATATTCTACACAGTCATTAAAAAATAGAAACCTAAAAACATTGGCCGAAAAATGGCTGTTGTCAGAGAAAAATAAGTTGTTTAGTTGTATCCATTTCCGTTGTTATTTTCCCTATATACGAGAAATTTTTAAATTACAATTTTTTCTGAATTTACTGCAAAAATGTATGGAATTCAGAGACATTCAGCAGTCTTCCCTTTATCACCCTCTCACTCTCTTTCTCTATTTTTTTTTCGTGGCAACTAATTAACTGTTTCATTATTTGTACCAAATGAAAGAAAAAATTTAAACTGCATTTCTCTCAGCAGTAGATATATTTGTCATATATATTCATTCTTGTATAGTATGTTCCAAATTGAATACTAGAAATTTTTTAGATGCATATATAAAAAATACAGTCTCGGTATTTCTGACTTCAGAATTCCTTTCGTTTTGTACTTCTGTCCATCGTAGGATTTTTCGGATTTTTACTTTTTATATTAAAGTATTAACTATTACGTTTTGAACTTTTACTGATATAATAAATATAATTATTTATAAAATGTAAGCATACTTAATACTATAGATTAGGTCTTTTTATCAAATTCGGTCTTTTTATCAAAATAATCATTGAAACGACAGAACAAGAACCTCGTTAAATTATGAGGCGTTGACGATATTAGCAGTGAAATTGCAACACAAGTTTCTAGAAAACGACAGTTGAACGCTCAAACTATTTTGTTTTTCTTCAGCTGCCGCAAAAGGGCCGTAATACCTCTACTGGAGCAGACAAAAGTTGTCTTTCTCTTCTCGTAGTTGTAATATGTAATAAAAGTAGCATGTCAAGCACATCATTTGTTGGAGTTTTTAATTAAAAATAAACATTTACTCCAAAAAATTAAAAAAAAAACTTCTATTCATAGCAGCAAAGGAAAAAACTAGACTATACCGGTACCCAGCAGAATAGAGAAACTAGTAGGAATACTGGGATACATGAACTGACAAAATATAAGCACTAAGACGTATTAACACTTTAGAAAGCAACGGGGAAAGAAAAACTGTGTAGGTCCAAGGTACATATATGTTCAATGTACAACAATTTCCCCTGCCCTTTAAAGCACCAAGGATGTAGGGGAGACCGGAGCAAGATGACGAATGTCTTAATTTTCCCGCTTTCCACTAGGTGGCAGCATCAACCGGACACTACTGGCTCTCCTATCGGCCGTTCGTAAAACAATAGTATAGAGACGCTGAAATCGCCATTTTTGTGAAGCTTTGATTGTTTACCGCGGCCACGTTATAACTTTTATGCATGCGTAAATAAGCTCTGCTACAGATACAGGTAAGATATATCGTTTCTCTTTAATATTTATGAGTAACTTTGTTTAAATACTACCTATTACCATGAATAAATGTCAATTAATCGCCTTCCATCATGGCAATGAAAACGAATAATTTTAAACAGGCAGTCCGGGGAAGATGACGAGCTAGTCATCCCCAGAGCCTGGTAGGAGAAAACCGACGTATAAACCCCCTCGAAGAACCAGAACTTATGACAAATGCTGATTCCGATGCACCAAAGAAGCCTGTTAGTGTTGTTGATTTCAAACCGTTGCCTAAAGCAACACAATGTGAGTAAAAAAGAAAAAGCAAAACACTGAGCTCAAGAGCACACCCATCAAAGAAATGTTAGAACAAAGGGAAAAGCAGAAGGAAGAACAGGAACGGTTAAAAAAAGAGAGAAAAGAAGCTCGTGAAGCTAAAAAGGGAGTAAAAAAACTCAGACTAAGTACCTGTAGGCCTAAGTCTATTAAATCCAGGCCAAACAGTCCAGTTGCATCAACTTCAAAGGATGGTGTTTTCAGATGTCCTAACTTGTGACGAGGAATATTGTGACCCACCAACAAAAGAATCAATCCAGTGCTGTAAATGCCAAGAGTGGTGGCATGAGGAATGTTCCAATTATGAAAATGGTATTTTTTTGTGACTATTGTTAGCTGCACAACTAAACACTTAAACATTACGTTAGAATCCATTATGCTTAGTTTGATACTTTGTAAGATGTAAAAACAGAGTTATCATTTGTTAAACCATGTAACATATTCAAAAGATAAAATATGTTCAACCATTTTCAGTGCTGTCATCTTGCCCCAGTACTGGGGCAAGATGACGACTTGTTCATGTTATGAAAAAATAAAATTATCCTTTATTTTTTTATTTGAAAAATTAAATGATAATATGTTTAATACTACAAAGGAATACTGTAACAATTCATGTAAAATTAATTTTACTATGCTTAAAAATAAATTAATAAACAACAAAAATTTTTAACATAGTCATCTGGCCCAGGTCTCCCCTACTTTCTACGTTTTTTTTTTGTAAATACCTCAGTTTTCAACAAGACACACAAAAAGCCCTTTTTCTGGATATATAAATTTTGAAAAACGCTGACAAAACAAAGAGAAAAAACTCTTCACATACACTACGCATGCTAAACTTAAAACGGCCACGGGAATGGATATTTTGGATGCTTTGAAATGCCAAGAGCGTACTTTTTTGCACTTTTAGCGTTTAAATATACTATTTGCAGTAATATAAAAAAAGGCCCTTTTCAACGCAATATAAATCTATAATAATAATAGCTGCAAAACAAAGACAGAATCCCATCTTACTGCTTTTCTAAGCTGCTCCAGAATCATGTCCTTCAGAAGTAAAGTTTCTGAGATTAAAGTTAAAGATTACAGCATAAAAAGTATTAGTGAATGCATCATATGAGATAGAAAAATAAGAGTGGATAGGGGAAAATATGCGAAAAAACTGTGATCGAAACTGAAATGTCATAGAAAACAAACATTTTTCGAGGCTTCTCACCCTAGTAAAAATCGGGAAATATATTATAAAAATACCTCTTTCAAGTTTATTTTTGTGTCAATTACCACAATGTTTTTAGCATTTCTCCTTTGTACATAATGGCAAAAGTGGCAAATCGTTACTAGGTGCCGGGTAAAAAAAGATACTGTTCGTCTTTAAATTTCCAGGCTCTATTCTTATGATTTTAGACGGCTTCTCGTCTACTATAAGCTCTATCCGAGGCATTTTCTCACGAGGTAGAGTTAAAGAATACTGTGTCAACAGATCGACAAAAATACGTGGTAGTGGTTAATGTGACATGTAATTAAAATAACTTTTCTTTTAGTAAGTGCAAAATGGTCTATAAGATAGCTTAACACTAAAACGCCCGGAAAATTTACTCAAGTTTCATAAAAATATTTTACACCAGAATTTGTATTTAACATTATTTGACTGATTTATTTAACGTAAATCTGCGTTTTTAAAATTTAACTTATTTTGTGCAAGAATTTCTGGTTCCAGTTGACATTTAATCATATAGTTTGAGTCAAATCGACTCCTACCGGGCGTTTTAGTGTTAAAATATACATAGTTCTGAAATCTGTGGCTTTATATCCGTAAACCGGGAATTGTAAATTTCTTAATGTATCTCCACTTTGCATTTTATTAGGAAAATATTCCAAAATCGACCCTCAGACTAAACGTCATACACAAAAGTTACAAAAACAGCAATCAGCAGAGACAATCAGCATATGAAAAATATCTCTGGGTGTCAAAAAGCAGAATTTTATCGCACAGCAGAGGCTATGAACTCACTCCTTGTTCTCCAAGTACTGTAAAATTGGCTCACAACGTTTGGCCGAAATCTTCAAATATGATGATGGTTCCTCAGAGCATATCACAAATCTCTTATAAAGGCTCTCTTACTAATATGCTGTTTAAGATTCATAGCTTTGCGAAATCATCTAGTCCGCGTTTGATAACGATCTTTTTGAGGTCATATGCCATCATTTCGATAACTTCTTTCTAACCGTAAAACAATTTAGATTTCTTGAATATTTAAGAAAATATTTGGGTTTTAAATTAAATTAAATTTATTTAATTTAAATTTAATTAAATTAATTTAATTTATTGAAACAAAATTAAATTAATTTAATTTATTTAATTAAATTAAATTAAATTAAATTAAATTATTCTCCAAAGGCAAGTTCTCCCCAGGAATCTGACAGTACTTAAGTCCGTTTGAAACTTTAAAATATCTTTCTTTGTAGTAAAACTGTCCACATGAGAAAAGCAATTTTTCAAATTTCGTCACTGCTGCATGATTAAAAAAATAGCAGACATTTTTAACAATTATTATTTTGTTCCCCGAAAAATATTTCGTTCAGATTGAAGGAGAACCTTTGTGAATCTTTTCATCAGTATTTTCATTAGAAAAATTAGTTTAATTGCCAATCTTGTAGCAGGATATATTTTTTTTTCTTGGACAAGTAATATTTCATACATTAATTTTTTTGACTCCATCTTTAACTTTGAAAATTTTCACAAAGAAATTTAAATTTTGCATTTAAAAAAGACCGGTGAAGTAAAACTAAGAATATTATTGTAGTACTGAATTACTTGATATAACCAAAAAATGATAAAGTTATTTAAATTTACAATCTGTAACATTCACTATGATTCAGTGTTCATTCTTTTGCGCTAGCAAAAGAATGTTCATTATAGAAAATTAAAAGGTATAAGGAAAGAAAAACAAAGAGTTGCTGTGAAAAAATAGCACCAGAATTTCAAAACTGGACGCAATCCTTCGTTAGTTTACTCTAATGTGTAGTCTCTTTTTAATTAAACAGCCTGCTTTGATTAAAGTGCAGAGAACAAAACTGCTGATCGAAATTCAAAGAGATGTTCTGCTGCAACATATCCATATAAAATAAAAGATTCCACAACCGCGTGCTGCCCTATTGCTCTTTTATAACACAAGCAACCAAAATACCGTAAACATTTAAATTATCTTTATTCAAAATAAGAGAAACCTTATATATATATATATATAATATATATATATATATATATATATATATATATTATATATATAGTAAAACATCTATATATATAGTAAAAAATCTACAAGATGATTTTATCATTACGTATGTGGATAAAGCTAACACCAACTATGCTATAATATGTAAAAAATTATACGGAGATATTCTAAGGGAAACCTACAATAATGAGGGAAATTATCAACTACTAAAAACTACTAAACAAGTTATTGTAAACAGAGTGAAGGCGTTTTATAAAAAAATAAAATCAAAGCAAAATAGTGTGGAATTTCCTTATCTTGTAATGATTCCAAAATTCCATAAAAACCCAATTACTTTTAGAACTGTAACTTGTGGGTTTGGTTCTTACCTGGAATGTGTAAATAAAAAATTGCTGTATATATTACAAAAGATTTTCGATCAGGTTATAAATGAATATTCTTCGATAGTAATAAAAAATAGCTATGAACTTATAAAAAGTTTAAAAAAGCTGAAAAAAATTACAGGATTATATACATACGATTTCGAGGATTTGTATAATAGCATAAATTTAGATAATTTGAAGTACAGAGTTATGGATTTTTTCAAGAAATCCAAAGAGAAAGATATCAGTATTGAAATATTCACCGATTTATTTCAATTTGTTGTTTACGAAAATTATCTGTATGAAGGGAAACAAATATATAAACAAGTGAGAGGTATTCCAATGGGGGGGAGTTGTAGCTCCATCCTTGCAGATATTTATCTGTTTACATATGAAGCCGGTTTATTGTTGGAAAAAGACTTAAAGATATACAGATATATAGATGATGTTTTGGTGGTTGAGCTGAATAACAATAAAGAAATTTATCAATTTAAATGTTATCCAGACACTTTGAATTTAAAGAGTGCTTCGGATAATCAAGGCAGCGTCAATTACTTGGATGTTAAGTTGGAAATCATAAACGGAATTTTAGTATATAGTATTTATGATAAAAGAAAATATTTTGATTTTGATACAATAAAAATATTAAACTTTAATAGTAACGTGCATGTTTCAATTTTTAGAAATATATATTTAAATGGTTTAAATCGTATTGCAAATTTGTGTTCAAATGTTGATAAATTGGTTGGTGAAATTTATAACCTTTACATAAACGCCAGTAAACAAAATTACCCAATACATTTTCTGAATGATTTAACTTTCAATTTTATCAAGAAAAAAAGCTATCGAAATAAAATATTGGAATTGTTCGATGACGGTGATTTATCGATACGTGATTCCTATCGAAAATAGCTTAGCGGTGAAGATATTCACAGACTTCATTTGACGGCTTTCGGGTTAGTTTGTGGTTTTCATTTCTTTCAATTTCTATTTGTTTGGTCTCGGCAAGTGAGGGGGAATGTTGTGCACGTAAAACATGTTTAACCCCGCAGTTCAAGTCATAAGCCTTGACCACTTGTCTTCATGTTTAGTTTTTTCTTAGTTACTCTTGGTTTTGTTAATTATTGTTTTAGTTACAGTTTGTTAGATGTTTTTTCGTGTAATAAATTATGTGAATTTGGATTTTTCAATATATATATATATATATATATATATGTATATATATATATGTATATATATATATAAACTGTTTTTATGGCGTCAGATGCCGCCATCCGAAGAATCTACAGGAGTCTTTTTCCATTTCTTCCGGTCAAGGGTCCATTCCTCTTCCAGACCTCTATCCCTCATTGCCTTTGATATATCATCCATCCAGTTCTTCCGTGGTCATCTCCGTTTCCTTTTTTTGTTTGTTTCATAACTGAATGTTATTTTTAGTAGTCTTTCCTTGCAACTACGCTAATGATTAAAAAACATAAAAAAAGTTTTTACAAACTTTACTTAACTAAAATTTAAAGAACTTAAATTTTAGCAAACTAGTTTTTTAATTGAGGACTAAAAATGAACAACGCTGAAAGTACCACAAAATCGAAAATATTTTTTAAATAAAAAGTGTCTTAAATGCCATGCATAACAAACAGAAGAACCCTTGAAGTGCCAGCCCTAATAGAAATAGTTGAAAAAAAGAGTAGAAATATGTCGCTGGTTGAATGTGCCACCCGAATTGCAGTGGAGAACGCTGAATGTGCTACACGAAGTGAAGTGCAGAGCGCTGAAAGTGCCAGTGAGAAGATATGCTGCGACTGGTGGACATTACAGAACTTGATCATGTTGTTTTGTTTACAGCAATTTGATCTTTATAAGCAAGGTGAAAAATATTAAATATATAAATAAAAGAAATGTTTACAAAAGGTAATATTCGGTATTTAAACACTAAACGAAAGACAGATAGATATCTACATTTTAAAGAGTTGAACTAAGAGCCCGAAAGGAGTGAAGTGGATAACGCTGTAAATACCAGTAGTAAGAGTTTTTCTTTTTTTCGCTCTCTTGAGAAATTTTCTGTTTTGGACTTTCGGCGTTTTCCCTTTTTATTCCTCAATTATTTACACAGGTTTTTGCGATTTATGACAAATTTACATACAATTTTCTACAGTTAATTAAATATATATATATATATATATTTATAAAATATGTTTTGAGTGCTGTAAAGTTTTAATACTGAGAAGGAGAAATAAATTAAAAATTTTCAACCTATAGAAAGATCTGTGTTAGTAATATCTTACTACATTTGCCAAATAAAAGTTCTTTTACACCAAAGTTTGTATCTAAACAATGGAAACAGGGTGAAAAATCTGATTAGTCTGAAATATACTTAAAATAAGTTTAGGATTCAGACATTATTCTATGAGCTGGATTTAGTGATGTTGGCCTTAATGCTTTAAGCAGCGTACATCCTCAACTTTGTAGGATATTATACTATTAAACGAAAATCTATCCAAAGGACCTAGAGTTGGGACCCCTCTGCCTTCAGCAGTGCAAACCGCGTGGTTACAAAGCACACTAAGTTCTGTTTTTACAAACGACTTCCGAATTTTTATCATTTTATATTTTAAAAAGAAAATCTATCCAAAGGAACGTAAAGTTTGAAGCATTGCCTTCGGCACGCATGCTTCGTTCTGCTTTTCCAAATAACCCTCGATTTTGTATAATTTTAGATTTTTAACCCCCTGACTGACAAGCCCAGGTTAATATGTTCACCGAACTGCAGTTTTCATTGCAATGTATGCATTATTTAAATTAATATAATTTTATAAATTTTGCTGTCTTTTCAATGTTAATACTACTGTTGCTAGGTTTTCTGCGTAAATCGGAGCTCCAAATGCTCTGGACCCAAATATTTTAAAGTAATTTTCTTCACCTTACCTAATGGCAGAATTGTCTGCTATTAAAGATGGCAAAATAAACTGTAAGAAATTAGTGGTGTCCGAGCATTTGAAACGCCGATTTACGCGGGACAACTGGCAACACTATTTATTGCTCATAAACATTATTTTCAAATACTCAATTACGTTTTTAATATCATGTTGAAATAATTGTCTCATTTTAGCTTTATAAAAATTGTGCAGTGGAAACATCATTACGATTTTGACCATTTTCTGTAGAGTCAGATGGCTAAACGAAAATCTGTCCTAACGAACAAAGAGTTGGGCTGTCTACGCTTATTACACACTCCAGTTTGAAAAGTTTTATATTTTTAAACAAATATCGTTCCAAGTGAACTAAAGGGGCCCCGTTATTTTGATTGCCAATTTAATTTCAGACAAGAAGATATATTACACTTTTATTTCTGATCAAAAGTCCACGAGAAAAAAAGAAAAAACATCGCGCTCTAGATTTAATGATCTTAATATAAAATATCTTGTTATTTTTCTAATTTTAATTTTTAAAAAACATATAAACCTCCTTAGAAATCGGTCATTTAGCTGTGGAGTTACTAAATTATGACATTTTTAACACGGCGAAAGAGAAACAACCCAGTCCTTCAACCTCTTTTAAGGCATGAAATTATATTTTCGGAAGATTTCCTGGACATGTGCAGAAGGGATCGTCGGCACAATTATAAGATCTCTCTTTTAAAACACGAAATGATATCTTCGAATATTGAAAATTAGGTGGAATTCCAGGATCCCAGGTGGTTTTTATTTATTTATGTAATTTTTTGAAGGGAGGGAGGTGATTTATATCCGGGACAAGAGGATAATAGTTTAAATCGTCACAAAAACGGTAAACATAAAAACAAATACGAAATCGACGAAAACGAACATTGAATCAACCTTCAGGAAATATTTTTTTGAAATAGTAAATATTAATATTTTATAAACAAAAGATATCATTAAAACAGGAAAAGTACCCCCAAAAGTACATATTTTTCAATTTTTATTTTGGGATACGCGGATGGCAATTTAAAACTGCCGAAAATCGTAAAAATGAAAAATAATACGAAATTGCCATTCAGAAAAAATGTTTTTTGAAATAGTAAATTTCAATATTGTTTAAACATGAGATGCCGTTACAGCCGCGAAGTTTCTGTAAAAACGTCTGTATATATTTTTTTTTAGTCTAAAACCATAGTGGACCTCGCGCGGCGATTGCGATTTCAAAATGAAGAGGAAAAAATAAACTTTTGTTGTGCTTGAAAAACCTCGGATTCTGTGGATAGGAGCAGGTAGCAAACAGCCGAAAATTGAAGCTCGTTTATTATGATTAAAAAAAAAATACCCGGCTAATTGAAGAGCTAAGTGAAAGAACATATTAAGTAGCAAAAATTATATTTGAAGAAATTTGAAGTGAAAGTTTTTGCTGTAAATTTTAATGATTTATTTTCCATTTGATACCATGTGTTTAAAATATTAACAGGTATGGTACTAAACTCTCCCAGAATAACTTATTCATATTTAATTTTCAAATATTAAAAATTATTAATATTATTGACATTATTAAATATTAAAATATTAAATATAAATGAATAATATCTTAAATCTTCAAGACTAAATAGAATCTTAGTATTTTAGGTTGAACATGTGATAGGATACCTCATAACGCTTTCATCCAGAAGATATTTTTTTTTTTTAAAGAAAATGTGGCATAACATGTTCATCCACTCAGCTCTTCAATTATCAAAAATAAGATTATGTCAGATCCATTTTTAGATCTGTTTGAGAACTTTCTCCCGACCTCTCATGTCTCGTTCTTATCACACTTCGTGTTAACGATTTCTCTTCTGTGATGGATTGTTCGCGGCTAATTTATACTGGCGGTTGAAAAAAAAACTGTATGGCTCAGATTAGACCTCCCTCTCCCTTATTCCATTCATCTGCTAGTCATCGTCAATGCTCATGGTGTGCAAACACATTACCTGATGTTTTGCTCCACCGCAGCCCATGTCTGTGAGATGAAATACACATTATCATGTATATATAATGGAGTTATGAATAAAGAGGAGGAGACATATAATGTATAGTTTACCAGTTGTGAGTGAAGAAAATGGTGAGGTTGCCACAAGATGGAGGCTGATTTTTTTTTTTTTTTTTTTTTTTTTTTTTTTTTTTAAGAAAATGTGGCATAACATGTTCATCCACTCAGCTCTTCAATTATCAAAAATAAGATTATGTCAGATCCATTTTTAGATCTGTTTGAGAACTTTCTCCCGACCTCTCATGTCTCGTTCTTATCACACTTCGTGTTAACGATTTCTCTTCTGTGATGGATTGTTCGCGGCTAATTTATACTGGCGGTTGAAAAAAAAACTGTATGGCTCAGATTAGACCTCCCTCTCCCTTATTCCATTCATCTGCTAGTCATCGTCAATGCTCATGGTGTGCAAACACATTACCTGATGTTTTGCTCCACCGCAGCCCATGTCTGTGAGATGAAATACACATTATCATGTATATATAATGGAGTTATGAATAAAGAGGAGGAGACATATAATGTATAGTTTACCAGTTGTGAGTGAAGAAAATGGTGAGGTTGCCACAAGATGGAGGCTGATTTTTTTTTTTTTTTTTTTTTTAAGAAAATGTGGCATAACACGTTCATCCACTCAGCTCTTCAATTATCAAAAATAAGATTATGTCAGATCCATTTTTAGATCTGTTTGAGAACTTTCTCCCGACCTCTCATGTCTCGTTCTTATCACACTTCGTGTTAACGATTTCTCTTCTGTGATGGATTGTTCGCGGCTAATTTATACTGGCGGTTGAAAAAAAAACTGTATGGCTCAGATTAGACCTCCCTCTCCCTTATTCCATTCATCTGCTAGTCATCGTCAATGCTCATGGTGTGCAAACACATTACCTGATGTTTTGCTCCACCGCAGCCCATGTCTGTGAGATGAAATACACATTATCATGTATATATAATGGAGTTATGAATAAAGAGGAGGAGACATATAATGTATAGTTTACCAGTTGTGAGTGAAGAAAATGGTGAGGTTGCCACAAGATGGAGGCTGATTTTTTTTTTTTTTTTTTTTTTTTTTACATCGGATCAACAGTTTCTCCTTATCTCCGAAGCAAAGTTGTACCAATAAAATTTGAGCAAAAAATTTCACCTTGTTTTAGCGTCTTATTCATGCAAAATTTCTGTCACAAATAGGGTAAAAAATTCTATTGTTTTTTACTGGTAGAAGTTGGCCCGGTTATTAAAATATCTTTGGCTGACACTCACAGGAGGTGTTTTAGGTTCTCACAATATGCCGTAAATGCAGGGCTTGACTACCGCCGAAGTAAACTTCAATCAGTAAAAATATTTGTCCATAATTATGATTGACAATTCTGCATTAATAAGGCGTTTAAATAAGGAGAAAATTTCTATTCAAATTTACTGGTAGCAGTTTTCTCTGGCAGTAATAACCCACTGCGAAACTGGTTACAATTTCAGCTTCACCATTTTGAGGATATGTCAGTTCTTTAATCATAATTCCATGGCTTTCTGGTTAGACATTATCCACACAGCACAAATTTATAAATATAACATCCATATAATGTAAAGTACATCCATATACCATATCCATAATTCATCCAAGGAATTCCATATTATATAGTATCTACGCAGATATTACCATCAGATGTCTCTCCGAATACATCCATATACCATTTGTTGGATATCCAGATCCGACATAATATCTACGTAAAACTGATGTCTATGTCCATATAGATCATGTCCTAGACATAATATGTATGTATATACACACCATATCTATGTAATATGTACGTATATACACTACACATATCTATGTAATATGTACATATATATACATCATATCTATGTAATGTGCACATTTATATACATCATATCTATGTAATGTGTACATATATATATGTAATATGGAACAGTATGCGTATACCCAGACTCTGTTTTTTTTTTTTTTTAATTACAAAAACATATTATACTAGAAAAGTTTACGATTTTAAAAAATATTTAAAATATCAAAATTATTGGTAATAAGCACAAATTATTAGCAATATTAGCTAAACTGTAATAACTGTATTTTAAATCATACCAACTGTATTGTGTAACTGCTCTGATGACAGTAAATATAATTAACATAAGAAAATACAAGGGAAAAATACTTTTTATTATCTTAAAACAACATAAACGCTTTATTTTTTAAAATGATTTTTTTGTTATTTTACTTTCAAAAACACTTAGTCTCACAGGAATATAAACAACAAACCCTCTTTGCGTCTTAAACAAAACACTAAAAACTTTTATTATATAAAAACATCATATCTCCTCCCCCCGCCTTTTTTTATCTTTTAAAATCAAACCAAATAGTGTTAATTGCTCTGGAAACAAACAAGGTGGGAGTATACGTAAGGTTGGCCCTCACAATTTTTTTTTACTTAGCGGCAGATTTCATTTTTGCCCCAGACTGAAATATATAAATGTTTATTTCACATTATATTTACAATTTTATTTTATTATTACATGGGCATTTAAAAATATTTTCAGCTAAATAATTTTTGTACTTACTTTTCTTATTGTGTAATATTGTGTTCTCATAGTTTATAGCGTAACATACTATTTTTGGAAAATATAATTTAGTGAGTAATCTAATTAAAAGAACTAGTTTGTAGGGAGCGACAGTATTATTATTGAGGTTACTTTAATAAACTTACTTTATTATATCCTCTTTTGACATAACAATGGGAGTCCTGCCATACTCATAGATTTTTTAAATGTTCTATTTGAAATCTTCGATGCTGAATCCACAATCCTTGCAAAAGCAGCATACCGTCCAAGGGGACACATTCCAGTTACTTGCAGAAGATCAGTAATGGTAGTTACTTATTATATGATAAAACTACACATCTGTGATTTTCTGAGAGCATTCAAATTTGAAGATCTATCCCGGCACCAGCTGATCCATCAGATGCTCATCTCCACTGGTATACTTTGTATTGATTGAGATACTGTTTCTGGATGTAACGTCAAAAATAACATTGATGCTCCCTACAAACTAGTTTTTTATTTTAGATTACATTGCTCACTAAATTATATGTTTAAAAAATAGCATATTACACAACAAACAATGTCAAAACTAGGAACAACTATACTTTCTCATTACTTCTAATATACTATTTTGACCATTGAATTTACTGAATTCATTGATTCTAAAACTTTATTAGGCTTAGATGCGTTATATTCCCTGAAGGCCGCCATCTTAGATGTTTTGAGATTTTTTGGCGATTTTATGTTGGCGATCTTTATCGATATGTGGAACCCTGTGTGACGTGTGTTTGGCGTGTCGTATTCTGGCAACCTCTGACGTCCTTTTCGGCTAGGATATTGTAAATGTGGTTTGATTTCGTGTTGCATTGTTCTGTCTTTTTGTTTTTATGTTAAATTTATTGGATTTATTAGATTGACTATGATTTCTGTGGTCCGTTTAAAGGCTCTTGCTGAAGTAATTAGGAAATTTTGACGAAAAAAGGTTTATTTACAGTGTGTCAATGCGTATTCATAAGCCATTTTTGAAAATGACGGTGATGCTATGACAGTATTTCGTGCTTGAGCTTTGAAAAAAGCAGATGTCTGTTAAGGTATGTTGACAATTTTATGTATATTTGTTTGCCTTTCGAGTTTTTTTACATTTTGAAATGGCTACACAGCGAGAACTGCTGAATTTTGAGAATGCTACACAGCGAGAACTGCTGAATTTTGAGAATGCTACAAAGCGAGAACTGCTGAATCCAGTGATTTTTTTTGGTTAATGAGCGCGTAGCGCTCATACAACGATTACTGATTGCCACTTTAGCGAGTTTTGTTTATTATTTACGTTTTATTTTCGTTAAGCCTAACATGCGTATAAACCGGTGCTTGGCGACATTTACTACTTGGCGGAAAAGGAGTTTTCACGCCAAGAAAAATTCCAAGATGGTGGCCCCGGGAATTTATGACATCTGTTCCCTTTATTATACACTCAAACATATAGACTCAAATCAAAGAATCTTCCATAGAAAGAATTTCATTTTTTGATTAAAAAATATATATATATATATATAAATTAATAGTTAGATTAAATTTAAACTGATGACCTATGCTATAAGAAAAATCTATAGTGGCTATACTTGTAAAAGAAATGCACTTAAATATCAACTTAAATAAAATTTTATAAATATGTATTTCAAACGGAGAATCCCCTATTATTTTGATATCAAAACTTTTTCAATAAATGTAAATGATCATTCCATCGCTAACAAGACTTGCAGATTTAACTTAAAATACATTGAATAGATAAAATTAAATGTATGAAAATAAACTTTTGAGATTAAGAAACTTTTTTTATGAAACAATAAATTTTTAATAACGTAATTTAACAACATGATAAAGTGATAAGTTAGTTTCATTGTTAAAAAAATATTTATTATTATTAGGCAAACTGTTAACTTATCCTTGTTTCCATTGGATCTAATTTGTAAGCATTATTTTCTTTTATTAAAGACAAATTCACCATTTGAAAGTTTTTATTGATAATAAATATTCTCTCTTTTTTTTTTAGGTTTTTTTTTTAGGTTTTTTTTTTAGGTTTTTCTTGCCAAAACAGACTGTTAACCCCAAAAAGTGTTTGCACTATAATTATACAAAATAAAATTTTATATTAACATTTAAAATGTAAAACCGATGAGTAACCATGCAAGTCAAGTACAGAGATTACTATGATCAGTCAATTATATGATAGCGATAGAGAAGATCATAAAATTTGAGGAGTTAATCAAAAATTAATAATCATATGGCTAAAAATTGGTTTGTAGTTTTTTAAAGATAAGGTTAAAAATCGTAAATGTTACAAAAAGCACCAAAATAGAATAGCAAATAAAAACCTGAAAAAAGAAATCAAAGGACTTACTTACATATAATCCTGCTCGATTCAAACTGCATCATGCACCTAAAGTAAAATAAACATCACTTCTATTATTAGATTCAGTGGTTGTTGTATATGCTGTTTTGAATAAATAAATTTGAATCTGCATCTTGATACAACTAAAAATTTATAAAATTAAAAACCAAGTTGAACTTTGATAGTCTAAATTAAACCAGCAAAAAAATGCATAAATATCTGCATAACATAATGGCGTCGCGTCTGGCGTGTTTACAGAACAACAGAAAGCTCATGTTGCCACAAGAAAAGGTGTATCGGAAGTAAGATATTTAACTCTTTTAGCGCTCTTTATAGAGGGCGCTGTATCTACCTCCATAAAGTGTTGGTATATGAACGTCATGTTGACGTTGTTTCTTTGACAATCCAGTTTATATTTTAGAATGAACGTTAAGTCCACTTCCATATTATGTCGGTCCATAGATTGTTGGGATATGAATGTTATATGAATATAATGTGTTCAACCATCCATCTTACGGCTTTGAATGAACATCATTTTGATGTACATGTATGTATTCTTGATGTAAACAGCTCTAAATAAACGAAATATCGACTTGAGTGCTGTATGGGTACATGTTAGACGTAACGTAAATGCAAGCCACATGACTTGCTTAGGCACTTACGGTCGAACTGACAATGAAATTGACCTCAAAAGATGAAAAATTTAAGTTTCAGGCGCCAGTTCAACCTGTTTTATTCTATCCTTATTAAAATTTCAGACCTCTGCGTGGGATAGATTTCCCTAGTCATTGCCGAAAGACAAAAAAAAAAAAAAACGATTAGGGAGACATACTGAGAAAAAATTTGGTTTATTAATATAGAAAACAGGCTAATATGCATTTCGAAATAAAATAAAATAAAGCATGGCGTATAATTTTTGAAGTTTAATAATACTACCTTATCCAAGATTGCATGAGTGAATTATTAAATTTTTGATTGTATTCTTAGAGTATGTTTGCATTTTACGGTATCTGTAAATGCGGCGCAAATATGGTAATATTTAATATATTCGAAGTTTGAAAATACATAATATGAAAATTTACATTAAATGATCTATAGATGTTTCAAATAAGCTCTCTACTAACTTCCTACCGAAGTTTATGATAATTAAGCATGGAACTTCAGAATATAAAAAGGAGATACATTGGTACTACAGTTGGGATAGTGTAATAAATAACTAGATTCTGAAGCGACTTACCAAAGGAGAAAATAACACTTTATCCAATGCCTATAGCAAATGACTCCATAATAATTTTCGTCCTCATTTAATAAGCTATGCTTCTAAAGCTTTCATGAATAAGTGTTGATATTAAAATGCTCTTTCGTAATCAAGATCCGTTCTTTATGAAAATATAATCATATAAATTGTCAAAAATAATATCTTCAAACACTTAAATATTTTAATATATTTCATGATATTTTCAAATAGTTGTTTTATCTCTTTCACTAGTTCTTTTGTTGGTGTTTTCATAAGGTATTTACATTTTTAAGTGTTTATGAAAAAGTGTTTTTAATAAAATACAAATTAAATGTAATTTTTTTCTACGAGTTTCATACAATTACTAAGCAAATATATTGTGTAATTAGCCACACTTTTAAATTCTGGGAAAATGATACAGAATTTACTCTGTCAGACATAAAAATTTATATATTAAAAATTGGATGATTTGTTTTTAATATGTTGAATATGTTGTTATATTAGGATAACTTATCAATCAAATGATAATAAACTTACGTTGCATCTGATTTCAGCATATTAGATAATAAAAACATACTTGCCAACATTCCCTTAAACTTCCGTAAAATGTGAGTTAAATTGACCCAGGTTAAACACGTTTCGAACCAGAGATTTACTAAAGAAATTAACTCAAATGGTTTTCATAGAGAAACATGATTTAAAAAATATAATGATACATCAAATAAATTTTCTGGTTATTAATGCGTATAACCTGGGTCAATTTAACTCATATTTTACGGAAGTTTAGTTGAATGTTGGCAAGTATGTAAAAAGTGTTTGAGATGTTTTAAAAGGAAATTTCAAAGGTCATAATTTCAGTGGTTTCAATTCTTTCAAGTCAAATGTCTTCTATAATTAGTCAAATATTCGTATTCTAATTTCCCTTTTTCGTGTCCTGTTTTTTAAAGTTCTTAGAAGCTTAAACTGTTTCTTTTTTCAACTACTAAATATAAGCAGTAATATTCGTCTAAGGAAGAAAATGTATGAAATTCAATGGACAAATAGTACCTTTGATCACAATAGTAAAATAATATCATTAGACATTGGTTAAAAATTAATTCTAGCGAAATCCTGGGGCGAATATGTGGATTTTATTTTTAAAACCCGTGTTGGTTTCTCTTGGTTTACTTTAGAGTAATATATTTTGCCCTCCCCCCAAATAATTAAATTTATTATAGAACCGCTCATATTCTAATGATTATTCAATATTTGGTTTGCACCATCAGAAAGTTTTCCTATGATTATATTAACAGTCACAGTTTTCTCTGCTTTCAAAATACATAACCATGACAGATGTGTCCCTGAATGTTCTCCAAAGCCTTAATTGCTTAACACTAGAACGGCGGCGAGGGGTCATTTTGACCCCTGCCAAACGAATACATGACGATTCGAACCAGAAAACTTTTTATAATTTAAGATTAATATAGGCTGCACAAAAATAACTTAAATGAATAAGTTAAATAGTTTTAAGTAAAAATTCTGATGTGAAATATTTTTATAAAACTGGAGTAAAATTTCCCGCCGTTCTAGTGTTAACCGTTTTTTTTTTGAATCAGTGGGAATAAATAGATAATTTTATCTAATAGAAATCCATTTCAAATTTTCATCACAAAATGAATTAAACTTACGATTTCGATATCTCATTCAAGCTCAGTTCGTTCAGAGAAGAATGTAATATATTATAATAAAAATAATGTTTTGAAACCAGCTTTTAATATAACGAGTTGGAACCCGTCGAAATTCGACGAATTAAAATGTTAGAAAGGAACTTCAGATAGAATTTATAATAAACCTACAAAAATAATTACAATAAAAAACTCATCTTACATTGGTTGTCTCACTCTTAAAACAATATTTTTAACATAAAATTACCAATATATTATTTCCACAAACTTCAACTGCTTAAATTATTGGAAAATTAAACGCTATTAGAATACGTAATCAAGATGAGTAATTATGATGAATTTATCGATTGAGGTTCTTATGTTTGTTTTTACGGTAAAAAGGATTTCGCTTTGTCACATCATAAAATTTTCTCCCATAAAATCTAAACTGTACGTTATTTTCACATTCTCATAATTTACGTACGCAACACTCAAATTCCCAATTTGAAAGTATTTTAACGCACAATAGGTTATTAATGAATGTATTTCCAAACTTAAAGTCACGTTTGTCCTATACAACTTTTCATGTGAACATTCGCACAAACTTTAAGTTCCAATCTCAATAGCCGCGAAAAAAAAAATTCTGAAATTTGCCTTTAGTTGTCATAGTATTGGTCATTTGTTATTGATAAAATATTTAGTTTTATCAAAATAAATGATCGTATTGTATTAAATATAACATAATTTTTACTCACTGAATCATTGCCTAGTGACTCAAACTCAGTATCAGCGTTATGTAAAAATATTGAAATGTAACTGATTTATGAAGAAGAATGCGTGTTTTTTTTTAATGTCTGACATCATTTTC
This sequence comes from Maratus speciosus, assembly GCA_963932465.1. Classification (NCBI taxonomy): domain Eukaryota; kingdom Metazoa; phylum Arthropoda; class Arachnida; order Araneae; family Salticidae; genus Maratus; species Maratus speciosus. The sequence goes on along the minus strand of OZ010787.1, from coordinate 412,147,981 downwards.
TGTTTAAAAATTATAAAAATGTTACTTTTACTTGTAATGTGAAATTGGCATCAATAAGGATATAATTAATTAAAATAATAAACCATGACTATTTTCCCTTTACTTTCAATATAAATGGAGTACTTCAGTTGCCACAATTACAAAATTTGTGCTAAAAACTATAAAAAAATTAATATCTCAAAAATAAATTGAGATACAGCTTTCAAACAAATTGCATTTAAAAGAGCATTTTTTTCCTTATACGACAGTGTTAAAATTTAAAATGTGCGATGTTTAGAAGTTTTAAAATTTGCCGTAGATATAATTGCAAAACCGAAATTTCATTACAAATTTAAAGTGTTGCCATTCGCAGAATGATGTATGCGTTACGCACAGATATGTTTGTCCTTTATAATATAGATATACTAATATAATATACCTGCTTGGCAAGATTTATTAGAAATTTGCCCTACTGCGCAATTTCTGATGTAGTTATTAACAAAAATAGGTATGTAAAGCTCAGACCTTCTTCTATTCGACAGTGTAATCTGTTTTTAAGAGTACGAATTTAAACCCTTGAAAAAAAAATCGCGATTGCAGATCACTTTGCTCATTCTGGGGGAAAAATAGTTATGGGTAAAACAGTGATTTTAAAAGTTAAATATCAATATTTTAACACGAAAATTACGCAATCATCAGAAAAATATCGTACCCCCCAACCCCAGTTTCCAGTTGCAATTATTTCGATCCTTTCTACCGCTAAATATCAGGTTTTTTAGCCGACTGCCAAGAAGGGTTATGTGTTTCACGCGTATCTGGATATGTGGATTTCTTTATACCCTCGAAACATCCCAAAGGCTGGATGGATTTTAATGAATGAGGTCTCTATCGATTCGACTTAATCGTCCGATTGTTACAGGCTTGGTTTTGTTTTTATAAATTCAAAATGGTGGCCATAAAATACAAAATTGCGCTAGAGACGAAAAAAATTTTTACGCACCATATTGAGTTGCATATCATTGGATAGGTCTTTCAAAATGAAGACGATGTTTCACTGACTATTTTGCAGTCAGAAGCTCCGTTTAAATATTACACAACCTGGAAGTTGTGTAGGTAGGATTAGCCTTACTGCAACTCTAACTTTCATAGACATCTATAGGCCTCATCAAAACAGTGTTTATAGACAGGAGCTAACAATTAAATACAACAAAGTCATCAATACATGTAAATAGAAAAAGGTAATTAATACAAAAAATAGTTTCACATTGATGAGAAATAATTAATTAGTTCGGCAGTCGGGTTTTTAAATTTTTATAATTTAATTTTTACTTGTTTTAAAAAACTGATTTATCACACAGTCAGCAGGCACGCATTTCAGACAAAATCGAGTTCAAGATATAAAATCATACACATTTTAGGTTCATTTAAGAATATTATCACGGACCCGGTAAACGCCGAGCGGGTTAGCTAGTAAATAAATAAATAAGATAAAATTGCGTAAAACCCATTTTGCAAGAGCATTTTACATTGCAGAAACTTTAATTTTTTTTGTATTCATTATTTACAGAGTGGTCATAAAGAAACTTTGCCGATATATGGAACTCTAGCGGCCGGTCCGTTTAACCGATCGAGATGAGATTTCAGATATAGTTATTCAGAGGTATGAGCTCGGGATTCTGTGAACGGCAACAATTTGGCGCTCACGGTTACGGTTATAGGTACAGAAATTCGAAAATTTCGAATGGCAACACCCATTTTTTTTCATCGCAAATGCTCAGCGCATGCAAAAACCCTAAATAGCGCTGGAACAGTACGTGTATCGCAATAAACGGACGCGTTATGCACGCACAAAAAACAGCTCTGCGAACGAAAAAAAAAAAAAAAAAAAAAAAAAACACGATCGGGGCGCACAGAGGAAATTTGTGTATGACAGAGGCAAGAATCCGTTTTCTACGCTGACTATCTGGCGAACAGCGTTTTGTGATTGGTGTCTTGCCTCTGTCATATGCAAATTTCCTGCGTGCGCCCAATCGTGTTTTTTTTTTTTTTTTTTTTTTTTTTTTTTGTACGTTCGCAGAGCTGTTTTTTGTGCGTGCATAACGCATCCGTTTATTGCGATACACGTACCGTTCCAGTGCTATTTATGGTGTTTGAATGCGCTGAGCATTTGCGATGAAAAAAAATGGGCGTTGCCATTCGAAAATTTCGAGTTTCTGTACCTATAACCGTAACCGTAAGAGCCAATTTGATGCCGTTCACAGAATTCCGAGCTCATACCTCTGAATAACTGTATCTGAAATCTCATCTCGATCGGTTAAATGGACCGGCCTCTAGAGTTCCGTATATCGGCAAAGTTTTTTTATGACCACCCCGTACATAATGGCTAACAATTTTTTATGCCACTTTTTAGAAAACATAATTTTGATCTAAATTAAAAAAAATATATATATATCCTCTCATTTATTCTTTTTTTCTAAATTAGTTCTTTTTCTTTTTGCTCTGAAATTAGTCCGTCCGAATGACTATAAGGACAATTTTAATGTACTATAATTCTGTCTATTATAAGAAACAAGTTATTAAACTGTTTTTATCTGATCTACAGTCTTAGTAGTGTATGAAATTTGCTTTGATTAATTAAAATTTTTTACTTTTGAATTTTTTTTTCGTGTGCTTAACTGCTAGGACTGTTTACTACATTTATATTCACTAGAAAAAATATTTTTTTAAAGCATCCAATAGACAGTGCTGTTAATTTATACTGTAAAAAACAATTTCTAGAAAAGATATGTAAAGCCATTTTGGAATTCTTCATTACATGTTTTGGATGTAAAGCAGCATCTTCTTGTTCTGGCGTAAGTGTGCTTACTATTTGTAACGTTTTTTTTTTTTTTTCCAATTTTAGATTAAAATGTATTTTTAAAAATAAAATTGCTTTAAAAATATATTAAAAAAAACCTTATATGAACAATATATTTATACACTGCTCAAAAAAATTAGGGGAGCAAGCAAAACAGTGAAGAGAACAGTGTAAGACAGCCATGCATAGATAGATAGTACACGCATAGTCAATACGCAATACATAAAAAAAGACGCAAAAAATTGTAAGCGAGCTCTTATTCTTTGAAAAGATGAAAAGAACATGAAAAGGTGCTTTAGGGCAACAATTTGATTTCATGCAAATGATAAAAAAAGAAAAGTATTGCTTAGAAATGATGCAAGATTTTTAATATTGCGTGTGGTCTCCTCGAACAGCTAAGACTGCTGCACACCTGTTTTCCATGGATGCCGAAAGGTTATCGATAAGACTTTGGGGAATACTGTTCCACTGCTCAAGAATTGCAATCTCCAAGTCCCGGACAGTAAAAGAAGGCCTCGGTCTCGCAGCAATGCGTCGTCTGAGTATGTCCCAAACATGCTCGATCGGATTTAGGTCAGGAGTGTATCCTGGTCATTCCATACGCTATATTGTTTTAGCATCAAGCATGTTTTCCACAAGACGAACTGTATGAAGTCAGGCATTATCATGCATGGAAAAAAAAGAAATCACTAATTACTGTAACATAAAATACGACATGAGATCTCAGTATCTCGTCTGTATTACTTCGGACCGTCAAAGTGCCATTCCAAATGATATGCAGGCCCGTACGTCCACCTATGATGAATCCAGCCAAAAGCATCAACCCACTTCGTCAGTAATGTGATCTTTCACGAACGAATGTGGAATTATTTTGAGTGCCTCTTTCTCTCCATGCCAAAACACATCAGATGTCGCATCCAGGCTGAATCGGGACTCGTCTGTAAACTGTATTTGACTCCAACAACGTTGCCTCCAAACTCGATGTTCAGTTCCGCACTTTTTTTGGGCCGCACAGTGGCTTGAAGTCAACGGAATACAGACCACTGGCTTACGTGCATAGAGACCACCCTGATGAAGCCTATTTCGGACTGTTTGGCTGGACACCCTTCGTCCTTTGGCCAAGAACAACTGTGTTTTTAGCTGAGTAGCATTGCCCGTTCCGTCTCGACGAGCTGTTAACAGGATATATCGGTCATCAGTTTCTGTGTTAGCACATTTTCGACCTTGCTCTTGTCGATGACTACCATTCCATGTATCTTGGAATCGATTCCACAGCCTTTCATGGACACTTCTTGCGACTCCAACAGCGCCCACTACACTTCGTTGTGTTTCCTGAAATTCAACTGTCCCGATAACACGCCAAGGCATGGATTGTGGTAAATCATGTTGTTGTGACATTTCCAAGCCGCCTTTTCTCAAAACACAAGCTGAGCAATTGAATTTTACAAGTGAGGCAGTGAAACAGACGTTTCTGCAAAATCCCGATTTCTGCTCTTATCTCCTTTTTCCAGTTTTTGACGTCATAAACTTTAATTTACATGTGAAGTTTTCTTTATCTCTTTTCTACAGCACTTTAAATTATGGCTGTTTTATTTTACGTTACTTATCGGTGTAAATATTTGCGTAATTTCGTTAAAACCGTGTGCTCCATTAATTGTTTTGAACAGTGTATATTTTTATGTAACTTTTGAAGGTAAAAAATTACATATTTTAAATATGTTAGCGTATCAAATATGCAACTTTTTTTAGAAAAACCCTATTACTGTTTAATAAATTCTGTTAAAAACTTTATAATTTTAATAACTGAGGTTAGAAGCCTCTTGTTACTCAAAGAGATTTCCCTTTTCCCATTACCCTGCATACTGATGTGGACAAAATTTAGTATTTATAGACGAAGACGATTTTTGTGTTTAAAGTTTGCCTTAATTGTGTTCAGTGAGAGTATGTTCTAGATAAGAAAATTTCATATTGTTGTAACAGTTATGTTTTTATTCGTGTTTTCTTATGTTTATGAATATTGTATTTTTAACTAAAGAGCCCTACTGCTAATATCACATGTCAAAGTTACAGTTTTAGAGAAGTATTTGTACCAAAAATTCTGCAAACGTTGTCAAGTAACTTAACTTACACAGTTTGCGAAAAAGGAATTGGGAGATGGTAATTTTATTTAAAAATTGAATATTCTTATGCATGATCCAGATTTGGAAAATATTACAATTATATTTAAACATTATTGTTGTTTTTTAGTAAAACCTGCATTTTAAGAAAGCAGTGAAAAATGTCTTGAAAGGCTCGTATAAAATTGAATTATCTTTTATACTATGAGATGACTAGCGTTCATTATAATATTAACACTGTGAACCTTAGAAAGAATGAACTTTTCTTAGTGATACCCAATTTTTGCGAAAATTTTAGCATAGAAAACACAAGAAAGACAAAAGTCGGCAGAGAAACATACTCTTTCCGCGTCAAAATAATTATCAAAATCAAATCATCTGTTCAAAAAGTATGAAGTATCATGTTGTGATAATAATTAAGTAATTTTATTTGAAAGCTATATGAATTACTAAACAATTACATTTAAAATACATTTATGAAACAATCGCTTTAAAAGTTTATTCTCGAATGTTTTTGTAGGACTTGAAAGTTATTCTTTAAGATCTTGAATTTTACCAGCAACTGCTTTACGCATTGCAAATACTTAAATTTATCAGTGTTTGTAAAAAGAAAACATTACATTCTAAAACTGGGAGGAGTGAAAAGCTCACTCTTTGAAAGAATGACAGGCCTTTTGACTGTTTTTGGAGTGAATTTTGTAAAAATACACTCCTTAAAGAGTGGAATTTCCCACTCTCTAGAAAGGAGTGCAATATCTCACTCTGTTATCGAGAGTGAAGTTTTCACTCCCGAAAGAGTGGCTTGCGCATGCATTTCTTATTAGCCAATCAGAACAGCAAGGCGACAGCGCCCTCATAAGATAAGAAAAATGATCACATTTTCGTCTGGTCCGCCATCTTAGGATTAACAAATAAGGATATCATTAAAATTATTCTTAATGGAATACATAAAATAAAGGTAAGACTTATTAAATTTTAACCATTTATTCGTGTAGATATGTTAAGATCATGCACTAAATAGTTGTATGTTGTATAGAAAATGATTGATCGTTAGAGTGTTCAAAAGTGATTGTCTGTTATATTTCTTCATGTAGCGGTTTGAAGTATAATTCTTTTAACAATTGAATACGCACTAGAGATCTGCACGGAACGGCTCGTGCTCGGGCCAATTCGGGCCGGTCCCGGGCCGCACCTTTTTCTGAAGGCTTGGGCCGGTCTTAGCTTATTTTTTCTGTACAAAAACGGGACTGGTTTATTCCGAGTCTTCACGACCCAAAATTTTCAGTCCTAATTTTGACCCAGCCCGTATGAAAATCATTGTCTCAGCGTGGCCTGGTCTAGTCAAAGGTCAGTAAAATTAGGTCTGGCCCAAAAATGTTTGCAAAAAATGCATACATTTTTAAATCGTCATTATTCTACCCTTAAACTTTAAAATTTATTATTTTTAAAGAACACTAGATTTCTGCGCTTATTAAAATATAGCTAAATTAAAACATAGTAAAACGTGTGAAAAGAACCTGCGTATGACGGAACTCAGCTTTAACCTCACTAACGTATTGATCCAGGCATAATTAATATACTAATACATAGGAAAAGTATATATAATACATTTACACTCGCTAAGGAGGGAACTTGTCTATAACGCATTTTTTTCTTTTCTATACAATTCCATCTTACTGTATAGCATTTTCCAGACTTTTAACACTTCAAAAAAATAAAAAATCAATGTTTTGTTGAAATTCACTCGGGCCTAGATTTTAACTTTTTTCCGGGCCGGGCTCGGGCAGAACTTTTAATTTTTTTACCGGACCGGACCAAATTTTTTTCTACGGGCCGGGCCGAATTTTTTTTCTATGAGTCGGGCTGGGTCCTTGGAAATTTCGGCCCGTGCAGACCTCTAAGAACACAATGCTTAGCAAAAAAATAATCCATACTTCATTAGTGCGGGAAATGTGAATTTTTTAAAAAAAAGAGTGAAAATATTTTTTTATTCCCTTTCAATGCTGTGACCAATACTTTGTGTACCAATGCTGTTTCAATACTTTTCCCAATGACCAAAACAAAGAAGTTTTATCTCTTTCGTTTGAAAGGGTGACTGACTCATAAGAGAAGATAGATTTTCTCAATCGTAGGAGACACGTCATTCGAAAACATTAATTTGCCGTTCTATGAGATTTTTTTTTTTTTTTTGGTTTAATTTTGATTTTGGATTATATACAGTTAAGAGTATTTATTATTGTTTCGGAGTTATATATGATATTTGATGTTTATGATATTGCGAAAAGGTTGGTACAGTGAAAGCTCCCTGTGCGACGAACTCTATTAGGCGACCACTTCCCTCAACGACTATTTTTTCATGGAACGAATTTAATTCCCATATGCTCAATACTAATTTGACCTCCATTCAGAGACTATCCCAATTGAACCCCCTCCATGAGAGACCGATTTCTTTGAAGAAAATGAAATAAATTCCGTTTTTTCCTGGTCGCTTGAAGAAAGTTTTATTAAAAAAATAATTCCGGAGAGTACATTATTCATCAAACTTCTAAACTAAGTTTAGATTTTTTTTAAAATCCCGGTAACTTTTAAGTGTTTAAACAACTTTGTGCCTTTTTAGGCAATGAGTTTAACTCTGATTACAAATTAAGACTGACGGTTAATAAACTCCTCTGACCTGTTGTGTCGGAAAACTCTCAAAGAAATAGATAAAGTAATGAAATCGTCATTATTTGTTCCCGTCCACAAAAAATGCATTTATTTACTGAACTTCGAAAGGATTTGGAAATAAAAATTATAAAATATAAAACTGTAAAATTAAAGCAAAGCTCAATGTGTTCATTTTTTAAACTCTGCAGTAATTAACTTATGTACTTAACTTTAATTTTGATACTTAAATTTTTATATTTTTTCCTAGTGTGAAAAATAAATTTAACTAACATTGTTACCATTTTTCAACAATTAAAATCTAGATTTAAACATGACCTCCATTAAGAGACCACCTCTCGGAGAGACCAATTTTTATTGGAACAGTACGTGGTCGTTTTAGGGAGGTTTTACTGTATATTAATATTTAAAATTGTATCTAAACATTTTTCTGCTGGTTATGATTTTAAAATTTCGAGACTGAGTAACATAAAAAAAAAATAATTATAGACGTCATCAGTTATTAAATTTCCTTCAATTTAAACGCATTTTCTACGTTTTTGATGCACGTAATTTTTGGCACTAAAAAATAAAACATGATATTTAAGCATTAAAATAAAATGTTTTTTATGCCTGTTTTGAAGTTTATCGATAAGACAGCATTAGTATATTTTTTTAAAAGTTCGTATTTTCTTACATGATTTTGGACTGAATATTTTTTTTAAAGAGATTAATAACTACTTTTTTACATAAAAATATTTTTCAAACAATAAGAACTTTTATATGCAGTCATTCACTTTATTTTTATTAAAATTCATACAGATACAAATAAATGTAATGTGTTTATTTTTATATTAATTTTTTTTCTATTTCCTAGGTCAATCTTTTCCTATAAAACATATCAAATCTATTTTGCTCATATTCCCAAAAAACAATATCTACGGGAATAAAAAATGTAAATTAAATATGACTTACCGTGTCGTTTCATTAATAAGTATTGTTTTCAACAATAATGGGCCAAAATTAGAAATCATGATTAAGTTAAGGAATATGTTTAAAAGACATATATATACCAGACATAAAAGACATATAAATCCAGAGAACTTAAAATTTAGACTATATGATCATATTAACACCAGAACGCCCGGAAAGAGGCGATTCGACTCCGACCATATGATTAAATGTCAGTTGGAACCAGAAATTCTTTCACAAAATAAGTTAAATTTTAAAACGCAGATTTACGTTAAATAAATCAGTCAAATAATTTTAAATAAAAATTCTGGTATAAAATATTTTTATGAAACTTGAGTAAAATTTCCGGGCGTTCTAGTGTTAAATAAAACAAAAGCAAATCACAGCGGAAAAAATACACATTCTTAATATTTAAATCATACTTAGAACTCATTTTTAAAAAAATATGTAAGTTTATAAGCAATGTTTTTAAGTAAAAAAAATAAAAAATATTTTAGAACAATAGGACTTTGCAAAAATAGCAATAATTTACGGAAAAAGTACGGTAAAAAGATAGGAATTTATATTTAAAACCAAAAATTAAAATGACATCAAACATTGTTAGACATATAATATCCACCTATTAAAAAGTTATTTATAAAACTTTAAAAGTAATATTTTTATAGGGTATGCAATAAAAGCAAACACAAAGGATAAAATTGCAATAAAATATATTAGTTTGTTTCTGTCAGTAATCTAAATTAAATTCATATGTAACTTTAACTGATTTTTTCCTTAAAAGTTCAATTAGTGTTACAAACTATGAATTAAATAAATATTGCTGATAATTATTTTATTCCAATCTTTACCACGCTTGTATCTATTTTCATTGCATGCTGTAAAAGATGTGATTCTTTTAAAATGCCCATAAAAGCAAAATAAAAAGAATTGACTCCATAAAAAATGAACATTCACTTCTATGAAAGAGTGACTATTCACTCCTACCAGGGGTGAAAAACCGCACTCCTTTAGCAAGAGTGAATAGTCACTCCTCCGAAAGAGTGATTATCCACCCCTGTTTAGAGTGAATATTCACTTCCCAGGAGTGACTATTCACTCTTTCAGAGAGTCAAAAATTTCACTTTTGCTCAGAGTGAATAGTCACTCTAAAGAGGTTGGGCATATTTTGACTCTGCGTTAGAGTGACTATTCACTCCTCTGGAGTGAATAGTCACTCTTTTTTATTTAGAGTGTATAGAACTGTTTAAATTATGTCCGCCCATAGGATTCATGTATTTGATATATTTTGTGCAGCTCTATAAGTAAAAAGCAAACCATAAAATGAAATATTTTTAGTACTATGGTGAACTTCAATGACAGATCATAATTTTATCCTGAACTCCTGTCTAATTGTTTGTCCGCATGTAGGTGCTTTGGCTAACACTCCGCCAATATCTAACTGAGCATGTTCTGTGGTTCCTCCGTAGTTGTTTGATAGCACTATTTCCGTAATCGAAGTGCGCAGGCCCTCTTCAATAATCGGGTTCTCAAATACGGACGGAACATTCCGCGATGATCAGAGGCGGCCCGTGAGTGGATATGTTTGGGGCACTAAATGCATAGATGCCTAATTTATTTTTTTCTTACTACTATTTTTTAACGGATACATTTGTCATTTTTTATTGGCAGAACGTTCAACCCTTAAACAAGTGAAAGATTTCTTTTAAAAAATAATGGTAAGAGAAGAATAAAAATTTCAGCCATGCATTTAGTGCCCAAACACAGCCAGTCACGAGCCACCACTGGCGATGATTAATGTCAATAGAATCTCCGAGGCCCCATCAGTGGCCAAGAGGTTCTGCTCTCAAAGCTGGCAGACGGGAGGTGCTGAGCTCGAGCCCAATTGCGCCCGTCGGCCTAATCGATCGGAGTTTTACGTGTTTTTTTTTTCAAACCTTGGACATTCTTGCGTAAATACGGGTTAGGTTCCATTAGAAAGACCCCCCCCCCCCCACGGAGGGCACTCTCCCTGCCGGGACTATATCCTTCGTGTAGATAATCGGCCGTCATAAACGACACCACACGAACACACCGTAGAATCTCCGTCAATAGTAATTGCAATTTTATGCGAAATAAAATTTTATTTAATTATTATCTAAATTTTGTGTCAAAAAACCCTGTAAAACAGAAAGGAATAGGTTGAGTAAGAAACCTTTTCATGAAAACTGTCCTAGCCCTGTTTCCTCTCCTATGCTATGAATAAATCACTCAGGGAAAATTTATAACTGTTATTGAAATACCAAATGATCTAAATTTAAAATTAAAGAAAAGAATATTATTTTGAATTTCTAAAAGCCTTGTTCAAATACAAGAGAAAAACATGTTATGCTACATTTTATGTTCATTAAATTAGAAAAGAATTTATTAAATAAAAATCTTGTGAAGTTTCAGATATTGCTGAAAACGCAAATAACTTATGTTTCGAATAAGACAAAAGGATTTTACTTGCCTTCATTTTAGAAAGTTTTAATCTAAAAATGAAGAAAATAAATGGAGATGTATCTGTTTTAAGCTAAAAATGCGAAATGAATATGTTTCTTAAAACGCTTTGAGCCGTTTAAGACAAATAAGATTTAAGGTTCTAATTTGTATATTTTTCTGGTTAATTTTACTTATCTATATAATTATATTTAATGATCAGAATTCAGAATATCATATATAATGTTGTATTTCTGAAATTGATTCATTTGAAACATTTATTTAAAAACTGCAAAGAATTATATTTTACAAAAAAAAAAAAAAAAAAAAAAAAAAAATCCTACTTGTTTAACACAAGTTTTCGTTTTGGAATTACGAAAGAAAACTTAATCTTAAATAAATACAATGCACGTTTATTTTTCAGATATGCTGTTGTGGCCAGCATCTAAAAATGTCAACTGTAGTAGAAGTTTTTTTACCCGGCACGTTCGGGACCACAGTCGTGCCGAATTAGCGATTTTGCTGGATTATCAAACGTCAATGCATTTTTTTTGTGTGTGTGTTCACCAACATTATCAACGTGTGCAAATTGTATAAATATCTGACAAATACTGTTTTATATTTCGTCATTCTAACAACTGTGAGAATGAAAGAAAAACATAGAATACAAACTTAAAATCCAATTATTTAGTATATACTGTATATGTACAAAGTAATGCACATATAGGGATATGTACATTACATTGTACATGTAGTAAAAAATTAATATAAACATTGCATTTCTAAAGGTCTTTGATTTCATGTTGCTTCCGCTATTCGGATTTCTTCTTCAAAAAATCGTTACGGATTATACACAGATTTATGTGTTCAGCAGTATTGTAACTTTTGTTCGATTAGGCAAATTTTGTGACTGTATCTAATGCATCAGAAGCAGCCTGTTTCCAACATTCATCTGCCACGGCACCTTTTTCATCTGATTCCACCTCCCGAATCTGAGCTTCTTGTGGGTGCTCGCATCCTAGTGATCCCAGTCAAAAGTGGTCGTAGGAAACTTAAAAAGAAAAAAAAAAAAAAAAAAAAAAAGCAATTTAACAAATTACAACGATCATTTGGAAATTGATTTTTTCAAAGACTAAAATTTAAGACATAAAAAATCGCACGGAGTTGATCATACATTACGTAAGCCATAATTAAACATTAATAGTGTTATTACACGCAAAAATTCCAAGCGACAAAAATCGCCTGCGACTCGTATTTAATGTGAAATATTTATATGTGTTCATTCCTGTCCTATTTATCCTTTTTTTCTTTTTTTTTTTTTTTTAATTGGCTTATTCCATTTTTCTTTTGCACGTGAAAATCTTACAAATTAAAATTAACTCTTTGGCAGAAATTGTTATTCATTTTCTTTCATTTTCATTAGTTATTATCCACCTGAAACTTACGTATTATCCAAGCATTTCATTGGCTGTTCGGGAAAAGGCTCTTCCATCGTCAGATTTCCAAGAAATCTGACTACCAATTTTAAATGAAAATTCATTCTTAAACTTCTAAACACCCCACATTATTACTTTTACACCGTCGATAGAACATTACGTAAGCCATAATTAAACATTAATAGTGTTATTACACGTAAAAATTCCAAGCGACAAAAATCGCCTGCGACTCGTATTTAATGTGCAATATTTATATGTGTTCATTCCTGTCCTATTTATCCTTTTTTTTTTTTTTTTTTTTTTTTTTTTTTTTTTTTTTAAATTGGATTATTCCATTTTTCTTTTGCACGTGAAAATCTTACAAATTAAAATTAACTCTTTGGCAGAAATTGTTATTCATTTTCTTTCATTTTCATTAGTTATTATCCACCTGAAACTTACGTATTATCCAAGCATTTCATTGGCTGTTCGGGAAAAGGCTCTTCCATCGTCAGATTTCCAAGAAATCTGACTACCAATTTTAAATGAAAATTCATTCTTAAACTTCTAAACACCCCACATTATTACTTTTTACACCGTCGGATAGAACATTACGTAAGCCATAATTAAACATTAATAGTGTTATTACACGTAAAAATTCCAAGCGACAAAAATCGCCTGCGACTCGTATTTAATGTGAAATATTTATATGCATTCATTCCTGTCCTATTTATCTTTATTTTTTATTTTTAATTGGCTTATTCCATTTTTCTTTTGCACGTGAAAATCTTACAAATTAAAACTAACTCTTTGGCAGAAATTGTTATTCATTTTCTTTCATTTTCATTAGTTATTATCCAACTGAAACTTACGTATTATCCAAGCATTTCATTGGCTGTTCGGGAAAAGGCTCTTCCATCGTCAGATTTCCAAGAAATCTGACTACCAATTTTAAATGAAAATTCATTCTTAAACTTCTAAACACCCCACAATATTACTTTTTACACCGTCGGATAGAGAAAAAAATGTAATTTTAAATGCAATTTGTTTGAAAGCTGTATCTCAATTTGTTTCTGAGTTATTAATTTTTTTTTGTAGTTTTTATTACTTTTTTGTCATAGTGGCAACAGAAGGTATCCATCTCTGTTGAAAGTAAAGGGAAATACAGATTACTGTATAGACCAATCAGAAAACGAATAAAATGCGGATTAAACCAATAAAAACCTTCAGATATGCTTTTGATTTCGTACCCTGACGAGAACAATAACCATTTTTCCAAATGGTTAAAAAGAAGAAAAAAAAAAAAACGCGGGCTCGCGTTCGGGATTATAGAATGTGCCAAATCATAGAATGCAGGATGAAAGAGCTTCTACTGTACCTATATACAGCCTTTTTTCAGGAAGATAGGAAAATGTTTATATGAAGTTACACTTAAAGAAAAAATATAAAATAGCAATAAACTGATGGATGGAAAAGCGAATAAAAACTGGCGAAAATTCATATAAGTTATAATTTTCCAACTGGGTGAAAATGTCAGGCCAGGATTCGAACAAGAGATGACTTGGCTCAAGCCACCAATTAGGTCCTCTAGATTCGTCAAGGGTAGCTCAGATCACTACCCCCTACATACTAAATGCCTCTCGCATTCACTGTTTTCCCCATATAAGAACTGGAAGTCAGCTTAGCCCCAAAATGCTCTGCCATCTATCGGTGACAATTGGCATGATTTTTAAAACCTATAGATAAATAACGTAAACAAAAGTTGTTTTGAGAATATTTAAATAGAAAATTTTAAAATAAATTAGCTTAAAAAGAAAAATTTGTTAAAAATTTTTTATTTATTCCTAGAATTTCCCTTTTTTTCTTTCTCTTTTCGTATTTATTTTAATTGTTGTATTAAATGACATTTTTTCTATAAAATATTTGAAAAGAGAAATTATTTCATAATTTCTCTTCAATTTCAAATGATGAATGATAAAATAACGCACATAATTTATTTTATTATATGAATTTTAAATTATATGTTCTTTTTTAAAATTAATTATAATATATAAATTAATAGCACTTACATTTACTTGTAAATAGATTTCCATCAAAAATAAAATAAACAAGGTTTATGAAGTGAAAATATTTATTAACACTATAAAATGGTACATGAATTTTAATCAATGGATCAAAAACTATGAGCAAGTTTAAAAAGGTTATTGCAAAACATAAAAGTATTTTATTGAATTAAATTTTACTAAATAGTAAGACATGTATTTCTTTAAGGCAAAATATTAATAATAAACAAAGTTAATGTGGGGTGAATGTGTCAGTGAAGGACAATCTTAAGGAATTGCTTTAAAAATAATTTTTAATTAATAATTATAATTATTATATTCCTGTTTTTTTGACATTATATTAATCTATCAACAATATTTAACTAACTTCATAGTTGTACTTCCCATTGTGAATTAAAATTTAATTCTAATAACATAATTACTTGACACTCCAGTACTAGTACCATACAGTTGCCTCAATAAATAGATTGCAATATTTTTCTGAACTTCCCTATTTAATATTTTCTATCTAAAATAATTAAATCATCGATATTGTGATGATAATACTATAAATATTAATTACCTTTATCATAATAATGAAACTAGCAAGTCTTTTTTTTTTTAAGTGTTTAAAAAACATTTAACTCACAGTTTCATTTCTTTTATATTTGAATTATTAATTATTATAAGTAATCATCAAGTACTTTCAGGAAATTTAAATAGTTGGAAATATGATTCTGTTCAATGATGCTCCAAGACACTTTTTTTTTCATCTTTTTGACTACCCCCCCCCCCCAACACACACACACCAGGGCCGAAACTAGCCTTTTTTGCACCCGGGGCAAACATGGTTTTGGCGCACCTCCCCCCCCCCCCTCCCTCTTCCACAAAGTATATTTACAAAGAGAATTTTACTAATTTTATAATAGACGACTTATTTCAAAATTTAAAATATGTAATACTGAACTACGTAATCTACAGTGGCGGATCCGAGGGGGAGGTCCCTCTAAACACCAGCAAAAATATTCTAAAGATTATTTTTAAAATGAAATATACAGTAGAGTCCTGATTATCCGAGTCCTGCCTAACCGAGTTTCCGCTTTCACCGAATTATTTTATTCTGATGGACTGATGGCTTCCATTATTATAAAACAGCCATTATAAAGGAAGTGTTAGGTGAAGATGAAAGAGCAGTCGTAAAAAGTTAGAGCTCTGATTTTCTGGTCAGAATGGGAAAAATATGGGCAAAATTAAAAAAAAAAAAAATTATGGGCATTTTTTTTTCGAGAACTCTGATTTTCTGGTCAGAATGGGAAAAAAATGGGCATAATTTTTTTTGCCATTTTTGTTCCCATTCTAACCAGAAAATGAGAGTTCTAACTTTTTACGACTGCTCTTTCATCTTCACCTAACACTTCATTTATAATCGCTGTTCCATAATAATGGAAGCCACCAGTTCGTCAGAATAAAATGATCCATTCTAAAGGTAAAATCCTTCGTTTGGCGCCCCTTCATTCTGGTGCCTGGGGCAGATGCCCCCTCTGCCCCCCCCCTTAGTTTCGGCCCTGCCACATACACACGCACGTTGCCTGAATAAATTGATTACAGTGTTTTTCTGAAATTCCCTATTTAATATTTTCTATCTAAAATAATTAAATTATTGATATTGTGATAATAATATTATAAATATTAGTGACATTTATTGTAATAATGAAATTAGCAAGTCTTCGGGTCTGGACCTCAAACGTCAATTCTGCAGCTTTTTTTTCTTTCTCCCTGTCTCTCTCTCTCTCCCTTTTTTTTTTTTTTTTTTTTTTTGGCAGTGTTTAAAACAGTCAGCTCACAGTTTAATTTTTATTTGCATTATTAATTATTACGAGTAATAGATCAAGTACTTTCAAGAAATTTAATAAGTTGGAAATACGATTCTGTGCACTGATGTTCCAAGACACTTTTTTCATCTTTTTTACTATCCCCCCCCCCCCCCCCCCCCATGACACACACATGTTGCCTCAGTAAATTGATAATAGTATTTTTTTTAATTCCCTATTTTATATTTTCTATATAAAATAATTAATTTATTGATATTGTGATAATAATACTATATATATTAATTACATTTATTATGATAATGAAACTAGCAAGTCTTCCCGTCAAGGCCTCAAAACGTCAATTCTGCAGGTTTTTTTTTTTTTAACATTTAATTTAGTTTCATTTTTTTTATATTTGTATTATTAATTATTACAAGTAATAATCAAGTACTTTCAGGAATGAAATTATTGATATATTTCAATTACATAATATTTATATTGCTTCAAAACACAATGCTATGAATACATATTTATTTTGATCACATTACTAATTCGTATTCGATTTCATCGTGTATCATTTATTATTATTATTATTATAATTTTGCTGGAAGAAATTTAAATAATTTTGAATGTTATTGTATTTTCATTTTCATACAGAAATGGCTTAGCATAATTATCTGATAAAAAGAAATACTTTGATCTATCATTTTTATTATTAATAATAATATTATTTCAGATTCTTTCAGATTAAGGTACTCTTTTCCTTTTAAGGCATTGTAAATTAATAAAAATACATCTTATTAATAGCAACTGTACATTAATTTAATTTATTATTATTCAACGGAATGTTATTAGAAACATGCAAATAATAGTAGTAAAAATATCTATTTGTATTTTTAAAAATACAATGAAAAAAGTTAAAAAGACTCGTTGACTGTCTTCTACAGGAATGGTGAAAAGAAATATTTTCCTTTATTTTGCTGGATGAACAGCAGTAAGGCACACAGCAATATGGCAATTTATAGAGAATATATTAACTTCATTAAAAGTAAACATTTTGTTTAAAAAAATCACAAATTACTGCAAAAAATAAAAAAAATAATAGCTTTCAAAGGCAGGTCTATGAGGCGATCCATGTAAATACAGCAATAACATACCCCAAACAGTAGCGCCATCTATCAAACTTGCTGACTTCCATTTTTGAGTCAAATGCGAGAGGCATGTAGTATGTAGGGGTAGTGCTCAGATCAAGAAATCCCTTTTAACATCCTGGCCTGGAAATTTTTCGCCCAGTTGGTAAATTACAACTGATATGAATTATTTATTAAATAGAATAATTGTGTTAAAATTAATCAAGTGTTATTACGTATACAGCGTTTTCTTGAGTTCCTTTACCTGCGTTTTATTCTGTTGAGCTGATTCATATATCAGACCAGATGCTATGGTCAATAACGTTAGCTGGGTGAATTAGGCTCTCCAGATTTGTCCGGGATAGCTCAGATGGCAGAGCATTGGCGGCTTCATCGAAAACATCCATGTTCGAATCCTTGCCTGGACTATTTTTGCTCATTTGGAAAATTACAACTGATGTGAATTATTTACCAATTAGAATAACTGTGTTAAAATAAATCTAGTAAAATGGCATATTTGACGGAAATACAGCGTACATTGAAATGCTCGCAAAATTCCTGTACCATATAGCATAAAAAGATATATAACATAGCGTTTTACATATAAAGGACGTTTCAATTTAAACTATTAAGAAATTCTAATTAAAAAATACAAAAAGTAGTTATAAAAGTGGGAAATTCGTGTTAGTTCTTATATTATCTTCAAGTTATTTATTTCTAATAGTGACTTATCTAGAGTGCATGTTGTATTTTTATAAATGATAAAACAAAACTTATGTTGTCGAAAGTATGCATTAGATACATCGTAAAGAAAAACTGCGATTTTGCTGGTACAATTTCCTTAGTTGTATTGAAATTTATTTTGAGATGAAAACGATGTCGGGAATGCACCAGAAAGCTGCAAATATACATTTAAGGATAGCCTTGACAGATAACAGCATCAAAATTATAATTAAATAATCTCTTTACTGATGTGGGATTTTTTTTTTTTTTTTTTTTTTTAATGTAATAAAAATTCCACACTTTTATTGTCTATATTCGCTTCTGTTTCAAGCATTCACCAAATGCCTTTCATTAGGGAATTTTTTTCAGTAAAAATCCCGAATTTGCACTGGCAAATAAACGATCTTTTTATGGGACATTAGGGGATCTTTTTATAGGCCTTCTCGTCAACTCAAATTAATTTCTTGACGGTGTAGTTTTTGTAGTTTTTGTTAGTAGTATCGAGTTGAAAAAAGAAAAAGAAAGAAAGGAAATGTTAGAAAAAGAGAGTAATTTTTCTAAAATATGCTTTCAAAAAATATTGCTTTCACTAAACTGTTTTTTTAATTTCAACACTAAAACGCCATATATTGTCATTTCGACACAGTAACTCAACCAAGGGAGTGTTATGGATACCAGTATTTTCAAAACGGAATGTTCTGTTTATTTAATCGCAGGATTTTTTGCGATTTAATAAGGCAAAAACTTCTGTTCAAAAATACTGATATCCACAAGCTTTCTCTGGCTACGCCGCGGTCTTGAAATGACTTTTCCCTTCGTTCTAGTGAAAAACTATTTAGCGTTTTTGAAAATTTCAATGAGTTCTTGAAAAAAAGCAAAAGCAATATATATTGTTTTTAAATTTACTAAAAACATATTGTATATAATCATTAAAAACTGCAAACGTAATACATATTGTTATTTAATAACAATTCCTCAAAAAAAAAAATGTAGAAAAGAAAGAAAGCAAAGAAAAGAACATGAATTTTAATGATTAAAAAGTTACTAGAAAAGAAAATCTTTAGAGAAATATTTTTTTACTCTATTTAATCCAATACTTGCTCTAAAAATATAGGGAATTCTAAATAAATTTAAGAACAAAAACCTACTTAAGTTATAAAAATATTTTTATTTAGTTGAAAAAATTTAAGAAAAACTTTTTAAGATAAATTTTTCGGTATAACAAATGGTAAGATTGTCTCTAAGGTTTTATACATTCCCTTAATCCCATTCCAATATATATGCATATATCGGTTAACGATGTCAAGTAATTTATTTAACTTTTTTTTTTTTGAGTTATTTTAAAAGCATTTGTCAGTTAATGTTTTTTAAGTTTAGAGGTGCAGATTACATTATGTTTTAAAATGAAATACATTCGTTGTGTGATTCCATTTTATTTAAATTAGAAATACATCTAATGCATCTCACTGAAAAAACAAAAACAAAAAAGAATATTTCTCACTTTAGAACAGATGTATTTATATCTTCCTGCGGTAGTTTAAAGGAATCTTTGATATTATCGAAACGCGTCATTTTCTAAATTACTTTTCTAGATACTCTTCTGAAAATATCTGATAAGGAAATGTGTGATTTAACATGACTTTCTCTGCATATTTTTGAATGAATGTTTCTGAATGTTTGAAAAAAAAGAAGATATTTAGTATTTTACTAATAATATTAGTGTGGCGAGATTAATAGGTGCAGAGGTGTATGGATTATCTGCATTTACGGTTGAAATGATTTAAATATAATTACATTTCAATGAGGTTAGAGGAGTAGGAGATTTATTTACACCTTATTAAATGAAAATATTACAAGAATATTAGTACAGTTTACGCAGAGTAAATTATCGATATAATATATTTAAAAAACATACAAATAAGTAAAATAATATAATACATTTCCTTCATCCGACAAATGCAAGGCTGAAATGAAAATTTCTGTAGTATGTGATGTCATGTAGCAACAATTGATACAATATTAACCCTCTCGCTGCGCAACCCGAGAGTTTCTCGGGAACGTAAAAGTAGCAAAATTTGCGCAACCCGAGATTTCATCGGGGATGCATTTTGTCCGTCTAATTAACCCGCCTTGATCATTCCCACCAGTTACTTTTTATTGTAATTTTTGCTTTATCTAATCGGAGCATTTTCCCGATTAAATCAGACGAAAATTTTTGTTTTGAAAAACCGGTGGCAAAAGAATAAAAATTCTTAAAAGACGCTCGTCGCGAAGGAATTCAGTACGCAATTTTGTAAGCTATTTTGATAAAATAATTACGCAGCGAGAGAGTTAAGTTTGTAAGCTTGATGCTTGCCTATTTTTGTAAACTAATAACATTATGTATATTCCACAGAATTTGTTAATTCTATGTATTTCTTTTTGCTTTATCCTTTTAATAACCGTTTTATACTTTACAACATAGTTGAAATTTGTTTATAATTTCGGTTTTTATATCTGCCTTCTGTCTGTCTGTATTTACGTGCTCTTACTCTCGTAAGATTTCTATTTAATTTTAATAAGGTACTGATGTTTAATGTAGCACGAACTTTACTGAAAGTGAAGTGCGTAGATTTTTTATTTCGTTTACAGGGAGATACGAAAGAATTCCGCTACGTTATGACCTTCGAGAAAAAATCGTTAGCTGTGCATTAACCCTTTATGTACTGAATTATGAATTCATGAAAATTTCATCTTCTAAAGCATTTTTTGTGAATTGTTTAAACTACATTAGAAGATTTACATAATCATTTAATAAATTTTAGAAGGATTAATTAAATTTGAATTTATAGGGATTTTGAGCAGTATTTTTAACCTAGAGCAGTATTTTTATTTTAAATATTTTTCTGAGTGTTTTGCAGAATTAGGACATGTACGAATATAAGGATCTTACAATAGAAATTTTGAAATATTTCCGAAATGAAAAATCCCCCACCCGTCCAACGCCAAGAAATCTGAAACGATGCAAAGGCAAAAGGAATCATCTTTTTAAAAATATTTTTGTTTTGTGTAACCAATAATGCTTTTGGAACAAGATAAATTAATGTATCTGTAACTCATTCTAAACTGTATTACAACTAATCGATGTATTAAATAAATTTTATAACAAGTTATTTTAATGGTACTTATAAGTACCATCAGTAGATAAAGGGTTAAAATCATGTTATGATACTTTAAACATAAAGAAATTAATGTCCATCAATTATATGTAATACAACATTTTTTCTATAGACTGTAGAGTAAATAGCATTTATAATCCATTTTTAAATCTGCGTGCGTAGCGTTAATCGTTCACTTACAGAAAAACCGAAAAAGATTCTATAACACGGCTGACTGTGAGAGATAATTGCTGGAAGTGTGTTTTGAGCTGTATTTTAAAACTTTAATGTATTTCGTGGTGTATATAAAATCGTTAGGTCATTATACAGGGCTGGATGAAATATTTTTTCACATTACCGGCTATGGATAGCAATTGCAGAATCCGTTTTTACTGCGTTATGTGTTTTTAATTGTGTGATATATTTCATTCCATTCAATAAAAAATGTCTTAACACTGTTCTGATATAGTTAGAAAGTTTTTTATAGTTTTCGTCCTATTAACGAATTTTCGTTCTTGTTTTAATTTTAGTGGCGGATATTTTTTTTTCTATAATCATTTTAATGTTTTTAATTATAAATGCTTTAAAAGATAATTTCAGTATTGCTTTCATTTACAAACAATTTAGCGTAAAAATTACATAAAATCCTCTAATATAAATCTCTATTTTCGTCAAATCGCAGGTGTGTTCCGGAATCTATGCCACCTGTTATTTTTTCGTTTTAGAAACCGACTTTTTACGGATGTCCCTCCCCCCCCCCCCCCCAGAAAAAAAATCCACGAATAATTTGCAACGCAAAACACAATAGTTGTTGAAATTCTCCGGTGAAAAGTGGGAATTTCTTGAAATAAGAGAAAAGTCTCTTCCGGCAATCTGCTTCCTTTATTTTTTACGTTTTGACGTAATTTGTTTTAAGAGAGGCCCATATTACTGACTTCTGTTCTATTAAATAAAAATTCACAATAATAATAATAATAATTAAAAAATAAGATGTTAAGTATATATGCATATTATATAACATCACTGGTGTTCCAGAAAATGAATTTTACCCATTGAATGGCCATTCTGCTGATTTCGCTCATTTTAAATGGGGCAATGAGTTAGAAAATCAACATTTTAACGATAATAATTACGTAACCTTTATGTGATACGATAGGACTAATTTAACTCTGAAGCACTGAATCTTAAGATGTAGATCACCATCCTTATTTTTATATGAAAAGCACCATCGAATCACTCATATCTCCAAAACGGTAAAAGCTATATTCAAAGAAAAACACAACAAATTGCTCATGTATGTAACAGTTGTGTGGGGGGTGTTACATACAAAATACATAATTCATGATAGTTAAAAAAGTGCCACATCGTAAAGATATCTGGAATCAAATACTCCGCTATGTACTACACGAAGATGCGGGGGAACAAATTATTTTTTTTTTATTTAATGAATTATTCTAACTTTAGTAGGATATCAGATATTTCCAATAACTTTTAAAAGATCCGCTAAATTTTTTAGTTGAATAATATGAAACATAAGAACTTGAAGTTTTTTTTAACACTATAAATACAAATAAATAGTTTTGTATTACTTTGTTGAAAATAACGTGTTTGACGGTTTTCTTACTTGATATTAGATTAATAAAATTCTTGATAAAATAATGAACTGAAATGGAGAAACATAACCTCTCAGCGGATAGATATTTTCAAAATTTAATCATGTATAATTACAGTGGCCATTTATACTTAATACACCCTTTTGTGTATAAGAAATAATAATTGCGAAAATAATATGCGTAACTGACTGAATGTATGTTATAAAAATCACGTTTTATGAAAGATAAAATTATTTCATATGCATTATAAAATATTATTATCTTTTTTATGAGCTGAAAACCTTCTTCGATTTTATGGAAGAACATTTTTTAATATTTAAACTTTTCGTCTAAAAGATTTTTAGTTCTTAAGAAAACCTTTAGAAATATTTTAATGCAATGATCCTGATATAACATTTCTAAAGAAACGTGTTGAAAATCTTTCAAAAATTGTTAAAATGTGTTACGCCATACTTTTTAGACAAATAATATAAAATGTATGAATTTATGTTATTTTAAAATTTTTAAATATGACTAGATGTTTTCAGTGTCTTTACTTTAAAAAAAAAGTGCTCAATTTGCCAGTTATTTTGTAGACATCCTCACAAAACTGATATCAGTAATACAATTTAAATTAACTTTTTTAAATGCACCCGTTAGATTTTAGTCGAATAATATTACGCATAAGACAGATTATTAATTAAAAAAATAAATATTAATACTTTTGTGCGACTTTATTGCGACTTAAAAAATGTAGTAAGAAGTTCCTCATTTCGTGGACGTCCAGATAAAAAAAGACTGAGATCGCCAATATAATATCTGAGACTGCTTATATCTGTATGTAATTAATTAACAACATAACAGTTATTCACAAACTTTTTTCTATAACGTGGCCATTTAAGAAAATTGAAAAACTGCCAAAAATAAATTGTATAAACTGTAAAATTATACATTAAAAAATATATAAAATTAAGTGTTAAAACGTTAATGCCTTTGTGAACAAGAAAAAGACTTTCTGCTTTCTCCTGAACATCTATTAAAAGTATCTCATAAAAGCGCCTCAGTTCCTAATAATGAAATATTTTTATACGAGCAATCTAATATGATATCCTTAAAGAATCTTGATGAAGTGTCTTAAATGAGTTCTAATATAAAGACCTTTAGGTAGCTGTTAAGTATTCTGTTACACCACTTAACCGATTTATATAAAAATAAAAACTAAACATTATTTTAAAACATTTAAACATTGGAACTTTACTCAAAAAAATCTATTTACGGGGCTTTTCGTAGATAGAATATTCTTGATAATAATAATAATAATCTGAGAAAATATTTTTATACGAGCAATCTAATATGATATCCTTAAAGAATCTTGATGAAGTGTCTTAAATGAGTTCTAATATAAAGACCTTTAGGTAGCTGTTAAGTATTCTGTTACACCACTTAACCAATTTATATAAAAATAAAAAATAAACATTACTTTCAAACATTTAAACATTGGAACTTTACTGAAAAAATCTACTTACGGGGATTTTCGTAGATAGAATATTCTTGATAATAATAATAATAATAATAATAATAATAATAATAATAATAATAATAAAAGAGTTAAAAAACGCGAACCTTGGAAAACAGATAACTGTACTCAGTGAACTAAATCAATTACAATTACTGATAATCTGTTTTCGTTACGCGAATTCTTTTGCAATAATAATAATTGCTACAAATAATTTGTACAAGTGACAAATTTTAAACTAAAAAAACTTTATTATTATTATAAAAAAATATACAATATAATTTAGTACACAGTAATATAGCTATTCAGTATAATTAACATATTTAAAGATGGGACAAAAATATGAACTGCCCTTTCTTCTGCAGACATACTAAAAGTTCAACAACTCGTTAAAAATCTCCAGCATGTTTGTATAAATTTCAACATATTTTAATTGAAAAGAATTCTTGTTAGGTTTTCTGCGTAGGATAGCACTAATCAACGATATAATTTAAATTGCACGAATGAATACTTTTTCCTTCAATTTTCTTTACAGTGGGTCTCTAATTGTAAAGCACTAAGAAGATTGAAATTGGTAAATATTTTCGTGATTTATTATGCATAGACTGGATTGCTTTTCGTAAATTTAAAGTGTTGTTTAAAGGTAACTAATGTTCAAGTCTGACTGCGTTAAAAGACATATTTCCGATTCCATCATATCTCACCGTGTGCATTTATGGTATTTCAAAACTTTTCCAATAAATTAAAAAAATTTCTATAATAAGGTTTTTTATCTATGGACTAAAATATGTTTGTTTTTTTAGGGGAATATACAATTTTAGAAAGGCATATGTGAATTTGTAGGTATACTTATAATTTTATCTGAGTTATTCTCATATTCAGTAACTTATTTTCAGATGAGACAAACATATGAACTGTGTTTTATTCTGCAGAGGGATTAAAAGTTCAGCAATTCGTTAAGAATCTCCAATATGTTTCAATAAGTTTATACAAATTTAAATTGAAAGGGATGCTTCTTAGTTTATCTGCGCACGATAACACTAATCAGGACTGTAATTTAA
Organism: Maratus speciosus; assembly: GCA_963932465.1. NCBI lineage: Eukaryota > Metazoa > Arthropoda > Arachnida > Araneae > Salticidae > Maratus > Maratus speciosus. The sequence continues at coordinate 412,122,529 of OZ010787.1, read as the reverse complement.
ATTGCGTGAATGGATAATTTTTCCTTCAATTTTCTTTACAGTGGATTTCTAACTGCAAATCAATAATGAGATTGAAATTGTCAAAAAGTTTTTATGATTTATTATGCATGAACAAGGATTAAAAGTTCAGCAATTCGTTAAGAATCTCCAATCTGTTTCAATAAGTTTAGGCAAATTTAAATTGAAAGGGATGCTTCTTAGTTTATCTGCGCACGACAGCACTAACCAGCACTGTAATTTAGATTGCATGAATGGACAATTTTTCCTTCAATTTTCTTTACAGTGGGTTTCTAACTGCCAAACTACTACTAACTAACGAGAACGAAATTGTCAAAAAGTTTTCATGATTTATTATGCATGAACAAGTTTTTTTTTTGTGAGTTTAAAAAGTTCTCCAGAGGTAACTAGCATTCAAACCTGACTGTATTAAAAGACACATTTCAGATTCCATCCTATCTCACTGTGTGCATTTGTAGTATTTCAACAGCTTTACTACAAATTAAATAATTACTATAATAAGGTTTTATATTCATGGATTTAAATATATTTGTTATTAAAGAATTTACGTGAAAACGCAATTTAAGTGAATACATAAACGATTTTCACAGATGTGAATATCATACGAGAATTTGTATTTTCAATGATATTTTTATTCCTCCATGGCCAAAATTATTCCTTCTTCTGCCTCTCCCTATTAATTAGATTTTCATGAAGCATATTTTATTTCTAAAAATTCTGATAATCTTGTTAATGATCTCTCATCATCTTCTTTCCTCTCTCCAGCGTGGAAATTACTTTTGTAATTCTTTCACTTTCCCTCGTCTCTTGTTTCTTTTCTCTTTTTGTTAAAAATGGAAATAAAAGAAATAAACAAAATTAAAATAAAATAAAAAAAAGTTAATTAAAAATATAAATATAAATAATAATATCAAATAAAGAAATATAAAAGAACAAAACAAGAAAAAACCAAAAGATCCTTTTATTTAAAAAAAAAAAAAAAAAAAAAAAAAAAAAAAAAAAAAAATGGATCTTTTGGTTTTTTCTTGTTTTATTCTTTTATATTTCTTTCTTTCTTATTATTATTTATATTTATATTTTTTAATTTACTTATTTTATTTTATTTTAATTTTGTTTATTTCCTTTATTTCCATTTTTCCCTATCAATTTCTCTTCTATCATTTTGGCAACACTTTCGTCTTCTGCATGCACTCCTTTCTTCTGTCCTTTCATCTGTCGCATTCTTTGCAAACTCTATTCTCGACCTTTCAGTTCATTTTTGACCTTGTCCCCTTACGGACACGTGTTTACTGTAGCTGATGATGAACTGTTGATATTTTTAGCTCGAAACGCGTCCTATGTGTATTATTTTTATTTTATGGTGATTTTTTACGAAGATTTATTATTTTAATTGATATTTTTATCTGTCTGTGAAATAATAGCAGAATAAAATACGGATTTATATTAGATATAAAAAATGATTTACGAACACTGACAAAAGCCAAAAATTTAGTTAGTACCGATACTATAAATGCATAATATTAATTACGCACACAAATTTTTCTGAATTTCTATCGTTTTTATCATGTAATCACTTATCGATCATACTGTTGAAAATACGCATGCTCCATGTTTTCTATATTGAAAGGATTTATGGTGTTATTGTATGAATTTCGCCAATATTTAGTCTCGTTGCAATGATTTTAAATGTAAGATTAAAGGCAAGAAAAATTTTGCAAACAAATTAATTTCCGGTCTATTGGACGAATCTTTGAATACATTCAATTCTGAAGGGTGGTGAGTGATTCTATTAAAAAAAAGTCCTTCCGGCCAGTGCCGGGAGGAAGAGGTAGCTTTCATAATCCTTATTTAAAAAAAGCCAACTTATATCATGCAAACACACGAAGCTCAATTTAGTGGAAACCGAATATAGGAGATTCAATACTAATTTTTATCAATATAATAAATGAGAATTTCGCGAAATTAGTCAGCTTTATCCAAGCTGCTTTTCTAAGTAACTTATATTTGGCTGCCAAATTCGGCAATTTCTTAAAGTGCCTGTCATTTTAAGAGAACATGGTGGATGAGGCTAAGCAGTGAACTTCGTCGAGACCTTAGTAATTGCTGTGCACATGCTCACTCACATCGGAATCGGTTAATATATAGGAGTGCTGTCGCATGCAAAAAATCAGATTTTTCAAAATGTCACCCACAATAGAAATTGAAACTGCTATATCTGAGCCATTTTTTAAGGTGAAGACAAACAAAAAATGCTCCTGAATCCTTATATCAAGATAGAATACTTAAGAAAGAAACCTTTTTCAATTTCTAATTTTTTTGCACCTCACTTTAAATATATATATATTTTTTAATTTAATGGCCGCCATTTTGAAACAAGATGACTGATGAATCTGGCCAGCGAACTTGGTCGAGGTGTTGATGTATACTATCCACATGCCTTCTTACATCGAAATAGGCGAATACGTGTGTTATCGCGTGACAAAAACAAGATCGTTTCAAAATGTTAGCCATGCTAGAAATTCAAAGTGCTATAAATCAACCATTTTTTAAGATATCAACAAAAGAACAAATTTTCAGAAACAAAAACTGCTCCGGAATCTTTATATCAAGGCCAAACACATAAAAAATATCTTTTTCATTTTCCAATTTTTTAATACCTCATTTTGAATTTTAAATTTAATTTTTTTTTAAATGGCAACCCTTTTGAAACAAGATGGCGAATGAAGCTGGCCAACGAACTCGGTCGAGACATTGGTATGTACTATGTACAGACCAAGTTACATCCAAATAGGTTCATAAATACGCCTGTTATCGCGTGACAAAAATCAGGTCGTTTTAAAATGTCAGCCACAAGAGAAATTCAAAATGCTATTACTCAGCCATTTTTTTTAGATATAGACGAAAGAAAAACTGTTCCGGAATCTTTGTATTCAGGTCAAACACATACAAAAAAATCTTTTTCATTTTCCAATTTTTTAGTATCTCATTTAAATTTTTTTATTTTTTAAATGGCCGCCATTTTGAAACAAGATGGCGGATGAAGCTGGCCAACGAACTCGGTCGAGATATTTGTATGTACTATGTACACACCAAGGTACATCCAAGTCGGTTCATAAATACGCCTGTTATTACGTGAGAAATATCTGGACGTTTCAAAATGTCAGCCACGCTAGAAATTCAAAATGCTATAACTCAGCCATTTCTTAAGATATAGACGAAACAAAAACTGTTCCCGAATCTTTTTATCAAGGTCAAACACATAAGAAGAAAATATTTTTTCAATTTTAAATTTTTGGTACCACATTTCAAATTTAAATTTTTCTTAAAAATTTAAATGGCCGCCATTTTTAAACAAGATGGCGGGTGAAGCTGGCCAACGAACCCGGTCGAGACATTGGTATGTACTATGTATAAACGAAGTTATATCCAAATCGGTTCATAAATACGCCTTTTATCGCGTGACAAAATTCAGGACGTTTCAAAATGTCAGCCACGCTAGAAATTCAAAATGCTATAACTCAGCCATTTTTTAAGATATAGACGAAACAAAAACTGCTCCGAAATCTTTGTATAAAGGTCAAATACATAAGAAAAAAATATTTTTCCATTTTCAATTTTTTGGTACCACATTTCAAATTTTAAATTTTTTTAAAAAATTTAAATGGCCGCCATTTTGAAACAAAATGGCGGATGAAGCTGGCCAACGAACTCGGTCGAGAGATTGGTATGTACTATGTACACACCGAATTACATCCAAATCGGTTCATAAATACGCCTTTTATCGCGTGACAAAATTCAGGACGTTTCAAAATGTCAGTCACGCTAGAAATTCAAAATGCTATAACTCAGCCATTTTTTAAGATATAGACGAAACAAAAACTGCTCCGGAATCTTTGTATAAAGGTCAAATACATAAGAAAAAAATATTTTTCCATTTTTAATTTTTTGGTACCACATTTCAAGTTTTAAATTTTTTTTAAAATTTTAAATGGCCGCCATTTTGAAACAAAACGGCGGATGAAGCTGGCCAACGAACTCGGTCGAGACATTGGTATGTACTATGTACACACCGAATTACATCGAAATCGGTTCATAATTACGGTAGTTACAGTGTGACATACGTCAGATATATATCTATCTATATATATATATATATATATATATATATATATCAATTTTGAACGGAGGGTGGTTTACGGGTCTGGGGGTCATGATCGATGAAAATATACCAAAATTTTTTGAAATCGCTTTCCTCCGAACGGCTGCAATAGGTAGCTTTTTTGTAAAGAAAGCTACCTAAAATATGATGGACTAATACTCATGAAATTTCCATCAGACATTTTTTCTCTTATCCTAATTAATTTAACCAAAATATTCGTATAATAAAAATGTATAACGATAGATGCTAAGAAATTCTTTTAAAATTATGGACTAATATGGGATGCTTTTTAGTTTACTCTTAGCTTGCTCATGAAATTTCCATCAGACATTTTTTCTCTTATCCTAATTAATTTACTCCAAAATATTCGTATAATAAAAATGTATAACGATAGATGCTAAGAAATTCTTTTAAATACGTTTGGTTATGATAGGACATTATACTGGCTTAAATTATATTCTTAATTTACTTTCAAAATAGTAAATGAATTGTCTTTTTTTTATCATTTTACTTATGCGGAAATGTGCAAGGTATGACTTAAGTGGCTAAAATGTGACTGATGAATTTTGTTTTTGCAAAATTTACTAAGTACTATAAATAAGTACTTGCAAAATTTAACATGCTATTTAAGCACATGCAAAAAAGTAGGCAAACCGGAGTTGGTTGTTACTATTTTTACTTCGGAATTTATTGTGTCAGTTTGGTGAATTTAACAATATTTTTGAAACAATTTCAAAAATCTGCAGTCGTTGCTTAATTAAAATCACTGGTAGTTTATTATATAAGGTAAACAAATTTCTCAAAACCAAAGATTTTTACTGAATGAATATAGTGTAACAACTTGCCACTTTTTTAGGGTCGGCTATTTCATTCTTGCAGTAAGTATTTATACATGCATATAGGCAACTGTAGTCTTACAAGCTGTCGTCAAAGTAACAACGAGTACAAACATAATACGCATTTGAGTAGGTAAATTCTTCATGAGCTCATTTCTTACTTAAGTGAATCATATGTACTTTTAATTTGAAATCGCGTTTGAAGAGGATTCGCTACAAACATAACAGCATGCGACGGCAGTGGACGTCTTTTATTCAAAAATTTTCCATTTTGTTAATGTGGAGTCCCACTTTCGAACCAACAATTTTTATGACTTGCCTGGCTTACTTGGTATTTTTCTTTACCAGGTACCAATTTGTTCTGAGGGGCATGTTGGTTAGTACAGCTCCGTGCCTACCTTTTCGCTTCGTGTTTCAACTTTTACGTGGCGAAGCTCTCGGGAACGGGTGAATGCCAGACGGACTGCAAAGTGTTGGTTTGCAAAATAAAGGTTGGATGAATTTATACTCGGGGAATACAGATTCAGCTGCTTCTTGGGATACTGATGAAGAGCAACACGAAACATCCATTGCAGTATTGTATGTTGCCAATGAAATGCAAATGCTGGTTGGTGGAGGCGACGTAATTTCATGCAAAATTGATTCTTCTGGTACTTGTGACTTACCAACCTCGGGAAAAAATTTATCGGTAATGCCAGAGCATGGAGAATGCTAAATACTAGAGGGAAAGAAATCATCTTCAGTAAATATCTTTCTGTTGTTTTCCAAAACTCCAGAAACATGAAACCCTGATTGAATGTTGTTAGGTGTGTTTCCGCTAGAGGCAAGGTATCGCAGACTATTTGTCGAATGCTTTAATTTAATTATGCCTTATTTTCCCAGGATTTTTATGCATACAAGAAGTGTAGACATTTTTTTTAGACTAAACCGTAAACCGACCTTTCAATAGGCTAAAATGTATGAGAAAAGTGGTGGGAAATTATAAAATTTTCACCCCACAGGATTTAGCAATGTCGACTCCTTTGACAGACAAGTGCAAGTCTTGTTTATCCAGCAGTAATAATGCTGGTCTTCCTACAGTGCTTACAGATTGTTTAACCGAGACCTCGAGAAATATGAAGAAGTAGTCTGAGTTGATCAAGCTGTATTGATTAGCAAAACCTATGCATCAAGGTAAAGCATTAGCAATGAAGTATTTACGGTGATTTACTAGAGGAAATACAAATATTTGAAGAACCAAATTTACAGTTGAATTTGATGCTCTTACAATGGTAACGAACTTCCTTGCTCTCCCGATGTCAACTCGCCTATTTTTTTCACGCTATTTCTTGCAATGATTCTGTCGGATCGTTGCACAGTGGTGATTTCCCGTGTCAAAGACATCGACATTGTAGATATCACTGAAATAAACTATTGAATGATCCATCACTTCTTCTAATAGATCAAAAAAGGCATTAGCATTATATCGATTGAAACTGGTGATTCTATTGAGTCTTGTCGATTGAAGAGTTCGGAGTGAGAGCATACTATGTCGTTTCAGATATGAACTTCGTCAATCTGCACTTATGCCGTGCCAATTCCGGCGAATAAGAATTGAATTTTCCATTGGATATGCAGGTTTACAAACTTCTCTGATGGAAAGGTCATAATACAACCTGGCATTGTCATCCAAGTACGTTCCAAGTTCATCTTATATCTGATTGGGAAAACTTCTTGGTTTTGTTTGTAACCAACCTCTGGAACTATTGCATCTAAAACAAAATAAATAATATAGCAACTTCTAAAGAAATATTTAAAGGTACGCTACATACAAGAGATCAAATAATGTCACTGTCATTAACAAAAGTCCAAGTATCACAAATTAGCTAAGCTGCTAAAGACAAAGAATAAAGTTTATTACAATTGGGGTTCGTTGTTAAAAGTAATAACGTGCCCCAATGTTGATATAACACACCAACCCATTCGCCAACCAGTGAACGCTGTACTTGTGGTATGCTAATTCTGGGAAAGAAGAATTGCATTTTCCGTTGCATATTCATAGGCAGACTTGGGAAATTCTCTCGTGGAAAGTTCATAATGCATTCTGACAAAGGCATGAAAGTACGTTGCAAGTCCGTATTAGAACTAAAAATCCATACTAGGTATCCCATAGTAAATTAAAATATAAAATATAAAAATGTATATGTTCAACTAATTTAGCAAAAATTGCTTAAAAAGCTTTTAAACAATGTAAATATATACATGGGCTATGCTAAAAATAATGGGAATAAATTTGAAAGAAAATTGATTTATCTACATTTGTCACACTCTTAAAAGGCACATGTTTTTATCTAGGAAAATATAATATAATCACGAGCGAAAATATATAATAACCTCTTCCACACCAACATTTTGGTGCTTTAAAACACATGATCAAGCCAATATTTCTAAAACATTATCTTAAACTTTCACATTTTACACAAGCATTTTTCATATACTCTACCACACACTGAGGCATTTGCAACAAATATGAATAGGGGTAGACTTTCACACGGCGTTCACTTGATGTCACTTCTTATTATGGCTGACGTCTTTGGCATAGCGAGACCATTTACAATAAGTTGATTTTTGATGAGATTCTTCTTTAGAGAAGTGCTTGTTTTTATAGAATGATTTGGAAACATTTTAATTTATTGAAATATTTTTTTTCAAAAAAAGTACATAGCCTGTAATTTTTCCTATTATGCTTAACATTTTAAAAGGAATTGGAAAATACTCTAAAAATAAGTGCAAAATTTTCCGTTACAGAATTTAAAAACACTTTCCAGTGGTGTAATATTTATGGATTAACAAACAAAACTGGAATTTGTAAAAAATATTTAAATATTCTTATTAAAATATAAATTTCATTAATATTTAATAAGGATGCATACATTTTGTTTTTATTCTAATTTTTATAAGAAATTCTTTAATCCTTCGTATAAAATTTTAAAATCAAGCATGAAAATATAACGAGAACATAAATCATTTAAGCGAGAAGAGTTAAAATTCAGAAGAATTATCGTCAGTTTCTACATAACTAAGCAATAATTTGATGGTATTCTATCATTAAATGTCAAGTGCTTCAATCGATCTAAAATAATGATGAAGGAAACATAACTTGTAATTATGTTTTAAATGTTACTCGTTTAAAGTATGTGCAAATTTCATTTGCGATATCAAGATAAAATTTGCAACTAAAATCCTTTCGTATATACGTACATTAAACATACCTAAAATTTATATTAAATAACTTGTCAATTAAATTTTAATTTATAAATTAGAAGTATTTCACTCTGATTCACTGTGAAAAAAATCGCTTCTTGTCTGTATGCATTTTTACAGAAACTCTTTTAACGATCACAGTGATTTCGTGAATGCATCAGAATACAAGTAATATAAAAATTTTGTTTTTAAAGTCAATTCCTACTTAGGTCATCAAAGAGAAATTTAATATAATCCCAAGCTAATATTAATTTTTGTTGCATTAAAATATCTCAATTTGTTGATTTTCTATAAGCAAGTAGGTTTACAATGGGACTCTATGGGAATTTGGCGAAATATTACAGATATCGCAAAGTTGGCGTCACTTTTGGCGACTCATTTTAGCCGCCAAATTTGGCGATATATCGCCAAGTTGGCGACAAACTTGGCGGTATTTGGCGTCAGAACAGGGTCCCCCTATGGTAACCCCTTATTGAAAATACTTTCATTGATCTTCAGTAACCAATGGCCGCCATTTTGTTTCCCATGCAAAACTAAAATTAATTAATCAAAATTTAATTAATTAATTAATATTTGAAAAATTGTATTAACATCAATTGTCATCCAGTACAAGTTTAAAAAAAAATATTTCAACTTGATAGGATGAATAATGAGTATTTTATTAACGATTGAAAATTTGAACAAGATAAATATATAAATAAATAAATAAATATAGGGAGAGTGTGAGCTAATATTAGGAATTGAATAACAAAAAAATAGAATATCCTTTGGAGATAACAGTATTGAAAGTCTATTTAAATCGGCCATTTCACGAAAGCAGTAGGATTTATTTTTTACTGTAAATCTTTAATTAAAAATACAGAAATTATAATTACAGAATACGAAAATTTTTTACAGTGTATATAAAAAATAAATCTTACAGTATTTGTAACAATGGCAATTTAACTACGTATTTAGCACTGTTATCTGTCATGGATATTTTAAATCCATACTCACCATTTTTAACCCTGTATCCGTCAGTGTTCACAAAATAGGACACCCAATTCTAAGAGTATTTGCACTCAGAATATTTAATTAAAATATTCCATTTATAAAGTACAGTAAATTAAGGTCGTTTTCATCTTCTAATAAATTCGCTTCTAAATTCTTTTGTCAGTCCATCATTTCATCATTTTACAAACAGAATTACTCCGCGCCGGAAATTGTTAGTACATTCATGAAACCATTTTTATCGGTGATGGTATCGTAACATTATTAAAATGCACCACAAACGATTTCTCCAATATTTCAAACATGATGTAATTATGTAGTGAGTCCCTGTAAACGAACGGTGAAAGCTACTTATTCTATGCACTATTGAAAACATGTTATAGTCCTCATCAGTGGTGCATATCGATTTCTTTCTGTTTGAAGTATCGTAACGCGATTAAAATGAACGGAATTAATTTTTCTTCATATACTATAATTTAAAATATTAATTTTTAAAACCCTGAAAATGAACTTTAAGTACTGCGCACTATCTCTTGAACAAAGGACATTCTACAGTAAACATCAAGAACGTATAAAACTTACATGGTTGTCCGAGTAGTATATACAAGAGTTGGAGCACAGCTATATCGGCAGACAAAATCGAAGTCAGAAAAGTCTTTAAGAGGTCTCGGGATTCTTAAAGCTTCAAAATTTTCGAAATTATATTTTTTAAAAGTTAACTCGTTCACTGCCAAAACTATAAAGTATAAACTATAAACTATAAAGTAAGAATTTTCAAATTTGTTGTTGAAAGTCATTTGCCACCGCAAATTGAGAAAGGTAAATTTCGCTTTACTAATACAGCGAAATTTCTGCCAATAAATAAGTCAATTTTTTTATTTCTAAAATAGTTGTGGCAAATTAATTAATAAATTAAAGCTACGAGGTATACTCGTGGTTGGCAGCGAATGGGTTAAATCGCTGCCATCGAAATACTCAAGACCAGAGAAAACGAGTGTGACGTCATCACCAACCGACCGACTTCTTACTAGCGTCGAAATTCACACCGGAAAAGTTTAAATATCAATTTTCTTTTATTTTATTTGTGGTATATCTATCATCTTATAAAACAATAATAACTATTTAAACTTACTGGTGAGATTTTAGAATCCCCCCCCCCCTCCAAAAAAAAAAAAAAAACAGTCAGATCCGACAACACTGTCACATTCCGCATCTGGCTGACATTTTACTTACCGATTTCGAATTCTCACCAGTAAGTTTAAATAGTTATTATTGTTTTATAAGATGATAGACATTCCACAAATAAAATAAAAGAAAGTTACTATTCAAAATTTTCCGGTGTGAATTTCAACACTAGCGAGAAGTCAGTCGATTTTTGATGACATCACACTCGTTTCCTCTGGCCTTGAGTATTTCGATGGCAGCGGTTAACACTAGAACGTCCGGAAATTTTACCCAGCCTTAATAAAAACATTTCAACACTTTCATTACAAATAATTTAACTTATTTATTCAATTTTCTTTAGTTACGATTTAATTAATTTTTCGAAAAAAATTCTGGTTCGAATCGACATTTTGTCATTTGACCGGTGCCGAATTGACACCAGCTGGTCGTTCTAGTGTTAAACTCCTATCATTTCTGAACATTTTTGATATAATTATTTCCTTGAAATTCCCATTAAAAATTAGGTTTAGGTTTTAGAATTGTACCCGCTGACTAGCTGAAGCGACTTTTTCTAAATGACGTTTTTGAGCATAACGCGCAGGATATCTCACAGACGTCTCAATATCTTTTCATGAAATTTTCAAAAACTATGTTTCACGTTAATATGTATAAACGGAACGTAAAATTTTCTTTTTATTTTTAAAAACATAATTTTTTAGGTGTTTATATTTTTGAAAGTTTCAAAATTTTGTATTAGCTAAATACAGCTTTGTATTAAAAATATAAAAATGCTTTAAATAAAAATTTATTTTGGTTCAGAGTAATCACTACAATCTGAAGTATAATTAGGCTTTAGAATTTTCATTCTAGTTGCAAAATTAATTTTGTAATCCTGCTCGTAAGCTGTCTTAGCAATTTTCTGCTCAACAAATGTTTGGCACTTAGAAGCCCCCTACAGATATTAATTTTTACTCTTGTAATTTTTTAAACATATGAAATGAAAGAACGTGCTATATCTTTTATGCCGCAAAAAATCGGGCTTTAAAGAATTGTGTTTTAAAATAATATAGATTTTAAACTATTAACTGTTGAAAATGTTTTTATTTTTATTTTCTCCAAATATATGGGTCCTGAAACCCCTTAAATATGTTGAAAAATGTTAAAAAATAACTTCATTCGCACAAAACTCTCACTAATTGCCACTTTCATAAAATTGACGTATTACACTTAATCCAAATTTAAAATAAAATATATTATACTACGAACTTACACTACGGAATGCAAAATTCACATTTTAAAGAGATAATTGCTTTTAATGAAAAAAAAAATTATAAGAAAGAATGAATATTTTATGTGCCATTCTTTTCCCATTTTACAGAGCAGAAATGACTGCGGTATTACTTTCCACTACCCAAAGTTGAATAAAATAGAAACGTATATCCGTAGCAGAAAACATTTATAATCAACAAAAACATAATACGATGAAAATAATATTCATATCGGCTTCCTTTTCCGAATGATGCTAAAAGAAAACATAAATATTCTATATCTAAGATTGAAAAATCGGATTAAGATATTACAGAACACACAAGATGGCACTCAATCAAAGATTTGTTATTTATGTATATCTCTCTCTAACTTCATCTTTCTACATATGCATGCATAAATATATTTACTCATTTTAAATCATGTCTACATAATTCAGTATATCGTGATATACTCCTTAATAATTTATATAGAATGAAGTTTTTATGTTCTTCTCATCTCATTAACAACAATATTAAAAAGCTAATTTATGATGCATTAAATCATGGTTTTCCTAAAAAATTCATGTATTCTTTAACATACAATTAGTACTTACATGATTTTAAAACCCATATAACAAATTGAGTGAAAAATGTATAAAAAATATAAAAACATAAAATAGTAATAAAAAATTAAAAATGCAAAAAAAAAAAAAAAATAATAATAGGGCGGATGGGTGGGTAGATGCTAGAGTAGGGAGGAGAGCGGAGTTGTCTGGATGATACGCAGTGGTTAATTAAACAAAAACTGTGGGGGCATCTTATAAATATTACGTTGCAATAATGAATACAAAATATTGAAAAAAGTTTAAAACTTCCTTCAAAAACCTATGAAATTGATTTTGAAAAGTTACAGCATTTTATTCAAATTTTTGGCGGGTAAAGAATTGCCGTTTTTTCAAAAGTAGAGTTTTCTGGCAACCCTAGCCGAATGTCACAGCTGCATGTCGTGTGTGAAGTAAACAGTGGTTTGGAGTTTTGACTTCGATAGAAATTGTAATGTCCGACCTAATTAGGCGCAGTAAATTTTCAAAATTGTATAAAAATATTAATTTACTTCATGATTACTTTTACCAAAAGACACAACATTTAATACAAAAACATTTCATTTTAAACATTCGAACCTTTATTCCATCCGGCTTAGAAAGAAAATAGATTGCTTATTTTGTATTTCACTAAAAATATAATTTTCAATGATCTTGAATGCTTTTAACAGAAAAAAAAAACTATTTATGCATTTATCGTCTGCATAGAAACAAAAAAATTAATTCTTGTTTCTTATGCTATCCATTATCAATGAAATCGCAGTCTGATTTAATTTTAATACGTACCGCAGACATACTCCTGGGATAAGGCGAGCGAAAAAATTCGTAGCGCCACATTTGTCGACTCAACTCACTTTTGGCGTGAAATAAACAAATAAAAATCCAATAATAAAAAATTAAAAGTATAAGAAAGTACATAAAATATGATTTTAACAGATAATTTTTATCGGTTCTCCATCTTTTATGTATAGGGCTACAAAATGATCGAGGCCTCGATGCTAGGTGCGAGCAGCACCAAAACTGGTTCCCTTGTAAGTGTATAAAGTGCATTGTTTAATTATAAATTTTATTCTTTTTTTGTCCTCTCCTACTACATTATGTTTATTACATTTTATAAAAGTTCGTGATTATTAATTTCTAAATTTAAATTCCCTTTTTTATTCCCTAAGAATTATAATTTTGATTATTTATTTTATTATCATTATCATTATATATTTATTTAATTGATTAGGATATGATGTAACAGTGATTTAAATATTGATATTTTATAGTCTGGTACATTTATTTATATGAAACAATAATTAATGAATCATCCCTGTCACATATTATTAGTATTAATATTTAATAAATCAGTTACATATTTTTTATTATAATATTATTAATTTATTAAAATATTTCTTATTATCACTTATATATCTCTATAAAGTATATGCTTTAAAGCATCATCGTATAACAGTTACAAATATTTAATTAATTACATGTATTACTTTTTATTCCAAAACAATTTATTTTAGTTATAATACACAGCACTTCAGTAATTCCTTGGACAACAAAGTATAATTCATTTTTAGATGTACCATAGTTGGTGCTGGTCCAATATAATGCAGTTTGTACCTGACTACACTGTGCATTACTCTTTGGTCCATTATCGTTTAAAAAACTGTTTTGGCAACAGTTGCATATAAACTTACACTTTTTTTGATACATCATTGCTGTTTATAGAGGATCTATTTTATTTATAATGATGCCAACATGATAAAAACAAGTTTTCTAAAAAACAATTCTTAAGGCTAAATTTTCAGTGGTCCAAAAACAAAAAAAATTTGGGAACATTTTTTGATTTTATTTAAACGTCTCGAGGCCCGTTGCTGTAACCTGTTATTTGTCAATTACAATATTAAAGAAGATAAAATTATCTACAACTTTCATATTTACAACTTTTTTATACAAACAATAGCAAGCGCAGTATGCCATTTCAAAAACAGGACAATTTCTTAAAAACCATGAAGAACGTAGTTCTGCCCCGATTATTCAAATGTTTCCCACGGATTTAATCGTGTACGTCAACTTCTATATATTGGCAGTAGTAAATTGTGTATTTCACAGCAAAACTAGCTTTTTTTTTCCACCCGTGACAAGCATGGATTTTGATCCTCCCCCCCCCCCCTACACCCCTTCGAAAAGAAAATTTACCACAAGAATTTTAATAAATCACGAATAGCCGGATTTTGAAAATTTTACGTGCGTGATCATTAAATACGTAATGCTGAACTACGTAATCAGCTTTGTCAAATTTTGTTTCATTAAAACCTTGAAAACCGAAGCAAAAGGAATCGAAATATATTCCGTTTTAAACAGGTTTCCATCTTAGCAGGTATAATTGTTCATATTCTTTTTCTTGAAAATATATACAGATTTCATTTTCAAAGATTTTACGATAACTGTTGTATTGAGGCGTTTAAAGTCACAGTTATATGAATTATGAGACTAACATCATCCGATTCGATGGTACCATCAAATCTAAACCTGGTTAGGAAACAAAAAAAAAAAAAAAAAAAAAAAAAAAAAACGCCAGAGGAGTGGGATTTTGTGAACATCAATCATAGGCTTATACCCATTGAAACTATTAAAGATCCAGCGCCTCAATCGTTGCTGCAAATAATTTCTTGCTCATGTAAAAAGGGCTGCAGTAAAGCATGTACATGCCGAAAGACAGGAATAAAGTGCTCTTCAATTTGCAAAAATTGTTGCGGAATCAATTGCGGAAATGTTGGTAAATTTTTCCAGATGACGATGAAGATGAAGATGACACTATAACAATACTAGAGAAAGTGCAGGAAAATGCTGATGAATGGGAAGTATCAGGCTTTATAACTCTAGATGATCCGGATATCTGTTTTATTCAGGATAAGGATATTCCTTTGAAACGGGATGCTAATAATCCTGCAACAGTGCCATTAAAGAGAAAAAATAACATTGTTAAATTGCCTGTAGAAATTATTTTTATTAAAATACATTTTTTCATTTAGCTTATGCAGTCATATTGCGTACCTTACTTTATTGTGTTAGGAAAGTGTGTTTGAATGAAACAGGTGAACTAAAATGCGAAAACTAAAATGTTTATATGGTCTACAATCATAAATAAATTGGTATTTCATTTGATAAATGGTATCACTGAGATCATTAAACAGATATAGTTTCAAAATCGTACATATTACAGGAGATTAGAATATTCCACAAAGTATATTTTTCAATAATCAAAGCAAGTTTTTCTGTTTGAGCTTTAAACCAATTAATAGATAGTCTATATTTTTGAATGCAAAAACTATATAATATCTTGTTATATTTATAGATATAAGTGGGAAAAAATTTTGACAATATATTCAAAAACTAATCTTTTAAATATTGTTATGAAACTAGTGATCTCAAACATTTTATTGACAGAATTTTTAAATTTTACAAGAGATAAATGCATAACATTAGTTAGGGAAATATTCTGTTGCCATTTTTATTGTAGATATTTTATAAGGTAAAAGTATTTCTTACATAAAAGATATTTGTTTTTTGAGCCCTCCCTTTTATATGGAACTACAATCCAATGCTTGCAAACTTTAAAACAATAAAATATTTAAACATATGTTACCAATAATTGGTAAATAAAATATACCATTTTAGTGTGGAATAAAATATATTTTTCGCAAATTTCTATACCTATCCCATTGATACCGGGTGTCCCAAAAAATGACTGATGGATTTTAAATTTCAATAACATGCAAACGTTGACAGATATTTAAAAAATTCTTGCAGAAGGGTTATATATGATGTCAGGAGTTTTTTTTACTGTGATTCTTGATTTTAGTTCGAATTTCAAACAATAGATGGTGCTGCGAGAAATAGGTGCCAATTCCAGACCCGATTTTTAGTACTTCGGGATCCATTCAAAACATTTTAATCTTTTTTTTCGCACGGGAGAAGAGAGGGTCCGAAAAAACGAGCCTGTTTTTAGCGCCTATTGCTTGCAGCGCCATCTATCGCTGCTATTTGCAACTAAAACTGGTAATAGCAGGATAACTCCTGACATCTTACATAACCCTACAGCATTTTTTTTAAATATCTGTCACCGTTTGCAAGTTATTGAATTTTAAATTCCATCAGTCATTTTTGGGACACTAGGTAACTGGAAAAATATGCATGCATTATAAAAATTATAAAATTTATAAAATTATTAAAATTAAACACTATTTCTTTCTTAATTTAAACTGTCTTGCCAATAAGTTACTAAATATTGAAGTATTCTTTTAAACAATGCTTTGAAGTTAACATTGTATACGCTTAAATTTACTGTCTAAATATGAAAATTATCTCATACACTCTGCCCTACTTTTAAAATTATATAAATTCTATATATATATAAAAGTAACGATTTAGAAATGCGCCAGACGATTTGGAAATGGACCGATGAAAATATGCGTAGATACAGCGAAACGCTTCTGATTGATCAGAGCTTTCTGACTATTCTTAGCGGGAATTGTGCTTGGCGAAAAAAATTAAAGCAGAGAATATAGATAGGATGGGCCGAGTAAGGGAAGTATCTTCTGCATTTCGGTAGACTTATCTTTTTTGGTTTCTTTTTAGGGGTCAAAGGCAAAAGGGATTTTTACAGAAAGAAGATAATTCGCATTAACTAAAGAGAAGGGCGGGGGGGGGGGGGGGATCTCCGTTTCGAAAGCCTTCTGCCATTTTTTGGGAGGGAGGGTATGTAGATTATTTCATTATTATTATTATAAAAAAGAAAGAAGAAAATGTTTAATATATATATAATTTTACGCATATATGTTGGAGGAGAAAAGGCGGCGAAGTGAAAATTTCAGACGATAGGAGATTTATATGAAACGATTATTTACTGCAACTACAAAATAGCGACTTCATTACAAAGTTAAAGAAAAAAAAATCGAAATAATTTTAATTATATGCTACTTTTTAAATTTAAGCTATTTTTTAAATTTACAATATTTTTAATTTTAAATTTTCTATTAATTTATAATTTTATTTATATAAATTTATGTAATTTGTAATTATTCAAATAAATTATGAATTTTACCTTTTTTTAATGATTTTATATTTAATAATTCTTATAATTATGATACTCTGTAAGCTCGAATGATTATGTGCTTGGAGACAAGGAAATAGAATTGTCAGGAGTTGGGAGGAGCGCGTTTTTACCAAGTGTAATCTAAAAATTTAATGCATAGAAAATAAGGGATCGCGAAGCGATCCGGAATGGAAACGCGGGACAATTATGCCCAGGGTTGGCTAGAAAATGGGGATTGCTTCGCGAATCTGTTCAGTATCGCGAAGCCATTACGCAAGGGTTGTTGAGCGTAGCAAGCAGGGTGGATGGAGCCCCCCCCCCCCCCCAACCCCTCCAACCTGGTTATAAAAATTTATTGAATATAAAATGTCTGTTGAGATGAAAATAAAGACGTGAGTGTGCAAATAATAGATAATTTACTGATACCAATTTTTAGAAGTCGACAAACACGATTAAATCCGCGGGGAAAATTCAAATAATAGTTGCAAAACTACGTTTTTCACGGGTTCTTAAGAAAATTGAAAAAAAAAAAGTCGTATTTTTGAAATGGCGTACTGCGCTTGCCATTGAGTGTACAAAAAGTTGCAAATACGAAAGTTGTAGAGAATATAGTCCTCTTTAACCCCTTAACGCTCGAATTAAATTGCGGTTTAAAAATTCAAATTGCTTATTGGCACCACTTTTTTGAAAAAGAAATATTCACCTTATTTAATGGCAGGTAAAACGATACTAAAATAAAGCCAATTACACTATTTTATAAAACTGGTGGGATAGGAACAATCTGAGTAAAAGACACAGCCGGTGAATATGAAGGGAGCGAGAATTAAGGGGTTAATATTGTAACAGACAAATAATATGCTACGGCAACGGGTCTTGAGACATTTAAAAAATATCAAAAAAGGTGCCAAAACTTTGTTGTTTTGGGGCCACAGAAAATTTAGCCTAAAGAAATTTTTTTAGAAAACATGGTTTTTCCATGTTGGCATCATTATAAACATGTCAGGTAAAAAAATCTTCTACCCGACCTTTTGCAAGGTAAAATGTACATTTACCGTGGACTATTATTCTATCGACTATAAATTTCAGAATTTTCAAACTATGGTTTTGAGACTTTCACAAAAGTTGCACTATACAATTAGCTATTACATTATGCACAATATATTTTGATTGCATCCGCGCATGTGCAGTAAAATATTATTTAGTAAACCTACTTAATTTTCATCCATTTTTGTATTCTGATCGCAGGTAATTGAGTACAATGTTACTTGTCATAGTTTCTGAAAAGAACATTTTTTATATTAAGAACTCTGCAAATTATAAGCACAAAACTTGGCGAAATTTGGGACTGTTTTTATAAAAACCTTAATTTCTTTACTAGTATACATTCTATCCTCATAAAAATGAATACAGTTTATTACAATGAGCCTCTCAATTATGTTCTACAGTTTGATTGCTTTTGCTACATTAGTTTTTACAGGGGATTGTCTACATTGGTTTTTACAGTATTATCCAAAAGATATTCGTTTTTTTTTTCAATTTGTTGACGTTTCCCTATGGGTTTTCGGAGAAAAATCATCGCGGAAATATGACATATACTGTTTTGTTTACACACCTGGAGTTTCAGGTATTCCTGGAGTTCTCGTGTATTTTTCTAGATGTTTTACAAAACGTCTAAAATCGCAACTAGCCAATCATCATTGCCCATATAGTGTATACTGATTATAAAGTATAAAAAATTTTGTAGTAAAAATACAATTGAATTTTGTACTTCTGTTATTGGTCTCAGCAAACATAAAATTATACATTTATTGACCGTTTCTATTAAAAAAGACAAGAACGATACTTTGGTTAAAACAAATTCAGGAATAAATAGAAAGTTAGCGGTATCAGGGTCCTTTTCAGTGTTACCAGATTGGGAACATTTTTTGCCCCGAGATTGTTGATTGTCACCACTTTTTTGAAATACAAATATTTGACCTATTTAAAAATAGATTAAAAATTCCGTAAAATAACCGAATTATACTATTTTATAAAAGTGGTGATAGTCAAATAATCTCAATCAAAAAAGTCCCCAATCTGGCAACACTAGTCCTTTTAAATACTAGGGAGAAAACGTTTGTAGACTGTGCTAATCAGCATTGGCAATGTAGAGTATTTCTTTATTCAAAAATTCTGACTGAATATCCTAGTAGTAATTTTTCTTTTATGTAATGAAGGAATGTTTATGTTTATGTAAAACAAAGATGTCTATTCGAAAATTCTGATAGATATTTTGAAAGAAAAAGAACGTGCTAAATTGGCAAAACTGAGCTTTGACCTTTTTCGATCTTATTAATATAGTCCTTCCGTTGTGTTTTTACAATAGTAAATCGAGACTGACATGTTTAACTCTTTATAAACTAGCAATACTCAAAGGAATGTCTAAAATTCCAATCACTAAATACCCCATCATTATAAGATGTTTGTAAGTGGTCAAATGCCTAAGATAACTTTTACACTACCTCACTTTCTAAATTTCTAAAATACTGAGTTTAAACTGAGTACATAACATCATTATTTTTTTAATATTAAATTTCCCAAGATATTTTAATAGTCTGCTTTATTATCTCTTTTTTTATAAACAAGAATATGTATTAATAGTAGTATCTGGAAATGATGGTGTGTTGCTGAAATTCTTATCAAATTGGCTGCCGCAAATTTAAATTATAGTGATATACTGCCCTAAATTATACTCATATTAAATACATATAAGTTAATTTAATAAATTTTGCCTAATAATAGTAATAAAATAAACGCGGTTCCATAAGTGAGTTTATTTTTGAAAGAATATAAAAGAAATTCAAGTTCGTTTTACGTGAAAACAACTGGATTGACTTTATAATAAAATATAAAATATATATATAATTTAAAAATATGTATAATTAAAAAAAATTATATAATTTTTAGTACACCCATAAGCAGAACTTTTTTTAAATTCAAAATTCTAGTAATTCATAAAATTTACGAAATAAAGTATACATATAATTTAAAAACTGAATGTGAAACTAATAAACTCTGAAATTAATAAGAAAGTCTGTTGTTTAAATATATTTGACTGAAACCCTTTCAGTAACGAAATCTCAAAAATAAAAATTATATTACATTTTGTTTATGATTAAAATAGATATGTATTTTCTGATTCCATGAAATGAAATTAAAAAGAACTCGTACAAGATAAAAAGTAAAAAGTTTAATTTGAATGCAAACCTTCTCGGTTTTGGATGAAAAAAGTAGCTTTGAATCAAAATTAAAAACTGAAAATATTTTTGAATTTTTTATTTATCGAAACTCTATAGAAGACGACAGTTTAAATTACATTTGCTTGGAAAAAATATTATCTTAGTAAGAATTACGAAACTTAGAGAAACTATTTCATAAATAGCAAGAAATCACTGCACAAATTATCGCACAGTTGCCACACTACTACTAGAATACACGATGATACACGTTATTTCAAAACTTAATGTGAAATTAATAAGGTTTGTAATTAATGAAAATAATATAACTTTGAAAAATATGTTGAATTACTGCATTTGAATTATATTAATTAAATGATGTATTTTAATTAAAGAAATAACAACTATATACAGGGTGTTTCAAAATTATATGTCAGAAATGAAAAGGCAGGTAAATGGAACCTAAATAAGCAGATTTCGTATAGGAATGTGGTTGCGGAAATGCAGTGTTAAAGCAGTAGAGGGCGCTGTTGTATGCAGCTGATGAATGCTCTTCGTTGGCTTGAATCGTCATTTCCCACACGGATTTCGAGCAACATGCATTATTATATCAATACAGAGCTTACCGACATGCATTTCATGTATGGGATTGCACAAGAAAATGGATTGGCTTCTCAAAATATTTAGAATGAACGATTCCCGGGTAGGCTTCTGCCGTATCCACGAACATTTGAGCGTCTTCATTACGAGTTGTGCGCGAGTGGATCATTTTATGCTTCCAGGCATGATAAGGGCACTGTAAGATATCGCAAAATTTCTGCAGTGGAAGAAGCAGTATTGCGCCCAGTACAGGATAGTCCTTCGACAAGCTCAAAAGCTGCTGGACATGAGTTGGGTGTGAACCATATCCTTGCTTAGCCCCATGCATGAAATGCATGTAGACAAGCTCCGCATTGATGTAACGATGCATGTTGCTCGAAATCCGTGAGGGAATGACGATTCATGCCAGCGAAGAGCTTCTATCCACCGAACGTAACAGCGCCCTCTGCTACCTCAACGCTGCATTTCTGCCCCCACATTCCTGTACGAAATCTGCTCATTTAGGTCCCCTCTACCGGCCTTTACATTTCTGACATATAATTTTGACTCTCTCTCTCTCTCTCTCTCTCTCTATATATATATATATATATACAGACACACACACACACACACATATATATATATATATAATATATATATAACCATAGAGATAGAGAGAGAGATATTGACCGAATATTCGGTTTCGTTTTAGGACCAAAATCTGCGTTTCGCAAACATTCGTTTTTAACGAAAATGCTGCCGAAAATTCGTCCTGGACTGAAACTCAGCCGAAACTATTTGTATTCCAAATATCTCATTTCTTCCTAGGGAATATTTCCAACATTACCCATTGATTTGAGATGTATTGGCTCAAATGAGACACTCTTTATTTATTGCTATGAACTTCACTGTTTATAATTATCAGTCATCTCTCACTCAAGGCGTGAGTGCAAATTATAAAGCATGAAATGCGTATATGATTAAATTTTGAAGATCCTTTCACTTGCTCATTAAAAGCTGCAAGCATAACAGTAATAGAAAATTTTTTGTTTGCAACCGCAGAAGTGTTTCGCATGCTCTCTAAGAAAGATGTAGTAAAAGAGATGAAGATCATTTACAAAAATCATTATAAATGATAAATCGAAGTATGTATACCTAAAATATTTTTTTATTATATGAAATTCGTATAATTAGAAAATTATTCAATGTTCTTGATGAATTAATTACGCTTTATTTTAGATGAAAGTAAAAAGATTTGTCAGAGGCACAGAGAGTCAGTTTGGGATGAAATTTCCAAATATCGGTGCCATTTCAAAATTTTCTTAGGAGGAGTTCAAAATATTTTTGAAGGGAGTAAGCAAATATTTATTTTTATCTTCTTGTGCACATCTGAGAAAAATTTGTTACACGTTTATTATTACAAATATTTTTAAAATTAGCTGAAGTACTCCATATAGTTAAATAAGTCTAACTTTAAGAATGTTGAAATGGAAAATAAAAAGGATAATTAATAATTTCTAAGCTTAAAGTGATGGCTTATTGCTAATATTCTTGTTTTAGTCCTGTTTCATTTTGTGCACTGTTTTAACCTGACCTTTATTGACTGATAAATTCTTATATTATTTGAAGGGGTACATATCCCTATCCCTAGCCTTCCCAAATGGCACTTCTGTTTGTAAAGAGCTGTATATATGCATTCGCATAAAAAGAGGGCTAATCTAGAAGGTTTTAAAATTAATAATATTGATGAAATTCATTATTTATTAATTACATTAATTCTTAATAATTTTATATGATCTAACAACTTAAATATTCATTATTCAATTTTTTTCTCAATTTTGTAACTACATTGATGATTAATTATTGATAAATGCCTATGATTATTGGTTGTAATAAAGTAATAAAATGTAAACGTTGTATTAGTATTTATGTATTGTTTTGTTTGAAATTATACACATCCATTCATAGATTTATATATATGCATAGCTGCCAACATTTACACCCTTATATTACCAGTAAAATTCAATAGAAATTTTTGCCTTATAGAATCGCCGAAATCTGCGACTTAATAAGGTAAAATATTCTTTTAAATTTTAGTGGTAAGAAAAAAGCGTAAAAGATGGCAGCTATGTATATGTGTGTTTCTTAGAAATGGTATATTCATATAATTAATTAATTAATATATACTATTTATATATATATAAAATACTTTAAATTTTTTTGAACCAGTTTCGTTGTCGTTTTCGTTTTCGGCCGAAACAAGGCAGATTACTGAAATTCGGTTTCTGTTTCGGTCTGAAAAACCTGTCTAGTTTGAAAGCTGTACATAGTATATATTGTTTATGAATTAAATGCGTATATTTTTCTAATCTATTGAAAAGAAATTTAAAACAAATGGAAAGAAGTTGATTTGGTTTGGTTTGTGTTTATGACGGCCAATTATCAACACGTGGGATATGGGCCCTAGTGGGGGAGTGCCCTCCGTGGAGGTCTTTCTAAGGGAACCTAACCCGTATTTACTCGTGGGAATCCACGGCTTCGAAGAAAACCACGAAAACTCCGAAACGGTTAGGCCGACGGGCGCGATTGGGATCGAACCCAGCACCTCCCGTCTACCAGCTTCGAGAGCAGAACCTCTCAGCCACTGGTGGGGCTTGGAAAGAAGTTGAATTCATATACAAGCCGTTTTTTGTCAAAAATAGTACACTGTAAAAAAAAAGGACAAAATTTTTTAATCTAGGAATATATATTATTATTACGAGCAAAAAAAAAAAAAAAAAATACACAGACCTCGGAGCGGTCACTTTTTCAGATACCACTAATTTTTTTAAATATTTTTATGGCATATTACGACAAGACTTGCAAAAAAAAAAAAAAAAAAAAAAAAAAACTCACAACGCAGCAGGTTTCTACGGTATTTACAAGATAAGTGTAAAACGAAAAATTTCGGAAAGAAATAGTGGTGGTAAAAGTTTTGAGGCAGTCTATAAAAAGCACTGAGCTCCATATGTAGCAGGAGTTCCGAGTCGGCGCACAGTGGGACGTTTTGATGATCTAGGTGGACAAAATTCATTTATCCGACTATCACAGAATTTGACAAAACCGCGTATACTGGTAGCTAAATGTCTGTGTTTTCGGGAATCGTACAAGTTTTGACGAAAAAAATCCGAGGTGTCGATTAATTAAGACCGTGAGGAAGACATTTACGCAGTTGGTTTGAGGAAGTTTCAAAAGTTGCGATAGCTTCCTCTAACTTTGAAAGCACGTCGTGAATATTCTCTTTTATTTGAAGGCACGAGTTTGCTAAACATATGCCACAGGATTGTCAAGGTCAGATTTAACCCATTTTTGTTTGAAAATAATCGATATTAAACCTGCTTAACCGCTTTTTTTAAAGGCTGTGATTCTGCATGATCCTTGATGTTGTTTACAAATTGCATCTTGACTTTTAACATATTACTCAGCATTATTCAGCAATAAGCATTTTTTAAAATGAAAGTGCCATTCCTAAAGTAGTGGAAACTTTAAAAAATTCCAGCAAAAGTTTGCAAATCATTAAGTTTTTATTAATAAACAAGCATCATATTAACTTGCAGTGCATGTATGTATGTTTAGTTCAAATTTAAACCACTTTTAATTATCCGATTGAGCCGAAACAATGAATACATGCGTAATTTGAATGACAATACAATATTATTATAAATTAAAGAACGTATAAGTTTATTTGGAATACTGTTTCTATAGGGCTCCACAAAAATTTAGATTATAATTTGCAAGTTAATTTAAAACCAATTTAAATAATCTGATTGATCTGAAAATTTGCTCAGGATATGCAGTTCTGATGACAATGCAATATTATTATCACTTATGAAACGTAACATTTACGCTTTTTTTAACAGGGCCACATAAAAATTTAGTTCAAATCTTGCAAGACAATTTTAAACCACTTTCAATTATCTGATTGAGCTGAAACTTTGCCTACATTTGTTTTGCTGATAACGATTCTATTAACTTATAATTTGATGAACGTAGAAATTATGCATTTTTAATAGGGCCACATAAACGATCGCGGAAAGATTTGTTGCTATAAAGCAGAAATTTTAATTAAATTAAAAAAATACGATAGTTTATTGAGATGCAAAATAGCATTTTTAAAATTTCAAACAAAGTGCGTAGCAGTTGTATTTCTTTTACAGGGACACATACGAATTCGGATACATTAGATCTATATGCATAAATTTTATTTCAGATTGAATGAAATTCATATAGGTTATTTATTCCCACAACAGCATTTTTTCAACCGAAAATAATTTAGGTAGCATTTATATGTTTTACAGGGTCACACAAAACATTAAAGGTTTTTTTTTATACATAATTTTATTTTTAAATATTTATTTTTCAGGACGACTACAGAAATTTCTAGAGCAATTCTAAGTATAAAAAAATAAAATAAGAAATGAATCTTAACTTACATGTGAGACTTATTATTATTATTTTTTTTTACTTAATAGTAAAATAAGTATGTTTAACGTATTATTTGTAATTCATTACTTTTTTATTTTGAAACATTATTCTTAAATAAACCAAATATTTCTCACTATTTGAGCATTTTGTTAAGGATACATTCGTAAAGTCAGCAAAAACTAATTAAACTTCAACAAAATAATTTTGTCCACGTAGATCGTCAAAACGTCCGACTGTGCGGTGGTCAGAAGTTTGCAAGGTGAAGAAAACATGCAAGGCAAAGTTGAAAAATAGTTCGCGTTGTCAAAGTTAGATATCAGTGTTCTCATTTACTATTAACCTAATTTATGCTTCTCTAATTAAGATATAGTTATTAAATTAATAAATTATTCTCTAATCATCTAAGGGAATGCGATCAATACCTTTTTTTGCCATGAATGCAAACTAAAATTATCGTCAGTGTATCCTTCCGCGCTGACTGCTGGAAATCATGTCGAGAAATAGGAAGACAGATCTCATGTTGTACATTAAGCTCTGTGATAAAAAGAGACGGCTCCGAGGCCGGTATACAGTAATCTCTTCCAAATTACTCACTATTTCGAAAATTGTTCGCTATCTTAGAAAATTCAGAAAAACTTAAGTCACTGCGTGCATAATATCTTGAGAAAGTATGTATGGATTGTCATGAAATTTGGTAAAGATACTAAACGTAAATGTGTGTTGAAAATGAACTACTCTTAGGCCAAAATTATTTCAATAATTATATAAAAAATATTTTTGAAAAATAAAATAAAAATTTTGTATTTTTAATGAATAAAAATAGTCATAACTAAAAATATTACCCTTGTAAATATTTAAAAGTCGTTCATTTTAAACACACATATTTGTTTAGTATCTTTACCAAATTTTATGACAATCCATACGTACTTTCTCAAGATATCATGCGCGCAATGATTTCTGGAGTAAAAAAAAAAAAGAGTTATTTTGATTTCAACAATAAACACATTCTGTAAAAGACTAATACATTTCTAATGGTAGCATAATATAAAGCATAATCTTTTTAATCAATATCCAAAATTTCATGTTTATACATAAAGAGGCTTCGAAGATAGACTAATTCCAACTTTGAAGTTTTTAGTAAATTTTAGACGCATTTAAATGGCACAAGAACCCTTAATCAGCTTTCTCATCAAAAATCTCATCCAAATGCGCATAAATTCAAGCTCACAGCTAAAAATATTTACCGCAATTTTCGGCGTATAATCCGCGGATCAAACAATTCTGTGTGGACCCAGAAATTTTATATAGTAATTGAAGGCAAATATTTACCGCGATCTAAAAAGTTCATTTTATTTTAAGAAATTTCTGGGTCAAAAAATGATTGTTTGATCCGCGGATTATACGCCGGAAATTACGGTAATTGAGAATTGATAGCATCCTGAAAACTAATATTTGGGTTTAAAAAGAAGGATTGATACACTGTAAAAACTTTTTTTCAAACGTTTCCTAAAATCAGTGGTGGCAATAGAAAATTGGTTTTAGTGCTTTTTTAAACCTCTAAATTACATTATTTTCTGTGGTTTCTAATGATAAAGGAAGTTTTTCGTCATAATGAGTAACACGAAAATGCTTATTGTATGTTTTAGTTAGTGGTTTTATTATATTTTTGTAGATTATGAAACATCTGACTTTTTTATTGTGTAGATTTGAATCATAATTAAAAAATGAAAATATTTTTCAAATAAATTTTTAGACTGAAACTGTTTGAAAGCTGACATTTTAAATTACATTTTCTCCAACAGAAAAAAAAATGATCATGGTAAGAATCAGGAAACTTTAGTGAAATAATCTCAAAAATATAAAGTAATTACCCAGCAGCAACTTTTTCTGGTTATAATTTGGTTTCAGCGTATATTGATCTAATGAAATGAATGTAACGTTACAAAATTTTTATGACGCATAAAATTAATTAATATAATGTACATAAGGGAATTTTAACAATAAAGAATAAACTTTATTTCAAAACTTTATGTGAAACTAATAAACTTTGTAATTACTCACAAAATTATTCTTTGTTGTGCTTGTATTTGAATAAATTACCTTAATTAGAGACATTTATAAAATAAAAAAAAAAAATATATATATATATATTTTATGAACGTAATGCTTATGTATTTTTCTAATCTCACTAAACTAAGTTTAAAACAAATGAAAACCAAAATAAAAAGTTTAATTTGCAAACAAGCCTTTTCGTTTTTATATGACAAATGTAGATTTGAATCATAATTAAAAACCGAGAATATTTTTTGAAAAAATATTTTTTGATTGAATCTGCTTGCAAGAAGACATTTTAAATTAAATTTTTCTGAAAAACAACATCCGTTATCCGAAGAATTAGAAACTTCGGTGAAAATATTTCATAAATATAAAATATTCAAATTTATACAATAAATTTTGGTTTTAATACATAATGTGTAGTGAACTATCAACACCCTTATAAAGAGAGTCTAGTTTTTCGATTGTAAGAGTTTTGTCAATATTATTAATCTGTGTGCGCAAAAGCGACATCAACACTTTATTTTACTTTAATTTTACGAAGTGTGTGTGGGGCTCTAGAAATCTGAAGTTAGGGGTTTTTGCTGATATTTTATGCAAATTAAGTTACGTTGGTGTATCTGCAATGGAGTCATGAATAAGAGGAGGAGATATACACTATATTGCCTTTAATGACCGGCAACATTTAATTTTAGACATTTTGTCGAATATTTAGAAATATACTTGACAGATTCTTCTGCAATTTCAGGATTGAAAAGAACAGGTATGACCTCATATTTAGCAATGTCGATTTGATAAGGGGGGCAATTAGGGGGGCAACGAAAAATCAAAGAAAAAAAGTAATACTTGGGATCACCCTGTAAAATAAAATGCACGAAATGATCTATCGCTACCGA
The DNA here is from genome assembly GCA_963932465.1 of Maratus speciosus. Taxonomy (NCBI): domain Eukaryota; kingdom Metazoa; phylum Arthropoda; class Arachnida; order Araneae; family Salticidae; genus Maratus; species Maratus speciosus. The sequence continues at coordinate 412,093,969 of OZ010787.1, read as the reverse complement.
ATATAAATAAACTGACATTGTGTAATATGTGTATTTTTTGTGTAAGAATGGCATGTATATTAATAGATATATAGCGATTTATTTAAAAAAATTAAAAAATTCTTGCATGTTATTTGCTTATAACATGCAGGGTTCTCAACCAAACTTTACTCCGGTTTCAGAAAAATTGACAAAATATAGTAGAAACAATATAGTGCAATTGGAATATAAATGGGTCAATCCATTTCAAGTGGTCCAGAAAATGTCATATTCGTTGCTCGACCATTTTTAAAAAAATCTGAAATGTTTTGTACAACAACCCTAACGTGATGGAAGTTCAAAATGACTATTATTTTAATTTTATTAATTTTTGTTTGTGCATGGCGGCCATTTTTGTTTCACGTCTGCCGCAATTTTCTCACAAGAAGAGTTTACGGAATTGTAAATAATTCATCGTTTATTTACCCAATTCAAGTGCGGATTAAAGCTATTTGTACAGAATACATTGGGCTAAAAATCTGGTAATGAAGTAGTTTCCGAAACTAACTGCTTATTGGTAAAATTTAAGCATAAAGTTTCAGTTTTTTTCCAAAATTTCTAGCGAGAAAAACTGTCAACATGACATAATTTTTTTTTACAAATAGGCTGAAAGTGCTTGTACTCACACGGCGAGTTCCAGATCTGGGACTTGTTTTCTCTTCGCTAAAAAAAATCCCAAATTTTTCAAAAATGACAAAAATCGCACTTTTCAGTCTTTGATATCTCTGGTGGGGCACGAGATAAAAATCTGAAATTTTTTTTATAAGAGTATGGTAGTGTTATGCACAAGAAATTTCAAGATGGAGATTTGACTACAAGCTGAGATATGGCAAGGGCAACATGTCAAAACAATACTGCCAAACTATTGTTTTGTTGTAGTCACAGCTAAGTATTTATCTCAGAGTATCATTTAAATTTATTTTTTAGATTATCTTTAAATAATAGTAACAGAAAATAAATCTTTTGCAATTAATTAAAAAAATAATTATGCCTAAGGTTTACATTTTGTATGGTTTCAGTAATTTTTGTTGTCATTTTAGTAAATAAAAGACACCTCAGCACTTTTATATATATATATATATACAAGACCTGAGAAAATAAAAGAACAGGGAAAGAGAAAAGCTGTTAATGTTGGCATACTTGTTGTGACATGATCAAACGTGTCAAAACACATTCCTGCTTGTTTGTTTAAAAACCACAATTTTAATGCTGCTTGTCAGTCCCTGAAACTTGTTCCTACCATAAGTATGTTACTGTAAATGAAACAAGCGATTTTACCATGCATCAGCCTCAAGTAATTTTTAGAAAGTAAAGATACCCAAAGCCTTTTCAAAATTTATACTGCAGAAAAATCACATTTTTTCATAAGAAGTAAGCTTGGAATTACTAATGAATTGAGACTTGCACATAGTGATGTCAAAGTATAATTCTATGAGCCAGCAGGGGTTCATCAAGTTAACTTCAATCAAGTTATCAAGAGATGACAAGACTTGGCTCCTACAAATAAAATTTTGAGAAAGATCAAAATTGTGGTTTTTGAACCAACAAGCAAGAATGTGTTTTGACATGTTTGATCATGTCTCAACAAGTATGACAACATTAACAGCTTTTCTTTTTCCCTATGTTGTTTTTGTCTCAGGTCTTGTATAAAATTTTTATTTTCTTTATGTAAAAGTACTGAGGTTTCTTTTAGTTACTAAAATTACTTACAACAAAAATTACTGAAACCATACAAAATGTATGGCCTTAGGCATAATTAGTTTATTAATAATTGCTAAGCTTTGCAAAGGGCTTTATTTTCTGTTACTATTATTTAAAGATAATCAAAAACATAAATTTAAATGACACTCTGAGATAAATATTTAGCTGTGACTACAACAAAACAATAGTTTGTCAGTATTGTTTTGACATGTTGCCCTTGCCATATCTCAGCTTGTAGTCAAATCTCCATCTTGAAATTTCTTGTGCATAACACTACCGTATAATACTCCTACAAAAAAAATTTCAGATTTTTATCTCGTGCCCCACCAGAGATATCAAAGCCTGAAAAGTGCGATTTTTGTCATTTTTGAAAAATTTGGATTTTTTTAGCGAAGAGAAAGCAAGTCCCAGATCTGGAACTCGGCGTTTGTGTAGAAGTACTTTCGGCCTATCTGTAAAACAAATTATGTTATCTTGACAGTATTCCTTGCTAGAAAAATTTCCTCTTGTAAACGGACAAATTTTGGAAAAAATTGGAAATTTTATACTTAAATTTTACCAATAAGCAGTTAGTTTCGGAAACTACTCCATTACCAGATTTTTAGTCCAATGTATTCTGTACAAATTGCTTTAATCCGCACTTGAATTGGGTAAATAAACGATGAATTATTTACAATTCCGTAAACCCTTCTTGTGAGAAAATTGCTGCAGACGATGAAACAAAAATGGCCGCCATGCACAAACAAAAATTAATAAATTTAAAATAATAGTCATTTTGAACTTCCATCATGTTAGGGTTGTTGTACAAAAAATTTCAGATTTTTTAAAAATGGTCGAGCAACCAGTGCTGGACCACTTGAAATGGATTGACCCAAATATATTAAATATTTTAGGAAATATGAGCAGTTGGATGGAATAATTTTTATCTGTGCATGTACGAACGATAACAAGGATCATTTTACATAATTTAATAGTAATCTCTATGGAGCAACTTATTTAAAAAAATCTAGTCAAATATCGTAAAAATTCAGAAAGATATCGGCGTTAGAGTGGGCAAATTTTTAGTTGTTCTCTAAAAGCAGCTGAATGAAAAGGGATTTTCCACAAATTGTAATTTTTAATTTTTAATTTTCATTTTTTATTGATGCTTTAGTTCTTCTTGGAAAACCACCAGAACGAGCCTATACTATGATCAAAAGAAGTATCAAAATCGAAGCATTTTTTCCAAATCTACTCGTTGATACTCACTAAATACTAACTTTTTTCTGAAAGTCAGTTAATAAAAAATGACAATTTGTGTAAAATCCCTTATCATTCAGCTGCTTTTAGAGAACAACTAAAATTTTTTTCACTCTAACGCCGATATCTTTCTGAATTTTTACGATATTTGACTAGATTTTTTTAATCAGTTGCCCAATAGAGTTGACTATTAAATTATGTAAAATGATCCTTGTTATCGTTCGCGCATGCGCAGATAAAAATTATTTCATACAACTGCTCATATTTACTAAAATGTTTAATATATTTATATTCCAATTACACTATATTGTTTCTACTATATTTTGTCAATTTTTCTGAAACCAACGTTAAATTTGGTTGAAAACCCTGCATGCTATAAACAAAAAACATGCAAGAATTTTTTAATTTTTTTAAATAAATCGCTATATCTGGGAAGGATACATACGCTATAGAGAGTTAGTTTTCTAGTCTGACTAGAGAACATCCAGTCCTGACAGTTCTGGATTTTGACGAGTGTTGTATCGTTCGAAATTTCTTGCCACGAGGATCAAGAAATGTACAGGAACTGTACTCCCGAACTCAATAATTTAAGAGGTGTGGACCCTTTTTTGTTTCTGCAGAATATAAATAAACACGGGAAAACAGCATGAGGTTCTTTCAAAAGCTATCGAAGACAGGAATTTGTCTTATAATTAACCATGATATTGTTTTTCTAAGTAAAAGTATTGAAAACAGAAGTCTTTCCGCCATCACGCACAAACGCTGAAGTACATTACTGTTTGATAGTCAGCGCAGGTTTGTTTAGTAAGGGTGAAGCAAACATGTTTCAGTGATCAGAAGAGTGTATCCGTGTTTCGTATTAAAGCCTTTTGGAAAGCATACTGGCGTATTGCATCGAAAATAGGTGAAGACAACTGGTTGTAGACCAAGTGATTTATTTTTAGTATCTAGTCTATAGCAATAGTGTTAAAATCACAGAAAATACTTCGGTGAGTTTTTGAATATTCTCCAATTTTCTTTTCAAAGTACTTGCACTCTTGGAAAGGTGTCTGAAGCTGTTTTGTCTATCCAGCTGGGAGGAAGACCCTAGTTATTCGATGCATGAATTTTCCTCTATTAGGCCATTCCATCTGCCCAGTACCAGGATAGTATTCTCATTACCACAGTATCATGAAACACTGTCATGGAAACCACTCTCATTATTAATTATGGAACAAAATTCCTCCCTTCTATAGCTTTTGAAGGAATGTCACGCTTTTTTCCCCTTCTTTACTTCTCTTCTTCTGAAACCAAAAAGGGACCATATCTCGTGAACTATTGTATTCGGGAGTATAGTTCCCATATATTTTTTTATCCTCGTGACAGGAGCTTTAGAACGTTACCACTCTCGTCAAAATTCAGAACTGTGAATTAGGGATGTTCCCTAGTGAGTAGTCCCTCTTATACTGTCAATGAACATATACAGGGTGCAAAGGAAAGTCTCTTTAACCTAAAAATACTTGCGAACGGAGAGAGCTACAGCTATGCAAGTGAGGTAACGGTATAGTAAAGCGACTACGCCCAATTTAATGCAAAGGACAGAAGGGTCCCTAGTGGTAAAATTTGGAAGATAGCCATTCCAAATCGAAATCGAAAAGAGATAGAGCAAAATTTCCTGTTAGAAAGTTTTAGAGCATCAAATAATTAGTACGAAACGACATTTGGTTCACACGGATAAGATAAATCATCGCCTGTATACCCAAAAATGACCGAAATCTATGCACTCCATTTTGTGTAAATGTTTGAATAGAATAGTCAGAAATATGAAGAAATACGCACAATTTATTGTATAAATACGTACTTATCTCCATAAATTTTGATAATATCACACACACACACAAAAAAAGACAATCTGTCTCACAGTGATAAAAAGTTATTATTCAATATGATCGAAAAGTTCGACATTGCTCACGATACACGTTTGTATTCGTGAGGGTATTTCTGAATGCACATTTCTCAGCATGGAACGTCTAATGGAACGTTGCAATTCTCTTTAACACTAGAACGCCCGAAAGTAGTCGATTCGACTCCGACCATATAATTAAATGTCAATTGGAACCATAAATTCTTTCACAAAATAAGTTAAATTTTAAAAACGCAGATTTACCTTAAATAAATTAGTCAAATAATTTTAAATAGAAATACTGGTGTAAAATATTTTTATGAAACTTGAGTAAAATTTCTGGGCGTTAAAGTGTTAATACGACGACATAGATTTAACACTTTCAATGTTGATGGCTAGACGGTCTGGCAAACCTAATTTTAATTCCAAAACTGACAATTGGCACCAAGAATATTTTAATAGAATTTTGCCTTTGTAATGAAAGTGCAAATTAGAGTGTTTTTATTTTCAAAGAAATTCGTTTGAATATTCTGGTATCAATCAATTATTTCATCAGTTTTTTTACAAACAGAATTCTTCTGCCCCTGAAAGACTTAATCTAAAATTTTAAATGCATTAGAAATTAAATTCTTACAGACATTACAGCACACCACAACGTCAGAATCTGCATTTGTGCACTGCTACATTTCTGGAATGTGAATATACAAAGTAGAATCGTCGTTCATCGATTTACGACATTTTTGGGTGTACAGGAGACGATTTATCTTATCCTTGTGAACCAAATATCGTTTCGTACAAATTATTTGATGCTCTAAAACTTTCTAATTGGAAATTGTGATCTATCTCTTTTCGTTTTCGATTTGCAATGGCTATCTTCCAAATTTGGCCACTAGGGGCGCTGCTGTCGTTTGCATTATGTAAGGCGTAGTTGCTTTACTATACCGTTACCTCAATTGCATAGTTGTGGCCCTCCCCGTTCGCAAGTATTTTCAGGTTAAAGGGACTTTCCTTTGCACCCTGTATACGTCATATTCTTATACAGGGTGTCCCAGGATTATTGGGACAAACTTTGAGGGAAAGTAGGGGACATCACAAGGATTCAGATTTGCATAGACACCCATGTTCAGAAACGTCATGAGAAAGTAGTATGACTGGTACAAGAAACGAAGAGACACAAGTCTGAGATCATCTGAAATAATTTATTGGACAAAGATATTACATGTGCTGTGGTAGATGATATGTGAAAATGTCACAAAAGATGTTGAAAGTTTCCACCATTTCTAGCGATGCCTGCATTACACCGTCGGGTCATGGGTTGGCGGACTCGCTCAAATATACCAGTATTTTGTTGAATATCCGCATCAGCACAGACGAGTCTTGCAAACAGATCCATATAGGAATCAACAGGCGTTGCCTACACAGCACTTTTCATTGCACCCCAAAGAAAGAAATTTATGCTGCTTAAATCAGGACTACGTGGTGGCCAGGTCTTGTGAACAACGCTGGCGAACGAAGCCGTTTTGACCATGGGTTGCTATGCAAATCTGAATCCTTGTTATGTCCCCTACGTCCCCTTAAAATTTGTCCCAATAATGCTGGCACACACTGTTCAAATGAACACAATTTTTGTATAGGACCCACTTAGTCATCTGCTTCAACAACAGTTTTCTGAAGACACCCTTATAACGTTGCACAATTAGCATTAGACATAAAATTATTATTTTCTATATCAGAGAATTAAAAAAAAAACTATTACACAATGCAACATAATGTCGAAACTAATAAATTCAATAATTCTTGACAAATGTATAATGTGATTACTTGTGTTTGAAGAATTAAAGAAATATCTAAAATAAACATAAGTTTACATTTTTTAAGGAATGAAATTCTTCTGTTTATTCCTAATCTCATAAATCAAATTTAAAAAATGAAAAAGTCTTCAGTTTAAATGCAGGCCTTTTCTTTTTTCAGTGACAAAGTAGTTTTGAATCATAATTAAAAACCAAGAATTTTTTTTTATAAAATATTTTATATTGAAACTATTTGCAAATTTCCAAAAAAAGAAAAATCGTCATGATAAGAATTGGAATACTTCAGTGAAGCTATTTAATAAATAGTAAGTAATTTTTCTGCAAATTTGTAGGATGTATTTTTGGTTTCAACATACAATGTTCTGGTGAAATAACTAAAATATTATTAAATTTACATGGCATGAAATAATTGATACATATCTTAGCATTTCAACAAGAAAAAATACACAATAGTTTAAAGCGTAATGTGAAATTTATTAATTCGGTACAAATTTATATTATGTTTTTTTTTTCTTTAGTAAAATGAAATCCTTAAAATAAAAATAAATTTATTTTGTTTATAATGAATGTAGAACATGATTTTTTTTAAATCTCATGAATAGATATTTAAAACAAATCGATTTTTTTTTCATTTTTGAATGGCAAATGTAGTTTTGAATCATAATTAAAAATTGAAAATATTTTCGAAGTAACTCTTTGAAAGCCGACGTTTTAAATTCTATTTCCTTGTAAAAAGTCATCACGCTAAAAAGTAAAATATTTCATAAATGTAAAATAATTATACTGCAACTTTGTGTGATATACAAGGGCCATCCAGAAAGTAAGTTGTTCATGGCCCATTAAAAAAAAAATAAATAAAAATAAATAAATAAAAACATAATTACCTGGAAAGATTAATTGCAAAAGATTCACAATGTTTCAGCTACTTCTCAACATAAGAACCACCCGAATTTTAACAATTGCCATAGCATGAGGTTAGTTTTTGTAGTCCAGTGTCATAGAAATCTGCCGACTGGGAGTGGAGGTAGCTTGCCACAGTTGTTTCAGCACCCGTAACGACCCTCGTTGCCCTCATCGTGGTATGGCTGCAAAAAAGATCGGCGATGCATGAAATCATAAAGAAACACTTGTTGTTCCGGAAATTGTGCGCGAGGTGTGGGCCGAAGACCTTTATACCCGAACACAAAACCAAATTCATGGGAGCAGCATTAACATTTCTGCAGTGATACCACGATGATGGCAACAAATACCTCAATAGGATTGTTACGGGTGATGAGACGTGGGTTGTCAACTGTGATGAGCTGACTACATTCCCAGGTGACAGACTTCTATGACGCTGGGCTGCAAAAACTTATCCCATGGTATGACAAGTGTTACAATTCCGGTGGTTCTTATGTTGAGAAGTAGCTGAAACATTGCTGTACCTTTTGCAATAAATCTTTCTATTTTATTAGGTTTCGTTTCGTTTTATGAGCCGTGGGAAACTTACTTCCTGGATAAACCTCGTATTTTTGCTTTCAACATGTAATGCTCTGAACTTTAATATTACATAATTAGCATGATGTATTAAATCAATTTTATGCATGAAATTTCAAACATAAAGAATCCACTATTATATACAACTAAATGTTAGACTGATAAACTGTGTAGGGGAGGTAGGGGAGGTTTAATACATAGGGAAGGTTGATACATTGACAATTTTTCTCAACAAATGGCATTAACAGACATTGTAACCGATTTAAAGTCTTCTTTTATTAGCAGAGGCCATCATTAGCTAGACTTAGCAGTGAAGAACTGAAAATGTTTTTTTTCTTTTAAATTTGAAGGCTTTTGGAATGTCAATGTAATTTTTTTTTAAATACTGATTCTCTTTCATAACTCTTATTGTTGTGAAGATAAAATCTTATATATTTTTTATTTGTAAAGCACATTGTTAGGGTGAGTTTTAACAGAAATCAGATTGGCATTTTGCAACTGCATTTATACAAAGTGATTGAAAATCCAATAAGGCATGACAGGGAGAAATGATACATTAGTGATGGGGAGATATGATACACTTGTATATTTGAAATTTAATAGTTTTTTTTTTAAGTTGTAAACTAATATAGGACTGTAATATTCATTATTGTTTTACAGCAAGAGCTACTGAAATTGGTAAGCAAATAGGTTACATAGAAAAGCAGTGCGATGATAGATGGTTAGCTTTCTTTGCTCGTCATGTAGAAGGAAAACAGTTTAAATGGCCTGAAAGGGAAGATGTTTCTATAATTGACGAAGGACAAATTAAAAAAAAAAACCAATAAATCCATCCGATTTTACTTACCAAAATGATAGTTATTGGTTATTTTAAAACCATTTCAGGGGTGGTGGTATGTTTATGAAACCACTTAATTTTAATTCCCAAACGCCACATTGGCACCAGCATTTTGGTAAAATATTTCTCTTTTAATATGACAGTGAAATATACCCCTTTTCTTATTTCCAATTAAATTTGTTGGTAAATACCGGTGTCAATCATTTATTCAACACTTTAGCTTAAAACGCTTTGCCCTGAAAGGGTTAAAGAAATCTTAAATGTGCTAAATTTAAGTTAAATTGTTTGCAAATAAGCAATGTTCACTTCATTTTTCCTTTCAGCAAGATCTCTAGTGTTTTTTTTTTTTTGTTGTTGTTTTTTTTGTTTTTTTTTTCATTATTTATTTTCTAAAAAGTGTGGTAATAGAATTGTTTAAATAATAGCAATTGTTTAAATATTTTCTAAAAAACATTTCTGAAACAAAAATATGTCAATGTCATTTCTTTTTAAATTTTACTTATATATTTCAAGATTTATCATAAAAAATTGTATGACACATAAATTAAATTATCTGCATTTTTTTTTTCAATTTACGTAACAATGTATCAAATCTCCCTTGCTAGCGTATCAATCCTCCCCAGCAATGGGGAGATTTGATACAGTAGTAACCATTCACAATAATTGGGATATATTTTTTGAATGATTATTTTTAAAATTCACAATATTTTTAATAAATGAATAAAAGGTCACTTTATAAGGAAAGACGATTTTTTTTAAAAAATAGGTTTTTAAGGGTTGTAAAAAATTACTAAAAAAAGTGTATCATATCTCCCCTACCTCCCCTAATTATTGAAAAAATTGCAATAAAAATGTATCATTTTTCTGATTTAGAATGAAATGCTTCAATTAGATAAATATCTTAAATAAAAATGATTTTACAGTTTTTTTTTTCTGAATATATTGTGCATTGTGTTTTTTTAAACACCAGCTTTAAAAAAAAAAAAAAAAAAAAAAAAAAAAAAAAAAGTTCAATTTCAAGCCTTTTACAATGTGCGTTAATTCCTTCGAATTTCCAAGGAGTAAGACTTCATAATTTCAAATTATAAATTTTCTATTTAGAATTTAAATCGTAGGCTTTGAAGGACCAGTGGAACTCCAGAGTTGGACCCAGAAACTCTGGAAACCACTAATTTCGTAAAGGTATCCCCCCCCCCCTTTAAAAAAAATCTGTGATTAGATAAATTGCAGATTTTTTTTGTAATAGTGGTATCCAAAGACACTGGATACGCCATTGGCAAGCATCTCATTTATCGTAATTTTCGGCGTATAAGTCGCGGCCCAAATAAATATGCTTCCAAAGAGAAAATTTATTTAATAAAATTTAACTTATTTCTACGTGGTACTTATTTGACTTCATTTACTGAATACAATTCCTGGTTTAAAACACAGTTATTTTAGCCGCGGCTTAGACACTGGAAATTACGGTAATCCTGGGATTTTAACTGCTTTTCTGGAATTAAACGGGGCAAAATTATTAGAAAATTTTGGAAAAACTGTAAGCACTTTGATTTTGGTTGTTTGATGACAAATGATGTTTTGTATTATAATGAAATGTTAGGAATGTTTTTGAATACAATTACTTAATTGCAATTGATTGGAATCTGATATTTTATGTTACTCTTTTATTTAAAAAAAAATATCAACAAGCTAAGAATTTGGAATGAGTGAAAATTTTTGTTAAGATAATACTTATTAATTAATATAAAATAATTATTTTGTAAATTTTTGTAACGCATTTGGGAGTTTCAACATATAATTTTTTGTAGAAACCAATATGATATTACACATTTTTCATGAGGCATAAAATTACATTTATGAAAATCATATAATTTCGACAATAAAGAATGCACACTATTTTAAAACTTAATATGAATCTAATAAACTCTGCAAATATTGACAAATTTATAATATGAAAATATGCGTTGTTTTTCTGTATTTGAATGAAGTACTTTAATAAAAGAAATATCTAAATTAAAAATAAATTTATATTTTATTTATGAAAAAATGCACATGTTTTTTCCTAATCTCATGAAACGAAATTTAAAACAAATGAATAAAGCAAAAAGTTTAATTTAAATGCAAGCCTTTTCGCTTTTGGATGACAAAAGTAGCTTTGAATCATAATTAAAAACTGAGAATATTTTTGAAACATAAAATATCTTGATTGAAACTGTTTGCAAGCTGGCATTTTAAATTACATTTTCGTGAAAAAAAAGTCATCATGTTGAGAATTAGGAATCTTTGGCCTTTTTTTTTATTTATTTAAAAAATATGAAGTAATTATTTTGCAAATTTGTGTGATGTATTTTTGGTCTCAACATATGACGTTCTGAAGAAATTTCAATGTTATAAATTCACTATATGAATAATACATTTCTTTGATAAGAATTATCTTCATACGGAATTGTGAAGTAAATTTTCATTTTAAGGTACATATTTTTGTTGGTTTGAATAATAAACGCAATTTTTTAAAGTAGGGAAAACGAACTTGGAGGTACAACGAATCTAATATTAACGCATATATTGTTTTTATAGTTTAATTTTTTGCATTATTGGAAACACATTTCTGTATGTCACTAGCATAAATTCCTTTTATTTTTAGAAATTTTCCCGCGGATTGCACAAAATGAGATTTCTTTGACCATTTCAGGGGCAAAGCACTATTGTTGCAAAATTTCTAAAATGATTGAAAGACACAGGGATTTCTGAAAAAATTTTTGTGAACGTAAGAAAAAGCTTTTCTTCGCGTGCATTATACAAAGCAAAATTTCATTCCTAAAGTTTGATGCCAATGTGTCATTTTGGAATTAAAATTAAGTGGTATATACAGGGGGATTCTAAATTCACAGTACAAACTTTAAGGGTTGGTACAGGACACTGTAACAATCATATATTGAAAAGGAATGTGTAGACGCAAGTGACGCGTTGCTGTAGAAACACCAGCGGGCTAATTTGGCCCCTTTTTTAATTTCTCATTCATGCCAGAAAATTACTATACTATTCTTATTTTTTATTTATTTAAGACAGGCATTTCATGATTACACAAAGGAAAAATTCTTCTTTGAAAATTTCGGTATGAAAAAATTTTCATTTCTATTTCTTTTCATGTATTTCCTGTGTTTGACAGATTTGACAGTTTTGCGTTTTTTTTTTTTTTTTTTTTTTTTTTTTTTTTTTTTTTTTTTAATTCAGAAATTTAGATTTCACACCGTTAATTTTTAAAAAAAGAATTTTTTCTTCATGTAATCATGAAATGTTTGCCTTAAATAAAGAAAAGAATAGTATAGGAATTTTCTGGTATGAATGAGAAATAAAAAAGAAAGTGCCAAATTTGCCCCCTGGTGGTTCTACCACAACGCGTCACTTGCGTCCATACATTCCTATTCAATATATGATAGTTACAATGTCCTTTACGAACCATTAACACTAGAACGTCCGGAAGGAGTCGATCCAACTCCGAGCATATGGTTGAATGTCAACTGGGACCAGAAATACTTTCATAAAATAAGTTAAATTTAAACAACGCAGATTTACGTTAAATAAATCAGTCAAATAATTTTAAATAAAAATTCTGGTGTCAAATATTTTTATGAAACTTGAGTAAAATTTCCGGGCGTTCTAGTGTTAAAGTTTGATCATGAATTTAGAATCACCCTGTATAATATACCGGTACCTTTCAAGGGGTTAAGAGAGGGGGGAGGGGGGGTCATGGTCAGATCAGATACCGTTTTGTTTTAGATTATTCAGTTAGAACAGGGGTGTCAAGCTGTGGCACGATGGATACCACTGAAATTTTATAGAAATAACTGCCTTATAAAATCAACGAATCTATTGCGATTCAAGAAGTCGACAATTGCTTAAAAAAATTAGTGGCATCTGGTGGGCCACAGTTTGACACCCCTGAGTTGGAAGATGAACAACTGTTGATGACAGTAAACATTTTCATGTTCAACAAACATGTCGAAGAGACAGTCAAGTTAAATTAACATTATTTCGTAAATCTTGCTTGTATAAATTCAGCTACATAGTTGAAAATTTTTACTTCAGAAAATGATGATAATTTGATGAAAATATTGATAACTATCAAAATAAAAGTTATCATAAGTATTATCATTCTTAGAAATCAAATGATTTCCAAGAATTTCTCTGATATTTTAAACTTGGAATTTAATTAACTGGTTACATGAAATAAGTAATCATAATTTGTAATACTATAAAAATATATTTTGTTTGATATATACAAAAGTTAAATGTTTTATTACATTTAGCAAACTTTTCTAACTGTAATAAAAAAATCAAGATTAATATTTTAAAAGCCTTAGATTAATATTTTAACATCCTAACATCCCTGATTTTATGTAGATGGGAAGCTTTCTTTATAAGATATAAATTTTAAAGTACAGGTAGATGTTTTCATTGTGTCGAAACCTCATTGAAATAAAATGACTTTTTAGTATTTGCCTGAAATTTAAACACGGAATTCAGTTAAGTGGTACAACTAATTCATACCTGCCAAACTTGCTATATTCTTTCGTAAAATGTGGATTAATTTGACACAATGTCCAATGAGAAACCCGAATAAAATAACGATATGCCAAAAGCTTTTCCCGTTTAGAAACCTGTTTAACCGATTCCGGCACACTGTGGCCGGGTCGGGATACCTAATTTTAATTACAAACTTACAAACGACACCAAGAATATTTTAGTAAAATTTTGCTTTTACAATGAATAGCTACAATAACATGTTTTTAATTTCTAAAAAAGTCGTTTCAAAATTCCGGTGTCAGTCAATCATTTCATCATTTTACAACAAAAATTGCCCGTGCCGGAAAGGGTTAACCTAGTCTTAAATAACTCGCATTTTACGAAATATTTATCGGAAATTGGCAAGTAAAGTAAGGTGATACAAGAGTGCACGTAGTACAAGAGTACGCAGAGCGATTATTGAATCGCAAAACAGTTTTCCATTTAGCTGCAGTTGTATATGATGTAATGACATGATCAGTTTATCGCGAAAAGCACCTGCGTATTTTGATGAAATTTTTAGTGATTTAGAAGATAAAAAGTGATTTTGGCCTTCTCTTTATAATATTTATGGTTTTTGAAAACAAGATCATAATAAAGATTATAAAGCTATTCTACTTTTCTTTTGTTTTTATGGATTAGGTTAGGTAATTATTGGACAACTTGTCACCTGATTTGCATTTGTTTATCAATTGATGGCATTACTGATGTTTCAAAGACATTTAGTGACGATAGTGCAAAAGTGCTCAGCACCAAAGTGTGGAAGGGTGCTCAGATGTTTTTGGAAAAACTGCTATTGTTGCTAAAGCAGGAGTTAAAGAATCGGTTCTAGCCTTTCAAAAATTACCATTTTTTAAATACTGATTTTTCAGCAAGCAGCGTCCCTGAAAGACCATTAGAATCTAAACTTGTTGAACCACATATGTCAGATGAACCACAGAACACTGAAAATGAGGAAGAAATAGAACTGCTTTCAAAAGAAAATGATATTTTACAAAAGTTAGAAAAGCTATGTAAAGAAAAGACGCACGCTCAATGTGAAATAAACACAACTTCGGTTTCGCAATGCATATTTTCGACTTCAATAATTTCATTTCACGTCAATTTATCAGAGTTGTGACTGTATCCAGAATCATCTGCGCTATGATAATATAATAAAAGGAGCAGAAAGTCTAACGATTTAACCCATTCGGGACCATTGGTGCATATATGCACCCTCAAAAAGAGCATACACAATTTGTTTTAGGCACCAGTAAAATAGAAAAGTAATATTTGCTTTCTTTAATTAGAGCATTTTAGTGATTATTTAGGTAAAGGTAACTTTAAAAAAAAAGTGATGCCAACCGAATAAAATTTGCGTAAAAACTGCCGGTCCCGAATGGGTGAAGCAATTCGCCACACAAAAGGCAGCTTGAAGATGACTCTCCTAAAAATAGCCAAAAACCTTTACCAAAAAAAAAAAAAAGAGTAAAAGTAAATGCAAGAAGCCAAAAACTGCACTATGAAAAAGCTGTGGATATGTCCAGTCTGCTCAGAAGTTAATAGAGAACCAATTGTAGAGGATTGGATCCAGTGCATTTCTTGCAGAGACCACGAAGAGTGCACACACAACGCAAATCGTGGTCACTACACGTGCGACGTTTGTAAGTGAAATGCTTCTTTTTTTATATTGCGTACTCTTGCACACTTGACCGCGCACTCTTTCCCCCAATGGTTGTACAATAGTACGCATACAGGAGGATAATCGTTTTCCAAATAATACCGAAAGTGTTTCTTATAATTTGATGAATGTAATTTTTTGTTAGCCTGATAATTTAAGATTATTAATAAAGTATAACACCATCCCTTGACCCCTTCGCGACCAGCGTCTTTTACAGAATTTTTTATTTTTTATCACCGGTTTTACAAAACAGCAGTTTTTGCATTATTAAATCGGGAAAATATGACCTAATGACAATATGACATAATGAAATCAATAATGACATAATGAAAATATGACATAATTAAAATATGACATATAATTGAATAAAGCAAAATTTACCATAAAAATAACTGGTGGGAATAATCACGGAATCTGAGCATATTCTGCGGCACGTATACGTGTCTCTCGTCACTAAGGAGTTAAATTTCTTCATTTATTATTATTTAATGAAATGGTTAAATTGCGCACTCCTGCACCACCTTACCCATAGCTGCTAATTCTTACGCTTTTATGGACTAGAAAAATTTAATAGACATTCACCCCTTATTTAATCGGCAGATTACGGCGATTAAAAAAAAATAAAATTTACTATCAAATTTTTGTGTTACAAAAATACGTAAGTTGTTGGCAGCTGTGCCTAACCCTATGTTAACTAAGTAACTGTAATTTCTTATATTATAAAATTTAACATTTTTGACAACTTTCTCAGAAAAATAGTCTTAGGCATATTTAATGAAAGAAATTATGAGAATAAATAAGGCGAAGAAAATTATTCATAAAAATTACTGGCCATTGGTCTTCTGACACGTGATTTAACCGCCCCTGAGCTAGATAAATATATAATATTTTATTGTGGTAATTGTAATAATAAAATCACGTTAAAAATTGTTTGACTGTCAGTGAAGGACCTTACGAATATTAGAAAAATTACTTCGTGAAATAAAATTTTAAAAATGCAGGTGGTTGTTTTTAATCTTAAAAAAAAAAAATAATAATAATGCTGCAATCAAATACTTTTTTTATAATCTTAAAAAAATAATGCTGCAATCAAATACTTTTTTTTACAAAACTTGACTTTCATTTTAAACTTGGAATTTAGTTAGTGGTGCAAAAGTTTAACCGCAATTTCATGCATGTAATTGAAATTGGCAGCATATGTTTTTATTAATTTTATATACATGGTAACTAATGATAACTCGGCAACTCTTATTTCAAACTAAAATTGTAATAATTGTAGTAAAGTTGAAAAAATGAAGAAAAAACCTTTTTCTATTAGTGCTATTGATCATCGTTAAGTTTTGAATAGGATAATTAAGATACGTCATGATACCGGGCTGATGTTTTAATTAGACGTTCGAAAATCTCACCAGAAAGTTCTAACTCTTATTTTTGCTTTACAATATGATTGATTTTTTCTAAATAAAGTAAAAGAAAATTACCAAGGAAATTTTTGTGGTGTGAATTCAAAATTTTTCAAAAAAAAAAAAAAAAAAAAAATCCTCTGCCAAATGCGGCAACACTGGTGGCTAGTGTCATACATCCGCTAACAGCGCCAGATCTCAAGGGGTTAATCCCTTAACAGTATAATTTTTTTTGACAGAATAAACTAAAAATAAGGAGGCAACTTCACTTTTTCTGTACTAAAATATTAGCCATGTACAATCGAAAAGTGACTGCCAATTAATAAAGCAAGAATTGCAGTAAAAAATTAGTGGTATCCAAAATGTCTAAGTAACAAAGCAAGAAAACACTCCTTGCACGAACGGCGTTCGGGCAAATCTGTTAAGTGGTTAACCCCAAGTACCTTATTATAGTTTATAAATGATTTTCTTTCCTTGAAATGTTATACACTGAAATATTTTTCTTCTGGGAACATAAATAATGTGTGATTTATTAAGTTCTTCATTTCTCTTCGCATCATATAACATAACAATATATAACATCTAGTTACAAAAAGTAGAACAGGGTGTGTTCTTTAAATTAAAGAATATCAAATATCAACTGATTAAAAGAACTGAATAACAATTCTGATACATTCAAAGCACGATTTTCGTTGAATTATTACATATTTAACATTCGATGATTTAACTGCCTTTTTATTTCTTTGTATATTTTATTATTCTTTGGTTTATACAAGCGTTAACACACCAAAAAATGCTTGACATATATTTCGAAAAATTAGGAAGTAGTTTAAAAATTATCATACAATAACTCTCTCAGCCTGTTTATAAATATTCCATTTAATAGATTTTTATCATGCAGTAAAGATATAATTACGCTCGAATTACTTAATGTTTAGAATTTTCTTTCAGTGAAATTCACATTTGGAAATGCGTTATAACAAATAAACAATTTCAATTACTTACTGATTTTGGGGCAAACAAAAGCATGTCTTATTATCAATTTGATATGACGTAATGGCTTAGGTAGTCTAGATATTTGTAGAGATTCACACATTTCTTGTTGAAAAAAATTGAATCTATAACATAACGTAATTTGGTTTCAGTATTAATATTTTTTAACCACGAATTAATTATCCATTAACCATTGATTCGTTGCTTAATCCCTTGATTCTCACTCCCGTGATATTAACGGGCTGTGTCTTTTATTCAAATTGTTGGCTTCCCACCAGTTTTATAAAATAGTACAATTGGCGTTATTATGGTATCATTTTACCTGTCATTAAATAAGGTGACTATTTCTTTTTGATAAAAGTGGTTTAACGCAACCGATAAGGGGTTAAACTGTATTCAGCAGTTATTTTTCTAAACATCAATTATTTCAGCTAATCACAGCCGGACTCATTTTCTGATATCTACTACTTTCTGAATCGACGACAATTTCCGGTCTAGGTGATCTATATATTTTAGTTTACAGCATATAATATATGAATTGTTATAAATTCGAGTTGCATACAGCCATATATTTAAATTGAAAGTATGTTAGATATATTTCAAAGCCATTCAAAAATTATCTGGAATTATTTTTGATTTATAACTTTATGTTCTGAGATTTAACCCCTTTAAGATCGGTGGTTCATTTTTGGACCACTTAATTTTAGTTTCTAAATGCCACATTGTCACCAGAATATTGGAATGAAAATTTCTCTTTTATCAAGTACGTGATCAAAAGATTTTGCTTATTTTGAAATAAATTTGTCTTTAAATTCTGGAGTCGTTCACTCATTTCAGCATTTCACAAATAGAAGTACCTTGCCCATGAAAGGGTTAAAAAATCTATTTATTATTATTATTATAAAGACACTTGATAAGAATCACTATACGTCTCCTATGGCCGGAATTAAAGGACCATATAAATGCACTCCTAATAACGCTAACTCTACTTCATGATTTACATGAAAAAAAAAATCACTTTTGATTCATTTAAAAGTACACTAGAGAATGCATACATCGATAGAATTTGTTTTAATGCTAACTATAAAGTTAAGCGTGGCCATAATTCCCTATTTATTTGATAAATGATGACCGTATTTACATGAATCATCTGAAAAAATTGTTGTTACTTAGATTCGTAGTATATAAGCTCGATTTATGACCATAATTCAAACAACTTTCTAAATATGAGTGAAAATTCAAATATATTGAAACAGCTCAACTTTTGGATATTTTAATTTAAATTTCCAGCCAGGACCAGATTACGAAAGGGGCAAACTTCCACTAGTAAAGTAAATTTTGCCTTAATCATGACAATAGTTTTTCATGAATACGGCGTTTGTATAAGACGGATATTTATATTAAAATTTACTGATGGAATTTTTTCTCCCTTGTTAATATGGCCGGGGCATTCTCACAAACTTTTGACTTTTAAGTACCTGAATAATAATTTTTATTTTAGTACATATTCTTGCATTTTTTTTAAAAATTTCATATACTGGGGAACATCCCATTGCATGACTATATAACAGTATTAACGAGATAAACAAGTTTTGGACGATGTTGGGGGTCCAAATATACCAGGAAATTCCTCCACTGTCCCGTGTCCGTGATACTGATTTTTAAGTTTTGAGCTGTCTGTATAAAATTGTTTCAATAAAAGTAATTCGACGAAAAATTTTCCGAAACCGGCACTATTGTTTTATATAAATATATAGCAAAAAATTAACCTGCACACATTTTTATGGTTGTTATTATTTTTTAAACCATGTCCCTGGGTTTTAGAGTCCTTACCGTCCTTCTTGCTAAAATTATATAGGAAATCCCTTCAGATTCAGCCACAGAATTATTTTCAAGTTTTTTCTCATACAGAAGTATTCTAGAGAAAGAATGGCTAAAATTCTTTCACAGGAAATTTACTGCAGAATTTAAATCAGCATTTAAATATCAATTTCAAGCATCGTGTTTTTATTGGTAGTCTTACCGTCCCCAAGGTTTATTCCTGCAATTTTTGAGGTAAATATTTTTTCTTTTGCAATTTAATCCAATGGAAATAACTGGTTCTAAAAATTAATGAACATTGTGGCTATCACTTAGTCTTAACATGATTTGTCGAAAAATGGGTGGTAATTTCCCTTACCATCCATTTTCTTTTCCTTACCACCCCTTTTTTCCTTTACCGTCCTCCTTTTTTTCCTTACCGTCCCTTCTTCAACACCCCTTTAACCCCTTGGGGACCAGTATTCCTGCAACGTACGTTGCTCAGAATCGGGGATTATTCTCACCAGTAAATTTTTACTGTAAATTTTGGCTTATTTAATCCGAGCATTTTCCCGATTCAATTAGGCAAAATTTTCTGTTTCAAAAAACCGGTGATTAAAGATCTGTAAAAGACGCTCGTCTCCAAGGGGTTAAGACAATGTTATACCAAAATTTTGTACTAAAAATACGACATCGTTATTTTCTCTTATTTGAATGTCCTATGGGTACTATGCAAATTCATTATAAATAAAATTTTAGAAGGAAATAAAAAGTTATAGAGGTAAAATGGGAAGGAAAATTAAACTCGCAAGTTTAACTTAAACCTCAGTTAAATAAAATTTTTTTTGCTGCTGACCATTTTTTCTTTATTTTGAATCATTAAGGCATCCGTCTATGAGTTTAAAATGTTATTTTAGCAAGTTTAATTTCACCAGATTTTTAGTCCTGAAAGTCAAAATATTGTGAGAATGCCCCGGCAGTGTTTCCAGTTAAAAAATTTAATTTATTTTATAAGTTTACTTTTTCAGTTTTGCATATTATTAGGCATATATAAAAATGTATTTAACACTATTTATATCGGTATCATATGTCACCTTTTAAAAGATGTCGATTTATGGTTTTTCATTTGTAATTTTTAGATTGACACAATTCGAAATCTACGTTAATACATTGAAGATATTTTTATGCTTATTACATTAAAAGACTACGAGCAAAATAAACCTAAATCAAAACTTTAAAAAGGTGTCATTTAACACTGGTATAAATAGAGTTAATAATTAACAACAACAGATTTCGAAAATTCGTAGTTGTGTTTGAAACATCCATAACAGAAAGAGAAAATTTACAATTCAACAATAAAAATTTTTTCACGCTGAACAAGTTTAATTTCGGATAATTTACCGTTTGATTATGTGTTGGTATACACTGGTTATCAAAAATTAAGGAAAAGTCACAAAATGCTAATTTTTAAATACGCGAATTCTCAAAAGGAAGTAATATAATTTGAATAATTACTATCTCTGCAGAACAGCTAGTCCATATAACATCTCATTCAGGTCACACATGTTCACAAGAGTCACAGTCACTACGGCGAAACAAAAAATAGGAAATTCCATACGTCTCTTTTATGAGTCTCAAATGACTACTACATGTGACTCCACTGACAGGTCACTGTGACTGCTGCTTTGTGACGAGTCACCAGGTGACTTTGCAATGTCGTTTCATTGAGACTCTCGTGTGACTCTCATCTGGAGATTCAATTTCAAAGTCATCTTGCACGTTGCATTATGATAAATCACCAAATAATGTCACATTAAAGTCACATGGTGACTTTCTGTCACATGACTTTGTCAAATGGTGACAGAGACCCTACTGTAAAGTCACCACTGTGAAAAGTGGTGAAAAGTCACCACGTGACTTTAATTTGACATTATTTGGTGATTTATCATAATGCAACGTTCACAATGACTTTGAAATTGAGTCTCCAGATGAGAGTCTCAATGAAATGATATTGTAAAGTCACCTGGTGATTCGCCACAAAGTAGCAGTCACAGTGACCTGTCAGTGGAGTCACATATAGTAGTCATTTGAGACTCATAAATGAGACGTATGGAATTTCCTATTTTTTGTTTCGCCGTAGTGACTGTGACTCTTGTGACCATGTGTGACCTGAATGAGATGTTATATGGACTAGCTGTTCTGCAGGAATACTAATTATTCGAATTATATTACTTCCTTTTGAGTATTACCGTATTTAAAAATTGGCATTTTGAGACTTTTCCTTAATTTTTGATAACCAGTGTATACATAGTATTGCTTGGTGTCCCGCGTAAATCGGGGCTCCAAATGCTCTGGACACTAGTATTTTAAAGTAATTTTCTTCGCCTTATCTAATGGCAGAATTAACTGCGATTAAAGATGACGAAATATACTGTAAGAATTAATAGTGTCCAGAGCATTCGGAGTCCCGATTTGCGCGGGATACCTGGCAACACTAGATATATACGTCTCAGTGAACGACTTTTAATTCTATTTGTTCCACTTTCTGAAAAATAATTTCTACCATACCATAGCTGACAACAACTTACGCTTTTTTGTACCAGAAAAAGTTGATAGTAAATTTTACTTTTTTAAATAGCCGTACTTTGCAGATTAAATAAGGGAAAAATGTCTATTAAATTTTTCTGGTTCATCAAAGCGTAAGTGTTGGCGGCTATGCCATACACATAACTCCTCGGTTCTGAAGTATCACATGCGATACTTCCGAACCGAGGAAGATATAAACTAAACCAATTTTTTTTTTTTTTTTTTTTTTTTTTTTTACTTTTTACTTTTTACTTTACTTAATTATAGCTGAATGTTTTTGGCTTGGATCGCGTTGCTTTGGATCAAAACCAATAAATGGCACAACTGATGCTTATTTCCTCATGAAATAAGTGTTATTATCGTCCGAGTTTACAAAATGCATACCAGGCATTGTGTCCAAGAAAGTAAAAAATATTCATAATGAATTAACTTAAACGCTTTACAATAAAAAAAATTGAGGTGTTGTAGATCATTCAATTAATTAAAGGCCTTCAATTTGATACTGCGTAATTTAGGTTATCAATAATAAATCGATATTTTAAAGGGTGTCAGTAATTTTATATCCGAATTTGTGAACCTAAATGACCAGCCCCCTAAAGTATCAAATACAGAAAAAGGGCTTCTTCTGTCATCTATGTTGTCTTTTTGTTTGTGCAAAATCAATGAATGTGTATTCGCAGTATTATTTTACCTTTGGATATATTACAATTAGTTATATTAGAATATTTTCAAGAAAAATCAACCAGAAAGATAATTTTTCGTTGTTTTTGTCAAAATGTGATGTGATTTAATATAAAAATAGGCACATGTCCTAATCCGTAACAAAAGTGTTATTATGTTTGATTCGTCTAAAGATAAAAACTCTTTTTAACATTTATATGCATAATTTTTTATTTTGTTTCGAAAACATTGTATATGATTCTCAGAGAGGTTTATTACACCCAGAAAAATAATGAAAAAAAAAAAATCAGACATACATTTTTCGTATAATACGTCAACCTTTTCTTATGTAGCATATCTGCAATGCAAGTAAAAACTAAAATACTGCAAATTAGTAAACATTTTAATAAGTATGAATCTAAATACCGTAATTTCCGGCGTATAATCCGCGGATGAAACAATCATTTTTCGACCCAGAAATTTCTTAAAATAAAATGTAACTTTTTAGATCGCGGTAAATATTTGATTTTAATTCTATATAAAAATTCTGGGTCCAAACAGAATTGTTTGATCCGCGGATTATACGCCGGGAATTACGGTACCTTATTTTACGTAATTTTTTAATTTGTAAAACTTAATCCTTAATTGTTCAAATTATTCTTTTAGAGTTGTGCTTTTTTCTTCTATTAAAGATTTGACACCAGAAATTTTAAGATAGATCTTTAATTTTATTTAGTAGCATAATTTTGTACTTTTTTTTATAGGATTAAAATAATCTCTATCGCAATATAGTGGTTGCTAAGAGTTAAATAAAATGTGACGCAGATATGCATCACTATGCATTTAACGGTTAAATCGCTGCCATCGAAATACTCAAAGCCAGAGGACACAAGTGTCAAGTCATCACTAATCGACCGGCTTATCACTAGTGTTGGAATTTACACCGGAAAATTTTGAATAGCAATTTTATTTTATTTTATTTATGGAATATCTATCATCTTATAAAACAGTAATAACTATTTACACTTACTGGTGACATTTTGTAATTACCCAATAAAAAATCAGCCAGATGCGGCAACACTATGGCATTCCGCGAATGTCTGATTTTTCGTTTAGGGATACCGTATTCCCACCAGTAAGTTTAAATAGGTATTATTGTTTTATAAGATGATATCCGACAAATAAAATAAAAGAAAACTGCTATAAAAAATTTCCGGTCACACTCTTAACGTCACACTCGTGTCCTCTGGTCTTGAGTATTTTGATGGCAGCGGTTAAATTCATAGCGCATCAGTCGTACTAGTTGGGAGGATTTTTTTTTTAATTTAGATTTCTTTATTACTACTACAATTTTTTAAATACTACAGGAGTAAGTGCGCTCCAACCAGGGATGAGATTTCCGCTTTTTTGCATACCAGTATTTTCTTATCGAAAATTCTGTTCTGTTAAATCGCAAAAAAGTTCCAATTATAAAATTACATTTTCCCTAACAAAATACTGGTGTGCAAAAAAGCGGAATCTCATCCTTGGCTCCGACCCAAATGACCGATAACTACTACTTTTTAATAGTCTTTTTCGCCGTCTTTAACACGTTCACGCCGGCGCAGTGGGTCACACTCGACTGTCTCAAAGCTGACAAGTCTCCAACTTTTTGGATACCAGCTTTTTAATACAAAAAATGTTGTTTTATTTAATTAGAGCAATTGGGCGATGTAAAGGAACAACATTTTCTCTAAAATAACAATGGCGTGCAACAAGTCGGAGACTTGACTACTCTGAGACAGTCAAGTGTGACCCACCGCGCGGGCGCAAACGTGTTAATGACAGAATTTCTGAGATTTAATAAAAGAAAAGAATACTATTCAAATTTAGTGGTGAAAGTCAACCATTTGGGTCGGGAATCTCTCATCATTGAATACTAATACCAGCCTTATTTAATCTGCCATTAAATATGACGATTATTATTATTTAAAAGATTGGTAGCCATCAAGAAATGTGTATTTTTAAAAAAACCTCGCCCATTGGGCTATACTGCAGTGTATAATTTCTTTAAATACTCAAATTCAAATATCTCTTAATTCTAAAGTTTTCATTAAAGCATAAAGAGAAAAAGAAATTTAGTGACTATTGCTTTACAACTATGGGATATTTGTTTATGCTTTATTTATTTTTTTGTATAGGTGAACTCATACTCAAATATGGTAAAAGACGTTAGTTGTAATAGTCAAAATATGAACAATTTCTTAAAATTATGCCGTATTTTATATGTATTTTAGGAGGATCTTAGAGCTTTTATTATATATTTGCTGCTTATAATTTAACGGGAACAAACTACAATATTTTTATGCTAGAATAGTGTGTTGAGTATCATAAAAGATACTTCGTATATGCATGTCATGTTACAGTATTGAACAACAACTGATGCTTATACAACTGATTATTATACAACTGATGCTTATTTCCTCATGAAATAAGTGTTATTATAGTCCGAGTTTGCAAAATGCATACCAGGCATTGTGTCCAAGAAAGTAAAAATATTCATGATGAATTAACTTAAACGCTTTACAATAAAAAAAATTTGAGGTGTTGTAGATCATTCAATTAATTAAAGGCCTTCAATTTGATACTGCGTAATTTAGGTTATCAATAATAAATCGATATTTTAAAGGGTGTCAGTAATTTTATATCCGTATTTGTGAACCTAAATGACCAGCCCCCTAAAGTATCAAATACAGAAAAAGGGTTTCTTCTGTCATCTATGTTGTCTTTTTGTTTGTGCAAAATCAATGAATGTGTATTCGCAGTATTATTTTACCTTTGGATATATTACAATTAGTTATATTAGAATATTTTCAAGAAAAATCAACCAGAAAGATAATTTTTCGTTGTTTTTGTCAAAATGTGATGTGATTTAATATAAAAATAGGCACATGTTCTAATCCGTAACAAAAGTGTTATTATGTTTGATTCGTCTAAAGATAAAAACTCTTTTTAACATTTAAATGCATAATTTTTTATTTTGTTTCGAAAACATTGTATATGATTCTCAGAGAGGTTTATTACACCCAGAAAGATAATGAAAAAAAGATCAGACATACATTTTTCGTATAATACGTCAACCTTTTCGTATGTAGCATATCTGCAATGCAAGTAAAAACTAAAATACTGCAAATTAGTAAACATTTTAATAAGTATGAATCTAAATACCGTAATTTCCGGCGTATAATCCGCGGATCAAACAATCATTTTTCGACCCAGAAATTTCTTAAAATAAAATGTAACTTTTTAGATCGCGGTAAATATTTGATTTCAATACTATATAAAAATTCTGGGTCCAAACCGAATTGTTTGATCCGCGGATTATACGCCGGAAATTACGGTACCTTATTTTACGTAATTTTTTAATTTGTAAAACTTAATCCTTAATTGTTCAAATTATTCTTTTAGAGTTGTGCTTTTTTCTTATATTAAAGATTTGACACCAGAAATTTTAAGATAGATCTTTAATTTTATTTAGTAGCATATTTTTGTACTTTTTTTTTATTGGATTAAAATAATCTCTATCACAATATAGTGGCTGCTAAGAGTTAAATAAAAAGTGACGCAGATATGCATCACTATGCATTTAACGGTTAAATCGCTGCCATCGAAATACTCAAAGCCAGAGGACACGAGTGTCAAGTCATCACTAATCGACCGGCTTATCACTAGTGTTGGAATTCACACCGGAAAATTTTGAATAGCAATTTTATTTTATTTTATTTATGGAATATCTATCATCTTATAAAACAGTAATAACTATTTACAATTACTGGTGACATTTTGTAATTACCCAATAAAAATCAGCCAGATGCGGCAACACTATGGCATTCCGCGAATGTCTGATTTTTCATTTAGGGATACCGAATTCCCACCAGTAAGTTTAAATAGGTATTATTGTTTTATAAGATGATATCCGACAAATAAAATAAAAGAAAACTGCTATAAAAAATTTCCGGTCACACTCTTAACGTCACACTCGTGTCCTCTGGTCTTGAGTATTTTGATGGCAGCGGTTAAATTCATAGCGCATCAGTCGTACTAGTTGGGAGGATTTTTTTTTAATTTAGATTTCTTTATTACTACTACAATTTTTTAAATACTACAGGAGTAAGTGCGCTCCAACCAGGGATGAGATTTCCGCTTTTTTTGCATACCAGTATTTTCCTATCGAAAATTCTGTTCTGTTAAATCGCAAAAAAGTTCCAATTAAATAAAATTACATTTTCCCTAACAAAATACTGGTGTGCAAAAAAGCGGAAATCTCATCCTTGGCTCCGACCCAAATGACCGATTGCTACTACTTTTTAATAGTCTTTCTCGCCGTCTTTAACACGTTCACGCCGGCGCGGTGGGTCACACTCGACTGTCTCAAAGCTGACAAGTCTCCGACTTTTTGGACACCAGCATGTTAATACAAAAAATGTTGTTTTATTTAATTAGAGCAATAGGGCGATGTGAAGGAACAACATTTTCTCTAAAATAACAATGGCGTGCAACAAGTCGGAGACTTGACAACTCTGAGACAGTCAAGTGCGACCCACCGCGCGGGCGCAAACGTGTTAATGACAGAATTTCTGATATTTAATAAAGGAAAAGATTACTATTCAAATTTAGTGGTGAAAGTCAATCATTTGGGTCTGGAATCTCTCATCATTGAATACTAATACCAGCCTTATTTAATCTGCCATTAAATGTGACGATTATTATTATTTAAAAGATTGGTAGCCAGCAAGAAATGTGTATTTTAAAAAAACTTCGCCCATTGGGCTATACTGCAGTGTATAATTTCTTTAAATACTCAAATTCAAATATCGCTTAATTCTAAAGTTTTCATTAAAGCATAAAGAGAAAAAGAAATTTAGTGACTATTGCTTTACAACTATGGGATATTTGTTTATGCTTTATTTATTTTTTTGTATAGGTAAACTCATACTCAAATATGGTAAAAGACGTTAGTTGTAATAGACAAAATATGAACAATTTCTTAAAATTATGCCGTATTTTATAAGTATTTTAGGAGGATCTTAGAGCTTTTATTATATATTTGCTGCTTATAATTTAACGGGAACAAACTACAATATTATTATGCTAGAATAGTGTGTTGAGTATCATAAAAGATACTTCGTATATGCATGCCATGTTACAGTATTGAAAAAAATATATTGTTATATTCAGGGATGAGATTTCCGACTTTTTGCATACCAGTATAATCTTCGAGAAAATGTAGTTCTCTTAAATCGCAAAAATGTTCCGATTAAATATAAATAACATTTTCTCTTAAAGTATTTTGGTATTCAAAAAGGCGGAAATAACATCCGTGTAAATTTCTATAAATCAAACCTATATCTTTCAAAAATTGAAAGAATACATGAAACTACTCAATATGTTCTATGGCCATGAAATATAATATATTATTTTTTTTTTTTCGGATGATCATTCTGGTTTATCTAAAAAAAAATAATGATAATTTTCGTTTCAGGATTCGGTGTATTATAAATATTAATTTTTGTTCCATCAAAAATGGCGCAGCGTCAGGAATGGTGGCGGTGGTGGTGGGGCAGGTACTGGATCAGTTTATTAACTGCACTATAAAATAGAAAATTTGACTTTATTTAACCCTTGAACGTTATACGATTAAACCAAGCAAAATTTAGCATACAATAATACCAGTAATAAAATTATCCAGCCTCCCCCTCCCCTTCCCTGACGCTACGCCAATGTCCACCAACAGTTTCTATCGTTTTCCTGTTTTCAATATGAGTTCGGTTCACTCTTGGCAGCTTAATTAGATTCAGTATACATAACTTCTAATTTATCACTTAGCATAAAAATAATTTTGGTGTGCTTAAACTTACCTGTATTCTTCCTAGTATTTAATTTTGTCTATCATTGTAAACGTAGCAAGACCAGGGGGAATTCCCCGAATTGGCGTCCAGACAGTTTATCAGGCTCTACCCG
Source organism: Maratus speciosus (assembly GCA_963932465.1). Classification (NCBI taxonomy): domain Eukaryota; kingdom Metazoa; phylum Arthropoda; class Arachnida; order Araneae; family Salticidae; genus Maratus; species Maratus speciosus. The sequence goes on along the minus strand of OZ010787.1, from coordinate 412,065,336 downwards.
CTTAGAAATGAATTATGTCAAATGGTTATATTTTAAGTTTTCTTAAATAAATGAAATTACATAATTAAACTTTCAAAACAAAAATATTTTTATTGTTCACTTCTGCTACAGAAATACCATTTCGGTTAAATTTTGGAAATGAAAAAAAAATAACTTGAGCTCCGACAATTTCCGATTTAAGACTTTTCCTTTCTATCAGAACAATAGTATTTTTCTGTTCGGTTTCATTTTTAAGCACTAATTTTTTTCAATTATTTTTTTCAAATTTATGTATATCTCATATTTTAGGAGGATCGTAGAGCTTTTATTATATTTTCATTAATCATACTTAGGGCATTTTAAATTATGCGGAAGTACTTCCCGTACTGCTGACTTTTCTGTATTTCGAGTACCTATATTTTCGAATCGAAATATTAGCTGTATTTAACGATGAAAATATGTGATAGAACCAGACTAATTAGACACACAGAGCTGTTATCCGTGACGAGAAAACTGCAACAAAAATGCGCATAGTCTATGATGCTTCTTCCAAATATGAAGATTTTCTATCATTAAACGAATGTTTGAATCATGGCTCTAACTCAAATTCTAATGTTTTAGATGATGAAAAGATACATATTTCGATATCTGAACCCCCAAATACTTCCTTGAAAATTTTAGGATTGATCTGGAACAATACAGAAGATAAATTAGGACTAGAATTACAACCCTTGTTAGAAAAATTCAATAATGATTCTTCTACTTCACGCAATGTTTTGAAAATTGCAACTGTGTTGTTTGATCCAGCCGGATATATTGCGTCTTTGGTTATTCTCATCAAATGCCTCTTACATTATTTATGGGTAGTGAGAATATCATGGGATGAAAGTTTTTCTGCTGAACTAGAAAATAATTGGAAAAAATGACTTTCAGAAATCCCGGATCTCACTCACTTAAAAATTCCATGGCAGTATTTTAGCAACCTGATCATGGAAAAAGAGCATCTCGAATTGCATATTTTTCCTGATGTTACTTCAATTACAAACCGCCGCAGGGAGCGGCATCTCTTCGTCCCCAGCCCTTTCTTCTTCCACTTATTCCGACTCTTTTGCGGAAGCAAGGTTCATAGGTCCCCAGCCACGTCCCGAGAGAAAGACACTCTAGCGAAAGCCACTTTGAAAAAAAAAATCAAAAATTAATACCGGAAAAATTTAAGAGTGAAATTACACAAATTAACGACACCGAAAAGCTGCGAGGGTGGGCTCGGGCCCTGAGGTTACCAAACGGCTCCTGCCATTTCGAGCTTATTATTACCCCCTTTATTATTATTACTCTGAATCATTACGGAGAATGCCGCGGCGAGCGGCCTCTCTCCGTCCACAGCCTTTAGTCTACTCTCTTATTCTGACTCTTTTGTGGAAGACAGATTGAAAAAAAAATTCGAACATTGAAACCGGACAAATTTAAAAGGGAAATTACACATATTAAAGACACCGAAAAGCGGGAAGGGAGGGCTTTTGCCTTATAATGCTTTTAAAGATTAAAATGAAGTATCTCTAACACCTACTGCTAATAACAAAGAATGAATATACTACAAACAATTTAGCACTGAAAATCGCATAAATACATTTATGAGTTATCGTACTTTGATTAGAAAATAGAGGCAAACATTTGAGCCTTATATAAAAGATATTTTCCGATAAAAAAGTAATGTAATTTTCAAAAGAGAATTGATCTTATAATAATTTCTAATTTAAATATTTAAATAATAATTTTATTTATTATTAAACATTATTATTTAAGTATTTAAATTTTCAGCGTTTATCAAACACAGTACATACTATTAGTCTACTCATATATTGAGATATTTGTATTACACCATATATTAATATACGAATTTTTCTATCCACATGAAATTTAGTTGTTCTAAGTTCTTTTGATCTTGTTTTCCGATTGAATAAATATCTACACTGCAAAAAATATGAAAATAATAAATAAATAAAAAATAATATTCGAATATAATGCACTGTAAAAAAAAAAAAAAAAAAAAAAAAAAAAAAAAAAAATCTGTAAAGTTACTAAATTTTATTTAGGAAACTGGGATTCCTAGAACTTTTTATGTAACGGCAACAACAAAAATTCATGTAACAGATACACATTTGCGCTGTAAATCAAAAAAATCTGTAAAGTTACTAAGAATTGTTTAGGAAACTGGGATGCCTAGAACTTTTTATGTAACTGCAACCCGGGTTACACATAAAATTTTAGTAATATTACAGTAATTTTATAGAATCTTTTGTAAAGCTACAGATTTCTGTCGCTTTACAAAAATTAGTATCGTAGACTTACATATTTTTAGTACAGTGTACAGATAAAATTTTAATAAGCATACAGATTTCTGTAACTTTACATGCGTATAATTACAGATTTTTTTTACAGTGTGGTACTCAGGGCTCGCAGTGTTCCTAAAATTTTCCCACTTTGCTACCACTATTTTAAAACAAAAATCTTTATTGTAGACTTCTATTGCAGATGTTAAGGTAATGTATGACGAAGATTTTTTATTAGAAATAGTGGTAGGAAATGCAAAAAATTTTAGGAACGCAGCGAGCCCTGGGTACTCTAAAAATGGGTGTGTTACAGCAATTGAAAATGTTTCCGCATAATTTATAGTGTCCTACTGATACTCCTTTTGATTCTGTCAAACTGGACTCCGGAAAATTTAAACTTGACCGAAGTCGCGGAGAATCAATCTTTCCTTTTAACCTTCAACAAAGAAAACCAGTTCTTCTTCTCGTTCTATAAAGAATAAGTTGGATGAATGAAATTTGATGAAAAGCATTCTGTTTTCCAGATATTTCAGAGCAAAACCTGAATAGCATAATTTTGCAGATTTAATCGTATCATTTTGCTATCATCAATCTGTTTTTAGTAAATCATATTCCAGACTGGCCTGAAACTAACTTTAAAATAAAATATGCTCTCCACCCTTTTTGAAATGATTTAATGGTGAAATATGAATTGGCGATAAAGTTTGAATTAAGTTCTATCGTTGAAGAGTTAGTCAATTTTCTATTTAAATAGAAGTATTGTTGACGGGAAGCTGTATAACTATGCAAATGCAATCTCACACTTAAGAGATGAAGCTGTTTAAGAAATATGCAGAAAATGATGTTTGAGGAAGCTTTATAGATAGCGTCTTTATTATAAAATAAGTAATCTATTGGCAGTTTGATATATAGCTTTCAAAAGAACCTTCAATTTGCATGTGACCAAGTTTAATGTTATATTATTGTACTAGGAAATACTGATCACTATATTAATGTTTCCAATTTAAATATTTTTCGTTAATGTACACAACAAAGGAATGGAGTTTTGAAAAATAGTAATTTATTATGGATTATTTGAGGGTTCTTTTTTTCAATATAACTTATGCATAAAGTATATTCCATAAAAGATATGGAAATACGATACCTGACCGTAGAATTTTAATTTGCTACTTCAGGTTTTGCTTAGAATATTTGTGTATTATGCTATTATTTAATTAAGATTCAAAATCATGTAAAAAATATTGGCCAAAATATTTTCCTCTTAGAATTAGTTAGTCAGTATCGCATTAAAACAAAACTTTTTAATTAATTAAATAAAGTTTAAGATTCTTCTGAAGAGACTTTTTTCACTGACAAAATATATTTATAATAAAGATAAAATTTGTTGTACCAAAAACGGCCTAAAAATTCATTGACGAAGAAAATTTTCGTGTGACAATACACATTTAAACCAGGAAACTCTTTATGATTAAATTTGATGGAGCAATTTATTTAATATACATGTATATACATATATATATGACCATTAAAAAAAAACAAAAAACATTGCAAATTACCAAAAATATAAAAATAAATAAATAAACAAAATAAGCAGAAAAAGAATAAAAGATATTTGTAGAACTTAGACAGAATCTTCAGGTCCTAAATGCCTAAATTTCCACAAATAAAGTATGTGATTTCATCTTCATATTAGCCATAAAAAAGCTAAAGAATATGAATTTGGGATTACCAACACACAAAAAATAGAGAAATAAATTGTGAAAAAGAAATGTTTAAAATAAAACATGATTAAAAACGATTAAGAAATAAAATGCACATTATCATATTGAAAGCAATGCTGACTTAAAAAGAGGCAAGATTAAATACAACTAAAGGATATTATATGCACATGTTGCCAAAAAACTTTTTAAAATGTTGATGAGCCAAGAAGAAATAATGTACAATATGGTCAAGCATATTACTCAATATATGTGACCAGCGCCCTCTTTAGATAATATAAAAATAAATTCCACATTGTGCATCAGCGAAGTGCTGCAAACTTATATGATAATGAAGTAATAATTAAAAATATGTTAATAAATATATACCAATATACAAGAAAAAATAATTAAATAATATATTAAATAAAATTAATATGTAAAATGGTGATATTGATTCATTAATTAATGTTTCCCATAAATCAATGTGCCTATAACATATCACTATTTAAATTCCTTTGACTACCTTCTCTGTTCTACCTTCTCAGAAATTCCTTCTCAGTTACGCGTCCTTCAATTTTTTTCTTTTTTCATTTTTTTTTTTTTTTTTTTTTTTTTTTTTTTTAGGATGTTCTCCTAGAAGAATTTTTCCTTTAACATCAAAACTAAACATGGTGGCACATCCAAATAGTAGTTCTTACCTAATCAACGTTTCTCTCCATCAAATCGTACGTTCAAATATCGACAAATAAATCCCAGCTTGCAGTCCCTAGCTACCGGAATTGCACGAGACCTTTAAGTGCAAAACATAAATTTAAAATAAACTGAAGTATAAAAGATTGTCTTGAGATGAAAAAGAAAATAGGTATTTAAACAACCTTTGCCCCGACGTCCTTGGCGTTTAAAAAAAAAAACAAGCCTCATACTGTTTTTAGACACGTCCCCAAGAATGGAACAAGTTTTTTCCATTTTGTCAACTAATTTCTGCGAGGATGTCTCAGTTGGAGAGAAGAGTTTACTCCTGAGGGTACAGGCAGCGGAAAAAATACCATTTGTGCAGTTTTTTTTATTTTTTATTTTTATTAAGACTACCGAACGTCATGCTGTTTAGCTCGTTTTATTTCCATAATATTTTCCTTTATCGGAAAAATACAGAATAAGAAGGTCATATCGTAGGTGGGCTCAATTTTATCTGATTTAATCGATAATTAAAACCCTCGACGATATTTTTTTTTACGTTTGTTAAGATTTCATCATAATGTCGTCATCATCAATATATATATATGTTGATAGATAGATAAATAGATAGACAGATAGATAATTCCCTTCTTATGGTTAACCGATAGCTACTTCCTAAACAGTTCTTTTTAAAGGTATAATTGTAATTACAAAAATATTTCAAATGTTATTTTTCATGAGATGAAATCCATTTACTAGCTATAAAAAAAGTTATTTTTTAAAAAGCTATGAAATTTAAATTATTATGCAGTCCATTGTGTCCTATAAGTTATATTTATAAAACTTTCTCTATGTTCTTATAAGTAAAACAGTAAATGATATTTTGGAATTTATGAATTTACAGCGGCATTGAAAATGAAAAAACCCGCTTTTTGTATAATTTTTACCGCGATTTGTTTATAGTTATATGCAAATATATTCCTCTAATATCAATAAATCAATTTTATTTTTAATTTATTTTGTAAACTAATTTATTTTAAGCATTTTTGGTACCTACTATACATTATGCACTTACCAATTTTTTTTAAAAACATTTTTAATTAAGTACAATTAGTAAATGATTATTCTACACTGTAAAAGAAACACTGTAGATTTGCCAGAACAAACTCAATCTCAGTGAATGTCCTGTACCTTTCTTTGGTTTCCTGGCTATATTAACATGGAAAATACAGTAGTTGCGTAAAATTAACAGCACAATGTGCTGGCAATTTGGATGCATTTTTTTACAGCACAAACTGCTGGCGTCAAAATTGCCAGCACATTGTGCTGTTAATGTTACGCAACTACTGTATTTTCCATGTTAATATAGTCAATGGAGTTATAAATAAAGAGGAGGAGACATATAGTGTACTGTCTACCAGTTGCGAATGAAGTAACTGAGGGGGTTGTCACAAGATGGCGGTTGCCTTTTTTTTTAATAGGATCTTCAGTTTCTGATTACCGCCAGGTCAAACAACTTACCAGTAAAATTGAATAGAAAATTTCGTCTTATTTAAGTGTCATATTTATGGAATTATTTTCTCAAAAGTGTCGTAAAAATTTCTATTTGTTTTTAGTGGTGTCAGTATGCCTTGTAAAACTGTCAGTTTGTTTCCCTGGTTGTCACAATATGGCGGAAAGCAGGGCCTAACTACTGCCAAAGTAAACTCCTACCAGTAAAAATTAAAATCTGTTTCTACCATTATTTATGACTGGAATTTTGTAATAATAATGCATTTAAATCAGTTGAAAATTTCTATATAAATCTACTGGTGGTAGTTTCCACCTGTGGTAAAGAACGCCTGCGATAGCGGTTACAGTCTAAGCTTCACTATTTTAAGGATATGTCAGTTCCTCTTTATTAATAGTTCCATGATATAGTCAGGGAAACAAAGAAAGATACAGCACATTCACTGTGATCGAGTTTATGCGCGAGATGAACAGTACTTTGTACCGTAAAAATGTCGTTTTTTTTACAGTGTAATGTATATTTTAAACATTTTATGAACATCTCCGGACTATTTTGTAGTTTTATCGACTGCAATCTTCCCCCCCCCCCCCGCCCTACAGTCACACAGAAAATAAGCAATTTTTTTTAATTAAAAAATATTGTTTATGAACAGGGGTGTAAAAATCTAGGCGCCAGCGGGTAGTCTCTCACCACTAAATTTTATTTGTTTTCTTCACTTAAATTTTATTAGCATTCTTGCAAAAAATTTAGACGAAATATTAGACGAAAAATAACGAATAAAATTTAGTGGTGGGAGACTGCCCGCTGGCGCCTAGATTTTTACACCCCTGTTTATGAATAATATAAATATAGCATATCCAATACAATATACTAAAAGACGCCATGAATTTTTTAAAGAAATTTTTCAGTTGATTACTCTCATTATTTTAACGAAAGGAAACTGTAAAAGAAAAAAAAAATAATAAGTACTATAATTTGAACTGATTTAGATGGTTTATGCCAACCACTTCTGAAATGCATGCATTTGAAAGTACCAAAATTAACATGCATAATTAATATTAATGCATTCGAACTCAGTTTGAGCAAAATCCTACGGAATAAATTTACTACTATAGTGAAATGTTAGGTATTCTTCGTAAAAAAACCTTATAAATCAAATGCGATTCCATTATAATAAAATTTAATTACACCAAACAGAAATTTTTACGATCCATTTTTTGTTCTAATTAATTTCGACGGTATTCGGTAGCGTAGACAAGGGAGGGGGGGGGGATGGTATTCCTGGGCACACCAATAAAAAGACTAAGCCACTGTTGCCAGATTGGGGACTTTTTTAATTCAGATTATTTGACAGTCACCATTTTTTTAAAATAGTATAATTCGCATTATTTTCAGCATTTTTAAAATCGTTTAATATAGGCCGAATATTCCTATTTCAAAAAAGCGGTGACAAACAACAATCTGGGGACAAAAAAGTCCCCAATCTGGCAACACTGGACTAAGGCGCATCCCACACTGAGACGACAAGCGACATGCAGCCGCAACATGTAGCGCAAAAACCGGTCGAAACAAAGAACGAGGTTGTTTCAAACCTGTTTTAAACCAGTTTTTCCAGCGAATTCAAGCGACATGTCTTATGTGTCACCTTAGTGTAGGATGCGCCTAAGCGTTCAGTTTCACTTCACTATCACTACTAAGAGAATATTCCATTTATTTTGCAGGCGGGAAAAGGCTACAAGCTGTTGCAAAAGAACGCCAGAAGTATGCGTTAGGACTAGCGTCCTGCACGGGTAGGTTTCTACCCGAACCAAACCGAAATTTCTGCTTAAAGTCAACTCAAAGTCGGATCCGAATCCGACAGACTTCAGCCCGAATTCCGACACGCACGCGGTATTGAAAATGAAATATGTAGCATTTATAGTTCGTTTACAGGGCCACTCAAACGAATGTCGTTACATCATGGTCTATGAGGAGAAATCGATTGCAGAGTATTTTAATGATGTTACACTATTTCAAAAATATTAAAATTCATATACATACTAAGGTACACTACAATAAGATTACTGCAGAATATGGTGTGTACAGCATTTATAGTTTATTTAAAATGGCACACAAAAGAATTTGGTTAGAGCACTGCGTATGGGCAATAATTTCTGTAAGTGTGTTTTGAATTGTGATATGCGGTTTTAAATTTATCTACTTTTTTACATATTACTTCACGTGTAAAAATTGTATAGATCATATACAGGGGTCCACAAAAGAATTCAATTACATTCCCGCTTATTGACGGAAATTGCTGAAGGGCAATTTTCAACTGTGTTATGCGTTTCTTAACTGAACTAAACTTTTGCATATTATATAGTATATATGCATATTTATAGATCGTATACAGGGCTGCACAAAATAATTAAGATATTTTTCCGACGATTGGTGGTAATTGCTGGAATTGGGTTTTCAAATGTTTTTCGCAATTTCCAAATTGTTTATTTAGTGAATTGTTCTTTGTACTAAGCAAACAGAGCAATAATAAAGCTCCTGGTTATGAAGAGATTGATGCAGTAATTGTTAAAAATATTTGTAAGAAATTTACATCCTTTATGATCTCACTTTTCAATACCTGCCTTAAGTTTGGTTACTTTCGAAAATGTTGGAAAAAGGGTACAGTTATTTTTCTTCGTAAGTGTAACCGTGATCCAAGACAACCTAAGTCTTACAGGCCCATTACTTTATTGCCAATTTTAGCAAAGGTCTTTGAAAGGATAATTAATATTCGTACAATTACAATGCTGCAGTCTATGTCCTACCTGGGTGATAGTCAACATGGCTTTAGAGAAAGTCCGAGTACGGTTTCAGCTCTTGCAGTTTTACGGAAACTTATAAATGAATCATTATCTACTCATATATATTGCTCATTGTTCTTAGTCGATATAGTTGGCGCTTTTGATGTAATGGCCTGGTTTTGTTTTAGCTGTTCTGATAGATGATCTTCCGATTTTGAATACTTAAAAATATCATTAAAGAATTGTATAACCCATCGATTTATTGGTTTTAAATTCGTTCGCGGTATACGATGGTTTAGCTTTTTTCCTGGCTGTCCCCAGGGTTCTTGCCTAGGATTGTTACCTTGGATGATAGTAGCAGACAAGATCTTGAAACGTTACGAGCAACATAGTCATAGAATTATATCGTATGCGGATGACTCGGTTATAGTTGAAGGAGCTGATATAAGCTCTGCCTTAGAAAATATAGTCAATAATAGTATTAGTATATTTGCTTTGATATGCCAAGTACTACGTCTAACCATTAGTGCGAAGAAATCTGCAGCCATGCTCTTCAGGAGATTTACACGCAAGAAATGTCATCCTGTATTTAACCTTGAAGGGAAAAGTATTTCAGTGAAGGATAACTTAATGTATCTAGGTTTTTATTTGATAGCAGGTTTCATTGGTTGGAACATCTAGACATGGTACATGAGAAAATAAGAGACTTCAGTTGTAGCATGCAAAAGATCCGTATACGTGATAAAGGCTTACCTTTGGAATATCTTTAGATATGGTAAAATTCTGTATTGGAAAGGAAAGTATCGTATGGTTACGAAATTTGGTTCAGTGATCTTAGATACCACGGTACTCGGTGACTATCTTCGTGTCAAAGGCTTTGTCTGTTATCCATAATACGTGTTTATAGACCAGTTTCAAGTGCTTTTCTGTGTGTCTTATCTGGAATACCATCAATTGAGACCGAATTAAACCAGTTGGCTCTTTTTTATGATACTTTCAAAAATGACAAAACAAACTATGTTTCTTCAGACCGTTTAGCTAAAAAAGCTCCAACGTTTGATTATCTTTATTTTTATTATACACATTTTATTAATTTTGTTGATCTAATTACAAAAAGTGTTTCACATCATCCACATATACACTGATGGTTCAAAGATGCAAAAGGGAGTTGAATTTTACGAGACATTTATTAATTTGCTCAAATTAATATTGCCTCAACTTTTCACCCTGATTCATTGGCCGTTGAGCTGCTAGGACTTTCTATATCTACTAGTATTTTGTATAAGTTTACTTTAAGATTTTATTTAACTTTTTTTTTCTTATGTACAGTCATACGTAACAGTGTACATCACTAAACATTGTATATAATAATTTTACATACAGTCATGCATCAAACCTGTAAATGGCTATAAGTATTGTAATTATTTAGTACTTCATTTCCTGGTGCCGGGGCTACATATATTTTTAAATATTTTTCGTTGATATTCTGGGGCTTATCCCTTGCCAGTGACTTTTCATTTGGCAGAAGGAATTTTTCTGCGGTGGTTTTCTGCTTTTGCCATTTTTGGTTGGCTCCTCGGTACAGTGTTCCCGTTCCTTGTTTTTTTAGATACAATCTTTAAACTTTTTAAATTGTAAACCTTTGTTAAAGTATTCTGAATGTGTTGAAAATTATTTCATACACTATGCTTTGTGCATGATTTTACATTCTTGTTTATAACGCATTCGATAAATAACCTAAGGTCTTGATTCAGAAGGACAGAGGTTCATTTTAATGCAGTATAATAGAAAACATTTATGAATTCATTATTATAAAACTTGTGTAGTCTTTTATTTATTTCATTAGAAATTTTTAAGAGTATATATTGAATTTCAAAATTCATCACACTGCACATTTAAATAAATTTGCACATAAAAAATACTTTAAATGCATTAATATTCTACGGGTATTGATGAACAAATTTTGAGTAAACCAATATCAACTAAAACTCAATGAGGGCGTCAACACTTACAATGGTAATGATACACTTCAAACATTTAAAACCACACCTTTAAATTTGACAGAAAATTAACGGCAATATCATAGCGGGCATTGACTTTAATCGTTGGTGTCAAAGAAGGTATGGCGTTAAATAATTTAGAATGCAAACTTCAAGGCTGTTGCTCATTTTAAAATTATTTTTCTACTTACTGGATGTATGTTTTCATGATAGAAAATTTTAGCACTTTGTTGATACTGAAAACAGTCAAAGCCTGTTTTTCCAGAATTATTTAAGGCTAACATTCTTAAAAGTAGACTAAATATCACAAAATATTATATAAGGACGCTGAAAAAGTTTTCCTATTTATAAGAATAGATTTTCTTTTCAACTTGTGTAAGAATCATAGGGTTTCCACTTTTCATTACGGATATTTCTGAATAATAGTTTTCGAAATATAATAGTATATAGCTTTATTTCACCACAGAACTACTGTTATTAAACAAAACGAAGGTTACCATACGGAAATATTCATATTAAAAAATAAGAACTATACACACCAAGCGTATAATGTCCACCTGTGTTTTATAGTTAAAATTGCCGAAATGATTACTGATTAATTATTAACTATTATTAATTACTGATTAAATATAAATTATTATTAATCACTGATTAATTATTAATAATTCAATACTGATTTATTATTAATTACTGATTGCTGATTAATTATTGATCAATTAATCAATTAATAATTAATAAATGAATAATATTAATTAATTAATTAATAATTATTTCATTATTATTAATTACCTTAAAGTACCATTTAAGAAACAGTTTTTCGTCGCATATTATTTTAATTAATTAATTATTTTTCCATTCAAAAACGGAATTCATTATCTTTTCATAGCTGCCAAATCTTCTCTCGTAGGAATTGAATATTTCCAACTGAGCGAAAAAATGCCCAGGCTGGGAATCGAACCCAGATCCTTGGCTCACAAGGCCAATGCTTTTCCATTTAAGCTAACGGGGCCGACAACCAGCCAGCATATTTCGCTCAGATAGTTCTTCTCTCGTAGGTTTACTATTGCGTTTTCCTGCACCAAAAGGTATGAAAACATGGTGAACTGGGATCAGGAAAACATAATTGTAATCCTACGAGTCAACCGGTAAAATCAGGTTTTTAGGTGTTTTCCACCAAGATATGACTTGGCAGACCGATTGCGTTTTAATATGGAAATCGAGTTTTAGCTAATTCTGGAATTTCAGCATCCAACTGGATGAGGTGGCTGCCTCATGGTTCGTACGCCTCCTTGAATTTTGCAGACCAGAAAATTTTCGGCACCAGTATTATCTTATAGAAATTCTCTTCTTAAAAGAAGGCGAAATTTTGCGCGTTTAACCTAGATTTCTTTTTCTATAAAAAGATATTGGTAGTTCTCCTAGAGAAATAACGGTATCCATACGAACCATGTGTCTGTGCTACCGGCTCCCGGTCTATTAGTCTGTCTGTCTCGCGATAACTGCCAAAAGCATCCGATTAGCCTGTAATTAACACGTTCACGCCGGCGCGGTGGGTCACACTCTACTGTATCAGAGATGTCAAGTCTCCGGCTTTTTGCACACCACTGTTATTTTAGGGACAATTGTTCTAATTAAATAAAACAACATTTTCTGTATTAAAATACTGGTTTCCAAAAGGCCGGAGACTTGCCAGCTGTGAGACAGTCGAGTGTGACCCACCGCGACGGCGTGAACGTGTTAAGAAGGCATGTTGGTGATGTACCCGGATTTAGCTGTATAGTTTTTGGTTGTATATGATTCAATCGTTCAGAAAATATAGAACATTTCATTTTTCGCCCTAATGCTTTTCTATGGCAATTCAGACGATTTTTAAATTTCCATTTCTGGAAAGAAATGGCGTATATGATTAAAAGATTTAAATGGTAAATTATGGATGTTGAAATTTCAAAATAAGAGTTTTAAATTCCCATTAGCTTAGAATTTTGTCAATGCATTTCTCAAAATTTTTAAATTAGATATATAACTTTTGGTGTAATTTTATGCATGTGTTCCAATAATCTGAAACATTTTGTTTTATAAAATTATTTATTTGACCTGTTAAATATTTCATTATTTTTCCAATTTCTTTTCTCAGTTACCTACCAACAGCATTTCATAGTATGATTTTTGAAATCCTGAAACGTAACATGACATATTTTGCACTATAACTATGCGTAATTATAATTAAATTATGTTTTAAATTTTAAATTGTGTTTTTCAAAATTTTTTAGTATAACTATACTTTTTTTTTATTGTTCTTCAATTTCATCTTCTCATGAGTTAAAATTGTTTAAAAACATTTTTGTTTTAAAAATATATAACATAAAAGTCTATAAAAAAAAAAAGGGAAAACATTTAAAAAATCCCGACTACGAAAGATTAACCAGAAAGTCTGGCTGAGGTACAGAAAAGATTAGCTAATATTTCGTAATTTGGTCTAGAACATACGTTTGCATTAAATATGAACTCCCGATGTTAGTAACATTACGACTTTAAATTGAATGTGGATACTATTAACCCTTTTCAGCACAGAAAAATTCTGTTCGTAAAATGATAAAATGATTGACTGTCACCGGAGTTTACAACCACTTTTTTAGAAATTAAAAACTTGTTACTTTCGTTTTAAAAGCAAAATTTATTAAAATATTCTTGGTGCCGTTTGTAAGTTTGGAATTAAAATTAGGTGTGCCCGCAGTGGGACCACTGTGCCGGAAAGGCTTAGTGGGTTAACTATCATGCTGCCACTATTTTTGAATGAAAAATTTGCCTTGTTTTGTAACAGAAACTTTGACCCTTAAACAAAGCGATAATTATCTTTCAAAATTTGTGGTGGCAAATGTTTTTCAGCAAAACTGTTGACAACCCCTATGTTATAGTTTCAGCGGTTAATGTGTTAATTATATCGAAATAGGCTCGTAGGTGCCAAAGACTTTGGATTCATATTACCACTATTTTATGATATAAATGTTTTAAAAAATTAATCTTCTCTTTTCGGAAACTCATAGAATAACTTATTTTCTACTGATGAGTCCGAATAAGAAATGTTTAAACAGAAAATCCTAAATTTTATATCAATGGATTATTTCTTTTTAATTATATCAAATTGTTTGAAAATTGTCAACAAGGAATCTAGATACACAATACAATACAGAAAAATGCCTATCAACGAAAGGAAGTTTCAAACAAATTTCATATTTATATTTAAATCCTCTTTTCACGTGTGTGGCTCCAAAGACTAAGGAGACTCGACTGAAATAAAACGCAAGTTAAAGTTACAAATGCTTTAATAAATTAATGATCTACTAAACGATACTCTTAAAAATTTCGTACTCGCAAGTCCGATTTACACCTGATGTTTTAACACTTTGTGTAATTAAATATATTCTCTTCCCCAATGTCTTAAATCTCCAATATTAATATTTGATAATTTTAATAATGTCGTAATAAGTCGATTGAAGAAATATTATTTTCGTTAAATATATTTATTTTGCATTTAAATCATTAATATTATCTGTATGTCAGACATTGGAATTTGTAGACCCGAGGTCTTACGTATCACGTAGAAGCCTTTAAATAAATTATTATATGAAAATATTTTAGAGAAATGTATTTCAAAAATAAACTTTGAAAAATTTGTCCTTTAATTTATTTATTTGATTCGTATTAGAATGTAAAATTTTCGATTTAAACTAAAACAATTGTTTAATGACCCAGGCATAATTTGCCCTAAAGTTAAAACGCTTAACTAAATTACGTTGATTTTTTTTTTCGTTATTTACTGTACTCGAGTTTTCACTGATAAATGATTGTTTTAAAAGAAAGCGTGTTCAAAATATTAAACATTTTTTTCACAAAGTATATTTTCATGAAAGATGATGAAGAAAGATGAAAAAAATGAGCTTTTTTATAATCGATAGAAGTGAGACTTGGTAATATAAATGAGGGGCGCAGAAAAGGAAATTTGCAAAATGGAGAAGTAGGTTTGACTGTCTACGCTGTGGCTAAATTCGCACCCCCCCCCCCCCCCATGATATTTATGCTTTCAGAAAATTTCCAAATATTCTCTGAAAGTATTCTTTAAAATCCTATTCCGAATTAATTAATTTCTTCAGCATACACATAAATGAGCGTTTTTATTTTCGATTGATGTAAGACTTGGTAATATAAATAAGGGCGCAGAAATGGAAATTAGCAAAATGAGGAAGTAGGTCTGACTGTCTGCGAGTTAGCTCAGTTCAACCCCCCTTCCCCCGTGATATTTATGTTTTGAAATATCCATATATTCTATTAAAGTACTATCCTTTAAAATCCTATTCTGAGTTAAATTAATTTCTTCATAATTTCTTCTACATAACAAAAAAGATTATATTAAAGTATCCTTTAAAATCCTATTCTGCATTAAATTAATTTCTTCATAATTTCTTCATCATTAAAAAAAAAAAAAAAAAAAAAAAAAAAAATACAAAAAATGAAAAAAAAGAGCGTTTTTATTTTCGATTGAAGTGAGACTTGGTCAAGTCAAGTCAACGCGGTGCTAATATCAATTAGGGGCTTAGAAAAGGAAATTTGGAAAATGGAGAATTTAGGTCTGACTGTCTGCGCTGTGGTCAATTTGTATAATGACCCCATGATATTTATATTTTCAGAAAATATCCAAATATTCTCTTAAAGTACTATCCTTTAAAACCCTATTCTGTGTTAAATTAATTTCTTCATAATTTCTTCTATATAAACTAGTATGTTGTGGCCATCATAAAACTTTCTTCTATATAAATCACGTCAATTAAATCATTTAAATAGTACAAGAAATTACATGAATTTAGCACCAATTCATATCAAAGTATATCTGAATTTGAAGTTTGATGAAAATTCGTGCATTAGTTCTTGAGATAGAGCTACCGCGGTAATTCTGAAAAATGTAGCATAGCAGCGCCACCTGTTGAGCGATTTACACTAAAAATAAACAGCACTAAATGATATCAAGGTATACCTGAATCTGAAGTTTGTTGAATATCTAAGCGTTAGTTCTTGAGATAAAGCTATTGCGGAAATCGCAAAAAATACAGCATAGCAGCGCCACCTGTTGAGCGATTTACACCAAAAATTAAACAGCACTAATTTACACGTCAATTCATGTCAAGGACTAACTAAATCTGAAGTTGATGAAAATCCGCGCAATAGTTCTTGAGATACAGCTCTTGCGAAAATCTTGAAAATGCAGCACAGCAGCGCCACCTGTTGGGCGATTTACACCAAAAATTAAACAGCACTAATTTATATCAAGGACTAACGAAATCTGAAGTTTGAGGAAAATTCGTGCATTTTTTCTTGAGTTAGAGCTATTGCGATAATCATGAATAATGCAGCATAGCAGCGCCACCTGTTTGGCGATTTTCACAAAAAAGTAATCAGCACCAAACTATATCCTTGACTAACTGAATCTGAAGTTTTATGAAAATCCGTGCAGTAGTTCTTGAGATATAGCTATTGCAGAAATTGTGAAAAATGCCGCATAGCAGCGCCACCTGTTGGGCGATTTTCACCAAAAACTAATCAGGTCTAGTTTATATCAAGGTATAACTAAATAATAAGTTTTGTGAAATTCTGTGCATTAGTTCTTGAGATAGAGCGCCCACAAAATTTTTGTCACATACAGACTCACAGACAGAGTGACAGAGTGACAGAGTGATAGACAGACTCACAGACAGACATTTTCTAAAAACCATCAAATCGTGTTCTGGGCATTCTAAAACGTGTAAATCCGTCGAAAACCGGAAGTCGAAAACTTTCACGAATCCAATACTTTCTTCTTGTAAAGATAGAAGAAAGTAATAAAAATGAGCGTTTTTATTTTCAATTGAAGTGAGACTTGGTAATACAATTTAGGTGCGCAGAAAAAGAAATTTGAAAAATGGAGAATATATGTCTGACTGTTTGCTCTGTGGCTTAATTCGTATTATTCTCTCATCATATTTATATTTTGAGAAAATATCCAAATATTATCTTAAGGTATCCTTTAAAATCATTTTCTGAATTAATTTCTTCATTTAAATTGTAATTTAAAAATTTTTATTCTGAGTACATTGAAGAGTTATGCATCTTTCATTATCATAACTATTAACATCTTTAAAAACATTTTTTACATCATAATCACAGTCCAAATAAAGAGACCTTAATGCATTAGTAAAAAGTTTCGAAAAAAAAAATTCCATTCAATTTATACTAAGTTAAAGTTTTCAAAATGTAATTTTGCTCAGAATAAAATCAATATATGTTATAGAATTCAACATGAAACCATAACACATGCTAAGAGTTATATTGAAATTAAAAATAAATAAATAGATAAACCTCCTCCTAATGTTAAAGAATTCAAAAAATTCCTAGGTTCCATTAATGATTACCAAAAAGTCATAGATAAATATATAGAACTAAAGTAGAATCTCAATATACAGGGTGTCTCAAATGTCCCTGACACATTTTAAAATTCAATATAAAGTCAAGTAATTGTCGTACAGGAGTGCGGTTTGGACTAAAATACTTCTCACGATGAAATGTTTTCTTCAAGCAGATGAAAATAATTAGTTCCAAACTTCGATCATAGATGGAGTCACAGGTCAATATATTTGGCTCAAACATGCGTTTTTTTCTGATTTTCAGATTAGTTTTGACGCTGTGACACAGAAATGACGTGCGAAAAAGCTAATTGCGTAGGATGGTACTTCGAAACCAAATCCATCATTAGTGTTCAAAGGAAATTTCGTGCCAAGTGAAAAAAAAAAAAAAAAAAAAAAAAACTCTCTATCTCGAAACAGTATTTTGAACTGGCATGGGAAATTTTTGTGGCTCGAGCTACAAAGTGTGCACACATTGAACTGTGCTAATGGACTGCACAAAATTATTGCTCTGTAACTGCTTTTGAAAATAAAATGATGTGTAACTGATTGTCTTGAGTTATTGATGATTCTTTACACTGTTGCAGATTGGAGACTTTTTAAATTCAAATTATTTGACTGTCACCACTTTTTTAAAATAGTATAATTCGCCATATTTTTGAGAATTTTTAATCTGTTTTTACATAAGCCGAATATTTTTATTTGAAAAAAAAAGCGGTGACAATCAAACAAGCTGAATTAAAAATGTGCCCAATCTGGCAACACTGCTTCTTTCGGATAATTTAAGGTACAGCGCTATCTATGGGCGAAGTTCAAAACTAATTTATTTATTCGCTTGATGAAAACTTTTCATCCTGAAAAACATTTTGGACCTATCCTCACTCCTATAGGACAATTATTTGCTTTTATATTTAATTTTAAAATGTGTGAGGGGCTTTTGGCACCCAGTATTATTATAGAAAATACACTTTGAAAGTGGGATTCAAATTTGAAAATTCTTTTCAAAACTTGAAAAATATTTTAATTGATAAACCAGTTCTTAATTTTGTTTTCTCCATTTGTTTTACTTACATTTCCTACATTACTACCTTTTTTTAAAAAACACGTAACTAAATTTTGTATTGTGATATCTAAGGGAGAAATTCTCGCATTAACATTATCATGCTTGAATTATCTTAAACTATTGAAAAATATATTTTGAACTTAAAATAAATTTAACATTGATTAGTAAAGAAAGAATAAATTAAATTTTTAACAAGTCATATAAATTATTTCGTAAAAACAAAAACAAAAAAAATCCATTTAAAATTATTTAATGGAATTTTTAAAAAAATACATACATTGTACAACTAAAATATATATACCAAGTGCTTTCGAACATCTGACGTGCTCGTCATCTAGGTTAAAATCGTTCTCGTTTAACCCCTTCGGGACGAGGGTGTTTTACAGTATTTTTAATCTTTTATTACCGATTTTTAAAAGCAGAAATTTTTGCGTCTTACAACCGGGAAAATGCTTGGATTAAATAAGGCAAAATTTACAATAAATTTTACTGGTGAGAATATTCTGGTGAGAGCACCTTACGCGGTACGTATACGGGTCGCTCGCCCCCAAAGGGTTGAAAAACGCAAAGCTGTTTTATTTTAATACTTACATTGTACAACTAAAACATCTAAACCAAGTAATTTCGAGCATCTGACGTGCTCATCATCTGGGTTGAAATCGTTTAATAGATTTTAATCCAGATGCTTAACACGTCAGATGCTCGAAAGTATTTGCTTTAAATATTTTAGTTGTACAATGTATGTATTTTAACGAAACACCTTTAAATAATTTTAAATGAATTTTTTTTAGGAAATATTTTGTATGACTTGTCATGATAAGGTGAATTAAGGATGCAAGAAACTTGTTATACTTTATATCATTTTCACTTAGTTAATTTTTAACATTCTTTAATTTATTACAAATCAAACCCTTACATGAAATATAAAACACATTTTTATCAGATTTTAAGCAGTTTTTGTAATAATTTTAAATGGAATGTATTAACACAAAATAAAAATAAACATTTTTGCTGATATTGTCGTTTAGAATAAAGGACAGAAGTTCTTTGAGACAATTTTCGCTGATGTAGCACCGTGAAAAATTTGTCAAAGGCAAATTTTTTAAATGAATGTTTAAATAGATAAACTTTATGCCGTCTATTTCTGTACTTCAAAAGCATTATTGACCTTCATATTAGGTTTTTATGTAACAAATGAGTAAAATTTATAGTTGACCAATTATCTGATGATTGTTTTTCAATAAAATAGATAAAAGTTCTGCATCTATTGCTTTATTTCAAAAGCATTATTGAACTTCATCTTAGGTTTTTATGTAACAAATGAGTAAAATTTATATACAGTGTGTCCACGTATAACCTGACCGACCTTTATTTTCGCAATCGTTGGTCCTAGATGCATACTTCCAATTACAAAAATGGTTTAAATAAGGTAAAGAATTATTTTTAAAGCGATTTGGGTCAAGAAAAATATTTCTTAAAAAGTTACGAAATTGAAATTTTTATATGGTCCCCCATTCCTATAAGTTATATTTAGTAAAATTTTCCCGTTACTCTGACAAATAAGATAAAAAAAATCCCGTTATTCTACGATTAAAATTGGCCGAGTAATAGCTGTTTAAAGTGGGAGCATATTTTTGCTGGAAATTAGGGGTCATTTACAAATTTAGTAGAAATATATTTCGTCAGACATATTAAAAAGTGTTTCAGAGTAAAATTAACATCGCAATATAAATTTGAAATCTTTAATCATTCTGACATATTAATGCAAAATATACAAATTGTAATAAACATATAAAAAAACAGAATTTTTATTAAATAAAATGATGAAAATTAACAACTTCAATTCTTTACAAAATGATGCATATTTTGAAATGTTATTAGATTACATTAGCCTGTAAAAGTTGGGTTATGTCATGTTTTTTTTTTTTTTTTTTTTGCTTTTGTTGATTAATTCTTATGTATTCAGTACCACTGAATCCGAAATTGAATTTTATTTTTTACCATCACATAAAGATTTTTTGCAAATCGTAAATTGAAAAAGAAAAAGAAAAAAAAAAAGCTAAAATTTGATACTATAAAATAGATGTGATGGTTGTGTTTTTAGGTTTTGAAAATTGATTCTTACGTATTTTTTAGCGCTGAATCCGAAAAGGACCTTCATTTTAAACCAGCACGTCAGGATTTTTCTGAAATCGCAAATTTCAAAGTTAAAATTGATCCGCCCTCCCGCTGTTTAGCTATAAGAAACCCAGTATAAGCCAAAAAATTAAATAAATTATTGAATTAAATAAAATTAAACTGAATAAAAAAGTCTTGCATCTATTTTATAGTATCAGATTTTTCGCTATTTTTTAATCTTGAAATTTACGATTTGCGAAAAATTCTGACATGATGGTTAAATGTGAAGGTAATTTTTTTATTCAGCGTTAGAAAATACATGAAACACAATTATAAAAGTTAAAAAACGCAACCATCGCAGAATTATGCTATCTAATCTAAAACTCATTCTTAAACTTGTTAACGGTAATCTATCCAATTTTTTTTTGTGTTATCCTCTAATATAAGTATGTATAAGGTGGCAAGCGTCGAAAATCATAATAATATTACATTGCCATCGAATTTAAGTCAGTATGTAAAATTAAACTTCGATCGGACATTTGAAAGGGAGTTAAAGTTCAAGTACAAATTTTAAACGATAAAGACGATCGTTGCAAATTAAGTAAAGCCTTAAGAAAGTAGCATAATTTTTGTTAAAAGAAATCATAGCCTCAAATCCTTACAAAATAAAACATATGTTAAAATACAATTATTTTAACTAATCTGAAACTTAACTGATAAAAGTTAACTCAATCTTAATAGTTTGATGATTTCTTTCAAAGCTCAGATACCTTGAAATAAGTTTAAGTACTTTATATACGACCCCTGAAAGCATGGCCGAAATCATCTGTTTTGAGATGCAAAAAAGCGGTATATGTCATGCATTTCAAAATTTAATAACTCGGTCAATTTTAATGTTAGGAGAATGGGACTTTTTTTTGTCTTACTTGTTAGTGTCACTGTAAATTTTTACTAAATATCACTTATAGGACCGGGGAACCGTATAAAAATTTTAATTTCGTAATTTTTTAAGAAATTTTTTCTTGACCCAAATCGCTTTAAAAATAATTCTTTACCTTATTTAAACTATTTTTGTAATTGGAATTATGCATCTAGGACCAACGGTTGCGAAAATAAAGGTCGGTCAGGTTATACGTGGACACACTGTATAAACAATTATCTGAGGATTGTTTTTTATATATAATGCACGACAGGAATAAAATGTTAGCTATATGCTCTTCGCACTGCAAATAGAGGCGTCTTAAATTAAGACACATATGTGACTGAAAAAGAATTTCAGACACTTAAGTGTCTGAATCTAAAAATTCAGTCACAATAGATGTCTTAATTTAAAACACCTAAGTGTCTTACTATGATCATAGTGCACACGAACTGATAAAAGCGTCTAAAAAATCTGCAAGTGTCTAATTTTAAGACACTTTGTAACTCCGCTCCGCATTCACCAGGGGGCACTCTCAGTTGCGCATGCGTCTTCCTTTCGAACTCGATGTTCGTTTGTAATTCAAACTGAATGTTTGTTTTTATGTACACGTACATTTTAACTAATAATTTATTTTGACTTGATTGTTTTTGTGGAATGTGAAGTTCCGGGATTTAATTTCTATCGACATAGTGGTACTCCGTATTAATATTTATCTATAACACTAATATAGTGTTCTTCATCTAGTCAAATTTGTAAAGAGAACTGTTCTCTGGCGGGCTATGTTTTCAGGAGGGAAATTTTCCATTCTTTTAACAGAGCTAGCCGGATGTGCAAGGGGATTTTATTTTTTAAATATCAAAATCTGCCTAACTAACGGATACTAACGTAGCCTCCAATCCGGACGTCCTCTGGGCGAATGTGCTTTTGGAATAATCAGACCTTTTCCCAGGTAAGTGGGATCTTAACCATGTATTTAAAACTCTCTGTGAATGTTTTCTCTTTAAATGGAGACTTCACACGAGTCTATAGCTTTATTAGTTCCTGAGTTATGCCAAAATATGTTCAAAGCATTTTGCCTATGGTATTTCCATCTTAAAATTTTATTTTGCTAATATTTAAATTTCTACTCTTCAAATCATCTGCAATCATATTTCTGTATTATTTTCTATCCAATGTTATCTTTAAAATAAATTTTGGTGTGTCTGCATGGTGTATATTAGCGGTTACTGAATTTATTAATTTTACACCTTCCTAAGCCTTTTATTATGTAGTCATTACTTTAAAAATCGCAGTGACATCGCCTGTTGATTGGCTCATACTTCTTAATTACCATCAAGACTACCTTAATAGTATTTTTTTGGTGTAATTATTACTCTGAAGTACCCTTTTTAATTATTTATTTATGTATACAATACTTTTATATGCCTTTAATGCGGCAGCATTTGTAATGTTTACAACGATTTTTACATTTCCGATAGATTTATTATGTGTTATGTACTGGAATTCAAAAGCTTTTATAGTAAACATTCCTATTAATAGCTGCTTTTATTTATTATATATGCTTTTCTGGTCTAATGAAGTTTTCTTCTGCCTCATGGTGTGTACATCATAAATTTAAAAAAAGAATATAGTTCGAAAATCCTTCCATTCATCCATATCATTGATACATAATACAGCGAATTATTTGTGTTCATTTATTTATTTTAAATTGTTTTGACTGATAAAACTCATTAAATCTGGTCATTCTAATTAAAGGATTCTCTGTTTTTCCCTTTTCTATAATTTTAGTGTTTCCGAGTGTTTTAGAAATATCCCATTTGCTATACTGAAAATAGTCAGCATATAATCTTTTTAAATTTTCAACATCAATGACTCAAAACTCAAAACCACAGCTTCACGATTTGATTGTTTGAACCACCGCCCTCTGAATACTAGGCCTGAGCGCTTGACCAAAAATGGCTGCTGCCGAAGGCGGATTTTTTTCAGCGTGTGTACGGTCCCTTAAATATTCCTACCAATAATTTTTTGAAGTTTTTCCCGCTTCATTTTTCTGAAAATAAACAAGGTAGAGAAATCTTTTACAAAATACTGGTGTCTACATTTAAGGGACCGTATCTACGCTAAAAGAAATCCGCCTTCGGCAGCCGCCATTTTTGTGTGAGCGCTCAGGCCTAGTATTCAGAGGGCGGTGGTTTGAACGGAAATTGACGTCATTGTGTAGACGTTGAAGCAGAAAAATTTGTTGATGTCAACAAATCTTATTTAATGAATTAGAAAAAGGATATCGCCTTATCTCTAGTTCACTTTGTTAAAACTTTAATGATTATTTTTAGATTCTTAAATTCATGCAGAGGTGCCAAGTTCGCACTAATCTTCCGTAATGCGTGGATTAATTTAACCCAGTTTAACAACGTTTCGAACCAGAAAAATTATTTGATGAATCTTTATTTATTTAATTCCAGTTTTTTACGCAGAAGTTATTCAATTTCATCTCTGAAAAAAAATTCTGGTGTGAAATGTATTAAACCAGGGTTAAATTAACTCACATATTACGGAGGATTAGTGGCAACTTGGCACCTCTGTTCATGTAATTATGTACCGTTAACGTAACTGCAAGAATGCGGTAAAAATATACCGATCATGGAACTATTAATAAAGAGGAACTGACATATCCTTAAAATAGTGAAGCTTCAACTGCAACCGCTATCAAAGGGGTTGTTTATCGACGGTGGAAACTCCCACCAGTAGGTTTATATAGATATTTTAAACTTATTTAAACGCCTTATTTTTACAAAATTTCAGTCATAAATAGTGGTAGAAACAAATTTTCATTTTTACTGGTAGGAGTTTTCTTTGGTGGTAGTTAGGCCCTGAGTTTCCGCCATATTGTGACAACCATGGATACAAACTGACAGTTTTATAAGGCATACTGACACCGGTAAAAACAAATAGAAATTTTTGTGACATTTTTGAAAAAAAATTCCATGAATAAGACGCTTCTTTAAGGCGAAATCTTCTATTCAATTTTACTGGTGGGATGCTTGACCTATCGGTAGTCAGAAACTGAAGAACGGATTTTAAAAAAGCAGCCGCCATATTGTGACAACCTCCTCAGTTACTTCACTCGCAACTGGTAGACAATACACTCTATGCCTCCTCCTTTTTATTCATAACTCCATTATACAGATATATTTCATTTGAAATAATTATATAAAATTGATTTTTTGATTATTTTTAGTAAAGTAATTTGAAATTAAAAATGAATACAAAGTAAAGAAGTAGAATTTTATAAAATATTTACTTCATATAGCTAGATTTTGCACTTAAAATTGACATGTAAATTTATCGAATCATAATACAGGGTTGGACTTTTTCCAGAAGGAGGGCCTGATTAAAGCATGGGGAAACTGGGCAGCCCCCCCCCCCCCCCTACGATTTTAAGTGCTCCAAATTCGATATGGAATTTTTTTTAAGCTTATATTTTAAATGTGTTTCGACATTGTTTTGATTATAATCAGCATTTTGAACTTTAAAAGTAGTATTAGATTAAAAACTAAATAAAAAAATAAATACAGTAAAAACTCTCAATCGCGGCCACCTCGCGAATTGAACGCGTTTTGGAACGTTGAATTTGACTGCTATTCTATTGTGTTCGCTTTTATGAAGTAAAAAAAAAAAAAAAAAAAAAAAAAAATGTATTTATCTTTAAAAAGGTCAGTGTTTGCTGAAGAAAATCGTCCTATGAAAGTTTTGTTGTAAAATCTCCATAACGGACACTCCTATAAAGAGGACACAACTATTTAAGAAACACATTTTTCATTAACAACATGCACATATTTTATAATTTTTTACCTCAGAAAAACAGACACCTCCGAATGGCGAACAAATTCCACGGTTCTAAGGTGCCTACTATTGAGAGGTTTTACTGTATTGCGACAAATATTTAAATTTTTAATCTTATTCTACTCTATAAATTCAAAATATTGATTATAATCAGTACAATGTCGAAAAAGATTTCAATTATCAGCTTTACGAAAATTGCATACCATATTTTGGAGCCCCTAAAATCAGGCTGTGTGTGTGTGTGGGGGGGCAGAATAATGGCCATATATTTTTCCAGGATCAACGTGGTCAAACATGGCTACGTATAATGCTTTAAAAAAAGGGTTGCGATGCAGACGTTTGAAGTGTCTAAAATTCAGACGCAAAAAGTGTCTGAAAAAATTCAGACATTTTAAAATGTCTGAAAATTGAACACTCCGTTTCAGACACTTAAGTGTCTGAATTTAAGACATTTCGATTTACAGTGCGAGTCGCTATAATTCTGCGTTTATTTTAACACATAAAATAGGAACTTATTTTTCTCTTTAAAATTGAAATATTTCCTTTCACACCACTTTTTCAGAATAGAAATTTCATGCTATTTTATCGCGGAATTTTTGTTATCAAAGAAAGCGAAAATTTCTTTTCACAATTACTGGTGTACAAACAACAAACATAGTGTTACCCTGAGGCAACTCTAGGCTTTAAAGGGTTAACGCAATGGTACCGGAATATTCGACCTAATTTATTAGCAAATAAATTAATGCATTTTTCGTGTATATAATAAACCTAATCTTTTGACTGCAAAACACTGCTGCCCATGGTACATTTAGGTTTTTTGAAGCAATTCACCCACCAGAGCTTAAAGGGTTAAAAATAGTTTTTTATTTTTTGTTCAATTATGTTTATCTGCACAGAAAATCCCAATAAAATAAATAACTAAATAAGTAACAAAATATTTATTTTAAAATCATCTACTAATTTTTTGCCCAACATGTATCTTTCTTTATAACGACTTTTTTAAACGCACACTTGCTCTCTCAAAACTAGCCGAACTCAAAGTATTTATGGCTAGCCAATCATTAAAACCCCTAACTTGTTAAAAATACTCCAGACAAGTACTTGTGTTAAAAGAAATAATCACTCTTTTTAATTTACATGAAACACCAAAGTTAGTCTAGGTAATAAATTATCATATTCGTAAATAAATAATTATTCTATGTTTTAATCCCATTACAAATATTATCTTTCTCGATACATAATAATAAAAATTATTAGATTATCGGCCGGCTTAACTAAATATTTTGAAAATACCTTACAACATTTACCCTCAACTTTAAGTCTGATGAGTACACATTGTGCGCATTTTCAATTTATACACCAAGTCCGCTCTGAAATTGAGATACCTTCTGTAGCGTACGCCTTCGTAATTAAAAGTAAATAAGTGAAGAGATGAGGAAAATTGGCAGAATCAGTAATTAAAATCAAATAGAACGTATGAAGTTACCCAGAGAAGAAAAACAGAATAACTTTTAATATTTGACAAAGGTGAAATGTTTGACTTTATTAAATAAAAATTATTAAAAGGAACGAATTCGATACGCTTTAAATTTTTTTTTGTTTCCATTTTTGAGCAACATTTTTTATGTTCAGTCATTAGTCTTACACATGAAAAATTGTTTTGGAAATTTTATAAGGTAATTTTCTCCTATCTGTCCATTTTATTTAAATAATAGCTGTATACCATTGAATAAATTAAAATAAACCTTTTTTGCAATTTTTTATATTTTAATAAAAATATCTTATTTTTAATAGTCGATTACTAGTGTGTAATTAAAACTGTTTTGCCTACGTTTCAGATGTTTTATAATTTTAATTTCTGCAATGTGTTTTTATAAATTGTCAGGAATTTATTACTGTTCATAAATCCATGCAATATTCCTGTACACATTAGAATTTTCAACAAGTATGATACCAATATTACAGATTAGAATCTTTTCGAGAATAATTTTTTTTAAATTAAAAAAATTTCTGAGATTAATTGAAGAAATTTTAATAATTTTCTGCGATTAATAAGACGAAAATCTCTATTTGAAAATTGTGGATTGAGCTGTAAGCACCATGTCTATGTCAAGTATACATCAAAGGCTAATTATCACTGTATGCAGAGCGTTCAAAACTTCAGGATTGTGAGTACCACTATTTCTGAACTTAAATTTTCTTTTTTTAACGAAATAAATTTGCGATTCAATAAGACGAAGATTATTAATCGGAAATAGTTATACTCGGAATGCTTGAAAGCTATGCTGTATGTATAAAGTTTTTTCAAATATTCAACTGAAATTATTCTAACAAACATTTTACAAAATTATATCTAAAACTATGAAATATACTTGCTGTATTTCACAAATTTACCAAATTATGTGCGGTAGAGTACACATACTAAAGTAATTAGGTAATCCTTGTTTCAAAAATGAAATTTTTGTTCTTATAAGGAGTAAATGTATTTTTTTTTTTTTTGGAATAATATTTGAATGCACACTGAAAAAATACCAGCATGTCTTATGGAATGAAAAATGTTTATGTAAAATTCAAATTATATCCCCTGACGACACCCTATTTGCATTTAATTCATACTATATTTTCAGTAAGGCTTTAATAATCACAATTAAGCTTACGTTAATAGAATGAAACTATATAAAATGATAAATTCAAAAACACTTCTAAAGTCTTATTGAATTTCATAAATTTACAAAATATGACTGGCATCGTAACAAAATAATTATGCAATCTTTTATTATTACTTTGAAAGAAAATTACAAGATCGCATTTTCATTCTTAATTAAAAGAAAAATAAAATTTTTATTAGAATAATTTTTGAATGTACGATGAAAAATTATCAGCATCTTTTATGGAATAATATTTACCTAAAATTCAAATTGTGTCCGTTGACGCCAGCATATTTTCAGTTAATTTGTATGATTCCTATTATCAGTATGGCTTTAATAATCATAAGTGAGCTTACTTTAATAGAATGAAAGTGGATAAAATGATAAATTCAAAATACCCCTATTCTGTCGATAAGCAAACATACAAAAATTGTACGGAAATCAACTATTTCCCCTGACAAAAATCATTTATTAAATTCTGTAGGATAAAACATTATTTTCATATCGAAATAGTATTACCATTTTTATTTCATTGTCGTTATTTAGGATACTATTTCGTTTGCAACGATCAGAAAAACAAATATTGGTTTTCTATTATGATTTTTTATCCTTTTTTATATTATTATATATCCAATAGTTTCTTTATTTATATGTGGTTTATGGGGGTTTTCTTCTATTGATTTGGATATACTTATGCTGAATATTTTTGTTAGATGATTTTTGGTTTAGATATGCTTCGATTTTGATTTGGTTTTCATTTTCGTTATCTTCCTTGCATCAAGGAACATGTATTCGGTAACATTTGAAACGGAGTTTTTTGAGTATTATGCTTTATATGTAAATATATTTATTGAAAGTAATATACACATCGTATAGTATTATCTTATTTAAGAAAACATAAGTTTTACTTCATGTAGCAAATGATTTTATCAAGAGTTATTAGTGCTATGAATGGAAATTTTCTACACAAAGCCATTAGTTTAAATTTTTAAGATTGACGGAAATTTTAGATGAAGACTTTTGTTATAATTCATCCAACCGCAATCATCGCATCGACGTCATAAAGTGGTCAAACTGATCTTATGTTTTTCACAGCGTGCGAGAACTATCCGCTAGATATCCACAGGCTACAGAAATCGAAAAAAAAATAACGATATAAATTAAAACAACCATCTACAACGATAGAGTGTATAACATAATGTCCAGTTTAGTTGGTTAATGAAGGCTTTATTGTAATCTATACAACGGCAATCATCCTATGGACGTAAAGAGGTCCAACAGATATTATGTATTTTATAGCGTGTGAAAACTATCCGCTAGATATCCAGGGACTATAAAAATCGAATTACTCAACTGTATTCTCAATAGAAAAGACAATGAATCCGTTCAACGGACGCAGGATATGCAATAGTCTTCTTTGTCTTTTTAATTATTATTCATTTGTTATTATTTCCGTATTCTTTCAACTTCTAATCGTTCAAAAGTTTCATAAAATGTCATTCGCAGGATATCTACAGTTGTGACAATTTGACATCCAGCGGATATTATTTGAATGTCTAACGGACAATTTCCACTAGCCTGAAAATACCGGTTATCCTTCAAATGATATTCTCTGAATTTTTTTAGGATGTTATCATGTTGTTTAATGTATGTTGTCTATTGTTATGTTGTCTAATATGCTGTGTCTGTCACAAAGCTTTCTTCTGTATCATTCTAACGCAATGTGATGCACGAAAATTGAATCCGCGTGAATTCCAGAACACCCTGTTAACAGACACAGGCACACTGAATACATGATCTTTGCATTTGCTTATTTATTTAAATAATTTATTTGTAAATATGTTAGCAATAGTTATAAAAATGTTTCTGTCTCTATATGCTGATTTGATATCCTGTATATTAACGATACAAATTTTGCATCAATTTTTAATAATAAGCTCCACCCATGGGTGTTATTCGCGCATGCGTCTCTTATCAACAAGTCGACTTCTTTATTCATATTTACGTATGAAATTAATGACAGTAGTGATTCTTACTGATATATTTATATGCACAATATATCATCTATACAAGTATAAATATTATGTATACTTCTTAGAATAATTTTAACACTATGTAACACCCATAGTGGAGTTACATATATGCAAAACGCGTAACTTGGCATGGCCGGGGTGAAATGTGTAAAATAACACAGTTGTACCGGTACAGCTATGAATTCAAATTATTGTCTATATCTTTTAATTTAACATGGGGTTACGATGATCAGTATAAAAACAAAAACCCACAGTAGCGTCCCTTGTTGGAAACTCAAATCCTCTGTTAGATTAACATAGATATTTTGAGTTAATGATATACAAATTTTAAATTTTATGGAATCATATATAATATACAACTTTTAAATTTTATGCAATTACATGCAATATAAAAAGAGATATAATCTAATATTCGTTACAAAAGAAAAAAAAAATAGTACAGCAAAGGCCACGGTAAAAAGCTCAAAACCAAAACTGATTAAGCATTTATAATAAAAATCTTTTCGTAGGTGTCAAGATATAGCTATCGTGATAACAACGGCAAACACGTTACAGCAGATCCACTTGTTGGATGATATATGTCAATATCCTATCAGCATCAATTTATGTTAAATTATAATAAGAAGATTTGTAGACATCCATAAATTAGTTCCTGAAACACAGTGCCCACAAAAAAGTGTAACACACGTACAGAAAGATACCAGACAGATTAGAGAGAAATCCAAGAAAGAGGCTCAAAAAATAGTCCAGTCGTTTTCAAGACATCCCAAAACAAGTAAATCGATCAAAAATCAAATTCGAAAAAAATCGCGCGGAGTTACATATATGCAAAACGCGTAATTTAGCATGACCGGGGTGAAATGTGCAAAATAACACAGTTGTACCGCTACAGCTATGAATTCGAATTATTGTCTATATATTTTAATTTAACATGGGGTTAAAATGAACAGTATAAAAACAAAAACCCACAATAGCATCCCTTGTTGGGAATTCAAAGCCTATATTGGATTAACATAGATATTTTGAGTTAATAATATAAAAATATTAAATTTTATGCAATTACATATGATATAAAACTTTTAAATTTTATGCAATTACATGCAATATAAAAAGAGACATAATCTAATATTCGCCACAAAAAAAAAAAAAAAAAAAAAAAAAAAAAAAAAAAAAAAAAGGTACAGCAACGGCCACGGTAAAAAGTTCAAAACCAAAATTGATTAAGCATTCATAATAAGAATCTTAAGTATTAAGTTTGGACCAATTCCATTTCGTAGGTGTCAAGATATAGCTATAGTGCTAATAACGGAAAACACGTCACAACAGATTCACTTGTTGGACGATATATGTCAATATCCTATCAGCATCAATTTGTGTTAAATTATAATAAGATTTGTAGACATCCATGAATTAGTTCCTGAGACACAGTGCCCACAAAAAAGTGTAACACACGTACAGAAAGATACCAGACAGGCAGACAGGTAGAGATACATCCAAGAAAGAGGTTCAAAAAATAGTACAATCGTTTTTAAGGCATCCCAAAACAAGTAAATCGTTCAAAAATCAAATTCGAAAAAAATCACGAAGACTACAAATTTCTTCATATGAAAATATGGAAAGTAAAAATCATCTTTGTGTTGTTCACATTAACTGCTTATTTACTATCACTTTCTTACAGTTATAAAAAAAGAAGGTGTAATTTCATGACGGCAAACATATAATTAATAACTTGAATTGGAAAGACGCGTGTGTTCAAAAAAGTTTTTTTAGAGCATTGCCCAGTAGCTGTCGCCAGCGAAAATACTATATATTATAAAGCACTTTTTTTTCATTAGTTCCTTAAGTGTATGCATGGGAGGGTTTCTTAGGCGAGAAAAGTCAACGGTATAATTATTTCCCGATAAAATATATTATGTAAGGTCTTGAATTGGAAAGATGCGTGCGTAATGTTTTTTTCAGTATTTTTCCATAATTTTGCTTGGTTAATAAATGATATAATAATTTGTCTTCTTGAAAACTCAAATATACCGCTTTTACTATTTTATACTCAGCTTAATAAATGATAGTGATGATGCATGTCATAAATTTTAGATAAAAATGGACTGAAATAAAATGTTTTCAAAAGTCAAAATTTATTTTATCATCTGCTCAGAGACTGAAAAATATAAATTTTTCTTCCTGTAAAGTCTAGACTTCCTTTTTTCAAATCAACGTTAGATTATACCAAATTTCTACAGAAAATGTGCGATTGATATTGGGAAAAAATATCCAGCTGGTGACGATCAACTATTATAAGGACAAGAAATCATAAGCCGAAGATTACCGTTCGGAAATAGTGGTAACAAAGTAGTCGTGACTTTTCCTATCACTCAATAGTAAGACAAAAATACGTAATTCCATCATGTTAAAGGATTTTTCGTTTTTCATTATGACATAATATCTTCGGTACCGAGTCAAACTATCCAATATGAAAACGTTGTTGCCAGTGGGCTACTTTTTAAAATTCTATATTCCCTTGTTTTCGATTTAATTAATATATCATTAAATAAGGCGAATTTTACTATTTCAAAAAAGTGCTGCCAATCAAGAAATCTGAATTGAAAAAAAAAGTAGTCTATTCGCAACACTGTTTTCATATTGGATAGTTTGAGAGGGTACCGACGAGTACCTCCAATTACCGTCAGTTTGTATTCAGTAAGGAATAATGATATAAATTCATTAAATTGTAAACAATGCAGTTACATCTGCCACACTTTACATAAAAAATACATTTTTTTTGTTCTAACAAATATAAAAATGATAAGATAGTTTAAACCTTTCAGGGGCAAGCAATTGTGATGCTGTAATGTTGAATTCACACCGCAATTTTCGAAAAACAAATTGTTTAAAAATTAAGAAAAGCAATTTAACAACCTTTTTTTCCACCAAAGTAATAAAAGTAAAATATCATTAAATATTTCTGGTGTAAACTTGATTAAAATTAGGCGGGATATAATATATCACATTGCCCCTCAAGGGATGAAGATAATATCTCGGAGAATTGTCTCTTCTTAATGTTTCTTCATCGTATTTTTTAATGTACAGTTGAAAAAAAAAATAACCTGTCATGCTATTTTATCAAGGAATTACTTCAGGGTGATTTGAAGGCATCATTCGACTTAGGAGCTGTGTCTACCTTTCAAATGTGAGTAATTTTTTTTTTTCCATCTACATGTTAACATTTTTGTCAATTTTTATGTTTCAAATCATAACACTTTCTTTGCACAATTTATTTCACTTCCTTCGATCACTGCTGCCCAGAATTGGCACAATATTTTTACTTTTTCTTAAATCTTTATAAAGTTAAAAGAAAATATGTTAATTTTTTTTTTTTAATTTTAAAAATAAAATTCGGAAAATTACCGAGAATGTTTCAATTAGTTACCAGAAATTCCAATTATAAAAAAAAACACTTTATGCAGAAGGAAATTCTATATTATATTCAGATTTCTTTTATAAATATTTTTTATTTTCGCGGATGTCATGAAAAATAGAGGTTGTCCCTTTACGCCATTAACCCGGGGGAAGTCGTGCATTAATAGGGTATGAACGGTTTATAGATTGTCACCAATAAATGCAATTAATAATTGTAACCTTATTTAGTGGGAGACAATTGTTACAAATTATGCGTCAAAGATTACTTTTCGTAAAATAGTGGTGGCAATTGTAAAAACCGTACGCACCCTGGGTATGTCATACCCCACGCAACGCCTCCCGGGCTAAACAGTAAAATATCTCTATAGCAGGGCTGGCAAACAATACATGAATTCAACAATAAAAATGGGGAATAATAAAATATTTTCAAGATAAATCGCGCATTTCATATTAGAAATCTCAACAGTATAAATGGCTATCAACAAAATAGTTAGTACTTTTATCTCTGTGCTATCAGATATGCGTATTTTCCGTTCAAAAGAATCTTATATGAGCTAAAATATTGTTACTTTGTTGCATATGGTGAATCATAAAAGATAAATCAAAAGATATCAAGGTAGCTAACCTTTTATTATAAATAGCTGGATACCGCTACAATCATTAATAGTAATAAAGAAAAAATGCATGCACTTCAGCCCAAAATAATGAACTTCTTCACGAAATGGCCGGAAGCATATCTCAGATCTGATCAAGAGAACCAAAGCTTGGCAATGACAAAATGATAATGGATAAAATGGTATACCGATAAGGCATATCCTTTTTACTACAGCGTCACGAGAATGATGAATTATATTTATGACTCAACTTTAAGGTCTCTGGACAGTTATGACGGAGGTGAAAAGAATGATTATACTAACAAGTTTGATTTTGATTAATTGTTTGATATATTAATCTGATTTAGCCTAAATGAAAAAAGTTAAAAATTTCTTTCACATCGTGCTTATGTTAATTATAAATGCACGAAAACTATCTCCGATACTCGTTAGACATAGATATTAATGCATTATAGACTGATCATTAGTATTTACTTTTTAATGTCCAGACGTTTCAGATTTGATACAAGTATATTAGATTTTTTCTCTTTTTTGTCTAATGACAAGTTAGGAATAGTTAATACTTGTCTAAATGTCAACAATTTGAATATTTATGAAGGATTTTTAAACATCTGCTTTGGTTTTTATACATGATAGTGATGATAAATGATTTATGTTATGATAATGTCGATTATTCAATGAAATAAAATGATTTTGAAAGGTGTTATTGTCGTTTCTTGGAATGTACCATGGCACTTTTCCGTGTGAGAAGGGTTGCCAGAAGTTTAGAGAAGTTGGATCCTGTCCAGACGACCGGGTTCTTCTCCAGTTAGGTACCCTAGAGGCTAGAAACTCAAGTCCCACACATTGCAATATTTTAATAGTCAAGCTTAACTTAATTAAATTCTAAAAATTATAACTTACCCAACAAATAACTAATTTTGATAGTAAAATGTAAACTTTGACCAATTACACGCACTTTAAAAAAATATCTCTGACTCGAACGAAATTTTCCGATGAATATATCACTAACCCCTTGAACGGCGGTGGGTCATTTTTGTACCACTTAATTTCAATCCCCAAATGCCACATTGGCACCAGAAATTTGGAATAAAAATTTTCCTATTATTAATTACGTAAAGAAACGCTTTTACTTAGTTTTAAAAAAATGTGTTCGTAAATTCTGCTGTCATTCAATCGTTTTATCATTTTACTAATAGAAGTACTTTAAGACCCCTCGAAAGGGTTAACACTTTAAGCGCGAGGCCCGCCACAGGTGGCTGACAGCGAACTTTCCGTTTAAAACGCGTCATTCACCGATGGCTGATATCTAAAATATGTTACAAAACTGAAAAAATATACATTGTTTTAAATAATTACTGAACAAATATTTAAAATTTACTTACCTTTTATTTATTACAGGATTATACTTTTTAAAAAATTACTTTAAACATTGTATATTTTCAGTGCTTAAGTGTCAGTCATCGTGGCACTCAACGTGTTAATGACAAACATATCCGCTTTGCTTAGCCACATTTCCTCGAAAATTCAGAAAATTTAGCCACATTTCCTCGAAAATTCAGAAAATTTGCTAATCTAATGCAGTGATGAAATAGCTGCGCAGCAGTGGGCTGATAGCAACCAGAAACTTTTAAAAATATTTTTTTCTTTAGAAGCGTAAAAAATGCAACGTTAAAAGCACCAAAAATTTTAAATTGGTGCTTTTAACGTTGTATTTTTTACGCTTCTATTATATTGCACCAAGCTCTTTCTTTATAATTATTTTTTTCTTTATTAAATCTGTGAAATTATTTTATTAAATAAGACGAATAATATTATTAAAATTTAGATGACAAATCGATCGCTGGTTGAGATCAAGGTTGCCAGTTTGGCCTCCAATTTTATTCAGAAATTTCAAGTTCACACCAGAAATAAAGAATAGTATTTTATGCTTTATTTAATAAGAGTCATTTAGCAATCACCTAAAGTAAAAATTCTTCGTTCGAATGTTAAGGTATGAATTTGATTTATCGGAATTAAATTGGAGGCCAAACTTGCAACCCTGGTTGAGATCTGAAGTTAAAATAACACTACAAATACACATTCATTGATTTTCCATAAAAGAATGATAACTTAGATAACAAAAGGAGCTATTTTTCAGAAATTGATACTTTAGGTGACTGCTAATTTAGGTTCACGAATATGGATCTAAAATTGCAAGACCCCTCAAAATACCAATTCAATTATAAATAACATAAATTCCCAAAATAGCAAATTTAAGGCACTTAAACAAGTAAATGATCTAAAAATGCTCATTTTTTTTTTATTGCGAAGTGTTTAAATCAAATAATTCTGAAAAGTTCTTACTTTCTTGACCAAACAGCTTTGAAGGTATTTTGAAAATTCAGATGAAAATAATATTTATTTTATGCTGAAATAAGCATCAGTGCTGACATTTATTGGTTTTGTTTCAAAGCAAAAAACATTCAGCTATATCAAAGTAATGTAAAAAAAAGAAAAAAAAATCAAACGGTATAGTTTTTATGAGGAAAAGAATAGAGGTCTACATTTGTGTATCTCTGAAAAGGTTAAAGAGATCAAATTACAGGGGTGTTCCGTTAACTAAGCTACTTAGTATTTTTTAGTATTACAAACGAAATTTTTACGTATGTACTTTCCCCCTCAAAACACAAAAAATACGCGATCCTAACCTCAAAATTTCTTGCAGTTGTCATGACGAAATACGTAAATTTCTTCAAATAACAGAAAACACATCCTTCAATCACATGTGTGTGAAAAAATACTATAAGGATATAAAACGCAATAAAGTACTGTGTTCAAGTGGACAGCCTTCTAGTCAAATCTAAGGTTATATCAGGCTGTCTTCTAATAGCTGCTCCTTTGAAATGATCCACCGGGTGTCGTGAAGTGCTGAGAAATGATCCCGGAGTACCGGGTTTTGATTACTGTGGTTTTCGTTTTCGATGTTTTTTAAGTTCAATAAAGTATTGTTCGTACGAAAGGCGTTTCTTTTAAGTAATAGTTACACCAGTCTTGACTGAATGGCGTAAATTTAGCATACATATAAATATATAAATTTCTGACGCAAAGGATTCGCTTAGATTCATACGCTGGACCTGTTATGAAACTGGAGACGTTACCACAACGGTGCTAAATTTTGACTAAATCCGGCAAAATCTCTGCACTCATTATCTGTGAAAATTTCTTGATAATTTACCCGTTTTTCGGTTATTTTTATAATACAGGATCGGTTGCAAAATTATCTGAAAATTGTTTAAACGTGCATTAAGTACCTAATCCGTTGGTCGATTTCTACGAAAATCTATACAGTTCTTGCGACTGTAGTTTATTACATATTCTTTAAATGAAAACTCAATTAGAAATACCATTTGAGAGTTATCGTGTTCACTCAAATTGCTTAAACAGGGATTAACTCCTTAAGCTGCGCGCCCGAAAAGTATAGGCTACTTTTTTTTAATTTAGATTCCTTGATTGTCACCACTTTTTTGAAGTAGAGATATTTACCTTATATAGTGGTAGATAAAATTATGCGAGAATAAAGCCTATTACACTATTTTTAAAAAACTGGTAGGAATTAAACAATCTGAATAAAAATTAAAAGTAGCCTACACATACACTGCCCGTAAATGACACAGGCGCTAGAATTAAGGGGTTAAACACCTAATTTGCAGCCCGATTTCTACGAAAATCTACACAGTTCTTGCGACTATGGTTTATTATATAGTAGGGTGGGTCGAAAAAATCGAAATATTTATAATCGAAACGTAATAGCGCGGAAACGTTGCTTTATGTAAAAAATAATAAATACGTAAAATATTACACCGATTGGTTAATATCGATTACCGCCGCAAGGAACCAAATTTCGGAAAAATCGCAAAAAACTTAATTTTTGCATTTTTTTTTTAAATTATCCGAATATAACAAATTAATTTATAGTAGAACGCAATAGCCATACCAAGATATTAGTAATGTAACCGTAAACTTTCATTTTGGTGACATCATTTCTTTTACCGCCGCAACAGGGCCAATGTTTCCGAAAAATGTTAAAAATTTAAATTTTGCGATTTTTCAATTTTCATAATATTTCCAGAATTTTTCCATTTCTAATAGGCTTGCAGAGGCATTTTCTGTTGTTAATTTCATACAGATTGCCATGATCACTTTAATTATATCAAAAAAATCTTCTCAATAATAGAAACACCCGCAACTGCTTGCACGAAAATTTATTTTCTGGCTGCTAGGGAGCCACATTTCACTAGGTTCGTTTTTTTTTGTTGTATACTCCTTTTGCTCTATACTTTGATGTCCCTAAAGATAGAAATCTCTGAGAGATACAGGGAGGGGGGGGGGCAAAGTTTCATTTTCGCGAAGTCAAGGAAGACTATATCTCTTTGATACTAGAACCGGGTCTCTATTACTTTAGTCATTTCCCCCATCGTCTGGCAAGGCAGCTTCTTTATGCAAAGATATTATAGATTTTTTGAAGACAAATAAAATATATACTATAAAAATAATTGCAGTCGGATGTGGTGGAACTGTCCTTAACACACGATACAAAAATGGTGTGTATATGATTACTTGAGAACAAGTTTAAAAAATACACTTCAGGGTCATTCCATGTCAGTTCAGGCAGGCATGTAACCCGCCATCACAGATTTTGATGAAACTGCGTGTGTTTGTTCCTTTTATTAAGATATGTTTCCCAGTATTTTTTTTTACTCCTTGGTCAAATAGTTTCTGAGAAAAAAATTGTCAAAATTTTGAAAAACTGCCGTCAGTTGGCATTCTTGACTGCTCGATTTTCAAATGTAGCATGACATAAATATGATCATATTTCAATATATATTCTACAAATCATCTTCAAATAATTTATGCATAATATATAGGTTACGCAGTTTATGAAAAAGAAATACTGTTACGCTTATAGCATTTTAAGTGTGTCTAAAAAAATGTTTAATCTTTGAACTCGTGATTTTTTTATGAAAAATAATGCATTAACTAAAATAGCATTATCAACAAAAGGCGGTATTTTTATTAAATTTATTTTTTGTGGGGGATATACTTAAAGGTGTCCTTTATCTGGTTCTGAAATAAAAATAGTGGGATTTTGTTTGTTTTTAGTAGTATTTCCTATTTAAAAATATTTTGAGGCGTATTTCAAATCAAATCAAGCAGAGTCATTCCATGTCAGTTCGCCTAAGACATTTATTTCACTGTCACAAATTTCAATGAAACTGCGTATGTTTATAGCTCATTTTAAGACGTAATCACCTTTAATTTCCTTGATCCTAAGTAAAATATTTTTTAAGATAAAAAAAAAAAAATATCTAAATTTTGAAATTTTTTAAAAATGTTTTTAATGACAGATCTATATTCAAAGACTGCATAAAAAAAAGTCATTTCAATGTAAAATCACTAAATAAGTTTCAAATAATGTATATGTGACAAATAATGTAGGCAGATTATTATTTATTGTTGTTTGTCATGTTTAAACGCTAAGAGTGTGTTTAATCTTGTGAATTCTTAAAATCAAGAATTTTGTGAAAAATAATGTGTTAATCAAAAATTTATTATTAACCGAAGGCAGGCTATTATTACTTTTTTATTTGTACGTAAAAATATCTTTTCAATAGTTATAAAATAAAAATAGTGAAAATATGAGCAATTTTAACAAAATTTTCATAAAATGTGAATGTTTAATGATAAATATTGAAGCTTTTCATGCTAAGATGTACTATAATGACCACGATATCGTGTATTGCTACTCTTGCTTAAATATAATACATACAATAATAAAATAACAAATATTATTTACAGCAATAAAAATTAAATTAAATAGTACCAGTTCCTTTACCAACACTACATTGCTCAACAGCCGACTTAAAATCAACAGCCCACTCCTATTGAAAAATACTTTCAACTGTTCAAATAATAAATAAACTACATTTAAAAATCTTAATATCAACTTATTATCTTAAGACGATAATAATAACTAAACAACATAATGAATTTATAAATCTGCTTTTAATTGAAAATTCATGAAATTATCCCTTTAAATGTTGTTGTTCATCGAGTCAATCAAAATAAATTATAAAAAAAAAATAGTGAACCTAATATGCTGACTGCAATGACACTTCTAACATAACTAATTAATTCATTACCATCTGAAATCAAACCCGAAAGATCAAAAAGAAGAAAAAATCAGCTGTAGTGTGAATGTGACATACTCAGTGGTTGTTGAGATAGGAATGTCTTTGTGACATTTTCACCTGTACTTCCATAAAATATAAACATGTAAGCTTTTTTCATTCATCCAAATTAAGTAAAACGATTATAAAATTTTGTTGTCATTACACCAGATGTTAAATTTTTCGTTACATACTATTAGATAAGTTCTTTACTTTTAGACATTATTGACATAATATCATAAAATTTACTATATGTATTTTCTATAAGTGTATAAACAATATATATGCTTTATTAAACATAAATGAATAATTTTTAAATAATTTGTTTGAGAACAGGGATACACACATATATATGTTGAAAATCCATCTTTCAGCAATATTGTGATGAAATAAATCAAATTACCCTAATTTCCAGTGTATAACCCGCGGATCAAACAATCGTGTTTCGGCCCAGAAATTTTTTTTTTTTAAAAATGTAACTTTTTAGATCACAGTAAATATTGGTTTTCAAATACTGAATAAAATTTCTGGGTCCAAACTGAATTGTTTGATCTGCGAGGTATACACCCGAAATTACGGTACATATCATTAGAAACTGAATAAAGTTACAAAAGTGCAACTCATTAAGTTTTAAATAATTTTTTAGATATAGTTATTTGAAAGATATAAATATAATGGATTATGCATTTTTTGCATATATTTAAAGCACAATATGTCAAAATTTTCTTCAAAAGAGTGAAATTTGGTATTTTTTTCAATATTAGCAGCTCAAATCTAAATTTTCAATATTAACAGCCAAATATCAGTTTAAAGATTAGGAATGTCATTTTGAAAATTTCTATTGGGCGGTGAGGAGCTAGTGATTTTTCTCTTTTTTGGAAAGGGATAATTATTTTTGACATTATTTTTGACAAAATTCTTGATTTTAAAAATTCACAAGATAAAAGACACTCTTAGTGTTTAAACATGACAAAAAACAAGAAATAATAATCTGCCTACATTATTTGTCACATATACATTATTTGAAACCTATTTAGTGATTTTGTATTGAAATGACTTTTTTTTTTTTTTTAATGCAGTCTTTGAATATCGAACTGTCATTAAAAAAAATTAAAACAATTTTTCAAAATTTTGATATTTTTTATCTTAAAAAATATTTTACTTAGGATCAAGAAAATTAAAGTTGATTGCGTCTTAAAATAAGCTATAAACAAACCCAGTTTCATTGAAATTTGTGACAGTTATTAAATGGCTTAGGGGAACTGACATGGAATGACTCTGCTTGATTTGATTTGAAATGCACCTCAAAATATTTTTAAATAGGAAATACTACTAAAAACACCCAAAATCCCACTATTTTTATTTCAGAATCAGGTAAAGAACACCTTTAAGTATATCTCCCACAAAAAATAAATTTAATAAAAATACCGCCTTTTGTTGATAATGCTTTTTTTGTTAATGCATTATTTTTCATAAAAAATTCGCGACTTCAAAGTTTAAATATTTTTTTAGACACACTTAAAATATTATAAGAGTAACAATATATTTTTTTCATAAGCTGCCTAC
This sequence comes from Maratus speciosus, assembly GCA_963932465.1. Classification (NCBI taxonomy): domain Eukaryota; kingdom Metazoa; phylum Arthropoda; class Arachnida; order Araneae; family Salticidae; genus Maratus; species Maratus speciosus. Next base: position 412,023,501 of record OZ010787.1, on the reverse strand, counting down.
CCTAAATATTATGCATAAATTATTTGAAGATGATTTGTTGAGTAGATATTGAAATATGATTATATATATGACATGCTACATTTGAAAACCAAGCAGTCAAGAATACCAACTGACGGCAGTTTTTCAAAATTGTGACAATTTTTTTCTCAGAAACTATTTCACCAAGGAGAAAAAAAAAATTACTGGTGATCATATCTTAATAGTAAGAACAAACACACGCAGTTTCATTAAAATCTGTGATGGTGGGTTACATATTGATATTTTACTGCCTGATTTGATGTGGAATGCCCCTTCAGGGTCTTTCTTGCCCTCACTGCAATGAGCTTCCGCGGAGACATCTTTTCGAACATCTTGATGACAAGAAACAGGTCCTCTGTCATATTATGCCCCAATTGCTTCATTTCTTGCGATTTGCGAATCATTACAAATTGCAAAATTTAAACCAGTTTAATCTGATCACCTAGCTGTTTGTAAATATGATTTGTCAACTGACCAGAAGTATATGTCTGAAATATTGCAAGCTCTTTCAACAGGTGTGTGTTCAATTGATTTTTTTGCTGAGTCCCTGGACCAATATTGCACGCAAGGTGGATCACTACTGCAAATCGAAGTTTGAAACTCTATGTTGTATCAGAGAAATCTTCTTCTTAACTTGTCATACTTTCTGATTATATCCTGAAAGTGTACTGCATCTGTTGGTTCACAATTAAAATGAAACCATCATGTTTCAGAGAATCTGTGTACCATAGTTAATAACCACCCTTACTTGCCAGATCACCTACGAAAGATTATAGTTCCTGTAATTTCACAAAATGCCAATTTCGCAAATCATGAAAATAGCCTCATTGGAATGATACCATATGAAAGAGAGGACACCAGGACCCCAGCCATGAAGAAAATTGCCAAAGTACACGGAAAAAACTATTTTGTTGAAATTACTAAATTTTGGTTCATATATCTCCATCCAAATATTTTGGTTAAAATGACCAAATTTTGGGTGGACTAACCAAACAATTTTTTGAATTAACAAAATAATTTGGTTAATCTAACCAAAATTTAATCATTCCAACCAAGATATTTGGATGGAGCTATATGAACCAAAATTTGGTAATTTCAACAAAACAGTTTTTTCCGTGTACGAATAGTTCAAGAGCCGACAGCACAAAAACCTATGTTATCAAGCACAAGAAAGAAAACCTTTATTTTATGGGATAGTAGATGTAGAGGAATCTAATGATCCATGTCTGCTGGAAGTGAAGTGATGCATAATGATGCATAATAAAGCTACAATGTCCTTAGCAGATCCGGAGTTTGGAGACACATGGCCTAAATAAACTGAGCCACGTTCTTTTATGATAGAATAGTGTTCCCCCTCTTTAATAGTTCGACGAACCTGTTTAGATCCAATCCTTTCTATAACTAGAATATCGTCCTTTCTTCCGTCAAAATATATGCCATGTAGTTCATCTGAATCCAGTTGACTTTGCTGTAAATTTTATGGACTTAGGTGAGATTAGGCGGGGACGCGTACGCCGACTTCAGCGCTGTTTTACAACGGGGCTAACGGGAGTTGGCTGAACTACTAAACTTTTCAGACTTGGAACGAACTCTTCGTGGTAAGTTCTGGGTTGTTTAAAATGACCTAATATGCTCAATAGTATCAATGAACATTTGAGTCTTAACCTGAGAGCGCAAACTGACCTCCGTTGATTATATTATTAATGCATAAAAATCGCTCAATACTGAGTTTTTACCGATTTTTATTGAGCTTGCGCGATCGGAAGATAGTCTCTAAACATAATATATTTTAATTTTTATTCTTAAATAGTACAATCTACAAATATTTTTTACTATAGCGATAAAAAATATATAAACGTAAAAAAAATAATTCTGAAAAATCGGAAATTTGCATTTTTTTTTTTTTTTAAGCGGTTTGCGGGATCGGAAGATAAAGTCCGATTTGAGGATTTTTTTTTTTTCTTGTATTTACCAATCACAACTTTTCCGCACTATAGCGACTCGGAAATGACTTGCTTGACTTTAACTATTTTAAATTTAGTTTAACAAATTTTAATGAACTTTTTAGGAGTGCATTCTGAAAACAAGTCAGTCACAACGGTATATTCAGTATATAATTAATAATGAGTAGTCTAACACGTTCGCTGCCATCTACGAAAATACTCGTAATTGGCAAACTGGGTTTCCTTGCCAGCTACGAGATAACTCGTAATTGATCTTCTTATCTAAATCAGCTATTACGAACACTGCCATAGAAAATACCTGCAATGATTCATATTCCAGCAACGAGCATACTCGTGTGAATTTATTTGTTGCTAAAAGTAATTCGTCATATATATAAAATTTAAATAATAAAACAGAAAATAATTTAAAATGAATAAATTACAGATATGATCTTGGCGTATAAGAACAGATGCACATCTCAGCTTTGGTAGCGAACGTGTTAATAAAAACAGTTTTTTCCCTATAAATAACAACTACCTACAGGGCTACCACAGGCGGCTACTTTTTAATTCTAACTGGCACCGCTTTTTCAAAACAGAAATCCTGAACAGCCACTTTGACAACATTTGCAAGAAAAATATACTTCAAAATTTGTATTAGAAAAATACTGGTGTGAACAGAATATAAAAATAGTCGCCTGTGGTAATCCTGTACAGTGTACAGTCGTGGAAAAAAATAGTAAACACCCCCTACTAACTCCTCAACAAATTATCGTAGGAGAAAGTGACTGGTACCGAACGATTGGAAATAAAGTCTACTTTTAAATGGTGTATACAAAATTTGCTTAGGGGGGCATCTACATATTAAAATGAACCATAACTTTGATTTTTCAATAGCAGTACACAATTCTGACAGCATAAATGAACTCTACACCCTTCAATTAGCCTAAAAATAAATTTTTATGCAATTCGTACCACAAGTTTCCGAGAAATTAATTATTTTAAAACAAGCGTATTTTAAGGGCTGAATCCAAATTGAAGTTCCGTACTCGTTTGTTAACCGCGAGAGTCTCTTTGTTGATCAAGGCATCTTCAGCACCACTCAAGGAGTCAATGAAGCCTGTTAGATTACAGAATAGCAGAATAAATTTCAAAATATCTACTCACTTCTACCATAGACGGCCCCTTAAACCATCATTTTGCCGTTTTTTTAAGCATAATTTGAAAACTACTTGGTAGAAAAATGTGAAATTTTGGATTTCCATAAAGCAGGACTTCTAAATCTAAATCTATCAAAAAAATTGTAGGTTACAATTCATAATTTTTTCGAATATTAATTTCATAATTCATAATTCATATCATAAAATTATAAAAATTGCAAATTCAGCGTATTGATGTTTGTGTACATTAGTATTATTGCTACAAAAAAAATTAGCACATTAGGAGCATAATTTCAGGAGATATAAATAAAAATATGAAAATGTAATTTAACATTAGAAGCACTACATTTTTAATGTTTATAATTCAAAACTTATCCTTCAAATGACTTGAAATTTGGAGTCTAGGCATAGTTTGAACCGAAGATTTGAAATATCTCGTTAAAATTGGATATTGCCATTGAAAAAAATTAAGTTTGGATTCTTTTTAATATGTAGATGGCCCCCTAAGAAAATTTTACATACATCATTTTAAAGTGGACTTTATTTCCAATCGTTCGGTACCCCTAACGTTTGTCTACGATAATTTGTTGAGGAGTTAGTAGGGGGCGTTTACTTTTTTTCCCCGACTGCACATATCGCTAAATATAAAATAAATAGATTCAGTCCTTGTCTAAATCAGGTTTTGGACTCGTATTGCCTGGTGTGCCGCGTAAATCAGGGCTCCAGACGCTGTGGACATGACTAATTTCTTACACTTTATTTCACCATCTTAAAAAGCAGATAATTCTGCCATTAGATAAAGCGAATAAAATTACTAGATATTGTGAAGAAAATACTGGTGTCCAGACGTTGCCATCGAAATACTCAAGGCCTGAAGATACTCGTTGTGACGTCATCACTAATTGACCGACTTCCCACTAGTGTTCGAATTCAAACCGGAAAATTTTGAATAGCAATTTCATTTTATTTTATTTGTGGAATATCTATCATCTAATAAAACTATAGTAACTACTTAAACTTACTGGTGAAAATTCGGAAACCCTAAATCAAAACTCAGCCAGATGCGGAATTCCATAGTGTTGCTGCATCTGGCTGATATTTTATTAAGGGATTCCAAATCCTTACCAGTAAGTGTAAATATTTACTATTGTTTTGTAAGATGGTAGATATTCTACAAATAAAATAAAAGGAAATTGCTATTCAAAATTTCCCGGTGTGAATTCCAACACCAGTGAGAAGTCGGTCGATTAGTGATGACGTCAGAACTTGTGTCCTCAGGCATTGATTATTTCGATGGCAGCGGTCAGAGCATTTGGAGCACCGATTTACACCAGATACCTGAACATTAGTTTAGACGGTCCTTTAATTTGAGTATCAATATTTTCGAAATGCAATCTTACTCTTATTTAATAGCAGAATACGTAATAATTTTCTGCGAATAAATAAAGCGAATATTACTATTCGAAAATTGTGGCTTTGAATTCAAGGATCCTACGCATACTATATAAATCAATAGTTTGAAAGTTATGAAGGTATTTTTTTTTAAGGTCTTCTTTTATTTTACTAAACGAAAATGGTGATAAAAACTATAATTTATAGATAATGATATATTATTGAAAGAAACAAAATGTTTTTAAAGAATAGAAGTATAATGAAATAAATAAATATTTTTCTTTTTCTTTTTATCTACTTTAAATTTAATATTTAATGCATTAAATTTTTACAAGTGCATTTCTGAAAACTAATCAGCCGAAACGGTATATTCTTTCTACGACTGAAAAAAATATCCTTCAATTGTTTAAGAGTTGAATGCAAAATAATCAAAGCGGAAAATTTAAATTAACTACGCTTTATGTTTAACCAATGTTTTATGTCCTACATTTACTTTGAACACAAACGGGATTTGTTATTATTTAAACACTAGAAAATTTTAAATATTACAAACTGTCTTTTTATTTACCAATGAAATACATGTCGCTGTTTATAAAATATTTTAGTTTATCCCAATTATTATAATTTAATAATTGTTTCAATTTAATCAATTTATTTATTTTTTGACACTTTTAGTTTCAATAGGGAACAGAAAATGCATTTTTAAATCTTTACAGAGAGTACATTTATTAAATATCGAAATTTCATTTTTTTTACATTTTTTATACTTTTTTTAAATTTCAATATGAAATGCAATTCCAGCCGATTGCCTGAAGCTAGAAACTTCTAATAAATATTTTCAGATAACGTATAAATTCATGTTCAGTGTTATACCAGCTACTTTTTTTATTTACATTATCAAGGATTTCGAACCTACGACAAGCGCATATAGAGTAGAGCTATTTAGCTGCGAAATCATTTATAAATGATCTAAAATTGGTGTACTTTATTTCGGGAAATACACAAGCGATTTGTATGGTTTTATTTTAAATAGCTTTGGCAGTAGCTAAACTATTAACTGCTAGAAACTGCTTATTTTTTGTGCTCTACAAGGGAAAAATATAAAAATGCAATAGTTACGTTAATTTTCTGAAATGAAAATTTCTTCTGTTTGCTAAATTGTGTAAGTATTCTTTTTTTTCCCTTGAAAAACGATCAATTTATAATTTAGCTACTCGAAAATCAACAACAACAACAACAAAACTTTTTAAATCATGTCAGTGTTTCGCGAGAAAAAAGAACAGTGATGTCAACTGCAAATTTTATTAACTGGTGTCAAATTTTATTTGCTGGCGTAACTATAGTTTTTTTTTTTTTTTTTTTTTTTTTTTTTTTCCCGAACAATCAATTTATGTTTTATCTTCTACAAAACTATTTCTAAAAATAGTATCAAAAGCTTTTCAGTAAGATCCCGAGAAAAAGGTAGGTGAGTGTGATCTACTTTCCATGAGTTTTCACAACTGGCTGTTTCCAAGCGAACATGTCATGTCTGTCACACGGCTGAAAATCACTATGCTTGTTGGCCACCGTTATTTTCGAAAAGTTTGCTTCGCCTTATTCAATTGATGAGTTATCTACGATAAAATAAGTCACATTTTACCGTTCTAAAATACTGATAGCCAAAAATCGTAATATGTGGCAGACATGACAAGTTTGCATGGAAATAGCCAACTGTTGTCACCTTCTTAGCCCAGTGTTGCCAGATTGGGGACTTTTTTACTTAAGATTATTTGACTGCCACCACTTTTTTAAAATAGCATAATTCGCCTTATTTTTGAGAATTTTTAATCTAATTTCAAATAGGCCAAATATTTCTATTTCAAAAAAGCGGTGACAATCAACAATCTAGGGAAAAAAAGTCCCCACAATCTGGCAACACTGTCTTAACCGTTTCCGGCGCAGAGCACTTCCATTGCTAAAAAGATTACGTAAATGAAAGACAACGGAATTAACGAACAAATTTATTTGTAAATACGAAAAAAGCTTTATTTCACTTACATAATGAACAGAAAATACTTGTACCAAAATTCTGGTGTCATTATGGCATTTGGGAATCAAGTTGGGCTACATGTAATGGAACGCTGAGCCACAAAGGGTTAACCCTTTCAGAGGCAAAGAATTTATATTGCTGAAATAGTGAGATGATTGATTGACACCAGAAATTAAGAAAAAAATTAGTTGGAAATAATTAGAAACATACCCCCCCCCCCCCCATTCACAGTATAAAAGCAAAAACTTCTTCCAAAATTCCGGTTCCATTGTGTCATTTTGAGATTAAAAGTAAGTGGTATCTATAATATGACGGTGCCCTTCAAGGGGTTAATGGTGTTAGTCAGTCAGATCTCAAATTACTGTCGCTAATGTTAAACCTGTGGGAGTGAGATGCATTCTTATTTTTTAAATATTTAATAAGGATATTCAATTTTTTTACTAAATTATTCTGTACTTTCTTATTAAATGATATCTTCTTATTTTAGTTGCCAAAATATTTTAAAATATATGCTTAATTTTATCTGAAGTGTCGAAATCTTATTCACAGCCCGTACAATTTAAACAAAATATTAAATTAAGGCTATAGTTTAGAAATATTTTGACAATTAAGAAAATAATAGACATCCTTTAAGAAGATGGCCCTGAAAAAAGAAGTCGAAAATTTTAATTTCCCGAGAAGATATTTAAAAGATAAGAATCCATTACACTCCCGTAGGTTTAGCATTGGCGGAGGAATTTGAATCTGACTGACAGCCCCTTAAGAGAAATTAAATAAAAACAAGTATTTTGGTACAAAAAGTAAAAATAATTCTGATATCCATGAAGAAACTAACCGAAAAATGCAACTGTTACGTAGTTGCATTGGGCTAGGATTTTTCGGTCTCTACTACTTTTAACTAAAAATCATCGCCTCATTAAATCGAAGAAATATACGATTAAATATGATGAAGATTTCCATGCCGTAAAAGTGGTGACACAAAATGGTAGCGTTGCCAGTTCTGCTATTATTGTACATATTACTTAGACTAAAGCAATGCAATTTCCAAGAGAGTTGCTAAAATTATTTCTGATACCTATCTTATACATTTTATAGCTTCCATGTAGGCACCCCAAAGCCCTCCTAAGATGTTCTGTGTCCATTTTTTGCAAATTAGAATACTGGCAGAACTAGAATCCCTTTCAAAGTTAGATACAAGACCACAAGTGTTTCAAATGCAGATTGTAATAACAGTGTAAAAATAAGGAAAAACGAAGAGTGCTATGTTATGGTAAATCATTTTTTAAGGGCAAAAATGTGCTATGATACACAGATACACAGATTTCTAAGAAAATCTAATAGAAAAATATAGTTTGGAAATAGTGGTACTCAAATTTTTAGAAAGTTGTTGCATGTGGTAACCCCGTCATGAGAAATTGTGCATGTTATGCGGACACATGCGGTGAGCAAATTCTAAATTAAAATGAATTCTGTGTTTTATTTTATGCAGTAAATACTATTTGTAAGTTGAATGTCACTGACCGTAAATTCATGAAAAGCGACTATAGCTATCTGGTAAAAAAAAGAATTCATACAGCCATTTAAGGGGACCAGGTAAGCTCTATCTCCGCCATGTTAAAATACACCAACTTAATGTACCTTTTTCTCAGAAAAGGTGAAAGACAGAGGTCTAGAATTTTCAGAGTAGTTTGAGTAACTTGCTTTACGTATTTTAACACACCATTTTCTTTCTAAGTGAACCTGAAAATTAATTAATAATTATTTATTGAAAGGGATTTTTATATTAGCATTTTTGGTAAGATTTTACTGCATAACATAAATAATTCTCAACAAATCATTAAATCCCTGTGTTAAAGTATACAATATAACATAATATAAAAGTATTTAGAAAATTTGAGTTCTTAAGTTTAATACATATTGAAAAAGGAACACAAACATGAAAAATCCAAGTTTTGAGTAAAAGTCAGTTAAAGATTTAAATGGCCACTAAGCAGTGAAGTACTCTTAGAAAGAATGAATAATTCCAACACTTCTTTTTTTAATATATAAACATGTGTGACATCACGTTGGGAAGATAAAAGTTTAAACTATTTAATGAGATAAAAAAAAAGTAAAAATCGATTTTCCCCCCCAAATTTCCTTACCTGGTCCCCTTAAAGCCCCAGGAAACATAAAACTCTCTATTTGCCCGAATTCTCTAAAAGATATTAAAACACGGGAATTTTTTTTTTTTTTTTTAAGTAGTAACAAGATACGGAAAAGAAGAAGGAAAATAAAAAAACTCAATAACAAAAATTTAAAGTGCTTGGGATTTGTAGTGAAATTGTAGGACAATCCACTATTTGTACTTCAGTATTCCTCTTTGAAAGATGTCCTATGTCGGCACTTTTTAGAAAAATTGAAATTTCTGCTCTATAATCTTCAGATCAAATGAAATCAATTGAACCATAAATTTTATTTAATAAAACGTAGGGTAAATTGTATTGGTACACGTTTAACAACATACATAGAGTAGCGTTTTCGTTTCAAAACTTATGTTTTCCGACAAATGTTTGTTAGAATTTATGGTAATTCAGAGTCGTTTTATTGATAAAAATGACTGTAAACTCAATAAATAAGGTGTGGAAATTAGTTATGGATCAAATTAAGAATGGAAAATTAAATTTGGTTTATTTTATAAAAAAAAAAAAAAAAAAATGACGGCAAAAAATGTGATGTATATGATGTAGTTAAATGTAGAAATGTTTTTTAAATACAAGTGCCAAAACTTGTTTGCCAAACTTTGTTTTGTTGATTTTACCATTAATGAAGCAACAAGTATTGGAAGGTAATAAAAAATCAGATGAAAAAAATAAAACATTTATTCTTGCAATTTGTCACTAAGTACAATAGGTTGAGATTCATTTTAAAAGCTTGAGACGTGATTTTTTTCCACGGGCATATCAGCTAATGCAATGAATATATAAAATGACAGTTTTTTAATTTAGCTGAAAATAATATAACCTAGATTTGTTTAAAAAAATGTTCAATAAGTAAAGTAGCTGAAAATAAAATTATTTGACTAGGAAAAATAAGTTCTTTAATAAAGCAGTTATTTTTCCTATCAATAAAATATGTATATTAAACATTCAACATCATGATATCATTTTGCATATATGTAGATGATCACAAACCTTTTCCACAATTGATTAAAATATTCAACGTATATCATCTCTTTATCTTTTAAAATTAAATGACATTTATTTGAAACAAGAATGACAAAAATCATGCGTCAAGCACAGATTATGAAATACTTTCCAACACAATTAGAATAATTTAACAAAACGTCACCGTTTAAAAAGCTGAAATATGATGTCTAATTGAACTAAATGGAAACGCATAACACATTTAAAAACCCAATTTCAGCAATTTCCATCCACAGTCAGAAAATTATCTGAATTCTTTGAGCATCCCTGTATATGATATATAGATTTGTATCTATAAAATACATGCTTGCAAAGATTTTGTTCAGTTAGGAAATACATACCACAGTTGGCTATTTAAATGAGTACTTGTAGTGAAAGTCTCATGCTACGATTTTTCGCTACCAGTATTTTATAACGGAAAAAATGTGACTTATTTTATGGGATATATCTCATTAATTGAATTAGGCCAAGACAACGCTACAAAAATAACGGTGGGCAACAAGCATCAGCAGATATCAGCTATGTGACTTACACTACAAAAACCCATGGAACTAGCCAGTTGAAAATATCCCTTCAGTAGTTTCCGCTAAAAAGGAAAATGGTTCGTCAATTCTTTTGTGCAGCTCTGTATAAGAGGTATAGAATTTATACACAATGACTAATATGCAAAAAAATAGTTAAATTTTAAAGCCCATACCGAAATTGAAAACGTACATCCAGTAATTATTACTCAAAATCAGTAGTGTAACCGATTTCTTTTGTGTGTCCGTGTAAATGACGATGAATGCTATGAATACACTATTCAATGGTAATTATCTTGTTGTGAAATTCTGTTATTTATATCAATTTCAATAGATCTGAAATAGCTAAATGTCATTAAAATACATTACAAACGAATTTTCTCCATTGACCGTAATGTAAAGGAATTATTTTGGTGTTATTGTGTTGTTTATGACGACCAATTATCTACACTAGGGATATGGGCCGAAGGGGGAGAGCGCCCTCCGTTGGGGTCTTTCTAAGGGAACCTAACCCATATTTACGCAGGAAATCCAAGGTTCGAAGAAAACCACGGAAAAATCTGAACGATTAGGTCGGCTTGCGCGATTGGGTTCGAAACCAGCACATTCCGTCTACCAGCCTTTCGAGCGGAATTATTTTGAGTGCACCTGTAAAGGAAATATTAATGCTACACACTTCATATTCAATACCGAACATCCATGGTGAACATCATTAACATATATGAATTGCATGAAAATACGAGTATTTTTACAAGAGTTAGAGCATGGACACTGGACAGGCTGACGGTTAGTCAAACCGAATTCATAAACACTTTTCAACTTTGTTGGAAAGTGTTAGAAATCCTGAAAAAGAAATAACATTTTAAAAGATTAACACCGTAATATATTTTATTTCATTCAATATGTAACGAACGTTTAATTGGAAGTGAGAAAATTATATAAATATCTATTTCCCTTTCAAAATGTGTACGGACTCCTTATTCTAGTTCTTTGATTTCTGAATAATATTTACTATTTATGAATGCGAGAGTTTCACATTAAATATCAGATTTACATTTCTGAGCCAGCAAACATAAATTTAATAACATCATACTTAATCTTGAAAATTTGCGTAGAGATGAAATATGATTTTAAATTACTTTCCTCTGCTTATCTCCATTCACATATAATAGTTAATTCGAAAACGAATACCATAAAAATATTAAATATTGAATAATCATAACCTTTTCGTGAGTATTAAAAGTTTTTTTTTTTATTCGATAGGTTAAAATATTTTCATATGGGGAGGGGGGATAGTACACAGTGAAACTAAAATTATTATTACTTAACAAATGGCGACGATTTTTATTCTTTTGAAATTTTTTTGCTACATCTTTAAGCTACACAAATGCTCTACCTACACTTTAATGTATAAATGACTTTAAAAATGTTATTTATAAAAGCACAGAAGCAGCATAACGGAGTATCGAAAATTGTCTCACTGTGTACCACAAGTAGTACACAGTGAGTCAATGTATATATTTTCATAAATCATACACTTTTACGCTCTATCAATAAATTTCTGCAATTTATGGTTTATATTTAATATTTCTAGATTTTAAAAATAATAAAAATATGAGCCTCGGGTGGACAATGGCAGAACCTTGTTTGTTTCTGCAATTTTGTTGACTCGATGACCAGAGTCAACAAAATTGCAGCAACAAACAAGGTTCAACTTATTTAACGATTAATTCTTGCATGGCATCATAATGATGAAATGGAACGACTGTTTCAGAAGTACATCTAATCGATGCTAAGACGTATAAATGCAGTCATAGTTGCTGAAGATAGACATTACGAAGAACTAAAAGCCATAGGTGGACATCGATAAATATGGTCATTGTAAGTAATGCATATATATTCAATCAATATTAAATGTAATACGATAAACTAACTTCTATGCTGATTTATGTGTAAATTTTCTTGTTACCATCATAATTTGCCCAGTGCTGTATTTTCGTGTATTCGAAATTATGGAATATTTATAGAAATTGCTCGTAAAGAGTAGCTAGGTAACTTAGTGGTCAGCACGTCGTTCTGCCACGCTACAGATGCAGAGTTCGACTCCATATTAAAGCAACGTTCACTTAATTTTTCATCATATCGGGATTAGTAAAATGAGTATCAATCTTGCTTGGGAACTAATCAATTCCTTAATCATTAACGAAATCAAACACATTAACCCCATAGGTTAAGGCATTTTCGTTTATTCAAAATTTATGAACTATTTCATAAATATAAAATGCCTATTTATATTTAATAAATATAAAGTGAGTGTCAATCTTGATTGGGAACTGTTCATTTCCTTGATCATCACCTTAATCAAATACATTAACCCCATAGGTTAATCATCTTTGTGTATTCGAAAGTTATGAAATAATTCTAGAAATTGTTCTTAAAGAGTAACAAGGTATATTAGTTGTTAGCGCGTCACCCTGTCACGCTACAGATGCAGAGTTCGACTCCAGATTAAGACAACGTTCACTGAACCTTCCATCACTTTGGGACTGATAAAAAAGTATCAATCTTGCTTTTAACTAATCATTTACCACCTGATTAAGACATATGCTGCATAGCACAAAAGGTTCCATGATAAAGAAAACAGAGTTCGACACTATATACCAAAATCCTTAATGGATCGTTATTTCGGAGAATTTTGCTTAATGTTTTTGTTCTTATGTTTGATATATTTTTTATTCAGTTAAAAAAATAGGTATCGATAAGATATGCAAATATTCTGTTCTGTACCATTATCGACTAACTATACACGGTTCAAAATGTTAGCTTTTTGAATACCAGTATTTTCTAAGAAAAACTTCCGTGGTAGGCTTCTACAAGATTTTTGGTTGGAGTACATTTCTGCAAAATTTACAGGAAAAATCTAATAAGATTATCTTTCTTAGAAAATACTGACATTAAAATTCAGACCATTTGGGAACCCTGACTATGCAATTTCTAATATTCATTAGTTAATTTTGACAATCATGATTATTTACATATAATTAAAAATCCTATAAAACGACCATTTCAACGATGTTACACTTGGAATAAATTTTAACGTATTTCAATATTTAATGAATATATAACTGGAAGGTGAGACAATCACATAAATATTTATCTCTTTTTCAAATTCCGCCGATTTCTTGTTTTCTGAATAATATATATCATTTTGTAAATGCAAGAGTTTCACATTCAAATATTAAATTTACATTTTTGAGAAAGAACACATAAAGTTTATTAGTATAGTTTTAATCTTGAATATTTTCGGAGAGATGAAATAAGATTTTAAATTATTACCAGAAGTATAAAATAATAAGTATTGAATGTTCATAAACTATTCTTTAATGTTGAAAGCTACTTTTTAGTCGATAGCTTATTTTCATATATACGAATTTTATGAATTATTAATGGAAGTTGTGCCTAATCAATCGCATTATTATTTGTTGAGTTTTCTTAATGTTATCGACGAAGTATACACATTCTAAAAGATTAAAAAATAAAAATATCTTTAAAGAGAAAAGAGGAACGATATTATAACTCGAATACATTTTTTATTGCATTCAATATGTAAAGAACATTTAATTGGAATTGAGATAATCATATAAATATTTATCCCCTTTTCAAAATGTAAACAGTCTCGTTAGTGTATATTCTTGCTTTCGGAAAAATATTTATTAATATGTGCATGTGAGAATTTCACTTTTAAATATTAAATATGAATTTTTCCGCAAGCAAAAAAAAGTTTATTATTAATATCGTATTTAGTCTTGAAAATATGCGGCGAGATAAAATTTGTTTCTCTTCGTTCTCACTCGGTAAATCAAAAACCAGATATACAGGGGGATTCATAAATATCGAAACAATAAGCTATCTCCTTAATTAATGCCCATAGGCACATACTTCCAATTGAAAACTATCATAAAAAAGGTGGAAAATTTGATGAGATAAGTTAGAACTCCGTGGGAGGTCTATGTGAGAAAATACGAAAATTAAATCTTTATACGGCTCCCGTAGGGTAAAATTTCCAATTAGAAATTTTTACCTTATCCATTCCTGAATTAAACACAAAAAGTTCCATCTTCATATCTGCAAAACTCATGGAGTTATGACTTTTTAAATAATTCGTCAGGTTTTAAGGGATTAGACACAAATTAAAATGCGTGTTATTCAAGAAACAATGTTACTTTAAAAGTTCCAGGATACATGTAAAAAGATATATTTATTGAGTTAGAATTTGATTTTTCTGTTTTTTGTGATGATTAATCATATAATTTGCAAATAAAATCACATCCTAATATTTCTCAGAAAGTTTAAAATTTTTAAAATTATTATAATTTCTTTAGTTGGGGTAATTTAAAATCGTTATAGCTCGAAATATTATCGTCGAATGTCAAACTTTTTTCATTTAATTATAGAGGGAAATATAATTTTCATTTTGCTTCAGGAAGGTCATGTTCCGAGTTTGCACCCCTTTTTTTACAATTCTTGACTTAAAAATGTAAATTAATAATTTAAATTAAATTTATTTTAATTTTTTAACTACGCATTTAAATTAATAAATTTAAATTTATTATTTTTAACAATTTGAATTAATTATTTAAAACGCATTTAAAGTTTGAAACAAAGATTGGCTCCTAATAAAATGTTTCAATGCTTTTTAAAAAATTGCAGGTGAGTATGTAACTCTTTCCTGTAGCTTAAACTTCCAATTAAGTTTAATTTTGCCCTTTCCACCTTCTTTCTGTACTATTTAAACAAGGTTTTTTTTTTTTTTAACATACCGATTAAGAGTGTTTTCATAATTTTAAATCTCACAATTTTAGGTTTTATATCGTTCCGGCGAGCGATTAAAAAAAGTCTGTATTCTGGGCCGGACCAGTCTCGACCGGTCCTAATGTATTTTTCATACCGAACCGGGACTGGTTTTCTTTCTTCCTAGGTCTGCATGGGACGAAATTTTCAGTCCCGGTCTCGACTCACCCCTTATTAAAACCATTCCATCTGACTCACCTAATCCATGCAAAAATCAGTAAATTTTGGCTCAACCCAAAAAATTTACAAAAAAATGCATATATTTTTAAATCGTTATTAGAATATAAACATATTACAATTTAAAACTAAACTTTAAAAATCGTTTTAAAAGGATAGTAGATTTAAAAGAAAAAAAAAACCAGTAAAACAAGTGAAAAAGAACCTGCCTATTACGGAATCCTGTCTAAAACGGTATACTTTTTTCGATCCATGCAAAATGAATATAATAATACTTGAGGAAAGAATAGAATACATTTGCACCTCCTAAGATGGGAAATTGTCTATAAGGCATTTTTTTCTTGTCTGTGTGATTCCGTTTAAGAGGGTTTTACTGTATATCATTTTTAAAAATCTCCAATACATGGATTATGGATTAACGATATTAAATGGTAAGTGAAACATTTACATACAAATACAGATTCACTAAAAAAAAAAAAAAAAAAAAAAAAATATCACAGCCTTCGACGCTTCTTTAAAAAAGAAGATTATAAACGTATAAAAAGAAAATCTATAAGCTATTATAAAGCTATAAAGCTATTTTTCGTCAGAACGCTTTCATACGAAACAATTTTTAACCATATCGACGTAAAAACTTTGTTTTCTAGAAATTCAATCAGACCGGACCAGACTCGGGCTAAAATATAAACATATTTCCAGGCCAGGACGAACTTTTTTTTCTATGGGTTGCCTCGAGACCAGATCTGGATATTTCGACCCGTGCAGACCTCTAATAAAGGCCTCCAGCATAATTCGAAAGACGGTTTAGCTTAAAATCTATAGCTGCTATTTTATGTCCAAAGGAGAGGCACTGTCTTAAATCGACTTTTAATAACGTACAATTTGTCGATGATCCCCATCTTGCACTCAAAATGAGTCAATAACTCGTCGCTCAGAGGCACGGGAAAAAGGTGTAAGTCGCGAATGTTGAATTTTAATAACTCTGCAAATTTTGCAGATACCGAGATGATTTTTTTTTTTGTTTAATTCAGAAAGGGATAAGAGAAACTTTCCTAATTGTAACTTTTATCCAACGGGGGCCGTATAAAAAATTAGTTTTTTTTTTTTTTTCTCAAATAGATCCCCCCATGGAGTTACAACTTATATCATTAAATTTTCCACCTTTTTTTTATGAAATTTTGCAATCGGATGTATGTGCCCAGGGGCATTAATTAAGGAGATAGCCTATTGTTTCGATATTTATGAATCATCCTGTATAAAATATTACTTATTGAAAATTCGTAACTCCTTATTAAGCACTAAGCGAAATTTTTTATTCGATTTGTTAAAATATTGTTATCTATATGTATTTTTTGAATCACTCATATTCCTTTTTAGGTGCGTTCGTAATTATATAAATACGTAGTACCTATAGTCGTTGTCTGGTCCGTCCGTCATTCTGTCCGTCTGTCTACGTATAATACAATCAAAACTATCTAACAGAATGCTTTGAAATTTAATATACATAAAATCGTTGCAGAATTTTGTCCAATCATTACATGTTTTTTTTTTTATGAAAATCGAATCAAAACTTAAAAAGATATTACTAAAAATTTGCTTTATTCTATTAAATCCTATTGTACGTAATTAATTCAATGATATTCCATGATAGGTAATGATTCTAAGTTGCCATGGTGATGACGTCCTATTTAAGATGGAGTCATATTATTTGCATATTATAAGATTGCAACAGCTATTACATCAAGATCTGAGTATTTATAAAACTAGTTATAGTACGGATGCACCTCATTTGCCAAGTTTGACGTACAATTTCCGACTTGTTTCTAATCAACTTATACGTTTTTCGTTATTTTTTATCTGTGAAGATATTGGACGAAAATGAAATTATTCTATTAACACAAATAAGTTTACCCATTTGATTACTGAGTGGTGAATGATTATTTATTCATTCATACCACAATTTAAAATAAAATCTGGTTTATTTGTCTTAAAAATATCCTTGTATAAGTGTATTATTTTTTTTAAAGTGGAGTATAACAGATTACTTTTTAGAAAGTTTCTAAAAGAATAAAAAAATTTAGACCATTGGAAAATAAATATCCCGACCCGTAGTTAAGGGGGGGGGGGGGGAATTCACTTTAAAAATTTCAAAAAAAAAAAAAAAAACCGATTTTTTTATTTTTTCATATTTCGAAAATATAATATCACGAGAATATATTGGCAAAAGAAAAAATCAAAATATTCAATATTAACAGATTTATCCCACTATCGCTTTGAATGAAGATCCTGAAAACGAAGATCTTCCTCCCTTACTTCCTCAAGAACTTCAAGAGCATCTCTTATCAAACTACCAAGATTTATCTAGAGACGACTTATTCCAAAGATGCTTGATTGGCCATACCCAGAACGCTAATGAAAGTTTTAACGCAACAGTTTGGCGGGTATCTCCAAAACACTTGCATTCTGGACTACAAATTGTTGAAATTTCAGCATACATCGCTGCTGGGATATTTAATGAAGGCTACAATTCCGTTCTTAGAGTTATGGATAATTTAAATATTGTTGTTGGCATCTACGCCAAAGTTTTTGTCGAAAACGCCGATAAGGCGCGAGTAACGAGACATAACCGGAGGATTCTTTTTCAGACAAAAGCAGCTCGTACAGCCCGAAAACAGCAGCAACTCGAAAAAAAAACCAGCTTTTCGAGGAATCTGTAGGTCTACTATATGCATCTGGAATCGCTGATTGATCGGTAAGTCACTAAAACGAGTAAATGTATCGTACTGAATCTTTAAACGCGATTATCTCGAAACTACGTTTTCGAAAACTGTTCGTGCTGTAACTCAAAAAAATTATCGGTCGATTTGGCTGATTTTTGGTGAGGCTTTTCTTTGTATCATTATCGGAAGGTTGTACCTAAAGTTTAAAAGATTTAGTGCAAATAAACAACTTTTTAGGGATGAAAAATGTCGAAAAAATAGTACAAAATCCGAACATTTTATTAAAAACCGTACTTAATATTTTACTTTCAACTTTTTTATCGTTTTATAGGTTTATTCTTCCCGTGCATATGTTATAAAAAGAATACATATATATATATATGTTCTTTTTTTTTTTTTTTTTTTCAGATCAATAGAAAAAAGAGTGACGGGTGTAGCACTTTTGGGCCTCGCGCCTGAGACGCCCGAAGAAGAATTTTGCTAAGCCCCATTTTGTAAAAAATTAAAATAAAATAAATATTTTTGTATTCTACAAAGATGTAATAAAGTCATGCTACAGTTTCAAAATGGTCGGATTATTTTATCAGCTTTAAAAAAATTAATGAAAAATGACTGATTTTGAGGCTTCTAAAGGGACTTCCTCCCTTAAAGGAGTTGCAATTTCTAATTATTTTATGCATGCGTTAAACCTTTGCACTCGAGACATGACTCTCACTCCCCATCAATGTATTGCGACAATTCGAGAAGTGACTCTCATTCACCTCTCAATGTATTGCGACAACTCGAGAAGTGACTCTCATTCACCACTCAATGTATTGCGACAGCTCGAGAGGTGGCTCTCACTCACCACTCAATATATTGTGGGAACTCGATAGGTGGCTGACAAGTTAAGGTACCGTCGAGAAAACAAATACCCTACTAACTCGGCAACAGATTATTGTAGAAGAAAATTACTGGTATCAAAATATTGGAAATAAAGTCTACTTTTAAAAGAGGTACATAAAATTTTCTTAAGGATTCATCTACATATAAAAACGAACCCAAACTTTGTTTTTTTTTTTTTCAATAACAATACCTAAATTTGATGCCATAAATAAATTATGCACACTTCAATTAGCGTACAGAGAAATTAGTTATTTTAAAATGAGCATATTTTAGAGGTTTTATCCAAATTGAAGTTCGGTATTCGATTGCTGAAATGCTATAAAATGACTACATCACTTCTATTCATGTATTATTTCTTGCCAATATGACCATTTCACTCTTTTAATATGTTTCGACTATTGTCAGCCCAAATGTTTCAATAAAATGAGTAAAATGTATGTTTTTTTGCAAATTATGCTTTACTGCACATCATAAACTATCATTTTGACATTTTTTATGCATGATTCAAAAACTACTTGGAATAAATATTTGAAACTGAAAATTTGCATAAAGCAGGGCATAATAAATATAAATCTATAAATGAAATTGTTGGTTGCAATTCCTATTTTTTCGAATATGAATTTCATAATTCATATTTCATATTATAAATTTCTTTAACCCTAGAACTACCGGAAATTTTACTCAAGTTTTATAAAAACATTCTACACGAGAATTTTCACTTAAAACTATTTAATTTGTTTATTTAACTTATTATTGTCTGATTTATACATTTAGTTTGTTTTGAAGAAATTTTCTGGTTTGAATACATATTTTGAATATACATGTCGGGTCCATTGGACCCTTCTGGTAGACAGAGGGTTAAATTACAAATCCAATGTATTTATGTTTGGGTTTTATAGTATTATAACAATATAAAAAATTTTCACATTCGTATATAATTTCAGGAGATAGTAATGGAAATATGAAAATGTAATTTAACAGTAGATGTTCTAAATTTGAATGTTTATAATTCAAAAATTTATCATCCAAATTACTTGAATTTTCGTTTCTAGTTATAGTTTGAACCGAAGAATTAAAATATAGTGTCAAAATTGGGTGCTGTCATTGAGAAAAACAAACATAGTTTGGTCTGATTTTGAGTAGTAGATGTCCCCCTAAGCAAATTTTATACACACTATTTAAATGTACACTTTCTTCCAATCGTTTGATACCAGTAACTTTCATCTATTATAATTAGTTGCATAGTTAGTAGGTGTGTTTACTTTTTTCCCGGACTGTACAAGAGTCCTTCACTGCGAATTTAGATTTTCATATCTCATTCGATTCGTCTTATTGAATTTAGTAATTTGATACCTCGCGTATTTCTATTGAGTTTTAATAATGACAGGGGGCCGTGTCAAAGTTCAAAATTTCATTTATTAAAAAACATTTACCGTCAAAGAAATAAATGAATTTCTGTGTTTACTTAAAAAAAAAAAAAAAAAAAAAAAAAAAAAAAAAAAAAAAAAAAAAAAACTCGTCGAGTTGCTGGTTTTCCCATACCAAAAAGGCCTCGAGTGCAAAGAGTTAAAATTTAAACAACATAATAGCGCACATTTGTGATGAATATAAACATCCTTTTCTAGAACTGATTGCGATATTTCAACATTTTTTTTTTAATTCTAAAATAATGCTGACAAATTAATAAATTAAAGCCACGAATATTAAAGCTACGAGTATACTCGTAGCATGGCATCGAACGTATTAAATAATGGAGTTATGAATAAAGAGGAGGAGGCATATAGTGTACAGTCTACCAGTTGCAAGTGAAGTAACTGAGGAGGGTGTCACAAGATGGCCGCTGCTTTTTTAAAATCGAATCTATAGTTTCAGATTACCCGCAGGGCAAGCGTCCCACCAGTAAAATTGAATAAAAAAATTCATCTTATTTAAGCGTCTTATTCATGGAAATTGTTTCTCGCAAATGTCGTACAAATTTCTATTTGTTTTTTCTGGTGTCAGTTTGCCTTATAAAACTCATCGTTTGTTTCCCTGGTTGTCATAATATGGCGGAAACGCTGGTCCTGACTACCTCCAAAGTAAGTGTCTACCAGTAAAAATTAAAATCTGTTTCGACAATTATTTATGACTGTAACTTTGCAAAAAAATAAGCCGTTTAAATAAGGAGAAATTTTCTATATAAATTCACTGGTGGAAGTTTCCACCGGCTGTAAGCAACCCCTGCAGTAGCGGTTACAGTTGAAGCTTCACTATTTTAAGGATATGTCAGTTCCTCTTTATGAGTAGTTCCATGGATATTTCTTGCAAATCATACCTTGTTTGAAAATTCACTGACCTGTTTTAAAAATGTTTTTTTTTTTTTTTTTTTTTTTTTTTTTAAATCTTGAAATTTTTTTGAAACCTATAATATATATATTATATTTTTATTTCAGTCTCTATGCTACGAATATTTAATTGGATATGAGATAATGATATAAATTTGAAATATTTATTTCCGCAAAATGTATCTAAATTCCTCACTCTAGCTTCTCATTTTGTGATTAATATATTTACCTCTGTACGAGTGCGAGCATTTCACATTCCAATATAAAATTTGCCTTTTTTCCCGGTAACAAACATAAAGTTATTAGTACTGTATTTAATCTTAAAAATTTCCGCAGATATAAAATAAGATTTTAAATTGCTTTCCTCGCATTCTTTTCATTCATATCTAGTCTATCTGAAAAGAAAAGTATAAAATATTAAATATTAAAAATTCAGAACCTATTCGTAAGTAATATTTTTTTATATGGTTGGTTAAGGTATATTCATGTATGGATATTTTACGAATAATTGTACAAATTTGTCCTTAACACTAGAACGGCGGCGAGGGGTCATTTTGACCCTTGCCAAGTGAAAACATGTCGATTCGAACCAGAAAACTTTTTAAAATATAAGATTAATATATGCTGCCCAAAAATAACTTAAATAAATAAGTTAAATATTTTTAAGCAAAAATTCTGATGTGAAATATTTTTATAAAATTTGAGTAAAATTTCCCGCCGTTCTAGTGTTAAGCAGTTAGTTACTGTTCTTTCACTGGTATTTTTAAAAATATTTATTGACTAACTATATTTAAACACAGAACAAATTCAAAAACATTGCTGAAATATATTATTTCAAGATATATTTATTGTGAAAAGACGAAATTAATTTTAATACCGGTTTAACATAATAAAAATATACTTTGTAAAATCAATGTATCAGAATGCTTCTATAAATTCGTTATATATTTAATTAAAAACTTCTAGGAAAGGAATTCGTTTACTTCCATAGTAATCGATTTAACGGGGGCAACGCGATCAAGGAATTCAGGGTTGCCATCTTCACACTTATTTTAACTTCAGAAAATACGCAGTCATGCCGGAAATTCTGAAAGAAAAATACTTACTTATTATGATTACAAAATGTCTATCATTAAATAAAGCAAAAAATTTTATTTGAAATTTCTGGTAAGAGTTCGAAATTTTTGAATTAAAAAAAGGCCAAACTGGCAATCCTGAAATCAGGCAAATTTTCACCATTAATTTTAAAATGTCATTTTTGTTTTAATTAATAACAGCTTTTAAATAGGATCAAATTACTGATAGATATATGCTTGATTGCCTGTTTCGCTCCTGTGAAGTCGTCTCTTCATAAACTAGCACCGTGGGAGTAAATGGAAATTCCTCCTATATACGTACTCTAATTTTTACTGTACGGATTGAGACTAGAGAAAAGGAATTTTTAAGGGGACCGTGGACATTTATTTGAGCAAAAATTGACTCCAAAATCGACATTTCTTTTTGTTTGCATTATTACCCTCCAATTTGTACTACGTCATTCCTGAAAAACCGCATGCAGATGCGATTATTTTACACAAAGTTATAAGTGTTTTAATCTTGTTCAAAAACATTTGTTTGGCCATTTAATATGTTTTAAATCTGTTTTTCTCAGTTCTGATGTTTAAGCTTTTTTTATTTTTAAAATGCTCCTTGATACTTAATTTTTGATCAAAATTCATGAAACTGATAAGGAAGAATCCTGATGTTGCTTAACACTAGAACGCCCGGAAGGAGTCGATTCGACTCCGACCATATAATTAAATGTCAATTGGAACCATAAATTTTTCACAAAATAAGTTAAATTTTAAAAACGCAGATTTACCTTAAATAAATCAGTCAAATAATTTTAAATAGAAATACTGGTGTAAAATATTTTTATGAAACTTGAGTAAAATTTCTGGGCGTTAAAGTGTTAAAAAGAAACTATTTCTGAATTAAAAAAAAGACCAAACTGGCAATCCTGAATTCGGACAAATTTGCGCCATTAATTTTAAAATGTTATTTTTGTTTTAATAAATAACAGCTTTTAAATAGGACCAAAATACTTAAAAAAATTACTGGTAGAAATATGCTTGATTACCTGTTTCGCTCCTGTGAAGTCGGCGCCTCTCTTCATAAACTAGCACCAAAATCCCTCCTATATACGTACTCTAATTTTTACTGTACGGATTGAGACTAGAGAAAAGGAATTTTTAAGGGGACCGTGGACCTTTATTTGAGCAAAAATTGACTCCAAAATCGACATTTCTTTTTGTTTGTTTTATTACCCTCCAATTTGTACTACGTCATTCCTGGAAAAACGCATGCAGATGCGATTATTTTACACAAAGTTATAAGTGTTTTAATCTTGTTCAAAAACAATTTTTTGGCCTTTTAATATGTTTTAAATCTGTTTTCTCAATTCTGAGGTTTAAATATTTTTTATTTTTTAAATGCTCCTTGATACTTAATTTTTGATCAAAATTCATGAAACTGATAAGCAAGAATCCTGATATTTCTTAGAAAGAAACTGTGTGTGCATTTTTATATTCGACTTCATTAAGACAATTAAATTTGATTTTTAACTTATTATAAAGCAGAATTTCGATGAAAATATATATGGAATTTAAAAAAAAAGTCTAAAAAATTAATTACCGTAATTTCCGGCGTATAATCCACGGATCAAACAATTCTGTTTGGACCCAGAAATTTTATTGAGTTATTGAAGCCAAATATTTACCGCGATTTAAAAAATTACATTTTATTTTTAAAAATGTCTGGGTCGAAAAATGATTGTTTGATCCGCGGATTATACGCCAGAAATTACGGTATTTAACGAATTAAAAAATCGATACACAGATTTCTTTGTAATAGAGTTTTACATGATTAAAATCCAAAATCGGGAAATATCTAAAAAATTAAGACGCAAGGAGCATTTTAAATTTACGTTTTAAAATTTAAAATTTTTAAAAGATCTTAAATTATAATAAGATTGGAAATTTCTTTTAAGGTTTTCTATATACTTATGGTGAAATGTATATCTTCACAAAATTTCAAATCTCTATTATGAACATTAAAAGAAAATTTTTTAAACGTCCACCATCCCCTTAAAGAGCAAAATATTTAAGCGAAATTAAATTTAACATGTTACTGTTCGAATAAGTATTTAAGGAAATTTAAACCGTTGTGTTTTTTAGTCTATTGAACAGTACAATGTCTAGAAGTACATAGTGTGGAAATAGCGTATACCGGTATTGCTTTAGAATGTATAAAATAATTACATCTTCTTAGACGACGTTACGATAAAATTTTTCACTTGAAAGTCTAAACACTAAAAAAGAGAGGACACGAGGTTTGGGACACAGAATCCGGCGACCTTTTGTGCAATGGGAGAGTATAATTAGTAGGTAAACATATCACAAGGATAAAGTGCAGTATGGAAGGGCGGTCTTAAAAAACCTTAAAGTGACGCAATTTTGTCGCTTTAGTACATAAACGGCTAAATTACG
Organism: Maratus speciosus; assembly: GCA_963932465.1. Classification (NCBI taxonomy): domain Eukaryota; kingdom Metazoa; phylum Arthropoda; class Arachnida; order Araneae; family Salticidae; genus Maratus; species Maratus speciosus. Next base: position 411,998,769 of record OZ010787.1, on the reverse strand, counting down.
CAAGTTTCTGAGCGGCCTGATGGTACCGTTGGCAGTGCGCCAGACTTTCGGAACGTTGTGGGTTCTATAATCGACAAGATTTTTTTTTCGCTATGAATTGAGTCTTCTGAAATACATTCTTCAATATTTTTAAATTTTGAAACTTTTTCACTAGACATGTTTTTTTCATTTTAATTACGACACATGTTTTGCTAAAAACGACCTGTAAATCAACGTACTTAATAAATATTAATGCCCATGAAAAGATTTTTTTTGTCGAAAAACATTGTTATAATTCCAAACATAAGGTCCCGAGATAAAAAAAAAATCGAAAATTTATAAAACTTTTAAATTGTTAAGTATTAGAAAAGATGAATTAAAAATATCATATTTTAATTTTTTACAGTACATTTTAATTGATTTCGCTGGGAAGAATAGAGGTTTATTCGTATAAAAAACTATAAATAAATGTGAATACACTAAAAAAATGGTCGTTTGAATTCAAATCATGTTTCTTTTTTTCATTTTACTTTCCATTAGATCCATATAACTACCATGAAATTGAAATTTCACTGTAAATAAGTGAGTATATGTGCACAAAGAAGTGTGTTTTTATTTATATTTAGCTTAAATTTAAATAATTATATCTATGTGTGTGTTATTGTAGTTCTAAAATAATTAATCATTATTTTGTCTACTGGAAAGAAAAAAGACGTGTCGAGAAATCGAAACCGCAAGGTTCCGAAAGGGAAAATCTAAAAGTCTGGCGCTCTGCTTATTGTACCATCAGACAGCTCACAAATGTGCGAAATTTATCCGATTATGTACTAAATCATCAAAATTGGGTTACTTTGGGGCTTGTTTTTTACCACCCTCTTGCATATTGTGATTTATCCTTGTGATATGCTTATTCATGGAACTATTAATCAAGAAGAACCGACATATCCTTAACAATTAAAAGCGCGATTTTTTGTTTTGTTTCGAAAAAAATTATGTATGATTTTCTGAAAGGTGTATTACACAGGGAAAATAATGAACAGAAAACACAGATACATTTTTCACATAATCCGTCAATCTTTTCTAGTGTTGTTCATCTGGAATACAAGTAAACACTACTATCATGTGACTGTTTGAAGCTAAAATATTGCAAATTAGTAAATATCTTAAGAAGTATGTCTCCAAATGTCTTATTTTATATAATTATTTATTTTATGAAACTTAACCTTTAACCCTTTAATTCCCATGACAGAATACGTTCTAGAAATCACGCAGTTCAGTGAATCTGACTTTACACCAGAAAGTTTCAAAGGATAGTTTCGCTTTATTTATATACGGAATGTCTGTTATTAATTAAAGCAAATATTGCTATTTTAATTTTCTGGTGTGAATTAGGTATATACGAATAAGAAAATCTATTAAATTCAAAACACTATTGTTTGCATATGTGCAAAGCTGCGCACTAAAGGGTTAAAATAGTGAAGCTTCAACTGTAACCGCTATCGCAGGGGTTGTTTATCGCAGGTGGAAACTTTCACCAGTATATTTATATAGAAATTTCCTTCTTATTTAAATGCCTTATTATTGCAAAATTTCAAACATAAATAATGGTAGAAATAGATTTTCATTTTTACTAATAAAAGTTTACTTTGGCGGTAGTCAGCGTTTCTGCCATATTGTGACAACCACGGAAACAAACTATCAGTTTTACAAGGCAAACTGGCACCAGTAAAAAAAAAAAAAAAAATGAAATTTATACAACATTTCTGAGGAAAAAAAAAATTCCGTGAGTAAGACGCTTAAGTAAAACGAAATTTTCTATTGAATTTTACTGGTGGGAAGTTTGTCCCGGCAGTAGTCAGAAACTGAAGATCCGATTTAACACCAGAAAGACGGGAATTTTTACTCAAGTTTTATAAAAATACTCAATACCATAATTTTTATTTGAAACTGTTTAAGTTATTTAATTAGTAATTTTTTCCTTTGTATCTTTTAAATTTATTCTGGTTCAAACATAAATATGCCCATATGGTTGGGGCCGGGGGGTACCATTCGTGCGATGCGCCAACTGTAGAGATTTCTTAACTGCTCGCGCATTACGTCACGTGGCGGACAGATTCGCCTCGCTTCGCTCGTTTCAATAGCTGTATGCCGTTCTGCGATGGAATTTTTTTTCTGTGAATGATCTTAATTATTCTGTTATTTTAACAGACGTTTTGAAAAGAACCTAGTGAATGCACTATATCAACCATGGAACTATTAATAAAGAGGAACTGACAAATCCTTGAAATAGTGAAGCTTCAACTGTAACCACTATTGCAGGAGTTGTTTACCACCGGTGGGAACTTCCACCAGTAAATTTATACAGAAATTTCCTCCTTATTTTAACGCTTTGATATTGCACAATTTAAGTCATAAATATTGGTAGAAACAGATTTTCATTTTTACTGGTAGAAGTTTACTTTGGCGGTAGTCACGCCCTGCGTTTCCGCCATATTGTGACAACCAGGGAAACAAACTGACACCAATAAGAACAAATAGAAATTTTGGCCACATTTGTGAGAAAACATTCCATGAATAAGACGCTTCAGTAAGACGAAATTTTCTATTCAAATTTACTGGTGGGATCTTTGTGCCAGCGGTAGTCAGAAACTGAAGATACGATTTTTAAAAAAGCAGCCGCCATATTGTGACAACCTCCTCAGTTACTTCACTCGCAACTGGTAGACTATACACTATATGTCTCCTCCTCTTTATTCATAACTCCATTATATCAACATGTTCTAATAACTCTCGGAGAACACGTATACAGATTTAAAAATACAGTACCAAGTCTCAAATCCGGACGTCGAAATCCGGAATTCTTCAAAAGCCGGGCATTTTGTTAACTGATGATTATTATTCTGGAGAATCGCAACAAGAAATTAGAAAAAAACTAAAATAGCAGAGGCCAAATTTACTATATTAGGCTGCAATTTTAAACCCGAATTCCTTTTACGAACGTCAAAAAATTTCTGCGGAACGCGAAAATATCTAAAAATTGCATAAAAGAATCGCGAGAAATTCCGAATAAACTTAAATGAAAGTAAAAAAGAAAAAGAGGACAGCATTTACTATATTGAACTAAAAGATTAAAACCGGACTTCTTTCACAAATGCAGACAAATCGCCATAAAATGAAAAAAAAAAAAAAAGTTCAAAACTAGCAGAGGAGAATATTTATTATATTTGGCTAAATGTTGGTGAGTTCCCTTTACAAATCTCAAAACTCCAAAATTCGTATAAAAAACTCGCGAAAAATGCAAACTCCGAATAAACTTTATTGAAAAAATGACAAGATTTACTATACTGGACAAAAAAATAAAGCCGGATTCCTTTTATTCATACGGGAAAATCACCGCAAAATAATAATAATAATAAAAAACCCCTCAAATATTGCATAAAAAATTTTAAAAATTTATTTTGTTATGTTGTTATAATTTTTTTAACTTAAAAAATTTTCCTCTATTAAAATATTTGTTTTAGCATTATCTTTTTTTACCTTCCTTTATCTGTAATAGAAGAAAGTATTGTAGTCGAAATTTTGTTCGACTTATGGTTTTCGACGGATTTACACATTTTAATTGTAGGAGATACCAAAACACATGTTTTTACAAAATATCTGTCTGTCCGTATATACGTGTGTCTCATTATATCATCGGAAAGTATACGAAGTTAATCATAGAATTGAACCAAATTTTATATAAGTGTTTTGCTGTGATGGTGCTGTAGTACAGATTTTTGTGCCATTTTCTATATTCTATCATCGAAAAGTGTATGAAGTTACGCATAGAATTGAACAAAATTTCATGTGTATATTTTTGACTATGCCCAGTAGGTCCAGGTTGAATTTGGGGATATTCCGCCGGGAGGGGGCGCTGTAATAACGATTTTTGTGCCATTTTCATTATTGTTTCATCGGAAAGCATAGATTTGAACCACACTTCATACATATGTTTTTGATTATTGACGCCAAATCCCAGTTGAAAATGGATATGTAACCTTGGAAGGGGGCGCTGTGATAACGATTTTCTCGATTTTTCGTTGTTCTGTTGTAAATTTGCTGCTGATGCAGTGTTGCATTTCGTTTCTAGCTGACCCGGTGATTCGCAAACAGAATAACGATAATATTTACTTTATTAAATATTATGTTCGAGTTACTCTGATTAATAAAATGAAGAATGAATTTAAGATAAAAATTAATGTAGGGTTGAGGTAATAACCTATTTGCGCCGGAGATCAGCTTCGCTACTTCTTTATTTCTAGTGGAAATTTAAATATTGGTCTGATTTCATTTGCGCTCATTCCGGATTTCAACGAAAATAGTGTTTCTAAAAATCAGTGCCTATATTTTATTTTTTTCCCTCCCATCTCCAATCTTTTGCGTTCTTTCCTACCAAAGCACTTATGTGACATAATGTGTCCTGTGTAGCCTTTTTTTTTTTAATGATTTCAGAACGGCGATGAGGAATGTCAGAATTACTCGCAAATGTTTTGCCGTTTTTACTCGCTGCTTTTTGTTCGTGTTTTTAAAATATTCTCTCTGATAAACTTTCTAGCTCTGTGCGGTACTTAATTTGCTCCGACACAGGAGCGCTGGATGCCTTTATTTTTAGTGAATATTTAAATATTAGTCAGAACAGACCGTAGTTTATAAATACTGCGCACCAATGTCAAGTCCGTGACGAGTAGGATTTTCTGAAAATTCCCTACTCCTAATTTTAATGTTTTTGCTCTGGTCATTTATTAGAATTTGGGGATTCGTATACAGTTGTTACTACTGCAGAATATTAGAGCTCTTGTAGTTTTTTTTTTTTTTTTTTTTTTTTTTTTACTAGAAACTAAGCCCTGTGTATATATACTGTTACAGATATTTGAATCATATTGATGTGCATTTGAAACTAATGAATTTAAAAATTGAATTTTGTTTATTAATGAGGATCAATGATTTTGCTACCTGATATAGTGTGCAAAAAGTATTAGTCACATATTGATTTATTGAAAGTATGATAATGGTTCTTACTTTTTTTTTCCTTTCTATTTTTTGAAAATGTTAATTCATTGTTAAATCTGTATATCTCCATAAATTTTCTTTCTATTGTTTCTTATTTGTATGGAGAAATGTTATATTCGATGTATTTTATAAGATAACATGGAAATTTTAGAACTGAAGTTGTTTTAAATTTTTCGGTTTTTGCTTAAATTTTGTATACATGAAATAACGATATTGCTATTTGTATATCATCTAAAAAATATGTATAGTACATATTTTTTTTCATAATAGAATTAGTTTAATTATAGAGTAATATTGTTGTATTATTTTGATCCTGAATAAGCATAGTGACATTCGAAATTTTTTGAAAACTTATATCTAGTAATCGGACAATGCATTATTGTTAAAAGTTTTGATGCGTGACTTTTATTTAATTTATTCTGTTTGATAATTCTAGTCATTTTATTACTGCTGCGCCATCATATTCATATAATTCATTTTACTATGCAATAGTTTAAAAGTTTTCATTTGTATTATTACGCATTCAAAATTTAATTTTTTTCGCGAATTTACTCAAGTATTTGAATGTAAACAAACGTATCGCGATATTATTTAACAATTGTGTATTTACTGTATTTATGTATTGCATTTTATACACAAGGCAGAAACAAGGGTAATTTTACCATTTTAGAAAAGTGGTGCCAATCAAGAAATCTGAATTTAAAAAAAGTAACCCACTGGCAACACTGTTTTCATATTGAATAGTTTGACATGGTACCGACGATATGCTTGAATTTTCGATTATTCCTAATGTATCCCGTATTACAACACAAATCCCTTTATTTCTAATTTTCGCAAAATTTATTTTTCAATGATAATTTTCCCGTAGTTTAAATTGCGTCACAAACATCTAAAAACACACTGGATTTCTATTCATTCCTAGCATAGTTCCCAACCTTCCGATTTTTTAAATACCAGTAAATTCTTACAAAAATGTAGCTTTTTTTAGTTGCAAAAGTAGCGGGATTGCATAAAACAAGTATTTCTGTATAAAATGTTGGTGTTAAGAAAAATCGGGAGGTTGGCAGACATGATTCCTAGCAATAAAATTGATCATAGTGCACCTCTGATGAAAATATAATTTTTTGGATACGGTTTCTCTTGTTGATTACCACTATATACTCTTGTAGACACTGTATTAAACAGTGTAAGCCACCTATTCTGTAGAAAAAGAGATTTCTTTGATTTAGTTATAAAGTTAAAGAAAAGAGAATATAACCTGTTACCAGTTACCCACGATTGTAAAAAGCGTTCTTTTATCTTCAGAAACCTCGAAAAACAATACACGCTAAAAGAAAAAAAAAAAAAAAGAAAAAAAAAAAAAACTTTCTTCAATGCACGGAAATTCTACTAGTAGCAGTGCTGCCGGCATTTTTCCGTGAATTGACGAATATCCGTTTTTTTCCTTCGTTACAGGAGGTAAAATATCCGTCAATTGAAGAAAGTCGGGAAAAATCAAAAGCGGCTGATGCTGTATCCGAACCAGCCACCTCAGCGTTACGAGACGAGCACGCTAGCACTGACAAGGAGAGAGTCTGAGGTCGGTCCCACCGAATGCGATGAATATTTGTGTATCGATAGAGTGTAGTTAGTACATAAATATATGAGCGTCATAAAGCGCAACCCACAGGGGGGTCTTGAGAAAATAAGTCACAAAGTTTAAGCTACAGTTCATAATCGGATAAATTTCCTTCTTTGGCAAGCGGCTCAGTATCGCGATCGGCAGCACGCCGGATTTGAATCTTTTCGGCCCGGGTTCAAATCCGGCTCGGACTTGTTTTTCGGAACGAAAATTTTTATCAATCATTTTCGAACCACATTTGAAAAAATATGTATAATAATTGAAATTTACGAAAAATATGAATTAAATATATGTTTTGTAGCATATAAGTTCTTTTTTAACTACGTAATTTTGCATATTCAAATATATAATAATAATAATAATAAAACGCATATTTATTTGTTTATAGACCAGAATTTTTTGTTGTTATTTAAAATTATTTACAGTTATTTCAATGAATAATCTACTAATTTTTACAGAGAAATAAATTAAAACACGTGATATAAATGAGTGAATAATTATATTATTTAAATTTTGATTCTATATGAAAGTATTTCATGATTTGTTTAATACCCTTTTTAAAATTCTTAATATGGCTTTTTTTTATTTCTGATTTTTGGTTTTGTAATTATTACCTACGTAATAACTATTTTCAGCAATTCAATATCTTTTAAGAACTTATTTTTAAGCACAAAGACAATTATTCTAAATACAATCATAAAAATACAAGATTAAAAAAAAATATCAAAAGTTAAAAAGCGAGTTGGTAAAGAACGATACATTTATTTCACTGTGAAAAATAGTAGCTTATTTATGCAAATAACAGTAAATAAATTTTAAAATTAGCTTAATTTTATGGTCTATAAAAGTTACAATTGACATTGTTTTAGTTTGTTATTATTATTATTTTTTTTTCTTTACTTTTCATTAAATATATAAACATGCAAAGATTCGCACTTAAAATTTTATTTATACAGGGTGCAATATGTTATCTATCGCCGACCTTTAATTTCTCAACCGTTGGACGTAGACATATAGTTCCAATTACAAAAACGTTTCAAATGAGGTAAATATTCATGCTGGGGCATTATTTAAAGTAAAAAATCAATTTTATAAAAAATACAAAATCTAACTTTTTATACGGTCCCCCAGTCCCTATAGTTATATTTAGTAAAAGTTTACACATATCATAACACATATAACACGAAAAGTTTGACATCTGTACTACAAAAATTGACAGAGTTATTAAATTTCAAAATTTGAGATTTTTGCACATTATTTTATCTTTCATTGAGGGATCAGTTAAAAGATGAATTAAAGTAATTCGAGATCAAAATCCGGATGCTATATCCTTTTTACGGCAAAATCACCTTTAGCCAGTATCGCCAAATCAGAGTATCACCGAAGAGGGTTATTTCATCTAAAAATTTGATCTGACTTTTAGGGGTCGTATACAAAGCAAAGAATGAAATATTGAAATTAAACAGAAAAATAAATGTCAATTTTTTATAATACCGAAAACGGTCTACTATAAAAAATGAATACATAAAACGCCTGAAACTACTAGATATTGCTCAAAGTGATCTCCATTGGCGGCAATGCACAATGGATTGCGTGACAGTACTGCTTCCTGGACACATTAGAGCATAGCAGGTGTGCAAACTGTGCGACAATCAAAAGAATGATGCGACGTGGAAACCTCTTCATCGCCCGGACAGTACGACACGTGTGATGCGGTATATGGGGAACCTAGATTGTTGGACGCATCTTCTACGATGGGTGGGACGTTAATGGGCGATCGTTACCTGGATCTGCTACAAAACAAGGTACGTGGCTGGTACGTGATTGAAGAGTTGCTCGCCGACATGCATGCCGGGTGCGGTTTCAACATGATGGAACCCTCTCCGCATAAAACATCAAACGTCCGGGCGTATCTGGACACCGAATTCGGTCAACAGATCCTTGGATATGGTGGTCCAATAGAGTGGCCACAGCGTTCACCGGACTTGACTTCCATTGACTTCTACCTGTGGGTTTACATCAAGGTGTATGTGACTGAGACTACTTCTATGGTTTATCTGAAGAAGCGAATCATTCTTGATTGTCGCACACTTTGCACACCTGCTATTCTCTAACGTGTCCAGGACTCAATAATGTCACGCAATCCATTGTGCATTGCCACAATGGAGAACACTTTGAGCAGTATCTAATAGTTTCCGGCGTTTTATGTATTCATTTTTTGTAGTAGACCGTTTTCGATATTATAATAAATTGATATTTATTTTTCTGTTTAATTTCAATATTTCATTCTTCGTTATGTATACGACCCCTAAAAGTCAGCTTAAATTTTTAGATGAAATAACCCTCTTCGGTGATACCCCGATTTGGCGATACCGGCTGAAGGTGGTTTCGCCGTAAAAAGGATATAACACCCGGATATTGATCTCGAATTACTTTAATTCATCTTTTAACTGATCCCTCAATGAAAGAGAAAATCACGTGCAAAAATCTCAAAATTTGAAATTTAATAACTCTGTAAATTTTTGTCGTACAGATGTCAAACTTTTTGTGTTATATGTGTTATGATATGTGTAAACTTTTACTAAATATAACTATAATGACTGGGGACCGTATAAAAAGTTAGATTTCGTAATTTTTATAAAATTGATTTTTTACCTTAATAATAATGCCATATAAATAATGCCACAGCATGAATATTTACTTCATTTGAAACGTTTTTGTAATTGGAACTATATGTCTATGACCAACGGTCGAGAAATTAAAGGTCGGCGACAGATAACATATTGCACCCTGTATAATTAAACTGCATTATATAAACATATTAAACAAGAAAAAAAAAATTGATTTTCGAAAGAAATTACTACATAGACACTTATTCTAATTAAGAATCAAGAATCCCAGACTTTAAAAATCATATTAAAAATATAAAAGCATATTTTTAAAAAACCCTCAAATATTTGAAGTATTTGAATGAGGAAGCAAAATGAAAATAACATATTTGTTCACTTACTGTATTTTTCTGTTAAAAATTGCTGATATTCATTGAAATAACTGTAAATAATTTTAAATAACAACAAAAAATTTCTGGTCTATACACATATAAATATGCGTTTATTTTTTTGCTGTTTTTTTTTCATTATATATTTAAACATTCAAAATTTCGTAGTTAAAAAATAATTTATATGCTACAAAACATACATTTAATTCATGTTTTTCTCAAATTTCGATTATTACACATATTTTTTCAATTGCGGTTCGAAAATGATTGATAAAAATGTTTCTTCCAAAAAACAAGTCCAAGCCGGAGTTGAACCCGGGCCGAAAAAATTCAAATCCAGTGTTCTGCCGAACGCGCTACTGATCCGCTGTCAAAGAGGCAAATTTATCAGATTATGAGGTGAAGCTTAAACTTTGTAACTTATTATCTCAAGACCCCCTGGGGGTTGACGCTCATATATTTATATACTAACTATACTCTATCGATACACAAATGTCCATCGCATTCGGTGAAACCAACCTTGGACCCTCTCCTTGTGAGCTGTAGTTGTACAGCAGCGAAACGCTTTGAAGTAAATATGTTTGCTTCAGATGAGTATGGCATGATCATTTTTTTTAAAACGCTTTTAATTTTGAAGTTCATTTCGGGAAGATTTCGTCTTCAATGAGATTGTGGGTGTGGTTTTTATACTTTAATATTAATATAGTACAAAAATAGGAATTTTAAATATTTTTAGGTAGATTGCTAGACGTAAAATACGAATATTATACTTTTATTCGATACGATTTTTTTTTTTTGAGTAATTTCTTTTTTATTTAATTTTCTTAATTAAAATATCCTTTTAATGTGTTCATTTAAAGTGTATTTTAAATGCAAATATTTTTTTTATAAACAACTTTATAAATTCAACTTTATTTAACTTTATTCGACTTATTCAACTTTTAAAAATAAATTTTGAGGTACTTTTGAAGGAATGAGAAAATCAGTTGCTATTTATTTTTAAATTCGAAAACATTTTTGCCTTTTTTAATTAACTTAGAAATCTTAATTTATAGAATTTTTGGTTTTTAACTTTTAAAATAAATTCGAATTTTTTATTAATAGACCCAATACGCATTCGTTCTAGTAATGAACGGAATCTGTCTTTTTTTTTTAGACGTTCGTGGAGAATTCACTGATAAAACATGTTTTCTAGGAGTACGGAAATAATGTTTCTTAAAAATGGGGAATACACTGTAAACTGAAATGTCTGAAATTCAGACACATAAGTGTCTGAAACGGAGTGTTCAATTTTCAGACATTTTAAAGTGTCTAAATTTTTAAGACGCTTGTATGTGTCTAAATTTAAGACACTTCAAACGTCTGAATTGCATCCATGTTTGACCACCTTTAATTTCTCTGCAAAAGCATTTTCCACCTTTTTTTCGGTAAGCCTTAATACACAGAAAAAAAAAATCCTTTAAAATATAAAAACTGTACCGCCAATCAAAACGCCAGTACAATTTACGTATTTTAGTGGAAATTTTCTTCAATTACCAGAAATATTTAAATTTTTTTTTTGAAATTTCTATATTTAAAAAATAAAAATTATGCTCTCAAGGAAGGGACATTTCACCCACATTTCAATAGGTCTCAGAGATTTTACATGATTCACTCATCTAATTCATTTTACAACATTAGCAATATTACACTTACCCATCGCGGGATACGAACTCATGATCTTATGGTCCGTAGACTATGCGATAATCCGTCTCGGCCACGCCTCCACAGCTAGGAAGTTCAAATATTGTTAGTCATTTGTGACTCACAATTTATTTTACGGAAACTGTAAATATTTTGTCAATCTGCTTATAATTCTGAAAGATTTCACACATCTTCTCTCTAGAATTTTGAATATTTTGCTTTTTAATTTCATGCGATGTAGAACCAGTTGAAATTTTTTTTACTTCTATCGAAGAAATTTTCAGAACACAAATATTATTGGTTATCAGAAGACACGTTATTTTTGAAATATTAAAATATTTAAAATGTTTTAACAGTGCGTATGTATATATATATATTATATATATATATATATATATTTAATTCGGGCTTGTTCCGTTTCAGTTGTGTGTGTGGGGGGAGGGCAACCTTTAAAAATAAAATCAATTTTTCATTCAAAAATAAATGCATTTCTTATTGCCAAAAGCCTGTGTTTAATTTTAATGCGAAGGTATGTATATATGAAAGTGTGTGTAGGAATATAGTGTTCTGTTTTCTTTGATTATTTCTTCTTTTTTTTTCGTTTGATCAGTGAATGATATGGCAACATTTTTGAAATTGGACTCATTACTTCCTCCTATATGCCAAATATTCTGAACAAAATTTCTCAGTTATAAATATTATGTATAATTTTTCTGCAAAAATAATAAAAATCATTGGTTTATGCAAAAATTTTTTGTCTTCCTTTTTTCCCTCGATCAAAATACAGCGTAAAATTTTTTGATGAAACTAATTTTCCCACGGTGAAATCCTGAAATCACGGTGAAATCATACCTGGAGTAGATCGATACTGAATCATTAGCTAAAAAGTTACATAGTAAGAATTTTCAGAAATATTCCATTTAAAAAAAAAAAAAAAAAAAAAAAAATACGTTTGACTTTTCAAAAACACGTTCTAATAAGAATATGTTCGACTAATAATAATACGTTCGAATCAAACTAGATGGCGCTACTGAATTTGGTGTATTCAAGTCATTTTTCTCTTGGGAAATTTTCGTAATTAAACTTGACATTTTCTATCCAGGATTGCGATTTGGAGAGGCATATTTTAGAGGAGTATATGTGCTCAGATCTGGCCGGGTCTTTCTCTCATTTGATTTGATGGGACATGCCAGATCAGGTCCTGACTTTTATTTTTCTGCAGACTGGAGCAAAGTCGTCAGTGTTGAATTCAGACACATTTCTTCGGGAGGGATTTCTGAGACTCCGGTGGGGGGGGGGGGGGGGAATTGCACTTTTTGACCATTGAAAACACAAAATCTCAAATTTTCCGGAGGGACATCTCTTTGCTCCGAGGGGAAATTTCTCTCCCCCGGGCCACCCCCTGAATTCAACACTGATAAGTCGTAACCAGCCAGAGGAAGCTCTGGAAAGTTTTAGTGGGTGTAATTCTGAATGCTTTTAAGATGTTAAATAATGAAATACTGTGCTAAAATATATCTTAATTTTTGCGATTTTTTTGGTGTGTTTCTGTATTTGGATAATTTTAAAGTGTGTTTGCAATCAAATAATTTAAAGTTTTATTATTAAATTAGCAAAATATTATGAAGGTTAAAGTGAACAAGAGGTTACACCGTGTCTTAAATTTATAATTAAGTAAATTTCAAACATGCTATAATTTCGAATTTCATTATAAAATTTATAAAAGAGAAAAAAATTGTGTGACAAAATTAATATCTTTTCAAAAATTCCTATTTTTAAACCTATTAAAAAAATTAATAATAATCTTTCATAATTAAAAAAATAACAATATCTAGTCTAGTCTGGGAGGGGATTCAGCCTTCTTAGCTTCCCCCCCCCCCAATGCACTGGTTTGAATGCAACCAATGCACTGGTTTGAATATAAATAAATAAATCATGTCTAATATACATGTTTTTAGAAAATGCTGATTGTGAAATATATGGATTTGTCCTTGAAAGAGTATATTTTACCTTTTAAATGGAAAATTTTAAATACAGAAATATGCAAAAAATGGAAAATTTTCTGGAATTTAAGAAAGAAAATTTGAATTAAAATACGTAAATTGCCAGTATAATTTCCATATTTTAACGGATTTTTTTTATATTGTATAAAGCTTACAAAAAAAAAGTGAAAAATTGACTGCCTATTACCAAACTTCCAGATTGGTCAAAAATGGATGCGATTCAGATGTTTGAAATGTCTTAAATTCAGACGCATACACGTGTCTTAAAAAATAAGACACTTTAAAATGTCTGAAAATTGAACACTCCAGTTTCAGACACTTATGTGTCTGAATTTCAGACATTTCAAATTACAGTGTTTATGCCATGATCATATAGTAAGACACTTAAGTGTCTAAATTTCAGACACCTATGATGTCTGAAATTCCATATTCAGACACTTAAGTGTTTGAATTACTTTTTCAGTCACATATGTGTCTGAATTTAAGACGCCCTTATTTGCAGTGTAATATAGTGTATAAAGACGAGTTTTTCTGACAGTGTAGATTTCCGAGATTTAAAGAAGCATTTCTGGAACAAAAGTTTATTTGCTAATAATTTTCAAAAACGTTTCCGAGTAATTCGTACACTGTATTATTCAGTTTTCTTATCCTGGTATAAAAACGATATATAAGATTTCGGGATGCTATATGTTCTCAAGCAAAATCTTTCTTGTTGAACAAACATGAAAATTAACGAAGCAAATTAACAGCGTAAAACGATTATTATTATTTTTATTATTTTTTTACTCTTGTATTCTTAATTCTTTTACGCGACAGAAAATGTTTACTTGAAAATTGGTATTATCCGAAAAACCGATATTTGTGTTGATACCAAGTTGAGGAAACTGATTAACACACTGTAAAAACTTCTTAGAAACATTTTTGCAAATTACGAACAGAAAAAAAGCGACATTTGAAAAAAATGCTTCTTTGAATTTCGGAAATCTATTGGTTTCTGAGGTTTCTGAATATAAAAAAAACGCTTAGCGGAATAGTGGGCAACTTGGATGAGGTTATTTTATTTCCAAAAACCTTCTTGATAAATGAAAAAAAATATTTCCCTTTTTTTAGAGTACAAGTTTTCCAGTATCAGTATTTCTACTGCGTCTAGTAATATACATTTTATAGAGTTTTGAAAAAAAAAAGAGGAAAAATATTTTGGACTCTCAGTGTCCACAGTTGATGTCAATAAGCATCGTAATTTTATTTATATAGTGCCTTAAATTACGAAAAAAAAATTGATTTATGAATTTAAATTAGTGAAAGTATATGATCATTATTTTTAAGGTTGCTTTCTGAAGTTAGCAATTTTTTAAATGATTGTCTCACAATTCTTTGACAGTAATTAAGTTTAATAAACGTTTTGTTAAGTTTTTAATTCGGTTTTGACAGTTACTGAAGTTAAAAACATGCAGCACAAGGTTGTGACAAGGCTACATTTTTCTGTTGAAATTTAGTAAAATGAAATTACGAAATTTTTTCACTAAATGTGAGCGTTACTAGATAAAATGTAGAAAAACGGATAATAAGATAGTTTCAGTTATAAGGATAGTGATAAGTTAGTTTTTCTAGTTATAACTCTCATTTTTCAAAAATATATACATTTTGCACGATTATTTAGAACGTATAATTTCTAGTGTGATAGAAATATTAAATTAATTTTTACGAATGTCTGAAGCAAACACAATCGCTGTCATCGAAATACTCAAGGCCAGGGAACACGAGTGGGACGTCATCACTAACGACCGACTTCTCACTAGTATTGGAATTCACACTGGAAATTTTGAATAGGAATTTTGTTTTATTTTATTTGTGGAATATCTATCATCTTAGAAAATAATAATAACTATTTAAACTTACCGGTGAGAATTCGGAATCCCTAAATAAAAGTTCAGCCAGATGCGGAATGACACAGTGTTGCCGGAGCTCAATAATATTTTACGTAGTAATTATAAACATAGTTTAATTTTATATCAATAGATGGCACGGTTCCGCCTCAAATTGTAAGAATTCTCATAAAGAAAAGCAAAAATCAGTGTTCGTACGCATCAAAGGATTCAGGGGATTTTAGCTGGTTTAGTACCAGAAATTACATAAATTATTGGTTGCTGTATCTGAAGATAGATTTTTTTCCCGCCGAAAATAAGGCAAATATTACTATATAAAAAGTCCTTGAAATGGACCCTGAAAATGGATCAAAGTTTTTGTTCAATATTTTGTTCAGCTATTAACCCTTTATCTACTGACGGTACTTATAAGTACCACTCACTTTAAACTTTTTACCATAGTGAATATTTTTAATATTCTAATGGTACTTTGCAAAAAACATTCTTTTAACTCCACTTTATCCGAATACTTGGCAGCAGTAGTTCTAGGTTTGTTATTTTAGAGAGGAATGAGGCTATTTTTGAAGAATTTTTGTGTTTTGTGCCGATATTTTGTACAGATTGCCACGTTCGACTTTTCATTGCTGCAAACACAGTAAAGGATATAAGATAAGTGTAGGATTTTTTTTATGTATTCATTATGATCTTAGAATACAATATGACTAGCTATTTTAGGTGAACGGTGTATGTATTTGATTTAACAGTTGAATTACTCGGTGGTACTTATAAGTACCGCCAGTACACTGGATGTTGGAGAAAAACTTCTTGTTTACTTTTCGTCTGTGTAGTTATCCATCGTTTTCATCTGCTTTATAATGTAATTACTAAAATGTAGTATAGTAATGATTTCCCTGGTATTTCGTTTCTGTTTCATTATTAATTTTTATAGGAAATGGAAAAAGTTGTGGCACCGGCTCGGTTTTCCTATGTTAGAAATGGCATATGTAAATTCATATATTGCATATGTGGAGATGCAAGAGAACATGTTGTCCCTGGAATATTGACGTCACATAACTAAAGAACTGCTAACAAGATCGACACCTAAAAAAAAGTAGTTTTTTTTAGCCCTTTCAGGAACAAAGCATTTTAAATTCTAAAGTGTTGAAATAAATGATTGGCACCGGAATTTGCCAAACGATTTATTTGTAAATACGAAAAAGCCTATATTTCTCATACTTGTTAAATCGAAAATATTTTCTGTTGCCAGTTGAAACACCTTGTGGATTTACTGTTACGAGATTTTAGTCATAGTGTACTGACGGTACTTTAAAGTACCACTTTAATTAATTACCTCTAAGTAATTAAATTTATCACGGGTGAGTATTTCTTTTATGTTTATCCTTTAATTTTAATTGTAGTAACTGAAAAAAAAATATTGCATGAAAAAACTTGCAGTAGATCATAATGCCGTAGATAAAGGGTTAAAGTGTGAAAAAATAAGATTTCATTTTGAAAAATCCAATTGTTTTAAAGTTATTTTGTGCATCCTTGCCCACCTATTGAATAATATTTGAAATTTGTTTATTTCTTGTAAATACTTATGATGAGATTTCTTCAAAATATATTTCTTATACCAAATTATATTTAATATTATAATAATTTTAATTTTTACCAAATTATATATAATATAATATATTATATATAATAATTATAATTTATACCAAATGTTATTCAAAATATATTTCTAAATATCTTTTCTGAACACACACCCTCCATGTTTTATGTTTACGCTATAATCATGAAATTTTAACATGATATAAAACAGTTATATAGAACAGTATAAGTTGGTTAATACCTGCCTCAAGCTAAGTTATATGCAAATTTAACGGCATAACAGGGATGAGATTTCCGACTTTTTGCACATCAGTATAATCTTAGCGAAAATGTTATTTTATTTAATCGGAACATTGTTGTGATTTAAGAGTACAACATTTTCTCTAAGATTTTACTGGTATGCAAAAAGGCGGAAATCTCATCTCTGAATAATTAACTTCATCTTCAAATTGTGAAATTTCAATATATCGATTTTCGGAGTATTTTCTATTTGTAGTATTACGTTTTAGGTTGCACATGAAATAATGTTCTCATTAGTTATCGGTACCTATGTTAAAGTTTTCAAGTGTAAAAATGGTTCTCGATAAAACAAAAATTTTCAAGGTTTCAACGCATGAAAATAATAAATGAAATATGTATACACATTTTAATGTAGTTTGATCAATGAAAATGCTTCAACATAGATTTTATGCTTTGAAAAGTTTTCACTTTGCAATTTTCTGTCAGGTGATGTTTTAATTTAGAAATCGGTGATTACAAAAATCAACCGCATAAAAGTTCTGTAAATCAAATTATCTCAAAACTAGCAGAAGCAAAAGTTTCAAACACAATATCATGGAAAGTGATATAACACAAAATGAAGCTAACGCTTTGTAGTCCAGCGGGAATGTACATTTTACCTTGCAAAAGGTCGGGTAGAAGATTTTATTTTTTTTAATTTGCTTATACTGAGGCAAGCATGGAAAAACCAAGTTTTCTAACAAAATTTCTTTAGGCTAAATTTTCCGTGGCCAAAAAACAACAAAATTTTGGGACGTTTTTTGATTTTTTAAAAATATCTCGAGATCTGTTGCCGTAGCATATTATTTGCATTTAAAGCAGACAAAATTCTCTACAACTTTTCATATTTACAACTTTTTTATGCACTCAATAGCAAGCGCAGCAATAGCATTTCAAAAATAAGACAATTTTTTCAATTTTCATAAAATCCGTGAAAAATGCAGTTCTGTCCCGATTATTCAAATGTTCCCCACGGATTTAATCGTGCATGTCGTCTTCTAAAAATTGGTAGCAGTAGATTATCTATTTGTAAACCCACGTCTTTATTTTCATCTCAACAGACATTTTATATTCAATAAATTTATATAATTTTAAAAGTAGTGCAGAATGTAGATGAGTAAGACAATTTTCATATTTAGTCAGTAAATTTAAGTGTATACAATGTTAATTTAAAAGTATATTGTTTAAAAGAATACTTCAATATTTAGTAACTTATTGGCGCGATGGTTTCAATTAAGTAGGAGTTCTTGTTTAATTTTAATAATTTTTATAATGAATTACATATTTTTCCAGGGATAAATGGGATAGGCATGAAAGTTTGTGGAAAACAAATTTTATTCCACACTACAATAGTATATTTTATAGCCAATTATTCATAAAATGTGTTTTAATGTTTTACTGTTTTAAAGATAGCAAACACTGGATTGTAGTTCCATATAAAAGGGGGGGAGGGCTAAAAAATATCTTTTAAGTAAGAAATACTTTTACCTTATAAAATAGCTACAATAAAAAGGACAAAAGATTATTTCACTAACTAATATTATGTATTTATCTCTTGTAAAATTTAAAAATTATGTCAATAAAATATTTCAGATCACTAGTTTCATAAAAATATTTAAAAGATTAGTTTTAATAAATATTGTCAAAATAAAATCGCACTTACATCAATAAATAATAAGAGATTATATCATTTTAGCGTGTAAAAATATGTAAAACTTTAGAATTATCTATTAATTGCGTTAAAGCTCAAACAGAAAAACTTACTTTGGTTGTTGAAAAATGCACTTTATGGAATATTCTAATCTTCTGTAATATTTACTGTTTTGAAACTATATCTGTTTAATGATCTCAGTGATACCATTTATCAAATGAAATACCAATTTATTTATGATTGTAGATCATATAAACATTTTTGTTTTCGCATTGATCCTCTGTCTCATTCAACTCCACTTTTCCTACACAATATGACTGCATAAAATACATGAAAAAATGTATTTTAAGAATAATAATAATTTCTACAGGGCTATTTAACACTTTTTTTTCTCTTTGATGGCACTGTTGTAGGATTATTAGCATCCCGTTTCAAAGGAATATCCTTATCCTGAATAAAAGGTATATCTGGACTATGTTCATCTAGAGGTATAAAGCCGAAAAAGTACAAACGTACAACATTAGATATTAATCTCAGGTATCCCATGAAAAAAAAAAATATTTAAAAGTAATAAAATACAAGCAAGCGAGATATTTGTCAAGAACGCTCCCATAGGTTTAATATTACCTTGCGAATGTCTTTGTGTGACTAATTTAGTCTGATAATTCATGCGACATTAAACGCCTAAATACTACAACTACCGTAAACTCTTTGAAAAGGAAATCTGTATGTACGGAATCCGGTCTTTAAGGAAAATATTATATATTTTAAAGAGAAAGAATATGAACAATTACACCTGCTAAGATGGAAACCTGTTTAAAATGGAATAAATTTCGGTTCCTTTAGGTTCAGTATTCTAGGTTTTAATGAATCAATATTTGGCAAACCTGATTACGTAGTTCAGCATTACGTATTTAATGATTACACACTTAAAATTTTCAAAATTCGGCTATTACAAATTTATTAAAATTCTCATGGTAAATTTTCTTTTAAAAGGGGGTGTTAGGGGGGGGGGGGGGCGCCAAAATCCATGTTTGCCACGGGTGCAAAAAAAAGCTGGTTTCGGCCCTGAAACACATAATTTACTGCAACCAATATATAGAAGTTGACATGCACGATTAAATCCGTGGGAAACATTTGAATAATCGGGGCAGAACTACATTTTTCAGTGTTTTTAAGGAAATTTTAAAAAATGTCTTATTTTTTAAATGGTGTACTGAATGCTATTGAATGTATAAAAAAGTTGTATATATGAGAGTTGTAGAAAATTTTGTCCTCATGAATATTGTAATTGACGAATAATATGCTACGGCAACGAGTCTCGAGATATTTTTTAAAAATCAAAAAAGGCCCAAAATTTTGTTGTTTTAAGGCCACAGAAAATTTAGTCTTAAGAAATTTTGTTAGAAAACTTGGTTTTTCCATGCTTGCCTTAGTATAAAGAAATTAAAAAAATAAAATCTTTACACGACCTTTTGCAAGGTAACCCCCTTTTTTTGGTACATTTCCCCTAGACTGATTTTGCGCATGAATAAGAAAAAATAATTCTTTCAAAAATCACTGTTTTAATTGTATTTTATAGTGCATTTAACCCTTTCAGAGGCGGTTATATGTTTATGAAACCTGTTAATTTTAATTCCCAAACGCCACAACGGCACCATAATTTTGGCAAGATATTTTCCGTTTAATATGTATGTAAAATATAGCCTTTTTAATATTTACAAATAAATTTCTTATTAAATTCCGGTGCCATTCATTTATTTCAATACTTTAGAATTGAAAATGCTCTGCCCCTGAAAGGGTTAAGCAGCTCAACTTTTCTAATACTCTGTAGCTGTCAATGAATTTGCGCTAAAATTAAGTGTTTGCATAACATTCATAGTAATAAACAGAAGTAAAGTTATTTACTCAGTATTTTCTAATAATTTCTATAAATGTAGAAAGCTTTGAAGCAAAAGTTTATTGACCCAGTATCGCGTAGCTTGAAAATATTTGAACTTATATGTTGAATGTTTTTCTTGTGCATTGTAACAATTTTGGCCAGATGTGTTTTAATTTATTTGTCTTCTATATGAAGAAAGCTGAGGATATTTAGTAGCTAGACTCTAGAAGGGTTTTTCCCTCGTGAGGTTTGCACCTATATCTGGGACCTGGTTTCACACCAGTAGGTAAAAAGTAAAATCCAGTCAAATTCAGATAAATTGTAATCGCTAAAATAGTCATTGAAAAATACATTTTTTTTTTTTTATCTACCCACACTCTCTTCTGACATTTTCATTACATTATGTAACTTTTAATTAGGTTTTCTTTTAAAGATTTCATTAACAGCTGTTTTTTATATGAGAATTTTATATAAGTATAGAAATAATATTTATGTGACATATGTTTCCAAAGCTCAATAAACTATCTTTAGAAGTTGCACCATTTTGACTTAATGTCAATATGTGTCGGCTGCAGATATGAAAATAAAAAATACCTAATCCTCAAAAATGTTATGCAAAAAGGTTTCGTAACATCAAGTGTGGTAATTAAGAAACTAAATGCTTACAAAATGTTTTGCACCGGAAAAGGGACATTTTTCAAGATGGCCAGCATACTCCTACAAAAGTAAAATTGTTATATATTCCTATGTTTACAATGGAGTTATGAATAAAAAGGAGGAGACATATGGTGTATTGTCTACCAGTTGCGAGTGAAGTAACTGAGGAGGATGTCACAATATGTCGGCTGCTTTTTTGAAATCGGTTCTTCAGTTTCTGACTACCGATAGGTCAAGCATCCCACCAGTAAAATTGAATAGAAGATTTCGTCTTAAAGAAGCGTCTTATTCGTGGAATATTTTTTTCAAAATTGTCATAAAAATTTCTATTTGTTTTTACCGGTGTCAGTATGCCTTATAAAACTGTCGGTTTGTATCCATGGTTGTCACAATATGGCAGAAACTCAGGGCCTAACTACCACCAAAGAACACTCCTACCAGTAAAAATGAAAAATTGTTAGTTCCACTATTTATGACTGAAATTTTGTGAAAATAAGGCGTTTAAATAAGTTTAAAATATCTATATAAACCTACTGGTGGGAGTTTCCGCCGTCGATAAACAACCCCTTTGCTAGCGGTTACAGTTGAAGCTTCGCTATTTCAAGGATATGTCAGTTCCTCTTTATTAATAGTTCCATGATGTTTACAGAGTCTTTGAATACATTTCGAGAAGTGACTTCCTTAAGTGGGTAATATCGATTCCAAGGATGCGAAAGAAGTCGCTTGAAGTTTCATATTCCATAGTTATTGGTGATAGACCTAATTTGAACACATAAAATTTATAAACGAATAAAAATGCATGCAAATATTATTTCATTAATTGCAATTAATGAAAACATAATTAATTAACCCTTTCAGGGGCAAGGTACTTATATTCGTAAAATGTTCAAATAATTTATTGACACCAGTATTAACAAGAGATTTTATTTGTAAACAAGTAAAAGTAAATTTTCGCGTACTTAATAAAGATGCCATTTTCATCATAAAATTCCGGTACCAATGTGGCAATTTGGGATTAAAATTATGTGATGCGGTGACGGCCTCACCCATTACCGTCTCAATACTCATGGCCTCCGGACTGATTTCGTGACGTACCAAATGAAGATTAAGGGGCGGCGCTACATATTATATACTACCTACGATTAATCAGGATTTGCAACAGAAAAATTTTAGGAAATGTTAGTTTTCTGACTTTAGTGGAGAAAAGTCGTAAAATTGCTTTTCCTTCTTTTGAAATAAAATTTTTGTAAATTTGCGGTGTGAATTAAGCATTACACAAACGCAATTGCTTGCCCTTCAAGGGGTTAATACAGTGGTGGAAAATTGGCGCAGAGGTGGAGCCTATTGACACCACTAAATTTTGGTAGTATTTTTCGGCTTATCTAATAACATAATTTCGAAGTTTTTATTAAGGCGAAGTACACAATAAAAAATTAGTGGTGCCAATAGGCTCCTCCTCTGCGCCAATTTTCCCCCACTGGTTAATATAAACGAATAAAAATGCATGGAAATATTATTTCATTAATTGCAATTAATGAAAACATAATTAATTAATAGAATTATCAAATAGAATTTGATATAACCCTTCTTACTATAGAAGGCTAAACTTGTTTCTTGATAGTTTGTACAAGCACGATTACTGTCAAATGTGACTTTATAATGAAAATTTTCATACCTTCACAGATAACTTTAGTGAAAGAATACCTATCGTCACTTTCATATTGAAAGTTATTGAATGTTGTTAAACTTATGATTTGTTAATCAAGTATAAATTTTATAATTATATTAAATTGATAATAATCGTGCTTGTACAAACTATCAATAAGCTAGTTTAGTCTTCTACAGTAAGAAGGGTTATATAAAATTCTACGTAATTATTCTATTAATTAATTATATTTAATATAATTATAAAATTAATGGCATTGATTCTCGGAACAAGGTATAAGTATGTGCGCAAATCAGTAAATTAATATAACATGCTTGCAATAAAAAATACCTTGTTTATTATTTTTATATATTGTTTTAAATTAATCACAAACTTTGAGGCAATGAAGCAGCAATATTTTTTTCCAGACAACACCAGATAATCGACAGACATTGAATGTCTCATGGCATCCGAAATACGGAAACATTTCTGAGAGCCTAATCATAAAACAGCTACACTGATATTATAATGAATCCAGACAGTAGAGACTCTATACATCGACCAGTTCAATTTTTAACCCTTTGCACTCGAGAGGTGACTCTCTTATTTGCGATTAAAGATGTCGAAATAACCTATAGGAAATAAGTGATATCCAGAGAATGTGGAGTCCTGATTTACGCGTCAAACCTGGCAACACTAGTGGTGAGTGAGAGTCACCTCTCGAGTGCAAAGGGCTCACATTTGGACTTGTGGCTCTATAGTAAACTAAGCTTGTGGCTCACATTTGGTATGTTTTTAAGTCTAAAGCATACCTGCCAACTTTTACGTTTATTTCTTACCACTAAAATTTACCTGAAATTCTTAACTTATTGAATCACAGAGTTCGGCATTTAAATATGAAAACTTTTACTATTTAATTTTAGTGGTAAGAAAAAAGTGTAACAGTTGGCAGCTATGCTAAAGCAACCTTAGCAAGCAGTTTGTTTAAAATTTTGTTCTAAGCTGTTTCAGTATCAGTGCATTGCAGCTTAGTGGTATGTCATTTGTCTCCTTTTCTGTAGACGCAAGTTCGAATTCAAGCAGCGAAATGTTTTAAAAAAGGGAAATATATTGAATTTAAATATTCAATTAAGTTATACAAAATAATTTAAAACAATATTAACAAATTCTATAATGTATATTTTTAAAATATTTGCTACGGTGATTGGGGTTTTAATGAATCTTGTTCATTGTTTCATTTTTAGCTCATAGGCTATCAAAGCCTGAGAGCTAATGTGCCCGCCCGTTCTGTATGTATGTATGTATGTACGTAACGCGATAACTCTTGATAGAAACATCCTATTTGCTTCAAATTTTTTTTCTAGGTTCATTCTGATAAGGCGCTTCCCTGATTAGTTTTTTGAGTTCATTGGATGAGTATAAAAGAGGGAAACGGGGCTAGTCCCCCCCCTTAATTTAGATAAATGGGTTTTTCATGCAGAATTATTCAATTTGTTCCAAAATTGGTATATCGGTTTATTATGTTAAGAAGCTTCCCTGATTAGATTTGGAGGTTCACTAGTTAAGTATAAAGGGGGGAAAGGGGGGTTACACCTCTTAATTTAGATAAATGGGTTTTTCATGCAGGATTATTCAATTTGGTCCAAATTTGGTATATCGGTTTATTATGTTAAGGAGCTTCCCTAATTAGATTTGGAGGTTCACTAGTTAAGTATAAAAGGGGGGGGGGAAGGGAGGCTACCGCCTCTTAATTCAGATAAATGGGTTTTTCATGCAGAATTATTCGATTTGCTCCAAATTTGGTATACCAGTTTATTATGATACGAATCTGCCTTGATTAGATTTGAAGGTTCATTAGTTAAGTATAAAAAGGGGGAAAGGGAGGCAGACCACCTTAATTTAGATAAATGGGTTTTTCATGCAGAATTATTCAATTTGCTCCAAATTTGGTATATCGGTTTATTATGTTAAGGAGCTTCCCTAATTAGAGTTGGAGGTTCACTAGTTAAGTATAAAGGGGTGGGAAAGGGAGTCTACCCCCCCTTAATTCAGATAAATGGGTTTTTCATGCAGAATTATCTGATTTGGTGAAAATGTTGTATACCGGTTTATTATGTTAAGAAACTGCCTTGATTAGATTTGGAGGTTCATTAGTTAAGTATAAAGGGGGGAAAGGATGCCTAGACAAACCCCCTCTTAATTTAGATAAATGGGTTTTTCATGCAGAGTTATTCCATTTGCTACAAATTTGGTATACTGGTTTATTATGCTAAGGAGCTGCCTTGATTAATTTTGGAGGTTTATTGTTTAAGTTTAAAGGGGGGCTGGGGCTAGACCCCCCTTAATTTAGATAAATGGGTTTTTCATGCAGAATTAATCGATTTCCTTCAAATTTGATATGCCGGTTTATTCCGATATGGTACTTCCTTTATTAGATTTGGAGGTTCATTGGTTAAGTATAAAAAGGGGAAAGGGGGCCAAGACCCTTCCCTTAATTTAGAAAATGGATTTTCATGCAGAATTATCCAATTTACTTTAATTTTTTTTTCTATGCTCATTCGGATAAGAAGCTCTCCTAATTAGATTTGGAGATTCATTAGTTAAGTATAAAGGGGGGAAAGGGGGTTAGACCTCCCCCCCTTAATTTAGCGAAATGTTTTTTTCATGCAGAATTATCTCATTTGTTTCAAATTTGGTATACCGGTTTATTATGTTAAGGTGCTTCCCTGATTAGATATGGAGGTTCATTGGTTAAGTTTAAGGGGGAACGGGGGCTAATCCCCCTTCATATATTTTTTGTGGGCATTATTCTTTGAAATAAGTGTATAATATACAATTAGTGTAAACAGCCTGTGAACTCAATGCCATCAGTTTAACTGGGCACTTTTCTTTTTTATTTATATTACTGCACGACGAAGTTATTGCATCCGATGATGTTTGTTTTGGTTTTCATGGGCACAAGGGGCTTGTACATGTGCTGTGATCGTGACTTTAAGGAATTTCATGCGTGTTTGAGATTCCTACATGACGAAGATGCTGCATTCAGTTATATATATATATTTTTTTCATGGGCGCGAATCGCTCATATTTGGTCGTTCGGAAAGTCGTGTCCGTTTGTGAAAATCATGTCGTGCCGGAAAATTCTGCCCGATAATTATTAGACATTAGATATCGGAATCAATTTCTGATAATTAAATCATAGAATTTTCCGGTACGAATTGATTTTCCCAAACGGACACGACTTTCTGTACGACCCAATACATGCGTTAGTTATAGAGGATGTAACGAATTTTAGGCATTTTTGCAAGTCGTGTTTTTTATATGAACACGGAGAAAATGTTATAATATTCGAAAAAATTGTATAATTAGAAAATTTTTTAAAATGAAAATATTTAATTTTAAAATTAACTTAGTTTAACTACCTTAACGGTATTTCAACGAAAACGAAGTCATTTTTATAGGCCCACCTGACAATTCAATTTGATTATACATTGCACTATATTGTCACCAGCAGGATTTTTTTATTATACTATGTAACCCCCCCACCCCCCCACCCCCCCCAAAAAAAAAGAAAATAGTGCGAAGTCGCTGAAATTTGTAAGCCTACTTTATTGTCGAACATGCACAATGAGAGAACCATTACTGTGGGTTCAACAAATTGTTCTTGTATGTGCTCAATAAAATTGGCATGCTATAAAACAGAGTGTTTCTAGGCTTCCTTTTTTGAATAATTTAGTTATTTTTAAAGGATAGGATAAAAAAGGGAAATATAAGATACAAAATTAAAGAAGACGATCTAAATAATTACAGTAAGTTCTAGTTTTGTTTTTCAGATAGATTGAATTTTAAGATCTTCTAAAAAATCGCCCGTTCAACAACGCAAACATTTCTGGCTCATTCATGAATTTATTTTTATGTGTAACAGTAGAAAAAATATAAACATTTCAATTAAAGTGCATTGGAATTCGTGCAACAGTTTTCATTTACTATGAGTGTGGTGTTGTTTTAATTGATTTCTCTCCGATGGAGATCTCATTTTGATTGGCATCTAATTCGACTTACACAGCGAACTTTGACATTATTTGATAGATGCATTGTTTTTATTTTTTAAAAAGAAAGAAACGCTATTCAATTTCTTAATTAATAAATAAAAACACCCGCGATTATTCTAAATTTAAGAATAAAATTTCTTCATAAATATTTTAGAAAGCTGAAAGTTTGGGCTTGAGAATATACAAAAATCCACATATCTATATGTATAAGAATTGAATCAGTTGCAGAACACACATCCTGATGTATACGACGTATTATCCAAGGAATTACACGTGATTCTCGGTAGTAACCAGTTCTGGGTACAATTTACTTAAAATGTTTCATTTTTAATCGGCGAACTCTGTGATTTAAAAAGCCAAAAAATTCTCTTAAATTTTAGTGGTAAATAAAAAAAAAAAAGCTTAACCCTAGAACTACCGGAAATTTTACTCAAGTTTTATAAAAACATTCTACACCAGAATTTTTACTTAAAACTATTTAATTTGTTTATTTAACTTATTATTGTCTGATTTATACATTTAGTTTGTTTTGAAGAAATTTCTGGTTTGAATAAATATTTTGAATGTACATGTCGGGTCCAATGGACCCGTCTGGTAGACGGAAGGTTAAAGTTGGCAGCTATGTTATGTATATTTATTGGAATATGAAATTAACTGAAAAAGTATGAATGTTTTTTATAAAAGAAAAATGCTTGTTACATAATTTAACATCTATCTTACTTTTTTCTTTAATGGTTCTTTAACAGAAATATTCTTTGTAAACTAATCATATAATGTTTTAAGCAAAACTAATTTTATTTTATCTAACTTTATATTGCGCTCATGAAAAATGCAATCTTGCTGTTGCGAAAAAATTGTTCACTCTCTAGTCTTACAATTAGATGAAAATAAGAACGCTAATTTTGCCCTCTCGATGTAAAATATGCAAATAAAGAAAGAATTACATCTCTCCAGAACTTAATTAAATCCATAAGACGTCGCATGAAGCATGTTTTAATTTTTGCTAAAATGATATTTCATCTTTTTATGACGAATTAAGTTGCACAAAATTAGATGTTTTGCTGAGCACTAAAGAGCGATACAAGAAAATGATAAAGGAAAAGAGAACCACGTTTCTGAAAATTGAGCAAGAAAATGTAATTTCAGTGATCCAAATTAAAAATATGATATATCTTCATGTGCTGGCTAGAAAGGCTATACAGATGCTTTCACGTTTTTCTTTCTATTCCCGCTGTCTTTGTGACATTTTGTTAGTTTTATGCTATTTCATGCATTTTGGATACTTCTTGTATTAAATAATAGTGTGCTTTTACAAATTTATTTTATTCAGTTTTATAACATACATATTCAAAACTCACATAAAATTTTTGGATGTTTATTTTTATTCCAATACCTTGATTGTTTGTTTGGGAGGTAATGCTGAAAGAATCTGATAGCTCTACAGCTGAAAGGACTAATTAACTTTGCGTTCATGAGATCTATCGGAAACTATGGAGGTGTTTATACAAATAGAAAAAAAAATGTATCAACATCCCGGAGAATTAAGGAAAAAAATAATAATATTATTGATCCAAAATAAAATATGACAAGTCTTTTTGGACTAGCTATACAGTAAATAAAAAAGAAAAGTACCCAGTTAAACTGATGACATTGAGCTCACAGGCTATTCACACTAAATGTATATTATACTCATATTTCAAAGAATAATGCTCCTCAAAAAATAAATTAAGGGTTTTTGTCAACGTTTCCCCCTTTATATTTAACCAGTGAACCTCCAAATCTAATCAGAGTAGCGCCTTATCAAAATGAACTTGTATACCAAATGTGACGCAAATCAGATAATTCTCCATGAAAAACCTATTTCTCTAAATTAAGTGGGTATTAGTTCCCCCATTTTCCCCTTTATACAGGGTTGTTATAATTAAAGTTCGCCTATTCAGAAGGCTCTAGAGCCAGTTCTATAGCTCCAAACCAAACAAAATTTCGCAAGTACGTAGTTGAAGAGATGCGCTCTGCGAAAAAAAAAATTAGTTACATTTTTCGTCAGTAGGTGGCTCTGCGCCAATATTTAAGGCGATGTTTGCAGATTCATTATATCAATTTCAGTCAATACAGACGAAGCACAGAAATTTAAAAGTTCCAACAAACTTCGAGGAACTGCGAATTGTTATAATTAAAGTTCACCTAATCAGACAGCTCTAGAGTCTGACCTATTACTCTAAACAATACAGAAAAATGAATATAATTTCATGTGATGTAATCTGCATCAACAAAAATAAAACATGTCGCTCGGCAACGAGGAAATAACGAAGCATAACATTACGCATGCTCATGCTCAATGAATCCTCCACCATTTTCAAAAACGCATCCCATTCTCAGAATTGTGCTTTCTACAGCATTGCGTAAACTGTCCTGTGAGATTGAGCGAATATGAAGTCTAATACTGTCTTTCAGATCAGAGATTGTCTGACATCTGTCTTTAGATACAGAATTTTTCAAAAATCCCCACAACCAAAGATCGCATGGTGTTAGGTCGGGCGATCGTGGTGGCCAGACTGTTTGAAAGTAACGACTTATGATGCGGTCTTCTGTAAAATGGCTTGTTAAGAAAGTCCGAACTGCTCTAGTAATGTGCGGTGGTGCACCGTCTTGCATAAACACGATATTTTGAACGCAGCCTCGCTGTTGCAGCTCGGGAATCAGAAAATTGGACAACATATTGAGATACCTTCTCCCATTTACGGAACATGTAATGGGTCCTGTAGATGTTAGTTCCTCAAAACAAATATGGCCCTATCATAAACGATATACGATACTATATGAAACCGCACCAAACCGTCACTTTAGCTGCATGCAATGGAACTTCTTGGACAACATTAGGATTCTCTTTCGCCCAAATTCGACAGTTGTGTGTGTTCACTTGTCCGTTTAAATAAAAATACGCTTCATCAGTCCATAGAATATTCCAGGGCCAAGAATTGTCCACATTCATTCGTGCAAGAAACTGTACTGAAAATGATAGCCGACTTTCGGTATCACCCTGTATTAGTTGTTGCACCCTCTGAATCTTGTATGGATGGTAGCGCAAAAATTGACGCATCACTTTTCTCACAGTGGAAGTCGGCACATCGACTTCATTCGCAATAGCTGGCACACTTGCATTACCAAATGATGACTGGTTTGCTAAATCCACGGCAGCAGTAGCAATATCTTCAATGCTAGAAATGTCTACCTTTATTCATCCTCTGCCAGGAAGAATGTCGAGTTTTCCTGTTTCCTCGAACTTTTTAATCATTTTGTGAACTCCACGATCCGTCATTGGTCCACGTCTAACATCTTTTAGTTTCTAGAATTCTCGAAGAGCTGCAGCTGCGATGCTGTTATTTTGATAAAATAACTTTACAAGAAGTGCCTTTTCTTTCAAAGTTACCATTCTCCACAAAGCGTAGATTCAAATGCTTTGCAGAAGCTGTTCCAGCGTCAAAGAAATCACAGGCACACTTTATCAGCAAGTTTTAAATCGTCAGGTGGTTAGAAGGGTATTTCAAGTTTTCGAAGTTGCGACGTCACTTTGACGTCGTTCGTCGAAAATTTGAATAAAATGTGATCTTTTTCAAGCGTTGGGTGAAATTTTGTGTGTTTCATCTGGATTGATCGAAATTGATATAACGAATCTGAAAAAGTGTACTTTTACCAACTGTGAAATAAAATTTCCTGTATTTTGTTTTTTTACAAAATAAAGGAATCTGCAAATATCGGCTTAAATATTGGTGCAGCGCCACCTATTGACAAAAATTTCAACTAATTTTTTTCCGATTTTCGCAGAGCGCATCTCTTCAACTACGTACTAGTGAATTTTTTTTTTCGTTTGGAGCCATAGAACCGGCTCTAGAGCCTTCTGAATAGGCGAACTTTAATTATAACAGCCCTGTACTTACCAATGAACTTCCAAATCTAATCAGGGTAGTTTCTTATCAGAATAAACCGGTATATCACATTTGAAGCAAATCGAATGGTTCTGCGTGAAAAACCCATTTATCTAATTAAGAAGGGATTAGCCCCCCGTTTTCCTCTTTATACTTAACTAATGAACCCCAAAACTAATCAGGGAAACTTCTTAACATAATAAACCGGTATACCAAATTGGAGCAAATCGAATAATTCTTCATGAAAAACCCATTTATCTAAATTAAGGGGGCTAGCCCCCTTTCCCCCCTTTATACTTAACAAATGAACTTCCAAAACTAATCAGGGAAGCGCCTCATCAGAATGAACCTAGAAAAAAAAGTGAAGCAAATCGGATATTTCTATCAAGAGTTATCGCGTTACGTACATACATACGTACAGTCGTGGGAAAAAAAAGTAAACACCCCCTACTAACTCATCAACAAATTATCGTAGAAGAAAGTTACTGGTACCGAACGATTGGAAATAAAGTCTACTTTTAAATGATGTATATAAAATTTGCTTAGGGGGCCTTCTACATATTAAAACGAATCATAACTTTGTTTTTGTTCAATAGCAGTACACAATTCTGACAGCATAAATGAACTCTACACCCTTCAATTAGCCTAAAAACAATTTTTTATGAAATTCGTACCATACGTTTCCGAGAAATTAATTATTTTAAAACGAGCGTATTTTAAGGGTTGTATCCAAATTGAAGTTCGGAACTCGATTGTTAACCCAGAGAGCCCCTCATCTTGATCAAGGCACCTTAAGAAGTCAATGAAGCCTGCTAGATTACAGGGCAGCAGAAGAAATTTCAAAATATCTAGGGACTTCTATTATAGATGGCGCCTTAAACTATCATTTTGCCGTTTTTTCATCATAATTTGAAAACTACTTGGAAGAAAAATGTGAAATTTTGGATTTCCATAAAGCGGGACTTAATAAATCTAAATCCATCAAAAAAATTATAGGTTGCAATTCATAATTTTTTCGAATATTAATTTCATAATTCATAATTCATATCATAAAATTATAAAATTGCAAATTCAGCGTATATATGTTTGGGTATATTAGTATTATTGATACAAAAAAAATTAGCACATTAGGAGCATAATTTCTGGTGATACAAATAAAAATATGAAAATGTAATTTAAAATTAGAAGCACTCAATTTTGAATGTTTATAATTCAAAAACTTATTCAAATAACTTGAAATTTGGTGTCTAGGCATAGTTTGAACCGAAGATTTGAAATATCTCTTTAAAATTGGGTATTGTCATTGAAAAAAATGAAGTTTGTATTCGTTTTAATATGTAGATGGCCCCCTAATCAAATTTTATGTCCATCATTTAAAAGTAGACTTTATTTCCAATCGTTCGGTACCAGTAACTTTCTACTGCGATAATTTGTTGAGGAGTTAGTAGGGGGGTGTTTACTTTTTTTCTCCACGACTGTACAATACGTACATACGTACATACAGAACCTGCGGGGACATTAACTCTCAGGCTTTGATAGCCTGGGAGCTAAAAAATCATGTTACTTAACCCATTACCTGCTAATGGTGCATTTTCGTACCGTTAAAAATAAATTTAAATTTTCTATATAGATACCACTATTTTTTAATTAAAAATTTTTCTTGATTAATTACAGAAAGTTTGAACAATAAATAAAGGAAAAAAATATCTTTTGATATTTGTGGTGTCAAACGTAAAAAGTTGAAGACCCCTATCTTACAGTTTCTGCAGTTAATGGATTAATATTTATAACAACCGAAAATATAATGTAACCACGAATGGCAATATATAATAATCTCCTCTGAGTAATCCGCTATTCCGAAAAGCGTTAATGATCTTTAGAAACCTCAACAGCAAATATATTTCCGAAGTATAAAAAACCATTTTACTTAATATTTACAACCACAGAAAGTATAATATAACCACGAAAGGAAATATAGAATAAC
Source organism: Maratus speciosus (assembly GCA_963932465.1). Classification (NCBI taxonomy): domain Eukaryota; kingdom Metazoa; phylum Arthropoda; class Arachnida; order Araneae; family Salticidae; genus Maratus; species Maratus speciosus. The sequence continues at coordinate 411,965,881 of OZ010787.1, read as the reverse complement.
CTCCTCTGAGTAATCCGCTATTCCGAAAAGCGTTATTGATCTTTAAAAACCTCAACAGAAAATACTTATATTTTCGAGATGTAAAAAATCATATTACTTAATATTTATAACTACAGAAACAAGGTGTCTACAGATCAAGGAAAATCTCAGTCAAATAAAATGGGATATACCAGTATTTACTTATAGAAAATTCGCCTTATTTATTCGCGTGATTAAACAAGATGACTTCTCTATAAGAAAATCCTGGGGTTCCACCCTTTTTTAAACTGTGTTTTTCCCTGATCTGTAGACGCCCTGAGAAAATATAACGTATCCACGAACGGAAATATACAATAATCCCCTCTGAGTAATCCACTATTCCGAAAAGCGATATTCAGAGAGGCAAGGGTTGCGCCACAAATGCAGTCTTGCCAGTGGTCTACTTTTTCTAAATTCAGATTTCTTGATTGACTCTACACTTTTGAAATCACAAAATTCGCCTTATTTAATGACATATTAATTAAAGCGATAAAAAGGGGAATTTTATCATTTCAAAAAAGTGGTGCCAATCAAGTAATCCGAATTAAAAATTAGCAGCCAACTGGCAACACAGCACAAATGACTGATTGCCATTACTAAATTTTAATAGCTTTCTGCCGGTTATTAATTTTCTGAATTTATGTCCTTAAATAAAGAGAGATTACTATTAAAATTTAGTGGTAGCAATCAGCAATCTTTGGCGCAGCGCTTGCATCCCTGGTTATTGATCTTCAGAAACCTCAACAGCAAATATATTTTCGAGATGTAATAAAATCATGTTATTTAATATTTATAACCACGGAAAATAAAATATATCCACGAACGGAGATATACAATAATCTCCTCTGAGTAATCCGCTATTCCGAAAAGCGTTATTGATCTTTAGAAACTTCAATAGCAAATATATTTTCGAGGTGTAAAAAATCATGTTACTTGATATTTATAACCACGTAAAAAATAATTTAACCAAAGACGGAAATTTACAATAACCTCCTCTGAGTAATCCGCTATACCGAAAAGCGTTATTGATCTTTAGAAACCTCAAAAGACAATGTATTTTCGAGATGTAAAGAAGCATTTATATAAAAAAAGTTCCTTTTGCTGCCACTAATTTTTGGAAACGTTTACGAGTTAATTTACAGTCCATTAACACATTTTCTCAAAAAGGAATATCGGTTATTAGGATTCTACATATTCTAAATGAAACATTTTTAGTTGCGTAACCAAATTTATACATGCAAGAGTAACAAAATAATATTAATTTTAATGTGAATGCTAATGCTGTTGATTTATTATGCTTGTGTATAAAACATGTTTGTTGAACATGAAAAAGTTTACTTGAGAATTGATTGAATGCTACAAAACCGATATTGAGGCTTGATAAAATTGATTAATAAACTATCAATCAACTCTGAAAATTTTCCGAAAATTAGTGGCAGCAAACTAAATTTTGCTTTTATTAAAATGTTCTTTAAATTTTGTAAATATATTCGATTCCGAAGTTTCCAATGATAAATAAGACTTTACAGTATCCTGGATAACTCCTAGGCAGATATTGTACATTTTTGTACGTGATTAGAATATATTTTCCAACACTTGTCTTTTTTTTCCGTTTACAAAAGCTGTGCAGATTCTCGGCATTTTTATTTATTCTCCAGCGGTCTTTGTGATATTTTATTAGCTCTGAGCTATACATGCATAGCTGCCAACTCTGCCGATTTTTTGTACAACTAATATTTATCAGAATTTTTTGCCTTATTAAATCGGTAGATTACGGTGATTTAAAAAGGTAAAATTTTCTGTAAAATTTTTGTGGTATAAGTAAGCGTAAGATGTTAGCAGCTATGCACATCACAGCTTTTAAATTTTACGCCTTTTTCCTACCACTATTTTTAATCAGAGAAATTTGTCATTTAATCATCGAAAGCATAGGATTGAATAAGTCAAATTTTTCTGCTAAAAATAGTCGTAGGAAAAAAGCGTAAAAGTTGGCAGCTATGGTATTGTACTTTTGATTTGTTTTAGATCATATAAAAGGCATGATTTAATTTTAAAAATAATTTATTATTTCCTGTAACGTATATGATTCAAGTGTCAAGTATAATGGGGTCATTAACACTTTGCAGTCGAGGGCTCCGCTGCGGAGACATAATCTTCCTTTGAAAAATTTGTTTTTTGGCACCAGTAATAAAGGAAAATAAAGTGTACCTTATTTAATCAGAGCATTTTTGAAATTGTGTACTTTAACGAAACTTCTTTTAAAAAAGTGGTGCCGATCGAATAAAATTTGTCTAAGTGACGCCGAGCGCAATGGGTTAATAATGTTTTATGTTGTGCGTATGTTAATTAATCCAATAATACTATTGTTTGTTTGCAAGGCATCATTTAGGAAATCTGACAGCTATGAAACTCTGATTACAGTCTCAATATATATATATAGTGTGGGAATCTCGTATACCGGTATTGCTTTAGAATGTATCCAAAAAATTTAATTTTCTTACCATTGAATTTATTGATTGCAAATGAAATGCAAACAATACGCATTAGTGCAAACAATAAGCAGCGTCTAGAATAGGGGTATCAAACAGTGGCCCACCGGATACCACTAACATTTAAAAGAAATAGTCGACCTCTTGAATCAGAAAAATTAGATGATTAGATAAAGCAATGATTACTTAGTGGTATCCGGCGGGCCACGGTTGAAACCTCTGGTCTAGAAATATGTGATGCGAAATGTATTTAAAATATAAGTATGAAACGTTCGATTTGAATGCGGATTTTTTATTTAGAAATTCCGAATTCTCACCAACAAATTTCAACAGTTATTTTTACTTTAACTCCTTACTGGTCGCATTAAATTACGGTTTAAAAATTGAAATTGCTTATTGCACCACTTTTTTGAAAAAGAAATATTCACCTTATTTAATGACAGGTAAAATTATACCATAATAAAGCCAATTAGACTATTTTATAAAACTGGTGGGAATGAAACAATCTGAATAAAAGACACAGCCCGTGAATATCATGGGAGCGTGAATTAAAGGGTTAAAAGATGACAGATATTCCAGAAATAATATAAAATTACTATTGAAAATTTCCTGGTGTGAATTCAGAGTTTCTCCATTAAAAAAAAAAAAAAAAAAAAAAAAAAGTTTGAAACTGACGTTTCATACTTAATGACCTAATTAGCGGGCATGACAGAGCTAAGCTCGATCAAAATTAGCCTTGTGATCAATTCGATATTTCATTCTCACTATATCATTCTTGTAGTTAAGATACAATTGGCATGATCCTGAGCCATTCAAACACGCAACATAACCAATGCTCCTCTCGAACCCGAAAACGATAGAATACAAAATTAAGTCAAAGTCGCTAAAGTCATTTTATAAATAAAATTAGCCTGACCCACGGTAACCGAAAAAGGACCCACTAATTTAAATTTATGAAACATGTGACCTAACCCAATGATCTTCTCGTGCTGGGAAACGATGTAATAAAACAATTTGTCAAAATCGTTTGAGCCGTTTTTTAGATACAATTAGCTTGACCCACTGTGACCCCAAAATGACCCAGTAATCGAATTTTCTCGAACATGTGACTTAACCTATCGTCTTCTCATGCCCAGAAACTATATAATAAAAAATTTTGGCACAATCGTTTGAGTCGTTTTATGAATACAAATAGCTTGGCCCACAGTGACCCATAAATGACCCACTAATCGATTTTTCTCGAACATGTGACTTAGCCCACTGGTCATCTCATTCCCAAAAATGGTATATTACAAAATTTTGAGCCTTTTTTTCGATTCAATTAGTTTGACCCTGACCCATTATGACCCAAAATGACCCACTAATCAAATTTTCTCGAACATGTGACCTAACCCAATGATCCTCTCGTACTGGGAAATGATGTAATAAAATATTTTGTCAAAATCGTTTGAGTCGTTTTTTGGATACAATTAGCTTTACCCACAGTGACCCAAAATGACCCACTAATCGAATTTTCTGGAATATGCGACTTAGCCCAATGGTCTTCTCATGCCCAGAAACGGTATAATACAACATTTTGTCTAATTCGTTTGACTCTTTTTAGCTCACAGGCTATCAAAGCCTGAGAGCTAATGTGCCCGCCCGTTCTGTATGTATGTATGTATGTATGTATGTATGTATGTATGTATGTACGTGCGTACGTATGTACGTAACGCGATAACTCTTGATAGAAACATCCGATTTGCTTCAAAATTTTTTCCTAGGTTCACTGTGATAAGGCGCTTCCCTGATTAGTTTTTGGAGTTCATTGGTTAAGGATAAAGGGGGAAAAACGGGGTTAGTCCACACCCCACCCCCTTAATTCAGATAAATGGGTTTTTCATGCAGAATGATTCGATTTGCTCCGAATTTGATATACCGGTTTATTATGTTAAGGAACTTCCCTGGTTAGTTTTGGGAGTTCATTGGTTAAGGATAAAAGGGGAAAAACGGGGTTAGTCCACCCCCCTTAATTCAGATAAATGTGTTTTTCATGCAGAATGATTCGATTTGCTCTGAATTTGGTATACCGGTTTATTATGTTAAGGAACTTCCCTGATTAGTTTTGGGAGTTCATTGGTTAAGGATAAAGGGGGAAAAACGGGGTTAATCCACCCCCCTTAATTCAGATAAATGGGTTTTTCATGAAGAATCATTCAATTTGCTCCGAATTTGGTATACCGGTTTATTATGTTAAGGAACTTTCCTGATTAGTTTTGGGGGTTCATTGGTTAAGGATAAAGGGGGAAAAGGGGGGTTAGTCCACCCCCTTAATTCAGATAAATGAGTTTTTCATGCAGAATCATTCGATTTGCTCCGAATTTGGTATACCGGTTTATTATGTTAAGGAACTTCACTGATTAGTTTTGGGAGTTCATTGGTTAAGGATAAAGGGGGAAAAACGGGGTTAGTCCACCCCCCTTAATTCAGATAAATGGGTTTTTCATGCAGAATGATTCGATTTGCTCCGAATTTGGTATACCGGTTTATTATGTTAAGGAACTTCACTGATTAGTTTTGGGAGTTCATTGGTTAAGGATAAAGGGGAAAAAACGGGGTTAGTCCACCCCCCTTAATTCAGATAAATGTGTTTTTCATGCAGAATGATTCGATTTGCTCTGAATTTGGTATACCGGTTTATTATGTTAAGGAACTTCCCTGATTAGTTTTGGGGGTTCATTGGTTAAGGATAAAGGAGGGAAAACGGGGTTAGTCCACCCCCCTTAATTCAGATAAATGTGTTTTTCATGCAGAATGATTCGATTTGCTTCGAATTTGGTATAGCGGTTTATTATGTTAAGGAACTTCCCTGATTAGTTTTGGGGGTTCATTGGTTAAAGGTAAAGGGGGAAAACGGGGTTAGTCCACCCCCCTTAATTCAGATAAATGGGTTTTTCATGAAGAATCATTCAATTTGCTCCGAATTTGGTATACCGGTTTATTATGTTAAGGAACTTCCCTGATTAGTTTTGGGGGTTCATTGGTTAAGGATAAAGGGGGAAAAGAGAGGTTAGTCCACCCCCTTAATTCAGATAAATGGGTTTTTCATGCAGAATCATTCGATTTTCTCCGAATTTGGTATACCGGTTTATTATGTTAAGGAACTTCCCTGATTAGATTTGGGGGTTCATTGGTTAAGGATAAAGGGAGGAAAACAGGGTTAGTCCACCCCCCTTAATTCAGATAAATGTGTTTTTCATGCAGAATGATTCGATTTGCTCCGAATTTTGTATACCGGTTTATTATGTTAAGGAACTTCGCTGATTAGTTTTGGGGTTCATTGGTTAAGGGTAAAGGGTGAAAAGGGAGGTTAGCCCGCCCCTCTTAATTTAGATAAATGGGTTTTTCATGCAGAATGATTCGATTTGCTCCAAAGATGGTATACCGGTTTATTATGTTAAGGAACTTCCCTGATTAGTTTTGAGAGTTCATTGGTTAAGGATAAAGGGGAAAAAACGGGGTTAGTCCACCCCCCTTAATTCAGATAAATGTGTTTTTCATGCAGAATGATTCGATTTGCTCTGAATTTGGTATACCGGTTTATTATGTTAAGGAACTTCCCTGATTAGTTTTGGGGGTTCATTGGTTAAGGGTAAAGGGGGAAAACGGGGTTAGTCCACCCCCCTTAATTCAGATAAATGGGTTTTTCATGAAGAATCATTCAATTTGCTCCGAATTTGGTATACCGGTTTATTATGTTAAGGAACTTCCCTGATTAGTTTTGGGGGTTCATTGGTTAAGGATAAAGGGGGAAAAGGGGGGTTAGTACACTCCCTTAATTCAGATAAATGGGTTTTTCATGCAGAATCATTCGATTTGCTCCGAATTTGGTATACCGGTTTATTATGTTAAGGAACTTCCCTGATTAGTTTTGGGGTTCATTGGTTAAGGGTAAAGGGGGAAAAGGGAGGTTAGCCCGCCCCTCTTAATTTAGATAAATGGGTTTTTCATGCAGAATGATTCGATTTGCTCCGAAGTTAATATACCGGTTTATTATGTTAAGGAGCTTCCCTGATTCGTTTTGGCGATTAATTGGTTAAGGATAAAGGGGGGTTAGTCCACCCCCTTAATTTAGATAAATGTTTTTTTTTTTTGCAAGTTTATTCGATTTGCTCCAAATTTGGTATACCGGTTTATTATGATAAGGAGCTTCCCTGATTAGATTTGGAGGTTCACTGGTTAAGTATAAAGGGGGAAACGGGGGCTAATTCCCCTTCACTTATTTTTTGAGTGGCATTATTCTTTAAAATAAGAGTATAATATACAATTAGTGTGAATAGTCTGTGAGCTCAATGCCATCAGTTTAGCTGGACACTTTTCTTTTTTATTTTTAGATACAATTATCTTGACCCACAGCAAACCAATATTGACCCACTAATCGAATTTTCTCGAATATGTGACTTAACCCAATGGTCTTCTCATGCCCAGAAACTATATAATACAAAATGCTTGGCACAATCGTTTGAGTCGTTTATTAGATAGAAATAGCTTGGGCCACAGTGATCCCAAAATGACCCACTAATCGATTTTTCTCGAACATGTGACTTAGCCCATTGGCCATCTCATGCCCGGAAACGGCATATTACAAAATTTTGTCAAAATGTTTTGAACCTTTTTTTTTATTCAATTAGCTTGACCCTGACCCATTATGACCCAAAATGACCCTCTAATCGAATTTTCTAGAACATGTGACCTAACCCAATGATCCTCTACTGCTGGGAAACGATGTAATAAATAATTTTGTCAAAATCGTTTAAGCCGTTTTTAGATACAAATAGCTTGACCCACAGTGACCCAAAAGTGACCCACTAATCAATTTTTCTCGAACGTGTGACTTAGCCCAATGGTCATCTCATTCCCGGAAACGGTACATTACAAAATTTTGTCAGAATGTTTTGCGCCTTTTTTTCGATTCAATTAGCTTGACCCTGACCCATTACGACCCAAAATGACCCACTAATTGAATTTTCTTAAACATGCAACCAAGCCCAATGGTGTTCTCGTGCCCAAAAACGATAGAATACAAAATTTCGTCAAAAACATTAGAGTCGTTTTCTAGATAAAATTTGCTTGAGCCACAGTGACCCAAAAATGACCCACTAATCGAATTTTCTCTAACATGTGACTTAACCCATTGGTCTTTTCGTAATCCAAAACGACAGAATACAAAATTTAGTCAAAATCGTTAGAGCCGTTTTTTAGATAAAATTGGCTTGACCCATTGTGACACAAAAATGACCCACTAATCAAAATTTCTCGAACATGTGACCTAGCCCAATAGTTTTCTCGTCCCCCAAAACAGTTGGATGTAAAATTTAGTCAAAATTGATTGAGCAGTTTTTTTAGACATATTTAGCTTGACCTTGACCCATTATGACCTGAAATTACCCACTAATCCAATTTTCTCGAAGACGTGACCTAGCCCAATGGTCTTTTAGTGCCTCAAAATGGTAAAATACGAAATTTCGTCAAAATCAATAGAGCCGTTTTTAAGATAAAATTTACATATACACACATACATACACACACAATTTTTGCTCGCATTAGGGTACACTGTTAAAACTGAAGGTGACTTTTCGGTGCCTTTTGAAAGACTGGGGTGAAAACACGGTATCAATTGGTACCAAGAGGCTTTGAAATGTGGTTGGGGTGCCGATTGGTTTCTCAATGTGTGACTGGAGTATTTAAGGTGTTGTGTGGTAGAAATATGGCATCCCACTGGGGGACTGGCACTTAGCGCATGCGCTGTGACGTGTGTGGGGTGCCATATTTCTTCGTCGGCAAGTGAAATCTACGGTTGTAAGACACAGGTAGCATACATATATTGACCAATGTCCCGATCAATATTGGTCAATATCTCCAAAGTCCCTGGATATCAGACGTCAAATTTACAATATCTGCCGATATTCACAGATGTAACTTAAAATTAGTTTTTAAAAGAAAGCATCCAAACGAATTTTTTGGATTACTTATAACATTATAATACGTAAATAGTATTCTTAACTATAAAATGTAACAATTTTGTCATTTTTAGAAAACTTGATTTTTTAATGCCTTATTTTTAATATTCTATTTACATTGGCCAATGTTTTAACAATGATATTAGTATTCCAACATTCAGAGATATCTATCGACGTTCGTAAAAACAATATCATTTTTCAGACATTTCAAGATATCTGTCGACATTTACCATATCTGACGAAGTTTGTAATCTTGACCAAAGTGAATGGAAAGTTGTGAAGGACCGCCCATTTCTATCGTTTTCATCGAAGTGTATTTGATGGAGACGCTGCTATGAAAGTTGCCTTATAAAAAAAAATTTCTTTAGGAATGTATGTTATTTATATTTATGTATATATATTTGAAAAAAATTACATAGAGATCTATTGAGATTGGTATGGAAAATTTTCTGTAGTACAATTTATTTAGAAATTTATAGAGATTGAATATAGAAAAATTTCTCAAGAAAAGCATTTCCTATTAAAATCTATTGATAGTGCTATAGTATACAAACTTAATAAGGAAATCTGCAATTATTGCTCAAGAATTATTTGTATTTTAAAAAAATAATGTATTGCCTATAACGTTGTTAAAATATAAGAATTGTTAGTTTTATAAAAAACGACAGATGCTTTTTTATTACATAATGTTTTTACATAAAAAAAGAGATCAATTTATGTATTTTTTAATGGAAACTATGTTTATCTTTTTAAAACGGTAAAAAAAAAAAAAAAAAAAAAATCGATGCTTTTTTTATTACATAATGTTTTTATAGAAAAAAGAGATCAATTTATGTATTTTTTAAGGGATACTGTGTTTATATTTTTATAATGATCTCGAATTTTTCAGACTTTTAAATTAATTTTATTTTTTATTATTGAAAGAATACAAGTTTAGTTTCAAAAGTAGGTCATTAGTTTTCAACATATATATTTATAAAATTTCTAACAAACTTAATAATAAAAAGTGATATTTAAATAAATCTTTGTTAAAAGAATGTAAAAAAAAGGGAAGTACATTGTACGGGTGCCATTATTCTCCCTTGTGGTACATCCTTTCACCCTCTGGGGCACTCTGGTTTTGGGGTGCCACATTTTCACCCTAGTTAAGGGTGCAAATCTGGCTCCCCTAGGGGGGTCGCTCACGAGACAAGCTTTTCACCCCTAGGAGGTGCCATATGCAACCTCTAGTTTTAACAGTGTATAAGATATATGCCTGAATTTTCGATCATTCCTAATTTATCGTGTATTACAACATAAATCTTTTTAATTCTGTTTTTCTCAATAATTATCTTTCAAAAATAAGTTTTCCGTAGTTTAAATTGCATCATAAATAACTAAAAACACGCTGAGTTTTTAGTCATTCGTAGCATTCATTCAATCATGGCGCACGCTGGAGAAAATGCAAATTTTTGAATACGGTTTTGCTTGTTGATTTCTATACTATATATTTCTAGACACTGTACTCTGTTCTCGTATTGTTCTAGCTAAATAATTATCTTGGTTTCTTGCACATTTTGCTTTATCTACGAGCAGTCTTCGTGATATTTTGTTAACTAACTAAAGTACTTTTGCTTCTTTTATGTTACATACAAAGCATAATTTAACAGAAGGATTTATTTATTCAAGTTTCTGATATAATTTATATTAAAGTCAAACATAAATTGGGTCATTAATCATGTTTTCTCTTGTGAATTAATTTTGTTTACCAATAATATGGTTGTTAATTTGCAAGGTAGTGTTTGGTAAATCTGGTATCTCTGAAATCGAAAGGATTACTTGAATGTAGGTTCGTTTATTAAATGTAACTGGTTTATCCATACTTCTGGGCTGTCATATATTAAGACAAATTATTTTACTAAACAGTCGATGTTTTGTTGAGTACTAAAGTGTGTTTAAAATGCAGTGATGAAGCAGGGGTGTCATTTATTTTTGCCCGAATGTTATTGGCGGCCAATTTTCAGAAATAGAATTCTTTTACTTATTTAATCGCAAAATTTCTGTCATTAAATAAAGCGATTTATTCTCTTAGAAAACACTGGCATCGCTGCAGACCGCGGGCCGCAGTTTCAACACCCGTGTGATGAAGAAAAGAGGAACACATTGCTGAAAAAACAATAAATAAGGAAAAATAATAAATTCACGGATTCAAATTACAATTATGTCTTCCTGTGTTAGCTAGCAAAGCTCTGCAGTTTCTTTGACATTATTTAAATTCTCGAATGGACTTTGTGACATTTCATACAATTTATTGTATTATATACACATTCCTTTTGTTTTATAATAAAGAAATAATATTTTTTTATACACAAATTTGTATTCAATTTTCCGAAATATATTATTCGAAAATCACATAAACTGTAATCATAAATTCAATAGAAATGTCTTCCTCTTGGATGCTAATTTTTATTGAAATAATTTGATTGTTTGTTTGCAAGTTATAGATTAGTAAATCTGATAGCTCTGAGGTAGAAAATACTAATTAAATCTATGTTCATGATATTTATTAGGAGCAACCAGTCTAGCTATACAATTAATAACAGAAAAGGAAATCGTATTGTAGGAAATCAAAGAAGAAATAACCATTTCAGTGATCTAATTTAAAAGTATGATAGATCTGCAATTCCTATCTAGAAAAGCTGTGAAATATCTTTCACATTTTATTGGATCTCCTTGGATTATTTTAGACATTTTAAAAGCTTTAATCTATTATGTCATTTTTAGCTTGTGTTTATATTATATGAGAAAAATGAGTTTAACCCTTAAATGCATGATTTTTTTTCAAAAAACGTATATATGATTCTCAAAAAGGTTTATTTCACATGAAAAATAATGAAAAGAAAATCAGAGATACATTTTTCTTATAATACGTCACCCTTTTCTTATGTTGCACCTCTGCAATACAAGTAAAAACTAAAATATTGCAAATTAGTAAATATTTTAATAAGTATGAATCTAAATACCTTATTTTATATATTTTTTTATTTTGTAAAACCTAACCCTCCAATGTATGAATTGTTCCTTTAGAATTGTGTTTTTTAATTTTATATTAAAAATTGGACACCAAAAATTTTAAGATAGATTTTTAACTTTACATAGTAGCATATTTTTGTAATTTTGACAGGATTAATATTTCTATAAAAATATAGTGGTTGCTAAGAGTTAATGCATATATGCATCACTATGCATTTAAGGGTTAAAGAATATTTAATGTTTTCAATTTCAAATCTACAGGAATTAAAAGTCACATAAAATTTAATCATTAGTCACTCATGTTTTTGCTTGCGTGTTGATGGATCATTGTTTTTGTAAATAAGTGGCAAGATGACAAATATTTATTTATTTTTATAATTTACACTCACCAAAACTCAGAAATACATATATAATATCAAAGTATTTTATTAACATCACCATTAAATTAGACTAACTTTTTAAAGTTCCTTAAAAATTAGCGATTTAAGGATACGAATTTTTGCAGAAATCTAAATGTTATTACCAAATGATTCTTTTTTCAAAAAAGTCATTTTAAATCATTTTCCTAGATGTTTCTTATGAATGAGATTTAATTAATAAATAATTTCGGTGAGCATAAACATTTTGATTAAATTGAAAAAAAAAATCATGCAATATAAAATGAGGTCTAAAAGTAGAGCAGTAGAGAAGATTGTTCGTTAATTTATCTAAAGTTAAAGGATTGATAATGATTATATAATCTAAATTTATTATAATCACTGATATTCGCTACACGATAAGAACAAAAAAGTCTGGTATCTATAGGAAGTTTTGACCGTATTAGAATAATTTAAGATCGATATTTACTGTCTATCTTATTAATTTATAGTTCATTTCGATTCAACTGTCTTATTTGAAAAATAATTAATTAATATAATTGAAATAAATTACAGTTTTTTAAATAAATCATCATTTATGATCTTGTATAATGCATTTAAAAAACCTCCAAAACTAAATCAATCAGGTATACAGAATTTATAAATCCTCAACTAGGGGTGATAAATCTGTGGACCCCGGTCCAACAAGCTCCCACTATTTTAAAATCGAAAAAAATTCCCTTATTTAATGAAAGAAAATTTGCGATTACGTAAGGCGAAGAATAAATTTTGGAATTTTTACTAGCAAACGATTTTCAGACAAAAAGGTTGAAGAGTGCTATTCTAAAGTATACAGGTTGTATCTGAAAAAGTGAGAAAAACTTTACGGGTTGACAGAACGCAGCTATACAAGCAAATTTCGCCATAGAATGTATGGTCGGAACGCAAGCAGTGAGAAGTTAAAAGTAGTAAAATCCACTGTCCCAGGGAGATGGATTGGTATAGGTGGTCCCATAGCTTCGCCACCAAGATCGCCGGATCTCTCGTGTTTGGAGTTTTTCCTGTAAGGCCATATGAAAAGCCTAATCTACGAGTGCCTCATTGAAACCGATATGGATCTCGTCACCAGGATTGTCATTGCTGCCGGCGATATTCGGGAAATGCTTGGTGTCTTCGCAAATGTGCTTTAGTCCCTAGCCCGCAGGTGTGAAGCGTGCATTACAGCTGCCGGAAGATCTTTTTAGCAATTTCTTTGAGTATATACACTAATTACCTTCTTGTTAATACAGGGTTGTTTGGTTTAAACCACGCTGGTTTAAACCAAATGGTTTAAAAAAAAAAAAAAAAAACATAGTGGTTTTTTTTCTATTTTTCCCTAATGTTTTCATTTATTTTACATATTATTGAAAAATGCAAATATGCAGAAGCTACAAGCAAAGCTTTAGAAAAATGATGAATTAATAAATTTGTAAAGTGACAAACATTTTTAATCAAACTTTTCTTATAAGCTTTAAATCTACATGGCAGAATAACTGATTTTTCTAAAATTAGCTGCGAAGAAAAAAACAAGTAGTTAGTTTTCTTTCTTCTTTTTTTAAGCCTTTTATTTTTCAAAATAGCCAAAATGGTAGAATTGAGCTAAAAATACACTTTTATAAATTCGATTGCTTGATTATTTAAGATTTACTAAGGATTTCATTATGCCTAAATGATGACATAATCATAAGTAATTGTCTCCATTGGTTACTCTTTGTTCTGTATACTAATGAATGATTGGCAGTGAGTTTTCTTTGCTGTATCATGGCTATTGGGTTTAGTAAGCCTTTGTTTTTCTTGCATTCCTACATTGGGATTGGGGTTTTGCATTATGATTTTATTGATACAAGTAGGGTTGGCACGGTTTAAATCAATTGTTAACCAACTGGTTTTTTAGAAAAAATCTAATATAATATTTTCTCATTTTTGCAATTTAAGTGTTTCAAATTATTGGATATAAATAATTTCTACTTTTAACAGTCTTATCGCAGCAGTCACCGCGAGACGAAGTGAGTCTAGGTTATACAACCTGTGGCCAGAAAGTTCGGTGAATGAATTTTTATTTCAAATACAGCATTGTGCAGCATCAAATACGATTTACTGTCCTTCAAAATAATCTCCATGGATGGTAATGCACCGTTGTGAACGAGTATATAAGTCCTGGTAACACCTGTAAAACAGTTCTTTCGGAATGGCTTTCAGCTCGGCCGTCACGTTGCGTTGAATGTCGGTGAAGTCCAAAAATCTCTTTCCCTTCAGAGCTGACTTCAATCTGGGGAAGAGGAAGGAGTCTGCAGGAGCCAAATAAGGTGAATAAGGGGAGTGATCAAGTGTCACAACTCCATTCGCGGTCAGAAACTGCCGTACAACCAAGGCGGTGTGCGGACTCCGCCGTGACGGCCTAGCTGAAAGCCATTCCGAAAGAACTGTTTTACAGGAGTTTCCAGGACTTATATACTCGTTCCAAATAGTGCATTACCATCCATGGAGATTATTTTGAAGGACAGTAAATTGTATTTGATGCTGTACAATACTGTATTTGAAATAAAAATTCATTCACCGAACTTTCTGGCCACAGGTTGTATTTGTATGCATGCAGAATGAAAATTGCATGTGTTGATGAACATATCTGAAGCTCTAAAGAGAAAATTTAAAACATGTAAATTTAGCAAAGATAAAATAAATTAAAAATATTCAATATTTTGAATAAAATATTTTCCTTTGGGAAAACGTAGATTATTTACAATTAATAACACAAAATTATCTTTAGGATTTCAGTCAAGCTATAAAAGAAAATTTTCTTGATTGGGGAGATTATCTTTTAAGGCTGTTCTCAACTGCTCTACTCAACAAGCGCAAAACGCTTTGACACAGTTACAAATGCATTTTGTAACGAAAAGATATAATATTGGAAGGCCTGGTCATGGAAGCGATTTGGAATCGAACTGTGTTTTCCATTTTTGAAGAATAAATTACCTATTGAATTATAAGCAACTTTGATTATATGAAAAAGGTGTTTTTTACCTTCCTTGAACGGTTATTCTTCTTTCGCATGGAAATTCGGTTCAAAATGCCCATTTGACAATATTTTCTGAAAGATCTATTGCGTTTGCAAAAAAAAAAAAAATGTTTTGCGTTTGCAAAACGGTTCCCTTACATAGTTTCTGAACAACAGCATCTACTAGTTTCATGCATTTCCGAACAAAAATAAATTAAAATTTGTCATAAAGTTGCCCTTTCGGATTTGAGAACAGCCTTAAGAATAAAAAAGAAACTCAAGATATGAAGTCGAATAAGAGGACACTGAAAACTTGGTTGCTAGCGAAGCACCTGTTTACTTTTAACTAAAATATGCAATAAGATGCATTTAAATCGTCTATGTCTATTACATAATCGGATCCACCATTTAGATCTGAAAAACAAATGGGGGAAAATCGAGGTAAGGTTTGCTTGAGACATAATTAAAAAAAAGTTTCATAAAAATGCGTAAAAAGGTATATTATAAATTTTTAGTTTAGACATTTAAAAGTAATAGGTATTATAACTTAGCTTAGAAAAAAAAAAGCCCGTGTATTAAGTCTGATGGCTGTTTAAATGTTTTAGTGGATAACAACTTTTATTAACTACTTTCCATTTTAATATCAATGTTTTCCATAGGTACTCCTGTTTATTTTACTGTCGCCTTTCTTCTTCTTCTTCTTCTTTTTTTTTTTTTTTTTTTTTTTTTTTTTTTTTTTTTTTTTTTTTTTTAACCTGGCAGTTTCTAAGGAGAAGTGTCAAAAAACATGAAAACATGATACACTTGAAACATGTGAAGACTCTGCTGCTAAATTCAAATCATTCCACGAATTCTTTATAAAAAGCTTTACTTTCAATAAAAGATAATAATTGTTCATATAGTGTTCTAACAGAAAAACTGTATATCTCAGATTGCAAATATTACAAAGAAATTATTTTGAATAGCCATGGGAAAGTATATTATATTTATGAAACTACACCAAATATTTATTTACAGTGCTAGTAATCAAAAGATTGTTTATTAAGATTTTCAAGGTATCAGTGTTTCACTATGTAGAGTATTTTATTCATAGAACATAAGACATGGCTTTTACTAAAAATGTTTAAATTTTAAATGGTTTCAGTTTTCTACATAATTGATTGTAATTATTTAATTTAAATGAATTTATATTACTTATATATCCAACAATGTTTAATTTTATCAATAAATATGCATGTATATGGTTGGGTTGGGTTGATTTTTGATGGCCGATTATCAACTCGAGGGATATAGGCCCAAAGGGGAGTGCCCTCCGTGGGGGTCTTTCTAAAGGAACCTAACCCGTATTTACGCATGGAAATCCACGGTTTCGAAGAAAACCACGAAAACTCCGAAACGGTTAGGCCGAGGGGCGCGATTGGGTTCGAACCCAGCAACTCCCGTCTACCAGCTTCGAGAGCAGAACCTCTCAGCCACTGGTGGGGCGTATATGTAATAGGAAAATGAATTTTAAAAAACCCGGTTTAAACCAAAAAAACCTGGTTTAAACCAAAAAACAGGTTTTTGGGAGGTTTTTTGAAAAAAAAAACGAGTTTTTTACCAACCCTGTGTTAATAAAATATATTCTGAAGTATCTCCTCCCATTCTTGTGTTAATTCTTTAACTGCGACAGTGAGAAACTACGTTTATCTTCTCACCACTTGCGTTCTGCCCTTACATTCTATGACGAAATTTGCTCGTATAGCTGCGTTCTATCATCCCGTAAAGTTTTGCTCATTTTACAGATACACCATGTATTGGAACAGTCAAAAAATCATAGACAAAAAAAGAGACAAAAACAGTGGTTATGTACTGAATTTCCTTCTTTATAAAAGCGATTCTTTTTTTAAACGTTGAACATTGCTTAAAAATAAGAATTTGTATATAATTATGTCTATAATATAAATACCAATTGTAACAAATGTAGAATTAATTCTTATACGAAAACCAAGTCAACCGCTGCTGATTGTGAACGTATTAAACATACTTAACTTTTCATTTTATTAAAATAATTTCTAACTTTCTTACATGTGTTTCATTTTTTTTATATAAATGTGCATCTTCCTTAAAAGGTTCCATTTTTGCACACGATTAATGATTATTTATGCTGGTGACTAGATGCCGCAAAATTTAAGTTTAATGCCTTCTAATAAATATAGAATATGACACCTTATATGATTTATGATGATTTTATACTAAAAGGGGGCACTTGTCACGTTTGTAAATGATTTTATCTCGCTTTTAATAGTATGTTTAATAGTTTTCGAGAAATATTTGTTAACTTTCAAATTTAGGCACAAGGGGAACTACAGTCAGTATCATATGATAGCACATTGTTGTTTTATTATAGGCAGACATTCGTTCCACAACACTAGCGTTATTCGTTTAAAAGTTATTTGAGAGTTTTCTGATTTTAGTTTTCATATTAAATATCTCTCAATTTCCAGCGCCTTTAGGATATATGCTTCTGATGAGATATCTTCGCCAAAATGTCGAACATTCAAATGTGAAAAATTTTAATCAAAAAGACTATTTGAAAGCAGAATGAATATTTTTTCCAGACTTTATCAATGTAATTCAAAAGCTTTCCTATAGGGATCGTGATCCTGAAAAATAAAGAAATTACCTATAGAATAAGGAAATTTTTAAATTTGAAATTAGGCTTTAACATATAAAAATTACTTCTTTAATCTGATTTTCCCATACGTATATGCGTTGCTTCTGGGAGTTGCTTGATTTGTCCGTCCACTTTGCGTGCATAGTTGCCAAACCTTCTTTCTTAAAAATCAAATGAACATGTTTTGAACCAGATTCTTTATTAACTAAAATGGTGACTTTTTATATGGTAGTTATTTGATTTCACTTATTAAGTAAAATTTTTGGTTGCGCCAAGAAAATTTTGCTTCCTCTGTTACGGTTTTTTTCATAAATTTTCGACAGATTACTTTATTGTTTTGCAAAAATTTGGCCAAAACTAATGGACGTTAATAAATACTCACCCTTTTTGAACCATACTAATAAAAAAAAAGAGACAGTTAAGTGCTTGTGTTGCGACCCCTTTCTAAATCAATGGGTTAATCTGTCCCCTGTTTCCAATAAGACTTCATTTTCGAGCTACTCACGCTATATTGTTAAAAATTTGTCTCTTCAACATTTCATAAAATCATGGTGCCAAAAATGTGTCACAGTAATATGGTCAAACCTTGTTCCAATATTTGGTTTTCCGGTTGAACAGTAAACATATGAAAGTTCAACCAGAAGCTGGTAAAATGTTGACTCATGAATTGGTAAAATGATTGACCCATGAATTGAAAAAATGTTAAACCAAGAATTGGTAAAATATTGAACAAAAGATTGGTAAAATGTTAAAACATAAAATTCTACACTAATCCTTTACAAAGACCGAAAAATGAGACGAATAATTTTGTTTAAAGTGAAATTGTATTGTGTCAATCCATTTCAAGTGGTCCAGCACTGGTTGCTCGACCATTTTTAAAAAATCTGAAATTTTTCGTACAAAATCTCTAACATGGTAGAAGTTCAAAATGACTATTTAATTTTATTAATTTTTTTTGTACATTGCGGCCATCTTTGTTTCATCGTCTGCAGCAATTTTATCACAAGAAGGGTTTACGGAATTGTAAATAATTCATCGTTTATTTCCCCAATTCAAGTGCGGATTAAAGCATTTAGTACAGAATACATTAGGCTAAAAAACTGATAATAGAGTAGTTTCCGAAACTAATCGTTTATTGGTGAAATTTAGGCACAAAATTTCAGTTTTTTTCCCCAATATTTGAGGATTAAAAGATTCACATGAAATAGTTACTAAAATTACTTACAAAAAATACTGAAACCATACAAAATGTATGGTCTTAGGCATAATTATTTTTTTTATTAATTGCTAAGCTTTGTAAAGTGCTTCATTTTCTGTTACTATTATTTAAAGATAATCAAAAACATAAATTTAAGTAACACTCTGAGATAAATACTTAGCTGTGACTACAACAAATCAATAGTTTGGCAGTATTGTTTTGACATGTTTCCCTCTCCATATCTCAGCTTGTAGTCAAATCTCCATTCTGAAATTTCTTGTGCATAACAGCATAACACTACCATACAATACTGTCAGAAACAAGAAACTTCAAATTTTCATCTCGTGCCCTACCAGAGATATCAAAGCTTCAAAAGTGCAATTTTTGACATTTTTGAAGAATTTGGGATTTTTTTTTAGCGAAGACAAAGCAAGTCCCAGATCTGGAACTTGGCGTGTGTGTACAAGTGCTTTCGGCCTATTTGTAAAAAAATTATGTCATGTTCACAGTTTTCCTTGCTAGAAAAATTTCCTTTTGTAAACGGACAAATTTTTGAAAAAAACTGAAACTTTATACTTAAATTTCACCAATAAGAATTTATTTACGGAAACTACTCTATTACCAAATTTTTAGCCGAATGTATTCTGCACAAATTGCTTTAATCCGCACTTGAATTGGAGAAATAAACGATTCAATTCCGCAAACCTTTCTTGTGAGAAAATTGCTGCAGACGATGAAACAAAGATGGCCGCCATGCACAAACAAAAATTAATAAAATTAAAATAATAGTCATTTTGAACTTCCATCATGTTAGGGTTGTTGTACAAAAAATTTCAGATTTTTTTAAAAATGGTCAAGCAACGAATATCTGATTTTCTGGACTACTTGAAATGGATTGACCCTATAACATTCTGCAATTCATCCGGACTGGGACTGGACTCGACAAAACTTGAGTTGTAGCAAGTTTTCGAAGCATTTGAAAATCAGAAGGAAATCAGCGACCTTTAAATCAACATATTGAGAGCGCATAAAGTTATTTTTTCTTATTGGCTGCGTATTGTCTGATGTGATATAAGTTTGTCCCGTTGCCCCCGTTATGTTGGCACCCATGATTCCGAAGTTGTGGACTCTCTACACATTTTAAAACCAAGATAAAAAATATTGTAATTTAAAATTCACACGAGTAACTTATTATCATATAAACAGTCATATGTACGTAACATAATTTAAGTATAAATAAAGAGCTAAAATAATTTTATTAAGCAAAAAAAGCTTATAGACCTTTCTTTTGGATTACATTAATTAAAGTTATTAAAATGATTTGCTGATATTAATGATTCCAACGAAATACAGTTTCCAAAGTAAATAGTTTTATACATGGAACTATTAATAAAGAGGAACTGACATATCCTTAAAATAGTGAAGCTTAAACTGTAACTGCTTTTGCAAAGGCTGATTACCTCCGGTGGAAA
Organism: Maratus speciosus; assembly: GCA_963932465.1. Classification (NCBI taxonomy): domain Eukaryota; kingdom Metazoa; phylum Arthropoda; class Arachnida; order Araneae; family Salticidae; genus Maratus; species Maratus speciosus. The sequence continues at coordinate 411,945,647 of OZ010787.1, read as the reverse complement.
CTCTCATCAGTAAATTTATATAGAAATTTTCTCCGTATTAAAAGGCCTTATTAATGCAAAATTTCAGTCATGAATAATGGCAGAAACAGATTTTCATTTTTACTGGAGGAAGTTTACTTTTGCGGTAGTCAGGCCGGCATTTCCGCCATATTGTAACAACAAGTAAAATAAACTGACTGTTTTATCAGGCAAACTGACACCAGTAGAAACAAATGGAAGATTTTACCATATTTGTGAGAAAATATCTCCATGAATAAGACAAACAATTCTATTCAATTTTACTAGTGGGGAGATTGAACCGGCGGATTAAAAAATTGTAGACCCGATTAAAAAAAAGCAGCCGCCATCTTGTGACAAGCTCCTCAGTTACTTCACTCGCAACTGGTAGATAGTGCACTATATGTCTCCCCCACTTTATTCATAACTCCGTTGTTTTATATGCTGAACAATTATTAAATAAGTCAAGAAAACTCGTGACATTTATGTACGTAATTTATTTTTCTAATTTTTTTTTTTAAATAAATGTCCATATAAATACTATGAACATTAAGTACCACCATTTTAAACGCACTTTCAGAACTTGGAGATGTACGTCTAAAATTGCGATTTTCTAACATTTCATAAAATAATACTTCCGTCGATAATTTTTTCCCAATTGCATATTCTGTGTATACAGTTATTAATCTTATTGAAATAACTTGTTTTCTAGGCTTATTAAAAATTATTACTAGTGATAAATAGGGTTCGTACATGTACCGTTATTTTCAAGGCCAAACATCAGTATTTTTTTTTTATAGAAAAGTTAATCCAGATTAAAAGAACGAAATTTTGTCTTATTTAAGAAAATACTGGTACCAAGGATTTTCTGAGCCTGTAAATTCAAGGACCCGTACTAACCCTGTAAAGGAGTTGTTAAAAATATGTTTTAATTTTTCTCCACCCCTTCTTTACATGTGGATGCAACTAGTCTTTAGCTCCTGGTGCCCTCCCCTAAATGTGGCCTGTAAAATTTAATGTGACGTGCATAACTGTTTAAAGAGACATTGAATATATGAAATAACATAATAATATTTTAAGTTATTTTCAATTCCACTTCCTCAATTTGCTTTCTATCAACCTTGTGAAACTGGAAGTTTTCAACATACAAACATATGAATCAAGTTAAAAACAATTTAACTGTTATTACTTTCTTTATGTTTATTTGTCTTCATTGATTTTACACAATTAAAAACAGAATTATCACCAAATAATGGAGTTATGAATAAATAGGAGGAGACATATAGTGTACTGTCTGCCAGTTGCGAGTGAAGTAACTGAGGAGGTTGTCACAATATGGCGGCTGCTTTTTTAAAAATCGTTTCTTAAGTTTCTGATTACCGCCGACACAAACATCCCACTAGAAAATTTCAATAGAAAATTTCGTCTTATTGAAGCGTCTTATTCATTGAATGTTTTCTCACAAATGTGGCCAAAATTTCTATTTGTTCTTATTTGTGTCAGTTTCACTTTTAAGATTGTCAGTTTGTTTAACTGGTTGTCACAATATGGCGGAAACGCAGGGCGTGACTACTACTAAAGTAAATTTCTACCAGTAAAAATGAAAATCTGTTTCAACCAATATTTATGACTGAAATTGTGCAATATTAAGGCGTTAAAATAAGCAGGAAATTTCTATATAAATTTACTGGTGGAAGATCCCACCGGCGGTAAACAACCCCTGCGATAGCGGTTACAGTTGAAGCTTCACTAATTTAAGGATGTGTCGGTTCCTCTTTATTAATAGTTCCATGCACCAAATGAATGAGAATGAGTACAGTGGCCTAGCCTGGGGGGGTGGGGGGGGTTCCAGATGGATTTCACACCCACTAAAATTGTAAAGATATTTTCTGCTTGATTAATAGTTGAAAACTCTCTGTTTAGATAAGGTGAAGAAAACTTTATAAAATTGATGGTGTCAAGTGCATCTGGACCCCTTCCTCCTCTGACTATGCCACTGAATGGATACCAAAATCAATTGAAGAGCTTAGTGGAAGAACATGTTATGACACATTTTCTCAAAAATTGTTTTATTTTATAGATGAAAGCGTTATGAGGTATTATATCATATGGTAAATATAAAATACTAAAATTCTACTTAGTAATTGAAGATACGAGACAGTGTCTTTTAATATTTTAATATTTTATAATTTAAAAGGTGAAAATATTTTCTAATTAAATGTTAATATTCTTTTCTAGGAGAGTTTAGTGTCACCTATTAACATTCAAACATATCCCTTTACGGCTCCTGTGCCATCAGACGAAGACACTCGCGAGCTAATGCTAAACCTATGGGCAGGTTATTTACTGATATCTCGTTTGAATTTTGACATTAAAAAAAATTGCATTGGATAACTGTGGTCGATCTCTACATCGCTCTTTTTTTTTTACTTTTTCGATTTTGGTTGCAGTTATATCTTATGATGACACTTTCATTTACGGAACTCGTTTCGAAAGTGAAACTAACATCCCCCCCCATGAAAAAACCCATCTGTAACCAAAATCGAAAAAGTAAAAAAGAGGCGATGTAGAGATCGACCTCAGCACTTCAATGCAAAAAAAAAAAGAATGTCGAAATAAAAACGAGATATTTGCAAATACCACCCCCCCCTCCATAGGTTTAGCATTAGGTCGCGAGTGTCTTCACCTGACGGGACAGGAGCCTTAACCCTCTCGCTGCGCAACTCGAGATTTCCACGGGCAATGTAAAAGTAGCAAAATTTGCACAACCGAGAATTCCTCGGGAATTCTTTTTTTCCACTGGCGACTATTTTTTAATTCAACTCGAACCACTTTTTAAATACAAAAAATTCTCTATAGACTTTAACAGCATCTACATGAGAAATATACTGCAAAATCGATTTTATTAAAATAGTGGTGCGAGAATATAAAAATAGTCTCCATTGACAGCCCTGATTTAGCCTGATTTCTAATATCCTATCCCATCTAAGATCATGAACTCTTTCAGAAAAAATGTTTACATATTTAAACTCTAAAATATACAGGGTGTCCCAGCTAAGATATTACAAACTTCGAAAGGAGGTAGGGTAAACCTAGATGACCCGGAATCACATAGGAATGCCCTGTCCAAAACGCCTTCCTGACGAGGTAGATGGCATTGAATTAGTGTTGCCAGTGGGATACTTTTTTTAAATTCCGATTTTTTGATTGGCACCACTTTTTTGAAATGGTAAAATTCCCTTTGTTTTTAACTTAATTAATATGACATTAAACAAGGGGAACTTTATCATTTCAAAATAGTGGTGCCAATCAAGCAATCTCAATTTAAAAAAGGTAGCCCACCGGTAATGCTGCCCGGGCCAAAATTCAGCTTTGTTTGATCCAGCCTTTTCAATGTCCAGTGTTGCCAGTGGGCTACTTTTTTTATAAATCCAGATTTTTTTTGATTAGCACCAGTTTTTTGAGATAGTGAAATTCGCCTTATTCAATAACATATTAATTAAGGCGAGAAGAAGGAAAACTTTACAATTTCAGAAAAATGGTACCAATCAAGAAATCTGAATTTTAAAAAAGTATCCCATTGGGAACACTGCCAATGCCCTTTCTGGGTCAGAAGGTGTTTCCGACCCGGCTTTCCTATGTATTTCCGAGTCGTCTAGGTGTACCCTATCTCCCCTCGAAGTTTGTAACATCTCAGCTGGTACACCCTGTATATAAATATGAATATGTATTGAAAACTGAAATATGTATTGAAATATGTAATAAAAAATGCGCAATTTTTTACCCTATTTTTATTAATAAAAAATAGGCAGTGAGAGGGTTAACACATGACCTACACAATTGTGTAGGAGATCCTATAGAAGAAAAAAACATTGTCTTCTTTTTGTACGATTTAAAGTCGAGCAGAATTGCCCACAGAATTGCATGGATCCTCCCTTGGAATAACTTGTCATCGGGTATTGTTTTTTAATTTTCCAGTCATATATGATCCTATTAATTAGGGGATACCACCAAAACCTTTCATTTCTACCAAAAATATCCCAGTATTATAGGGTTAAGCTACTAAGAAGGAATTAAATAAATAACTAAATTACAACAAAAAACTTTCGCTTCAATTTTCTCGAATTCTAATTTTAGTTACATAACATCTTCTTCCACTCAGGTTTTCAAGTGTAAAGCAAACAACATAAAATTTTGATCTAATATTTCAGTTTCCAATTTTTGAAGAATATAGTTTCAAAAAATTAAATATCTAGTTTTCCCAATACCTTTTCATTGTTTTAAGGGCAGTTGGAAGGTCAAAACCTAAAATATTTCGATTTTTCGATTTTTTAATATTTTGAATCTACCATTTCTCCTCTTTCTACTGATATATTACTTTTGTTTCTACGGTAACGAGGAGTTGGAAAATTTTTAGTAATCCTGTTTGTTTATATACTTTACTACTAGTGCGTTTATTTACTTTAAACTTGATTTTCTCAAAACGTTGTTTTTTCATCTTCGATGTACCTTTTTGAAAAACTGTTATACATTATGCTTTGAAATTTTGCTTGAACATTCTATACTCATAAAATGAACTTTTTTTATTATTATCATTGTATTTGAAAAAAAAAAAAAAAAAAAAAAAAAGAAGCATGTTTTTTTTTTTTTAATTATTATTTGAATGTGGTTTCTACTTCAGATTTAAAAAATATATATATCTAAGCTTTATTTAATTATAAATTTAACTTCAGATTATTAAGAATTGTTTATTTTACGCATAAAACAAATTTCAATTCCATATCTTAAGTAGTTTAGGAGAAGAGTTAGATTAATTTAACGTGTCAGGTGTAGGGATTCCAACTGCCCTTAAGGCTGTTCTCAAATCCACTATTTTAAGTCTATCATAAGTTTTAATTTAATTTAGTTCGAAAATGCATGAAACTAGCTGGTATTGTTGTTCAGAAACTATGTCATCGAGCTGTTTTTTCCCTTTTTTTGCAAACGCAATAGATCTTTCAGAAAATAATGTCAAAGTGGACCTTTTGAACCGTATTTCCGCGCGAAAGTAGAAAAATCACTCAAGAGCGGGCGATAAACGGGTTTGTCACGTGATAGATATCACTTATAACTCAGTGGGTAATTGATTGATCAAAAAATGGAAAAAAACAGTTCAATTCCAAATCGCTTTCATGGCCAGGCTTTCCAATTTTATATCTTTCCGTTAAAAAATGATTTCGTAAATGTGTCAGAACGTTTTGCGGTTGTTCAGCGGAGCAGTTGAGAACAGCCTTAACTATCGAAACTACTCTCGCCCTCTATTGACGGATTTCCAAACTACTAATCCCCTCTAAAAATGCAATGTTTAAACTTGATACGATTATTAAAATATTGACGTATATTCCTTATACATAATCGAAAAGTTTGTTATTGCACAGTCCTCAAAATATTACAAGAAAAGAATAATAACAACAACAACAAAAAAAGAATGGACACTAAATTAACGAAAATGGGCACTAAAATGAATTGTGATGCACACAACTTAAAATGCTGATCTAATATTTTAATTTCTAATTTTTGAAAGGAATATTTTCAATAAATAAAATATCTAGTTTTCCCAATACCAGAGCTGCCAAGTCTACGACTTTTTGGATATCAGTATATTAATGCAGAAAATGTTGGTTTATTGAATTTTAACAATTTGGCGATTTAAAAGAACAACATTTTCTCTAAAATAATATTTGTGTGCAAAAAGCCGGAGACTTGGCAACTCTGCAACACCTTTTCATTGTTTTAACTATCGAAACCACTATCGCTCTCTATTGACTGATTTCTAAACTAGTAATCCTCTTGAAAACGCATAGTTTAAAGTTAATATTATTAAAATATTGCCATACATTCCTTATACAAACTCCAAATATTTATTATTGCACAGTCTCAAAAATATGACAAGAACAAGTAAAAGTTAAATTTAAAAAATCAAAAAACCCGACTGCGTTAAAGCGAACTAATTAATTATTTCTCATCTATGTGAAACTATTTTTTATATTACTTACCTATTTTTTTTATTTACTTGTTTTAATGACTTTTAAGTTGTGATTAATTGTTAGTTCCTATCTATAAACACTTTTTCATGATACTTATAGATGTCTATGATGGTTAGAGTGGCAGTAAAGCTAGAGATTCTACCTACAGAAATTTCTGGTCGTGTAATATTTAAACGGAGCTTCTGACTATAAAATAGTCAATGAAACATCGTCTTCATTTTGAAAGACCTATTCAATGATATGCCACTTAATAGGGTGCGTAAAAAAATTTCCGTATCAACCACTATTTTGTATTTTACGACCGGCATTTTGAATTCATAAAAACAAAATCTAGCCTATAACCATCGGACTGTTACGACGAATAGAGAGTGACTCATTCATTAAAATCCATCCAGCTGTTGGAATGTTTCGAGGATATAAAGAAATCCACATACCCAGATACGCGTGAAACACGTATAGCGCGTACAGCGTACGTATAAACACGTACAGCGTACCCCTTCTTGGCAGTCGGGTAAAAAGAACTGTTAAGAAATTTTGGAGGGGAAAAAACATAATGCAAGTATTATGTAGGTTTTGAACCCTTAATGCTAAAAGGATTATATAAGTAATTTTTAGTTCAATGGCTGGTAACATGAATAACAACAATAATCAATGATCTCGTTAAAAATGTATTGCAGGACCTAAAAATGAATCAGAAGCAAAAATAATTATTAGCAAAAAATCTTTTAAAAAATCCTATGGTTTTGTAAAGAAAAACAAATAATTTCATAGAACAATATCTGCCAACATGATAAACATTCTTTCAAAGAAAATAATTATTAAAAAAAATATATTAAAAATGTAAAGAAAAAAAGAAAGCAAATTTGAGAATGATGAGAAAAAAATATTTTAATATTACAAATGAAAATACGTATAAAATGTGACAAATAACCATTCGCAATAAGGAGAATTTCATTTCAAACATATAAACTAATTTTATCGATAAGTGATTTTCAGAAATGTATCAAAATCTTATACATATGAAAGAAAGAAAGTTTAATAAAATGAAAGTAAACAAGTGAATACTTATAATGGATGTTTAATCAAACAATTTTAAAACAGTTTTTTATTTATGTTTAAAGTTTTATGAAAACACAGATTAATATAGTAAGAATAGCGATAATACTTTATCGCCTTTAAATAGAAATATAATATTTAAAGAAAATTGCTCTTTACTGAACGTTCTGTAAATATTTTTACTTGCTAAAAATTATTAATATCGAAGCTTCACTAATATCGCATATTACTATTTTATGATAATTTTATGAAAAAAATCCTTTCTTTGATTTTTTAAGTAACTATTTTCATGTAGAAGATATAAATTTATATTCTTTATTGGTATTTGACAAAGTGTTTTCTTGTTTCGCTTTAGTGGCGGTACTTGAGTTAAAAAAAATACTTTAGCAACAAGCCAAAAAGAGCAATATACAAAATATTTTGTTAAATAGAAAATATTTTTAAGCGAAATGGCAATACTTTAAATAATGCAGACAGCATTTCTTTTGTTTTCTAGTTTTAGGCTTATTACGGAAGCTAAATCTTAAGCTTTAATGAGATTATTATTTTAAAAAAAAACTATTCATTGTATATTATTCAATTGTATAAAATATTCTTTACAGATAGCATTGCGATTGTATATTATTTAAATGCTTGAACTATTCTTAACATATAAAATTGATATTATATATCATTTACTTTTATAAAACAATATTACAGTTTATTTGTCATTTTAACCAAGGCTATTCAATTCAATTTTCTTTTATACATTGTAAAAAACTAAGTAAAGTTATCCAATTTTTAGTAAAAAATTCGATTACCAGTATAATTTTCAATAACAGCGACAGTTTAACTAAACTTTTAACATTGTTATGTGTCAAGTATATACTCCAATCTATTTTCGTTACTTTTAGGTACATCCACAATATCATTTTCAGCAGGTTTTTCTCTGGTTTTTATTCGTACGGAATTTCTACTTCAAAATAAGGACTTTTTTTTTTGCAGTGTTTAAGAGAAAATTTCAATTGATGCATATAATTGTATTTTTCATGTACTCGAAGATTTTTCAAAAAAAAAACTCTCCTAATCAAATTTTCACAAGGGCTGAATTTTCCTTTAAAGTCAACAATGGTAAAAACACTTCTTTTTAAAATGTAGTAGTCCACACAAAGGAGAGGTGGGAGCGGCGGGAATAGATACCACTCCGGATTTTTTATATATATTTATGGCTTATTTAATCGCAGAATTTTGCTATTAACCTCTTCACGACAAGCGTCCTGTACAGAATTTTTAATCTTTTATTGTAATTTTAATTGGAAATCTTTAACTATAATCTCAAAAATTCGGTAATTAAATAAGGCAAAAATTTCTATACAAAATGACTCATAGATAATTATCCAAGACCGAAAAACATCTACGTCACGTATACGCAGCCATCGAAGCAAAGGGATGTATATAAAGCGATGATTGCTATGCAAAATTAGTGGTTTCCGTAGCTACCTCACTCAGACTCATTCTTAAACACTAATGTTAAAATATTTTACGTTTACTTAAAGATAGAAGTATGCGTTAATAAAAGCTAATATAGGGGAAAATAAGGTAGAATTGACCCACTCTTTACAAAATGATTTTTAATTTTTTAAACATTGAACGTAGAATAAAGTTTTATATATCATTTCATTCGTTATACAATAAGTTATCAAAATAAAATTGCTACATAAGTGTAATATATAAGAAATTTGAAAAATGATCGATTTTAACCATGAGAAAATAATGCGTCAAGGCTCCCCACATATGGGAGGGTAGACCCACCATATGTGAGGCTTGACCCACTTTGTTGTATATTTAAATATTTATGAAGAGAAATAAAATCTGTTTATAAAAGGCAATATAACTTTATGCTTTAATTATATTAAATATTACTTTAATTATTATAAAAACATTTTTGAAATTATGATGCTTAAACAGACCTGTTTAGACGCAATCGCAAATCAGAGGAGAAAATTTTTATTTTAACCAGAATTTCGTCTGAGCAGGTATAATTGTACAGCGATGACAGCGATGACCACCTCGGGAACAGCTCTATCTGTCACATAGTTTGGCTTCATCTCACTGTATTCATGCTGGTTAAATTCGTCTACATTCCTTCCAAAAGTTTTTCGATCGATGCTATGTTCTTTTGCAGCCGCATGTGCACTTAACTGATCATTATGTTTTTTATCTCTTTCAGTGGCAACGTACTTTCCGTACTAAAATGTTGCAATAAATGATTGGCACCGGAATTTAGGAACAAATTTATTTGGAAAATAAGAAAAAAGGGTACATTTCATATACATATTAAATGGAAAAGATTTTAGTAAATTTCTGGTGACATTGCGGCGTTTGGGAATTAAAGTTAAATGGTTTCATAAGCATACCGCTGCCCCTGAAAGTGTTAAAACTGCTGCTTTCATACTTCCTAATCCTTTCTCGTCTTTTACACTGTTTCTATTTACCTATTGTAGTAATATTTAAATGGAAAAAATTCCTATCAGTTTTCTTTTTCATCACCCTATTTTACTGTAGCTTTACAGAATAAATTTACATTCTTTTTTATGTATAACCATTACTCTTTCATTATGTGCAGTGTATAGTGAAAAGATTTCCAAAACCACTTAATTAAGGGAGCCTTGAGCATCTGGTCAACCCTCCATAACATTGACCGGGTCAAGCCTCCCCACATAGCCCTTTTCTAAAGAATAGCACATTGTTATGTTAAGCGTAACTTACTGAACAATCCTTATGCCTGGAATGGAAGCTCGATACATCTGCATTATTTAAAATCTACTTACATAAATTTTTATGATATATTTTATCTGAAAAATGCTTACAAAACATTTGTAAAAGCACAACTTTTAGGTTGAAAACGCTGCACAATTGATTTTTTCCACACCTATTTCAATTTTCTGTATGAAACAAAGACTGTTGTTTGAGCATTCCAGTAGCTTTGGTTGACACCTAACGATAAGACTCTGAAATTCTTTTAAATATGAAAACTGATGGGTGGGTCAAGCCTCCCGTATAGTCAACCCTCCCTAGTCTCCCCTATTTAATTTTGATTTAAGGTATGTACTGATTATTATGCTTTACTGTATACACTCGCGCATAAATCGCTCCGTAAATTCTCAAAGTCGCGCGATCGTCCGAGGTATTAAACGTCCCAGACCTACCTGACCTGCTGGTCTATGTCAGAAACTTATTGATTTTAGGTTTTATATTTTCACGGTGACATCTTCCGTGAACGGGTCTGCCGCTCCGCTACTGTTCCGGGTCAGTATTGAAAGGGTAAAGGAACCTTCGACGGGCGCGGCTGCGAAGTACCAGCGTTCGTTCCTACCCACCCACGCAGCTAACAGCTATAATGATCTCGAAGTCGACGCGTCTTCTGACGTATTAAATACCTCAGCCACCGCCCTCTGAATACTAGGCCTGAGCGCTCACACAAAAATGACACAAAAATGGCGGCTGCCGAAGGCGGATTTCTTTTAGCGTAGGTACGGTCCCTTATATGTAGACACCAGTATTTTATAAAAGATTTCTCTACCTTGTTTATTCTCAGAAAAACGAAGCGGAAAAAACTTCAAAAAAATATTGGTAGGAATATTTAAGGGACCGTACACACGCTGAAAAAAATCCGCCTTTGGCAGCCGCCATGTTTGGTCCAGCGCTTAGGCCTAGTATTCAGGGGGCGGTGCCTCAGCACTAACCGACATGCTGGTAAATGTCTTAAATTTATTGATTTTATATTTTAAATTTGTCCGATTTCACCTTCTGTGACCAGGACTGTCACAACCGTTCCGGGTTAGTTGGGTAAAGGAACCTTCAACAGGCGTACGGTTGCGCCTTTTTCTCGAAGTAACAGCGGTCGTTCCCACCCACCCACACCTGACCACTGCCAACAGCTATAATGATCTCGAAAACGTCGCGGTCTTCCGGCGTATTAATTGCCCCAGTCCTGCCCGGCCCGCCGGTCGATATCTTAAACTTATTAATTTTAGCATTTAAAATTCTCTGGATACATCTTCCGTGATCGGGTCTGCTTCTGGTCAGTGAAAGCCTTTTCCACGATCCACCGCGTCGGTCAGTTTGGTTTCATGTAAAAGCAGATTACCCGAGCCGATGCAGGATTGTAATTTAAAGTTTTATAAAAAACATCATAATTTTCCACGTTAAATAATTAACATCAGTTTTCTTTACCGTATGATTATCAAATATATTTTATAATACACTTTAGAATTCATAAATAAAAATTCGATATTACACATGAAATGTTGAAAACGCCGCATTTTTAGTTCAGTCTAAAACCGCAATAATCGTTCAATTCTGCTTACATGCAAAATGTTTACGTTTTCTTTAGAAAATTATTGAATTTGAAATGTCCCTCTTCTTATCAGAAAAGCATTATCTAATATAATTATACAATGTAATACAGAGCTGCCAACATTCTGTATTTGTGTTTACTATTATTTCTGGAAAATATTTTTTGTCTTATTCATTCGCATAACTTCTGGATTAAATTAAATATACATTTCAATTTAAAAATAGTGGTAATAAAAAAAACGGAAGTGTTGGTTGCTCTGGTTATATATCACCTACTCGTTTATCTAAAGTTGATTATAAAACGCCTTGATTTTTCACGTTGCAGACATAATAACACCAGTTCTCTTAAAGGGCTATTTAGCGAACATATTTAAAAATACACATTAGAATTACATAAAAAAATCGATATTACACATATATTTTTAAACCCACAATAGCCAGAACTGAATTAATAAACGCCCATGTGGGTAACAAAAACGCCAACAAAGGCAATAACCTTTCAATCCTGTTTACTTGCAACATTTTCTTTTGCAAATTATTGAAATTCTGATTTTTTCTCTTGTCAAAAAAGCATTATCTAATATATTTATACAATGTAAAACCGAACTGCCAACTCTGCGTATTTTTGTTTACCACTATTTTCGCATAATAACTTTTGTCTTATTCAATCTAAAAATTTCTTGATTAAATTAACGTAATGCTTCTGTTCGAAAATAGCGGTAATAAAAAAGGCGAAGCGTAGGCAGCACTTGTAAAATATCGCCTACTCTTTAATTTAGAGTTGTTCATAAAAAAACTTAATTGCTCCCGTTACCCACATAATAACAAGTTTTCTTAACCGTTTTTTTTTTTATCAAACATATTAAACAATGCATTTTAGCATTACACAAATAAGAATTCGATATGGCACGCAATTGCTGAATCCATCACATTCTAAGTAATCTATAAACGCCCAGGAAGATAATGAAAATGCCACCACAGGTGCAATAAACATTTAAGGCAATAATCATTCAGTTCTGGTAACCCTTTCTTTGTTAATCTCTATTTTACCTGAATCATTTTGACAATGATATCTGGATACGCGTCTTCGAAGAAGCTGAAAAAAAAGTAGCTCCCCCCTTACTGTTTCGGGCAGCATGCGGCGCGCGCCACTATTATCAGCACATTTCGCGCCAGCTTTAGGGTTTACTTACTAATTGCGTCAGGTTTATTTCTAAGGATTCTTAATATTTGGTCACAGCTCTTTTTTTTTTCACGGACTAAGTTTAATATGATTATCGTTGAGTTATAAAAAAGAAAAAAAAAACTTGTTTATTAAAAATAAATGCTTGTTTTTAATTTTGATTTTTTTGAGTTATAAAAAAAAATACTTGTTTATTAAAAATAAATGCTTGTTTTTAATTTTGATTTTTTTTTTTTTATTGCAACATAGTGATAACATTTTTATTTTTTTATTTTGTTGTGAATCATTCTGTCATTAAAAATATTTTTAAGACTGTAACAAGACATTTTAAAACGGAATTGTCGAGCACATTGCAAGCAGTATCAACAAAATATGTTACAATCTCCCCGTGATAGCAGTTCAGAACAAAAACAGACTTTACGACCTTAAATGCATTTTATCATACGTAAGTAACACATAATAGTTCACAAAAAGACCAATAGAAAGCGCTAAAAGGCAAGAAAGATCATGTATCGTAATTTCGGGCTTATACGCCGCAAATCAGATAACTCGATTTCCGACTAGAATTTATTTTAAATAAGATGTGAGTTGATTCTGCTTAGCACTTGCTTGACTTCTTTTTTTGAATAAAATTTGCGGTTTGAAAAGACTTAACCATACGCGGGAAATTACGGTAACCCATAGTTACACTATGCCAGGGGTAGCCAACTGCGACACGCTAGACACCAGTACATGGTTCGTACGGATACTGTTAGTTCTCCAGGATACCTACCAGTATCTTTTTATAGAAAAATGAATCTAGGTTAAACGCGCAAAATTTCGCTTTCTTTTAAGAAGAGATTTTCTATAAGATAATGCTGGTGCCGAATATCATGGAACTATTAATAAAGAGAAACTGACATATCCTTAAACCCTTAACTGTCGCATTAAATTACGGTTTAAAAATTCAAATTGCTTATTGGCACCACTTTGAAAAAGAAATAGTCACCTCATTTAAGTACAGGTAAAATGATACCATAATTCGTAAAACAGGTGGGAATCAAACAATCTAAATAAATACCGCAACCCGTGACTATCACGGGAGCGAGAATTAAGGGGCTAAAATAGTGAAACTTCAACTGTAACCGCTTTCGCAAAGGCTGATTACACCCGTAAATTTTTATAGAAATTTTCTCCGTATTTAAAAGCATTATTAATGCAACATTGCAGTCATGAATAATGACAGAAACAGATTTTCAATTTTACTGGTAGAAGTTTACTTTCGTGGTAGTCAGGCCAGCGTTTCCGCCATATTGTGACAACCGGTGAAACAAGCTGATTGTTTTACCAGGCAAACAGACACCAGTAAAAACAAGTAGAAGATTTTACCATATTTGTGAGAAAATATTTCCATGAATAAGACAAAAGTTTCTATTCAATTTTACTGGTGGGAAGTTTGATCCGGCGGGATTCAGAAACTGTAAATCGGATTTTTTTAAAAAAGCAGCCGCCATCTTGCAACAACCTCCTCAGTTACTTCACTCGCAACTGGTAGACAGTACACTATATCTCTCCACCTCTTTACTCATAACTCCATTCAAAATATAGGTGAAAACCCTCATATGTATTATTTCTGTTAACATATTTTTTTCTCTTCACATACAGGCAAAGCGATGAACGAGATATTTTTCGAAAGTTTCTGGAAACGGCTTTTGACATAGCATACTTACTTATCGCTAAAACACGTAGTTTGATAGAAATAATTACAGCAAATCAAAAATTAATAAAAAAGCGTATCAGCAAATAGTCTCAAAGATTGAGGTGAGAAAGCCTCGCACGGCTCTATTGTTCCTTTTTTTTAAATTGATAACTCCAATAGATTTTTTACATTTAATATATTTCTTAGAATGCCTAATGACAATACTAAAAATCATATTTATATTTATATGAAAAATAGCAAAATGCGTTCAATTAATGTTTTGAAACTTACTAAAAGCGATATTTTCATATTGGCCGCGCGTCTCAGGAGGTAACAGCCAAAGAAATCTCCGAAGATCGCTATCTACAATCAACCTTTTTGATTACCGTAATTTCTCGCCGCGGCTTAGTTAAATTTTCTTCAAACTTGAAATTTTATTGAGAAAAAGAAGCCAAATAAGTGCTAAGCAGAAGCAAGTCACATTTTATTTAAGATAAATTCTAGCAGGAAATCGAGTTATCTGAGGTGCAGCGGATACGCGAGAAATTACGGTACGTTCATTTTGGTGGATTACGCACGAAATTTCGATTACATGTCTTATCTTTGTAATTTGTTTATATTTTATTGTTTTACTTATTGTTTGATGAATCAATAGTTTTACAGGGTGGCGAGTTGTCAGGGAAAAATCCAGTCGAAAAAGGTGTTAAATACCAGTATTATATTAAAGAGAAATTCGTCTTCTTTAATCCCTTTAAATTATTTAAAGTATTTTCTTTAACAAAATACTGGCAGTTTCCTCTTTTTTTGACTGTGTTTTTCCCTGACCACTCGCCACTCTATTGTAATTTCATTAGGGAATATAAGATGAAATAAAATGTTGAGCTATTTATATTAATTTAATTTAAGTGCAAACGGATTTAACTTTCGTAATCGTCTACAGAAGATAGAGATAGATTTGAAAAAAAAAATCATACTTGAAAATTAATTGAAAACCAATAAAAATTGAGTAAATTGCCATATAGCTTTCAAATAAATTGCGATTTTGTTTTCAAATTGCATTTGAAAGTATATTATTTTCTCTGTTCAGCGGCATAAAAATTGAAATTTTTCGGTTTTCATAAGTTAAAAAAATTTCGATGAAACTTTATAAAAGTTAAATTTAATCGTCTGCTATTTACACCGTCAAACATTTTTTGCACCATCTGTACAATATTTATTTGCCCGATAAAAGTGATTTCTAAGAATGTATCAGCAAGTAGCAATTTCAGACCGATAACAGTAGGAAATGTCAAATTAAATTGTCCTCTTAACTAAACTAATTTTTAAATAAAATATCATTTTATCACTTACATTAAATTTGCTGAATATATGCATATGAAAAAATACTTTTACACTAGTTATACAGGATGTTTGTAAATTATTGTCCTTACGTAGTTTCCTTACGTCATAACTTTTGATTTAAGAACACGACAAAATTATTATTACATATCCGTAAATTACAAATCGAAATGTTTTTTTTTTTAATATTGGGGAGATTTTCAAAAGGTGGGAGTATGAAACGTTAACTATATGTAATTTTTCAAATTTTCAAATTTAAGGCCAAATTTTTTTAATAGTATAGTATTTTGTCTATAAATATAATATATAAATGTTTTAATAGTATGTCTACAAAATTATACACAAACATTAAAATACAGCAACTATTCTGGGAAATTAATGATTAAAGCATTTAATTAGCAGTTGTCTACGTTACAAATTTTGGACATTTGCAGATTTTGGACTTAAAGATTTTGGACGTTGCTCTTAGTATTAAAAAAATTCTTAAGACTAAGAATGTAGTAAATGTGTCTGTATACATATATATATGTATAATTAACTTTTTGTTTTCCAGTAATAATAATAATAAAATCAAATGCTTTGTTACGTACGTCACTTTCGGACATAACAAAATACAGAAAAATGCTTTATAGAAAAGTCCTTCTATCTTCAAAAAAGCAATAAATCAGCCTGCCATCTCTTAACGAAATTATCAAAAAATCATTCGTTTCCTTTATGCATTCGTTGTTTACCATTAGAACCACCTGGAAAAAAGTTATAACTCTTTTTCTTGGTGGTACATTGGAGCAGTTAACGTTATGAATGTCCGAAATTGGCCTCTTTAGCAAAAAATAATAAAATTTTAAGATATTTATACAAAGCTTTTACAATAAATTATGTCATTTTCTATCTCTGAATAGAATTAAAAACTCGGTGTAAAAAAAAAAAAAAAAAAAAAAAAAAAAAAAAAAGTCAGTGATAATTAAAGTTATGTTTGAAAGGCTTAAAGTTATGACTTGTGTCCAGTGCCATTCTTTTGAGAATCGCCCATTGCAAACAAAGTAACATATGCGTAAAGTTGCAGTTCAAAACATTATTTACCCTCTAATTCCCAGGGTAGAATGCGTTCCAGAAACTGCGCAATCCAGATAATCGGAATTCATGCCAGATAACCTAAATAGCAAATTTCAGTTTATTTAATAACGAAATGCCTGTATTATTTAAAACAAAAAATTTTATTTTAAATTTCTGGTGTGGATACGGAATATCTGAATAAAAAAATCCAGCAAATCGGGAACACTGATGGTAGCAAATATGCTACCATGGGCATCAGAGGGTTAATCAAATAGCGATTTTAATCCTATAATGATTAATATTAACACTATACAGACCGGCTGACGCATTTATGCGTCATTTATAAAACTATCGTTAAGAAATTCTAAATTCTCCCCAAAATGTTTGAATAGTTATTTTTGGTTATTGTAATGATAGATATTTTGTGAATAAAATAAAGGAAAATTAGTATTAAAAATTTTATGGCGTGAACTCTAAATTTCTGAATAAAAAAAAAAAAAAAAAAAAAAAAAAAAAAAAAAAAAACGCCAGATTTGTCAAAAACTGTTTGTGCCATATCAAATTTTAAAAATTTACAAAAAGTAATTAATGAATTATGTAATAAATATCTATATAACTTTGTGCTCACAATTCAATAATAACTTTTTGATAAATTTCATAAAGTATTAGCTTTAATTATTTGAGTTGTATACTTAACGAATATGTAATAATATTTTGTGTAATGTTCTTAACCCCTTAACGGTCGCATTAAATTACGGTTTAAAAATTCAAATTGCTTATTGTCACGTTTTTTTTTTGAAAAAAAAAATATTCAACTTATTTATTGACAGGTAAAAATGATACCGGGATAAAGCCAATTACACTATTTTATAAAAATGGTGGGAATCAAACAATCTGAATAAAAGAAACAGCCGGTGAATATCACAGGAGCGAGAATTACAGGTTAACACTAGAAAGACGGTGAGGGGCCATTTTGGCACGTACCAAATGAATATATTTCGGTTCGAAACAAAAATTTCTTTATAAAATAAATTAAAACGTTACAAAGGATAAAAACAGGTAAATATATAATTAAACACTTTTAAATAAAAATTCTGTTATAAAACATTTTTATAAAACATGATTAAAATTTCTTGTCTTTCTAGTGTTAAATCAAAAGTTATGCGGAAAAGAAACCCCGGCAGTAATATACGTGTACCCTGTATATATATATATATATATATATATATATATATATATATATAAAATTTAAGTCTTTTTCCGAAGAAAAGCCTGAAATTACTAAATTTATTGTTTCCTGCCTAAATTACTAAATTCAGGCAGGAAACAATAAAGCTGAATAGTTAGCTAATTTGATCACATTTTATTTAATGAAGTTTCTCATTCATCATCTTTATTACAGTAAGATTTATTATGAATAATTAATTAACACAGACTCAAAAACGCTTAATAATTTTTGTCAAAGATTAAAACAGTCTGTTTTTATGAATCGAATTTTTATATGGTCCCTTTTGTCCAATTTTCAGACAAGGAGGTCCAATCGTTCTTAAAGCTACATGAGTAAAGGGAAACAAACAAAAAGAATCCTCGTGTTAAAAAATAAAAGGAAAAAAAATCTTCATTTCACCTCCTAGGCATTTCGCAATCAGGTTTTTGCCGCCATCAAAAAAGGTGGTAGGCGAAGAAATGTTGAGCAACATTAACTTAGCTTGCACAAACAGGGTTGGATTAATATTTATTACTCCTCTGAAGGTGGAAGATGAAAAAAATTGAAAAGTAACAATTTGAGATTTCACGGTTCAGCTGGTAGATGAATCTAAGTGTAGTTGAAAGAAGGAATAAAGCCAGTTGTGTTAAGTGAAATGTTGCGAGGTTTTTTCTTTTTTTTTTTAAGACATGCTAATCTGATTAAGGAAAGTGACAAACGGTTAGTGACAGCTTAACACGCGAAAAGAATGCTGGGAATCTAGAAGAATTAACGACGGTTGTGTTCATTATGACTGTTACATTTATTTAGGCTGGATTTATAGTGTTGATGATTACTTTAATTAATGCTTAAATTTTATGTTAGATTTTATTTTTTCTGCTCAAGAATGGAAACATTTCTGACGTATTCATGAACAAATTTTTGCAAGTAAACCCATGAAAGTTTTACATAGTACTATTTAAATGTGGAAAAAAAAGGAATAGCGCTTTTTATTTTGACGTAAATGGATTACATCTGAAGTTTACTCTCTGATGATTAATATTCCCGATCGTCGCGTCGCAAAAATCGACTTAAAATGACAAATTAGAAATATTTGTCTTGAAAAATGAGCTGAAAGAAATATATATCTCATGTAAAAAAATTAATTATGTCCTTACTTCAATTTATGTGCTTGAATAACGAAACGTATTTAACTCAAAATGAAAATCAACTGAAATGAAAATCAAAATGAAAAACTCGAAATCAAAATCGGTGTTAGAATTTGTGATTTTCTAAATTATGTAAAACTCAGTATCATTACATTATAAAAATCTAAAATAGATTTTGCATATACTTTTTCGTTTAGTTTATATTTTTAATTAGATTTTGTTAGTTATCGGCTTTTTTAAACAACAAATGATGGTATAAAATGTTATAAGGTTTCATTAATTGCATACGATAATGTAAAATTAGCTCTTAATAAAAGTATATGCATTTTAGGATTTTTTGTCATCATTTTTAGAGATAATTATGTATTTATAAAACCGCCGTTAAGAAAAAAAACCAGTCAAATCGCTCTTAACCCTTTATCTACTGACGGTACTTATAAGTACCACTCACTTTAAACTTTTATACCATAGTGAATATTACTAATATTCTAATGGTACTTTGCAAAAAACGCTCTTTTAACTCCACTTTATCCGAATACATGGCAGCAGTAGTTCTAGGTTTGTTATTTTAGAGAGGAACGAGGCTATCTTTGAAGCAGTCTATGTGTTTTGTGCCGAAATTTTGTACAGATTGCCACGCTCGTCTTTTCATTGCTGCAAACACAGTAAAGGATATAAGATAAGTGTTGGATTTTTTTTATGTGTTCATTATGGTCTTAGAATACAATATGACTAGCTATTTTATGTGAACGGTGTATGTATTTTATTTAACTGTTGAATTACTGGATGGTACTTATAAGTACCGTCAGTACACTGGGTGTTGGAGAAAAACTTCTTGTTTACTTTTCGTCTGTGTAGTTATCCATCGTTTTCATCTGTTTTAAAATGTAATTACTAAAATGTAGTTTAGTAATGATTTCCCTGGTATTTCTTTTCTGTTTAATTGTTTTTTTTTTTTTTTTTTTTTTTTTTTTTTTTTTTTTTTTTTTTTATAGGAAATCGAAAAAGCTGTGGCACCGGCTCAATTTTGCTATGCTAGAAATGGCATATGTAAATTCATATATTGCTTATGTGCAGATGCGAGAGAACATGTTGCCCCTGGAATATTGACGTCGCATAACCAAAGGACTGCTAACAAGATCGAAACCTAAAAAAAAATAGGGTTTTTTTTACCCTTACAGAAGCAAAGCATTTTCAATTCTAAAGGGTTGAAATAAATGATTGGCACCGGAATTTGCCAAACGATTTATTTATGAATAAGAAAAAGTCCATATTTAACATACTTATTAAATCGAAAATATTTTCTGGTGTCAGTTGAAATACCTTGCGAATTTTCTGTTACGATATTTTAGTCATAGTGTACTGACGGTACTTTAAAGTACCACTTTAATTAATTACCTCTAAATAATTAAATTTTTCACGGGTGAGAATTTTTTTATGTTTATCCTTTAATTTTCATTGTAGTTACTGAAAAAAAATTACATGAAAAAAATTGCAGTAGATCATAATGCCGTAGATAAAGGGTTAATCCATTAAGGGGGGGGGGGGTGTCAGTGTAATTCCTTTAAATTATGATCGTTTTTGTAGGTTTTGGAGGAAGAAAATTGACAACATATTTTAATACAGAAATCATATTTAGATTTGAAAACTTCAAGTAAAAAAATTTCATTAAAATAAATTTGTCTGAATATCTGGAATCTCAGAACAAAAGAAAATGATTTTCAGAGAAATAAAATTCTCAGAAAATGATTCGTAAACTTCTCCACACCTTTCAGAGTGGTGGGTGGTGGGCACTGTTTCTTGGTAAGTATAATTTTGAAATAAAAACAAGAACCAAAAATCATGGATCAGGGATGCATTATTAAACGCCTCCCAATACTAAAAGTTTAACCCCGTAACGGTCGCATTAAATTACGGTTTAAAAATTCAAATTGCTAATTGGCACCACTTGTTTGAAAAATAAATATTCACCTTATTTAATGACAGGTAAAATAATACCATAATGAAGTCAATTACACTCTTTTATAAAACTGGTGGGAATAAAAAAAAATCTGAAAAAAAGACACAGCCCGTGAATATCACGGGAGCGAGAACTAAGGGGTTAATATAAATGAGTTTCATTTTACAATGAAATGAGATGTAAATAAGCAATTTAATAAACACATAATTCAGTATCCATTTTCAGCAATTGCTGTATAGATAGGCAACACATAGGTATTATTTAATGCAGTCCTGTGTATCATTTATAGAATTCATACACAGCAAATTACGTGGTGTGTATTAATTCACTCAAAATTAGATAAGTTTATAATGCATAGTTAAATATCTCTAGTGCAGTCCCTATCTCTAATACAAAATTCAATCCGTTTAACAACGCATGCCACAGCGTGAAACGCACTTCCAGCAACTATCGATCATAGTCAGTCCTGTAACCGAATTCTTTTTGTGTTTCTGTAAATGAACATTAAATATTATGTACCTCATAACCTAAACAACACATTTTATAATGCATCTCAGTGATCTTTTAAAATTTCATTATGTTTGAAGTATCGTAACGTCATTAAAATATAACGAAAACGATTTTTCCTTATAAATCACGATGTAATGAAATTATTTTGTACATTCTTGTGAACGAAATATTAATGCTACTATTCAATACTCCTAAGAAAGCATGTTATAGTCCACCTGACTGATGTATATTAATCTAATTTTATTAGAAACATCGTAACATAAAAAATGCACAACCAACAATTTTTCTTTATAGACCAAAATGTAACGGAATATTTCGTGTGTCTCTGTAAACGAACTATAAATGCCTCCCATTTTATTTTCAATGGCAAACATTTTATAGTAAACCGTTATAACATATATAAATTACAGGACAATCTGAGTACATTCATGAGAGTTAAGAGTGCAACAAGGAGACCAGACAGACAGACCGAATTTATAAACATTTTCCAATTATATTTGAAAATGTTAAAAGTATTTAAAATTTTTAAATTGACTTTAAATATTTGGGAAACATTTCATTTTTACAAAAAATTGTAACATTATTATTTTTATTTTTAAGCGTAATTTTGGAAAAAAAAAGGCTAAATGTTTTATTAAAAGCGGTGTTTGTCAAAAGAAATACGAATTATGGAGACAAATTTAATTTATCATCAAATGAGTACATTTCTTATATTGCTTCGCTCCATACTTGAATTCGATCGTATAATTACTTACTTGGCCACAATTTTCACCATTTCCACAAAAATGGATTTAAAGGTTTAAAGGTTTTGTAAAAATGAAGAGGTATTACTGATTTGACAGACACCGAAAACAAAGGCCCGTTCAATAGAAATGGATATTACTTAATGTAATAGAATAAATATCAGTAATATTGACTTAAAGCTTATTTTTCAGTATTAGGTTAAGGGGGTCCGGGACACATTTTCAAAAATTTTTTATTTATTGAGTTAAAATTTTGAATTTTTTTGTGATGGTTAACCATATTATTTGTAAACAAAATCAAATGATAAAACTTCTCATAGCTTTTTTAAAAAAAATTTTAAATTTAAAATTTATAAAAAAAGTGGTATAAATTAAAATCGTTATAACTCGAAATATTATTTGTAGAATTTAAATTGTTTTTCATTTAAATAAACAGAAATATATATTTTTTAATTTCGAGCCAGCATTTAAAAAAATATTAATTTAAAAAAAAATTAAAAATACTTTACGAAAAAATTACAAAAAAAGTTGTGCAACTTTAAAAAAAAAAATCATATTTTCAAAAGTAAATATTTTTTTTTTCAAATATGCTGGCTCAAAAGTAAAGTAAAATAATTGAAAAAGATATATTCCGAGTTTAAACCCTGTATCTTTAACAGTTCTCGAGTTATAAGACTTTAAATATGAGAAATGGTGAAAAACCTATCATGAAGAAAAACGCAATTTCTCAAGAACTCGTTTGCTTGACAACCATAGCTTGAAAGGCAGATTTTGAGAACAAACCAAAACGAAAAAATTAATATTTCCTGTTCTAATTAAAATAGAAACATGATTTAAACATCATTTTAAGCAGAAAACGGCAGGGAAATTTTGAATCCAATAATAATAAAAAAATAAAATAAAATAAAATAAATAAAAAAAAATGAAAATTTGAAGATTTTTGTGTCTCGGACCCCCTTAAAGCTTATTTTTCAGTAATAGTTTTACAAAACGTCTCTGTTAATTTTGAAATGCCTCATATCCAAATTATTAAACAGAATGTAAGCTGAAAAATATTTTAGAAATATCCGAGGTAATTATAATTAAACTGACAGTACTCAGAGTGTTCTGTAGCGCAATCTAATTGAGAGAATGGCGTCAAATTATGTGAGAAAATTAAATATATAGGATGAAGGATTCCGGGGAAAAAATTAGTTCCAAAAGTCACAGCTAGGGGAAATAAGTGGCGCTGTCTGATAGAAAAGGGTGTTTTTAAAAATGCAGAATTAATACGGAAATAAAATAAACTTTTATTTAGCCCATTTAACGATTTAACCCTCTCGCTGTCGCTGCGTAATTGTTTTATCAAAATATCTTAAAAAACTGTGTATTTAAGAATATTTTTTCTTTTGTCACCGGTTTTTCAAAACAAAAATTTTTGTCTAATTTAATCGGAAAATGCGCCGATTAAATAAGGCAAAATTTACAATAAAAAAATAACTAGTGGGAACAATCAAAGCGGGTTAATTAGACGGAAAAATGCATCCCCGAGGAAATATCGGGTTCCGCAGCGAGAGGCTTGATTCAAGCTTAGTATGGAAAAACTTTTTAAAAAGCTAAAACTTTATATAAATACTGATACAGACTCTTTATCTTCAATTTCACTTACTGAGTCCCAAAGAAAGCAGCAGGAAAAGAAGAAGTTGTTTATTCAATTTCACGTTACATCTTTTGGCGCAGTGCTATCTTGTTGGACTTTTAAAGGCAATGCGTTACTTTTAGAAACCATTTGATTGAAAGTTATGTACAATAATATTATCTCCTTCTTTAGTCGAGCGTGCGTTACTTGTTACATTCTTTTGCCTCAACCAGTGCAACGCATCAGCTTCTACGTGCTTTTAGAATGCACAAAAATGCGTAAATGTAACAGTCCTTTGTCAGTTAATGGTTTAAAAGGAATGGTTGCGAAGTTTGAGAAAATAGGTTCTCTGAATGTTCAGTCAATGCAAAGGACGAAAACCTGTACACACAGGATACAATCAAAGGAGTCGCAACGGTGATTATCGTCACAACACAAGACAATATTGCTTCCACATCGAGCGTTCTTGGGGTAGCTCGGAATCTGGATATGCCTAATAGTACGGTATGGAAAGTGTTACAAAAGATTATCCACTTCTATCCGTACAAGATCAGCCGTGTACAAGAGATACGTCACACCGGCCCTGACAAGCGATTGACTTTTGCTCTCACCTTTCTTGCCAGAATGGAGGTGAATGATGCTTGGCCGTGGAAAATATCATGGTGAGGCGAGGCCCACTTTTACCTGAATGGAACTGTAAATACCCAGAACTGCCGAATTTGGGATAACAAATCACCAAATGCATTCAAGGAAATTCCCCTACATTCACCAAAGGTAACTGTTAGGTGTGGTTTCACATCTTAAACGATTATATATCCATTCTTCTATGAGAACATAATCCCGACAGGACCGAGAACCTGTTCTGTTACCGGAGAGAAATATCACCAAATGTTAAAAAACTTTGTCATTCCCGCACTTCAGCAAAGACAATGCAGGGATAAAATCATTTTCATGCAAGATGGAGCCACTCGACATATCGCTTTGCGGGTACAGCAGCAGCTACAACAGAAAGAGTCATTAGCCGCTGCTTTCCAACTCCATGGCCACCTCGGTCCGCTGATCTTTCCCCATACTATTTCTGGCTATGGAGCTACTTAAAGTCCAAGGTCTATCACAGAACTGCCCAGGATCTGGCTATGTTGAAGGATAACATAACACGGTGAGTACGGGAGATTCCCGCAGACATCTTACTTTCTGCTGTTGTGCATGCTGTGCACGGAATGCAATATGTGGTCCACAAAACGGTGGTCACATTGAACCTGACTTCAATGTGCTAAATAAAAAGTAATTTTTTTTTTCAGTATTGATTCTGAATTTTTTAAAACTATCTTTCTATTACACAGCGCCACATATTCCCCTAACTGTGACTTTTGGATCTATTTTTTGGCGGAATCCTTTGTTCCCCGTTTTGATTAATCTTCCCACAGAATTTAGCACCATTCTCTCAATTAGATCGCCCTACAGAACACTCTGAGTACTGCTGTTTAATTATGGTCACCTTGTATATTTACATAGCAAAGAGAATAAAATATCTGTAAATTTTTCCAAACTTATAAATGTTATTTAAATGTAAGACAAAGAAATTATACAAACACAGAAAAAAATAGATCAAGAAAGTTTAGCTTTTCCATCGAACCCCATCCATTGATGTAAATAGATTTGGTCCTAGTCTATTTATCTTGCATCATTTCCATACGCAAAACGCTGACATATCAAGAGATCACACAGTAAGATACGCGCAAAGACATTGGTTATCGCACAATTGCTTGTTAAAACTGCATTCACATAAATTTATTTTAGTAGAAATAAACTTTATTGACTACGAATATTGCAGGCGACCATTGGCTACCACAGGCGACTATTTTTTAATTCTATTACGCAGAACTTTTTCAAAAGAAAAATCTTTGACATACACTTTAAAAACTTTTGCAAGAGAAATATACTACAAAATGTATTTTTTAAAAATAGTGGTGACAACAGAATATAAAAATAGCCGCCAGTGGCAGCTCTCCATCTTGTAACGTTCAGAGATGTATAACTGTAAAACCTTATAATTGGTTGTATAGGATAATCAAACCAGTTTTTATTCATATCAATAGATGGGAACTAGAATTAGAGAAATGTTTTTCTTATGAAAAAACATGCGAGAGAGAAGTGTTAGCTTATAGGTTTTGGCTATTAGAAAGCAAGGAGAGACTTCCAGACATCTGTGGTCACAAGTATTTGAGTTTTTATGCGGGGTGCCCCTGCTAAGATGTTACAAACTTCGAGGGGAGGTAGGGTACACCAAGAGGACTCGGAATCACATAGGAATGCCGGGTCCGAAACGCCTTCCTGACCCAGTAAGGGCATTGACAGTGTTGCCAGTGGGCTACATTTTTTAAATTCCGATTTCTTGATTGGCACCACTTTTTTGGAATGGTAAAATTCCCTTTGTTTTGAACTTAATTAATATGTCATGAAACAAGGGAAATTTTATCATTTCAAAATAGTGATGCTAATCAAGAAATCGGAATTAAAAAAAGGTAGCACACTGGCAACTCTACCAGGACCAAAGATCAGCTTTGTGTGATCCAGCCTTTTCAACGCCCAATTTTGCCAGCGGCCTACTTTTTTTAAATTCAGATTTCTTGATTGGCACCGGTTTTTTGAAATAGAAAAATTCACCTTATTCAATGATATATTAATTAAGGAGAAAAGAAGGGCGGAGTTTACCATTTCAGAAAAGTGGTGCCAATCAAGAAATCTGAATTTAAAAAAAGTATCACACTGGCAACGCCCTTACTGGGTCAGGAAGGCGTTTTCGACCCGGCATTCCTATGTGATTCCGAGTCGCCAAGGTGTACCCTACCTACCCTCGAAGTTTGTAACATATTAGCAGGGACACCCTGTATAAATGATATGAGTGTAAGTTTTGTGATAGTTTTTTGTCTGCGGTTCCGTTGAACGTGAAAATGTGAAATATTTTCTAGATATTGTTTGAGGTTTTTTCTGACTCAATAATTATTTCTTGATTCATTTATTTTATTTTATGTTTTACTTTTTGTTTTTGCTGATTTTTTTGGAAAGCGAGAGATAGAAAATATTTGTACAGATTTTTTGCTAAAATTTTTTTAACGGGTGACGTTTTGAATCAAACTTTTGAATGAATCTGATAAACGTAAACATTTGTCCCTATACCGAAGACCATGATCTATAGCGAAAAAGTTTCGTGATCGAATGTATTAGTGATTAAGATACAGTGCTCAGCAAAAGTTTAGACAATGATCTATTATGCTTCTGTGCCGAGAAGTATGTAACGAATTGTTGTAATTCAACTGTCATATATTACTGGGGACTTATCCTTCATACACAAACAATAAATTTTAATTTATACACTTTACATAATATATAATGACAAAAAAATGAATTTAACATTGTCGCAAAAGTATAGACAATCATTCTGTTAACAGAAAAATATCCATAAATTAAAATCGAACTGCACATACATTGTTTGCTATTAATGCAAAAATGTGAGTTTTTATCGAAGAAACTAAATCCTGCATCACTTGGGGGTCTATTTCGTGCCAAACACGTTCAACATCTGATCGAAGTTCATTTACAGAGGAGTATTGTTAAAAAATTGCATAAACCGTATGAGATATGATGCCACAAAAGTTTTCGATTGGGTTCAGATCAGGGCTACACGCGGGCCAGTCGAAAACAGTAATATTTTGAGAGTTAAACCAATTTTTTTATTTGTATGCAATATAAATAGACGCATTATCTTGCTCAAATACATACTTTGGAAGAGATAAAAGTTTACCAAACGGCTGTAAATTGTTTTCCAATGTATGTATGTAGTCTTACGTCGCTTGGCGACCATTGAGAAACTCCAGAGATACTTGAGTATTAAAACAAAGTGAGGCCCAAGTCATCAACCCTTTCGAGGGCAAAGGACACATAATTTTAATTCCAAAAATGGCAAGAATATTTAATTAAAATTTTCCTTTTATAATATACGTGAAAATAAGCAATTTCATATTTTCTAATAACTTCGTTTATAAATTCTGGTATCAGTCCATTATTTCATCCGTTTATAAAAAGAATTACTCCGCGACAGGAAAGGGGTCAATTTGTTGTGAGATTTCAAGGCTGGTGGTTTTATCATTTTCATGTAAACTAATGTACATCTTTCTTTAATGCATCTACGAAATTATCCGTCGACACAGAAAGCTCTAACTCACTTTTAATGCGATTAGCAGTCATCATTTGTCTAGATGCCAGTTTATGGATCCTTCTATAATCTCGTTTTCTGGCCACACGAGTCCTTCCTGATCTATGTTTTGCTTTGAAAGAGTCACCCTTAGACAGTACTTAATAGACAGACTTCTTTGGCCGATTGAAAGTAGCTGAAATTTCCGCAACAGTCTTCCCTTTCGATTTCAGCTTCCATGCTTTAATTATTTCATCTGACTGAAAATTTCTTGCTCGCGCATCTTTACTAACCGATGCTATCGCGAGGTGCACTTAAATACTTCATGCATGGGACGTAATGTGTTTGAAATATGCGGTTTTCGGTGAACAATATCCAAAAAATCACAAAAGTGTCTGAACTTTTGCATTATGCAAATTTCCCTTTTTTCAGTTAAATGAAATAATATCCTACATTAAAACCGTTATTTCTGTTCTAAAACGTTTAAAATATATTTAAAAATAAGTACAGTCATTTTTATAACCCAAGTGTTAGTATTTTTTATTTAAAGGTTAAAAATCACCAGTGTCTAAACTTTTGCTGAGGAGTGTATTGCGTTTTTTTTTTTTTTTTTTTTTAATAATCGTTGGCGAAAATCCATGTTCCAAGATCCTTTAATATTAAAAATAAATTCAAAAAGAATAACTCTGCAAATTTGCAGACTGGATGGCTTTTATTTATTGCAAAGACAGGCATGAAGAATGTAAGTGCCATAGATGGGCCCGATCGGTCAGAGATGTTACCAGTTCGATGTACAAAGAGTGAGTAATTAAGTTGTCAGATATTGTTGCAATGTGTCGAGCCAAAATTTTGGTATCCTGGACCATTATAATACCAAAGATATATCACTTAATGGGAGCTTTGAATTAAAATCTAGCCAAAGAGCCGTTAGTTGGAGATAAGTATAAGAGTACCCCTATTTAGAGATGTTTTAGATGATAATTTTGGATACGTTACATCATTTTCTTGGTGATAAATCACAATGAATGGGAAGATTATGTATATAAGAATAGGAGAGTCTTGAGCAGGGAATATAGAATTTTTATTTGCTTTAGTAAAGAAACAACACAGCTCTCTGCTATTTTATTAGCATTGTCAGTTAAAAGTAATTTTAAGAGGCGATAAATAAAGTAAAAATTAATTAATTTCGAAAGTTTGCTTGATAATTCGTAAATTTTGAATCTACGCTTTCAATCTGAGCTTAGAATCGTTTTCAGTTTTTAATACTTAAAAAAAAAGATTAAATGTGCACAATGTTTTCTAAAAGAAAAAAAAAATAATGAAATAGAATAAATAAATATATATATATATATATACATGTATTAATGGTTCAACATTATTTCGCTGGTTATTTGTATCTTTTGTCTTTAATTGGTTATTGCATTAAATTTGGTGTGTTATCATATGTTTTAAATGGAGTAATCGTCCGCAATGTGCTAGTGAATTAGTGGTATTGCACTTGATTTTGTGTTTCAAGTAATTCGTTCCATTTTTTTTTTTTTTTTTTTTTTTTTTTGTGTGTGTGCGTGTGTGTAATGTATTGAATCTAAATTTATTGATTTTTGGTACATGGAAATAGATGATGAATTGCAATTATATAATATTTTATATATATATATATATATATATATATACAGGGTGTGTATTTTAAGTAATGAGAATAAGTCCACAAAAATAATTTATTAGAGATATCGCTACAAAACTTTAGTAGTCTTCAAAATATGCTCTTTGAGCATCAACACACTTCTGCAGGCGAGATTTCCACGCTTCTTACGCTCCCTGGAAGTCACCAACCGAAACATCCATCAGAGCATGCGTGCAAGCCCTTTTGACAGTATGCAGGGTCCCGCGGTGGCGCCCTTTTAGGGCGGTTTTCACTTTGGGGAAGAGGAAAAAGTCTGCTGGGGCAAGGTCGGGGCTGTAGGGAGGCTGTGGATTTGTTACGATGTCATTTTTTGACAAGTGCTCGGTAACCACGAAGCAGGTGTGAGATGGCGCATTGTCGTTGTGGAGCTTTCAATTGGCGGCAATTGCTTGCTGAATCATTTCCAGCGTTGATGCACCCGATTTTCCAAGGCGAACGCAAAATTTGATTGTGTAACGCTGTTCAATGCTTTGTTGCATTTTGAACTTGCACACACTTTTTTGAAGACGTCTATGCCACGCTTGATTCTGCCTCAACCACAGCCAGCAGGCGACTGGCGAGTGGAGCGTTATCAAGGTCGAAGGCCCCACTACCGACTCCAACCGATCGGAGCGCCCTCTGTCATACAGCCGCGTCAGTACAAAAATATTCTCATTACTTAAAATACAAACCCTGTATATATATATATATAACTGTACATTGGAACAAAAAGGGCCAATGTCAATTTTTCTCAAATGGCAGGAAACCCAATTTAAGTTTGACACATTACATTAACAGTAAGTAACATTGGCCTCGACAAAATATTTTGTTTTCAATGATCTAATATTGGGAGGACCCTTTTAACTATTACTTTATATCGCATCCTGAATTCATTTGTGCATTTAACTCAAATTTCTGAATTTTGGACATTGGCCCTTTTTGTTCCAAGGTACAGATATACACACACACACACACATATATATATATATACAGGGTGTTCCGTTAAAGGGGTCCAATATTAATAGGGGTAATAGAGGAGATCACATGGAGCATAAATCAGTATATAAAGCCTGGTCGGATCTCAATAGTTTTCAAGTTACAGCAAATAGAATGAAAATTCGGAAAATTGTAAAAGAACCCTCATTGCTAAACTATCGATAATGCTACATAAAAACGAAGCACATATGTAGAAAGAGCAGAAAAAAACCTACAAAATGACATCAATTGTATTAAAATAGCAATATTTATTGACGAGTTACAAGCCCTGAAACAGTGAAAAAAGTACGAAATCCAATATACATCAAAATAGTTAATCGTTAATTCCAAAAAGACAACTCTAGCTACAACAAGGAAAATGTAGTAAAATTTTGTCCATTCCGAAAACTTTCGAAAAAGCTTACAATGAACCATATCGGTTTAATTGTGTGAGAGAAATTAATCAGTTTCTTAGTTACAACTCCGCTTTCTTTGACACTAGCAAAGGTTAAACTCCGCCCATCACGATTGGAAACACAGCCTTTTTAATTCTCTCAACTATACATTTTCGATCATGCTTCTTCTGAGATGCAACATTTTTAATTATTCAAGAGTTGAATGAACCAAAATAACTTTACAATAATAGTCTACATTTTAGAGTTGTCTTTTATTGATATAAAGCTTAAGTTAAATTCTTTAAAATTAAACTGGTGGTGAAAATTCGGAAATAATTAAAAATATTGCGATTTGTAACTATGCAAGAAGTTTCAGTACATGTTTTACATGGACAATTATTGTATGTATATGTGCATCATAATTTATGATAGGAAATAATAATAACAAATAGCATAATAATTTTATTAATTATAAATTTAAAAAAGACACTAAATTTTAAATTAATTCATACAAACTTTGTAATTTACAATTTGAGTACACCACTGTCTGTGACTTACAAAATACTGTGCCAAAAAGTGTTGAAAATAAAAGAAAAATGACAAATAAAGAATTACATTCCACGTACTTTATGACATATGTGAAGCATAGTCTTCTGGCCTGCGCTGCACAGTTCAATGTCGGAAGGCAGACGAACGGACATTATTATAATAGGTGTTCGAGTGTGCGCCCATTAACAGAATCGCACAGCCGACAGCGACGTCGTAAAGATTGGGGAACACGCCGAAAAACTCCGACGGAGTTGGGAATGTCTCCTGCAGCGACAACGATTCGCGCTAGTAAATCCTCCGGTGTATCCACAGGCGTTTCATACACCAGCGATTTAAGGTGTCCCCAAACAAAAAAGTCTAACGGATTGAGGTCTGGAGAGCGTGCAGGCCAAGCAACAGGTCCACTGCGTCCAATCCATTTCCCAGGATATGTTGAATTGAGGTGATTGCGAACACCTATGAAAAAATGTGCCGGTGCGCCATCGTGCATAAACCACATATTGTGGCGCAATGTTGCTGGCACATTTTGCAGTAACTGCGGTAAGATATCCCGTAGGAAAACTAAGTACGTACTGCCATTGAGTACATCTGGGAGTAAATATGGTCCTATGAGATAATCGCCGAGGACACCTGCCCATATGTTCACACTGAACTTTTGTTGTGTGTTCGACGGGAAAACAGTGTGCGGATTTGTATATGACCATGTGTGCATATTGTGCGTGTTTACCACGCCCTCTCTCGTAAATGTTGCTTCATCAGTAAATAAAATATTTTCCAGAAATTGTGGATTATTTTCTGTTACATTAAGCAACCAGCGTACGAATTCTGTCCGCTGAGCACAATCTGTTACTGATAACAGTTGTACCCGCTGCACATGAAAGGGGTGCATGTTTTCTGCTCGCAGAACACGCCACACACTTTGGTGAGAAACACCGACTTCAGACGCAGCAGCTCGTGTACTCGTGGAGGGGTTATCTTTAAAAATATTCAGTACATCTTCTTCCATTGCAGGTGTTCGTACATGTCGAGGTTTCCCTGCATCAATGCTTGCTGTATTAAACGATCCAGTCTCCCGTAATCGTCTAGCGATTTTTATGAAGAGTTTCGAACTTGGGCAACGTCTCCTTGGAAATTGCTCACGGTACATGCGCTGTGCTAGACATGCATTTCCATGAGCTTGCCCGTACATCAGATGCATGTCCGCATATTCTTCGTTAGAGTATTCCGGCATAATTATTATACATCAACTTACTACAATCCCACTTACAACAGCCTCCCTTTAACATAACGCCCACTGATGACTGCTGTTTTATTACACTTTTCTTCCTATACACATAGAAAATTTGCATAAAAAGTACTTCTTCTTCATCATCCTGAAAGTTCATGGAGGAAACGCAGCAGTCACGGAGTTTGCTTTAAGACAAGGCGAGAGCTGCACAATATGTCATTCACTTGACCAGACTGAATAATGAAAGGGTATTGATTGAGGTTGATCAGAAATGTATAATTGAAAGATATTAAAACGGGGTGTTTACAATCGTCATGGGCGGAGTTTCGCCCTTTCCGAGCGTGCAACAGTACAGAGTTGTAACTAGGGAACTGCTTGATTTCTCCCATACAATTAAACTGATATGGTTTATTGTCAGCTTCTTCGAAAGCTTTCGGAATGGACCAAATTTTATAACATTTTCCTTGATGTAGGTAGAGTTGCATTTTTGGAATTAACGATTAACTATTTTGCTAAATATTTGATTTTGTATTTTTTCACTGTTTCAGAGCTTGTAACTCGCCATTAATTCTCAATATTCTAAAACAACTTATGTCATTTCGTAGGATTTTTTCTGCTCTTTCTAAATATGTGCTTCGTTTTTATGTAGCATTATCGATAGTTTAGCAATGAGGGTTTTTTTACAAATTTCCGATTTTTCATTCTATTTGCTGTAACTTGAAAATTATTGAGATCCGGCCAGGCATTATATACTGATTTATGCTCCGTGTGATCTCCTCTATTACCCCTATTAATATTGGACCCCTTTAACGGAACACTCTGTCTATATATATCATATATATATCCTTCAAGTAAAAAATAACTAAAATTTATAAAAAATGCCCTACATTAGAAAAAAAGTTTAAGAGAGAAAAAATTCCTAATAATGAAAAATAAAAATTCTACTACTTTCTAGGCTCTGATAATGAATTACAAAATTAATAGTTTATTTAAACCTAATAAATCAGAAAGTATTCGTTAAAAACACATAAACTTGTTCAGTGGTACACATAAACGAGAACATTTATATGAACTTGTTCAATTAAAATTAATGATAAAAACATAAAATCTACGTTTCGAGCTGCTTCAGCCGTCGCCCTCAGGATAAAATATAATGGGCTGGATAAAATATGACTATCATATTTTATCCTGAAGACGAAAGCAGAAGCAGCTCGAAACGTAGATTTTATGTTTGTATCATAAATTTTAATTGTACAAATTCATATAAAATTTCTTGTTTGTGTGCACCACTGAGCAAGTTTATGTGTTTTTAACGAATGCATTCTTATTTATTATATTTTATGGTGCAATTGTCCAGCATGTGTAAATTATTTAAACCTATTACTAAGGTGGGACTGTAACGATGGAACTTGTTAAGGGAATGGCGGGCGTTAAAATTATTATTATTTTTTTAATTTTCATAATAGAGATATGCAATTTTGTAGAAATATACATTTAATCATAAGTATATAGAACACGTTAAAAGAAATTTCCAGTCTTATTATAATTTACAGATTTAAAGAAAAATAAAAAAATTAAAACGAAATTTTAAAATGCTCCCTGTGTCATAATTTTTGAGATATTTCTTCGATTTTGCAATCTAATCGCTTAAAACTCTATTACTAATAAATCTGTACATCGATTTTTTAATCCCTTGAATAGCTAATTTTTTAGAGATTTTTTCCTGAATTCGATATCGATTTTCATCAAAATTTTGCCTTTTAACAAGTTAAAAATCACAATTGAAGTCGAATTGAATGAAGTCGAATTTCAAAATGCTTGCACAGTTTCTCTGTACGAAATATCAGGATTCTTCCTTATCAATTTCATGAATTTTCAAAAAAAAATTTACGCATGGAGCATTTTAAAATCTAAAAATATTGAAAAATCAGTTTTGAGAAAACAGATTTAACCCCTTAATTCTCGCTCCCGTGATATTCACGGGCTGTGACTTTATTTATTTTATTCTTTTTTGTTTGATTCCCACCAGTTTTACATATTAGTGTAATTGGATTTATTATGGTATCATTTTAACTGTCATTAAATAAGGTGAATATTTCTTTTTCAAAAAAATTAAAAAAATCAAAAAACACGACTGGGTAAAAAGCGAACCAATTAATTATTTCTCATCAATGTGAAACTATTTTTTATATTACTTACCTACTTTTTTATTTACTTGTATTGATGACTTTTAAGTTGTGTTTAATTGTTAGTTCCTATCTATAAACACTGTTTTGATGAGACTTATAGATGTCTATGATAGTTAGAGTTGAAGTAAGCTAGAGATCCTACCTGCACAACTTCCAGGTTGTGTAATATTTAAACGGAGCTTTTGACTGTAAAATAGTCAATGAAACATCATCTTCACTTCAATAGGTTGCGTAAAAAAATTTTCGTCTTTACTGCCACTTTGAATTTATAGAAACAAAACCTAGCCTATAACCATCGGACGGTTAAGGCGAATCGACAGAGACTTCATTCATTAAAATCCATCCAGCCGTTGGGATGTTTCGAGGGTATAAAAAAATCCACATACACAAATACGCGTGAAACACATAACCCGTCTTGGTAGTCGGGTAAAATGTTGTGCTAATAAGCAATTTGAATTTTTAAACCGTAATTTAATGCGACCGTTAAGGGATTTAAAGTATATTAACCCTTTAGTGCGCAGCTTTGCATATATGCAAACAACAGTGTTTTGAATTTAATAGATTCTTTTATTCGTATATACCTAATTGTCACCAGAAAATTAAAATAGAACTATTTTCTTTATAGAATTACATACCTTCCGGATTTAAATAAAGCGAAATTAACCACTGAAATTTTCTGGTGTAACGTCAGATTCTCTGGACTACGTAATTTCTATAAAGTATTCTTATCATGGGAATTAAAGGGTTAAAGGATAAGCTCTATAAAATAAACAATTATATAAAATAAGGTATTTGGAGACATAGTTATTAAAATATTTGCTAATTTGAAATATTTTTGCGTAAAACAGCCACACGACAGTAGTTGTTACTTGTATTGCAGATGTGCAACATAAGAAAAGATTGACGTATTATATGAAAAATGTATCTCTGATGTTTTCCATTATTTTCCCTGTGTAATAAACCTTTCAGAGAATCATATATAATTTTTTCGAAACAAAATAAAAAATCGC
Source organism: Maratus speciosus (assembly GCA_963932465.1). Taxonomy (NCBI): domain Eukaryota; kingdom Metazoa; phylum Arthropoda; class Arachnida; order Araneae; family Salticidae; genus Maratus; species Maratus speciosus. The sequence goes on along the minus strand of OZ010787.1, from coordinate 411,909,588 downwards.
GCATTTAAGGGTTAAAGTGCGGAAAAATCTTTTACGTACAAAATTCAAACGCTTGGAACTTTGCGAAAAATATCGCGTCTGCATGTAGTTTTCGCAAATGGTTCAGAACAAACTGGAGAACAATATGCACAAAAATAATTTTCGATTTTTGCTTCGATTTCTGCTCAAATAAAAGTCAATGGTCCCCTTAACCCTATTCAGGGGCGGTGGTATGTTTATGAAATCACTCAATTTTAATTCACAAACGCCACATTGGCACCAGATTTTTGGAAAAATATTTTAAATTTAATATGTATGTGAAATATAGCCCCTTTTCTTTCTTGCAAATACATTTGTTGGTAACTCCCTGTGCCGTTCATTTATTTAAACACTTCAACATTTAAAAAGCTTTGCCCTTGAAAGGGTTAACAGCAAGTAATTGTTTTTCTCACCTCTGCTATAAAAGAGTGCCTTTATTTAATTGAGAGCCGAGTAAGAAGGCATTCGAAACTGAAAGAAACTTAGATCTTTTCAGATTTAAAAAAAAAAAAAATAATTTTGAATGCCAGCACCAATCTTCAAGTAATATTTGAAGAGCTAAGTGGAAGAACATGTTAAGTAACAAAAATTACATTTGTAGAAATTTGAAGTGAAAATTTTTGCTCTAAATTTTAATAATTTATTTTCTCTTTGATACCATGTGTTTAAAATACTAACAGGTATGATACTAAACTCTCTCAGAAAAAATTATTCATATTTAATTTTCAAATATTAAAAAATATTAATATTATTGACATTATTATATATTAAAATATTAAATATTAATGGATAATGTATTAAATCTTCAAAAATAAATATAATCTCAGTATTTTAGCTTCACTATGGGATAAGATACCCCATAATGCTTTCTTCCAAAGATTAAAAAAAAAAAAAAAAAAAAAAAAAAAAAAGGAAAATGTAGCATAACATGTTCATCCACTCAGCTCTTCATTTTTGCAAGAAAGTTTACGGCGTTGTGTTTGTACGTATTTTTATGATATAACCGTTTGTTATTTCTCCTGTACATCCGTACAACGGATTTTCTGAATGATGAAGTATGATCTCATTTGTTAAAAAAAAGAAAGATTTCTTGTTTCATTTCAGAATACCCAGAAAAGAAAAATAAACACAGAACTCATTTTTATACATTGAAATGCATTTATGATCAGTCTTCGTATTATACTAAAAAGAAATACAGTTATTATTTTTTCTCAACAAACAGAAGTTATAAAAATTTGACAAAGTTTGCGTGATTTATTCAGAAAAGTGTTTTATACTGTCAACAATTTCTTACAAAAGTTTAAATGATATCAAATATTTTATAAAGAAGGACTGGTGACTTATTCTAGACTACGTTAAAAAATATATGACGAAATAAACTGAAATTCTTTGAAAAGATGAACAAATACCTTATTAACGTCACGTTCAAGCCACTGGAGAGATATTTTCAAAGACTGAGACATGTAAGAAGAAAACTGCAAGAATTTTTTAAGTCGCACTTTTTAAAAATATCATATAAAATAAATTTTGAAATATCTCTGAATAAAATGTTGAATGAGTTTTTGCTGTAGAAGAGATATTTTCAGTCTAAAAATGTGCATAGTACTTTTTCACAAATTAATTTCTGACAGAGACATTTTTACTGAAATATGAGTAATTAAATTATTTTTTGAATCTAATTATATACAGTAATAAAAAGAAAAGGAAAACCCCATGTTTTGAATTGCGAAACTGTTGCAGAGAACATAGAAAATAGCTATTCCATTGAGAGTTACATCTTCTTTCAGTTTATTTTAAAGGGGCATTTTCATATTGAAATTTAAAAAAAAATTGAAAATTTCCATAGGAACACCCAATTTTGACATCATATTTGGATAATTCAATAAATATTACCTTCGGATGCGAAATCATTCGGTGAAGTATTTTAGGATTTATGCACATTTAAATATAAAACTCCTAATGCTATTTTTTTAAATAGTTGCAACAGAAATTGCAAGTGTTTTAAGCATACATCAAAATGAGTTTGCCCGAATATGCTGAAATTTTAGATTCGTATATTTGGAGCTTCTAGAAAATAATTTTTGATAAAAAATTCCTGGGTTTACAATACATATTTTTTTCAAGAATTAATTTTAAATAATATATATTTTGAAAATAATATTCGACAAAAATTATAAATGTAACATTCGATAACAGCAATTGTTCTCTAGAAGCAAAAAATATGCAAATCCAAATTATCATCTTATTTTACCAAGTAGATTTTGAATCTGTATGGAAAATTTTGCCCTATGGTAAAATTTTCTAAAACAAATTTTACAAACAACAATCTTAAAAATAATTCTAAAGTACAATGATTGCAGATCGTTTTGAAACAATTAAAAAGGAATTAAAATTAGAAGTTCTAAACTTTTAATCTGTAGAATTCTTAAATTATACCACCGAATGACTTTACGTTTGACTATAAAATTTACCAAAGTATCCAAATATGATGTGAAAATTGTGTGTTTATTGTACATATTTCAAAGTTTGAAACACTTTCAATATAAATATGGCTTCCTAAGCCAGAGTGGCGAGTGGTAAGGGAAAAACACAGTCAAAAAAAAAAAAAAAAAAAAAGGAAGCTGCCAGTATTTCTTAAAGAAAATACTTTAAATAATTTAAAGGGATTAAAGAAGACGAATTTCTCTTTAACATAATACTGGTATTTAACACCCTTTTCGACTGTTTTTTTTCCCTGACCACTCGCCACCCTGTAAGCTTATTTCTTTAACATAAATAGAAAGAAGACAAAATTCCGAGTCGAATGGCTATTTTCATTTTCCTTTACAGCAATTTGGCGATTAAAATGTATAAAGGGAGTTTCATTTATTTTATTTTTGGGGGCATTTTTACATGACGAAAAAATAATCTGAGAGTCAGAATTCAAGTTTTAATAGTTTTTAACACTTACAGTATAGATCTTTTTGCATCAAATATTTGTGAAATTTATGATTTTTTTGTTGCATTTGTTATACATCTTTGCTGTTGTTTGCCATCGTGATGGTGATGGGGTTGGACTCCGGTCGGCTTCATTGTGTAATTTTCGCGGTTGTAATCCCCTTTTTCGAGTTTTGCATTCTTTCCTGTGTTTTCCTTGTTGTGGATCATATGTATCAAGAAGAACTGTCAACTGATGTATTTATTGTAGTAGATCTGCGTTGAAACGTAAAATTGCAAGAACTATTATAAAGATCACTGGAGACAACTTGTTAACTACAAACTTCAAAGCAACGCACAAATCAAAAGAAATGAAACCTTTGTTGTTTTCAGGGATTTTCCGAATATTTATTTTAGTTGATACATTGAAAGCTATACTAATAAAATAAAGTTTCGCTCTGTCTCTGTGTATATGTCTATCGGCGACGGCTACTGAAATCTACCGCATGCACAAGTCTGAAAATTTGGAACCAAAGCAGGTCCTGATGCACCCGAGACTCGGATTTTTATTTATTTTTTATAATTAGCCGATATATTAATTAAAAATTCATCGACAAGGTATTCATTTTTCTGGAAATTGGCAAGCGTGCCCTCACATGCTCAGTACCTGCTTTCTAGAGCGTGTAGAAGTGAAGAACCAAACGCAGTTTTTTTTTTTTTTGGAGGTGGGGGGGGAGGGGGATTTTAGCACATCGACCAAACCACTCGGGATACAGAAAAAGGTAATAAATGTCCTTAAATTTCGTACTTTTACGTCTTAACAACTGCAAACAGTTCAAAGAATATATTTGTTTAATCTAAAAAAAATTTAAAAAGTCCATTTTCGCTATTGACTTATTATACTTTTCGGCGAAGCTCCCTTAATCCTTTCAGGGGCAATTAATTGCGTTTCTGTAATGTCGAACTCACACCGGAATTTACGAAAGAATTTAGTTCTAAATAAGGAAAAGCAATTTTTCACCTTTTTTCCATCGAAGTTAAAAGAGTAAAGTTTAATTAGATGTTTCTGGTGGGAATCATGGTTAAAATTAGGTGAGATATAATACATCCCACCAACTCCCAAGGGGTTACTGCTGAATTTTAGAAGAATTAATTAACCCTTTCAGGTGCAAGGTACGTCTATTCGCAAAATGCTGAAATAAGTGATTGACACCAGAATTTACAAAGAAATTTATTTCAAAATAGGCAAAAGCTTTTGTTCATGTACTTGATAACACAAACCGGAGCACCAACCAACAACTGGCATAGGATGCAACGCTCCGGCGGAAAATCCCCACTACAATCACCGTTGCCGGACATCGGAACGCACCCAAAACAACCAGTAGAAAATAGCACATAGTCTGACGTACTTACATCAGTAAATCATAATAATGTTATAAAAAAATTGATGTTGCTTTCATCAGAATATATCATCGATATATCATATATCATTCCATCATAATTCAGTATAAAAATAAATAACGATAGTAAGGTGTCTTGAATGGATAGCAAAAGTCAAAACTATAGTTCATTGTTCAAAGTAATGGTATGAAAATGTTCATTAAAGTTCAATGATCATATAAGTTCAATGTTCGAAAAAATGCTCATAAAAGCTTATTAAAAGAAAACTAACTTGTAAAAAAAAGAAAAAGAACACCATAAAGTTCAGTCTTCAAGAGAAAATCAAAGTTAAAACATATGTCAGACAAAGCACAGTTACTATACTAGGCACAATGTTGAGATCGATCCTATTGCAGAGTAAAAAAAAAAAAAAAAAAAAAAAAAAAAAAAAAAAAAAAAAAAACCACAAAAGGTCCGTAGACAACCACTGACAAAAATTTACAGAATGTTAGAAGGAAATAGTTGCAAAATTAAAATTGTTAAAATTTATACTTAATAAATGAGTATTCATTATTAAGTTCGTTGTACATAGCACACAATTTTCTATGAACGGGTGAGGAGAACGTTTCGAATGTTCCATCTCATTGTACATTGCCTGTTGAATTTAAATGTACATGGCATTAACGAACAATGTCCAAACAAATAATGCTGTATACTTCCTACACCACCGCAATTGCACCTGTCATTTGGGCGCTTTCCCATTTTAAAAAGATACTGTGGAAATGCTCCATGTGAAGAAAGAAAATAACCAATCACGTGGATTTTACACAGAAATAAATCATTAACTTTGTTTAATATCACATAAGTATCTCTTCCCTTATCCGAATTTTGCCAAGCAATCTACCATTGGTCATGCAGAAGCAGTGTTGTCAGATTGGGGACTTTTTTAATTCAGATTCACCACTTTTTTAAAATAGTATAATTCGCCTTATTTTTCAGAATTTTTAATCTTTTTTTTTTTAAATAGGCAGAATATTTTTATTTCAAAAAAGCGGTGACAATCAACAATGTGGGGACAAAAATTTCCCCAATCTGGCAACACTGTGTGGAAGTATTTTAAAATGACGTTTTAATACAGAGGTTGCTGCAGAAATACGTAGAACTTTGTCATAAAGTTCTCTTATAATAACTGATTTTGCCAACATGTCCGCTCTTTCATTTCCTGATATTCCAACATGCGATTTTATCCAGCCAACATATGTAACTTTATTATGTAACAGGCGTAAAGAGTTGAAGATATTAAAAAGCTGACCGTTAGATGGAAATAAGCGCTGAAGAGCGTAAATTGATGACAAACTGTCAGTATAAAGATGAAATGACTCATGTGGTGAACCGATGCACCAATTAATCAGGAGCCCGGGAAACATAGTACAGGTCAGTTACTTTTGAATAAAAGCACCAAACTTGTTATGCTTCACTTACTATAAGTATAAATATGCTTGAATAAAAAGAAAAAATAGGAGGTTTATGATGCTGGCAATGGCAATATTCCACATTCCATTGGTGCTAAATTTTATGATCCTCTTTTCGGAATGGAATTGATATTATATGCGGCGCGCCGACAGAATTACTCTGTATTTCTAGAACCTTATGTGATTTTATTGCATTTTGCACATAGCAAAGTAATTCACGGTTCGTACGCATCAAGATATTCAAGTGATTTTAGGTGTTTTAGTACCAGAAATTTCGTAACGTACTGGTCGCTATATCTGAAGATAGAATTTTTTTCATTAAATAAGGTAAATATTACTTTACGAAAATTCTTATAACGGGTGCCTGAAAGTCCTTGAAGCGTACGAACCGTGTAATTGTACTGTAAATATATTTTAAATAGTTTCATTACAGTTAAAATTAAGACCAAAAATACAGGATCACATTAAAGCGAAGTACCTTGCAGTTTTAACAGAACTGAGTATATTGCGACTCTGGCTCCCTATTTTGTTGTAGTGTGCTCTATCACATCGTAAAAATTTTAAACTTTATAATGATACACCCTGTATATATATAAATCAGGGTTTCAAGTTTGGCCTCAATTTTTATTCAAAAATTTCAAATTCCTGCCAGATTTCCTAAAGAAGAATTTTTACTTTATGTAATAACGAAATGTATGTCATTAAATAAAGCGAAAAATGCTTTTCTTAATTTCTGGTGCGAACTTCAAATTTCTGATTAAAATTAGAGGCCAAACTGGCAACCCTGATATATCTATTTATATAAATATTATTGCGTATACTTCCTAATTTTGGATAATTATGTTATGCAACCTTAAATCTCTTTAACACGTAGAGTGCTACGGTGACTGACACTGAAGCTGAAAAATGTACGATGTTTTAAGTAATTTTTAAGAAAGTATAATCCTGTAATAAATAAAAGGTAAGTACATTTTAAATAAATTTTCAGTAATTACTTAAAACAATATATATACATTTAGTTTTACATAATATTTTAGACCATCAGTCATCGGTGAATGATGCGTTCTAAACTGAAAGTTCAGTGTCAATCAACGGTCACTAACGTGGCTCTTAACATGTTAATCGCTGTTAAACATAAAAGTCATTTTTTCAGTTTAATACTGTATCAAAACAACTCTAAGCATTTTTTTGCCGTTTGACTTAAACAAATTTTTAAAAGAAAATAAATAATTAAAACAGATAAATAAAACAAATTAATAAAGATCTCTTCCTCTTATTTCATTAATAAAGCTCTGGCGAAATTTTACGTTATTTTTTTTTTTTTTCATTTAAATCTTGAACCTTCATTTTCAACTGTGTCTGAATACAGTGTGCAGCAGTTATTTGAGAACAAAATAATGTCTGCTTTCAAACAGAAAAAAGACACTAGAAATGCAGCAGTTTTGACCTTTTAACGTTTTGTACAATGTGACCAGTTACACAATGGATGATATCATTGAGGAAAAACACCGACAGCCGCAATAATCACGTCTAAACGATGTCGAAACTCAGTACAAGAAATAATCAGATGGGTGTTGGGAATGGTTGCCATCGCATACACAATGGCTGGGCTGAGAGCAACAACAGTGTTGTGTGGATGACTATTGAGTCCCTCTCAAGCACGCCACATATGTAATAGCCCATCGGGTTAATATCTGGGGAGCTAGGAGGAACAAGTTGAGGATAACGTGGTCAAAAAAAAATTTTGCCATCCATTATTGTGTTGTATGGGCTGTATGGGATGGTGCAGAGTCTTGTTGAAAAACCTATGGACTCAAAAGTGCTACAGAAGTAATACAGAGCTTTAACCCTCTACTGCCTATGTCAACTGTTTCCATTTTAACATAGTAGTAGCATTTTTAATTCAGATAGTCCAAACTCACACCAGAAATTTAAAATAGCAATATTTGCTTTACTATTATGTAAAGATTTCATTGTTAAATAAAGCAAAATTTATTATTAAAATTTTCTGATGTGAATTCAGATCCTATGAATCAAAGAATTTCTAGAACGTATTCAACCACGGGAATTGGAGGGTTACCATCTCTGTATAAGCAACGACGTTGACTCTGGCATCTTGAAGAAAGAAATATGGAGGCATCAGGCCGTCTTCAATGCTCACGACCCCCAGAATCATCAATGAGGCTGGAAATTTTCTGTGCAAGACGGTTGGCACCTGTTTCTGGATTCTACACAGCCACCTATCGGTTTTTGCTTCACTTTCTAGACCTGGACAAAGTTTTTCTCATCGGAGGGAAAAAACAGCATTCCTGACTCCTCTTGATTTTTCAGCTTGTTAAAGCGGCACTTGACTCTGGCCAGGTGATTATCCCTGGTCCTCTCGGACAAAAACTGCCCTCTCATCATCACATACGACCTCTAACGAATCACCTCACAGATCGGATAGTGGACACATCAACCTGCAGCTCCGTAGCGTATTCCCTCATGGACTTCCTAGGGTTTTCATCAACATGACTGAAGAATTCCGGCGTCTGGATAATGTCATATCGTTAACAAAGTCGTTTCCTGCATGAAACGGTTGCCACATCAAACCTGAAAGCGTTCAGTTCGCTCTTTACTTGAAAGACAGATGACAGCGCGAGTTTAAAGAATGCGGCAATCCCTAAATCGGAATGTTCTTCAGCAAATGAGACAGTGACAGCATGCCTCTTCATTTCGTTAGTTAGTCTAGGTTCTGACATGTTTACATGTAACAGTAAAGGATTTGTAACTATGATGCACAGGGTGATATTTCATGTATAATGTGTGCTCTAAAATAGCTGCCGTACCCTGTATTTACTATACGTTCCAGTTTCTTTGAGATACCGCATTCGTAACAGAATTCGAAGCTTTCCTTCCCTGTAAGTGTTGTTTCTAAATATCAAGAAAAACCGGAATAATAATAAAATATTTCTCCTACCAAAGAGTAAACTATATATAACTTAAGGACCAATAAACTGGCTTACAATGTCTTGTCGCACTTACGTTGAATTAGTTCTGCTTTGGTAGCAAAAAATTCCTGACAGTTCGGGAATTTCTTGGTGTTCTAAAGCAGCTTTGCAGTGTTGCCAGATGGGCTACTTTTTTAAATTCAGATTTTTTGATTGGCATCAGTTTTTGAAATGGTAAAATGCGCCTTATTTAATGACAAATTAATTAAGGCAAAAACAAAAGGAATTTTAACGCTTCAAAAAAGTGGTACAATCAAGAAATCTGAATTTTAAAAAAGTAGCCCACTAGCAACACTGCAGCTTTGGATAAGCGAAGATCTTGCCAAAACTTTATAAATATTACTTTAAGATTCTTACATTTCCTACAGATAAAAAATCTTAAAAATAAGCATATGGTGCTGTATTTTGAAGTAAATAATAAACAAGTAACTGTTACTCATCAGGTCGAAATTTATAAATTAACTAAGCATGTGGTGCACAGCGGATATAGAACACCTTTTTTTATCAACCACTTTTATTTATACTGAAAATTTTCCAAAATTTGTACGAATAAATGTTCACCGATGAAACTGATTTTGTTAATAAGTAAGAAAGTAAAGATATAGACTTGATAATATCGTTGACACATGACAGTGCTAAAAGTCTTTTAATTACCATTTTCATTGACTATAGGATTTATTTTTACTTTTACACCGTAAAATGTTTAATAAAAAACGAAAATTCTACTCGTAAGATGTGAGGGTTTTTTATACGTAAGAATAAGTGCCGCAGTCATTTCATAATGACGAATTTACAAAATTCTTGGAGTCGTTGTCTATCAAAAGTATGCTCATATCCATATGTTCTACATTTTTCCACCGCCCTCTGAATACTAGGCCTGAGCGCTGGACCAAAAATGGCGGCTGCCGAAGGCGGATTTTTTTCAGCGTGTGTACGGTCCCTTAAATATTCCTACCAATAATTTTTTGAAGTTTTTTCCGCTTCGTTTTTCTGAGAATAAACAAGGTAGAGAAATCTTTTATAAAATACTGGTGTCTACATTTAAGGGACCGTATCTACGCTAAAAGAAATCCGCCTTCGGCAGCCGCCATTTTTGTGTCATTTTTGTGTGAGCGCTCAGGCCTAGTATTCAGAGGGCGGTGATTTTTCAAACACTGACGAAATTTCGGAAAATACAAAAATTTTAATGGGGAAGCACGTTTTTTTGTTTGTTTTTTCCGTAGTTGTAGTGTACTAGTTAGGCACGTCATTGAGAGAGCAGGCATGGCACCTTAAATGAAAATAAATACTGTCTATATATATTATAAAGGACAAATGTGTCCGTGAGTGTGGCAACAGCAGACAATTAAATTTAATATTTACTGCATTTTTTTTTAAACTTTTAAACATCATATATTTTAAAATCTTACACTGTCGAATAGAGAAACAAAAAGTACTTTCAAGTGAAATTTCTTTTAAAACTGTATCGCAATTTGTTTGAAAACTGTATCGCCATTTACTCAATTTCTATTGTTAAAAAAAAAAAAAAATCAACCTTTTTTAAAAAATCTATATTTATCACGTGCAAACTATTACGAAAAATAAATCTGTTTACATTTAAATTAATATAAATCGCTTAGCATTTGTTTGTAGCTTTTATTCCATAACGAAATTAAAACATTCTCCAAACAATCAATCAATAAATAAAATGTCATGCTTAAAACGCAAATTTAAAACATCTAATTAAATTATGCACTTAAACCACTTAAATGATCAGAATCAAAAAGGATGATTGCAAATAGTGATCTGTAACGATTTCTTCTGCTACAGTGTTGCCAGTGAGCTACTTTTTTAAAATTCAGATTTCTTGATTGGTATTACTTTTCTGAAATGGTCAAATTCCCCTTGTTTACGTCTTAATAAATATGGTCATTAAATAAGGCGAATTTTACTATTTCAAAAAAGTGGTGCCAATCAAGAAATCTTAGTTATAAAAAAGTAGCGCACAGCAACACTGTTCTGCTAACTCTCTGTGCGAGGCCAACAGAAAACTACAGTTCTTAATAAATTTTAAAACTTTAATTAAACGCATAATTGCTATTTTTCATGTAATATTGATTTTTGGTATTATTTAGTGAGTATTCTAAGAAATATAATAAATGCAAAAAATCAATTATAGTTATCAAATAATAAAATGGTTTTCACCTATGTTATGTAACCCGGGATACCCTGGTATATCTCCTTTTTTTATTTAAATTCGATAAGAAATGAAGTTTGCATTGAAGAGTTCAAAAATTAACTACTATGCTCGGGTACTGAAACCCTACAATAAAAAAAAGGGGAGCGGGAGAAACTAAATCCAAGATTTCACTAGATTTTAGCACAAACTCTCAATAAAAGGTGATAAATAGATTTCAACTCGTAACAATGCAAATGTCACTAATAAACAATTTCACTGGAAACACTGAAATGAAATGTGGCTGACTAGAAGGGAATCCCGTGGAATCCAAAACTCCTTTATTTAAGTACAAAAATTTAACTAACCAAAAGGCTAACTTCTCAGATTATACGGCGTTTCAATATATCACAGCAGGTGGCAAAATGAAAACTTCAAGACTCAAAGCAAATATGCTAAGATTCCTTTAAAGGCAGGACATGACCTCAGAGGAAGAAGCCTGTGGACTTGACCCGCTCACTCCAACTCTCGTTACAGTATAAAGAGTCTACAATAGTCACTAAAAAAGTACCGGATGATAATGTTAATCCTATGGGGGAGTTATTTTCAAATATCTTGTTTGGATTTTAATATTTTCGAATGATTTTTTTTGCATAGGATAGCTGAGGACGGTCTACAACCGGGATAGTTTTTACTTTTCTGATTTTGGTTTCAGATTTTTTTAAAAAGATTACTTTAACTTTCGGAACCGGTTGAAACCGGTTCTCAAATTGAAACTTTCTTAATAAAAATATATATATATAACCAAAATCGAAAAAGCAAAAACTAGCCCGGTTGTAGATCATCCTCAGCTATCCTATGCAAAAAAAAAAAAAAAAAAAAAAAAAAAAAAAAAAAAAAAAAAAAAAAAAAAAAAATCATTAAAAAATATTAAAATATCAGCAAGAAATTTGAAAATAACACCCTCACAGACTTAGCATTAACTTTTCCTTTCGTCCCGTGACTGAAGTGGGCTCTTAATATTCAGTATTTCACCACAGTAAGCTATTTAGGAAAAAACAGCACAAAAATAACCGTGACGATAAGATTCAGGGAAATATTGGCGCACCCACGGGGGAAGCTAAGGGGGGCTGAAGCCCCCTCTCAGACTAGACTAGATATTAATTTTTTTATTTATGAAAGCATATTATTATTATTTTTAACTAAAATATAGCCCGCCAGAATGACGTGTTTGCATTTTCAAAAAATTTATATAGCATTATATTATAAAAAGAATTGTGAAGTAATAAATTTTGTCTTATCTGACTAATAGGGTCGGGTGGGGTAAAATAAAAACAGCCCATTTTTCATTGAAACTTAATTTGAAAGAAAATTATAATTGAATTGGTAAAATATTGACATAAAGTATGCAAATGGAACTTTACTCACAAAGTTTGAAGAAAATTTTCACAAAAACATGCAAATTAGTACTAATAATGCTATTTTAAAACATATTGTCAATTAACTGTTTTACCTCATGGTATGGGATAAAATAAAAGACAATTCCAACAGAAAGTTTATTTGTTTTTATTAATTGCCAAAATAATAATTATATAACTTAAATTTTAAAAAGTTGAACAGAGAAAATCACGATTTTTTTAATCATGCATAAAAGAAACCTGTAATAAATTTTGATAATTAAAAATCATCTTTTATCACATAAGTAAATTGCAACTATTAATTGCATTAACAATTTTTTTTCTTAAATTCTGTTATTAAATTACAAATTTATTTTCCCTACAAAATACAATATTTTATTTATTATAATAATGCATTGATATATATATATATATATATATATATAGATGCAGTACACGGCATTATATATTCCTGATATTCTAATTTCATTTTATAAGAAATATTCATTTTTTTCCCCATGTCTTCAGAATTCAAAGAACATTTTAAAAAGAATTTTGTTTTATTTTAACTACCGAGAGATGGCGCAACAGAACATAGAGACGTTTGTTTTAATATTTTAAAAGTTCAAGACGAATGAATCAATTGTTTGTTTACTTTCATATAGGGATAGATAGAGCTGCCAATCTAATTTTAACTGAAGTTATCGCAGCAGAATATATAGATAACTGAATGTAAGTCATCTCTTAAATGTTAATTTATTTTGAATAATCTGTCTAAAAATGTTACTTTTGCGAATAGTGAAAAAGAAAGCACTTTTAAGATTGAAAAATCAAAGCAACATTCACTCGTGATGCCACTTGTACAACACAAATGCCAAATCCAGAAACAAATGAATGACTCTTTGAACGAATCATTAAAAAATACGATCGACATCCGATTTTGCTATTAAAATACTCGCAAAAGCATAATAAAGCCTTTAAATAATTTAAAATACGTTTATTTTTAGAAAGAAACGTTAATCCGGTACAAAATAATTCACAGGAATGAATCACAGAATACAGCTATATTCACTGAACTCTATGAAAGCGTTCTCATTGGTCAGAAAACAGATAGCCTTGAAAATCAGAGGTAATTAATCGCGATATTTTTAACAGTGTATACTGAATTCAAATTGCAAATAAATGTAAACAAAAGTGAAAATCATATTTCAAAATATTAATATGCTTTTGCAAAACATTTTAAGAGCATTTAATGAATAGCTGAAAGAGTTATTCATTTGTTTTTGGATTTGAAATTTGTGCTTATGAATGGCAACGGTAATCGCTTGTATACATCGGAACCCTGTTGTTGGTATCCGGTTATTTTGAAATTAGATCGTAAACCGTTGTAATTGTATACTTTTTGAAGGTTTTGGAAAAATTGAAGAAGAATATGTTACACAACGAATAGATACACATATTAAATAAGGCAGTCGGCAAATACGACATCGGAATGCTTAAGCCTAACATGGCCACGCTTGGAATATCAGGAAATGGATGAGTTCACTCCCGGAAGCTTTATACCCTTAGTGCTTTTATATATATATAATAGCTTTTAAAAAAATCGGAATTTTTGCAAAGATGTTAATTTTGTCACACAATTTTTTTTCTCTTTTATAAATTTTATTATGAAATTCAAAATTATAGCATATTTAAAATTTACATAATTAAACATTTAAGACCCAGTGCAACCTCTTGCTCATTTTAACCTTCATAATATTTTTATAATTTAATAATAAAACTTTAAATTGTTTGATTGCAAACACACTTTAAAATTATCCGAATACAGAAACACACCAAAAAATCGCAAAAACTAAGGTATATTTTAGTACAGTATTTCATTATTTAACATCTTAAAAGTATTCAGAATTAGACCCACCAAAACTTTCCAGAGATTCCTCTGGCTTCTCTGGCTGGTTAAGAATCTGCTCAAGTCAGCAGAAAAAATAAAAGGCAGGACCTGATCCGGCACGTCCCATCAAATCAAACGAAAGAAAGATGGCAGCGGGCCAGGACAGATCTGGGCACATATAGACCTCTAAAATATGCTAGCCCCCTCCGAATCGCAATCCTGGATGCGCCACTGCAGAGAGATACAATCATACTTGCGAAATAGAGAGAAACGACAGATAAGTGCTACTTTCGCCCGTATGTGATATGTCGGGCAGCAGGTTTTAAATAAATAAATAAATAAACTAGACTACCCTCATAGGAGAATTTCTATGCTCTGTCATATTGTGTGTACTTGTTTTCATAGCTGCCAAGCCTACCGATTTTTGAGTATAATTATTTCTGTATCATTATTGGAAGTATTCCCTTTATAAAATGACAGAAATTTGCCATTGAATAAGACGAAGTAGACAATTTGGAAGAGAAGAAGACAATTGGATAGAATAAGACAATTGGGAAATTGTATGTTTCGAAATAGGCACTCAAAAAGTGGGAGACTTGTCACTTACGTGAATTTAACAAATTTTTGACCGGAGACGTTATGGAAACGTATTTTCATTGCTACCAACTTTTATAACTTTTGTTACCAGAAATTTTGAAAAATACTTTTCGCGTTTTTTAACCCTTAATTGCATGAATTATTCTTTGAGAATTGTGTTTTTTATTTTTATATTAAGGATTAGACACCAGAAATCTTAAGATAGATTTTTAACTTTATTTAGTAGCATATTTTTGTAACTTTTAGAGGATTAATATTTCTATATAAATATAGTGGTTGTACGAACTTAATTTATGTATTAAAAGTTAAATAAAAAGGTGATGTAAATTTACATCACTATGCAATTAAGGGATAATAGCAGATTTCTGTGATTAAGTAAAGTCGAGATTTATTTTTAGAATATACTAGTAACAAAAAAGCATTAAAAAAAGAATTCTTATATATTGCCGGCCAGCAGAGCGTTAATAAAAATAATTATGAATACGGAGATTAAAAAAAAAAAATAACAAAAATGAAAACACAGTATTTGTACGATGGAATAAAAATTTCGCTATAAAGTTCTAATTTCGAATTACTCTGTATGCTAATAATGTCTATCAAACATCACGTATATTTAATAAGGCGCACAATTAAAAGTTTTCTAAGACAACATAACTTAATTTTTAAATGCTACAATGATAATATTACCTTAGTTGGATTAAATAAATCAAAGAATAATAAAGAAAATTAATCACATCGATTAAGAATTTAATTAAATTTATTTAAGTGCATTTGCATATTCAATTAATTATAATCCTCGGATTTAATTTTGCTTCATTAATTAATTTGTTATGAAATATTGCTGTGTTTTATTTCTTTCTATTTCAGGCCTGCATTTATTTTTGAATTAAAATAGTATCATTAAAACATTTTATTTTTTAGTCTTTTGTAAAATTAAGTATTAGTAAATGACGATATAATAATTACATGACAAGTAATTTCTTCAGAAAAAAAAAAATATCACTCATTATAGTAATCATGCACTTCACCAAAATTAAAAGAATCACTCCTTGTGAAAGAATTTTATTTGTTTTTAGTTCTATTTTAATCGCAAATACAAATTTCTTTTGAACAGAAAAGTATACATATCAAGCAACGATATATTTTTTGCTTATTTTCCCTCAAAATGTTAAAATGTTCTTTTTATAAATCCTAATGAAATAATTAAATACAGTAATTTCCGTGGTTAAAATATCTCACTGGATTATAATATTAAACACGAATTAGAATCAATATTGATGGTAAACATAGTGCAGTAAAATGAAAAATTAAACTTATTATGTCGCTTATATTTGTATTTGAAATAAATCGAATATTCTTTTCTACTTATAAGGATATTTTACAATTCAGACATTTAATGATAAATGAGATCAGATCAGCGCAATTCTTTTTTTATTTTATTTTAAAGCACTAATTTATATGAACGTGAATCATGAAATTTATAATAAAAATGAGTTTTAACGAGGTTTAACATACAAATTAAAGCATAATATTCATATTTTTTTAAAGAAAATTTGCATTCAATGACATATATATGATGAATTCTCAATAAACAGTCTAAAGGAATTTAAATCTTATTCAGTAATTTAAAATTCATGCAACTCTTGTCGGCTATGCATCTGTTTAGTTAATATTTATAAACAGACTTAATCCAAATTTATTCTCAAAGTCATCAAAGCAAATTACACTAGTCAATACTGCAAATATCGGATAATTATTCGACAATTGTCCGAACATTACCACATTTTTCTTAGTTTTGTGTTGTTATTTATGCTATTGGAAACACTATTTTACATTATTATATAAAAATAACGTTTATTGTTACGTAAAGTGCAGATAGATTTTTAAAAAAACATGCTTGAGAATTATATAAAAAATCGAAAGAAATTATCAAGTGACACAAGAGCAAAATCTGTCTCCATTAGGTAATATCTTACGGGGGCATTGAGTGAAGATTTTAGTCACAACTCACATGCACGGAACTATTAATAAAGAGAAACTGACATAGCTCTGAAATAGTGAAGCTTCAACTGTAACCGCTTTCGCAGGGGTTGATTACCGCCGGTGGAAAATTTCAAGATTAAATTTATATTGAAATTTTCCCCTTATTTAATTTAAATGCCTTATAATTGCAAAAAATTCAGTCAGAAATAATGCCAGAAACATATTCTAAAATTTAACCCCCTGAGGGGCAAGCAAAAATGCCTCTAAATATTTAATTCTCACCGGAATAAACGAAAAATTTTATTTTTAAATAAGGAATAGCAATTTTTCATCCTCCAAAGATAAAAATATAAAATTTAGTTAAAATTTTCTGGTGAGAATCTTGTTTAAATTAGGTGGGATATGTTTTATCCCACCGCCCCTTTAAAGGTTTGAGTTTACTTTGGCGGTCATCAGGCCCGGCACTTCCGCCATATAGCAACCACTGAAACAAACTAACCGTTTTACAAGGGAAACTGACGCCAGTAAAAGCAAATAGAAATTTCTGCCATGTCTGTGAGATAATATTTCCATGAATAAGACTCTTAACCCTAAAATGCATAGTGAAGCATATCTGTATCACTTTTCATTTAACTGTTAGCAATACTATATTTATGTAGAAATATATTGTATATCCTGTAAAATAACAAAAATATGCTTCTAAATAAAGTTAAAAATCTATCTTAAAATTTCTGGTGTCTAATCCTTAATATAAGAATAAAAAACACAAATCTAGAGGAATAAGTCATGCATTTAACCCTTTCGGCACCGCCCCCTGAATACTAGGCCTGAGCGCTGACACAAAAATGGCGGCTGTTGAAGGCGGATTTTTTTAACGTATGTACGGTCCCTTAAATGTAGATACCAGTATTTTATAAAAGATTTCACTGCCTTCTTTAATATCAGAAAAATAAAGTGGAAAAATCGTAAAAAAATTATTGGTACGAATATTTAAGAGACTGCACACACGTTAAAAAAATCCGCCTTCGGCAGCCGCCATTTTTGTGTCAGCGCTCAGGCCTAGTATTCAGGGGGCGGTGCTTTCGGGACGGGTGAAGCATGTATGCACCGCCGAAAGGTGCACGTGGAAATTGTTTTTGGCAGCATTACCCATTAAAGACTGACGTTGCGTTTTCGCAACAATATGTTTGTGATTTTTGCACCTTTTTTGATACCAGTAAAAGAGAAAAGTAAAATTTGCCTTATTTAATTAACACATTTCAGTGATTCTTAAACTAAAAGTAAGTGTTTAACAAAAAGTGGTGTGAACTGAATAAAATTCACGTAAAACATGCTGGTCCTTAATGGGTTAATAAATAAATGTAATATTTATCTTTTTTCATTAGGCCATTTGTTGGTCCAATGAAATTAGAATTGATAATGAAATCTACCAGTAAAGGGAACTGTTTAAAAAAAGCGGTGCCAACCAAATAAAATTTGGGTAAGTCTCGAAAGGGTTAAGGATTACCGTATATACTTGCGTATAAGTCGACCAATAAATTCAAGAAATAAATATGCTCCATACCAGTATTTTTTTGTAGCCCTCTTCGCTTTACTTAATATCAATAAATTCTGTATTTTGATAAGAAGAATATAACTATTCTTAAATACTGGTACACAGTCTGTTATTCCTCTCGAATTTGGGGTCGACTTATACGCGAGTGCATACGGTAAGTTTTACAAAATAAAAAAATATATAAAATAATGTATTTAGATTCATAGTTATTAAAATATTTAATAATTTGCAATATTTTAGCTTTTACTTGTATTGCAGATGTGAAACACAAGAAAAGGTTGACGTATTATACGAAAAAATGTATCTCTGTTTTTTTTTTCATTAATTTTCCTGTGTAATAAACTTTTCTAAGAATCATAGAAAAATTTTTTGAAACAAAATAAAAAATCATGCATTTAAGGGTAAGACGAAATTCTCTATTCAATTTTACTGGCGGGAAGTTTGCCCCGGCGGTAATCAGAAACTATACATCCAATTTAAAAAAAATCAGCCGCCATCTTTTGAGAATGACTTTAATTACTTCACTCGCGAACACTAGAATCGTAGACACTATGCGAAACAGTGGCTTTCCGTCCGAAATGTTAAATTTTGAATTGTCAGCTTTAGTCTGTGACTCAGTAGAGGACATTTCGGTAGCTACAGGGTTGCCAGTTTGGCCTCCATTTTTATTTCGAAATTTTACATTCATACCGGAAATTTTGATAGTAGAATCTGTACTTTATGTAATCACAAAATTTCAGTAATTAAAAAAAAAGCAAAAAATACTATTTTTAATTTCTGGCTCGAATTCTTATTTTCTGAATAAAAATGGAAGCCAAACTGGCAATCCTGGTTACCTTACACGTGAAGGTACAAGAATGGAAAGCGACATGACTCTACTTAAGAACTAAAAGTGGTTTACGAAAAGTATGGTATCTACACTGGCCTCCAAAAGTTAAGGTAACAGGGACTGGATGCTTTCGATTGTACACTGCTTGTCGAATATCTGCGAAAATTATTGGGGAATTGTTCTTGAATTTCTGGGATGTGAAGAACAATTTTGGTTTCATATTTCTCGGTGAAGATTTAGTCGGGAGGACAATTGGGGGGCTAATATTAAATTTAATAATAAAATAATATTTGCGATCACCTATGAAACAGAAAATGCTGGAAATGGTTTGTCGCTGTCTAAATGACTATTTGGGTCCTGTTCAACGTTTGTGTGGAATTGTGTAAGCTTAGCACTCATATTCGTGAAGATGTTATTGTGTCTGTGAATTTTTCACAAGTTTTTTGTTTATAGCATATAGAGTTTTCAACCAAATTTAACACAACTTTCCGAAAACTTGACAAAGAATAGTAATAACAGTATACTGCAATTAAAACATGGATATATTGAATATTTGATGAGATATGGGTATTTTTATGAAATAATTTTTAACTGCGCATGCGTGGAAAATTTCAAAATTTTTATTTCATAATTTGGTAGTCAGCTATTCTGGGCAACTTCTATAAAAATTCCAGTCAAATATCGCGAAAATTCACAAAGATAGGAGCGATATAGTGAGTTGCTTTCTAAAAATAGCTTTATTATAAGGGATTTTCCACAATTTTTCAATCAGCTCACTATATCTTTCTGAGTTTTCACAATACTTGATTCAAAGAAATCAAACTACTCTTGAAACAGAACCGGAAGAACTTGTTTATAATAACGTTTAAATTATATATTTTAGATCAACAATAAAAGCAATGTCATTAAATTTCACTTCAAATTAAAGGATGACATATAATTTGATAATAATGCAATAGTAATAAAATAAAACTATTTCAAAATTTTGAAATGAAGCCGTTATTTTTTAATTCGTAATGTCATACCGAACTAAAAGTTTAAGTAGATGCGATAACATTTCAAGTCTGAATACTGTTAAGGAATACTTAAAGAGTTTCGATATTTTAATGAATGTAAAAATGTATATAACTTTGAGCGAAGACTACGTCATACACTTAAATGATTGGATTTTGCGCCTATCTAAGTTAATAATAAGTTAATATAAATAAATAAATAAATTGTGAAAGATAGTAGTCTCTAATAAAAATGTTTAGCTATTTTCAAAGTTTTTAATTAACCATGAGCATCTAGTGCAAAATTCTGCTTCAAACATTATGTGTATCTAACAGTGCTTGAGATGCTTCAGAAATATTTCTTTTAAACTTGAGAGAAATTTTCTGGCAGTAAACATGTATTTCATATAACATATTTCATCACCTCCGGCTTTTTCAAAATCTAGATTATGTTTTACATTTGATGCCACTCACCCCATTTGAGACTCGAGTGCAAATATGCTGTGCTGAAATGTTATGCACATTCTATTGATACTTCACACAGTTCAAAAGAAGATATATAAGATACGAGCTCTGATATATTATTAAAAAGAAAAGTAATTTCTAGATTTTCTGTCACTTTCTACCTTTATAGAGTTAAGATTGGGATTCATATCAAATTCCTCTGATGTTTATATAAAATATTATATATACAACAACGTTATACATAAATATTATATATTGTAAAAATAAATAATATGAATTTGTACGATTTGAATGCAAATTTTACAAATGAATTATAATGTATGAACGTAAATCACTCTAAAAAAATGCCGCAATTGGACTCATTTAAGATGCAAATATGATCTTCATATTATATCGAAAGAAATCGAAAGTCAGATTTTATTCTGTTTTCACCAGATGAAAATGAGAGATCCGCAGAATATTTAAAGATGAGTTTTTGCCTTGTTCAGGAAAGTGCCATGGCACTTTTGTGGAAAAGATGTTTTATATTCTTGAGAGACGTTTGACATTTTAAAGACATCACCATAGGCGAGTTTCGAGAGTACTTGTAGTGTAAGTCACATAGGTGCAAATTGCTAGGATTTTGGGCTACTAGTATTTTAGAACGAAAAAATGTGACTCATTTGTCGGAGATATCTCATTGATTGAATAAGGCGAAGAAAACTTTTCGAAAATAACGGTGGCTAAAAAAGCATAGCCGCTATGAGCTACGTGACTTACACTACAGAAACTCATGGAACTAGTCGCTGGCATCGAAATACTCAAGGGCAGAGGACACGAGTGTGACGTCATCACTAATCGACCGAATTCTCACTAGTGTTGGAATTCACACCGGAAAATTATGAAGTACAATCTTATTTTATTTGTGGAATATCTATCATCTTATGGATCAATAATAACAGTTTAAACTTACTGGTGAGAATTTGGAATCCCCCAACAAAAAATCAGCCAGATGCGGCAACACTGTGGTCTTCCAAATTTGGCTGAATTTTTATTTAGGGATTCCGAATTATCACCAGTAAGTTTAAATAGTTATTATTGTTTTATAAGATGATAGATATTTCACAAATAAAATAAAATAAAATTGCTATTCAAAAACTTCATGTGTGAATTCCAACACTTAGTAAGAAGTCGGTCGATTAGAGATGACGTCACATTCGTGTCCCCTGGCCTTGAGTATTTCGATGGCAGCACCTCAGCTGATGCTAATTTAATTTCGGTGTTCTGCTGGGAACATATATGATACAGCTTCTTATTTTTTTATAAGGTTACTACCGCTAGTGTTAAAGAATTTTTTTTATGGTTAATTTCTTTAAAATGTACAATAGAAATTTATTACGAACATTATTTATTACAACATTTGAATGAACACTAGAATGGATTATTTTATTATCTTATGAATCATTCGGATATACGCAAAACAAACTTTATATATATTATTAATCAAATACTAACAAAATTTAATAAAAAATAAATAAACAAAATCACAATTGCCAACTTTCGTAATTTGTTTAATCATTTATCTTCAGAAATTTTGAAGATAAATGAATTTTTGTATTTTTATGGCTTTCTTAAATTAAATCGAATTAAAATAGGAAAACCTCTTTCCGATGCAAAATTTCTGCTAGAAAAAAAAAGAAAAGAAAGGTTAGCAGCTCTCCGAATGATTCATTTGAATGGTAAATGGTAAACTCTTTCATTATGCCCATCAATACGCTAAGCTATGATCCGCGTGATATGAAGTTCTTCTGTTGCTCTGTTTAGTGTGAAATTCGTGGTCGAATGTTTGCCACAGGCAACTGTTTTTTATTATTTAGTCTATCACGATTTTCAATAATTAATCTCCGTAGTAGATTTCTAAAAATAACTATAGATAGTATATATAGATGGAGAATATCTAATAAAAAACTTCCTGTATTCAGACGTGTTCCAAATTGAGCAGCACGCTGGGTGTTAGTAGACAATTTATAGCGTTTTCAATGAAAGAAAACATGGATTGCTTAATTGGATTCCCTTTTTTATTCAGAAATTCCAAGTTCATACGGGAAGTTCCGAATTTTTTATTATGCTATGTAATCACGAAATGTCTACAACTAAATAAAGCAAATATTACTATTTGGAATTTCTAGAATTCGGAGTGTTTTAAAAAAGAAAGGCGAAACTGGCAAGCCTGATTAAATCCAGAAGCAACTTGCGTAAAGTTTGCCCGTTTTTTTGACAATTGTCATAACAATACCACATTATCCTTAGTTTCATATAGTTATTTATACTACTGGTAACGCTATTTTGCCCTATTATACAAAAAAATGTTTATTCTTACTTCACGTGCTGATAGATTAAAAAAGAAAAAATTCCACGCTTGAAATTTATTTTTAAAAAATCATTAAAACCAGTAAATTAAATTACATTTTTTAAACGAACTTTATTTGAAAGCACGTCTTTCGTTCCATTTGATGGAATTAATTTTGAAATTGTGCAATGATTAGAAGCGAATATATATGCAATCTAAAAAAAAGCCGTTGTACATATTGAGATTTCTAGTGTTACCTTTGAGTTTAGAGTTACTGACGGACGCAGCTATAGAATCATTGAATTATATTCAACCACTTAGACGAAAAAACTAGACTACTAAAAAACAAGAT
The DNA here is from genome assembly GCA_963932465.1 of Maratus speciosus. NCBI lineage: Eukaryota > Metazoa > Arthropoda > Arachnida > Araneae > Salticidae > Maratus > Maratus speciosus. Next base: position 411,886,267 of record OZ010787.1, on the reverse strand, counting down.
AAATTGAGTCAATCAGGAAAATCAATAACTACAAAGTAAGAATATCTTAACCCGGGGGAAGTCGCGCATACCCAAAGTGTGAATGGTTTTTACTTTGTCACCAATAAATACAAATAGTAAACATAACCTTAAAAATTCTATAAATTCTGAAATAAATTAACTTGAAGAATATTTTTTTTGAAAAATAGTGGTGACGTATAAAACGTACGCACCCGGGCTATGTCACACCCCATGCTACTGCTCCCGGGTTTAAATAAAAAATGAAACACCTATAGTTTCGAAATGAAAAAGAAACAATCCTTCTTCAGGTTTCCAAAACATGTAATAGCGTATAATTTCAAGCGTGAAGCAACGCCAGTATTCCATGGTTCTTACGGGTGCTGGAATTTCCAGACCAGAAAATTCTTCGGTACCAGTAATTCCTCGTTGAAAACTCTTCTTTAATAAGGCGAAATTTTGCGCGTTTAGCATAGATTTATTTTCTTATATATATAAAAAAAAATACTGATAATTATGTGAAAAATTGCTTGAAACGTACGAAACCTGTTATTCTTGTTAAACCTCGGTAATTTTTCCATTCAAAATATTAGACGCTTCGTTTTTAATTTATAGTTGTCGTTACAAAAGTCTTATAATTTATAAAGTTTACTATACGGGGATGAGATTTCCGACTTTTTGCAAACCAGTATAATCTTAGAGAAAAGGTTGTTCTGTTAAATCACAAAAATGTTCCAATTAAATAAAATAGCATTTTCTTTAAGACTATACTGGTACGCAAAAAGTCGGAAATCTCATCCCTGACTATAATATTTTAACTTATCTTGAATAGAATGAATAAAGTAAATATTTTAAATCTATATTAATTTTTTAATTTAACAGTGTAACTGCGATGGGCAGAATATACCTTATCGAATGAAACACAAATAAGAAATTGAATAAACATCAAGACACAGAATATTTTAAGAAAGTGAATATAACTGTACTTACGTTAATCTTACGTAATCACCTGAGCAGAATAATTCTAAAAAAAGGTTTATATACATTTTAGAAGTAAATAAATGATACTTTAGGGAGAAAAACTGAATTGAAGTCTAAAGTAATTTCAAGAATTAGAGTAAGTGCTCACAAACACGATTCTTTCAGAAACAGAAAAAAAGAATGTTTTAGTTTTTCTTCTATCCCAAATTTATTTTCGTTCTCAATGAGTTCGATATTTTGTTAAATGATGAGTTTAGATCAAAGAATGATGGTTTTAGAAAAATCAATTGCCCAAAACTAATTCGGGAAAGTATTCTAGGTATCATTATATAACTGACTTCAGTATTATCAGATCTTCATTGGATTTCGTTCAGATATGCTTCATTTAATTAATTAAATTATGTAAAATTTATACTTGAAGTAAAATTTAGGACTGAAACATCTCTAGAAAATTAAATTAAGCGCAGAGATTGGATTGAATTAAACATATATTAGATAGAAAACTGAATTATTTAGCGAAATATTTAATAAACTCGTAATGAAGGCCGTACGTTTTTTAAATATTAATCGCAGTTAATAGTAAGTTACGATATCATGATTTAAAAAAAAAAATACTAAAAATGCATGTTATAAGACAGAATAATAATATCCGATTTAAACAAGTTACTGTTAAATCAATATTACTGCATTCCACATTTCTTGCTAATTCTCATCAGCGGAGTAGCCAGTGTGGTGAATCGAAAGGTTCTGGATACCACTATTTTAAAGTAATGTTCTTCGCCTAATCTAATGGCAGATTTTTTCTGTGATTAAAGATCGAAGAAAATTGTACGAAATTAGTGGCATTCAGAGAATTTCAATTTTCACTAAGACCTGATTGCCGATCTGGCGTACTTCCGCCAGTAAAATTAAATATAAATTTTTGTCATATTTAACCTTTTGAAGGGCTGTGGGATATAATATATCCCACTTAAATTTAATTGCCAAATGCCCATTGACACCAGAATTTTGGAATGGAACATTTAATTTTACTAAGTATATGAATAAAAGCTTTTACCTACTATGGAATCAATTTTTTTATAAATTCTGGTGTCAGTCATTCATTTTAAAATTTTACGAATAGAAGTACTTTGCCCCTGAAAGGGTTGATCCTTTTCGGCACGGACAATTTTTGTTGTAAAATGACGAAATGATTGACTGACACCGGAATTTTAAAACGACTTTTTAAGAAATTAAAAACATGTTAGTTTAAATGTTCATGGTAAAAGAAAATTTTACTAAAATATTCTTGGTGCCGATCGTAAGATTGGAATTACAATTAGGTATCCTGACCTGGGCACACTGTGCCGAAAATGGTTAAACGGAATATTCATGAAGAAATTCTGTCAAGAATAAGGCAAAAATGTCTATACATTTTCATTGATGGAAATTTTCCCCCGGTAATCAGGTTCTGCCCCCATCATGTCTACATCACTGATTCTCAAAATCAAAATGAAATAACAAACTAACTATGCTATTGAAAAACCTAAAATTACTGCATAAATAGCATAAAAATCTTTTAATTTTAATTAGTTTATTATTCATTACCTTATCGAATGAAATGCGGAACAAGAAATCAAGACACAGAATATTTTAAGCAGGCTAATATAACTATACTTACGTTAACCCTTTAGTGCACAGCTTTGCATATATGCAAACAACAGTGTGAATTTAATAGATTTTTTTATCCGTATATACCTAATTCACACCAGAAAATTAAAATAGCAATATTTGCTTTAAATAATAACAGACTTTCCGTATTTAAATAAAGCGAAATTAACCATTGAAACTTTCTGGTATAAAGTCAGATTCTCTGGACTACGTAATTTCTAGAACGTATTCTATCATGATAATTAAAGAGTTAAAGGTTAAGCTTTATAAAATTAATAATTATATAAAATAAGCTATTTGGAGACATACTTATTAAATATTTACTAATTTGCAATATTTTAGGGTAAAACAGCCACACGACAGTAGTTTTTTACTTGTATTGCAAATGTGCAACAGAAGGAAAGATTGACGTTTTATATGAAAAATGTATCTCTGATTTTTTTTCATTATTTTTCCTGTGTAATAAACCTTTCAGAAAATCACATATAATATTTTCTAAACAAAATAAAAAATCGCGCATTTAAGGGTTAATGTTATATAATCACCTGAGCAAAATAATTTTTGAAAACTAATATTATTCAGAAGTAAATAAATGATACTTTTGGAAGAAAAACTGAATTGAAGTAATTTCAAGAATTAGAGTAAGAGCTCACAAACGGTTCCATCAGATACAAAGAAAAATCAATTTTTTAGTTTTCCTTCGATTGCAAATTTATTTATTTTCTCCTCAATACTTTCGATATTTTTGTGAATGATGAGTTTTAATCAAACAATAATGGTTTCAGGAAAATCAACTACATAAAAGTAATCTGGGAAAGTTATCTCAGTAACTTTATAACTACACTATTGTCAGGGTTTCATAAGATTTTGTTCAGATATGCTTCATTTAATTAATTACATTATGTAAAAGTAGTACCTGAAGTAAAATTTCGAACTGAAAGGATCTCTAGAAAATCAAATTAGGCTTACAGATTGGATTGAATTAAATTTACATATTAGATAGAAAATTGAAATATTTGGCGAAATATATCATAAATCATGTAGAAATTTGAAATTTTAATTTTGAGTTAGTTACAATATCATGGTTTTTAAAAAAGAAGAAAAATAAGATATCAAAATGCATAGTTGGATGTAATTTAAACAGCTTAATTGTTAAATTAACCCCTTGAAGGGCGGTGGTTCATTTTTGGACCACCTAATTCTAATTCCTAAATGCCACATTGGCACCAGAATATTGGAATAAAAATTTTCCTTTTATCAAGTACGTCAACAAGAAATTTTGCTTATTTTAAAATAAATTTATTTCTAAATTCTGGTGCCATTGACGCATTTCAGCATTTTACGAATAGAAGTACCTTGCCCCTAAAAGGGTTAACACATTGTACAATATTTGGGAAATGTAAGAATATTGAATATCTTTATTAGATTGATCGTAGAAATTAATGTTGGAACCAGAAAATTTATAAAGAGAAAATAAAAGGTGTAAAGTAATCGTGCTTACGTGCGGTCGATTGTGAAAATGTTTCAATTCCTGGTGACTTTTTATCACATGAATGTTAGGTTTATTTTTGGAAATTCGCCTACGTCCAATTCGTTGATGATATTGACACGTTGAGTGCGGCGGGAATTTTTATGGAAATCCTTGTCATGCCACGTAGTATTGCGAGTGGGCTACTTTTTTAAAATTCAGAATTCCTGACTGGCACCACTTTTTTGATATAGTGAAATTCGACTTATTTAATGACATATTTATTAAAGCGAAAGCAAGGGGCATTTTACCATTACAGAAAAGTGGTGCCAATCAAGAAATCTGAATTTTAAAAAAGTAGACCACTGGCAACACTGAGTCCCCGCGCGTTGCTTTGAAGCGCTGGTATTGCGGTATAGCAATGCAAAGCGTACTTCTCACAGATTGAAATTTAGTCGATACAAGTGTGTAAATATATTAGGGCCATATAATCCTTTAATAAATAAAAGTGAAGCAAATTTTAAATAAATTTTCAGTAATTACTTAAAAAAATATAATTGTTTAGTGTTACACTGTCAGTCACTGGTAACTGACGCGCTCTAAACGGAAAGTACAGTGTCACTCACTGGTGACTGACGTGGCACTCAATGTGTTAAATCGCACATTTATGGCCGAGATCAAACTGAAAGCACAACTTGAAGATAACATTAAAAAACAACACACAGTTCTTGTTGAAAGAAACTAAAAACTTCCATGGTTGAATGCTTTCAAATATTTTAAAGTACGAAATGTTTACAAAATAGTTGTCATTTTGAGCTTGCTACAGTTATATTTAAGTGAATCTTCTATTTTTTATTGTTCTATATTAACAGTAATAATATTAATAAAATGAGTTAGCTAATAAAATACTAAAAAATAAATAATACAAACATCAAGAAAAAAAAAATAATTTAAGCAAGCTCTTCCCAGATAGCATTTTTAATTTTCAGAAAATTTGCAACAGTCTTGCTTTGAAAACCTGCAACGATGCAGCAAGCTCAGCATGACAAGACTGAAAGTTCATAACAAGACTGCAGCGAGATAACGCAAACGCCGAAGTCACCATACTTTGAACATGCAGCTAATTTGTCGTGCAAGTTAAATTCATGCTGTATCAAATTTATAGCAAATTAACGGCAAAGAAGTAATCAAAAATACCAGAAACTTACTTCAAAGTAGTAATCTTCCCATGCCCCACTATCTGTATACAACGGTTACACTATAAGTTCAACCCCATCGGAGGGGTCCATAGACCTGATGAGGTCTATTGATGAGAACACACCGTCAAAATGCGCATGCACCGTTTTCATTGCCACAAACGAGTTTCGGCAATAATTGCAATTTTCAAAAACGAGCCTTTTTAGATATTTGATAAGTATAGTGTTTAGAAAAAGCGGTGCCAATCGAATAAAATTTCTGAGTACGTGATGATTGTCTATTCTCTCAACAGAGGGATTTTTTCTTTCGTCACTTTCGTGAATTAGACAGTCTTGCCATCAGTTTCACAACAATCTACTCATGTAAATAGGAATGGTATACCTTGCGGGAAATTTGCTGCGAATTTCTCAATTCAAATTTGCAACGGCAAGATAATGTCAGAAAAAAATCAAACTTGCTGCTAATGTTCATGCTATCAGGGTTATGACTGTATATATGATAATTTTTAGACACTGTCCAAAAAAGGTAATGTTTGAAAAAAAAGTCTTATAGATGCTACTAGTTATGAGAGAGATAAACATACGTAGTGCACGTGATCTTCATAGTACGCATTTGTTGATGGATACGTTATTTTAACCCCTTAACGGCCGCATTAAATTACGGTTTAATAATTCAAATTGCTTAGTTTCACCACTTTTATGAAAAAGAAATATTCACCTTATTTAATGACAGGTAAAATGATACCATTATAAAGCCATTCACACTATTTTATAAAACTGGTGGGAATCAAACAATCTGAATAAAAGACACAGCCCGTGAATATCACATGAGCGAGAATTAAGGGGTTAATAAGCGGTGACTAATTTGCTTGATCGTAAAGTGTTATCGTTACTGTAACCAAAAGAGGTCTAATTGACTGTACTTTGAAACTTCCATCTGAGAAAACTTCTCATACTGCATGTAATATCATCGCACTGCCTATAAAAAATGGTCGAAAAACACCATGCGATGAAATATTGCATGCAATATGAAAAGTGTCTTTAAATGGAGGTTTGAAACCAAAGTGATTTTAGATGTTTCTCTGCCACAGCAAAGGTAACACTTTCTGCTCATCCAGAAAGTTTAAGGGGGCAGATAACGTTGAAGGTTAAAAAAAATGATTTTTCACAAATTTCAGAATGCATACCTTCAAAAGTTACAAATCCACTGCAAAAAGAATTTTACAAAAATATCAATTAGAATAGAAGTTATGGATAAAAATATTTTGTATAAAAGCATTTGCTGTAATGCTACAGTCCTCAGCAAAAGTTTAGACACTGGTGATATTTAACCTTTAAATAAAAAATACGAACACTTGGGCTATACAAATGACTGTACATATTTTTAAATATATTTTAAACGTTTTAGGACAGAAATAACGGTTTTAATGTGGGATATTATTTAATTTAACTGAAAAAGGTGAAATTTGTATATTGCAAAAGTTTAAACACTTTCGTGATTTTTGGCAACGGTTCACGAAAAAACGCAAATTTTAAACTTATGACGTCACATGCATGAAGTATTTAAGTGCACCTCGTGATAATATCGATTAGTGAGGATGCCGCGACCTTGAAATTTTCAGTCAGATGAAGTAATTAAAGCATGGAAGCTGAAATCGAAAGGGAAGACTGTTGCAGAAATTTCAGCTACTTTGAATCGTCCAAAGAAGTCTGTCTATTAAATATTGTCTAAGGGTGACTCTTTCAAAGCAAAACATAAATCTGGAAGGCCTCGTGTGGCCAGAAAACGAGATTATAGAAGGATACATAAACTGGCATCTAGACAAATAATGATTGCTAATAGCATTAAAAGTGAGTCAGAGCATTCTGTGTCAACGGATTCTTTCGTAGATGAATTAAAGAAAGATGTAAATTAGTTTACATGAAAATGATAAAACAACCAGCCTTGAAATCTCACAACAAATTGTGACCCCTTTTCGTCACGGAGTAATTTTGTTTATAAACTGATGAAATAATGGATTGACATCAGATAATAAATTTATAAATGAATTTAATAGAAAATACGAAATTGCTTATTTTCACCTATTATAAAAGGAAAATTTTAATTAAATATTCTTGGTACCGTTTGTCACTTTTGGAATTAAAATTATGTGTGTTTTGCCCTCGAAAGTGTTAATGATTTGGGCCTCACTTTGTTTTAATTCTCAAGTATCTCTGGAGTTTCTCAATGGTCGCCAAGCAGCGTAAGACTACATACATACACTGGAAAACAATTTACAGCCATTTGGTGAAATTTTAGCTCTTCTAAAGTATGTATTAGAGAAAAAAAATGCGTCTATTCATGTTGCATACAAATAAAAAAATTGGTTTAACTCTCAAAATATTACTGTCCTCGACTGGCCCGCGTGTAGCCCTGATCTGAACCCAATCGAAATCTTTTGTGGCATCATATTTCATACGGTTCATGCAACTTTTTGACAATACTCCTCTGTAAACGAACTTCGATCTGCTGTTGAACGTGTTTGATAGGAAATAGACTCCCAAGTGATGGGGGTTTTAATTTCTTCAATGGAAAGTCACATTTTTGCATTAATAGCAGACAATATAGGTGAGGTTCGATTTTAATTTATGAATATTTTTCTGTTAAAAGACAGGTTGTCTTATACTTTTGCCACAATTCTAAATTTGTTTTTTTGTCATCATATATTATGTAAAGTGTATAAATTAAAATTTATTGTTTGTGAATAAAGGATAAGTCCCCAGTAATATATGACAATTGAGTTACAACAATTCGTTAGATACTTCTCACAAGGGAACCACTTTCGGTGTTGCTCGCACCTAGAATCGAGACCTGGTGCGTTTTGTAGCCTTATACATAAAAGTTAGAGAACCGAAAAAATTTCTCTGTTAAAATAATATTTTATATACTTTTTTATACTTTTTATTTTTTATTATTACATATTTATTTATTTATTTCACGCCAAAAGTGAGTTAAGTCGCCAAATATGGCGCTACAATTTTTCCGCCCGCTTTATCCAAAGAGAAAATGTACAGAAACATATTACTAGAATTATAACAGATTGCGATTTTTTTTTTACAATTGATAACATATGAAACAAATATTAGGTTTTTATTTTATTTTTTTCTATGCAGACGATAAATATATAAGTAATAAATAAAATTCTATAAAAGCTTCGAAGATCATTGAAAACTATTTTTTAGTGAAATACAAAATAAGCAAACTATTTTCTTATCGAAAACAACGAATGAAATAAAGTTTCGAATGTTTAAAATGAAATGTTGCTGTATTAAATAGTCCTTCGGTAAAAGTAATCATAAAGTAAATTAATATTTTTACACAATTTAGAAAAATTACTGTGGCGAGATAGGTCGGACGTTGCAATTCCTAGCTATTACAAATTCAGCTATGACATTTGGCTAGGCTTGCCGGAAAGCTCTACTTTTGAAAATAAACGCCAACTGTTTCCCCGCCAAAAATATGAATATACAGTTGCAATTTTTCAAAATCAAATTCGTGGGTTTTTGAAGGAATTTTCAAACTTTTTTCAATATTTTATACTCATTATTAACTAAGCTTTATTTTTAAATGCTTTTCTTAAAAAAAAAAAAAAAAAAAATCAATGTTAATACTTCGATAAGTGGTCCCGGAAATTGCATTTTCAGAAAGTTATGCTGCTGTATAATCAAGAAATATTATTTTAACAGGAAAATTGTATCGATTCTCAAACTTCATAATATAGGGCTTTAAAATGAACCAGGTCTCAATGCTAGGTGCGAGCAACACCAAAAGTGGTTCCCTTGTCAGTACAGAAGCTTAATCGATCATTGTCTAACGTTTTGTTGCGCACTGTATAAGCCAACTTTGAAGTTGTTTTTCTAAAAATTGATTTTTTGATATTGCATGCACTTTCATTTAAAAACTAATTATCATAGAACCTAGAAATTATATATGTTCTTATTTTACATTCATTAGCTTATGCTGAACCTCAATTTAGTCTGATTTTTTGTCACAGAAAATTGTGGATTGAAAAAAAAGTATACGTTTTTGGTACAGTTTAGTGAATATGATTAGAAAAGCCATTAATTATGCTAAAGAATTTGAATATACTTTCAAATTTAGGTTCAGTGTAAAATATAGTATTATAAGTAACAGAATATGAAATATTAAACATATATCTGCAGTAGAATTTGTAAAATCTTGCGCGCAAAATGCATATTTTAATATTCGTATTTTTCAAAAGCCACTTTTGTCGTTATGATTTAATTAATTAATATTACTAAATATATGTGTATTTGAATATTTTATCAAGCCATAAGAATGTGTGAAAGTAAAGAAAAAAAATGTTGCGTTTCATTCATTGGAGTTTTTCGCACTTATTTAAGGGAGACCCGAACCCCATTTTCGGCCAAAAATCTTCAAAAGTTCAAAAATTTTTTTATCTCAGAAAACGATAATATACATATTTGCGAATATCCATGCAAAATTTCAGAACTCGGAGACACTTGGAACAGGTAGTAAATGAGCTTTTTTTAATTGTATTCACTAGAGTTTAAAGGACTAGCGGCCATTTAAAAAGCTTACACATCTTTGTTTACTTTTATATTACACTATTAAACGAAGTTAGGTACAGTTAATAACATTTTAATTTTACTATGATTAATCAAAGAAGAATACATTCTTCTGTTCTGAATTATCCATAACCGTTAACTGTTAAATCGAACGCTATCGTGTATGTTTACATTTTACGCCTTTCGATTCGATTCTCGTGATAAACTCTTCTGTTTTTACTTGTATACATCGCATTCTTTCGTTTAAATTAGTGTTTGCACGTGAATATTTTGTATTATTAATTCAAGTTTAATATTCTACAAGTTTATTTTAAAATAATATACTGAAATGCCTCGTTCGAAGAAACGTAAACAACATACGAACGTGATGGCTTCTAAAAGATGGAAAGCAGAAAGTGTGATTACTCAAGTCCCTGAAAAAAATATATCCAGTATTTCTAACTTATCTGTTAATACTGATAATAGTATGAAACAAAACGTAAGATTACATAATCTTGTTTTTGATACAGAAATTGCAAGTACTACAGGACAAAATGAAAATTTAACATCTAATCATACTCCTCATTATATTATTGTTGATATTAATTCAATTTCTGAACTTTTTACATTTACTGCATGCCCAGATTGTTTTTCAAAACAAATGAAAATTCTTATGAAAAGTACAAGTGGATTTGCCCATAAATTAGAAATGTTTTGTGGAGCATGTGATGAAATAAAAGGTTCCAAATTTACATCAGCTCCAACAACTGATGGTGAGGGGCATGACGTGAATTATAAAGTGACAAAAGCTTTTACAGAAATTGGACGAGGTCACTCAGCAGTTGATCAATTTGGTTTTGTGATGAATATGTCTGTAACCATAACACTGTTTAAGAAATTTTAGTAATACTAAAATATTGAAAATTGAATGAGGAGTAGTATTTTTAAAAAGTATATATTTTGACAGCTCGATGAATTTTTGTCGCTGAAAATCGAGAAATTTTCATCGAAGACAAAACTGGCTACAATTTTTTTCTATTGTGTTCAATATAAAAAGTTTTTCTTAAAAAATAGTCTTGATATATTAGAAATTAATATAAAAAATAGTTTCAACATGAAATAAGTTTTTTTTACTACTTTCTCTTGTATTTTATACTTTAAATGTGTTTTCCTGAAAATGACTTTTTTCATATTTTGCCTAAGTTCAAAGTACTAAGGCTCAGTGGTAAAATGATTTAGAAACAAAGTGTTTATGTTTTTAGAATCTTAAAAAGATTTGCAACAAAAGTAAGGAGAGATATTTTTTTTAGCTACTTCTGAAAAATTTACATAAATTGGCAAACATGAAAATTATAACGAATTTAAGGAAATTTACCATGCGTCATTATTATTATTTTTTTTTATCTGATTAAAATAGAAAATTAAAAATATCTCTCCCTAGGTCTTTTCCATATACTATAACACTATTTAAGAAATTTTAGTAATACCAAAATATTGAAAATTGAATGAGGAGTAGTAATTTTAAAAAGTGTATTTTTCGACAAAAACAAAAAAAAAATGATAAAAATCCCCATAAAAAATATACTTTTTAATAAAAAGTGAATTTTTTTGCTACCTATTACTTACAAAAAGATTCTTAAATAGTACACCAAAATTCATTACTTTAAAATCAATAATAAAAATTTTGGGTTTTTTCTTACGGGTCTCCCTTAACACGTTTACGCCGGCGCGGTGGGTCACACTCGACTATCTCAGAGCTGACAAGTCTCCGGCTTTTTGGATACCAGTATTTTAATACAGAAAATGTTGTTTTAATTAATTAGAACAATTGAGCAATTTAAAGGAACAACATTTTCTCTAAAATAACAATGGTGTGAAAAAGCCGGAGACTTGACAACTCTGAGACAGTCGAGTGTGACCCATCGCGCGGGCGTTAACGTGTTAAATACGGTCATTTTCTGGCTGCTAAACGTGATCAATACAATACCCACTAAAATATGGCATGCAATGCACGTGCACCATACATAAATAATCTCGGTCCTACATTTAACCATCTATAAGACATTTTTTAAACATTATTTTCTAGAAAACTTGTGCCACATAATTGCCTGAGCAGAATATTTAAAAAAAATGTATAAATAGAGTTAAGAAGTTAATAAATAGTACTTCAGAAAAAAAAAACGAATTAAAGTCTAAAAAATTTCATAAATAAGTTTAAATGTTTAAATAAGTGTTCATGACAACGATTTTTTCAGATACAGATAGGAGAAAGAATGTTTTAGATTTACTTCTTTATAAAAAAAAATTCTCTCAATGAGTTCGTTATTTTGTTAAATTATAACTTTAGATTAAAGAATGATAGTTTTAGGAAAATCAATTGACTAAAACTAATTCGGGGAAGTATACTCAGTATTATTATAATTAATTTTGCATTTGTCAGATTTTCATTGGATTTTGTTCTGATATCCTTTAGTTAATTAAATTATGTAAAAGTTGCACCTGAAGTAATATTTAGGACTTGAGCATCTCTAGAAAATTAAATTAAGCGTACAGATTAGATTGAATTAAATTTCCATATTATATACAAACTGAATTATTATGCGAATTATTTAGCAAATCGTGTAGATTTTTCAAATATTAACCATGTTTAAAATTAAGTTACAATATCATGATTAATAAAATGAACAAAAAACCTTTTGTAAGAAAAAATCACAATCAGACACAGTTAACCATTATATTGTTAAATCAATATATATTGCATGTTATTTAATTAAACAGCTATTACCAAATATAAAAATTAAAGTTAAAGCACGACATGATAATACTATTAAAAATCCCTTAAAATTCAAGCTTGCAAATTCATATACTTCATGTTTCAAAGCTTTTTATTAAAGAAGGTGTTTCCTCTTATCACCGTCAGATAAGCAATTACTCTTTTATTAATTCCAAATAGGCAATTCTCAAACCACTTGCTTTAGGAGTATAATTCCAATCGCAAAAATGTTTCAAATGTTTATCTGCATAATATAAAAAGCCATTTATGTCAAAATGTTTACTTTTTACAAAAAACACGAAAATTAATTCTTTATACGGTCACTGAGTCTTATAATTAGAAAATCTTTGTCCATAACTAAAACACTAAAAATATTTTTGAACGACTGAAACTTAACGAGAATGATATTTCGAGCATTAACCGTTTCTTGGGCATCAAAATGAAATCACCCCTTTTATTGGATTATAATTAAGGATTTATAATCATAATGATTATAAAAAATCCACTTGTGGCTGAAACAGAAATTAATTCAGTGATGCTACGCATGAAATAATCTTTTAATATGAGAATGATGTCCTCGTGAACCAACCACACAGATTTATTTTAATGCATTAGTCTTCCTTATGTGCGTTAAAAAAATTACATTCTGTTTGTAAAATGTTTTACCCTTCAACGAACTGAACCTAATATAAAATAGCTTATCTGATCTTATCTTTCAGTACTGTCAATTGGAAGAGTCAGCAATGTAAACAACGATTTTAAATTTCCCCATTATGGAGTGATGTAAGAAAGAACTGTTTCATTCTGCTTTCGCGAGTAAAATTTTGAGGTAAAAAGTTCTATATTGAAGAGTGAATATATAGCCTTACTAATTTCTGCAAAAGAATTTGGGATCATAGTATTCGCTTTTCTGCATCTCCGAAATTACAAAAATTTATAGATTTTCTCTGTATTTCGTTTAAATAATATCGCAGGGTAAAACTTTTGGAATAGTAAGCTGGATAGAGAGTGATTTTATAGTAAAATCTACAGTGAAGCCTCGTCACACATTTCCTTGTTGAAAATAGAGTACTTCTTTAGAGGCTAAAACTCAGAAGTTATGAATGCTTACTCACTCATTAAGGCAAAATTGAACCTCATTTTCTCCCACCATTCTCCAGATTCAACCAATATCTATCTCCATTCATACAAGAAAAGTTTGTGGGATAGATAACAGCATTATATAAATCTAAGGCTGATAAAGGGGCTCATATCTTTTAAAATCTTTCCACCGCCAATAAACGTGTGTAGTCAATTGGGAGAGTCAGCAATGTAAACAACGATTTTAAATTTCCCCATTATGGAGTGATGTAAGAAAGAACTGTTTCATTCTGCTTTCGCGAGTAAAATTTTGAGGTAAAAAGTTCTATATTGAAGAGTGAATATATAGCCTTACTAATTTCTGCAAAAGAATTTGGGATCATAGTATTCCCTTTTCTGCATCTCCGAAATTACAAGAATTTATAAATTTTCTCTGTATTTCGTTTAAATAATATCGCAGGGTAAAACTTTTGGAATAGTAAGCTGTATAGAGGGTGATTTTATAGTAAAATCTACAGTGAAGCCTCGTCACACATTTCCTTGTTGAAAATAGAGTACTTCTTTAGAGGCTAGAACTCAGAAGTTATGAATGTTTACTCACTCATTAAGGCAAAATTGAACCTCATTTTCTCCCACCATTCTCCAGATTAGACCAATATCTATCTCCATTAATACAAGAAAAGTTTGTGGGATAGATAAGAGCATTATATAAATCTAAGGCTGATAAAGGGGCTCATATCTTTTAAAATCTTTCCACCGCCAATAAACGTGATGTGGTTTGGAGTTTTCATAATTTTTTTAATAATTACAGAAATTACATAAACTTTTGTTATTTATTTAAACCACATTTCAGGCTTTGCAAAAATTAACACTTATATTGTAATAAAAAAGACACAGTTCAGTTATTATTGCAATTTTTCTTGATATGGTATGTCACAATCCGCACGATAACTTAATTTATAATGGATATATGAACATAACAATTATGTTACAATAAACCTCTAAACTAATTTTTATACAAAAAGTTAATATGAAAAAGACAGTGTAAAAGTGACAAACAATCCACTCACTGGTTGGTGAGAAAATTGAGGCTATAGATACATACACAAATGCATAACGATTAAAAATCTGAAGTTTCTTTCCGTTTTAAAGTCAGTTAAGAAGGCTAAGGAGGCGTCTTCTAAAAGAAATTGTAACACATCAAAAAAGTTTCAATGACGTCATTTAATTATGGCATCATATTTGGATTCGTTGGAAAAATGCATCATAGTATATCCAACGGGAAATCATTCTCTGAAGTAATTTAGGAATGATGCAGGTTTATGCAGGGTGTCCAGCGAATAAGACCCTGATTTCAAAATTAAATATCTCAAAAACAAAGATCAATAGAATTATGCGGTAAACGATTTGTTTATTAGCTAAGCAGTAAAAATGTTATACAGAAGTTTCAAAAATTAGTTGCAAAAACATCTAACAGATGGCGCTATAATCGCATGCCTATAAATTGTGTTTTGAAGTCTAGAGCACTAGCGTCTCATTCCTAGATGGCTTCCTATGGAAGAACAAAAATTGGGAAAGACCACTTTTTCGTTGGGGTGATGTGCAGAAGTGGGGACATCGGGTCACAGAATTATTGTATCAGCTTCAATTTTAGAGAATTTCAATTAACAGAATTTTCAATAAAAAGGTTAGCAATGATTATATAGGAACTTATTAAAATATTTTATTTGGGTAATTTGCAGAAGCGGATCCATGTGTTGACAGAATTGAGATTTGTTTCAAATTTTTTTATAAGCTACTTCTGTCCGGATACACGTATCTCTGTGGTACGTCTTTTCACTCCTAATTGGTAGATCGTGGAATTGAACCCAAGTAGAGGAGGATTTGAAAAAAATCGAAATCTTTACTTTTAAATATTTATTTAAACTGTGAAAAAAGTTTGAATAAAAAAATCCAAAGTTTCTGGTTTCAAAATTTAATTAATCTAAAAGAAACCCCTTTTTTAAAAATCATTGAGAATTTATAATAATGATTCATAAATCATTTTTTAATTGTAGAGAATAGTTTGAATGAAGAAATACAAAGTTTCTATTTTTAAAAACTTAATTAAGTTAAAAAAATTAATTTTAAAAACTCGTTTTCATTTTATTTATCATTGAGCACAGAAAAATGGTGCAGCTTCTAGCGATAGGATCCGAAGTGTTGGAAACGAATGCAGAATCCAAAATACATTTGCTTTGACGTTGATAATATGACTTATCATCAATTCCTTTTAAAAAGGAAATAATTTAATGCATAATTTCTGTCTCTAAACTTTGTTTACAAAGAAAAGAAATATATGTGTTGTGCTAAAACCAAAGTATTATGCCGTGATTTAAAAATAAACTAAAAGCGCAAAATTACATTTTATTTATTATAATTCAGGTATGAACAGTAATACCAAAATATTATGCCGTGATTTAAAAATATAAAAATAAATTTAAAATACAAAATTATTTTTCTAAATACTGGCATTTTGGTTTAAATAATTATATGGCATTAAAAATTGAATTTAATAAATATAATGATTTCTAAAGTTTTATTGAAAATTCTATTAATTAAAATTTTCGAAAATTAAAGCTGATGCAATAATTCTGTGACCAGATGTCTTCACTTCTGCACATCACTCCAAAGAAAAAGTGAACTTTCCCAATATTCGTTCTTCCGTAGGGAGTCATCTAGAAATGAGACGCTAGCAATCTGGACTTCGAAACACAGTTTACAAGTATTGCGATTACAGCGCCATCTGTTGACGGTTTTTGCAACAAAATTTTGAAACTTCTGCATAACATTTTTACAGCTTGGCTAATAAACAAACCGTTTACTGCATAATCTATTGATCTTTGTTTTTGAGATATTTAATTTTGAAATCAGGCTCCTATTCGCTGGACACACTGTAGTACGGCAGTGTTAATGTTAAATTCATTTATAATAGTTGTAAAACAAATTACAATACGTGTAGCTTTTTAAACATAATTCAAACTCTTCTTGGCGAAATGAACTCTATTTTGTATTCTCAAAGTTGCAGGTCTAAAAATAGAAGGTTCTAAAGTTGAAGATTGTCTCTGAATTTCCGTCATATTGTTTTATATGTTGCAATGCATATTTCTTTCATACTTTATATAATTTTCAATTAGTATTTAAAAAAAAAATACATTGTAAAACATAAAAATGTTAACAGACATTATTTATTGATTTATAGAAGCTTTGTGTTAGAAATGGCCCTAGAAATGAAGAATTGGTGACGCCCTCAAAAATAAAGTTGTTTTGCCATTTTTGAGAAGCAAAAAGGGCGGCCTTTTAACTCAGGGAGAAGAAAACTTAAATTTTCTAAGTAGGTCAATTGAGGTATTGTTTATTATGTATTTGTAAATTCTGAATCGAATGACACTATCTGAAAGTCGATACGATCATTTGTTACAAAGTTACGGCAATATTATTAATAGTATCCGGCAGAACCAGTATCATTACATATAACACATAAAGTGCAAATATATGAATTCACATGAGTTTTTTTAGAATGTCTTAATAATGACACGAAAGCACAAAATGATGATGTATCACAGGGGCTTACAGTTTTACCCTAATTTTTGTCTTATTTCATCTGAAAAATATTGCAAATACTTTAAATAAAGATTGCGGATGTTGCAATTTAAATACTAAATATATTTTTAAAAAACTTAAATAGCAGTGGCGGACAAGGCGTACACACGTGGCAAATACCAAGGAATGTACGCAGATGGCTATCAATAAAACATTAAAATAAATAAAGTTACAAATAAAGTTTTGATTTCGAGTATATTAAAACTCTAAATTTTAGATACATAAAAATTAAACATTTTTAAAAAATAGCTTAATTGTAAATTTAAATTGATATGATGTGTTATTTTTTTAACATGTTATTTTGCTCCCCTTATTAATGTAATTTTTGTTTTATAAGTTTAAATGTGCAATTCCTTATAAATCCTTTTTTCTTCGCATCATTTATGTTATACAGTGTGATTCATAAAGTTCGAAACAATAGCCAATTTCCTTAAATATTACCGCTATACACATACCTCCAATTGCAAAATTTCATAAAAAAGTACAAAATTTGATGACATAAGTTGCAACACCATGGGAGAAGGAGTCTATTTGAGAAAATACACAAACTAAATTTTTATACGGCCCTCATATGGTAGAATTTTCCTTACCAATTCCTGAAATAAACAAAAAAATTCCATCTTGATCTCGTATTTGCCAAACTCACAGACATATACCCGTTTAAATAATTCATCAGGTTTTAAGGGACTCTTAAAGGTTCAACATTTTCGAAATTTTAATTATTTTAGGTGTTAAATTCCTATCTTTTCTCAACATCTTGATTTAACTGCTTTCTTGAAATTCCCATTAGAACAGAAGTTATGACTTTTAGAATTAAACCTGCTCAATAGCTGAAGTGGCGTTTCCGAAATATTGAAGTCATTATTCTCCAAATGACGTTCTGTGGCATAATGCGCAGGATATCTCAAAAACTTCTGAATATTTTTTCATGAAATTTTCAAAACATATGTTTCATATTAGCCTGTATAAACTGAACCTAAAATTTCCTTTTTATTGTTGAAAAAAATATTCTTTTTAGGTGATTATATTGTTGAAATTTTCAAACTTTTGTATTAGCTAAATACAAGTTTGTATTAAAATTATAAAAATGCTTTAAATATAAATTTATTTAGGTTCAGAGAAATTATTACAATCTGAAGTAAAAGTGTGCACTAAAGTTTTCATTCTAGTTGCAATATTTATTTTATAATACCGCGCGTAAGCTGTTATACCAATTTTTTGCTCATGAAATATCTGACAGTTTGGACCCCCCTATAAATGCTAATTCTGCATCTTGAAATTTTTTCAATGCATGAAATGGAAAAACGTACTCATATCTTACATCCCAATTAAAATTGTGTTTTAAAATCATATACATTTTAAGATATTAAATGTTGAAAATGGTAATTTTTTTTCATTTTTTTCTAATTTTAAAAGTCTTGAGACACTTTACCCCTTTAAGCCCTGACCCGCACAATTGTGTGGGTGATACTAAAAAAAAAAAAAAGGCCTTTTTTTTTTGTGAGCATTGTTGCCAGATTGGGGACTTTATTGGCCCCAAATTGTTGATTGTCACCGCTTTTTTGAAATAGAAATATTCGGCCTATTTAAAAGTAGATTAAAAATTCTAAAAAATAAGGCGAATTATACTATTTAAAAAAAGTGGTGACAATCAAATAATCTGAATTAAAAAAGGTCCCCAATCAGGCAACACTGTTTGTGAGATTTAACCCTCCGTCTACCAGACGGGTCCATTGGACCCGACAGGTACATACAAAATATTCATTCAAACCAGAAATTTCTTTAAAATAAACTAAGTGTATAAACCAGACAAAAATAAGGTAAATAAATAAGTTAAATAGTTTTAAATAAAAATTCTGGTGTAGAACGTTTTATTAAAACTTGAATAAAATTTCCGGTAGATCTAGGGTTAAAACCAAATCTGCACATTTATATAAGTTACTTGAATTCAGATGTTTTGATAAGACACAACTAGGGGGCAACAACTACAATACAGGGTTAGATTTTCTGCTTTTAAAAATACTATATCATCTGACAACACTAGACAAAAAGTATGTACTGTCGTAATTTCTTTTAAATATGATTTTTAGTGTTCGCTTACATTTAATTTTTCTTTTCATATGCTTTATTCATGATTTTAATTGATTTTGTCCTTGATAAATTTAATTAGGCTTTACGAAATTTGAAAAACAAATGACCCACACAATTGTGTGGGTCCGGCATTTACCATTTCTAAAGTACCTCACCATTGGCCCCAATGTTTCGCGCATTAGTTTATGGATGCTTTTTTGACAATAAAAATAAAAAATAATTCAAAATATTTTATGTAAATTATTTTTAATGAAAAAGAATACATTTCACTATTCCATAGTGATATTTAGCAAAATATAATAAATGATACAAACTTTGTGGACAATGAAATCCACTTCCTCCCAAGTTCTTTATGTCCCTATTGTTTTGCGCATGTTCAAATGAGGCGAAATTAGTAAGTTTTACCACTTTCCTGGTCCTCCTTGGACAGCGTAAACATCTCCCACTTTTCTCGGCACGTTGAAACAAACATTGCTACTCAGAAATTGATTTTTTTTTGCCGTTTTTCAAGAAGAATTCTTTTCAACTGCTGATTGTCACTGTAGCTGTTTTGTGGTGTCTTTTTTTTTTAACTTTCTTCTTTAAGTATCGCCACAAATCCTCGATAGAATTGATGTCCGGGTAATTCGAAACTCGGTCTAGCACAGGAAACCATTTTGTTGAAGACAGGCTTTTGTTGTTTTATCTGAAGGCGGTTTGTCTATGTCTTGTTGAAAAAGATAATCGGATTGAAAGCCCAGTTTTTGAATTAAAAGCAATAACGGATTCCGCAAAATGTCTCGATAACGTTGTGCATTAATAGTCCCGTCATATGGCACCATTTGGTCGGCGCCACAATAATCAAAACCTTCCCAAATGTCAACATATGACGGAAACTTGCACTCTTGTTTGACGCATTTTGGGTTTAAAGCTTTATTTCTTTTCCGTACGACCCAACAGTCGATATTTCCATACAAAATTGGAAAAGGGGATTGATTCGACCTTATAACACTTTGCCATTGCTGATCTGTTCATTTTAATTGGTACATAGCTACAAAAAAGTTTCCTTTTTTGAGCTGGAGTTAACATCGGTTTACGTTTGCTTTTGTAAGATTTGAAGCTTGTTTTATGCAATCCTTTTGTAGACATTTTACGAGTCACTAGTTGCCCTATGCTGTCTTGCCATAGGGATGCGGTTTCTATCATCTTGCCTGGTCTGCTGTTCATTACCATTCGACGAAGAATTCGATCTTCTCGAGACGTTGTTGTTGATGGGCGACAGATACTGTTTCTTGGCTGTATTTCTTCAATGGTAACAAAAGTTTTCAAAACATATCCCACTATTGATTCAGAAATCATCAGATCCCTGCCTATCTTCCTCATTAGACATCCACTATTTCGCTTTTCGATTATCTTTTCATGCAAGTCTACCGATAATATTTTACCACCCAGTTTCTTCTTATTAATTGATTTGAAACCGCTCTTCTTTTAAAGAACACATGTCACCAGTTCCAGATGCGATAATTTACATAATTAGAAAAAAACCTTCTTTAAATGCACATGCGCAAAACAATAGGCCTTTCTATTTTTAAGATCGAAAACGTTTTACATACCCAAATCTAAGAATGCGACTTTTTTATATTTTATTAAATGTAATTCATTTTAGATGACTGAAATTTGAAGAATTCGATTGTTTATTTAGACAAAATTAAGTTTGCGTTTTATTTCTTTGAAAAACTTCACTTTTAAACTGGTGCGCAAAGAAATAGGGCCACGGGTAAGATAGTTACAATTCCTAATATATAAAATTTTTATTTTTAATTGATTTTTTATAAATTTATGTTTTTAGCAATTTTTAAAGCGGATTAATTTTAAATTTATAGGTTTATACTATTCATGATTTCCATTTAAAATGGATAGTATTAGATATATAATATGCACATACCGGGTGTCCCAAAAAGGACTGACTGATTTTAAAATTCAATAACTTGCAAACGGTGACAGATATTTAAAAAATTCTTGCAGGAGGGTTATGCATAAGGTCAAAAGTTTTATTACAGTGATTTTCAATTTTAGTTCGATTTACAAACAATAGATGGCGCTGTAAGCAAGAGTCGCTAAATTCAGGCTCGATTTTTGGTACTTCGTGGCCCGGATAATACATTTCCATCTCCTTTTTCTGCATGGAACAAGATAAAGGACCAAAAATCGAGCCTGTATTTAGCGACTATTGCTTACAGCGCCATCTATTGTTTGTAAATCGAACTAAAATTGAAAATCACTGTAATAAAACTTTTGACCTTATGCATAACCCTCCTGCAAGAATTTTTTTAATATCTGTCACCGTTTGCAAGTTATTGAATTTTAAAATCAGTCAGTCCTTTTTGGGACACCCGGTATAACGAACTGTATGTTTCTGCTCTGAGTTATAGATGCCATATATGATTTATAAGTTTTTTATGAGTTATATGCATACCACGAGACAGATTTTTAAATTTGATAAATTCATTCCATTTTGTCGAAAGAGCAAGTAAATCACCAGGAATGAATAATAATTTATGGAAAGTTCAGCAAATGCTCGACAGATTCCGTAGTGTCTGCTTGAATTTACCAGGATATCAGGGAAATTTTTCCATAGATGAGCAGACGCTTACTTTTCTTAGGACGTGTCTCAGTAAAGCAGTGTGTAAAAAACAAATCACAGTATGTGGTAACAGCATAATCTGGGACAGTTTTAAATTTTGTAGTATACCAGTGGAAAAGTACAGACCTGCTCCACAAGGATGTAGGCTTAGGACCTGCTGTAGTCCTTACTCTGGTCCAGACCTAGTTTTATGTACTTCGATCGGTATTTCAACAAAATACCGCTGTTGGAAAAACTAAAAAAAGAAATTTGAAGGATCAGGCATAATCCAAATGCAGTGAAGGGCATACCATTTGTCAATGGCTCTTAAGAAGGGTGCGAGGATTGAGCACGTCTCAGAAAATGAAATTGTAGTGGTCTGTCCAAAAACAAAAATTGTTTCAAATATTTTCATTGTTGCTGATGAAAATTATCTCTATAAACAAAAACTTTTTTTGCTTAAACTTTTATTTCTAGATATTTGCGCACATAATCCCAAACTACACAATTGTGTAACTTTAGTCCAAAACCGGCTGCATTAAGGCCGAACCCACACAATTGTGTCCTCCCTTGGCATAACCTGACATCGGGTATTTTTTTTAATATTTTTTTTTTTTTTGTCAATCAAGTACGATCCTATCGATAAGGGGAAACCACCCAAATTTTCAATTTCTACCAAAAAAACTCCTGATCTTAAAGGGTTAAGGGATCAGTTGTAAATTGAATTGCGTGTAATTCAAAAAACAATGTTATTTTTAGGGGTCTGGGAAACATTATTATTTTTTCAATTTATTGAGTTAGAATTTTGACTTTTTTTGGAGTGGTTAGTCCTATAAAATTTGTAAACAAAACCACATCCTAAAATTTCTTATAAAGTTTTTTTTTTTTTTTTTAAGTAGTGTATTTTAAAATCCTTATAACTTGAAATATTATTTGTCGAATTTCAAAATTTTTTCGTCTAAGAAAAAAAAAACATAGGTTTCAATTTTGTTTCAGCATTCATTCTTAAATATTAATATTAAAAAAAGTAACTTATTTTTATAAAATCGTATTTTCAGAAGTAATTTTTTTTTCAAACTTGTCAAAACAGAATTAATGTAAATAATCGAAAAAGACATGTTCAAGTTTAAACCATTTAGATATATCGATTCATAACTTATAGCAATTTAAAGATGAAAAATGGTGAAAAATCCCATCATTCCGAAAAACGCAATTTAAAGTTCTAATTAAAGATATCTCCTAATAGAATGTTTAAATGCCTCTTGAAAGCTCGCAGGTGAGTAAGTAACTCCTTCCTGTAGCTTAACACGTTCACGCCGGCGCGGTGGGTCACACTTGACTGTCTCAGAGTTGTCAAGTCTCCGGCTTGTTGCACACCATTGTTATTTTAGAGAAAATGTTGTTCCTTTAAATCGCCCAATTGCTCTATATAAATAAAACAACATTTTCTGTATTAAAATACTGGTATCCAAAAAGTCGGGGACTTGCCAGCTCTGAAACAGTCGAGTGTGACCCACCGCGCCGGCGTGAACGTGTTAATCTTCTGATTCAGTTTAACTTTTTCCATTTCCACTTTCTTTATGTAATGTTTAAACGTCTCAGTTGATGTAAACAATGCTTTTTCTTACATGCCGATTTCGAGTTTTTTATAATTTTAGCCCTCACAACTTGAAATTTTTTATCGGCCTTGCCCGGCCTGTTTGAAAGTTTGCCTTCATTTCGATGGCCTGGCCCATTTGAAAGTTTGCCATCATTTTTATGGTCCGAGCTCCAACCTATTTACATTGACGACATTCGGGCCGGACGGGCCGTGCCTAGATATTACGGTTCCGTAAATCAGTAAAATTTGTCCCGGCACAAAAATTTCTGCAATATATATATATATATATATATATTAAAGCCGCCATTAGTATAAAATGAAATTTTAAAATTTATACTTTTTAAAGACTAGTAGATTTCTAGGCAATAAAATTAAAATACAGTAAACCTTGTGAAAGAGAACCTGCCTATGACGGAATCTTGTCTTAAACGGTAAAATGTGTTGATCCATAAAAAATAAATATAATAATACGTGAGAAGAATTTTTGTATAACGCATATTTTTTCTTTCTTATGTTATTCCTCCTTAGAAAATTTTACTGTATAGCATTTTTCAAAATCTTCAATACATGGAATTTGGATTAACGATATTAATGACAACTGAAACGTTTACATGCAAAGGGAGATTCATAAAAAAAAAAATATATCAGGGTCTATGGCGCTTCTTTAAAAATTATAGAAGATCATAAAAATAAAAAAAAAGCTAAAATAAATATTTTTGGCCAGAACTCCTCGTACGAAACAATTTTAAACCATAACGATTTAAAAAGACATGTTTGGTAGCAATTCAGTCGGGTCGGGCCGGGCTCGGTCCATGATTTTAACTTGTTTCCGTGCCGGGTCGGACACATTTTCAGCTTTTATACTGGTCTGGGCTTGGCTTGGGCCTAACTTTTTCTTTTATGCCGGGCCGGACTGAACTTTTCTATGGGTCGCGCAGAGCCCGGGCCTGGAAGTTTCGCACAGCATATTTCGAAAGCACGTTTAACGTGAATACATGGAATACGGATTAACGATATTAATGATAACTGAACATTTTACATACAAGTAGAGGTTCATTAAAAATATATATATCAGAGCCTAGGGCGCTTCTTTAAAAATAAAAATTATAAACATGAAAAAAAGTTATTTTTTTCTGAACTCCTCGTCGCAACATTTTTTTAACAATGTAGACAAAAAAGGCATGCTTTGTAGACATCCAGTCGGGCCGGGCAGGTCTTGGACCGAGATTTTAACATTTGTCCGAGCCGGGTCGGTCACGGGCCGACATTTTAGCTTTTATACTGGGCTGAGCTTGGGCCTAACTTTTTCTTTTATGCCGGGCCGGGCTAAACTTTTCTATGGGTCGCGCAAAGCCCGGGCCTGGAAGTTTCGCGCAGCATATTTTGAAATCACGTTTAACGTGAATACTTGGAATTTGGATTAACGATATTAATGACAACTGAAACTTTTACATACAAATAGAGATTCATTAAAAAATATATGTATTTTCAGCCTAGGACGCTGTTTTAAAAATGAAGATTATAAACATGAAAAAAAAAAAGGGTTTTTTTTTTCTGAACTCCTCGTCGAAACATTTTTTAACCATATCGACAAAAAAGGCATGCTTTGTAGACATTCAGTCCGGCCGGTCCGGGCTTGGACCGATATTTTAACTTTTTTCCGTGCCGGGCCAGTCATGGGCCGAAATTTTAGCTTCTATACTGGGCCGGGCCTGGACCGAGATTTTAACTTTTTTCCGTGCCGGGCCGGTCACGGGCCGAAATTTTAACTTTTATACAGGGCCGGGCTCTTAACCTTTAACTTTTATACCTGGGCGGGCTGAACTTTTCTTTGGGTCGGGCCGGACCCGGGTCTAGAAGTTTCGCACAAAATGTTTTGAAAGCAGGTTTAACGTGAAATCTAAACGCTGCTATTTTATGTACAAAGAAAAAGGCACTGTTTTAAATCGACATTTAATAATGTGTAATTTGTGGATGATCCATATCTTGCATTCAAAATGCATCAATATAGCGTCGCTCAGAAATGCGCCTAAGCGTAGCTTCCAACTCTTCCGCTTTTTCGTACCACAAAAATTTAATAGATATTTTTGTGCTATTTATTCAGCAGTTTACGTCGATTTAAAGCCGTAAAATTTACTATAAATCTTTTGTGGTACAAAAAAGCGTAAGATGTTGGCAACTATGGCTTAAGTTGTGTAAGTCACGAATTTTGGACTTTAATATTTCTGTGCGTTTTTCAGATATCAAGATGTAATTTTTTGTGTTTAATTCAGAAATTTATAAGGAAAGTTTTCTAATTAATTTTTCTAAAGTTTAATTAATTAAGTTTTCTAATTAATAATAAAATTTTACCGTACTGGGGTTGTATAAAAATTTAGATTTTGTATTTTCTCAAATCGACCCCCATGGAGTCTCAGCTTATGTTATCAAATTTTGCACCTTTTAACTTTTTTTTTTTTTTTTTTTTTTTTTTACCTACAATAGAAGAAAGTATTGTAATCGAAATTTTTTTCGACTTCCGGTTTTCGATGGATTTACATGTTTCAGGGGTCAGAGATCCAAAAAAACATGTTTATACAAAATGCCTATCTGTCTGTCCGTGTGTTCGTCTGTCACAATTGTATCATCGAAAAATGTATGAAGTTATGCACAGAATTGAACTAAACTTTTTATATATGTTTTTGACTATGGCAAGCAGGTTCTCCCTGAATTTGAAAACATTCTGCTGGAAGGGGACGCTGTAATCGCGACTTTTGTGCCATTTTCGTTATCACACCATCGAAAAGTGTATAAAGTTATGCATAGTATAGAACCAAATTTTTTGCGTATGTTTTTGGCTATGGCCAGCAGGTCCTCCTTCAATTTGGAAATATTCTGCCGGAGGGACACTGTAATAGCGATGTCTGTGCCTGTTTCTTTATTGTACCATCGAAAAGTGTGTGAAGTTATGCATAGAATTGAACCAAATTTTTTGAGCATATTTTTTGCTGTGGCAAGCAGGTCCTCCTTCAATTATTCAATCTGTCAGAAGGGGGCGCTGTAATAGCGATTTTTGTCCCATTTTCATTATTGTACCATCGAAAAGTGTATAAAGTTATGCATAGAATTGAACCATAGAATTGAACCATGCATAGAATTGAACGTTTTTGGCTATGGCCAGCAGGTCCTCCCTGAGTATGAAAAAATTCTGCCGGAAGTTAGCGCTGCTACAGCGATGTCTGTGCCATTTACATTATTGTACCATCAAAGAGTGTGTGAAGTTATGTACAGAATTGAACCAAATTTTTTGTGTATATTTTTGCTATGGGCAGCAGGTACTCTCAAAATTTGGAAATATTCCGCCGGAAAGGGGCGCTGTGATAGCGATTTTTGTATAATTTTCATGATTTTTCATAGTTCAATTGTCCAGCGGCAGCTCCTACAGCGACGGGAATTAGCGTCCTGCTAAGCAATTGAGTTATGAATAAAGAGGTGGAGACAAATAGTGTACTGTCTACCAGTTGCGAGTGAAGTAGCTGAGGAGGTTGTCGCAAGATGGCTGATGCTTTTTTTAATCGAATATACAGTTTGTAATTCCCTTCGGACCAAACGTCCCACCAGTAAAATTGTATAGAAAATTTCTTCTTATTTAAGAGCCATATTCATGGAAATATTTTTGCACAAATGTGGTAAAAATGTCAATTGTTTTCACCGGTGTCAGTTTGGTTGGTAAAAGAGACAGTTTGTTACACTGGTTGTCACAATATGGCGAAAACGCAGGGCCTAACTACCGCCAAAATAAACTTCCACCAATAAAAATTAAAATCTGTTTTTGCGATTATTTATGACTGAAATTTTTCAATTATAAGGCACTTAAATTAAATTAAATAAGGAGGGAATTTCTATATAAATTTAATGGTGAGAATTTCCAGCGGTCTTAATTAGCCGCTGCCAAAGCGGTTACAGTTGAAGCTTCACTATTTTAAGGATACGTCAGTTCCTCTTTATTAATAGTTCCATGTGTTAAGCCGGCTATTCGCGAACCGCTGAAGTACGACAGAATAATGAAAAACTATCGATTTTAGTAAATATAATGAACGAGATTAACTCGTTTTTACTCCGATTAACTGACTGAAGCACACATTTAAGATGAAAATCAAAGTTGGTATAGTATTGAACGAATAATATTGAAGTATTAACATATGTAACTACTTTTCGAAATATTAAGATGTATGAGATAGGAGAAAGTTTTGGGGTTGGCACATCCGACTAGTTTTAAGAAACTTTGTAATTGGAAGTATGGGTCTAGGGGCAATATTTAAGGAAATAGGTTATTGTTTCGATGTTTATGAATCACACTGTATATATATCATTTATTTATTTTTTTTATTGTTTTACAGTATTAAATAAACGAAGTATGTTTATCTCGCGTCTAAAAGATATTTTTAGAGACTTTTCATATCACTGACAAAATAAGGATTAAAAATTGACAAAATTGTGAAATGTTACAGAATTGTAAAGGAAAAAACATATCATGAAGGAAAAGTTTTTTCATATATCAATAATATTCTAATATTTTGGCATTTTGTATTCTCTTGGGAAATTTCGCTTCATATGAAGAGCATCATATGAAAAATTCTCTTTATCCGCAGCTCTTCAAGCTCTTTTTTTAATGCAAAAAGATAGAAATAGGTATAATTTTTAAACATGTATAATTTAAATAAGAATATTTGTAGATAGTTATAAAAAAGGTTATGTATGTTTCATCATAAAAACATGGGTTATTGTCGTTCAATAGTTCTTCTTATTCAATAAAATAAAATGAATGCTACTAGTTTTTTTTTTTTTTTTTTTTTTTTTTTTTTTTTTTTTTTATATATATGTACTCTGATTTTTATTTGAAGAAGAATACGTTTCATGTCATTGACAAAATAATGATTAAAATTTGTCAAAAAATGTAAAATGTAACATAAATGTAAAAGTAAAAAAAAGATCTTGAAAAAAAAAATGTTTTCTGATATATCAATAAAATACTTATATTTTTGCGTTTCGTATTCTCGAGGGAAATTTCGCTTCTTAAGAAGAGCATCATATCAAAAACTCTTTTTATCCGTAGCTTTTCAAGCTGCTTTTGATATAAAGGTTTCGAAGTAGGTATAATTTGTAAATATGTATAGCTTAAATCAGAGTATTTATCTTTATTTATAAAAATATTATCCATGATTCATAAAAAAAACGGGTCTGGTTGTTTTTTCTAATTATTTTAAAACAAGAAAGAGAAATCCAGACTCACGCATAAAGTATGAAACACTATCCAACATTGTCTAAATATTGTTTTGAAATTTTATGATTTCGTACTGCGAAAGTAAATATCTAAATAAATAATTAAGAAAACACATAATACATTTGAAAACTATCAAGATTAAAAGTTTTTTTGCGCACCTGCATATGTTCTATAGATTTCTACAGACACCCAACAGTATACAAAATTTAATTCACCTGAAAAGCGCAAAATACAATGGAAAAGGCATTTGCGGCAGTTACTATCTATAATCGGTTATGCATCCATTTTTTTTTTTTTTTTTTTTTTTTGTTATGCAACCCTCTATATAAAACATTGTATATTACACACGCAAAACATAGCGTATTAAAATTTAGTTCAAATGAATTCTTTTTTAAGAGTCGAAATCATTCAGAAATTCCCTGCTGTAGTCATTAACATTTTCGAAATATGGGAAAAGGGTCTTCCCTGCAAAATTAAAAATGTCAGTAGGGTTGATTTCATTCGATAAAGAATGCTCTTTTGAATGCTGGACTAATTAATGTAAATAAGGACATCCTGCCTAAATATGATGACCCCTAAATGCGACAATTTTCTTGTACTTAAATTCATACGTTAAAAATCGTATTTAAATGCTACATAGTGAGACATTCGCACTTCAAGAACAAAACACGAAATATTTTTCGGCATTTAAAACATTTTCTGTAAACCGTATTATAATGCACATCGTTCACTTTAAAGCGTCCCCATATTCCCTAAATGCGGCGGAAATCCCGAAAATGGTTTACGGTTTTTCTTTTTTAACATCGAAGATCAAATATCATTACGGACATCAACGGCTACAATATGTGTTTAATTTACCTGAAGTCAAAGCTTTGGAAAGGGCAACAAGTTTTCAAATTTGAGTTCTAAAGTATTCTACGCATTTACGTAACTTATTTTCTTCAGTGACCTATTAGAGACAAACTGAATCTTCTAAATGCGGAGAGACATTTAGTCGATTAACTAAGTTAAGTTTATGTGATATTTTCATAAATTTTATAAAAATTATGTTTAAAGAAGAAACTGTATTTAAATAAGCTGTTTTAAGTCAATAAATTAAGAATTTCAACGTGATCTTCGAATAGTGTTTTCTTTCACCGGGTACTTAAATATGTTTTTCAAATGATCAAAATAGATAAATACATGTCTTTAAATTTTTAATAAAAACACGACATATTTCAATTCAGTCGGTGCACTAAAATAAATGATAACGTTCCACGACATTCCAGGAAAGTTTTCGCTTTTCATACGTTTTATAATAGGAAATTGTAATTTTTTTCTAAAACTATCCTAGCAGAACTTCTGGTATTAAGTAAGCCGAAGAATACTACTCGGGTGAACCGGTGACATTATCTCGCTAGCACGCGGATTCGCCACTCCTTTTCCCTTTCATTTCACAGACAAGGTTACAGATTTTTCAGTACAATGTGCCAGAATTATTTAATAAATTTTAAGTTAGTTTAATAAACATTTCTAGCCTTTTTTAAACAAACAAATGTAGCGCAATGCAAATCAACTCATAGCGACCACTATTCGCGAAAGAAAAACGAGAGATCACAGACTATAGTTGCGATTTTTTACCCAGTACCAGCATACGTTTAATGACGCAGGTGAAATTTACTCGCATACCTATATGAACAATGACTTTAGTGTAAACTGGTGGAAAAAGAAAATTTTATTTGCTAGTAAAATCAGTGCAAAATTATTTCATCGTAAACAATTTCGAAAACTGTTAAACATGTTTAATTTAACCCCTTAAAGGGGGCATTAAATTACGGTTTAAAAATTCAAGTTGCTTATTAACATTCACCTTATTTAATGACAGGTAAAATGATACCATAATAAAGCCAATTGCACCATTTTATAAAATGGTGGAAATCAAACAATCTGAATAAAAAACACAGCCCGTGAATATCACGTGATCGAGAATTAAGGGTTAAGAAAACGGATATGCATTTGTAAACCAGTGTTGGCGAACCCGTGTGTCAGTGGGCCAACCGCCATGACTGTTTCTGAAGAGCGACATATTTAGTGACAGAAATTATGGAATTAGTTTCTCAAAGAAGAAAAAACAGAATATTTAACAAAATGCTTTAATAATTATAAAAAAAGCTTAAAAAGAACAAACAATTTTGCAATATACATGGAATGTTACCATTTATTTTACTGTGTAATGGTTAAAATGATTAACTGCCTTCAAATGTGTTTACGATGTGATATTTGTAGTCTGCTTATGTAAAATAACATCGCCACCAGTTTCCACTAAAGCAACGTTGAAATATACAATTAGCCTGCACTGCTAGTCGCATGTTTTCTAGGTTCGGGTGTGTGCCTTGAATAAAAGGTGTGCCTAACGTGTGTGTTCATACATTGCTAGCCGTTCATCGGAAATAATTGACAACCTAACTGCCCGTTATTTCCAAGAAACATTCTCCGATTGTTTTGCGATGCTGAAGCTAATCCACCTCGTGCTACTCAAAGCAGTTTGTAAAAAAATATTTCAACAACAATTCAAAATCCAAGCGAGAAGCTGTAGAGTCAAACTTTTCTACGTGCTTAAACACAGTACCATAATACGAAAAAACAAAATCAGACAATGAAAATTAAAAAGCAAAAACAAGTACAAAAATTGAAAAAGAAAGAATAATTAAAAATTAAAATAGCAGAAATAGCTTTTGAAAATCCAATTCGTCAAAAACCTGAAGTCAGTAAAATAATCTGGAAGTAAAGTTGCAACAGCCTAAACCTTAAACTTGTATAGATCCATACCATTCAGAAATTAAAAAAAAAAAAAAAGCATACGCGGAAGATGAAATGCAAAAATGAGTTAAAAGCAAAAATTAAAAGGAAAAGATTTGGTAAATTTGTTGTATCTGTCATTCATTATTTACTTCTTGTTTAATCCATGGTCAAAGTAAAAAGTGTTTAAAATACGGATGTTGAAGTATGCATTATTTAAAAATATTCAAGATTATGTATTTAAAAGTCATTTTTTTATAATTTTAAGTAATTATTAAATAAATTTATTAGTTTATTCAATTGTTCAATAATAAAATAATAAGCTATTCAACTTTCAGGGCTCCCAAATGGTCCACCAACCGAATACAAATAAATTTTAACAGAAAATTTTATGGTAGGTTAGAGATAGAATTAACTTTCAAAGGTGGTTGCGGGACAGTTTGTAAGAAAAATCTAAAAAGAAAATTTTCGAAAATAATATTGGTATTCATTTGGCGGACCATTTGGGAGCCCTGAACTTTCGATTTTAGGTATTTCAACTCTTTAATAAGTAATTAAATATGTATAGCAATTAAATAAATGTTTTAAGATGAACTGGCATGTATAAAACGCATTGTCACAGGGTTACCAGTTTAGCCTCCACTTTTAGTCAGAAAATTTGGAATACGAACGTGAATACGAAAAGTATGTTCAAATTTATTTAATGACAGTCTTTCTTGATTATTTAAAGTTAAACTTTTTCTTCAAGAATTTCCGGTCTGAAGTCGGGTTTTCGGGATTAAAGTGGAGGCCAAACTGGCAAGCCTGCGTTGTCACATTTAGGACTTTTGACATTGAATTTATGTTTAAACTACTGTGAATGCGACAAAAATGACCAAAATACGATAATTGTATATTGTAGGATTATATGTATAAAAAAGATGCAATTTTTACAAAACCAGTTAGTTTTGTACTAAATGCACAGTATTCAATAATTTTCTGCTCTATAAAATACATATTTATTTAACGAAATGCCAAATATACCTAAATGCAAGAAAATTATGTGGAATCGTATCGCATTTAGGCACAATGACCTTACATTACCACTTTCGACATGAACATACAAATGCAGAATAGGATGGTATTTTTCCTGAATGGTGAATAATCTTCAATATGCCCGAAACAGTTTCTAATATATACAGGGTGTCCACTTTAAACGGTGTTCAATGGCTAGTTCCTAAACCGTTAGTTATAGACATATACTTATAATTAAAAAAAAATGTTTTAACCCGTTTCAGGGGCGGTGGTATGTTATGAGACCACGTAATTCTAATTCCCAAACGCTAAGGAGGCACCAGAATTGTGGTAAAATATTTTCCATTTAATAAGTATGTGAAATATAGCCTTTTTTCTTATTTACAAATAATTATTTTGGCAAATTCCGGTATCAATAATTTATTTCAACACTTTAGCATTCAAAATGTTTTGCCCCTGAAAGTGTTAAATGACATAAAAAGTTATTTTAAAGTCTTTTTGATCAATAAAAGCTTTTCTTAAAAAGTTACGAAATTTAATTTTTTATACGGTTCCCCTGTCCTATAAGTGATATTTAATAAAAATTTCCTATTACACTAAAAAGTAAATCTTATTTATCAAACCCTCAAATTTACCAAGTTATGAAAATTTGAATTGCATGACTTCTACCAATTTTCTTCATCTGAACACAGACAAGTTGGACCCTGCTTCGAGGGATCGTACACAAAGTGCTGAAAGTATTAGAAGAATATATTTCGCGTGTATCCGCACAATAACTGAAAGTAGTCACATCGTATAAGTATTACGATAGTGTTAAGTTTCATTAAGTTTCAGATTGGTTAAAATAATTGTATTTTAACACATGTTTTATTTTGTAATTCAATGAGACTGTTTCTTTTCAACATTTCATTTAACCCTTTGAGGGGCAAGACACTTCTATTAGCAAAATACTGAAATGAATGGTTGACATCGGAATTTAAAAACAAATTTATTTGAAATTAAGTAAAAGGTTTTCATCACGTAATTAATAAAACGAAAAATTTCAAACCAAAATTCTGTTGTCAATGTTCCATTTAGGGATTAAAATTAGGTGGTCCTAAAATGAAACAGAGCTCTTGAAGGTTTTAACAGAAATTATGTTTTTTTTTCACTTATATTTTTAGTACAAGTTGCATACATTGCTTTAATATGAAAATAGATTTAAAATTTATTTTGTAATGTTAATTTTACTCTCAGCTATTATATATATATATATATTTTTTTTTTTTTTTTTTTACATCTGACGATTATTTATATTTCTACTAAATTTGTGAATGAGTCCTGTTTCGAAGCAAAAAAAAAAAAAAAAAAAAAAGCTTCATCTTTTACCTGGGAGGACTCGCGCCGGGCCTGATAGACCCAGATTGCGTATGGTTTTTACAATTGCCACCACTATATTTTTAAGTATTCTTCAACTTATTTTATCGCAGAATTTGTAACAGTTGTCTCTGACTAAGGAAGGTGACGATTATTATTTGCATTTATTGCTGACAAAGTGAAAACCATTCATATCCTGGGTATGCGCGCGTTCTCCCGAGTTAAACAGCAATTATTCGATCAGTTTAAATCGTAGAAGAATGAGACATTTTTTGTCTGACTTCTTAGTGTAATAGGATGTTTTTTTCTAACTATAATTTATAGGACAGGGGGCCGCATAAAAATGTAAATTTCATAATTTTTTAGGAAATGTTTTTATTGACCAAAATCACGTTTTAAATACTTTTTGACATCATTTAAAACATCTTTGTAATTGGAACTATATGTCTACGACTAACGGTTTAAGAATTAAACACTGGACACCGTTGAGAGTTGACATCCTGTATATAGTCCTCACGAATAAGTCAGAGTCTTGTCCTGTATAATTTGAACAGCAATTGTAGTCTTATTTTATTGCATGAAAATATCATGTTTATGAAAATTTGTGCCATTAAGTCTTGTGGATTTTTTGCTAAGGAAGTGTACTATTGAGATACATCATATTTCCTTCTCCGAGATGAAAACTCATGAAATGAAGTAAAAAGTGTATGAAAAAAATCTCTAAACATTCGACTGTTTCTTTCCAAATTAAACACAAATTTTCACAAATGTAATACACAATTTAACCCTTAAGTGTATAGTGATGCATATCGGCATTGCTTTGTACTTAGCTCTTAGCAACCATTATATTTATATAGAAATATTAATCCTGCAAAATGTACAAAAATATGCTACTAAACAAAGTTAGAAATCTATCTTAAAATTTCTATTGTCTAATCTTTAATACAAGAATTAAAAACACAATTCTAAAAGAATAATTCATGCGTTTAAGGGTAAAATATTTACTAATTTGCAATATTTTAGTTTTTACTTGTATTGCAGATGTGCAACATAAGAAAAGGTTCACGTCTTATACGCAAAACGTACCTCTGATTTTTTTCATTATTTTTCCTGTGTAATAAACATTTCTTGGAATCATATATATTTTTTTTCGAAACAAAATAAAAAATCCTGTATTTAAGGGTTAAATTAGTCTCGAAGCTGTATTCTTCATAAATTGTGTTGGACAATATTGTCGGTACCATGTCAAACTATCCAATGTAAAAACAGCGGTCTACTTTTTTTTAATTGAGAATTCTTGATCGGCACCACTTTTTTTAAGTAGTAAAATTCGCCTTATTTAACCTTATTTAATGATATATTATTTAAGGCGAAAAAAAGATGAATTTACCATTTCAGAAAAGTGGTGCCAATCAAGAAATCTGAATTTAAAAAAAGTAGCCCACTTTTTTCACGTTGGATAGTTTGACATGGTACCGACGATATGTGCGAAAACGTTTCTGATACGAATACATATTTAAATTATGTCAATTTTAGTGAATGCGACATTAATGTCCTTTTCTTAATTTTAGTATAGTTCTCGTAAAAACGTAAATTACGCTTTTATGTAATAGTGTGATATAATACTTTTTTTTAAGAAGGAAAAATCTAAGAAATTTTAATTTTGGTGAATAATTTGCTATTGAATATGCGGTGAAAAATTGCAAGATACGAATGAAAAAATAAATGCAGAAAAATAGTCTACATTGCTTTATATTAAAATACATGTTTCTTAGTAAAGTTAGGTGGAAGAAAAGCTATTTTATATTATATAAATATGCTATTAAAGCAATAAGTGGAATATTTACTATGCGTGTTTTATAATTATATTTTAACCTGTCACTGTTTTGATGAGTTTAAAATTTCATAAAATTTTCATGTCACAGTTTATGGCATAAAAATGTCATTTAAATATATTAAGCAATAATAATTATTAAGAAAATTAAACAGTAGTAATCACATTTAAATAATAACATATTTGACATTTAAAAAATATATATATTATTCTGAATAATGTTTATTGAATGGATAATGTTTATTAAACTTATTCAATATAAAATCTAAATTCAAGTACCATTATAATTATTTTTTTTTTTCATTTAACACAGAATTTAACAATTTTCGAAGCAAGTACGGTTTTATTCATTCATGTTTAGGGTTAGATACAAGGGTTGCAAATTTGGCATTTTTTAAAAATTGAAAACTGTTTACTTCCTACCTGAAATTCTAAGAGTTTTTAATTTGAATAATGACAAAATGTCTGTCATTAAATAAATAAAAGAATATTATAGGTAATTTCTGGTATGAATGCGAATTTTAGGAATTTTAAAAAGGCCAAACGGGCAGTGTTGCCACATCTAACTTTTTTTTCAGAGATTCGAATACCCAGCACCAAGTTTAACCCTTTCAGGGGCAAGGTACTTCTATTCGTAAAATGCTGAAATGAGTGTGTGACACCAGAATTTACAAACAAATTTATTTCAAAATAAGTAAAAGCTTTTTCTCTCCTATTTAATAAAAGGAAAATTTTCTTTCCACTATTGCCACTATATGCCAATGTGGCATTTAGGAATTTAAATTGGGTGGTTCAAATATGAACCACCACCCTTGAAGTGGTTAACCAATTCGCTGTCAACCACGAGTATACTCGTGACTTTAATACTTGTTTCTTTAATTTATTAATTACTTCGTTACCACAATTTTAGAAATTAAAAAAATGCCTTATTTATTGGCAGAAATTTCGCTTTATTAGTAAAGCGAAATATACCTTTCTGACTTTCTGGTGGCAAACGACTTTCAACAAGAAATTTGAAAATTCTTACTTTATAATTTTGGCAGTGAACGTGTTCAATAGTTATATTAGCTTTATATAAATAACTAATTTTGCTGTATATAATAATAGGCATTCCGTCAATAAAATAATTGAAAATTGCTATTAAAAATTTCTGCTGATAATTCGGAATTTCGTAATAAAAATCCGCCAGATTTGGCAACACTGGAAACTGTCAACCCAGTTAAATACTAGAATTTTAAAAGAGTATTTCTCCAGCTTATTTAATTGCAGACGTTTTTCGTTATAAAAGGCATATATTTGTATTTAAATAAGTGGTTGCACGGAACTGAATTTATTTATTAAAAGTTAAATTTTAATTGATTCATATTCAGAGCTGCCAAGTCTCCGGCTTTTTGGATACCAGCATATTAATACAGAAAAGTTTGTTTTATTTAATTGGAAAATTTGTTCTATTTAAAGAGACCGGGAAAGCCCTATCTCCGCCATGTTAAATCCCACCAATTTTATGCACCTTTTTATAGAAATGGTGAAAGATAGAGGTCTAGATTTTTTAAAGTAGTTAGAATAACATGATTTACGTATTTTAATAGACCATTTTCTTTCTAAGTGAAACTTAAAATTAATTATTAATTATTTATTGAAAGTCACTTTTAAATTAGCATTTTTGGTAAGATTTCACTGCCTAAAATAAATAATTCTCAATAAATCATTAAATTCCTGTGTTAAAGTATACGAAATAACATAATATAAGTACTAAAAAAAACCTTAAGTTTAAGTTAAGAGTTCTTAAGTTTAATAGATATCGAAAAAAAGGGGTATAAACATGAAAAATCCAAATTTGTGAAAAAGTCAATTAAAGATTTAAATGGCCATTAAGCTGTGAAGTACTCTTAGAAAGAATGAATAATTTCAACACTTATTCTTTTTATGTATAAACATGTGTAACACATCGTTGGAAAGATAAACGTTAAAACTATTTAATGATATAAAGAAGTAAAAATCGATTTTTTGGTTGAAATTTGTTTTCCCGGTTCCCTTAAAAGAACAACATTTTCCCTAAGACATAGCTGCCAACTCTTCCGCTTTTTCAGACCACAAAAATTTAATAGAAACTTTTGCCTTATTTAATCGGCAGATTACGACGATTTAAAATGGTAAAATTTACTATAAAATTTTTGTGGTCTGAAAAAGCGTAAGATGTTGGCAGCTATGCCCTAAGATAATAGTGGCGTGCAAAAAGCCGGAGACTTGGCATCTCCTACCGCCCTCTGAATACTGGGCGCTGACACAAAAATGGCGGTTTCCGAAGGCGGAATTTTTTAAACGTATGTACGGTGTCTTAAATTTTAACACCAGCATTTTATAAAATATTTTTTTGACTTGTTTAATCTCAGAAAAATAAAGCGGAAAAAACTTTTAAAAAATAATGGCATAAACGAATATTTAAGGGGCGTGCACATGCTAAAAATATCCGCCTTCGACAGCCGCCATTTTTGTGTCAGCGCTCAGGCCTAGTATTCAGTGGGCGATGCAACTCCGCATATTTGCATCACTGTGCCATGTGGGCTGAAATAAATGTGTTTTGAATAAATTAAATATCCAAATTTTATTCAAAAATTCTGATACAATATTGAATTGAAATTAAGTGACAGAAATAATATACCCCCCCCCCCCCACCTCTTATTAAAATTAAAATATTGAGTCTTACGAATTTAAATCTTTTATTGAAGTCTCATAATTTTTTATTGCCAATTTAATAAGGTTATTTCATAGATTTTAACCTTTTAATATACTGAATTTTTAATTAAGCTGAAAAAAACATAAGTTTTTTTTCAAAGTTGTTTGAAAAAACGAAAATTGCTGAAAGGCGAGAATTTAAGACAGTTCTTAAAGAGAATGTTTGATTTATAATTTTATTATACTTTTATGAAAAAAATGTTTATTTGAAGCAAATACCTTTCAGCGAAAAACTTGTTAGAGTTCCGATAAAAAAGAAGGAGAAATTAATACTCTAGTCCAGTCTAAGCACTCAATCACTTTTATATATCATCTTCGAAGATGAAGAATATTAAGGAATTTTCTTAAAGATTTCTTTTTCATTAATATTCTTACATGCATACTACCAAATATTCATTGTTAATAATTCATGCATTAAAAAACCAACCACATTATTAAAAAAAAATTAAATAAAGTGCAGTCCCATTATATAGATATTGATAGTGACGATAATATTACTTTGTTATAATAAAATATCGTTATAAATTTTGACTTTTCTTGTTTTTGAAGAATAATTTGAATGTATAGAGTTTTAACTTAAAATAAGTGCCAGTTTTTTGTTACTTGGCTTTTTATAATGATTGATCACTCTTGCTTGGTAGCTTTCTTATATGTTTGATTATACGTTTTTAAACGTAGATTTTGGCGGGGACTTACTTGTAATTTTTCTTTTATTTATTTGCTTGTTGTTACTCTTTGGATTTCGATTGTACTTCACAGCAATTAATTTCGGCTATATAGTAAATTTGCTTTAAAAACTATAGGAAAAATCATAATTTGAAAGATAATAAAATCTAATCTAGAACATTTATTCTACTAAATGTATAATTAATTGAAAGTGAAACATTTATAGTAGAATTCACAAATTCAATATGAAAACTTATTTGATATTAGACACTACATTCATTCAAAATAAACATGTCACTGAAAAACCAGAAATGCTTTACATATGATGAATTTTTCATTTTACTTTATAATCTAAACGGAGAGAATGTCAGATGGAGTCATCCGTCAGTGTCAGCTGAATTTTACGATCAAAGGTTTAAAAGCACTGGAAATTTAAGTGCTTTTAGAGATAAAGGTTAAATAATCAGTTTTATTTACTCCTTAAAAGTACTTTTTGAATTTACATTTAAATTTGTCCGACATATTTAATTTTTTTAAAACCGTGATTATATGTTTTAAAGATTCTTCAAATATACAGCGTATACAAAAAACTGTTTACACAATTTATTCGCTAATAACAGGGATGTTCTTCTTTACCTTGCAGTTTTATTGAATTGAAATAATGGCTGTAATTAGAATAAGCTTTGAGCCATGAAATTTATTCTAAAACCTTAACTGAAGTTCGAAAACGTAACTGAAGTGTAAAGAAAGTTTAGGAGAGAGCTTGAAGACAAATTCCCCTACGCGCCTCAAAATCGCCAGAATTAGAGATAAGTTTCAGGCACATGGAACTGCTCAAAACGTTTACAAGAAAATTTCGGGAAGACCATGGTTATCAGCAAATCCCGCAAATGAACAGAGGCGGGTATATCTTAGGTTGTCTCCTTATAATTCTCATGAAAAACCGAAAAAAAAAATGTTTAACAACATTTCACGAGTCGAAAATAATAATATTGTATTCAAGATGTGATGTGGATACGCTGACGAACATCTACCCGATGATATTACAGCTGTCGTGAAATAATAAAATCTTTCACATTTAACTAAAGACCATTTAATTCACGACCACACAAAAACGCTGCATTAAACATTAAAAGGGAAAAAAAAAGAAAAAAAAATGAAAGAACAACCTAAAAAGTTTTAGTTTTTAATTCGGGAATGGCATGATTTCAGTTCAGTTCATATTACAGACGAAACAATAGTGACGATATACAGGATATAAAATTTGATTGATTTAGACGATTTTGAATAAAAAGAATAGCCTAGCATTCTTCATAAGAGGATACTGTACGCAAGCAAAAACACCCACTTGCTAATATTAATCCATTGGGACAATTCTTTTAAAATATCTCTTTTGCATTTCAGTATTTTCAATCGATATTTTTATATTCGATAGCTGAGGTCAATTTCTACAATCGCCGTTTTTTTTTTTTTTTTTTTTTTTTTTTTTTTTTTTTTTTTTTTCTTTTTTGCAGAGTTTTTTGATGAGGATACTTTCAAATTCGTAACCGGTTTCGAAAGTGAAAGCATAAAACATACCCGCAAACAAAATTGAAAAATTAAAAAAAAGTGCATTGTAGAGATCAACCTCAGCTATCCAATGAAAAAGAAAAAACGTTTCAAAATACTGAAATGCAAACGAGATATTTTAAAAGAACTGTCCCACAGGATTAACATTATGGAGCGGGTGTTTTCGCAGAGTGAAGTCACTTGTCTCACTCGTAAAATCGAGCTAGTCTAAGCGAGTATTGCCATATCTGGAATGTAGATCTCTCGGAGTTTGATCAAATACGTGTGTCTAAGCAAATTCTGATTATACTCTCTGTATCGCTACACTCATACGGAGGCACTCCAGTCTGTTATGGAAGCAGTTAGCCAGGTAGGACATAGTGTTTTAACACTTTGAGGTCGAGTGTCGGCTGATAGCCGCCCAAGCTTTATATACACTATTCAATTTTTATATTCTATTCACATCACTATATTTTAAAAGTACATTTTTTAGTAAATTTCTCTTGTACATTTTGTCAAAGTGCAAGTAAAAATGTTTCTTAAGGGGGAGAAAAACGGACAGCCGGGACGCTTTTTACGCTTGTGCATGTTTTTAACGAAATTATCATATGTCAAAAACTATGTAAAATATTTTATACAAATACATTTACAAGTTGTGAAATATTCATAAAATAAAATAGTTAAACATTTTTAATAACAAAAATAGCTTGTTGAGTCATCAAAGTGATA
Organism: Maratus speciosus; assembly: GCA_963932465.1. Lineage (NCBI taxonomy): Eukaryota > Metazoa > Arthropoda > Arachnida > Araneae > Salticidae > Maratus > Maratus speciosus. The sequence continues at coordinate 411,844,694 of OZ010787.1, read as the reverse complement.
CTCTTAAGTGGTTAATAAAACTGCATCATAGTCATTACGCTATTGCCTGATTTCTGTCGTATTTCATTCTGATCGTATACAAAATCATGAAAAAAATATCGTACAAAAAATTATGGTTGTGTTTATGACGGCCAGTTATCAATACGAGGGATATAGGCCCTAGGGGGGATGCCCTTAGTGGGGATTTTTCTAAGGGAACCTAACCCGTATTTACGCTTAGAAATCCAAGGTTTGAAGAAAACCACGAAAACTCCGAACGATTAGGCCGACGGGCGCGATTGTGTTCGAACACAGCACCTCCCGCCTACCAGCTTCGAGAGCAGAACCTCTCGGCCACTGGTTGGGCCGTACAAAAAATGAAGGAAATTGCATTAGAGAAGAAGCAACCTTACCAATTGATGATTTTTTTGTACGAGATTTCCGGTATTCTTCTGAGAACATCTCAATACGAATGAAATTACCTAGAGATCAAATACATATAATTATATAATACATTTCATATTTACATAGAATATTTAATATTCGAAATGAATCGAGTGTACATAACAGTATAATAGTAGCCGGACTTATTAAGGTATACACACATACAAAAAAAAATTACTGCAACGAAAACAGGAATGTGACTAATTACTGCACTTGGAGACTATAAAAGATCATGAGTATTCCGCACGATTGTTGCAATTCTAAATATTCAGAAACACCCTCTATTTTTTTATTTTGGATTGCTGTAACTTATATATTTTTTATCATAGCATGTTTGAAACGCCAAATCTCATCATATTAAAAAAAAAGGAAGCGGGTACAACAATATTTATCAATAAAAAAATACAACTTAAATTTTAGAAATTTATAATTTAATATAACATTGAGAAATTCATAATGCATAAAAACCAAGAAAACTGTTCAAACTGCAGTTCATTATATAACCATAAAGGCATGTATTTCGTAAAATTTAGTCTCTGATAAAAATTCATTTCTTAATACTGGCACTCTAATTAAAAAGATATACAGTAACATAAAGCAAATTTTAGCATAATTCCAAAATAATAATTAATGCACACTCATTTTGACAAATGCGTTTCACAAGAAGATAAATCTAGCCTTATAATACAGAGTGCTTTTCTGTGTTTTTCTAGAAAACTTATGGTGCAACTTATGTAAGTTTTTACTTTCGACCATCTAATCATTGGAAAACATTTTAATGCATTTACGTAGTTTTTAATTAATTCCAAACCTTATCCCATCAGGAGAAAAATCTATTTTTTTTTCTCTTTTGCATCGCAACAAAAGGAGAGGCATTAAAGCGCAATGAATGCAAAAGCATCACCTCTTATTGATAAGTTTTTCCCCATTCGCAGCAACGTAATATTTTTTTTCTTTCATAATAAAAATCTAAATGATAAAAAAATCTTTTATGATACACCTTTTTTGAGTATTTATATAGATAAAACACTTTATATTTTTTTAATTAAGAACATAAGGTGTGTGTTTTTTGTGCATCAGAAAAACATTTTCTTGATTACTTTTTCCTGGAAAACAAGAGATTCTGGTAGTGTAAAATAAATTATAACAATAAGGAACTTTAATATGTGCGTTGCGGATTACATTATGGATGTTTTTTGTCCGGAAATTTGCTATTAAGTGCTCAGATGTTTTGATTTGCAGAGTAGCACACTTATATTAATCGTAATTGAATTCTTACTCAATCTATTCAACCTATAAAAAGTATATATGTTTACGGAGATTAATTAAAGTAATAAAACTTCTGAATACAAAAAGATTAAAGTTCTGTATACAATTTTATAAACATAAATTTGCCTAATTAATTATATATAAACTATATGCAGGTGATTTTGGTCGCAGATTAGAAAAAAATAAAAAAAACAGTGGCGCAACTGCAACAAAACATAGTGTAAGTAGTAAAAAGATTACCGGGAATAGATTAAAAAAAAATAGCTGAGATTTTCGTCACCAGACATGAAATTGGTACTGCAGGCTGATTTATGGCATTAAAGAAAGTATAGGTAATAAAAAAAGATTGCTTTAAAGTAACATAAAAATCTCAAATCTGTAATATGGTATATTTTGACGAGTAAAACTGAAGTCTAAAGGCACTCAATTAAAAATGGTAGTTTTCAACTTTATTATATAACGATTAATAGATTTTTATAGAAGTCTATTATACCATCTTGTACCTATATTTCTTTCGCAACGTAAAACATAATACCTTTTCTTTACACATATTTCTTTACGTGTTTAATAGGTAACTTTTAAAACACATATTTACCAGCTTATAATTTAGCCTCCTATAGTTTTGACCTATAAAGTAGGGGGAGCAGTATGAATGGACTATTTCAACAGCTATATAAAATTACACGTGCTGTTACTATAAGTCACTGAATATAAAGCGTAATTTTTTCAATTATACTCGTGTATAAGACGACCACAAAATGCCAGTGAAATAACACGTACACTTTTGCTCCAAAAATATTCAAGTAATTAATTCAAACCGTAATTTACGAACAAATTTATTTGAAAATAATGAAAAGCTTTTCTTCACGTATATTATGAGATCGAAATTGTACTAAAAAATTACTGGTGCCACTTGGCAGTTCGGGCATTAAATTAACCGTTTGCAGATTGCAAACGGCGCTATTGAAAGGGTTAAGATAGTCTATGATAGAAGTAACTAGATATTTTGAATTTTTTTTATGGTATCCTGTAATCTAGCAGTCTTCAATGATTCCTTGAGTGGCGCATAATATGCCTTGATGAAGAAACGGGCTCTCTCGGTCAACAACCGAGTACCGAACTTCAATTTGGATACAGCCCCAAAAATACGGTCGTTTTAAAATAATCAATTTCTCGGAAACGTATCGTACGAATTGTATAAAAATGTGTTTTTAGGCTAATTGAAGGGTGTAGAGCTCATTTATGCTGTCAGAATTGTGTACTGCTATTGAAAAAAAAAACGAAGTTATAGTTCGTTTTAATATGTAGATGGTCCCCTAATCAAATTTTATATGCATCATTTAAAAGTAGACTTTATTACCAATCGTGTGGTATTAGTAATTTTCTTCTACACTATTTTTTTGCAAAGTTAGTAAGGGGTGTTTACTTTTTTTTTCCGACGACTGTACGCTATCAAAATTCACTAAATGCAGTTTACAATTACTAAGAACTCACCGGAATAGACATTATCATGAAATACTCGTGGTGCTATTGTTGTTCAAATTATCACTGACACAGTTTATGTAGGAACACAGCCTTCAATATATTCTCTATAACAATCATTGATCGCTATCTCTTTCAAACTTTTGTCCAATTTATCCTGAGCAGACTATACTTGAAATGGCAGTGAATTTGAAACTTGGAAAAAAAATTTCTTATTTTCGAATTTATGGATTTTATTCGTTGATTACGGGCAGGGTAGGTGACTATTTTTTATACTTAATCACATCATGAGAAATGTTTATTTCGGGTAGATTTCTTTTAAAACTACCCTAGTATAAGTGTATGGCAGAGATTATCTTTCAAAAACTACTTCTAATAGAAAAATAGTGTAGTGGGAAATACACTATATGTCCATTAATGACCTGAAACTTTCAATTTTAGACATTTTTTCGAATATTTAAAGATATTCTTGTCGGATTCTTCTTGAACTTTAGTATTATAAAGAATATGTTTGACATCACATTTATCATCGTCGATTGGATAAAGAGAACAATTAGAGGTCCAACAAAAAATAAAAGAATAATAATAATATCTGAGATCACCCTATTAAATAAAATGCACGAAATGATCTGTAGCTAAAGCATACAAATATGTGGATATTGTACAATATGTGCATTCATTTATGCAAGAATAGCACATATGTTCATGAAGATATATCGATTATTTTAAAAAGTTCAATAAATTCTTGCATGCTTTCTGCATATATCATGCAGGGTTTTCAACCAAATTTAACGCCAGATTCAGAAAATTTACAAAAATGTAGTATAAATAATACTGTCAGTTGGATTATAAATATATTAAACATTTGGTGAAACATCGGCAGTTGCATGAAATATTTTTTTTACTTGCACATGCGCGATCGATAACAAATACTTTTTTTTTTTCATGATTTAATAGCCAACTCTAACTCATGCATCCAGTCAAATATCGTAAAAATTCAGAAAGACATCGGCGATCGACTGAGCTGATTTTTATTTGCTCTCTAAAAGTAGTTGAATGATAAGGGACTATCCACAAATTGTCATTTTTTATTAACCCTTTCAAGAACAAGCATTTCTGCTCCAAAAATGTTCAAATAATTAATTCATACCCCAACAGATGAAATTTATTTGAAAATAATCAAAAGCTTTTCTTCCCGTATATTATGAGATCAAAATTGTACTAAAAAATTACTGATGCCATTTGGCAGTTTGGGAAATAAAATTAGGCGTTTGCAGAAAGCAAACAGTGCCCCTGAAAGGCTTAACTGACTTTCAGCTGAGGCGTTACTATTTAATGAATGTCAAAGAGTAGATTTGGAACAAATGCTTCTATTTTGACACTGCTTTCATTCTTGGAATAGGCTCGTTCTGGTGTTTATACAAGAAGAACTAAACCATCAATAAAAAATACAAAAAACTGACAATTTATGGAAAATCCCTTATCATTCAGCTGCTTTTAAAGAGCAACTAAAAATCAGCTCACTCGATCCCCGATGTTTTTCTGAATTTTTAAGATATTTGACTGGATGTATGAGTTGATTCATAGTGTTGACTATTAAATCATGAAAATAAAATCTGTGATATCGTTCGCGCATGTGCAGATAAAAAATATTTCATACAACTGCTCACATTTCATCAAATGATTAATATATTTATATTCCAATTGCACTATATTGTTTCTACTACATTTTTCCCAATTTCCTGAAACTGGTGTTAAATTTGTTTGAAAACCCTGCATGATATAAGCAAAAAAAAATCGCAAAATTTTTTGAACTTAAAAAAAAATCGCAATAACTTTATGAATATATATGATCTATTCTTAAACAAATGAATACACATGTTGTACAATATCTACATATGCTGTCATTATAGATCATTCCATGCATTTTATTTTACAAGGTAATCCCAAATATTAGCCCCAATATGCTATTTGTTTCGGGCAACAATTAAAGTGTCGTCCCTATAAAATAACGGTCCGTTACATAAGCCAGCCAGAAAACAAAGCAGATGTATCATTGTACAGCTTAATAGTGATAAACACCTGTGAAATTTTTTGAATTTCTAAGCATTGCACATTTTCAGCTTTACACCGTCGTATACGGCAAAAAAGTTCTTTTAATTGCAATTTGTTTGAAAACTACATTTCGAAATTTATTTTTGAGATATTAATTTTTTTTTGTAATGTTTAACACCATTTCTGTAATGTTGGATTTTATAACGTCGATCTCTTTATTATAAACTAATTACTCTTAACTAAGGAAGAAAACATAACTATAAGATTACTTATAGTTTATTATACATATGTACAAAAGCCGCTCAAGAGCAGCTATCAGAACAAGTCACATTTTACAACTGCGCAGAAATATTCTGGTAACATGCGATACCTTACAAACAGATTGTGTAGTGCTGCCATCTATTAATACAGATCTCAACTATTATTGAGATATGACACCCCTCCCCTCATAGTTCAAACGAACTACAGGCAATCTTGTTCTATGACTTCTTCGAACTGGAGCACTTTTATGACAGTCCTCGTCATTGTTTTTAGTCAAACTGTCTTTTACAGTTTTGTTTGTCGTAACATCATTTTTATTACTTACAACTGTACCTGCCACAATATCATGCGAAGGCTGAGATTGGCTTGGTTCTATATTATTATCATTATTAAACTGTTCTTTTATTTTTCCATTACTTTCCGAAAAACGGTTTTGGTTAACCCTTTCATACCTATCATAATCACTGTAATTTTTACCGCTATGTCCCATATTTTCAACTTTGTCTGACCTTAGTTTATCATTTCGATTTATCCCTATAACTCTTTCTGGTATTTCATCACATATCTCTTTATTACGTCTCAACTGATCAACGTGACGTTTACACATTACTCCATCACATCTATTTACTAAAACCCATCTACTCCCCAATAATTTCATAATTTTTCCTTTTACCCATTTCTCCCCTTTTCCAAAATTTTTAACAAAAACTAAATCATGAAGCTTATATTTGTGCAGGGGTTGCTGTATTTTAGGTTTTGATGGTAATACCAAGTGAAGGGCTGTTCGAACTGGCCTTCCAAACATTAATTCAGCAGGAGTTTTACCAGTCACCGAATGAGGAGTGGAATGATTTTCTAACGAAAATCGTGAAATTGACAATGTTATGTCACTTTTATCTAGCTTTTTAAGGCAATTTTTCACAGTTTGCACATACCTTTCCGCTTGTCCATTCGAAGATGGATGATAAGGTGGAACAGGCGTATGCTTAATTCCATTATTTTTAAGAAATTCCTCAAATTCATCACTTGTGAACGCGGGACCATTATCACTGACCAATTCAACAGGTAATCAAAATGTGGCAAAAATTCTCCTTAATACCTTAATTGTAGTTTTACTATCAGACCTGGGTACTACCTCTACCTCCAACCATTTAGTATAAGAATCGACTACTATTAAAAACATTTTACCTTCAAAAGGACCGGCATGATCTATATGGATTCTTTCCCAGGGCAGTTCAGATTTCCATTTCAAGGGTTCCATTTTGGGACAATCCCTCGCAAACATCTGACATCCATTACAAGAATTTACCATGTGTTCAATTTCTTTATCCATATTTGGCCACCAAACTACCGCCCTAGCTTTCGCTTTCATGCTCGATATACCCTGATGAACAGAATGTAGTAATTTTAATATATATTCACGGCCTTCCTCTGGAATGATCACTCTATGTCCCCACAGTAGACAATTTTCTAGACAGGAAATTTCCTCGCTTCTACGAAAATACGGTTGATATTCTTCTTGTTTAACCTTTTTCGGCCACCCATGTAATACCCACTCTAAAATTTGTTTAGTTACAGGATTTTCAGTTGTCCACTTTGCAATAGTTTTAGAAGTAACTGCCAATTATCATTATTTGAAACAAACATTATTTCCGCAGGGTTACTAACTATATTTACAGTTTCTGGGAGAGGTAATCTACTTAATGCGTCAGCATTTTTATTATTTTTACCCTCGCGATACTCAATTGTATAATCATAACCAGCTAACATTAACGACCATCTCAGCATTCTAGGTGATAATGTATCAGGTACCTTTTTTACAGGATCAAATAATCGAATTAAAGGTTTATGATCTGTTATAATTTTAAATTTTATTCCAGCTAAATATTGGTGAAATTTAGTGACACCAAACATTATAGATAAAGCTTCTTTATCAATCATGGCATAATTTCTTTCAGTTTTATTTAAAGTTCTCGAAGCATAAGCAATAGGTTTCTCTTTACCCTCAACAATGTGGCTTAAAACTGACCCTATGCCATATTCAGAAGCATCACAGTTTAAAACTATATCTTTGTTTACATCATATAATTCTAAAACAGGAGATGTACATAATAATTGTTTCACTTTTTGAAACGTTTTTTCATGCTTTTCTGACCATGTCCAGTTTACATTATTATCTAATAATCTATGTAAAGGTTCTAAAACATCTGAAATATTAGGCAAGAAGTTTCTATAATAAGAAATTAAGTCTAAAAATGAACGCAATTGTGACACATTATTTGGAATAGGAGCATTCAAAATAGCATTAACTTTTTCTGGAATAGGTCTAATTCTTTCCTGAGATATTTTATGACCTAAATAAGAAACTTCCGAAACCATAAATTTTAATTTTTCCTTATTTAATCTTATACCATGCTCAGAAATCATTTCAGAACATTTTCAACTCTTTCAGAATGTTCTGATTCATTACTAGCACTAATGATTACATCATCTAAAAATACACCAACATATTCAAATTTTTTTAAAATATGTTCAATTTTTCTTTGAAACATACCAGGGGCACATTTTACCCCAAATGCTAATCGTAACACATTAAACAAACCTTTATGAGTATTTATAGTCAAAATTTTGCTACTTTCGATATCTACAGGTTGTTGTAAATATGCATCTTTTAAATAAAAAACAGTAAAAAATTTACTACCTGATAATTTAGAAAATAATTCTTCCATTCTAGGAAGAGGATAATTGTCACTTTCAGTATTAGAATTAACTGTTGCTCTATAATCACCACATATTCTAACAGAACCGTTAGGCTTAGGAACAATTACTATAAGACTAGCCTATTCTGAATGATCAACAGGTTTTAAAATACCCTCATTAGTTAGTCGTTCCAATTCAACATCAGTAGCTTTACTTAAAGCAAAAGGAACAGGTCGAGACTTAAGAAAAACTGGTTTTGCATCTTTTTTTAATTTTATTGACGCGGGAGGACCCTTGATTGTTCCGATCCCGTCAGCAAAAACATTAGGAAAATTTCTAATTAAATCATGTTTCGAAATACTTTTAATCATATTTACATTAGGCCAAAATAATTTTGATGCTTTTAACCAAGTTTTTCCGATTAGACTATGACCCTCCTCTTTAATTACCAATATTCTTAAATCAGGTATACAATGTTCATTAACAACAGCATTTACTTTTAATTCCCCCAAAACAGTTAAAGAGTCTTTAGTATAAGTTTCTAGCTTAATATTAGATTTAATTAAAGGCAGCTTACCTGAGAACAATTTGAGCAACACTTTTACTTACAATTGTATGAGCCGCACCGCTATCAATTTCAAATTGTATATTTACATCATTTATTTTAACCGATTTTACCCACGACAGATTATTGGACTTGTCGTCCATAAAATTTAAACAATATTCTTCCTGAACAGTTTTAATTTTTCTGTTCTTAAAAGGTTTCTCACTTTTCATTCCAAATTTTCGATTTCTGAAACAAACTTTAAGATGACCTAATCGATGGCAAAAATGACATTCTGCCGATTTAAAAGGGCATAACTTGGGGTTACGATTTTTAGAACATCTATAACACGGTTTCTCAGGCGCGAACCTATCTTCTTTAGGCTTAGGTGCATGAGTATACTTCTCAACTTTCGATTTCTCTCCTTTAGAAACACGCACTTGATTGACAGTCGTATTATCTCCAATGTGTAGGGATCCTCGTAACTGATTTCTTTCAGCGTATTCGGGACAATTATATCACGTAAAATAGCAAACGTTGTTGTTCCCACAGAACTTAATAATATGTTCTTTTTCATTTCATCATTTTTGATGCTATTTGCTGAGAAATAAAAATCAATTTTCTCGACGTAAATAGTCCAAGGAACATTTGCATTATATTCTTCCAAGCGTCCCAGAGAAATTATTTCTTTATCTGCCATTTTCCGTGCCACTTTTGCTTTTTCTCTTTCGATTTTTTTTTTTTTTTTTTTTTCACAACATTTCACTTTGGGTTAAATTCCCATTTTCGTCGCCACTTTTATAACGTCGATCTCCTTATTATAAACTAATTACACTTAACTAAGGAAGGAAACATAACTATAAAATTACTTATAGTTTATTATACATATGTACAAAAGCCGCTCAAGAGCAGCTATCAGAACAAGTCACATTTTACAACTGCGCAGAAATATTCTGGTAACATGCGATACGTTACAAACAGATTGCGTAGTGCTGCCATCTATTAATACAGATCTCAACTATTATTGAGATATGACATTGGCAACCGAAGTTCTCCATTTCTGTAGAAAGTAAAGGGAAAATAGTTAATTACTATACATTTTTGTTGTCATTTTTCTCATAAGAACTAATTTTTTTTTTAATTAAAATACGTGCTATTTTTAAAAAATATACAATAATGATTTCTAATAAAATATGTAGCTATTATAAACTATATTTAAGTATCCATAATAATGTTACAAACAAATGAAGGCATATGAATCATTAGATAGGCATTTTTTGTCCAGTTTCTTGAATGACAATGTCGCTTTTTGCTGGGTTCGTGCATTAGTCCGCGATAGTGACGTCCTATGCATACTTTTCTATAGATGTTGTTCAAGACTGGATCACAAATGTGGAATTCTTCAGCAGATGCGAATGACGTCATTTTATATAAAATAAAAGCGTGTATGTCTTAAAACTGAAATATGTTTTGTCTTATCTAAGGCGATACTAAATTCTGAAAAAGCAGAATTTCTGTTTTCTAGTAATTCTTTTATTATTATTTTTCTTTGAGTTTTTGTTGGCGCCCTTTTTGTGCTCCTAATCAAATCGACGTTGATAAATACGAGGTCAAACATATTCTTTGTAAGCCTGAAGTTCCAGATGTATCTGACAAGTATATTTTTATATATCCGACAAAACGTGTAAAATTCGTCGACAAAGCGTCCGGTGATTAATGCCCATGTACTGTATACAGGGCTCCAACTTGTTCGTTTTTTTGAAAACCTGTAATTTCTTAAAAAGAAATTCTTGGTAGGTTTCTGCAACAATTCCCAGAAAAATGCTATTCCTGGTGTGGTTCTACGACATTTATAAAGAATATTTTTCTTTAAATAAAACTGGTGTGCAAAAGACGAACCGAGTGGGAGCCCTGTGTATATCGTCGGTACCATGTCAAACTATCCAATATGAAAAAAAGTGGGCTACTTTTTTTAAATTCAGATTTCTTGATTGGCACCGCTATTCTGAAATGGTAAAATTCTCCTTGTTTTCGCCTTAATTAATAGGTCATTTAATAAGATTAAATAAGGCGAATTTTACTAGTTCAAAAAAGTTGTGCTAATCAAGAAATTTTAATTTAAAAAAAGTAGCTCACTGTTTTCGCATTGGATAGTTTGACATGGTACCGACGATATGTCCCAATGAGTAATAAAAAGATTAACCCTTTAGTGCGCAGCTTTGCATATATGCAAAGAACAGTCTTTTGAATTTAATAGATTTTTTTTCTTTTATTCGTATATACCTAATTCACACCAAGAAATTAAAATAGAAATAGCTGTTTTAATTAATAAGAGACTTTCCGTATTTAAATAAAGAGAAATTAACCATTGAAACTTTCTGGTATAAAGTTAGATTCTCTGGACTACGTAATTTCTAGAACGCATTCTATCATGGGAATTAAAGGGTTAGATGTTAAATTTTATAAAATAAATAATTACATAAAATAAGGTATTTGGAGACATACTTATTAAAATATTTTTTAATTTGCAATATTTTACAGTAAAAAAGCCACATGACAGTAGTTTTTACTTGTATTGCAGATGTGCAACAGAAGAAAAGATTAACCCTCTGTCTACCAGAAGGGTCCAATGGACCCGACATGTACATTCAAAATATTTATTCAAACCAGAAATTTCTTCAAAACAAACTAAATGTATAAATCAGACAATAATAAGTTAAATAAACAAATTAAATAGTTTTAAGTAAAAATTCTGGTGTAGAATGTTTTTATAAAACTTGAGTAAAATTTCCGGTAGTTCTAGGGTTAACGTAGTATATGAGACATGTATCTCTGATTTTTTTTTTCATTATTATTCCGGTGTAGTAAACCTTTCAGAGAATCATATATAATTTTTGCGAAACAAAATAACAAATCTCGCATTTAAGGGTTAGTTTAGTATGCTACGTCTTATCTGTAACAAATAACCTTTTATTCGTTTTTTCCTGCTCACTATCAATACTTAAATACAGTAAAATATAAATAAAGTTAAACTGAAATACATTCTTTGATAATGTGATAAAAAATAATATTAGGTACATTTTCTTCAAGATTTTTGTATTTTTCCGTATGTTGTAATTTTATCAACTTTCTCTACAAACAAAAATCTGCTCGAGAGTAAAATTTTATTTTTGAATGCATTCAGCGAATACTAATTCAACGGAATGTCATTTCGTATACATCCTAATTTTCGATAAGATTCAGATACAAAGTTCAGTAAATCTTTTTGACGTAAAATGATGTTCATTTCAATAGAATTGTAATTCTCATTTAAATAAATACAATTACATCACGCACCTCATTTATTATTCAGAAGTGTATCACTGCGTGGCAGTAATATGGCAGTATGAATTCAGGAATCGTCTTCGGGAGAAAGGTATTTCTTTCTCTTTGACATGCATGGCAGTAAAAGTTATTCATGATTTAAAGAACTCCTGGTGAAAAAAAACAAACTTCTGAGATACGCCAGTGACGAGTATTTTTATGCACAGATTCATTTATTTTTGGAGAAAAAAGAACTATGTGAAGTAATCACACTTTAAAGACTGAAAGATATAAAAAAAACAGTAACACGGTCAAGTAGAATATATTAATGTTTAATGATAATTCCGTATAATATTGTCATTTAAGTGCCTAGTTGGATATGTGTAATTTAAAAAAATTGCATTCAAAAAATTATTTCAGCTGGAATTAAACTGGGTAGATCTGTTCTGTTAAATATAAATATTCATTGCATTTATTATTTTCTAAATTTATTAGCAAATTTTTAAATTTAAAATAAAAAAATTGATTTAAAAAGACACTGGTTTAAAATAAAGGTAAAGATAAGGTAAAAAATCGCAACTAACTTGTTATATTTTATCGCGTACAAAAAAAGCGGAAAAGCACTAAATTGAAACTAATCATATTCGCAAGCGTCTAGCGATCACACTTTTTCATTTTGAACCTGTGATAATGGAGTTATGAATAAAAAGGAGGAGACATATAGTGTATTGTCTACCAGTTGCGAGTGAAGTAACTGAGGAGGTTGTCACAATATGGCGGCTGCTTTTTAAAAATCGGTTCTTCCGTTTCTGACTACCGATAGGTCAAGCTTCCAACCAGTAAAATTGAATAGAAGATTTCGTCTTAAAGAAGCGTCTTATTCATGGATTTTTTTTTTCAAAAATGTCATAAAAATTTCTATTTGTTTTTACCGGTGTCAGTATGCCTTATAAAACTGTCAGTTTGTATCCCTGGTTGTCACAATATGGCGGAAACTCAGGGCCTAACTACCACCAGAGAAAACTCCTACCACTAAAAATGAAATTTTGTTTCTACCACTATTTATGACTGAGATTTTGTAAAAATAAGGCATTTAAATAAGTTTAAAAAACTATATAAACCTACTGGTGGGAGCTCCACCGTCGATAAACAACCCCTTTGATAGCGGTTACAGTTGAAGCTTCACTATGTTAAGGATATGTCAGTTCCTCTTTATTAATAGTTCCATGCCTGTGATCCTGCTGGATCAGCGTGATCCGCGCATATCGTTCCGCGCATGACGTAGCGATGTTTGTGTAAAATAATATTCTAAGCAAATTTTTTTAAGGAACCTTATGGTGTAGTGGTATGACGTCCAACTTCAGATTAGATGGCATGGGTTCGATTCCTTATGGAGCTGAATGAAAATGAATGTCAAGATTGCTTTAAAAAACTAATTTTTTTTGAAGAGAAAAACTGAAAATTCATATTTTTTAATATTTGTACCACTATTCACAAATTTTTTTATATTGAATTTTTTCAAACATTTAATATGGTTATCGTAGTTTTCAGATTTAATGCCTTTAGTATCGCCATCTAGTGGTGTAAAGGTTAGCAAATCATAAAGAATGTTTTAAATTTAATAATAATTAAATATTTTTTCATAATGTTAAATTTAATAATTTTAATTTTTATCAGCATTTTAAAAGAACTTTTAATTTTGATTAAATAATAATTGTTAATATTTTTTCATAATTTGAAATTTTATAATGATTTAGTAATTTAATTTTTTTTAATTATATAAAGGCACTTTAAATTCTGAATATAATAAATTTTATAATGATTTAGTAATTGATTTTTTTTTATCATTTAAAGCCACTTTAAATTCTGAATATAATAAATTTTTATATGTTTCTAGTATGTTTCTAGTAGCAAAATACGTCATGCGCGGAACGATATACGCGGAGCGTGCTGATCCCGCAGGATCACAGGATCAAAATGGAAAAGTGTGATCGCTAGACTCTTGTATCATATTCCAGTTCATTGTATATTTTTGATGGTCTGTATGCAGAACTACCACTCGATTCGTTTTTGATCACCACTATTTAAAAACTAAAATCTTCTCTTTAGATTTCTCTTGGAAATTTGTAGAAACATACACCGAAGGTTATTTATTTTGCAAATCTTGTAAAAATCTACTACGAAAATCTTTCTTCAGAATTACTGGTATTGAAAAGAACGGATTTATCAGAATTGCTGGTATTCAAAATACCATCCAGATTATACATGTTTTTCACAGAAGACGACCAAAAAATTCAGGGTGTGCCAAAAGTCTTGCCCTGATTATAATAATTCATTACAAATTAACCGTTTGTATAATAATGTATCTTGTTGTATCAATGGATAGGTAAGTTTAAGAAGGTTTTTTTTTGTGCAATAAATGGCGCGATTTCTCCTTCAAGAGCGACTCAGGGAAGGAGGGAGATAAAGAAGTAAGAAGATATTTTAAAGAAGTAAGAAGATATTTAGGAGGATAAGTTAGGAGGATACGTAAGAAGATATTTTCGACCGAAATTGCGTCCATTCAAGAGAAAACTCAATGTGTGCTTTGGTTTCACGAAACGAATTCGCCCATTAATGTTCTGCGAACATTTCGACGTTGTTATGGATGCAACCCTCCTGATGCAAAATCAATAAACGATGGTATGGCAGTTTAACCCTTTATGTATTGAATTATGAATTCATGAAAATTTTCTCTTCTAAAGCATTTTCGTGAATTGTTTAAACTACATTAGAAGATTTACATAACCATTTAATAAATTTTAGAAAGATTTTAAAAGGATTGAATGATTTAGACGAACTAATTAAATTTCAATTTATAGGAATTTTGTGCAATATTTATAACCCCACTCAAATATTTTATTTTAAATATTTTTCTTAGTATTTTGTAGAATTAGGAAATGTACCAATATAATGTTCTTAAAATAGAAATATAGAAATATTTCCGAATTGAAAAATTCTCCCCCCCCCCCCACCCTCAACGCCGAGATAGCTGAAAAGATGCAAAGGCAAAAGAAATCATTCTTTTAAAAATATTTTTGTTTTGTGAAACCAATAATGCTTTTGGAACAAGATAAAGTAATGTATCTATAACTCATTCTAAACTGTATTACAACTAATCGATGTATTAAAAGAATTTTATAACAAGTTATTTTAATGGTACTTATAAGTACCTTCAGAAGATAAAGGTTTAAAGAAAGAGGCAGCGTTGCTGATCTGCCCAGAAGTGGCAGACCTAGTGCGAATGAAGCAATCGGTGAACGCGCTCGGCAATTGTTTTAACGGAGTCCTACTCAATCAGCTCGTGAACATCAAATATCTTCTGTTAAAGCTACTGTTTGTACTGTAACAGAAGACACGTTAAGAACACATGGCGGGAACAAGAATACCGCTTAGACATTCTCCGAGCTACCAAGGGTGCACATGTTGGAATTTACTGAGGAACGAGGTCTCATAAAAAAATTATAACAATACTTACAATGTATCAAAACAAACATATGTCTAATTATAATAGTTCTAGCACAATAAAGATTTATAATCGGGCAAGACTTTTGGTTCAACCTGTACACAGGGCTCCCAAATGGTCCGCCAACTGAATAACAATAAATTTTAGCAGAAAATTTTATGGCAGGTTTGCGCTAGAATTAACTTTCAAAGGTGGTTCCGTGGCGGTTTGTAAGAAAAATCTAAAAAGAAAATTTTTCTAAAATAATATTGGTATCAGTTGGCGGACCATTTGGGAGCCCTGCCTGTACATCATCTTTATTTCTGTACTAGTTTACAGGTAATTTTTAAAACTAAAATATAAATAAACATACACTAAAAGATATTCAAGGGAAATCAGGGTTCGTACGGATACCGTTATTTTCAAGGCCACTATCAGAATTTCTTTACAGAAAAATAAATCTAGTTAAAACAGACGAAATTTCGCCTTATTTCAGGAGAGATTTTCCATAAGAAAATACTGGTACCGAAGAATTTCTTAGTCATGAAATTCAAGCACCCGTACGAACCCTGGAAATCTTGCAGATTTATAGATTTTTATAGATGTTTTCAAATTTGTGTTTTTACGTGTATTGTAACTTTATCAAGTGTTAGTATGAAAGAAATAATTTAGATAGTATAATTTTCCCCCATCTCCCGGTTCTGGGCCCATGCAGGCCATTGCGCCCCCGGTCCAGTCAACCCAAAGGTCTCCCTTCACAAGGGCTTGCGCACTGCCCAGCGCACGTTACGTAGCTTAGCTCCCAAACAAAGAGAAAAACAGCCGATTGCGACATTTCTCAACTACTCAACACGATTAGAGCCAAGTGATCTCTTCGCTTGGTGCCCTATCCGATTCGGTTTGTTCCCTTATAGCCGAAAAAATTCCAGCCAAAAATCATTAAGAGTGGGAAATGTAAGGGATCGTACAGGAGTTGCATAGTGTCAACGTTTAGTTCTGAATCCGAACAAAATCACGAAAAGTTACTCCATTCTAGAAAAGAACCCTGTGCGGTTTGCTGCTGCGGATCATGTTACGGTTTTATAACTTTTTTTTCAACTTAGCCGAGTAGTGTTTTACTATGCATTGTATCATCTAACCAATAAAAGGGTAACTAGACAAAAGGTCTAGAAAATTCTGTCAGAATTGTCTCCTCACAATTTAAGAAAAAAAAAAAAGAAAATATAATTTAACTTTATAATCAATGATTTGTGAAACTATAAAAAATTTCTACTGAATGAAATCTATGTCGAATTAGTAATTTGTACGAATTATTTTTTGAATTCTTAATTTTTAGGCATAACTAATTTACAAATTCATAATTAGTGTCGACGATAAAGAGAGAATTATAAGCAACAGCAACAAAGTACGTGTGTTGTGCTCCTACTGCTGTTTCTTTTATTGTTTTAAATTATTTTCATGAAGTTTTTTATTATTATTATTTTTTTTTCCTGAATGCCATGTGGCTATTTTTGGAAAATATTTACCTGTTTTTCTGGCGTCTCTCTATGCGTTACACAAATTTTGTGGGCGCTTTAGCTCTTTTTAATAATTAAAAAATGTTTAATTTTTTTGTACTGTTTCCTTATTTACTGATTTGTTTCCTTTTGTTTTGTTTGCCAATTTTCACATGAAAATCATTTGAGTAATACTTTATTATTTTAAATGCTTTGAGAATGAAATTGATCTTTGGCTGAAAAAATAAAATCTTGCTAAGAAAGGATTCCATGTAATAATACTGTATTTGTTTAGTCTTTCAAAGTTTGCGGAATTGATTGAAAAGTATAGGGCAGTGAAAGTGACACTATGTTTAAAGGAAAATATAGATTTTCATTCATAAATTTAAAGTAAATTAATTAAATTCATTAAATACATTTGTTTTTCTTTTTTATGGTCTAAGATTAAAATTCTACTGTTGTAATTTTATTAAAATATGCACAAAAGTAAATTTTTAAATATATTATATTTAAATATACAATTATTAAGGAAAATAGGCGAAAATTATGCCACTAATAACACAATCATGTTGAGAAGCTTTCTGTGTACATTAAATTTAATCTATTATTTAATCTTATTTAAATTATTTAATCGGCATTTATTTGCATTATCTACATATACATATATTTCAATGTATGTGAAAAAATATGACTATAATATTTTTGCATGTGTTTAAAATTCGGGTTTAAAAAAAGAAAATATATATATTCTCTATTGAATATCACATCACTTTTGCATATAAAAGCATGCATTAAAGATTCTAATTTTATATACTTATCGAAACATTTTTATTTTTCTTATTTAAGCTATGGCAACAAGAAAGAAAATGGAAGACAATTTTAAATTAAATGTATCATTTGAAATATTGAGATTTATGAAAATGATAAAGAAATTAAAAAGGAACCTATATCCTATTGTGCTACTTTGAATTATATTTTGTAATATAAATGATATATTTTTCTTCATTTACTTTTAAGGTTGGTTGTATTTATTCGGCCAATTACCAACTCGAGAGATATGGGCCCTAAAGGGGGGGGGGGTTGTGGCCCTCCATGCGGGTCTTTCTAAGGGAACCTAACCCGTATTTATGCAAGGAAATCCAAGGTTCGAAGAAAACCACGAAAACTCCGAACGGTTAGGCCGACGGGCGCAATTGGATACATTTACTTTTAAGAAAAATTAATATTCTAGATTATTGTCCAGATTTCGATCCCAGAAAATACTAATACACATAAATACCAGTTTAAGCCTAGTTAGTGTACTTTTTGTGGAGCCTTCAGACAATTGATACATTAAACAATTTTGTACATAAAAACTATTTTTGCTATTACTTTGGTTGTTTATTTTTACAAATCGATTGTTCATCATACCACAGAAGTTTTTACATTTAGTTTATACAGTTTTAATTTACACGGGAAGAGTTTTAATCCCCCCCCCCCCACCCCTCTTCTTTCTTCGCTGTGTCAGTGTCTATATACAAAAATATTATTAATGCAGTTATTTATAAATACACTTTACAAAAGCATATATTTTTATCCTTGCATGTGCATATACGTTTTTTTTGTTTGAAAAAAATATCAAAGCACTTTTTTAAGCACTTTAATTTTTTGTTTTTCAAGGAATAACCACAAGTATTTATAAATTATTTACTATTTTGTTATATTGAATTCATTTGTTAAAATGGCTCATTTTTACAAAAAGTTTGACTATATATACAGTTGTATATTACTGGTTTGTGATATCCATTTTATAGTCATTTCATTCACAATATTGCGGTTTTTGATGGGGGTCGGTAACGTTTTATTAATGGTTATATATATATATATATATATATATATATATATATATATATATATATAAGAGCATTCGAGATCCATGTCCATTGCACATATAGTTGTTCCAAAATGTTTAACATTTATTTATTTATTTTTTTTAATTTACAAAAGAGAAACATTAAGAAAATTAAAAAAGAGAATAAATATATGTAATTTAATGAATCAAAATAATCATAAAAAATTCTTTGAAAGTTATTCTAAAGCCTTTATACGCATGCAGCTGTTTAAACTTTTTATTCATGTAAGGGGAAATAAAAAATGAAATTTTGATAAAATTATAAATTAAGTTTCAATTAAAATTATTTTTGATTTGTCTTCTAAAGTATATTTAGACAACCAAACTATACGTTTATTTTTTCAATACGATGATAAGTATATCACTTTCACTAAATCTATATTATGCATTGAAATGTATTTATTGAATAATGTAGTTTATCTTTTGCGCCATGCTATCCGAAACCTTAACAAAAAATTATGTAAAGTATTTCATTGCGTCATATTATTCATTCGCATACATTTAACTTAATTTAGATACTAATGACGCAAAATAACCATTTACATATTAGGGGCAATCCAGTTGAAACCACCAGGTGGTCTCGCTCGACATTTTTAATTTTCCTAATCTTTTAACAAAGGTTTCTTCATAGTTTTCTGAGTTTAAAAACATGACTAAATTTTTTTTTTCATCATATACCGTATTTTATGGAAGAAACGCCGTACCCGTCGTAAACGCCGCACTCCTCAAATTGGCCTGAATAAGCTTAAAAATATCGTAATCGCCGCACCCATTGTAAACGCCGCATCCATCGGAACGCTACTTTTGTGGACAGCGTCACATTGACTTAACTTTAATCAAAGTTTTCTGAGCAATGTAGAATGCGTCGTTTTTAATATCTTAAGATGTCTGAACTTTTATTTAAAATATTTAAATCCGATTTTAAATATTTTTATGAATTTTTAAATTACGGAAACTCAGTTGGTATTAAAAAAAAATCGTAAACGCTGCACATGGCGTAAACGCTGCACTTGGAAAAAAATTAACTTTTAAACTCGTAAACGCCGCGGCGTTTCTTCCATAAAATACGGTAGTTTTTTAGAGGGACCATTTTTAACAAACTACACAGCCATTTTTGGGAGAAAAACGTGTTTTACGGAAAATGCTGTAACTGCTTTATTTTTCTACCTGTCAAGAGGAATCAAAAACCAAAATATCCAGCATAAAATTGTCGACATTTTATGTAATTATAAAATTTTCATTAGTCTTAAAATTGTCGACATTTTATGTAATTATAAAATTTTCATAAGGATCTAGACCAAAAACATGCTTAAAAATCGAAGAAATAAAATGTCAAATAGCGTATTACGCTGCCATTGTTTTTTATGAAGGAAATGAGACTCGCCTTAAATATATATATATATATATATATATATATTTAAGATCTCTTATAGAAATATTCATTTTTATAAATTTCAATTCTGAAAACCGTTTTTTTTTTTTTTTTTTTTTTTTTTTTTTTTTTTTTTTTTTGTACAGCTCATCAAAAATTGTGTTAAGTCTGCTTTTGGCAATTTTCACTAATAAATATCTCAAAAAAGACTGACTACGAAATTCTGAAAACTTAGGATAATAAACATCTTTTTACTATAAAGTTAAATTGTAAATTTTATGACTGAGACTTAACTGATTTTTGAATAACAATTCACTAAAAATGCACCGCGCTTTCTTTTTGCTTAGGTACGTTCAAATTGACGATAAAAACAAATTTTACGCATTATTGCTTAGTTAAATAGGGCAGTGGCACCTTTTCAAAACTTTCTTGAATGGGGGTGGGGGTGAGGGGAGGTCTTTTGATTTTATTGTGCGCATCTGAAAAGCATCTGATACATTTTTATTCTGACATTTTTTTTAAATTAACCTAAATACTAGCTCGCTAAGAATTTTATAAAATATCTCATTTGCATACGCCACTGCTTCTTGCCTTTTACACATATTTGCCTTCCCTCATCCCCTCTCCAACAGACACACACAAAAAATACCGGTTATGTGAATCACTAATTAATTACGTTAGCAACTTTTATGAATCAAATCTAATAATCTTCCATAAAGTAATAGTTATTCGAAAAGAGAAAAACCCGTCTGTATCTTTTGCATTTGAGTACTGTAAAAGAAGAAAGAAATAGTGACCCTTCGTGACCCCGGGGATAAGGCTTTGACTGGGATGCGAAGAACAGTAATGAGAGAGGGTTGAGAGGGTTGAGAGGGAGGGTGAAAAGGAAATAAGAAGAAACTGGACTCCTTATCTCAGTTCAGTATTTTAATTTTTAACAGTCCCCTGTAGGTTTCGGCTAAAATCTTTTCGGCTAGTAAGGAAGTCACGTCCGATTCACCCCGACGACGTGCCGGAATCGAGCACCTATAAAGGAGTCAAGCCCACGAGCCGAAGCCGAGGATTCCCGAGCAGGTGTTGCTCTGATTTTCGATACGGTACAGAAACAACGTTTAGAAATTTTTTATGAATGAAATTTAAACTTATTTTATTATAATGGTAAATCACGTGTAAATAAATACAATTACATCACGCACCTTGTGGCTCATGCAATTGTGTATCATTTTGCGGCAGTAATTTGGCGGTACGAATTCAGGAATCGTATTTAGGAAAAATATATTTTCTTCTTTTTTGACATGCATGAAGGAAAAAATTAATCTTGTTTTAGTGAAATCCTGGTGTTTAAAAAAAAAAAAAACCTGAGATATACTGGTGAAGAGTATTTTTATTTGTAAAACAAATGTCACATTGTTTGTACAGCACAAATCTCTGTAAAATAATCACACTTTAAAGACTGAAATACGAATAAAGTATTATATTTTTATGAAAGCTATAAAAGACTGTATAACGACATCGTAAAACAAATTGATGTTTGATGATAATTATGCATAATAGTGCAATTTATATGGCCAGTTGGATATGTGTAATTTTAGAACAGTGCATTCTAACAATTATTAAAGCTAGAATGAAACTGGGGAGATCTGCTATGTCAGTATAGAAATATAATTCCTTTCTTTTTCTAAGTTTATAAGCAAATTTTTTAATTAGTATTAAAATGTTTATATTTAAAGACATTGTTTCAAAAATAACATCAAAAATCTAATTAGCATTTTAAATTTTATCGTGCACAAACAAAGCTGAATGGCACTAAATTAAAACTGCTGGTTTTCCAGATCAGCGCACAGGGTCTCCGAAAAGTCTTTCCCTGATTACAAATATTATTCCTTTCCGCTATATATAAGATTGACATGTAAAACTAGTGCCGAAATTTTGGAAAACTAATGAATTTTTGTGTATTTTGTTGTAGGTTACCGTAGGTACCATGACTGTAGTGTAGCAGTGCCAGTGTCCTGAAAACCGGAATTTTCATAAATCAGGTAAAAACTGATTGTGCCCTCTGGTATTACAAGACTCACTCTCTGGCATCTATAATTCACGTAAATCCGTAGTCACTTATTTCTTGCGACTTCGCACAAAAGATTGATTCACATCTTCCACCCTTTCAGTTGAGGTTGATGTTCGGACAGTTCTTGGTACATGATCCGGTTTCTTGGTCACTGACACTGCTACACTACAGCCACGTTTTGGAAACCTGCAACGAAAACCTTGGTTAGTTTTCCAATATTTTGGCAACAATTTCAGATGTTTATCTTATATATATCGAATTTGAATAAACTCTGTAATCAAGGAGGAAAAGACTTTTCGGACACCCTGTTATAATGATCAATGTTATATTTTTTGACGTTCCATTTTGCCATGCGGCGAATATATATTTTGCAGAGCACATAAACAAAAAAATATATTCCTTCCCGTTTATTTGTATACAAGATTACAAGAAAATTATAACATAAAAACATAAATAAACTTAAACTGAAAGAAAGTCTCTGTGAATTTGTCAAAAGTATACATTTTTACAGGTGCTTTCAAAATTCTATATGTTTGCGTGCCTTGTAATTTTATGAGGTTTCAGTAAAAGGAAATAAATTCAAGGGTAAAATTTTATTAATACCTTTATTCAGCTCAGAGTAAATCAACCAAGGTGACATCCCGTATAGATCATGATTTTCTACACCGTTCAGGCAAAAGATTAAGTAAAATATTTTGAAGTTAATTTTCATAGACTTATAGTTCGCATTTAAATAAATACATATACATCATGCACCTTGTTTCAAGCAGGCGTATATCATTCCCCAACAAACACACAACTTTCGGGCCACTGATGGGTTCGTTAGCCTTGGCCGAAAGTGTTCGATGGAGGCCCGTTAACAATGAAAGTTACGGCTCCGTAAAAAAAGTGTCACGCTGGACACAATAAGGCCGCAAGAAAATTGGCCGTAAGTACAAGAAGTTGCCCTCAATCGTGCCACTAACTTTTCCGTAAAAGTGTTAGATAGCCTTAAACTGCCCACAATTATTATTTTAATGGCCATTAAAAATAAAAGCTAACCAGAAGCTAGCCTTTGTCCTACCATTTATGGTTGTAATAAATTAAATTTAGCCCAAACCTGCCCACAAAAAAGCCTATTATGGTTATTTAAAATGTAATCACTAGCCACGGTTGTGCCATAATGATTGTTTAGGTATAAATCAAAATTTATTATATAAAAGAAAATACTTTTTTAGCAGGCTAATTAAATGATAAAATGTTTTTGCAGGATTAAAGAAATCTTATAATTATTTAGGTACGCTTTTCAAGAAAATCAAATTCTTTCACGTTGAACTTTTTCAAAAAAAATTCCAAACACAATACTTCACATAATGCATTCATTTATTTGTTTATTTCTTCACTTACATATTTACAAAATTTATATGCAATGCATATTTAAATTGTTGCATTTCATAAAAATTTATGAAGTATATAAATGAAGAAATAACTAATCAATTAATTCATTATCAAATATTGTATTTTGAACATTTTTGAAAAAGTTCAAGTTAAAGTAACTTGATTTTCTTGATAAGTATATCTAAGCAATTATAAGATTTTTTTTTTTAACCTGCCAAAACATTTTATCATTCAATTAACCTTTTTAAAAGTATTTTATTTTAAAGAATAAATTTCGAATTTATTCTTAAATAATATACATGATTTTAACATAGTTTATTATATACTTTATATTAAATTGTGACATGTTTGTGATATTATTTTTACTTAGGCTTTCACTATATTTTACACAGGTTAGTTAGTAAATCTATTAGATTATGCTTATTCATCAAAGTTTTATTAAATCCTTATAATCTAAATTTTTGCATCATTTCTGATAATTTTCCATTCAAATATTATATAAAAATAAGTTTAAATGTTTGTGTAGTAAACAAATGACAGTATAATATTCCTCATATATTTTTAAATTTTGCTTTTGTGAGATAATATTTAGAAATTTCTCTTGCAGTTTAATAGACAAACATTAGAAAAAAATATATTATCAACTTTTTCAAAATCTTGAAAATTATTTATAATTATTAGAAATGTAAATAATAGTTTAATACTGATTTAAAAAATAAATTAATCATGATATTTCTAAATTTCATTAAAATTTTAGTTAATCAAACTTTCTCGTGTATAAATTCTTAAATATTTTCTCCTGGTAGAAGTAAATAAAACACCTTTCTTTTATAAACCGTACACAAATAGTCACATTTTTATATTTGCACTAATACAAACTATTTTAAAGAAAGTAATACCGATAATTATAACGTTTAAAAGTTATTTAGGCAATCGCTTAAAAATTAATAAAATTAATTAAATAAAGAAAAATAACTATTGATAAGAATTTTGCACTACTTTATCGAAGATTACAAAATGTATGTTTATAAAATTCTTGTGCATTCATAAAGACTATAAAATAAAATAAACTATTTAATGTAATTTAACCGAAAGATACAAAATGTATGAGTAAAAAATTCTTGCGTATTCAGAAAAACTAAAATATAAGTATCAAACAATAATTTTGAAATCAAATGATGCAAAAGATAGATTCTGCGATTAATAAATTTGCAATGAATAAACATAACTTAAAGACTTACCGAATCAATACCTATGGACGGACGCAAACGTACAATGCAATGCTATATATTGAAATGAAATGAGTGACCGCTTGTAGTTGTTATCACCGTACACAAATAGCACGAATGACGCGGCAAAAAAATGCAAAGCTGGGTGGGGTGGAGAGTAATTCTAGGAAAGATTCTCCTTGACCTTGCTTTACCGCCTTAGCGATACGAAAGCGGTATTTGTTTTGGGGGAAAAGATGGAGGATATTTTTATGAGAAGTCCTTAAAAGTATGATAAATAAATTTCACTTATTTCTCAAGTCATATATTTTTGAATAGCTGAGATTAAATAACTAACCGGATTAGTGTTTACTTTTCTGACTTTGGTTGCAGAATTTTTGTTTTATAAAGTTATTTTCATTTTTACAAATTTGAAAAGAACGCTACAGTGTTGAATTCAGAAGGTGGCGATGGGGGGGGGGGGTATTCCCCCAGAGCAATGAGATGTCCTCCCCCGGAAGATTTGAGATTTTGTGTTTTTAATGGTCAATATGAACAATCCCCCCCCCCCCCCATAGAGCCGCAGAAATCCCTCCCGGTGAAAAGCGTCCTGAATTCAACTCTACCCATAGGTTTAACATTGGCTTGCGACTTTCTTTGTACTTCATATATACATATATACATATGTGTTTCGTTCTCGCAAAAATGTACAGTCAAACTTATTTATTTTTTTTTATTATTATTATTAAACAAATAACACTTGTAACTGACATTTTATTTATTTATTGTTATTTTTTTTATCTAAATTTGTTCTGTAATTCTTCCGTTTTTCTTAACATTGGTTTTCATGTAACTGGCATTGAATTAACTATTTTTATGCTTATGAAAAAATATATATGGCTTTAACTATAACTTTTATTAGTGAAATAATGATAATAAAGCAAATAAATATGCATAAATCATTAGGAATTTAATAGAGGCAAGGAATTTTATTTTTTTTACCTTTACACTGAATTCACAACTTTAAATTTTATATTATTTTGTTTTACATTCATTGTTTTCAGTATGACAATAAAAATTATCCATGCAAAGATATCGAAGATTAGTTTGGAAATATTATTTTATATTTTGTAAAAATATGTTAAAACTAAAAAAAAATATCTAATCTATTTTGCTGCTTTAAATATAAATCTCATAACGTATTTATATTTTTACAAAAACCCACATTTAAAGTAATTAAGATTAATTTAAAAGAAATGAAGAAAAAATACATTTCCTCTCTTTAAATAAATATGCCGGGTAGGTAATATTAGCCCTCTACTGTCTAAACGATGAGGATACATTAAATGCTTGCCGGAAATTGCCCTCAATGACTGACCGGTAAAATAAACGCAACTGTTTTCTCGCTTCCGATCCCTAATGTGTTTGGTGATAGCTGCCGTCATTAGCGGCGCGTCACTTACGGCACAGTATTGTTTGGCTACAAATGGCCTTAACTCACCTTGGCCGCAACGAATACGCCATGCGGCCCGAAGTCAGGTGTTTGTTGGGTCTGTAGTAGTAATTCGGCAGTATGAATTCAGGATTAGCTTTCAATAGAAAGGTAGTACAATTGCTTTATATTATTCAGTTAGCATGAAACGTGGCAGTTTTTTGTCTTTTCAATTAAAACAAAAAAGCTTTTAAAAGACATTTGTTTAACCTCTTGCCTGTGGAATATATTTGAGAGAAACGTGCAAAAAAATCTCTTTAATTTTGTTCTGAACTACAAAATTACAAAAATCCGACAAATAGCGCAAAACTGCCGCATTTTTCGCGGGAAAGTATTGCCATCTATAGGGAAAACGGTAAATTACATATTATGCTATGGACGAACTGAGTTCGGGTTTCACTGAATTGAAACACCGATTTTTCTCTTGCCCGAACTGAGGTCGGACGTTCCAAAATTGGCGCATCTGCGTTGCAAGGAGTGAGGCGTCATAGGAAAGGTGTTAACATTATTTATAGTAATTTTTACCCTTTTATTCAATGTTCTAGGAAAATCTCTCTTGTTTTAACTAGGGGACCCAATTCAGTGTTCCTGGATTACAAATATAGGTGAAAACTTTTTTATTATTATTATTTATTTATTTATTTATTTATTGAAAGCTAATAGATTTTTACCTTTGATATATGTTTTGAGATTTAGCCCAAATAAAAAAAAAATCATTTTTATATGACATTCAAAATAAAGTTTTGAAATTTAATAATAGCAATACATTCGTATTAGTAACATGTCAGAAGTTAATAGTCGAAAAACGATTATGCTACTTACTGCAGTCCTTTTGAATTTGATAATTTCAGTGGCTTAAGCCGTAGTTGGATTGCATGTCTGACAAATGTATGTTTTATTTATTTATGTGTTAAATTTGAGTTTGATTTTTGTTTATTTATATATTTATTGATCAAGATTCATTTCGTTATGGGATATTAACCGGAAACAGATATTGAAATACATTTATATTGTTTTAAATGCAAACGGGTTAAACTATGGTAATCGGGCCGCACGCGATATACATTTTTGAAAATCATACATGAAATTTATTGCAAAAATCATAAAAAATCAGTAAATTAAAATTCAGTTTTCAAGCAAACGACATTCGAGAAAAGGTTTTCTTTCCTGTTCGATGGTGTATAAAATTAAGAATTCGCGAAGATTTTTATAAAAATAGCAGCAAAAATAAATTTATTGGTCAAGTATTACCACCGTGAATATGACGTCAGCGTTACTCACAGTCATGAAAATAAATTTATTAATCAAGTATTACCACCGTGAATATGACGTCAGCGTTACTCACAGTCATGCTTTCTCTTCATAAATTGGCAATAAATAAATACATAAATGGAAAGGGAAACAAAATAGGTAGATTAATATAAACATGTGTGGTATAATGATAGATTATTAAATATATATATTAACAGGCCAGTTCATTAATACAAAGGTGATTTTGCTCAAACCTTTAACAAAGAACCTATAGCAGGTTTTCTTCAAAGCAGTTTTCTTGCACCTAAAAAACAATTGCAGACAAATATATCTTTAAAAGTGGAACGTTCTAACTTGCAAATGGAAGTCTGTCTCCTGTTCTGACAGGTTAAAACATGAATGGCAGTTTGAATGTCAACTGACAGATAAAGTGTTGACAAAAATAAGTTAAGAGGTGATACTTATTCACTGTTTTAAAAGTAAAATGCATTAGTGATGTAATGTATATGCAAAATACTATAGAATTTTTTTAAAAGTACCGTCTATTTGTGGTAATTACTTAAACTTCATTTTTGCGTCATTATGTTACGTGAAACTCTAGGATATTTGAAATAAACCCTTAAATGCGGATTTTATTATTTTGTTTCGAAAAAAATATATATGATTCTCTGAAAGGTTTAGTACATAGGAAAAATAATGAAAAAAATACATTTTTCATATAATACGTCAATCTTTTTTTCTGTTGCACATCTGCAATACATGTAAAAACTGCTGTCGTGTGGCTATTTTACGCTAAAATATTGCAAATTAGTGAATATTTTAATAAGTATGTCACAAAATACCTTATTTTATATAATTATTTATTTTATAAAACTTAACCTTTAACCCTTTAACCTCTTAACGGTCGATTAATATTTGGAAAAACCATCAAAAATGTACCTATTTTTTTATCACAGAAATTGAATAATTATAAGTTTTCCATATAAAATATGCAATTAGTTTTTTTTTTTTTTTTTTTTTTTTTTTTTTTTTTTAAGGCGAAATAAAAACATGTTATAGAACAAATTCACATTTGTGGAAAAGCCATCATGCGAGAATTCTGGGTTTTAATGTTTGTTTTACACCATATAAATTAATCCGAATAAGACCTTAATTTTTCACATCTTAGATCTTTATTTATCATCATCAAAATGATTTTTACAAATAGTATTTGAAATAATATAATATACATTAAATTTTGATTATTAAAATTTTTTTGAGTATGATATATTTCGAAACATGCAATACAAAGTGGTACATCACAATCAGCGCCAAATACCAAACCTTAACGCCAATATTTAAAGACTTCACACGGAAATGTCAGTTAAATTTTTCTGGTTTCAGAATTTTTTTCCAGAAATAAATCTCCAGCCCGGAAATATGACGGGCACGAGAAATAACGAACGACACCCCAGCCTGCGATATTGACGGGAGCGAGAATTAAGGGGTTAATTACCATAATAGAATACGTTCTAGAAATTGCGTAATCCAGATAATCTGACTTTAAACCAGAAAGTTTAAATGGTTAATTTCCCTTCGTTTAAATACGGAAAGTCTGTTATTAATTAAAGCAAATATTGCTATTTTAATTTTATGGTGTGAATTAGGTACATACGAATAAAAAAAATCTATTAAATTCAAAACACTGTTGTTTACATATATGCAAAGCTGCGCACTAAAGGGTTAAAAACAACTTGCTAAAAGGTGATTTTAATATGTTAAAATGTCATAAATGTAAAAGAAGTAAGAAATATACAAGATGTTATTGCATAATAGTATAGTTTTTAAAAACATAAAAAAATTCAAAATTTCGCGCACAGCGCTTTCGATCAGACGTTGATCGTCATCAGTGTAGCTTTGATTGCGTAATGAAAATTCCTAATCCTACTCCGTCCTCGGCTGGACAATCAGATACTGCGGTATGTTCTCCATTGAAAATATACGTGTAACATTTAATGTTCTTTTAAGGGACAACACTGAAAAAATCAGTTGCATTATACTTTATCGATAATTACTATTGGAAGAGATACTTTCTATGCCCTTTATTTAACATATGATGCTGCATGAAAACCTATATGTATAATTGTTTCTCGAACTAAGTTTTCGAGCGCATTTTAAGCTCTCTTTTCACAAACGAGTTTCGCTCAAATCTTCAGAAAAAGCTTCAGCCATTGTCAAATTAACCCATTAAAGACGGAATTATTTTTTCTTTTTAAAATGCAAAAATTTCATTTCGTACCACTTTTTCAGAAAAGAAATATATATCCGATTTTATCGCAGAGTTTCTGTCACTAAAGAAAATGAAAATTTTTTCTCTAAATTACCGGTATCGAAACAGTAAAAGTGTAGTCAGGTAGGCTGTGGCCGTATGGTAACGCTAGTCCTTAATGAGTATACAGGGCACCAACTGGTGCATTTCTCGAAAATCAGCACACTTTTAGGAAGAAACTCGTGGTAGATTACTGCAAGATTAACGCTCTTCTCGGTATGCTTCTATGAAATTTACAATGACGATTTTTGTGGTGTTAAAAAAAAAAGACCGAGTGCTTGCCCTATGTATACATAAAAATATTTCATTATTTTTTTACGCTGGTAGCGTCACTAGTTTGACATTGTATAATTAAAATTTAAAATGGAATTTTTTTTTAATGTTTTCCACATGCCAAAAAATCTCCAAGTTAATAATTGGTAATACCGATTCAGCAAAATTTCTTTTGTGTTTATAACGCTCCTTGGTAGGAAACGTATTTCCCACGTAGTTTTTTCCTAAAACAAATTTAAGTAAAAATGTTTTTTTAACTTTCACTATCTGACAGTTATACAGAAGTTAAAAATAAGTAACACACATTCATTTCTATTTTTTGTGTTTATAGAGTACACTGTTTCGAAACATGGTTCGAAATATATAAATTTAAATAATTATTTTTTTTTGTGTTTCACTGTAGGACAGCTATGCGGAAGTTAAAAATAACGTGGTACATATTCAATACAAAATGTTCGTTTGTGTTTATATCGCCTCCTAGCGGAAAATAGGGTAACTAAATAGCCATAAAATTAATTTTTTAGTGGTTTTTAAAAATAAATCTTCACAATAAGCTACTGCCATGCTCAAATTTATGTTTTGATAAAAATTTTCACATGATAGGTTTTTCTTTTACGCTGGTAGTGCTGCTGCTGAGAATTGCATAACTAAAACTTTAAAATGGATTTTTTTATGTTTTCTCATATGTAACTGTACTCCAAGTTAAAATTATGTAACATAGATTTTTAAAAAATTGCGTTTATAGCGCCCCCACGGGAGGAAATAGGATAACCAAATTTAAGTAAAACTGATTTTTTTTTATGTTTCAGTGTATAATAGCAATACTCAAGTTAAAAATAGATGGTACAGATTCAATACAAATCTTTTATGTTAATAGCATCTTCTGGGGATCAATATGGCAACTAGATTTAAAGAAAATTCATTTTTATTTTTTCTTTGGTGAATTTTGAGAAGAGCTTTTGACAGGGGAAAAATTTATGTTTTTATGAAAAAATATCTCTTTACAGGGTTTTTTACTCTGGTTGCGATCCTGGTCGGAAATTGCATAAATAAACCTTTAAAATGGATTTCTTATGTTTCCTCCTGAGGCAACCATACTCCAAGTTAAAAATAGATACGAGAGATTCAACGCAACAATTTTCTCTTGCATTTATAGTGGCCCTTGTCGGGAACATGTATAAATAAATTTAAATAAATTTGATTTTTTATGGTTTTTTTAAATAAATCTACCGAATAATTATATGTTGCTAAAATTTCCATGATAGGTTTTGTTACGCTGGTGTAGTCCGTGGTGCAAATTTCATAGCTAAAATTTTAAAATGGATTTTTAACTTTTTCTCATATACCAACTAAACTCCAAGTTAAAGTTGGACAAAACAGATTCAACAAAGTTTTCTTTTGCGTACCAGCCACTGTGAGAAAATGGGTAGCAAAATTTAAGTAAAAGTTTTTATTTTATTATTTCACTGTATGACAGCTATACGTATGATTTACGTAACAGCTACAGTAAAGATGTAAAGTAACTTCGTTTTCCGTTTTTAGAGATCCCAATCCGGAAATGGAGTAACTAAATATAAATAAAATTTATTTTTAAATGTTTTATACATCTTCAAAATAAGCTGCAAACATGTCTAATTTGTGTTTTAAGAAAAAAGCTCTCCAAAGCGCTTTTTTTACTCTGGTATGGTGGGAAACTGAATAACTAAAATTATAAAGGGATTATTTATGTTTTCTCATGTGGCAACCATACTCAAAGTTAAAATTTGATACGTTAAATTAAATATAACTTTTATTTCTGCTGATTACGCCCCCTGGCGCGAAATAGATCAACCAAATTTAATTTTTTTATGTATCACTGTTCTGCCATCGGTCTACCAGATTCCGTATTTGCTGGAAGTACCATGGCGGCTCCTTGTTATCTTGGCTCTTGACATGCTTCTTCAACTTCATTACAAGATTCAAATCGACGACCCATGAAAAGGTCTTCGAAAGAAGCCATAATCGGATGGAGCGGCCATACCTGGACTTTACCATAAGTAGTCCTATATACGATACAAATTCCAGTAACTATTAGATTAAGAATTTCGCAGAAAATTTTGCTCAACCTAATATATTTATGTATGGCTAATTCCATGGGTTTTTGTAGTGTAAGTCACATAGCTGATAACTGCTATGCTTGTTGGCCAGCATTATTTTCATGAAGTTAGCTTGGCCTTATTCAATTAATGATATATCTCCCGTAAAATAAGTCACATTTTTCCGTTCTAAAATACTGGTAGCCAAAAATCGTAGCATGTGACTTACACTACACGTATTCATGGAAATAGCCATGTATAAAAAGAGCCTAAAGTAATGCCAAACCTGATATTATAAATCAGAAGGACATGTTTCATTCACGGCTGTTTTATTTTTAAAGATCTGTAAAGTTACTGCGCTGTCGAGTAAAATACGCGTAAAATTACTGTGCATAAAACGAGATAAATGGGGATGGGAGCGGAAATTTGTTAAAGACAGTATTTGGGGTACACTACAAGTACTCATGGAAATAGCCATATACTATCTTTCATAATAAATGAAGTGATTTCAATATTTCGTTGTATAGTTTTTAATTAAAAATTTCATTTCATTTAAGAGACTGGGATTATTGCCGAAATATGATTCATTAAAGTCTGGAAATCTATTTACGATTCAAATTTATAAAATATTACTTTTGGAGAAAAAAAATGTTTTGAAAATATTTTAGTCGTAAAAGCTGGAAGTATTTATCAAAATTTCGATGTTTTACTCTTTATATTAATGGTTAAAAAAGAATTAGTATAAAAAAAAAATTGAAAACCAAGGTGTATGCTGATAGAAAAATAAAGAGTAATTTTAACGTTTAATTTTTTAATCCAGTCTCCTTTGTTTTAATTCAATTAAAGTTTTTCTCCTCTTTTCTGAACGCGAAAAGAAAATTGTAACATTTCTGTAAATGACTGTTGTTGTTTTTTTTTTAAATAAGTACTGAATGTTAAAGCAACTTTTAATTTTCTTTTTATTCCGTATTTTTACACATTCAGAAGAATATAAAGTAGAACAAGTTTGATTTTTAATAGAATATATAGATAGATACATAGATAGATAATCAAACATCAAGTAACTAGTAAAGGGATCGTGTATTGGTTAAATTTCCTTAAAAATATTTTTTATGTAGTTACAATGCCACAAATAAATTTACTGGTGAAGTATCGAAATCGCAAAAAATAAATAAATAAATAACATACGAAACAATCACGAACCGAAGACATCTTGCCAATTAGAAAATTCTCCAAAAAAGAACATACTTACTCTTAAAGCCGTATATAAAGAAAAAGCCCATTACTCAGTTGTAAACGTCAAAAAGATAGGAAATACGTGTAACACACTACGCAGTTACATCCAATTACGAAAGTTTTGACAGGTAGTTCAATTTGTTCAGAAGATTAGACGAAAAGTAATTAAGAATTCTATATATTTTGGAATTACCTTTCTCCGGCTTTTTCAAAATTATCTTTTGACTTTGTTTTAGAAAACTGTATTTGATAAAGTTATATTAAAAGCTTTTAATGTAATTTTTCTATTATGCCACAATTGTTTAAAACTGCTTTCTATATGACTTGTTCATGCCTTTGAGCGTAACAATAAATTTAAATCTTTCATACTTATACAAGAAATTTAATTTAAATATCTTAAAACTTAACATGCTTGTAATTGTAATGTTTTTTTTATGACTTTAAAACGCAAGTGCCCAGCTATTTTAAGACACCGTTTTAAGAGAATCTTTCTTGTTTGTTTTTTTGGGGAGCTTTAATATATATTTTTCTTTTACCATTTTCACACAAGCGTTATTTTAGTTAATTGCATTTGTTACTAACTCACAGTATGTCTCTTAACAAGCATTCCACGTTCAAAATGCGTGTCATAAATACTTTAAATTTTTAATAATAAGAGGTATGTTATTTCAACCCTAAGGCATTATACTCTTATTTCTCTCAAATCAAATTCGATCATAAAATGCGTTAATTGTATTTTGCATATTTTTTTCTGAAGTAAATTGCTAAATTTAATTAAAATGTTTCAATATTCTTAAAGTGCTTTTGAAACTCATAGTAAAATTTAGGTATAAAAAGTGAAAAACGACATCTGCAGTAAAATGCCCTAAAACATTATGGTTATTAGTTTTATTTAAAATGATCGAATTATATAAATTTCTTTAAAGAAATAATGCAAAAATGAAAACTGATATTCGCATTTTACTTAGTTTTGTTTGTTAAAAAAATATTTTAAATGCAAGACTTTAAACTACGATCTAGGCAAATACGATCTTTTGTTTATTTTTTCTCCGTGAGTTGTTATTTTTTCAACTACAACCTTAAATATTTCATAATAAACTTCTTAAAATATTGATTTACTAAGCAAAAAGATACAAATTCAACAGACACATATATACATACGCACTCTCGCAAGCATGTTTACACATTCACGACGGGAAACGAGAATTCTCGTTTTGATTCAAAAAGTATCATTCATTGACTAAGGGCGTGGCTTCTATCTTACAAAAAATGCATTTATATCATGTTGTCATATTTTTTCACACTGTAAGACATTTTATATTAAATTTGCGTTGGGTCCTTCGGAAAGTCGTATCCGTTTGGGAAAAACAATTCGCATCGGAAAACTCTATCATTTAATTGTTAGGCATTGATTCCGATATCTAATCTCTAATAATTACAGGGCAGAATTTTCTGGTACGAATTGATTTTCCCAAAGGGACACGACTTTCCGAAAGACCCAATACATTGAAAGATACTTACCGACGCATAAACTTGAAAAACCTATCTAGAACACCAATTTACAAAAGGCATTCAGAACAGGGAAGAACTTCAACTGTTTGAACACATTACCGAGGGGCAATGTTTATCAAATCCGAATTTTAAAACAGAAGAAACTCCTCCCTGTTTCTGAAAAACTTTTAAAATATGTGTTCTAGATAGGTTCCTCAAGGCTATGCATCGGTAAATATCTTTCAATGTACGAATTTAATATAAAATGTCTTACAATCTAAACAAATATGGACAACATGATATAAATGCATTTTTTGTAAGGTAGAAGCCACGTCCATAGTCAATGATGTTTTTTGAATGAAAACGAGAATTCACGTTTCCCGTCACGGCGAATGTGTTAAAATTCAGATTTGATAAAAATTGCCCGTCGGCAATGTGTTAATAGCATGTTATATATACAGGTGTTTCATAAAAGATTTCCTAAATGTAAAACTGAATAATTCATTAAATACAACATATGTAACGATCAATTAAATCAAATGTTTATCAGGTAGCTCAGAAATTTTGTATGCAGTTATTTGAAAAATAATTCAAAATTTCATCAATAGATGACGCTGCGATGCATCAAAGTGTAAGGATTCTGAAGTGAACGTGCAAAACTGCATCAACGCCATCTCAGCGTTTAATTGTTAATTTATTTAAAAACTGAAATGTAAAAATTGTGTTTTTATTTAGACATTTTTACTCTAACATGTGCCGTTTTCATTTTGAGCGTCATCTATTTCATTTTTCAGCTTCATCTATTAACATAAATTGAAATTATTTAAAAATTACTCTATACAAAATTTATGAGATCCCATATTGGCCTGTAACTTTTTAAACTTTTATTTCTTATAGTTAATGAATTAGTGAATTTTAAAGTCAAGGAGTTATTTATGAAACGCCATATTTATACATAGCTGCCAACATCTTACGCTTTTTTGTATCAGAAAAATTTAATAGTAAATTTTACCTTTTTTAATAATATATAAAATAGAAATGATCTTATAAAAATCATGGAACTATTAATAAAGAGGAACTGACATATCCTATAACCCTTTCAGGGGCAAGGTACATTTATTCGTAAAATGTTGAAATAACCGACACCAGTATTTACAAGAAAATTTATTTGTGAACATTTAAAAGTGTATTTTTGCGTATTTAATAAAGGTGAAACTTCCATCATAAAATTCCGGTGCCAATTAGGGATTAACCCTTTCCGGCACACTGTTCCCGGATCGGGATACCTAATTTTAATTCCAAACATACGATCGGCACCAAGAATATTTTAGTAAAATTTTGCTTTTACAATGAACATTAAAAGCAACATGCTTTTAATTTCTAAGAAAGTCGTTTTAAAATTCCGGTGTCAGTGAATCATTTCCTCGTTTTACAACAAAAATTGCCTGTGCCGGAAAGGGTTAAAATTATGTGATGCCGTAACGGCATCACCGCCCTTCAAGAGGTTAAATAGTGAAGCTTCAACAGTAACCGCTATTGCAGGGTTTGTTTAAAGCTGGTGGAAACTTCCACCAGTATATTTATGCAGAAATTTTCTCCTTATTTTACTGCATTATTATTGCAAAATTTCAATCATAAATAATGGTAGAAGCAGATTTTCATTTTTACTGGTAGGAGTTTACTTTGGCGGTAGTTAGTCCCTGCTTTTCCGCCATATTGTGACGACCAGGGAAACAAACTGTTAGTTTTACAAGGCAAACTGACACCAGTAAAATCAAATAGAAATTTTTAGGACATTTGTGAGAGAAAAAAAAAAAATCCGTGAATAAGACGCTTAAATAAGACGAAAATTTTTATTTAATTTTATTGGTGGGATATTTCCCTTGTGGTAATCAGAAACTGAAGATCCGATTTTAAAAAAAGCAGCCGTTATCTTGTGGCAACCTCCTCAGTTATTTCACTCGCAACTGGTAAACTGTACACTATATGTCTCCTCCTCTTTATTTATAATTCCATTATAAAAATATAGAATTCAACTATTCAAACCAGGGTTCCTAGTTTGGCCTCCATTTTTATTCAATAATTTGGAGTTTCTACCAAAAATAAAGTATAGTATTTTATGCTTTAATTAATGAAAGACACATAGCAATCGCATAAAGTAAAAATTCTTCTTTCGAAATTTCCGGTGTGAATCTGAATTTTTGGATTGAAATTGGAGTCCAAACTGGTTACAGTGATTCAACTGGCTAATGTAGTAATAATTGTTCTACACAGCAAAAGAAAAAAAGTCGTAAATTATAAATTCATTTTTCCTCTTTCTTTTCTGGTAAAGATTTTTCTGATTGTATCAGAAATCAGCTGATATCTATTTGAAAATATCCTTGACAGCTAATAGTCGTACAGTATAGTAAAATTATGTCATTTTCAATAAAGCTCTAGAATTTATTTCTACACAATAAAATATTCCAATAAAAGGCTGTCATTATTTTGAGAAAATCCAAAAATAATTACAAATTTTAATACATTATCAATTTTTCTCTAGTTTCGACGGTACTTAAAAGTACCACTACAAAAAACATAGTAAAAACAAAGTAAATTTTTTTTAATAATATTATTTCTTAGACTTTAAAAAAATAAGAAAAAAAAACGCATTATGTTTACCTATTTTTATTAATTTATTTTTTAACATTACATCACAAAATCGAAACGAGAACGCGGCACTTAGGAGAGGAAATATACTTTTCAAGCATTTTTTGCTTTCCATTGCTTTCCATTGCTATTTAGTGATGATAGTACGGGGTATTTTATTAGCATTCATCCTGAAACATACAGTTTGTAACGGATGAATGAAATATATTTTTTAAAAGAATATGATTTTACTGCTAGTTCAAAATACCGTCGGAGTATAAAGGTTTAAGCCATATTCTTTTTTTAAATGCTTCATCAAATATGACAAAAAATCAAGAACTTGATTCATAGCTTAATAAATAATATATGTACCGAATAGTTGAAAATATTACGGTTAAATTTTCTCATGTGCATTTGAGAACTTTGAAATTCCATACCAGGTACATTGCGCATTTTGATAACGAGCTGAATATTCAGTAAAGTGATACTAATTGCATGAAAATTTTTGGAGCAGAAAGTCTTTTAGGTGTTTGAACGCACAAAGTAACGCATAAAATTAGCGGAAAATTATATGTTAGAAAATTCGTAGGTTAATGGTTGGAATAAATAAAAGCGCGCCATTAGATTAAGATAAAATTGAAATATTCATTTAAGTGGAAAGTAAATCAATCGAAACAGAAGTGTTTCTCTATTCAGATAAATTTTTTTGCAGGTGAAAAGTTGTATAAAACTCAAAATAAAATAATCCGTTTTGGGCTACGACTCTGAAAATTTTAATGTAAAGTTACGATATCATCTAAAATCAGGCTTAAATCTGCAGACGTTTATTATAATTATTAGTGAATCATTTCCAATATCAATAATTAAAAGTAAAATAAAACCTATTCTTACATAGAACTTAATTATTCCCTAAATTTTGTAGCTGCGAACTTACAACTATTTTTTGCATTTATGAACTTTATTGTAATTTTTTCAAAATTTTATAAGTTATTATATTTTTTAATTTATTCATGACGGAAACGGCACATTCCAAAGAATCATAATTTATTTTTTACTTGGTGTTGATGTGCAACCATATTTATCCTCGGTATAATATAGCTCATAAGAAATCCTTTTAACAGATATGAGATAAGACCTTAAGTTAAGGTGATAAGAAGATTCTTTTTCAGAAGATAGAGTTCATTTTTATGATATTTTTCTCAGATTAAAAAAAAAAAAAATGAATTAGAATAAGATGCCCATCTTGTCAGCTTATCCCAATTTCAATCAATATATTATAATTTCAAATTTTAAAACTGGGAAATTTTTGTCACCCAACTGCAAGCGAGTACACGTGCCGCTACTATTTCAGATTAGAAATCTTTTCCTTATTTGATCGCAGAATTTGTAATATTTTTCTGTGATTAAAAAAGGCCAAAAATTATATTCGGAAATCGTGATTGAACTGTACGCACTAGTCCTTGTTGTATGTGACTTTAACCTTTTGTAATTGTTTGCAAAATAGTTTCCTACCATAGTTTAACCCTTTATCTACTGACGGGACTTATAAGTACCATTAAAATAACTTGTTGTAACATTGATTTAATATATCGATTACTAAT
The DNA here is from genome assembly GCA_963932465.1 of Maratus speciosus. Taxonomy (NCBI): domain Eukaryota; kingdom Metazoa; phylum Arthropoda; class Arachnida; order Araneae; family Salticidae; genus Maratus; species Maratus speciosus. The sequence continues at coordinate 411,805,409 of OZ010787.1, read as the reverse complement.
AATAAAGTTTAGAATGAGTTATTACTTTATCTTGTTCCAAAGGCATTATTGGTTACACAAAACAAAAATATTTTAAAAGGATGATTTATTTTGCCTTTTCCTCTTTTCAACTTTCTTGGCGTTGGGGGGAGGGGGGTATTTTTCAATTCGAAATATTTCTATATTTATATTTCAAGAACATTATATGTGCCTATTTTTGCGAAATATTTTTCTAGAATTAACCTAATTCTACAAAATAATAAGAAAAATATTTAAATTAAAATATTTCAATGGGGTTATAAATATGGCACAAAATCCCTATAAATTCAAATTTAATGAATCCTTCTAAATCCTTCAAGTCTTCTAAAATCCTTTTGAAATTTGTTAAATGATTATGTAAATCTTCTAATGTAGTTTCAAAAAATCATGAAAAATGCTTTAAAAGATAAAATTTTCGTAAATTCATAATTCAGTACATAAACAGTTAATTTTCCTGTCAGTGCTTTCTAAATGAATAACGCGTCTTATTGGTTTTGTAGTTTTTGACCATATATCTTAGAATTTTTACTGATCTGATTTTTCTATACATATGACTGACAGTATAGTTTAGCATTTTGTCCGTTGCTGGATTCTTATCAGCGCCATTTTTCTGTTATTAGAGTAAATCGTTATTTTTCATACAAATGGCTACAATTATTATTTTGTACATCCTAATTTTATTACGTACTATCACCACGGGAACAGAAATATAATTTATTTTTATCTCGTACTGCTAGGGCACCATTTTACGCCTGATGAACAAAGATGAATTATTTCGAAACGCGTCGCACAGTGTAAGGTTTTTCAAATCTAGCTGAAAAAAAAGTCCAAAAATCGACTTACAGTAATTTCACTTTTAGACATTTCAAATAACTTCTAACGCATTGGAGAAAAAAAATGTAAAGTGATAGCAGCCCAACTTCATATCAATACCATCAAATATCGGCTCAAAAACCAAATTTTTTTAAAATATTTTTAGAATGGCGATTGTAATTGCCACTGATATTTTTGGCTAAAAACGTACTTATTTTGAAAACACTTTTTTGTGATCGTGTGGAATCTTTACAACAATGCAGGTACTTTGTATTTTATAATTACGATAGTTATTTTGAAGTGTTATATTTAAAAAACAGGGATGAGAGTTCCGACTTTTTGCACACCAGTATAATCTTAGAGAATATATTAATCTGTTCAATCGCATAAATGTTCCGATTAAATGAAATAACATTTTCTCTAAGATTATACTGTTGTACAAAAAGTCGGAACTCTCATCCCTGAAAAAATGTGTTAAGTCAGTATAAAATTATTTGAAAATTTAATAGCATATGATAAATTTTAAAAAGCTGTCAAAAATTTTGTATACGCCGGTACATTGTAATATAATTTTTTTTGTTATTATGTATGCATATAGATATTAAATAAATCAATTTCAGCTGCAACTATTTGCAACTCTTGAATATAAGTATTTTTTTTTTTCAGGTACGGAAGTGTAAACTTCGAAAAGATAATTACATGTGATTTTGCAAAATTATGTTAATGGGCATGAATTATTCCCTGTTAAGTCTAAAAATATTCTGATAGACTATCTATTACATAAATATAATTATCAATATTACACATCTGTTATGTTAGACCACATTAAGCGGCTGATCCATTCATTTATAATTGGCAGTAATCAAAGAAACTGCCATTGCTTAAAGGAAGATTTTCGAAGTAAAATAAGAGATGGTCAGCATCGAATATTAACAATAAACATATTTACAGGACTGAAGTAATAATGACTACCCGAAAAAGGTTGGACGACGAAAGAATTTTTTTTCCATTTCAGTGGATCAAAATCAAAGACTAAATGTGCATTCGCTTATTCCCGAAACACAAATGAATTAACACGTGCCACGTGTTTAAAACTGAGACAATCAGGATGATAGGATGCTGCGGATGTGTTAAAAATATATTCGAAAACCTTAAAGGAGCGTTTAAAAAGCCGGATACTCGTCATATAAAAAAGAGCTGTAATGAAGAAAATCAAAATTTTATGATGGCTAAATCAGGGTTCGTACGGGTACCGTTATTTCAAAGTCAAATATCAGAATTTTTTTTAGAAAAATTAATCTAGCTTAAACGGATGAAATTTCGCCTTATTTTAGGAGAGATTTTCCAGAAAAAAAATACTGGTACTGAAGAATTTCTTAGTTTGGAAATTCAAGCACCCGTACGAACCCTGTAAATCCACACCCGTCATCTACTTCTTGCTCTAGATCCATAAACTTTAAGTTCATCATGGAAGCTGATCAGTCAATAACAGAAGAATTTGAAATTATCAGAAATTAAGTCTGTACAGCTCTTGCAGTAACTATAGTAGAATTCAATGTTCAGATTATGACATAGAGCACAAATTTGAAGATATAGTGGTAGATAGCACAATGTACAGCATTTTATCGGCAAATAAAGCAACTTAAAAATGCAATGTCTGTAACGGAAATTCCAAGGAGATGAATAAATTAAAAATGATTCGATAATATACGAATAATACTCACAAGTTTTCTTGGGCTTATCGGTACTACAAGCACAATTAAGATTTATGGAATGCTTGATACATATTGATTATAGATTTGATGTAAGGAAATAGCAGTTCCGAAAACCTTAAGAAAAATGAAGTATCACAGAAAAAAAGTTCTTCCGGCCAGTGCCGGGAGGAAGAGGTAGCTTTCATATTCCTTATTTTTAAAAAGAAAGTTTATATTATTCAAACACACGAAGGTCAATTTAGTGGAAACCGATTATAGGAGATTCAATACTAATTTTTATCAGTAATAAATCATTATGAATGAGAATTTCGCGAAATTAGTCAGCTTTATCCAAGCTGCTTTTATTTAAAGTAACTTATATTTGGTCGCCAAATTCGGCGATATCTTGAAGTTCCTGTCATTTTCGGTTGATCGGCATCGGTTGATATATACGAGTGCTATCGCAGGCAAAAAATTAGATTTTTCAAAATGTCGCACACATTAGAAATTGAAACTGCTATATCTGAGCCATTTTTTATGATAAAGACAAAACAAAAAATGCTTCGGATTCCTTATATCACGGTCAAATACTTAAGAAAGAAACCTTTTTCAATTTCTAATTTTTTTACACCTCACTATAAATATAATTTTTTATTTAATTTAATGGCCTAAATTTTGAAACAAGACGGCTGATGAAGCTGGCCAGTGAACTTGGTCGAGACATTACGATATACTATCCACAAGCCTTCTTACATCGAAATAGGTTAAATACGCGTGTTATCACGTGTGTTATCGTGTGACGAATATCACATCGTTTCAAAATGTCAGCTATGCTAGACATTTAAAGTGCTATAATCCAGTGGCGTGGCGTGAAAATTTTCGGTGGTCATCGCAATTATTTAAGTTTGTGGTGAAAAATTATTAACTCTAAAATTCAATGGTTGAATGTTCAAAAAAGAAACTTTAAATATTACCTTCACTTATACATGAACTCCAAATGTTCTGCTAAAACTGGATCGTAGAGTTTTAAAAGCTTATTAAGAGTTTTAAAATATTTCTTGGTCATCGCCGCATCTAGCGATGACCGGACGCCACGCCACTGCTATAATTCAACCATTTTAGGTAGCTTACATTGAAAAAAGCTACCTATTGCAACCGTTCGGAGGAGAGCGATTTAAAAAAAAATTGACATATTTTCATCGATCATAACCTCCAGGCCCCGAAACCATCCTCTGTTCAAGTCTTGATGTATATACAGTGTCATCGAAAAATAATACCTGGATTTAAAAAAATCATAAGATCGAAACCTTTTATGTTAAATGAGTAATTCTTTCACTACACGATAACTGGTGAATGCAAGTTTGGTTTTAGTACACCAAAATTCGTTTGCGTGTCTGTGTTATGCTCAGATTAGTAGCGCAGTCTTGAAGGTCAGCCGACGCTTTGTTATCAGGGGAAGTTTGACCTGGATAAGTTCTCAGAAAAAGCCGCTGTACACTGACTATTGACTATTGACTTTGACTCCAGATACCAAATACGCACTGTGCTTTTTGTTGCACGGCCAACATCGTACTGAGCATTTACAGTCTGGCGCGTCGGCTGACCTTGACGACTTCGCAACTAATCCGCGCATAATACAGACACGCAAACGAATACTGGTGAACTAAAACCAAACTTGCGTTCACCAGTTATCGTGTAGTGAAAGAATTACTAATTTAACATAAAAGGTTTCAATTTTATGATTTTTTTAAATCTAGGCATTATTTCTCGATGACACTGTACATATATATATATATATATATATATACACACACACACATATATATATATATATATATATATATATATCCATATATATATCTGATCATTGTCACACTGTAACTCTAGAAATTATGAATAGATTTGGATGTAACTCCGCTTGTACATAGTACATAAAAATGTCTCGACCGAGTTCGTTGGCCAGCTTCTTCCGCCATTTTGTTTCAAAATGGCGGCCATTTAAAATTTTTTTAAATATTTAAAATTTGAAATGTGGTTCCAAAAAATTAATAATTGAAAAATATTTTTTTCTTATGTATTTGACCTTGATACAAAGATTCCGGAGCAGTTTTTGTTTTGTCGATATCTCAAAAAATGGCTGAGATATAGCACTTTGAATTTCTAGCGTGGTTGACATTTTGAAACGTCCTGATTTTTGTCACGCGATAACAGGCGTATTTATAAACCAATATGGATGTACCTTGGTGTGTACAAAGTACATACCAATGTCTCGACCGAGTTCGTTGGCCAGCTTCAACCGCAATCTTGTTACAAAATGGCGGCTATTTAAAAAAATTAAAAAAAATTTAAATTTAAATTTAAGTACCAAAAAATTCGAAAATGAAAAAGATTTTTTGTATGTGTTTGTCCTTAATACAAAGATTCCGGAAAAGTTTTTGTTTCGTCTATATCTAAAAAAATGGCTGAGTTATAGCATTTTGAATTTCTATTGTGTCTGACATTTTGAAACGACCTGATTTTGTCACGTGATAACAGGCGTACTTATGAACCGATTTCGATGTAATTTGGTGTGTACTTAGTACATACCAATGTCTCGACCAAGATTGCTGGCCAGCTTCTTTCGACATCTTGTTTTAAAAGGGAACATTTAAAATTTTTTTTTAATTTTTAAATTTAAAATGAGGTATCAAAAAATTGGAAAATAAAAAACAAATTGTTATGTGTTTGACCTTGATACAAAGATTCCGGAGCAGTTTTTGTTTCGTCTATATCTTAAAAAATGGTTGAGTTATAGCACTATGAATTTCTACATCGCTGACATTTTGAAACGATCTGATATTTGTCACGCGATAACAGACGTATTTATATTAACCAATTCGAATGTATAAAGGCATGTGGATAGTATATAGCAATGTCTCGACCAAGTTTGCTGGCCAGCTTCATCCCCATCTTGTTTCAAAATGGCGGCCATTAAATTAAAAAAATATATATTTAAAGTGAGGTGAAAAAAATTAGAAATTGAAAAAGGTTTCTTTCTTTAGCATTTGACCTTGATATAAGGATTCCGGAGCATTTTTTGTTTTGTCTTTATCTTAAACAAATGTCTCAGATATAGCAGTTCGAATTTCTTTATGTGGATGACATTTTGAAAAATCTGATTTTTTGCCTGCGACAGCACTCGTATATGACAACCGATTCCGATGTGAGTGAGCATGCGCACAGGAATTACTAAGGTCTCGACCATGTTCACTGGTTAGACTCATCGAACGTGTTGTCTTAAAATGGCAGCAATTTCAAGATATCGCCAAATTTTGCAAACAAATGTAAGTTACTTTAAATAAAAGCATGTTAGATAAATCTGAAAAATTTCGTGAAATTCTCATTCATAATGATTTAGTATTGATAAAAATTAGTATTGAATCTTCTATAATCGGTTTCCACTAAATCTAGCTTCGTGTGTTTGAATAATATAAACTAGCTTTTTAAAAATAAGGAATATGAAAGCTACCTCTTCCTCCCGGCACTGGTCGGAAGGTCTTTTTAAAGATATATTCGAAACAAAAACTGCCCCATAATCTTTGTATTAAAGTCAAACACATAAAAAAATATTTTTCCTTTTTCAATTTTTTGATAACTCATTTTAAATTTAAAATTATTTTTTTTAAATGGCAGCCCTTTTGAAACAAGATGGAGAATGAAGCTGGCCAACGAACTCGATCGAGTCATTGGTATGTACTATGTACACACCAAGTTACATCCAAATCGGTTTATAAATACGCCTGTTATCGCGTGACAAAAATCAGGTCGTTTCAAAATGTCAGCCACAATAGAAATTCAAAATGCTATAACTCAGCAATTTTTTTAGATATAGACGAAACAAAATCTTTTCCGGAATCTTTGTATTAAGGTCAAACACATACAAAAAAAAGCTTTTTAATTTTCCAATTATTTGGTACCTCATTTTAAATTCTAAATTAAAAAAAAATTAAATGGCCGCCATTTTGAAACAAGATGGCGGATGAAGCTGGCGAACGAGCTCGGTCGAGATATTGGTACGTATTATGTATACACTAAGGTACATCCAAATCGGTTCATAAATACACCTGTTATTGCGTGACAAAAATCAGGTCCTTTCAAAATGTCAGCCACGCTAGAAATTCAAAGTGATATAATTCAGCCATTTTTTAAGATATAGAAGAAACAAAAACTGCTCCGGAATATTTGTATCAAGGTCAAATACATAAGAAAAAAATATTTTCAATTTTTTGGTATCGCATTTCAAATTTTAAATTTTTTTAAAAAATTTAAATGGCCGCCATTTTGAAACAACATGTCGGATGAAGCTAGACAACGAACTCGGTCGAGACATTGGTACGTATTATGTATACACCAAGGTACATCCAAAGCGATTCATAAATACGAGAGTTACAGTGTGACAAAGATCATATATATATATAGATTAAAATGAACAAAGTGAAATTCAACAGCTAAAACTAAGCTATAGTAATTATCAAGCTAAAATTACTTTTTACTTGATAAAGAGAGTACAATTAAAAATGCTAGAATAATAAGTTTGTAAGTCTAAACTAAGATTGGATGAAATAACGCATCTTTTAGAATGAACTCACAAGCCCCTCTGAAGATTCTGTGAGTTATTCATAGTTTCTTATTTTACATACTGGTTTCCTATGTTCATTTTAATTATCCTTAGAACTTTACCAATTTATTCATATATTTGTGATTTCAAATGTATTATATATATATATATATCAACTTTTGAACGGAGGGTGGTTTCGGGGTCTGGGGGTCATGATCGATGAAAATATACCAAATTTTTTTTAAATCGCTTTAATCCGAACGGCTTCAATTGGTAGCTTTTTGTAATGAAAGCTACCTAAAATATAATTGAAAGATTTAGACCTAAAAGAGAATTAATATTAAAAACTCCAAAACAAGGACGAGATAATAGTATTGTAGGAAATAGAATAAGAAGATTTTTTAAGAATGCTGCTGTGGCCGCTAGCATAACAGGTGTTGATAAGCTCTTATTGAGCGATTTTATATAATTTTACATGGCATGTGGATACAAGATAAAAATATCTACATTTAAGCATTACAAATCATGACATTAACATTTCAATAAAACTATAGAGAGGCTGAAATTCACCCTGAAGTTTTACCATTTATACGGTAGCTGAATATACAAATAATGAAAGAATAGCAAACAACGAAAAATGACATTTATTCACTTTATGATAACACTCGTAACTATAGGAGCATGTAATTAATTAATTACTATATTTTTAATACATGAAAACTCTTCTTGTTGAAAATATTTATGTACTACATTTTAACCCCTTCCTGCATAAATTTTTCCTACAGACAAAAAAATTTTAAAGTTTGCTAAATATTAATGTAACATGATCAAAAATCACTCAAAATTCGAAATTTTCAAATCCACCTTAATTTAAGGCCGATTTAAGTTCTTGCCATATATGTCACACCATGCATTAGCGACTACTTTTCCATAGTAGTGAATTCAGCATTAAAACTTGCATGCAACTCTTAAAACTTCAAAATATGAAAGAACATATGAAATCTATTTGTGTGTGTGTGTGTTTCAATCTACAGTAATTGATACGTATATCGTTTATTGAAAAATGAAATTACAGAAATTGATACATGTATCGTTTATTGAAAAGTTACATTCTACAGTACCTGATACATGTTTGGTTTAAAACTATAGGCTACAGTAACTGATACATATTTTTGGCTGAGAACTACAGTCTGCAGTAACTGACACAGTGCTGTTGAAAACTACAATCACTCAATGACCCAGGGCCGAAACTAGCCTTTTTCGCACCGGGGCAAACATGGATTTTGGCGCCCCCCCCCCCCTCCTCCGCAAAGTATATTTACAAAGAGTTTTCCACTAATTTTCTAACAGCCGACTTATTTTAAAATTTAAAATATGTAATAATAAAATATGTAATACTGAACAACGTAATCTGCTTTGCAAAATATTGATTCATTAAAATCTTGTAAACGGAATCGACAAGAATCGAAAACAAATTCCGCTTTATACAGAATCTTTATGCCATATCATCTTTAGATTCTTTCATGCTTTGGCATACCCCAGATAGGATGATCTTAACATAACCGTGCTAAACATAGATGTGAGAAAAATCGACAAACAAAATCTTCATTTGGCATCCCTTCGTCTGGCGCCCGGGGTACGTCCCCTCCTTAGTTTTCGCCCTGGACCCTTCACTCAGTGTGAAACTTGGCAAAGCAATTTCGGTCATTGTTCAGACAAAGTGACACTTTGCATTTTTGATGGTGAATAAACAAATACACATTTCAACCACTATGGAAAAATACAACCTGTCAATGCATAGTGTGACATATGTGGCACGTACCGATTTTTACGTACTATATACGCTAGCATTTCTACAATGTGTTACCATCTTGATATATTATTCACAAGATACTTAGAAACACAGCTGTATTTATTTCAGTCCATACTTCTTCTTTTTTCCACACAAAAACAACAAAAGTATTCACTATCGAGCAACACAATGTGACAGCTATAAATTCTCACCGTTCGCCTCTTTTTTGGTGCCAAAATCCGCTCGAAAAGAGGCAGCACCTGTTGGTATAACATGCTTCATCCACTGATGTATTAAACAAAGAATGGAACTTCCGCAATTAAAAACAACTGCACAGTAAATTCAGTATGTGCCATATATATGTCACAGTATGTAGGAAGGGGTTAAAAAATCTGTACTGAATACCATAACACTACACAAATATCAACGTATGAAAATTACGAAAAAGCTTTTTATTATGATTATTCTGACTGAGTAACAATGACGTAAATTTTACAGTGTAATGCGTAAAGGTATATTTCTCCATAATACAGAACCGTTTTATCACTAATAAGATCAATTTTATTACTTTGATATCGATAATTTTCATAAATTGAATTTTGACCCGCTAAATTAGCAAAATCTTACACTGTGCTTCGTGTTAACTTTATTGTATATTTAAGAAGTGCTTTTCATTGGAATTTTGAAGAAAAAACATATATATGTCGTCCAAATTCAAACTTTACAATAGCTGCAACCTTACAGGGTAAAATTTAAAGATGTAAGAATTTTATATGCAACCCATGCATATGGGTGAGAACCTGGAAACTTGTCAAATAACTTTTTTAAGACATCTTTTCACGATAGCCGATTATTTTTCTTTCAGTTTTTGCTGAATGAGCAGGATATTCCCTAGTGTATGATAGGCGTATTTTTAAATAGTAGGGAAATATGAGACCACATGAATTTGATATTTGATATTTCCCTCTGTAACTGATATAAAGTTGCGTAATATACATCACAAATTTCATATATTTAAAAAAGTGATTTTGAAATTTAAAAAAAAGAAAAGTTTTCGTACAATGCATTTTTTTTTTTATTTATTTTAATTATATTATTTGATCAATTATGAGGCTTTAGCACATATAACCACTTTTGTACACATAAAGTTTCTATAATTAGCAGATTTTTTTTATAGAATATATATAGACACACACACACACACACACACACACACACACACATATATATATATATATATATATATATATATATATCATGGAACTATTAATAAAGAGGAACTGAACTGTCCTTAAAATAGTAAAGCTTCAACTGTAACCGCTACTGCAGGATTTGTTTACCGCCAATGCAAACTTCTACCAGTAGATTTATATAGAAATTTTCAACTTATTTATACGCCTGACTATTACAAAATTTCAGTCATAAATAATGGTAGAAAAGGTTTTTCATTTTTACTGGCAGGAGTTTACTTTGGCAGTAGTTAGGCCCTGCGTGTCCGCCATATTGTGACAATCAGGGAAACAAACTGACAGTTTTACAAGGCGTACTGACACCAGTAAAAACGAATAGAAATTTTTACCACATTTTTGAAAAAAAAATCGTGAATAAGACGTTTAATTAAGACGAAATTTTCTATTCAATTTTACTGGTGGTACGTTTAATTAAGACGAAAATATCTATTCAATTTTACTGGTGGGTTTTTTGCTCTAGCGGTAATCAGAAACTGAGGATCCGATTTAAAAAAAAAAAAAAAAAAACGCCATCTTGTGACAACCTCCTCAGCTACTTCACTCGCAATCTGTTTTTTTTTTTTGTTGTTGTTGTTTGTTTGTTTTTAATAGTGGTGCGAATAGAATAGAAAAATAGTCGCCTGTGGGAACCCTGAATGTTTAATCATAAATCCACTGTCACCGTATAGGTGTCAGTGGAGTGCAAAGGGTTAATTCACGAAACGTTTTATCTGTTTTAATTTGCTTTTGACGTCAGTGGCTTGTAAATTATTTTTTGCTGAAGCTGTTTTGGAATTTCCTTTTAATATATTTTAGCTTACTGTATCGATAATTATTGAAATATATTTTTAAATCCTAAGGTATTTCTCCTTATTTCTTCCTCATTCTCATTTTTTTTTTTTATTTCCAGATGTTTGATATAAAACACTAAAATGTTTTTGAGTGTTGTAAAATAGTCTTTGCTTTTATGCGTGAAATTATATAAAAATATAGTTTAAATAAATATCTAGCTACTATATTTTAATATTTAAGTATGATATTTAAGAATAATATAATATTTAGGAATGGAAAATAAATTTTGGTGCGAATTGGAAAAATGATGCACTAAGAAATTACATACACGGAACTTTTAAGCATTTGAATAATTATGGAAAAATATGTAGCTTAATTTGCATTAAAAAACATGTTTGACTAACCAGAACTAAAAGGAAATGCAAATATTTAAATCAAAAACTCAGATATCTGAAAATGAAATAGGTTCATATTTTTGCACAGATCACGTGAATAATTCAGCATAATACTTTTACTAAATATTTTTAGTTATTATGATATGAGATATCCTTGTGCATCCCTTTTATCTCGTAATATCATATAATAGTTGAAGAAATGTAACCGATATGTGTTACCACCTTTATTTCCTTTAATAAAAAGTTTTTGGCATTTTGTTGTATAGGTTTTCTACAAAATTAGAATATCGTTATCTTTTAGAAAAGGATATTGAACTTTTAAATGATATGTTCATTTCTATTCCAGAAATGGATAACAAAGAGCACTCTTTCCGGAAACAAGTTTTGTTTCGCGACATCTATCATAACGGATAATATAGGAATTTTAAATGAAAAAAAAAGATTTCAGACTAAATACTTGCTATAAAGAATAGGTTTATTGTTATAATTGTTTGTTTAGTTACCGTGGATGAAGTAAGACTGGAAGTTTTAAAGCAAGTGAGCTGTAAATGGTTATTTTTATAGTATTTGATTCGCATTGTCAGGGCTCGCAGCGTTCCTAAATGTTTTTACATTTTCTGCCTCTATTTCAAATCAAAAATAGTCGTCATAGATTCCTTTAACATCTACAATAGAAGCCTATAATAAAGATTGTCGTTTAAAAATAGTGGTAGCAAAGTGTGAAAATTTAGGCTGTGAGCCCTGCATTTTGAAGCCTAAAATACTATGATTTGTTATCCTCTTTAGTTCCAAAGCTAAAATAATAATACAAACGTTTATTCATTATTTTTTTCCAAACAAAATAACATCGTAAATGACAAAAACATATCTTTTCTGAAACTGAGCCTTTAAGAGCTTAGTAATTTAGGTTCAATAATATGGATCTGAAATTACAAACCCCTTAAAACATCAATTTAATAACCGTTAACCTAAATTAATGCAATCACAAATTTAAGAGCTTTACACAAGTAAATAATCTACAAATCCTCAAAAATTTTTATTGAAAGAGATTTAAGTTAAATACTTATGAAAATGTCTCACTTTCTTGGTCATACTGTCTTTTGGTCATTTTTAGACATTTTGCAAACTCAGATGAAAATAACATTTATTTTGTGTGGGAATCAGTTTAGATGCTGCAATTTATTCATATGCTTTGAACGCAAAAAACCTTCAGCTATTAAGAAGTGATGTGAAAATGTTTAAAAATCCGACATTTTAGTTTTTATAAGGAAAAGAACAGAGGTCCCCGTTTGGTGACCCAGGGACCGAAGAGGTTAAAGGAAATTTTTTAACTGACAAAATGCATTTAAAAAATTTTGCATTTTCCAACTATAATTTTTTAATGTTTACGGTTCTTTTTTCATTACGAAAGAGATTTTTTTCATGAAAGTATCAGAACGTTGCAAACATGTATTAGAGAACTAACTTGAATGATAACCGTACAAAAGTCCGTTTAATTGAGATTTTGCTACGGCTACAGGATTTGTTTTTATCGTTAGAGAGTCAGCGTCATCAGTATCTGCTTCTGTTTTCGTAGTGAAAAACGGAAAGTGGGAAAACATCATTGTGTTTAGAAAGATGAACATGTAGCATTACTTAACCCCATAATTCTCACTTCCGTGATATTTACAGGTTGCGTCTTTCATTCATTTTATTCATTTTTTGTTTGATTCCCTCCAGTTTTATAAAATATTGTAATTGGCTTTATTGTGGTATCATTTTACCTGTGATTATATAAGGTGAATATTTCTTTTTCAAAAAAATGGTGCCAGTAAGCAATTTGAATTTTTAAACAGTAATTTAATGCGACCGTTAATACTAGAACCGCCGGAAATTTTACCCAAGTGTTATAAAAATATTTTACACCAGAATTTTTATTTAAAACTATTTAAGTTATTTATTTAGCTTATTTCTGCGCGGCACATATTTAACTTATTTTAGAAAGAAACTTCTGGTTCGAATCGAAATATTTTATTTTTACCGGTCAAAATGACCGCTATGGCGGTTCTAGTGTTAAGGGATTAAGTAAAGCTTTCTTCGAAGACTTTAAGAAAACCCAAAACATATTTTATGCCATGTAAAATATTTTCTATATTACTTGATATTTTTCTTGTATTTCTTGTATCATGGTTGAAACAAATATATTAGGTCTTTCGCAATGTTCTGTCCGATAACGTGATTTCACGCCTACTATATTTAAATTTAGATTTCTTCATTGGGACCACTTTTTTGAAATTGTAAAATTTCCATTGTTTTCACCGTAATTAATAGGTCATTAAAGAAGGCGAAATTTACCAATTTTTAAAAAGTGATGCCAATGAAGAAATATGAATTAAAAAAAAATAGGCGCGCGTAGCATTATCGAAAAGAACTTTCCAGTGTACCTAATGCAATCAAAACCTAATATACACTGCTCAAAACAATTAAAGGATATTGTAGTTTTAGGTGGATTTTGTATCTGGTAAACTGTTTAGCTGATTGATACATGGTCGACAGACATAGTAGGTTATATGAGAATAAATTACACATGTTTGGCAGAAAAAAAAATGCATTTTATTGCGCATTTGTGTACTAAAGGAAAAAAACACAATTTGTGCATATGAGAAAAAAAGAATAAGAAAAGGTGTTTTCTTCAAAGAAAATCATTTTCAGTAGGGGGTATGGTTTCCACGGGCGGCCAGCAACGTTGAACACCTTTGAGGCATGGACTCAATGAGGCTATTAATGACGAGTTGGGGTATTCTGCCCCACTCTTCCAGAAGAGCTCTTTCCAGTTCTTGGAGAGTTTGCGGGGGTTGTTGGCGGCCAGAAACTCGTCTTCCTAGAGCGTCCTAAACGTGCTCGATTGGATTCATGTCTGGAGAACACGCTGGCCATTCCATTCGAACGATTCCTTCCTCGAAAAGGAAATCCTCCACCAGGTTTGCACGATGTGGCCTGCAGTTATCGTCCATTAAATTGAAGTTATTTCCGATTGCTGCAGCGTAAGGGACTACAATAGGTCTGAGGATCTCATCCCTATATCGGCAACCAGTCAGAGCTTCATCTCGAATGATGTAGAGGTCAGTGCGCCCGTCAATGGAGATGCCACCATACACCAACATTCCTCCACCGCCAAATCTGACACTTTCGTGCACGAACGCAAGATTATTCCTACTGCCACGGTCCCTCCAGATGAAAATACGCCTATTATCTGGATGCACAGAAAAACGGGACTCGTCAGAAAACAGAATATTGCTCCATTCATTTCTCCTCCAGCTGACATGCTCGGTCGCGACGATGCCTTGATGTTAATCTAACACATACCATCGGTCGGCGAGCATACAGACCTACAGCATGGAGCCGGTTTCGGACAGTCTGAGTTGAAATCGTGGTGCCTGTAGCCGAGCGAAGGTGTGGTTGGAGAAGAGTAGCGTTCATGGTTCGGTGTCTCCGAGCTGTTAACGCTAAATACCGATCTTCATTGGGCGTTGTTGCCCGTCTACGACCTTGCCCTGGTCTTCGGCCTGCACATCCACTCTCCAAAAAACAGTTCCAGATCCTGGAAATGACACTTTGTGACACTCCAATGGCTTGCAATACTTCGGCTTGAGTTTGGCCCCCTTCTAACCTACCAATAATTCTCAAAGCTTCTGAATCTGTCAAATGACTTCGCTGAGACATCGTACTCATCGAAACAAAGCAATCACTGAATGCCGATCATCCTTGTCTTCATTCTCTTTTATCCAGTTGAAAGTCAAATTTCATTCGCTGCCGCTGAAGCGACGTTTTTGACGTCGAACTCAAAATTTGCATACTCCACAGTTTGAAAACCAGAAAAATTTGCATTTGTGATTCTCTTCTTCTATTTTCGGCAAAAAAAATTTCGTTTATATCTTTATTTTATATAAAACTTCAAATATCCTTTAACTGTTTTGAGCAGTGTACTTAAGATTCATCCTATGCTTTAATTATTTATTTTTACATTTTTGTAAGCTAAAAATCTTTGTTTTACCAGCCGTACCACATATTCAGGTTTTTTTTTTTATTTAACACTAGAAGGCCCGCGAGCAGTCATTTTGACTGCTACCAAATGAATATATCTCGGTTCGAACCAGAATTTTTTTTATAAAACTAGTTTAAAAGATGCAAAGAAGAAAACTATTTAAATGGATAAGTTAATAATTTAAAATAAAAATTCTGGTGTGAAATATTTTCCTAAAATTTAAGTAAAATTCTCGGTCTTTCTAGTGTTAATTTCCAAATGTACTGATTTGCCTCCAAAATAAACTAATAATTTTCAAGTATGTTATTCTGCTTATCGCTGATATCATAGTGTGCTATTTATTATAAAATTATTTGATTAAATAATAATTAATTTATACAAAATTTTATCGTTTATAATTACAATTATTTCATTAACTGAGAAACCTCAGAATATGTGAACATGAATAGGAGGAGGGGGTGAATGAAATATATTATATCCCGTAGGGGAACTATGATTTGAAAAATCTTGAGAACCACTGTAACAATTAACTTTTCTTTTTTTATATTTTATGTATATTTTGTTGTACAAAATCAGCCTGAAGGACGACTTTTCCATTGAAGACAAACGTATCTGCTAATTATTTGCAAATTATATGTATACAGTCGGACCTTGTTATCACGACACCCGGTTTTCACGTCACTCCGCTTATCACGTCAGTTTTTCAAAATCCCGATTTTCTGTATATGATTTTAATGTAAATAAACCCCGAATTTTACGTCGTTGACTAATTTTCAACTCCGGATATCCCGACGGTTTAAGAAAATTGTCCATTTTTTATAATCCATCTTATAAGCACGGAAATTAAGCGGTAAGAAATGTCTTAGTCAAACTGTTCACAAAAGTGTCTAAAATACCCATTGAGGTAAATGAGAAATTTTACTTGAATATTTTATCTAAATAAATAAATCCATACACTATGAATGACCCACTTAGAGGACACACTAGTCACGGCTTGAAGTTCGAACGCTAATGATAAGTCTATGGGAACAATATTTTCAAATATCTTGCTTGATTTTTAATATTTTTAAATGATTTTTTTGCACAGGATAGCTGAGGACTATCTGTTTACGGGCTATTTTTTACTTTTCCGATTTTCGTTGTAGTTTAATTCTCAGGATCCTGTCAATTTAGGATCCAGTGAAATTCGAGGTGTTGTGTCCTTTTTAGTCTTATAACATTCATATCAGCAAAATTCAGGAAAATTTTTTTAATAACAACGAAAATATAGAGTTTAAGCTTTCCAATAACATGCTTTCAATAGTTCTACTACAATTAGGTTGAGCTAAATATGCAAAGATTTTGATGAAAAATGTGTCAAAAATGGCCTCGTAATGTTATGCTCTCCGCCTCTACCAAGACGATGAAAACCACGCCTATTAAAAATATGATTGGCTAGTATCCAAACACTTTAGCAAATGGAAACGATTTAATTGTGATTGGATTATTGTATCGTGTTAAAATAGATCACTCCTATTTCAAACCTTGGATTTATTTTTTTCTAAAATTATTGTTTAATTTCAACAAAAGACTCTTGAAAGAATGAAATATTTTAAATTCTATATTTCTATGAATAACGAAGGAAATTATACATTTCGTTTATATAAACAATTTCAGATCCGCACAGAGGGAGTTACAACATATAGAAGTTATTAAGGAATCAAATTTCAGTCCTAGTTTATTAAGTAAAATGGTAAAAAAATAGACGAGTATTTTTTAAATTATTTTTTAAGTTAAAATAGTTAAAATATAATTACGAAGTCATAATTTGTTAGAACATATTTGTGGCCTGGCCAGGAGACTGGTTTTCAAGCCTTCTATTCTTGTATATGTATAAAATATTCGACAATTTAACATTTTACGTTCGAAAAACAGTTTTTTTAATTAAAAATCAGCAGAGTTTAAAGTTAATAAGTTTTAAAGATTGTTAACTTTAAAATTGTAAATCAACTTGTTCAAAATTTTAAAGAAATATTTTTATAGTTCATTACTTTAATATTTATTATTTTTAAGGGGACAGTACACCTTTAACAGTCGGAGAACGAAATTTGTCCTGTGTAACAGATATATTTTTTAAAGAGCCCACTTCAGACACGGAGAGAAAGTAAAACGAAGTCTATGGGGGCGTTAATTTAAAATTTCTCGCTTTGTTTTAATATTATTGAATGATGTTTTTTACATAGGATAGTTGAGCACGATCTTCAACCAGGCTAGATTTTACTTTTTAGATTTTTATTATATATATATATATATATATATAAATGTTATCCAGACACTTTGAATTTAAAGAGTGCTTCGGATGATCGGGGCAGTGTCAACTATTTAAATGTTAATTTGGAGATTATAAACGGAATTTTAGTATATAGTATTTATGATAAAAGAAATTATTTTGATTTTGATACAATAAAAATATTAAACTTTAATAGTAACGTGCATGTTTCAATTTTTAGAAATATATATTTAAATGGTTTAAATCGTATTGCAAATTTGTGCTCAAATGTTGATAAATTGGTTGGTGAAATTTTTAACCTTTACATAAACGCCAGTAAACAAAATTACCCAATACATTTTCTGAATGATTTAACTCTCAATTTTATCAAGAAAAAAAGCTATCGAAATAAAACATTGGAATTGTTCGATGATGGTGATTTATCGATACGTGATTCCTATCGAAAATAGCTTAGCGTTGAGGATAATCACGGACTTCATTTGACGGCTTTTGAATTAGTTTGTGGTCTTCATTTTTTCCAATCTCTATTTGTTTGGTCTTGACAAGTGAGGGGGAATGTTGTGCACGTAAAACATGTTTAACCCCGCAGTACAAGTCATAAGCCTTGGCCACTTGTCTTTATGTTTGGTTTTTTCTTAGTTACTCTTGGTTTTGTTAATTATTGTTTTAGTTACCGTTTGTTAGATGTTTTTTTTTTTTTTTTTTTTTTTTCGTGTACTAAATTATGAATTTGGATTTTTCAATATATATATATAAAGCCCAGTGGTGTAGTGGTCAGGGCATCTGACTGCCGCACCGCAGGTCGAGAGTTCGACTCCCGACTGGGCAAGGTTCACTCAGCCTTTCATCCCTTTGGGGTCGATAAAATGAGTACCAAGCTTGCTTGGGAACTAAACACCGAGGGTCTCGCGTTAGGCTGACCACCTGGCCGGGACGCATGCTGTATAGCACCTCGGGCCTAGGGTCAAGAAAACAGAGATGGGCACTGTCGGCCCTGATCCTCATGGATTGTATAGCCGCAGAGTTTAGTTTAGTATATATATATATATTAGGAAAGTTTCAATTTCAGAAACGATTCACCCCTGTTCCGAAATTAAAAGTAATTTTTTTTAAATATCTGAAACCAAAATCGAAAGAGTAAAAACTAGCCGGGTTGTAGATCGTCTTCAGCTATCCTATACAAAAAAAAATCATTTTAAAATGTTAAAAAGGAAGTGAGATTTGAAAATAACGCTCCCATATATTTAACGTTAGCGTTTACATTTTTTTCCCGTAACCTGCGTGGGTTCTCAAATGTAACGCAAAGATATTTTTTTTGCAACGGTTAGGAAACGCGAAAATTTATCATTAACTTTAATAATGTAAAACTAAAAGTTATGAAACTGTAAGATAAAATATAGCATTTTATAAAAATATACTAGCTAGCAATTTTTTTTTCTAATACGTATTACCTTTTAATATTTTATACTTCACTTACATGGACATTCAAAAGTATTTTATATTATGGTCTATGTGGGAAAATACATTTGCGTGTATTTTAATGACATAAAACAATTTTAAACATACAATTTATTCGCATTATTGAAGAGCATAGGTACTTGTACAGGGGAATTAAAAAGTATATTTCGTTACATTATGGACTACGAAGAAAAAACGTTTGCGAAGTATTTTAATAACGTTTTCTGTTACAACATAATGAAATTGATATGAATTTATGAGGCGCAGTAAAACATGCTTTCTGAAGGGATAGCAAAGCATTTATCATTCATTTACAGGGTCACAGAAAAGGGTTCAGTTTTATTACAGAAAAAACTGCTTGCAAAGTGTGTTTTAGTTATGTTTCACGATTTCAAACAAGATGGAATTCATATAGGTTACTGAGGTTTACAATATTATGCTTACATTATAATATGATGTGCATCACATTTTATTTAATTTACAGGGGCACATAAAAGATATTGGATACAATATTGCATATGAAGTATTGTCTATTAGGGATGATTGCTGAAAGTGAGATTTCAGCTATGATATACGTTTTTAACTAAATTTCTGCATACTAGATTATATATATAAATTCGATAGACTACGTATAGGGCTACGCAAAAGAACTAGGAAAAATTGTTGAGAAATTGATTAATTTTATTTTCAAATTCAACTACATTGAGAAAGATATGTTTGGAAAATAAAAATATAATAATATACAAGGCTATTCAAAGAATTGGATGCATGCACGCCTATTTCAGACACGGGAAGGAATGAAAACGCTAATTTTAAGTCTATGGGGGGGGGGGTCATTTTCATATTTCTCGCTTTGATTTTAATATTTTTGAATGATTTTTTCTTTTTCTTTTTTTTCCTTTTTTTTTTGCATAGGATATCTGGTGACTATCGACAGTGAGGCTAGCTTTTACTTTTCGATTTTGGCTATAGTTTTTTTATATATATAATAGGATAGTTTAAATTTTAGAGCGGATTCCAACCGGTTATGAAAGTAAAAGTAATTTTAAAGAAAAATATCTGAAACAAAAATCGAAAAAGTAATAACTAGCCCGGTTATAGAGCGTCCTCAGCTATCCTATGCAAAAAAATTCATTTTAAAATGTTTAAAATGAAGCGAGATAATTGAAAATATAATGCTCCCATAGACTTAACATTAGCGCTTTCATTTTTTTTCCCGTTACTAGTGTGGGTTCTCAAATGAAACATAAAGATATTATTTGTAACGGTTAGGAAACGCGAAAATTTATCTTTAAATATCTACCCTATATATATAAAATCCTAATGAAACGAATTTATGAAACGATTCTTTGAAACGACTGATTAAACGACTGATTCAGTTTCATGGCTATTTTTCCTAAAATATGGAATACATTGCGATGAAATTAACACCAAAAATCCGTATTGATCTGCGGTTCTCAAAGCTGGTATTAGAACTTTTAAATTCGAATTAGTTTTCGAAATATTAATTTTTTTCTAATTAGGGTTTCGTTCATCTGACGAAACCCTATTTGTCTCGCTCCTCTGTCTGTCTGTCTGTCTGTCTGTCTGTCCGTCTGTCCATCACAGAGCCCGTTCTCAGAAACTATACATGTTAGAGACTTGAAATTTTGGGTACTTATAGCTGAACACCTCACATCAAACAACAAATCATAAAATTTTGAAAAAGTTGGTAATTAACCTAATTACGGGCTAATTAAATTCTAAAATTAACCAATCAACCTTTTGAATGCAGGTGAAAATGCACGTTATCGAAATCCTCCCCAGTTTCTCCTAATGGTTGCCAGTAAACTCGGCGGATGCTCCGTCAAATCAGCCGGTGCAGGGTTACCACGTTGTACTTTAAGCAATAAATGAAGTGGACCTTCAAAAAGCAAAATTGGATCTGCCGAAATATCGGTCGTACAAATTCGTAATAGGTGTAGAAATACGCGGAAAAAATTCTACTTTATTTTGGTATAAATTTCAAATTTCTGCATAGGATAGAACGCAAAAAATCCACTAAAAATCGATCGATAAAAATTTAATTTCTGTGTTTTTAAAAACAATGAAAACAGATTTCCATTCACCGGAAGACAACTGTCATCATTTCTCGACATATCGGCGCGGGAGAAATTTAAGGGGAGGAAAGTCTAATACGAAATTTAAACTTTTTAAATATTAAATTTTTCGATTAAATTTTTTGACATCCGGGCTGGAAATTCCTGGCAGATTCCATACATACCCGGTTAAAAGAGATTGCTTCATTACGAGCTGAGATATTAATTATTATTTTATTCCTTTTATTTCCATCAAATGCCAGATTAAGATGGAGGCACGTGCTTTTTTAACGGAGATTTCATTTAAATTGGGAAATTAACAATTTGCGTGGTGTGTTTCGACGGCGCGCTATGAGATAAGTATTAATTATTCAATATGAAAAAGTTTATAGGTTTATAAGTGTTCATCCCACTATTTCCGAATAGCAATTTCAGGAAATATCTTAAATTATTGTTTAAGACCGCCACTCGATGTCTTCGAAACTTTAAGATACTTTATAACACATAAGAAAAAGTGTAAAAAAGAATGGAGCGTGATATTTCGAGGAGTGGAGGGGGGGGGGACTAGATTTATTTATTAAATCTTAGCGTTTGTTATCGCAGAAAATGTTTTAAATTGTTGGTTAAGACTGCACCGCCACCCTCCCGACCATGTATCTACGCAGAGATTGCGCAAAGGAGTTTCGTTCAGATATGCTTTTGTTAAGAATAGAGTGCGCTCCCTGGTGGTGGAATGCGGAACTAACGTAACGCGATTTTGTTAAAATTAGGAAATATAACAAGGCGATCCGTTTGCAACTTTAAGATACTTCATGACACATAATAAAAAGCTTATAAAATAATGGTGCATGCAATTTCCTGTGAAGGGAGGGCGGGGGAGGGGCGCTGGATTTCTTTTTTAAAAAATAGCGTTTACGACCTTTTTAGGTGTCGTTTTTTGAGCACTATGATATACTCAGACACGTGCTGCTTATGAAATATAAAAATGTCAAAATTTTAGTTACCACTATTTCCGAATAGTACTTTCAGCAAATTTCTTAATTTCTCGCTTAAGGCCGCCACCAACTCCAGTAACACATTCACTGATAGGTTGTTTAACAGAGTTTCGATCTGATACACTTTTGTTATGAATAGTGTGCGCTCCCTGGTGGTGGAATTTGCAACTAACATAACGCAATTTTGTTAAAATTATGAAATCTAACAAGTCGATCTGCTGGAAACTTTGACATAGTTCATAGCACATAATAAAAAGCTTATAAAAGAATGTTCCGTGCAATTTCCTGGGGCGCCTACCTATCTCGGGTGCTATAGACCCGATCCCCTCGACTAATATACTTACGCATAGGTTGTAAAACGGAGTTTCCTTTGGATAGAGGTTTGTGTAGAATAGAGTGCGCCCCTGGTTGCGAAATGTGGAACTAACAGATTTCACAAAAGGATAAAGTGTTTTAAAGGAATATTAAACGAAACCCTCTGTGAGATCTGTGATCACACTTACCCACTTGTTTTAAGTACATTTTTCTAATGATGGCAACTGAAATTTTAATCAGAACAGATATTTTTTTTCTTATTTCAGAAAAGGTTATTTTAAATTAATTTGGCGACCAGTTTGGCCTCCCTTAAATATATGCCAAAAAATGTATCGTGCTACTTTTATTTATAATTCAATTTACTTGAACAATCTTTCGCCAAATCGAAAGATTCTGATTGGCGCCAAAATGGCATTATTTTGATTGACATGGTAACTCGGCTATTGTTGTTTATTTAATAATAAATGTTTATTTACTTTTATTTCTTTTTTAAAATTATATAAATTATTTTGTTCTATAGTTATTAATTATTTTTTTTTGTTATTTCCTTTTGAAAATAATAGAAAATAATTTAAAAATACGGTACTACTTACGTAAATAAGTGCGAGTAGTAAATCAAAATTACGTCCATTACGAATCATATCATAATATTAAAATATTTATTTGCTTAAAATACGTTATAAAAACACATTAAAATTAAATTAAAAATCTATATTTTGTAAATATAGATAAAATATATTTATAATATGGATTTTTAATTTACTTTTAATGTGTTTTTATAACGTCTTTTAAGCAAATAAATATTTTAATATTATGATACGGTACTACTTAGTTATTCCGTCGACCAAATTCGCCAAATTATGTAAATCGCCAAATTATACAAATTGACATAATTTTTATTTTAAATAACGAAAGAACAAATAAATTAGTATAACATTAATAAATATACAAATAAAACGTCGAAATAAAAATCACTTGATGACGTAAACATGTGTAACTTACATAAAGTCAAGTGAATGTGACATTTACGATCAACCATTATTGACATTTAATATTATAGTTTGGCGATAGATTTTTGGTCGACGGGATAACTAAGTAATACACAAAATGCATATGTAACTGCTATTCGAAAACAAGGTTTTCGCCAAATTTTTGTAAAAAAGAAAAAAAAAACACGCCAAATCTGCGGTGCGTATGTGACATCTGGCCAAATGTTAAATAATGCGGGAAGAGTTCCATATTGTGTGCTGGTTTTTTTGGCGAGATTTTTTTTTTGGCGTTAAATGAATCGATGTCGTTGCGATCTTCAGCCTTTGAGGTTGTTTTTTTTCTGGAATAAACTTTATTCATATGTTTTTTGCGTTTTTTTTTTTCGTTTTTTTTTTTTTTTTTTTTTTTTTTTTTTTTTTGCATTTAGCCTATATTTTTCGGAAAAATATATAACTTTGTTTTAATTTGACATGTATAATAAATATAATAAATACATAAAATATAAGTACATAATATTTATTTATAGGTGTATATATACTATATTTGTATAAGGTATATCTCTATACGTGATATATATAAAACTATCTGTGTAAACATCGTACTTTTTTTAACATGTGACATACATAAGATTTATTAAATATATATATATTTACAAATATTTAAAGACCATGTTTTTCCGACATCCTGAAAAAATTTATAAGACGCTAAAAATGGCTTTTTGACGCCATTTTGGATTCATACGCCAATCGCGCCAACCAGCACACAATATGGAACTCTTCCCAATAATGCAACAAACCATGACATTTAATTTCAACTTCAAATCAATGTTTTAATTTACCGCTCGAAAAAAAAATGCTATCTGGCAATTTGAAAAAAAGCTATTGGCGAGATTTGCACCCGGCTAGCGTAACAGTACCGAGAATTCTTTGTGACCATGACAACTTTTATATAGTTTTATATAGTTTTATATAGTTTAAAAAATTTGATTTTTTAACCAAAATGGAAATCTTTTGTACAGATGTTATATACGGACCCATATTGGCGCGATTTTTTTTTCTGACGCCAATGGCATATACGCAACGGGTACTGGCGCCAAAGTATTGTTATTCTGCTTGATATGGCAAGCCGGATGTTGTTTTTTATGCTGTTGATGCGTTTCCCAAATTGGCGTCGGAAAAAAATCGCGCCAATATCCTATATGACATCTGTGCCAAAGTTTCATATGAAAGGCGAAGGGAACAGACCGTATTTGTTTATGACAGTTGTTGACTTGAACTATTATAATATAGATGAAACGATGGCGATAAAATAATATTTGGCGACTTATCACCTGTGCATGGCTAACATTAAAGTACCAAAATGGCACCTAGAGTATAAAAAGCGAAATGGCCCGCCCGAAACTGTTGATGATAGTCACATGACTTAGGCTATTGTTATAGAGATTGTTTTAAAATACCGGGAGACAAAGACTCTGTATACTTAATTCATTTTATTTCAGCTATTTTTCAAATGTTTAACTGATCCTCTTTAATAAAACGAAAATAACAATTGGATGTCTTAACAGCAACTGATTCGGCCTTACATTTTTGCAATCAAATGGAATTGAATGGAAACCCATTTACAGTGAGATCTGCACAGCTTTTTTCAGTATAATTCAATCTTCTCTTATATTTTTTAAACCCATCAGATTAGCGTGTTTTTAGATTCTGCGGTTTCTGAACGGGGGTTGGCGAGCGTAACTTGCAGGGGGCAGAGCCCCCTAGTAATAATGTAAAACTAAAAATAATGAGACTGTAAGGTAAAATATAGCATTTTATAAAAGTCTGTCAGCTGACAAATTTATTTTGCAATACGTAACTGTAACGCAATCCTGGTTTAAATTGAATATTTTCATGGTTCCCCTAAAAATATTTTACAATTGTATCTGCTAAGACGGATACAACCCACTAAAACGGTATTTCGCACTCATTGTTTTTTTTTTTTTTTTTTTTTTTTTTTTTTTTTTGCGTCCTACCAGGTTTTAAAGCGTCACGTTTTTAGCATGAGGGGTCGAATTTTAATTACTATCACATCGCGCGTATTCTTTTATATTATGGCCTATATGGGAAAAATCATTTGCGGTGTACTTTAATGATGTAAAACAATTTTAACATAAAAATTATGCACCTTATTTAAGTGCACAGCTCCTATGCGGAAAGGTTGGCTGTCCACGAGTGGGTGATTTCGGTACGTGTACAGGGGAATTAAAAGTATATTTCTTTATATTATGGCCTATTAAGAAAAAACGTTTGCGGCGTATTTTAATAACGTTTCTCTGTTACAACATAATAAAATTGATATGAATTTATGATGCGCAGTAAAACATGCTTTCTGAAGGGGTTGAAAAGCATTTATCATTCATTCACAGGGTCACAGAAATGAGTTCAGTTTTATTACAGAAAAAACTACTTGCAAAGTGTGTTTTAGTTATGTTTCACGATTTCAAACAAGATGGAATTCATATACATTACTGAGGTTTACTACAAGATGCTTACATTAGAATATGATGTGAATCACATTTTATTTCATTTACAGGGGCATATAAAAGTTGCTGGACACAATACTGTATACGAAGTATTCTCTATTAGAGTTGATTGCTAAAAATGAGTTTTCACCTATGATATCCGTTTTAATACTTGATTATATATATGATTTCTATAGACCGTGTATAGGGCTACGCAAAAGAACTAGGAAGAATTGCTGAGAATGAGAGTGATTTGCTAATTTTTTTTAATTAAATTCTACATTTTCAAGTTCAACTATAATTAGAAACTGTTTGTAAAATATAAATATAATAATATACAAGGCTATTCAAAGAATTGGATGCATGCGCGCGCCTATGAATGATAATTTCTGGAAGTACGATTTCAGTTGTTTTAAGCATGTTTATACTGCAATAATTTTGATCTTCACATGTTGCATGTATATAAACTTGTTCGAATGCAAGGGCTGTACAAAATAATGCAAATATACTGCCGGTTATTGGTAGAAATTGCTGAAAGTTTACTTTCATCTGCATTAATTGTTTTCTTATTATATTAAATTTTATCATTTTTTTCATGCCGTTAAAACAAGCCCAAGAATATCCATTGATGACTTTATCATTTTAATTTTTCAATAATTTGAACAATTTAAATTTACTAAGATTTAACAAAAACTTAAAGCTAGTAAGTATTAAAGAATGTTTACTTTGAAAGTTTTGATCAACTTTAAAGGAATATTGTTAATATTTATTACTTTTAATATTTGTTATTTTTAACGAAAAAGTACAACTTTAACAGCCGCAGAAAATGCGAAATTTGTCCTGTATTACACATCTTTCTTTAGGGGCCCACTTCAGACACGGGAAGAAATAAAAAAGCTAATTTTAAATCTATGGGGGCGTTAATTTCAAATTTCTCGCTTTATTTTAATAGATTTTTGCATTGGATAGCTGAGGACGATCGACAACCAGGCTAGTTTTTACTTTTTCGCTTTTAGTTTTAGTTTTTTTTTAATATTAGGATAGTTTCGACTTCAGAATGGATTCCAACCGGTTCCGAAAGAAAAAACTAAATATAATAATATACAAGGCTACCCAGAGAATTGTATGCATGCACGCCTATGGATCATAATTTCTGGAAGTGCGATTTAAGTAGTTTAAGCATGTTTATACTGGAATAAATTTTATCTTAACATGTGACGTGTATAAAATCTTGTTGCTAATGTAAGGGCTGTACAAAAGAATGCAAATACACTTCCGTTAATTGGCAGAAATTCCTGAAAGTTGATTTTTATCTGTATTATTCATTTTCTTATTATATTAATTTTTAGCATATTTTTCATGCCTTTAAAACATGCCTAAGAACATTATTGATGACTTTATTATTTTAATTTTTCCTAATTTTGAACAATTTAAATTTACTAAGATTTAACAAGAACTTAAAATTTGTAAGTTTTAAAGATTGTTAACTTTAAAAGAGTTGATCAATTTGTTCGAAACTTTAAAAAAATATATTAATATTTATTATTTTTAATATTTGCCATTTTTATGGGTACAGTATATCTTTAAAAGTCTAAGAAAATGCGAAATTTGTCCTGCGTAACATATTTTTTCCAAGAGCCCACTTCAGACACGGGAAGAAATGAAAATGCTAATTTTAAGTCTATGGGGGCGTTATTTTCAATTTTCTGGCTTTGATTTTAATATTTTTGAAGGTTTTTTTTTTTTTTTTTTTTTTTTTTTTTTTTTTTTTTTTTGCATAGGATAGCTGGGGGCGATCAACAATCAGGCTAGGTTTTACTTTTTCGATTTTAGTTTCAGTTTTCTTTTATTATGATAGTTTCTATTTCAGAACCGATTCCACCAGTTCCGAAAGTATAAGTATTTTTTTTTTTTTTTAATATCTCTAACCAAAACCGAAAAAGTAAAAAACAGCCCGGTTGTAGATCGTTCTCAGCTATCCTATGCAAAAAAAAATCATTTTAAAATATTAAAAAGGACGCGAGATATTTGAAAATAACGCTCCCATAGACTTAACATTAGCGCTTACATTTTTTTCCCGTCACTACACTGTAAAAAAAAGGATTAAATTACGGAAATACTACTGGCAATCTAGACGATAGTACTATTTCCGTATTTTAACGGAACTTTTTCCCTTTAAATTACAGAAAAAATCCGTTAAATTCCGGTCTAAGTGCTGGCGTCTAGATTGCCAGTAGTATTTCCGTATTTTGGTCCTTTTTTTTTTCTACAGTGTTGTATGTGTTCTCAAAGGTAACCTAAAGATATTTTTTGTAACGCAAAGGGAACGCGAAAATTTATCATTAACTATAATAATGTTAAACTGAAAATAAGGAGACTGTATGGTAAAATATTACATTTTATAAATGTCTGCTAGGTAACAAATTTATTTTCTGATACCTAGCTGTAACGAAACCCTGGTTTAAACGGAATTCTCATTATTCCCCTAAAAATACCCTGCAATTGTATCTGCAAAGACGCAAAAAACCCATCTAAAAAGGTATTTAGCACCTATTGTTTATGTTTCCGTCTTACCAAGTTTTATAGTGTCATGTTCTCAGCATGAGGGGGTCGAATTTTAATTACAACTAGGACCCGCATTTTTCTTGAACTCCGCCTTTTTTTTTTTTTTTTTTTTTTTTTTTTTTTGGAGGGAAAATAAAATTTGATATCGATACGAGTGTGTTTCGAAAGGTTATTAGCCCGACAAAGAAAATGAAAAAAATTTGACAATATTTAATTTTTTTAACGTAGTTCCTTACAACTTAAAAAAATTAAACCAACGAGTTTCCGACTTTTTATTATCTTTAGCATAATATGCCTTATCTAACTTTGGAAATGAAGTGGTGGTCTCTGCTTTAACCCCATATTTTGAAGTGAATTTCCGACTACCGAGCCATTTCTTCAGGCTTGGGAAAAGGAAATAATCGCTGGGAGCAAAATCCGGTGCATGTGGAAGCACTACAGAGCGTAGGTCATTGACTTTCGTAGCGAAAACTACAAGCATGTGTGCAAGAGCACTGCTGTGGTGAAAGAACACGTATTTGTTGCTCAGGTATAGACGTTTTGTCGGAATAAGCACTCTTTAATTGGTCCCGTAGAAATGCATAACACTGTCCGGTGACGATTCTACTTTTTTGCCGGTGCTCTATGATCACCACACTTTGTGAATTCCCGAAAACCGTATCCATGCTTTTCCAGCAGATGGAACCGTTTTCACTTTCTTTGGCGCAATTTTAGCTGCTCTTTCACATTGTTTAGATTGCTGTTTCATCTCTGGTGAATAATGGCGAATTCATGTTTAATCCACCGTTATAAGACGTTGATGAAAATCAGAAGATTGGTTAAGTTTTCTAACTTAACTTGAAATCACCATAGTCCACATTACTAAAGGCAGTGGGCCATCCGCGCTACCTTCTTTTGAAAAAAAAAAATCGAACAGTGAAGATGGAGAAACTCATAAAATGATAAAGAAAGGAGGGGGGGGGGGGGGTGAAGAAGGAGACCAATTTCACGAGGTTTAATTTGATTATGTTAATAAATGAAGTGTTTTCATGAAGGAATTTTCAGCAGAAAGTCCACCCAAATTAGCATTTCATTGCAAAGTATATATATGTGATAAAATCATAATAAAATCTCCACTTTTGAATTTGCCAAATTCGATCTATAAGCGATGTTCTAATGGAGGCAAATCAGACAAATTTCTACCACTTATTTTAAAATGTTATTATTGTCTTAATTAACTGAAGTTATTAAATAGGATAAAAAAAAATTAAAAAATTTGTAATAGAAGTATGCCTACTTCATCCTCGTGAAATCGGAAGCTACGGTTCGATCCAGCACATTTCGGCCTGAAACTTTTGCTATAAGCAAGCCTCTATGATTGAATACGAGTCATAATTGATTGTATCAGTTTATAAGTCTTTGTTGGCTAAATATTTGAAAGTAGAGGTCTCCTCGGAGGGAAATTTCTTGTTCCTGGAACTTGACAGTACAATTAGCAGTAAAAAAAAAAAAAAAAAAAAATTACGTTTTATGAAGCTAAAACTTTAGCCTGACTCAGTTTCTACAAAACATGTCGATATTTTTAAAACAACGTCATTCTACATTATTCAAAAACCAGATTTACGCATAGTTTTTATTTTCAGATTATTTTCGAAATTCATGGAATATAAGGAATAGTAGCAATGTTAATAATTATTTAGACTACATTGATGACTACATCGAAGAGGCCTTTTAATCAAAGCAAAAGTCAGTTCCTACCTACAGAAGATTTTTCTTCCCATTCAGTGAGACAAGAAAATTGTTTATTAATAGATGTTACGTAGAAAATACAGCATTAATTTGCAGAAATACTGTTTATAATTAAGTGAATTAAATCAAGCAATCCGCTAGAAGCAGCTTCAAACAATCAACAATTAGGCATTGTTTTCCAACAAGACTGCTAGACCACATGTATCTAGCCCACTTTAGACACAAACTGTTATAATTGAGATGAAATGCTTCAATCCAAGAACCATTCTCCAAAACTTGTATCGTCGTGTGACCGTTTATTTAGATCACTTCAAAACATTTTGAGGATAAGATATTTTATTTTTTGGAAGATTTGAGAAAATACATCGATTCTTTAGCCAGATGAGCGCTAATTATGTAACTGCTAGGAATTGAAATTTACACGAAATACATTTTCTTTAATTTCCATCAACAATATGCGACAAACTTTTGCATCCGTCCCAAAAATTGGAATTTGGTAATAGATTCTTCTCTGGTCTTTTACTATGAATTTTAATAACACTCGATCTTTACTTTCAATTTACATTGGTATCCTGTTAAAGATTGCGTTAGTTAACATTTTTATTTCATGTTGTATTGTAATGGCACATTCTTTCGTTTACTACAATTCATTATTCAATCACACAATTTTATAAAATGATTAGAGAGGAAATTAAGGCTCACAAAGCAACAGTTAGTAAATTTGTTATTAGCTTTTCAAGAATTATAGGAGAAGGATAATACCGTCATCAACAAGTCTATCACTGTGAAAGTCTGCGTTATATACGTAGAAAATGTCAGTAGGACATTTTTAACAAACTGATAAAAACATTTTCTGGGCACCAATGAATGGCAGCTTACCATTGTCTTGATCGGCAAGTTCAAGTAGAGGCTGCAAAGTAAAACCAGTGATAATTTACCAAGCTAATTTATAAACTAGTAAAAACAATTTCTTAGCAACAACGAATGATAGCTTAACACTGTCATGATCGGTAAGGTCAAGTAAAGACTATAAACTAAAAGCACTGCTAATTTACCAAATTCCGATATAGGACACAGATTGGTAAAGGATATTACGGCAACTCCTCCTGATTATTAACTGGGAAGTAGAGGAAGAAGATGGAGAATCTCTGGAGATATTTGACTGTGAGCTTTCAACTGACAAGGTAAAAAAAAAATCTTTATCAGCAATGCGGGGAAAATAAAATTGTAACTTAGTCTAAAGATAAAGATGCAGAAAAATAAATTTATTTTCACTGATTTCTGATAAAGAAAAAGAATGCTTTGGTTAAATTGGAAGAAATTCGAAATATTGCTTTGAAATGGAATTCTATGAAATTCATTATCAGAATTGCATATCAATGTAATGAAAAATCCAAGCAGTTTTCAGAGAAAATAAAAACAAAGTCTTTCTCAAACAATTGTAAAAAAAAAAAAAAAAAAAAAAAAAAAACAGCTGTATTTGTTACAAAAATCTCCAAATTCAGAGTAATGAATTAAAAAAGGTTTTTATACACAATCTAGGTATAAAAACACAGATAGGATGTTTTTGTGCCTGTCCACAGATTCCTAAAGAGTGATAACAGATTTCACAGGAAGGGATTTGTTCGACGGGTGGCAATTGCACAGACCATCAGCTCATCAAGTTGAAGGCTGAAATTTTAGGATTAGATAGAACTCAATTAGTATATTAAAATGCAAATGGTCTGCTAAGTCATATCTTGATAGAAAACACCTGCACACCGGAGTTTAGTTTTTGATCGATTGGTTTATCATTGTATTTTGCAGCACCCAAATGTATGAAAATATTGAAGTTTGGGTGCATGAAAACACAATGGTAAACCTGCGGATCAACCACTAAATTGATGTTCTGCAGATGGTTTCCACCAAGATACGACTTGGCAGACCAATGCATATAGCTTGTATATAAAATAAACGGTCAAGTACGAGTATTACTCGCGCTCAGAGAGTTCCGTACAATAAATATATGAATTATTAACTGTATTATTTAAAAGAATAATGAAACTTTGTAAAAACCTATACAACGTAGAGTTGGGTATAGCTGTATATATTAGAAAAGTATGATTGAGTATACCACAAAGGTTCAAAGAGATATGAAGCCGAAATAAAATTAAATATTGCTATTTTGTATAATTCTTTTTTTAAACGTATCTTAATCTGCATATGGTGAACTTAATTTGGTACTAACAATAAAAGTACTGCATATTTAAATTTCATTTGGCATTTCATAAAACTAAATTCAACATAGAAATATTTTTCTTTTTACAGTGTAGATGAAATAAAATCCTTGTTCAAAGTTTAAACTTGGCGCTGTACTACGCGCGCTTCGAAAGGAGGTCGCAAAGATGCAACTCGACTTTGTCCGTGCCGCGTTTTTTCAAATAGGTCTTTAATTATCATTTAAAGACACGGGAGGCGTATTGAGAGATCCACTCAACGCAAACTAGTCGCGAATCCCATAGTATTTATGCGATTAATTATAATTAAATTGGTCTGTTTTTAACAATTTGACGTTTACTGCTTTTATGCTGCTACTGGGTATTGCATTATACATATATATCATTAAAAGTTGTTATCTAGTATTTAAAAACCGATGGTATATAGAGTACGCCGCCTCTGCCATTATGTATGTCCAAACCAACCGTGTCTTTAAGGGTTAAGGCTCCTGCCCCTGCCAGCGAAGACAATCACGAGCTAATGCTAATCGTATAGGGAAGGATTTTTCTAACATCTATTTTGTATTTCGATATTTTAATTTTTTTTTTTTGGCATTATATAGCCGAGATCCGTCTCTACATCGCACCTTTCTTTACTTTTTCCTTCCCATCGGATTAGCATTAGCTCGTTAGTGTCTTCGCCGGCAGGGACAGGAGTCTTAATATCTCGGCGAATTACCGACGATTTTTTTTCGAAAATCATTATAAACAATGCTTTTATACTTTTGATACGATAGGTACCTTTAGCGCTCTTCGATACCTTTGCTGAATGCCCGCAAATAGAAATCTGTATGTAACAGAAAAATGCGATTTTATGAAAAACTATGCCACCTAGGGCAATCGCTATAATTTTCCTGCGAGTATTAAATTAACCTCTACTACCTCTAATTTTTTTCATAATTTTAGTTTCAGTAGATTTGAAAATAGATGGGGGGGGGGGGGGGGCACATTTTTGCACTACATTTTCGACGATATCTCTGAAAATATAATATCTAAAATTAAAAGAAATGTATTTTTGAGTTATACGTTACGGAATCTTTTAACCGATACCCCAAACGATACACAAAGAAAATATATTTCTTCTTTAAATAACCTAATTATCCCCTCTACGTTTTCCCACATATATTTGTGAATGTTTAATAATCTGTAAATATGTGGGTCAATAGTCTTTATTACATCTCCCAATTTGAACTTCCCACGTTCCGTAGTTTACGAGTAAAATGGCTGTGACAGACAGACACAGGAGTGATCTTATAATGATTCCGTTTTTACTTTTTAAGTACGGAACCCTATAAATCATGATTATTGCAACTGAGAAATACAAAAACATAAGAAGATGAATTATTGAAAATAAATAAAACAAGAAAGGAAAACCATGTGTCAAGTATGGATTATGAACCCTTTCTTACATTTTTAGTTCAGTTAGAAAAACACATAACACATTTGAATATACATATTTATTAATTCCTAACAATAGACGGAAACGTACTTCAATTGTTTTGTGAAGCTCTGTATGTTCCTTATAAATTTTTATACACGCCACATACTGAGCTGAAATTTAATTCAGAAATAAATACGCTGAAAATTACTGATATCACACTTCTAAGTCTAACATTAGCTTAAGAATTGCTATCCATGGACGGCCATGTATCCAGTTTTTTTGTCATATCCCTATTTATTTATATGCTACAATGTCACTTAGCCGACGGGACATTTAGCAGACAGCAATTAGACGACAGGATGTTTAGCCGACAGCGACTGTTAGCCGACAAGACAGTTAGCCAACAGAGGACAATTATTCGACATGGACATTCATCCGACAGGATATTCATCCGACTTAACTGTAACGTAACTGTAACCTGATCTTAACCTAATTATAACCTAAGCATAAACTAACTGTAGCGTAACTGTAACCTAACCAATACCAAAATGTAACGTAACTATAATCTATCTGAAACCTAAACGTAACCTAAGTGTAAGATAACCGTAACCTAACTGAAACCTAACAGTAACCTAATTGTAGCCTAAATGTAACCTAACTGAAACCTAACAGTAACCTAATTGTAGCATAAATGTAACCTAACTGGGACGTAACCGTAATCTAACTGTAACTAACGTTTGCCTAGTTATAACCTAATCGTATGCTAACTTTAATGTAACTGTAACATAACTTTACCATGACCAAGCTCTAACCCAAGCGTATTCTAATTATCACCTAAACGTAACCTAACAGTTATTTAACCGTAATATAAACGTAACCTAACGGTAACCTAATTATAAAGTAACCGTAACCTAATTGAAACCTAACAGTAACCTAATTGTAGCCTAAATATAATCTAACTGGGACGTAACCGTAATCTAACTGTAACTAACGTTTATCTAATTATAACCTAATCGTATGCTAGCAGTAATGTAACTGTAACACAACTTTACCATGACCAAGCTGTAACCTAAGCGTAATCTAATTATCACCTAAACGTAACCTAATTATAACCGAACAGTTACCTAACCATAATCTAAACGTAACCTAAGTGTAACCTAATTATGAAGTAACCGTAACCAAACTGAAACCTAACAGTAACCTAATTGTAGCCTAAATGTAACCTAACTGGGACTTAACCATAATCTAACTGTAAATAACGTTTACCTAGTTATAACCTAATCATATGCTAAATGTTATGTAACTGTAACATAACTTTACCATGACCAAGCTGTAACTTAAGTGTAATCTAATTATCACCTAAGCGTAACTTAATTATAACCTAACCGTAATCTAAGAGTAACTAATCGCAATTGTAACCAAACTGCAAATTAACTGTAACCTAGCGGGAGGTGCATAATATGAAAGAGTGATCAAAGGGCTGCCCAGTCCAATGATATATCACTTGAGGGATGTCGGAAAAGTCAGAAAAATGCTCCCGGTGATACAAATTGGGGGAGGGGGAACGGGAGGTACATAATATGAAAGAATGATCAAAGGGCTCCAATGCGATGTATCTCATGAGGGGTGTCGAAAAATGTTAGAAAAGTACCGGCTAATTATACTATCAGCTAAATGTCCTGTCGGTTAATCGCCTTTTCGGCTAAATGTCCTCCCGGCTAATTGCCACGTTCGGCCAGTTGCCTGTCGGTCAATTGTCTGTATTGCTAAAATTATTACTATATGTCCGTTTCGATCAATTGTCCCGTATGCTGTATGTAAATTTCAGCTAATTGTGTTGTCGGCTATATGTACGTATCGGCTAAATGCACGTCTCAGCTAACTGCAATCTGCTAAATGTCTTGAAGGCTATTTGGTTGTCGGCTAAATGTCTGCGACCGGCTACGGGTCAAACATCTATACTAAAAGTAGTTGAGCTTGAAAATGCATAAATCAAATTAAAAAACATCTTTAAGTAATTCATAGTCATTCTCGGTACTACTGATGAAATCTTTTGTGTAGTGTCTATGCAACGGAATAGCAATAATTTCAGCAATACAGACAATTGGCCGACAGACAACTGGCCGAACGTGGCAATTAGCCGGGAGGACATTTAGCCGAAAAGGCGATTAGCCGACAGGACATTTAGCTGATAGCATAATTAGCCGGCACTTTTCTAACATTTTTCGACACCCCTCATGAGATACATCGCATTGGAGCCCTTTGATCACTCTTTCATATTCTATGCAATTCATATGCACCACCTATGTGCCTGTGCAAAAATATTAGTTTAACTTAACTTATACCATAACTTATCATTAATCAAACATATCATAATTTAAAACTCACTATCAGCAATCATCCCTAATGTCTCCCTGTAAATGAACAATAAATTCGATGCACACCATATTCTTATCCAAACATCTTGCACTCTTTGTCTCCCCTTCTTCCGAAATTTCGTTTCCCGTTTTGCTTCCCTTACAGTATCAAGGTTTAAAATCTTTAAAATTCCTTAATATTTTCTTTAATTTTCTGTTTTATTTGTTACTTTAAACTAACAATAAATAGTCAGTCATAAATTTCGTTATCAATTTATTTCACCATATTCATTTCATTAAAATTTCTTGTAAATTGCCTCTATCGGAAATGTCATTTCTCCCTTTTGCTCCCTCATCACGGTACCCATATTTTAAAATAAAAACCCTTTAAAACTCTTTAATTTTTTTTATCTTTTCTGCTCAATTTGCCACTTTATTTTAACAATAAACAAACGATCATAACAATTTCTCCTCCCTCCCCCAACCCCAACTGAAATTGGTATTTCCTCCTCGCCTCTCCCTCTTACCAAGCATCTGAAATTTAAAGTCCTTAATTTTTTTTTCGTTTATTATTTTTTTAAATTATTTGTAAATATTTTCTAAGGTAAGTAAATAATAAGTCACCGATAAACTTCCGCCCCCCTCCCCCCGCAAAAAAGAACTAATTCTGCTTATTCCTCTTTTTTTCCCTCAGATCACAGAATTTTAACCTTAAAAGTCATTGCTTTTTTTAAAACATTTTGTACTCTATCTGTTAATTTATTGTAATCATAAATAATCATATAACTATACTCCTCCCCCACCAAAATTGACGCTTGCTCTGATTCTACCCTTACCAAGAACACAAAATTTAGTCTTTTTTTGTCCTATTTCTTATTCTTTAGTAAGGTAAATAAATAAGTCATCAAATAAAATCCCCCCCCCCCTTTTTTTTTCTTCTTTCCCTTATTTAAGTTTAAAATCTTTGAAAGTCTTTTTTTAATACATTTTCAGCTTTATCTGTTTCATATTGAACAATAAATAATCGATTATATAATTTCTTCCACCCCCATATAAAATTGACGTTTTCTTTTCTCCCCCCCCCCCATTATATCCGTGCTCATAAAATTTAAAGTCTCTAAAACTCCTAATTTCAATGTTTTTGCCCTATTTGTAAATCTTTAATAAGTTACATAATCAGTCATCTATTAAATTCCCCCCCCCCCCCAAAAAAAAAAAAAAATCTGGTTCTTCCTTTGTCTTACCCTCAATTCATGAAGTTAAAAAATCTAATTTACAGTCTTTAAAACTTTTTAATTTTTACTTTTTTTGGTCCTAATTATAAATCTTTATTATCTA
This sequence comes from Maratus speciosus, assembly GCA_963932465.1. NCBI lineage: Eukaryota > Metazoa > Arthropoda > Arachnida > Araneae > Salticidae > Maratus > Maratus speciosus. The sequence continues at coordinate 411,767,823 of OZ010787.1, read as the reverse complement.
TAATATTAACTAAATCATTTCAACTATGTACGAAAGTGTTAACAATAAAGCGATAGGTGTACATTTAATTGTGCATAAAAAACATTTTAACTGTTTTTTTCAAAGGAAAATGTCTTTAGAGAGATATTTGTAAGGAAAATATTGTGGTTTCTCGTCAACGTGCAAGTAAATTCTCAAAACCTTTCGAAATCATTTTATTCCGACTAGCTCAGAAAGAACCATCAAACGTAGATACCAAAGGTGCCTGAGTAATCGACTGAACCGAGTATGTCCATAAAGAAAAAAGAAAAATCATGCGTCTACGTCGACACTTCCAGAACACTGTAACAAAACTTCGCCGTTTAATAAAGTAAAGAAGATATCTAACTAAACATTTGTAATACCTATGACACGTTTGAAAAGCAGATTTCAACAATTGCACCCATAACCTGGAAGGTACTCCAATTCTTTTGTGCAGCTCATATGAGGCAGTGTATATGATATATTTGTACTGCATATATTTGTACAGATTCTACATACTATGTTAAAATTTAGTTTTGTAAGAAAATACATAAAACAGTTGAAAATTCACCCTCGGCAATTTCTACTAATAGACGGAAACATACTTGAATTCTTTTGTGCATTTCTGTATATAGAATACAGATTTTTATACACGTCAAACAGCATTAAGCTGAAATCTAATTCATGCAAAATCATGCTCAAAATTACTGAAATCACACTTGCAGGAATTATTTTCTATCGGCAGCCCATGTATCCAGTTTTTTGAATATCCCTGTATAGGATTTTATTTGTATGATACAAACATCTCTAAGCATATTAAATGTAGTTGAGGTTGTACATTTATAACTAAAAAAAACCTAACATCTTTAAGAAATTCATACTCATTCTCAGCAATGGTTACGAATTTTTTTGTGTAGTCCTGTATAGGGTTTGAAAAATATGTGCACACCACGTAGTACGCAAAAATTTAGTTAAACTTAAAAACGCATTCTGTAATTGAAAATGTACTTTCAGCATTAATTTTTAATAGCTATATCGGATACAGTATTGTATCAAAATATTTTATGTTTCCCTGTAAATGAACGCTAAATGAAATGCAGACCATATTCGAATGCAAGCATCTTGTAGTAAATCAAAGTAACGTGTATTTATTTCGTCATGTTTGAAATAATGTAACGTGATCAAAATACGCTACAAACAGTTTTTCTCGTAGACTATATTGAACCAAGTTCTTTTATCTGACCCCGTAAATAATTGTTAAATGCTCATGTTGTACAGAAAGTAGGCTTAGGACACCTCAGAAATTCATATCAATTTCATTATCTTTGTGACAGAGTAATATCAATCAAATACGCAGCAAACGATATTTCTTCATGGGCTATAACATAACGGAATACTTTTGAGTCCCCTATACTCGTACGTTAAGCATTACACATAACATAGTCTATAGTAACAATTTTAAAGTGTGTCTCAATGTACATAAATTTAACTGTGTTTAACATTGTGTAACACTATTAAAATACATCCTAAATAATCCCCCCCCCCCCACATAGACCATAATGTAGCGAATACTTTTGAGTGCATCTGTAAATGAACCATGAATGGTGCACCGAACATACCATGATGATTTTGAATATCGTATATCAATTACATGGCAATCCGACTATATTTACGCTAGTTAGAGCACGGATAGACAGACAGACAGACGGACGGACAAACCCAATTCATAAACACTTTTCAACTTTCTTGGAAAGTGTTAAAAATGAAAAAAATGTAAATGAAAATAAAAGTATTTTATTGTTATTTAGATTACGAACCGCTACAAAAAACATTCTTAACTGTCTGCATCATTTAAAAAATATTTAGTGTACAGAAATCTCCCCCCCCACACACACACACACCTGAATTTACTCCTATGCACTTAAAATTTCAAATTGTGAAAACTCCTTTATGTTTTATAACTTACTTGTAAAAATAAAATATAATCTAAATTTTCTTCCGCCTGAAAATTACACTAAACTTTTCGCCCTCTGCCTTTCTGCTAACATCACACAAAGTTTTGAATATTTGGAAAACTTTATTTTTTCTGTCATATATTTTAGTGCTAACAACAATAAATTATGTACTATACCTATAAATGACTACGCTGGGATTTAGATGTATACCCCCTCCCCCCCACTTCTCCTCAAAATTAATATTTCCCGTTCTCCCCTCCACCCCTCTACAGTACAAAATATACAGTTTATTTGGTTAACTTTTTCTCTCCTAATTTTATGAACATCTTTTTTTTAACCTTCAATGTTGTTTAGCTTTTATATATCTCTTGATAAATTTCATGTTCTAAAAACAATCCCCACAAAAGATAGTTATTTTAGAATATTTGTACCTGGTATTTCCCCCCTCATTCAATATCTTCCCCCTTGATTTTAAATGTAATTTCGTTATGTGAAATAAAATAGTTTTTATACTGCGCTAATTTCAATTTTATGTTTGTAAAAGCTGTAAAATGAACTTGAAGATAAAAAAAAGAATATATCTGAATAAAATATTCATTTATTTTCTGAAAGTCAAATCGCTTTAATTTTTGCACCCTTATTATAAGCAGATTAACATTCTTTTTACGGCTTTCAGCGTTATCCAGATTCTCCACAAAACAGACGGTTTTGATCTACGCTAGACAGTTGAAAAAAGAAATCTCTTAGACCACCTGAAACGTATTGGACATGAGCCAAGAATATTCTATTTGCTGATTGGAAGAACTCTCTTGTCAATCATTTGAATTTAGACCATCCTTTCAATTCAGCTAAAATGACAGCGGCCATCTTGATTTCTTTTTGTCTGTGACTGCAGTGAGCTCTTAAGCTCCAGATAGATGTATCAGACTACTCGCGGTCTTTTTGTTCTGGTCAGGCGGCGCTTTTTTGTGGTTACACGGCGTTTTTCATCCGACTAAAACCGAAGTAATGCATTGCATTGAAATGATCAGAAATTATATAACATCCATTTCTGAAATGAATATTGATTACAATTCAATGTATAATATTAAAAAAAAAATAAATGTAGGAAGCCCATCTAGGGATAAGCAAACTTTATTTTATCAATATTTCATGTAACAATAAAAAAAACAAGTCATCATAAATCTGATTTTTATTCTTTTCAATTTTGTTTTTGTGTTTATTTTCTTTAATAATAATGTTTTATTGCATTAAACTGCAAGGACAGTTATGAATTTAAAATTGTATTAAATTAATTAAAAATACAGATTTTTATAAACATATTTTTCTCCGCTCCGGTTACCACTACACTCCGCTTATGACGACACTTTTTTCTGGTCATTAGAGTGTCGGGATAACGATGTTTGACTGTATATATATATATATATATATATATATATATATAATTCCTCAAGGACTAAAAAGTCATTACTGCCATTGTTATTCCCTTTAGACCAGTTAAATGTCCACACATTTATATTTAGATAATAAAAATGAGCTTACAATAAGTGAGAAATACAATTTTATCCTACTAATATATATAATACATAATATATATGTATATATATATATATATATATATATATATATTAGATTTTTCATATTAAATGCTTTACTACAAGTTTGATATTTGCTACACATTCCATTATTTTGAAAGCGTTACTTGTGCGAATTTTTAATTAAATAATCATTATATTTTGGCATATTTTGCAACAAAGTTTATCATTTCTAACTACTTAATTCTTTTTATCCATAGTGAAATTATGTAGGATATTCACAAGTTACTTTTTAACTTTTAATGTACAATACTTACAAAGGTGTACTTCTATACCTACTTTATAAACATACTTTTAATCCTTTATCTACTGACGGTACTTATAAGTACCACTCACTTTAAACTTTCATCCCATAGTGAATATTGCTAATATTCGAATGGTACTTGGCAAAAACACTCTTTTAACTCCACTTCATCCGGATACATGGCAGATGTGTTTTATGCCGACATTTTATACAGATTGTCATGCTCGTCTTTTTACCGCTGCAAACACAGTGGAGGATATAACATAAGTGTTGGATTTTTTTATGTGTTCGTTATGGTCTTAGAATACAATTTGACTAGCTATTTTAGATGAACGGTGTATGTATTTGATTTGACAGTTGAATTACTCGGTGGTACCGTCAGCACACTGGGTGTTGGAGAAAAAACATCTTGTTTACTTTTCGTCTGTTTAGTTATCCATCGTTTTCATCTGCTTTAAAATGTAATTACTAAAATCTAGTGTAGTAATAATTTTCCTAGTATTTCTTTTCTGTTTCATTATTATTTGGCACAAGAAATCGAAAAAGTTGTGGCACCGGCTCTTTTTTGCTATACTACAAATGGCATATGTAAATTCATATGTTGAATATGTGGAGATGCCAGAGAACATGCTGTCACTGGAATATAGACGTCTAATAACTAAAGGACTGCTAACAAGATTGAAACCTAAAAAAAAAAAAAAAAAAAAAAAAAAAAATTAATCCTTTCAGGGGCAAAGCATTTTCAATGCTAAAGTGTTGAAATAAATGATTGGTACCGGAATTTACCAAAACATTTATTTTTAAATACGAAAAAGGCTATATTTTAATTAACAAATGAAAAAAAAAATTGCCATTTGAAATACCTTGTGGGTTTTCTGTTAGGATATTTTAGTCATAGTGTATTGACGGTACTTTAAAGTACCACTTTAATTAATTACCTCTAATTAATTAAATTTCTCACGGGTGAGATTTTTTTATGTTTATCTTTTAATTTTCATTGCAGTAACTGAAAAAAAAAATACATGAAACAAATGGTCTAGCCGGATAAGCATAGCAAAATGGTCCCATCAGCCGATGTTTGAAATAACATGTGTGGTAATAAGGCTCACCACGAGAAAAAAAATATAGAGTGTTTTTAGCCTCTGACCCTGAACTGTCCTTGAGATAATCGGGGAAGTATGCGCCGGTGCTACTATTTTTCAAATACGTTTTTCTCAAAAAGTACAAAAGTTAAAAAAATGAAACCGACGCCAATTACTGAAGAATATATTACTTCATATTACATATTTTTTACACAAATTTTAACACAGGAAAATAAACAAAAATATTTTTAAAAAAATTATTAATATAGTTATTTTATATTTACACCAACCAAAAAATTACAGAATAATGCTCAAAGTATGTACTTTTTAGGAAAAAAATTCCGTTAAAATCGAAGATGCACTTTTTGAGTTATAACAAAAATAATGCTAGCAACTTGCGAAAATATTTGTAATTTTCCCTGTTTGTATTTGTGAGAGGTTCTGCTCTCGAAGCTGGTAGACGGGAGGCGCTGGGTTCGAAACCAATCGCGCCCGTCGGCCTAACCATTTCGGAGTTTTCGTGGCTTTCTTCGAAACCTTGTATTTCCATGCGGAAATACGGGTTAGGTTCCCTTATAAAGACCCCACGGAGGGCGCTCCCCCTAGGGCCTATATCCTTCGAGTTGATAATCGGCCGTCAAAAATCAACCCTGTTTGTATTTGAAGAAATACGCTTATATCAATGCATTGTCTATTCGTGACATTTCCACTAGGGCAGGATGCGCAGTGCGCAGATATAAAAGAATGGTTCCATACTTACCACTTCTCTAAAGGTTTTTTCGTGTTTGTAAACATTGTGTTATTTTGGCGTGCTGCGCATCCTGCTCGCGTAATGATATCAAGAACCGACAAACAAAACGGAAACATTTGGCTGCCATTATTTTCAGATAGAAGAAGGCTATGAGGCTGTACAGCGTACATCTATAACGTATTACTGTAGGGGCGAGTATGGGGGAAGGGGCTCTGGCACTTGACATCGGAAGATATTTGTAGGGGGAGGGGGTTTGTCTTTTGATATCGTTATCATTTTTAACCCTTTCCTGCACGGGCAATTTTTGTTGTAAAATGATGAAATGATTGACTGACACCGGAATTTTAAAACGACTTTTTAAGAAATTAAAAACATGTTACTTTGAATGTTCATTGTAAAAGCAAAATTTTACTAAAATATTCTTGGTGCCGATCGTAAGATTGGAATTACAATTAGGTACCCCGACCCGGGCACACTGTGCCGGAAAGGGTTAATCAAATCAAAATTTACTTTTTTTCTTAACTTTTTCTTTGCACCTGTTATCTTAAATTTTCTTAGTCTGTTTTCGTATTTCTATGAAAATACAAGTTTATTATTAAAACTATTGAATGATTATAAAATCATTTCTTTCCAAAATAGAGAATAACCCAACTTTCACAATTACTATTATCCTGCCATATGCGTATATAATTCGTTGTTAGAAAAATCAGATTCGAAATTATACTTGTTATTTTTTCTAGTGAAGGATGGGGGAAGAATACTGGCCACCTGTTTTTTTTTTTTCAAGAAATTCATCTTAGCCGCGTGCAATTAGGAACTGTAAGACGACAATATTACTGTTCAATGCATTATGTAACACAGAGCTATTATTAAAAACTTTTAAATAAGAAGTATTTCTATAAAATGTTATTTGATATAAAGCTATTTCTTATATAACAGTGATATTTTATGAAATTCTTCTCTTCATTTAAATCAGTAAAATATGCGAATAAAAAATGTACAACCATATCTGTATACCGTAGCAAACGTATAAAAAAAAATGTAAAAAAAAGAATTTTTAGACACTGGCAATGATTTCATTATTAAGGGGGAGGGGGGTCGAGGAACGATAAAGTATGATATCGTAAAGTTGGGAGGGGGTTCGAAATTGCCAAAAAGTTGATAACCTTATATATTTACAGCCCCTATTCAGCTTCACCTGCCAAATCGACTAGACCATGACGTGATATTATTACGCGAGAGGTACGCCAAAATAACAGAATGTTTACAAACACAAAACAAACCTATACAGAAGTGGTATGTATGGAAACATTCTCTTATTATAGCGCACTGTGTATCCTGCCCGAGTGGAAATGTTTCGAATTGACCAATGCATTGGTAGCAGCGTATTTCTTCAAATACAAACAGGGAAAGTTACGAATATGTTAGCAAGTTTCTAGCATTATTTTTGTTATAACTCAAAAAGCGCATCTTCAATTTTACTGAATTTTTTTTCTTAAAAGTACATACATTGAGCATTATTCTGTAATTTTTTGGTTGGTGTAAATATAAAATTACTACATTAATAATTTTTTTAAAAGTATTTTTGTTTATTTTTCTATGTTAAAATTTGTGTAAAAATGGGAAAAAATATATAATGTGAAATTATATATTCTTCAATAATTGGCGTTGGTTTCATTTTTTTAACTTTTGTACTTTTTAAGAAAAACGTATTTAAAAAATAGCAGCGCCAGAGCGTACTTCCCCGATTATATCAAGGACAGTTCAAGGTCAGGGGCTAAAAATACGCTACATTTTATTCTCGTGGTGAACCTTATTACCACACATGTTATTTCGAACATCGGCCGTGGGGGGCCATTTTGCTATGCTTATCAAGCTAGACCGTTTCAGTAGTTTATAATGTAGTAGATAAAGGGTTAATCCATTAACGACGAGCCTCTTTTACACTACTTTAAAATTCCTTGCCACAAGTTTTTTCCACATTGTAATTTTGAATTATTTAATCTCTCAAAATTTGAGATAAAATAATGTGAAAATTTCCAAACTAAAATACTGGTGTTGAAATTAAATTTTTGTTCGCCTTGCATGACAAGATTTCTTGCCAACCGGCTTTAATGAGTTAAATATTGTGATTCTCAGTCAATGAAAGGTTTCTTTTATTAAATATTTCATATACGTGGTGATCCAGAAAAGGATGGAAGAAATACAAATTCAATAATTTGAAGAGTGTACACAAAAATTCTGTGCGGTTTATATGGAAATGTTAGAAATTCATGGGATTTATTTGAATTATTTAATCTCTCGAAATTTTAGATAAGATAATGTGAAAATTTCCAAACTAAAATACTGGTTTTGAAATTAAATTTTTGTTCGCCTTGCATGACAAGTTTTCTTGCCAACCGGCTTTAATGAGCTAAATATTGTGATTCTCAGTCAATGAAAGGTTTCTTTTATTAAATATTTCATATACGTGGTGATACAAAAAAGGATGGAGGAAATACAAATTCAATAATTTGAAGAGTGTACACAAAAATAATGTGCTGTTTATATGGAAATATTAGAAATACATGGGATTTATTTGAATTATTTAATCTCTCAAAATTTTAGATAAGATAATGTGAAAATTTCCAAACTAAAATACTGGTTTTGAAATTAAATTTTTGTTCGCCTTGCATGGCAAGTTTTCTTGCCAACGGGCTTTAATGAGTTAAATATTGTGATTCTCAAGCAATGAAAGGTTTCTTTTATTAAATATTTCATATACGTGGTGATCCAAAAAAGGATGGAAGAAATACAAATTCAATAATTTGAAGAGTGTACACAAAAATACTGTGCAGTTTATATGGAAATGTTAGAAATGCATGGGATTTGTTTGAATTATTTAATCTCTCAAAATTTTAGATAAGATAATGTGAAAATTTCCAAACTAAAATACTGGTTTTGAAATTAAATTTTTGTTCGCCTTGCATGGCAAGTTTTCTTGCCAACCGGCTTTAATGAGTTAAATATTGTGATTCTCAAGCAATGAAAGGTTTCTTTTATTAAATATTTCATATACTAGGTGATCCAAAAAAGGATGGAAGAAATACAAATTCAATAATTTGAAGAGTGTACACAAAAATACTGTGCTGTTTATATGGAAATGTTAGAAATGCATGGGATTTACTTGAACTATTTAATCTCTCAAAAGTTTAGATAAGATAATGTGAAAATTTCCAAACTAAAATACTTGTTTTGAAATTAAATTTTTGTTCACCTTGCATGGCAAGTTTTCTTGCCAACCGACTTTAATGAGTTAAATATTGTGATTCTCAAGCAATGAAAGGTTTCTTTTATTAAATATTACATATACGTGGTGATCCAAAAAAGGATGGAAGAAATACAAATTCGATAATATGAAGAGTGTACACAAAAATACTGTGCTGTTTTTATGGAAATGTTAGAAATGCATGGGATTGTATTTAATTGGGAAAACTTTATTATCAGAATCATTTTGTTTGTAATCTGGAGTGGAGTTTTAGTTGAATACGTGGGGCCTTGTACCATTTTTAAAAATAGTAATCGTAATCTTATATGAAAACAGAAACTCAGCGATTAAATAACGCGGGGATTACTATTAAAAATTGTGGTACGATACTTCGCTGCCATGTAACTATTTCAGAAAACATCTCGACGCGCGTAGTGCGAATACAATATTGTTGCAATCAACTTACAGTAACTAATTTAAAGTATTATATATATATATATTACATGTATACATACGCACATTTTGTATATTATAAAATGTGCCTAATATAATATTTGTATGAAAAATTATATAATTTTTCTATTATGTATATATTATATATATATATATATATGTATATATATATATATATATATATATATATATATATATATATATATATATATATATATATATATATATATATATATATATATATATATATATATTTATATATACTATATATATATATATATTGAATTAAAGAATATATATCTAAGACGAACGAACAAGTAAAGAAGTAGAAGTAGAAGAAGTGTAAGAATCTATTAGATGATTTCGTGATTATAATATTCAATATATATATATATATATATATATGAGATTATAAAATATATATGTATTTCAAAAGGATTTTTCGCTGAGTACTTCAGAATTATGTTTCGTACGCTGACTGCAGCTTGTAACACATTAAAGGGCGGTGAAGTTCAAACCGTGGTTTAAGATCTAAACACACTAAAATAAAGAAAGTAGTCATGAATAAATAAAATACAATTTCATGAAAATAGAAGAGATAAAAGCGCAGCAATTTTATCTTCTTCGTGATGTTCGCTTTTACATCTGCGCGATTTAAAATAATAGATGGTCTAAGGTGAGGATGCACAGATGTTCATGGCTGGTATTTGCAACGTGATATACACTGATTGTTTACTATGATTTTACTAAGATACTGGCGGTTGTTTAAAGCCATATTCTGAAATATTTTATAAGCTATCTAAAGGTTGTCTTACACCCATGTGAGATAAGGTATAATATAAATAAAGAAAAAAGTCAATTGCAGGTTTCAAGAAAAATTTTTGATGCTTTTATAATAGCAAACAAGAATTTTTTGATTCGAGAGTTTAGTTTAAAATTTTAAAAGTAGTAGAGATTATAGGTGGTTATACCTTTAATATTTACTACATAATATCTATATAACTCAATAATTCAAAAGTTAAGTCGCATTGGTGTCAGAAAAGTGTTTCGATTGCTTAACATTTTTTCAAATTAACCAAAAAAAAATATCTATTTATTTTTTTTCTTTTCACGCGTTTCAAGAAAAGGCTTCAATAATTCATAATTGCTTGCATGCTCTTGTACTTCCTTAAAAAAACATTAATATTCATGGGCGTAGACTTAAGGTGATCGAAGGGTAAACCTTTCACCATATAAAGCAAACTTCGACCATTCATATTAAAACGTTATTTCTGTCTTAATAAATCACAGTGATAAATTCGGACAAGAAAAATTTAGTTTTTATTACTATTATTAATTTTATTATTAATTAATATTATATTATTATTATTGTTATTACATTATTATTTTAATTAGTTGTTTAGGTATGCCTGATTGTCCATTTCACGCGTATAAAATCAGCGCCTATGTTAGTAATGTAGAACTTCATGTACCTTTCAAAACTGTTTTTTTTTAATTAAAAAAAGGTATGCTGACATTATAGCAATTTATAAAGTAAAGAGACATTTCTTTTAAAATCTGTACACATAGAAAATTTGGTCTTCTAGTATAATAGATCCTTAAACAAATACATCACTTTATAGAAAATGAGTATTGAAAAAAAAAAAAACCCACGGAATTTCCTCTACATTGTAAGTACCTGATTTAAAATATAATTATCGTTGTAAGGATTTGGATAAGGTAAGAGGAGTGTAAGACCATGCTGTTTTCAGGTTAACCCCTTAATTTTCGCTCCCGTCAATATCACGGGCTGAGGTGTCGTTCGTTATTTCTCGTGCCCGTCACATTTCCGGGCTGAAGATTTAATTGCTGGAAAAACTTTTGAAACTAGAATAACTGAACTGGCATTTCCGTGTGAAGTCTTTGAATATTGGAGTTAGGGTTCGGTTTTTGGCTCTGATTGTGATGTTGGACTTTGTGTTGCATGTTTCGAAATATATCGCACTCAAAAAAGATTTTAATAATCAAAATTTAATGTAGAAACAAAGCGATGTAAGTAAGCGTCCTATCTTAAATGGGAGAGGTAACCGCAAGATTAACCCTCTCGCTGCGTAATTGTTTTAACAAAATCGCTTCAAAAATTGCGTATTTAATTCCTACGAGACGATCGTCTTTTAAGAATGTTTATTCTTTTGTCAACGGTTTTTCAAAACAAAAATTTTCGTCTGATTTAATCGGGAAAATGCTCCGATTAGATAAGGCGAAATTTACAATAAAAAGTAACTGGTGGGAATGATCAAGGAGGGTTAATTAGACGAAAAAAAATACATCCCCGATGAAATCTCGGGTGCGCAAATTTTGCTATATTTACGTTGCCGAGAAACTCTCGGGTTGCGCAGCGAGAGGGTTAATGGCGAAGTCACATCAATCAAGGCCGCACGCCACGTAACAAACAGGGGGAACTACAGAAAGATGCCTAACTGTTTTCTTCTTTATGGATAATCTATTAATTGCACATCTGTGAAATAACTGAGCAGGCGCAAACGCCGTGTTTTCATTTGTTTGTAGCATTTATATTCTGACAATTATAGAAAATTCTATTAATTTTTATTAATGTTTTTTGACTTACTTATTATAGTTAATTATTTAAATAAAAACAATTCTTTTTAGAAATAATATCATTTGTTAAAATGGCAAAATGTTGGCCATCGAATAACTGTACTTTTCGAAATTGTAAGAAAATTCTTTTTCTAACAGAATTCATATCTGTCCTTTTCCAAAGAGTAAACAAGTTAGTTACGTATTTTAATTTTAATTTATAAAAAAAGATAAAATAATTTTTAATATATATTATCAAATGTTGTTGATTTAAATACGGTCGATTTTGATTATTTTCTTTTAATGAAATGAAAAATGACTTATAAAAATTAGCAAGTAGTTAATGTGTAAAGATTGAGAATTGTAGTCTTATTTTTTACTCAATTCTTGATGTGCTAAAGTTATAAAAAATATATACACGGTTGTATTCTCGATGAGAATACAACGTTTATGAATGTTTAGAATATGTATAGAATTTAATTATAAATAAAATATTCAATTTTAAGTCCTTTTGTTCCCTTATCATGGGCAAACGATAAATTTCCAATATTCTCTTAATCGCATTGTAATGATCTCATTTAACTAACAAATATTTCATTCATTTAATTTAAAACTCATTTCGTTTTTTATCCCGAATCACTTTAATTTAAAATGAATGCATTAAATGTTGTACAATTAAACGAGCAAGTGTTGTTCATTTATCTGTTTAAATATTTTGCGAGTCTAGGCAATAACTTCAATAATTTTCCTGAAATCGCCAGATTAGCTTTTTTTTCTTTTTTTTTTTTTTCTTTTTTTTTTTTTTTTGAAACAGACAAAGCCATTTAGAGAATCCCTGTTAAAAATTCAATTACGAATTTCAGATTGTTACTTACTCACAGAAGATGAATCTTATATGCCAGGTTTATTGCAAAATATTTTTGTTACAGCTTGTTTTGATAAAAATATGTGTATTTAAAAAAAGTCGCAATGTCATTTTAGTTTAAGGGCAAAAGGCAGTAATGCTTCCGTAGCATTAGTGCTTTTCTCCCGAAATTAAAATGACATTGCACCTATTTTTATTTTTTTTAATATACATAATTTTATCAAAACCAGCTGTAAAAAAGTATTTTGCAATAAATCTGGTAAACAAGATTCATCTTCCATAAATTAGTAAATATTCAGAAAAGATGCTCTAGAGATGCGCAGATAGATATTCTGTCCTATATGACATCATACTGAAAACCCGCGTATTTGCATTATTCACCCCGTCCACCAGATGGCGCAGCTGTGTCGATATATTCCAGATTCCAGTATTGACATAGTGCGCTTACTTATATCGCTTTGATGTATATATATATCATTTAAAATATTATTTGTAAAAAATTGTTTGATGATGATAAATAAAGATCTAAGATTTGAAAAAGAAAGGTCTAATTCGCATTAATTTGTATGGTGATGCCAATCAAGAGTGATGATGCCAATCAAGAGAGAATTCTGTGTGTTAATGCTTGTTTTACAAAACAAGCATTAACACACAGAATTCTCGCATGATGGCTTTTCTACAAATGAGAATTTGTTCTATAACATCCCTTTTTTTCGCCTTTAAAAAAAAAAAAAAAAAAAAAAAAAAAAAAAAAAAAAAAACTAATTGCATAGTTTATTTAGAAACCTTATAAGTATTCAATTTCTGTAATAAAAAATAGGTACTTTTTTGATGGATTTTCCAAATATTAAGCGATCCTTAAGGGGTTTAATTAGTTTTAACACTAGGACGCCCGGAATTAGTCGATTCGACTCCGACCACATGATTAAATATCAATTGGAACTAGAAATTCTTTCGCAAAATAAGTTAAATTTTATATACGCAGATTTACGTTAAATAAATCAATAAAATAACTTTAAATAAAAATTCTGGTGGAAAATATTTTTATAAAACTTGAGCCAAATTTCCGGGTGTTCTAGTGTTAGTGGGCATTAGACGTTCATAATCTAAATTAATAAGAATAGGCGGAATCTGTCTGATCCATGGAACTATTAATAAAGAGGAACTGACATATCCTTAAAATAGTGAAGCTTCAACTGTAACCGCTAGCAAAGGGGTTGTTTATCGACGGTGGAAACTCCCACCAGTAGGTTTATATAGATATTTTAAACTTATTTAAACGCCTTATTTTTCCAAAATTTCAGTCATAAATAGTGGAAGAAACAATTTTTCATTTTTACTGGTAGGAGTTTTCTTTGGTGGTAGTTAGGCCCTGAGTTTCCGCCATATTGTGACAACCATGGATACAAACCGACAGATTTATAAGACATACTGACACCGGTAAAAACAAATAGAAATTTTTATGACATTTTTGAAAAAAAATTCCATGAATAAGACGCTTCTTTAAGTCGAAATCTTCTATTCAATTTTACTGGTGGGATGCTTGACCCATCGGTAGTCAGAAACTGAAGAACCGATTTCAAAAAAGCAGCCGCCATATTGTGACAACCTCCTCAGTTACTTCACTCGCAACTGATAGACAATACACTATATGTCTCCTCCTTTTTATTCATAACTCCATTGTCTGATCCAACTTGCATTAAATATCTTTTCATATTTCAGTCACCACATATTATCAGTTGTGAATGAGTACTTATTTTATCTGCGTACATAGAAATTTACAAACGCATGCTTGTTTGATTTCATTCCTCTGCCTTACATTTTTTTTACTGAACGTTTTAAAAACTTTAATTATTTGGCGATCAATAAAGATTTAATTATAAATAATTAACAATTTTTACAATTTCAAACTTCATCCATACTTAGATTGAGAATGAATAGCAATAAACATAAAATCTGTTTTAACTTTTTCTAAGAAAAGTAGCGTATATACAGATGGGCTACTTTTTTTTAATTCAGATTCTTGATTGGCATCACTTTTTGAAATGGAAATATGCGAAATATTTAATGACATATTAATTAAGGCGAAAACAAAGGGAATTTTATCGTTTAAAAAAAGCGGTGCCAGTCAAGAAATCTGAATTAAAATAAATTAGCAAACTGGCAACACTACGTATATACTCGCTTATAAATGAGGGCTGCCAAAGACGCCTATTTTTACATTCTGTTCGCACCATTCTTTAAAAAATATACATTTTGTAGTATATTTTTCTTGCAAATGTTGTCAAAGCGTATGTAAAAGATTTTTGTTTTGAAAAAGTGGGGCGAAATCGAATTAAAAAATAGTCGCCATTGGCAGCCCTAATAAATTGACTCCAAAATTGCAGAGAAGTAAGACAAGTAACTTGCCATTTCCCTTTAATACCTGTACAGCAATCTTCATCTTATCTAATCACAGAAAATTACGAATTCTACAATTAACCAGAGAGTAGATGCGTCTTTTATCAGAACGCTATTGATCGCATTTGGTCTTTTTGTCGCTGGTCCCCGCATACAGAAAATGGGAAAGAAGAGACAAATTTCATGCAATATTCGAATATTACATTACAATGAAGTTATCCATTTTGCAGTTTGCTTAAATTATACGCAGACTTTTACACGTATTTCAACTTTGCTTGTAAAATGTTCCTGGACAAAACAATAAATATCTTGTTACATTTAAGGTAAGCTTCATGGAATTTCCTCATTGTATTTGTAAGGGGAGATACTAGGTTTGCAAAAGATTATTGATATGCGTGTCGAAAAGACCGACGCGTGACTACTGCCTGCTTAACCCTTAAGTGTGCGATTTTCTATTTTGTTTCGAAAAAATTATATATGATTCTCTGAATGGTTAATTACACAGGCAAAATAATGAAAAAACATCAGAAATATATTTTTCAAATAATTCGTCAATCTTTTCTTCTGTTGCACATCTGCAATATAAGTAAAAACTACTGCCGTGTGGCTGTTTTACGCTAAAATATTGCAAATTAGTAAATATTTTAAGAAGTATGTCTCCAAATACCTTATTTTATATAATTATTTATTTTATAAAGCTTAACCTTTTACCCTTTAAGTCCCATAATAGAATACGTTCTAGAAATTACGTAGTCCAGAGAATCTGACTTTACACCAGAAAGTTTCAATGGCTAATTTCGCTTTATTTAAATACGAAAAGCCTGTTTTTATTTATAGCAAATATTGCTATTTTAATTTTGTGGTGTGACTTAGGTATATACGAATAAAAAAAATCTAGTAAATTCAAAACACTGTTGTTTGCATATATGCAAATCTGCGCAATAAAGGGTTAAATCATGCAGTAAATTTATTCAAAAATAACTGGAACTCAAAAGGAAGTATATTTCACTTGAATTTTGTGATCGAATTTTACACACTTTACTCGAATATATGCGGTAATGCCTCTTGTTACTTATGTAGACATCCGAATTTAATAGCATAAGAAATTAATAATTAAGTTCTTGACACATAAACCATATATAAGGACAGTGTTTCAAAACCCGTCCTCCATCAGCTGCAGTGTTTCAACCGACGCTCTATAACTTTATGCATATTGTATTGGAATAATGACATTCCGTAATTTATTTTTTTAACTAAATAAATAAAACAAAAACTTCATACTTACAATAAAATAATAAATTTTATATTTTGTTTATGATTTTATGTGATATCTTCAAATTACAGGATGATTATAAATGAATATCCGAAATTTACAGGGCTACTAAAAGGAAACAAAAAAATAAAACTCTGTTGTTAATTTGAAATGAAAAATAACAGCTGAAAGTTTAACACTAGAACCGCCGCACAGTGGGGCAAGAAGCCTTCAAATCTGGCAAAAAATCGAAAAAATGAAATTCTATTTTGAAATACCGACATACGTCACTTTAATAGACCAGATGTCAGTAAACATCTGCCTAGTATTAAAAAGTGTGCAAAGTTATCTTGTTCGTCATTAAAGTAAGCAGTTCAACTGCATATCGCACGATGAAAATAAATGAAAAAAAATTCAGTAATTTTGTTTCAACATCCGTTTGTTAATTACGCTGTAATAATTTAAAAATAATATTTTTTGACTATGGAACCTTCAGCTTCAAGTATGTAACAAAAATACATTAATTTTTAATTTGTTTTTAATATGATTTTTATAGATAAAGTGACGCTTAGAATCTATAGTAGTGAAATATATAAAAAAAAATAACAGTGTCTACAAACATTGAAAGTTTTAGTTATGAGTTAAAGCAGGTTCAGTGTCAACTAAAATTTTTTCTACTTGGTTTGAGTTTTAGTTTGGTAAATATTTCAGAAAATTTTGCTCCTTTTTTAATTATATGATCATTTTTATAGTTAATCAGCCTCAATTTTGTGTTAGTGTACGTACATAAACATGATTACATATTTATTTATTTTTTTAGGGACGAATTTAAATACATTATATATTACCAGAAGAGAACTTCTGCATATCCTGAAACGATCAAAAGAAAAAAACTTTTGAAAATCAATATGATTTTTTGGTAAAAGAGCTTCAAAATCGGAAAAAAATGCGAACGAAGTAGTTCTATAGTCTGCATAAAGAAGCTAAAATGTTTTAAATTTCAGTATAAATTCCGATGTGCAAAGCCTGTCGAGACAAGGAAAAGTTTTTTAGAATTAATAAGGAGTCGCTTGATAAGTCGCTTTCATTTCACCGATTTGAAAAACAAACAGAAGCGGCATTGAAAAGCAAACGTGGCGACCTCATATTCCGTTTCAAAGGTTTTCTGAACGATCAAAAAGATTAAGAGCAAAACGATTACGCGACTTTGTCCTTTGCGCTTATATTTTGTATTTGCGAATGTACAGCCAGATATTTTGTCTTGAAGTATCCATTATACAATATGCCCCCAACGTTACACAAGTATTTGATTCAAGGACCAGAAATTATAACTTTGGCTCTGTTGCCCACAGGACAGATGACTGGGGAAGCACAAAAAGCCACGATTAAAGATTTTAAAAGATACGGAGAGTACTACTCTAGAAAGCGCAGCCAAGAAAAAACTAACAGAGATATTTTTAATATTTTACTGCTAAGTTCGGATCCAATGATCACTATCAAACAAATGAAAAGAAAGTAAAAGTTCAAATATCTGCCACGAGAAGCCCTACATTTGTTAAAATCTCCATCACCCTATATATCTCTAGTGATCAGGATAATGACAGTGATGATGACCAAGATGATAGTATGGATTAAATATTCTAAAATTTTCAAAACACACTATAAAATTAATACTAATGACGTGTTTCGAAGGAAAGAACGCTTCTTCCTCAGACAAAAATTGTGTGCTCCTACTAAGACAGCAGAAACAGTTTTGCTTCTGTTGTCTTGAAAGTAGTACATACATTTTGCCTGAAAAAGAGGGATTCACTCCTTCAAAACGAGTCGCTGATATTCACTTTAAGGTGTGCTTCAGAATCATTAAAATTATTAATTGTGTTTGCAACACCAGTTTTTTTTTTTTTTTTTTTTTTTTTTTTTTTTTTTTGCAGTTTTTGCAGTTTTTGCATTTTTAATGCGATATTATGGATGATTTAACAAATATTTAATTTGTATAAAACTATCATAATTTCTTATTTTTAACTTATTTTTGTACAGAAAATATTTGAAATTAATTATTAAATTACTCTACAGCTTATATAAAAGTTTTAAGTTTTACTACGTAACATCTATAAAAGAATGTATGATGTGCTTTTTTTGTTCAAAGTAAATTTTATTTATTACCAACTTTGGAGGCTTCCTGCCCCACTGTGCGCCGGCTATTTTACTCAATTTTTATAAAAAAGTGTTTCACACCAGAATTTTTATTTAAAACTATTTAACTTATTTAATTAGCCTATTTTTATACTTCATACATATAACATATCTTAAGAAAACATTCCTTGTTCGAATCAAATACTGTGAATTTCGACAGGGGTCAAAATGACCCATAACAGCGGTTCTAGTGTTAAATTCAACACAGTTATAAGTGATCGCTGTGAGCCCTTTCAGGAACACGAACGTTATCGAGGTGGTACGATAACTCATCTCTTACTCTCCCTCCCCCCTTTCAGTATGTCCTGTGTGACACTTTGAATGGTTCCAGATATGCGTGTCCTAACTTTTTCAACATCGGTTGGTAGCTTTTGAACAATCACCTGACCTTTGCTGAGACCCCACAAAAAAATAATGCTGAGAAAAGTGTGGGATGGGTTATCGTACTGCCTCGATATCGTTCGTGTTTTTGGAGGTGCTCACATTGAACACTTATAACTGTGTTTAATTTAAGCTTTCAACTGTTATTTTTGATTTCCAACGAACTACAAGGTTGTACCGTAATTTCCGGTGTATAGCCGCTTATCAAACAATCGTGTTTCGGCCCAGAATTTTTTAAAAATAAAATGTAACTTTTTAGATCACGGTAAATATTGGTCTTCAAATACTGAATAAAATTTCTGGGTCCAAACTGAATTGTTTCATCTGCAGGCTATACACCCGAAATTACGGTACTTTTTTGTTTTCTTAATAGCCCCGCAAAGTTGCTATATTCATTTATAATCACCCTGTAGATTTATGTGAAGCCTTTCAATCTATATTTGTGTAAGTATATTACGCGTAAAAATTTATGCAATGGATGTATTAGATATGTATGAAAGTTTGAAGATTAAATCATTTCTGTAGACTTTTTTAAAAAACAACCATGCTGCTATCAAAGATTCCTTAGGGAAGGATCAAAATAATTTATTAATTTCAGCACAATCAGATCACTGCATTCCAGACGTGACTGCCCGGGGAAAAATATTTCTTCGCCATGACCGTTTACCGTGAAAATGTTTATAAACTTTAAATCTTGCTATCTCGTTTAAGCTAGTTTTTGATAAGAAATCATCAACAGTATTTTTTAAGAGAATTTGAGATTATTATAGGAATATTAACATTATTAGGCCTCAAAATAACAATGATTATTCATATGTAATGAAATATACCGAAATATTTTGAATTTTTATTAATTGCAAGTCTAAAACTAAAATTTCTAGTGGCTCGAAGAGTTTTAGAATTTTTCGCTAAAAAAAGTTTTTTTCTATAATTATGATTTTCCGTAATTTGAAATATGGTTAGTTATTTTCAACTTACTTTTCATCAATATGCATAAAATTTAATAATATTATTATTGTTGTATTAAGAAAAATATTTTTTTCTTGTATTTTCATCGTTAAGTCATATAAACACCCAAGACTCGTCACGACCGTTGCCAATGAAATACTCAAGGACAGAGGACACGAGTTGTGACGTCATCACTAATTGGCCGACTTCTCACTAGTGTTGGAATTTACACCGGAAAATTTTGAATAGCAGTTTTATTTTGTTTTATTTGTGGAATATCTATCATCTTCTAAAACAATAATAACTATTTAAATTTACTGGTGAGAATTCGGAATCTCCCAATAAAAAATAAGCCAGATACGGCAAAACTGTGGCTTTCCGCATCTGGATGAATTTTTATTTAAGGATTCCAAATTATCACCAGTAAGTTTAAATATTTATTATGGTTTTATAAGATGATAGATATTCCACAAATAAAGTAAAAGAAAATTGCTATTCAAAACATTCCGGTGTGAATTCCATCACTACTGAGAAGTCGGTCGGTTAGTCACGACTTATTTTTTTTTTTTTTTTTTTTTTTTTTATTTAGGGATTCCAAATTATCACCAGTAAGTTTAAATAGTTATTATGGTTTTATAAGATGATAGATATTCCAGAAATAAAATAAAAGAAAATTGCTATTCAAAACATTCCGGTGTGAATTCCAACACTACTGAGAAGTCGGTCGATTAGTCACGACATCACAACTCGTGTCCTCTGGCCTTGAGTATTTCGATGGCAGCGTCACGACAGATCAAATGACTGCTTTTCGTCATGACTTCTTTTTTGTGCAATTTGTTTCTTTTACAAATTTTCGTAAAGAAAACTATGTAATATATTAAGAAGCCAGTCTATTAAATTATGTACGAACTCGGCTTAATTTCATTAGGAAAACAAAAACAAACGTCGTAGTCAAACCCTAGAAACGAACCCTGAAACTTTGGATTTCTTCTCAATTGCTCATATGCATAACAAGATATATGTGTGATAAAAATAATAGACAGTAAATATCAATTTATCGTCTGTTTTACACTAAATCTAATTAATAGACCTGAGTATTTATTCCGAACCTACTATTAAAAAAAAAGCAATTCATTCTAATGTCATTCCTTTCTTACTGAATTATGTAGTTTCCGTTGCTGATGTAATATAGCGAATTTTTAAGAAATAAAGAATGAGTGAATGCATAAAAGTGTGAAAAAATTCCATATTTTTTCCGGATAAATATTTTATCCGTAACAGTTAGAGTATTGCACACTCTTAATAAATGTTCATAAAAACACGTATAGACAGGGCTCCCACTCGGTCCGTTTTTTGAACACCACTTTTACTTAAAGAAAAATCTTATTTATAAATTTCGTAGAAACATACCAGGAAACGCGTTTTGATTGCAATAGTTGCAGAAACCTACCGCGAATTTTTTTCTAAAAATATACTGGTTTTAAAAAACGGACCAGTAGAAGCCGTGTATAGATTAAAAATATTGCTACACGGATCTGTTACAAAAAAAAAAAAAAAAAAAATTCTCCGCCTAAAATCTTAAGTTTCTGTGCTTGTCTAACTTTTAAAAATATATCCAAAGTTAACTCGGTCTTTTGAAAATGCCTCAGTCAATGAGCGTATGACAAAGAATGTTTTATTATTAAGAATCCTCGAGGAAAACATTGCATTTAAAATGAGGTTCAACAGAGTATGAAAAGCAATAGAGGGTAAAGCCTTTCCTTTAAAGTAAAAATTTACTTATAAAAGCAGGGTTCGTACGGGTCCTTGAATTTACAGACTAAGAAATTCTTGGGTACCAGAATTTTCTTTTAGAAAATCTCTCCTTAAATAAGGCGAAATTTCGCGCATTTAAACTAGATTTATTTTGCTACAAAAAACACTGATATTTCTCTTGAAAATAATGGTACCCGTAAGAACACCAAAGAGTGGGGAGAAATTACAAAATTAGAATTAATAAAATCTAATTATTTAGTGTAATCAATAATTATATAAAACTGGAACAACATTCTATTTACAAATTACAAAAAATTGCTTCAATTTACTTATAAAATAATTTTTTGAGATTTTATTACAAAATTCACAAGTTTTGACAAATAACGTGAATGTTTTGTATTAATAGTGGTTACTGCAGATGAATTGTTATTTAAATGATTTTTAAATAATCATCACTCGTCATACTTTCTTGGGTTATCGAGTTGATTACATAAAACACATTTATTCCTTTTATTAAAAATATTTTTCGTAAAAAATAAGTTTCTTTACAAATTGTTTGACACTTTGTCGTTTTAATGTGATGAACTCTCTTCAAGAATGACATTAAAATAGAAGAAAATTCTTATCTTATTTCATATACTGAGTTAGTATGTCACTTTCCTGAAATAACTTATAAAGAAATGTTAAGTTTAAAGGAAAAATCCATGCTTTTTTCAAATACACTACACAAGAATCCTTTAGAGGTTTTTTATTTCAAAAGAGAAGGACGTTGAAATTTGAAATATATGTTATTCAGAATTGAAAATTGGACACAATTCCAAGTATTTGATATTTTATGTAACAGTTTAGAAATATGAGTAAACATTTTTCGCTTTCTAGACCCCTGTCATCTCGCGACCTTTTTTCTGCGGCCAAGATCTGACATCCATGTAATTCAAAAATATAAATGTCTTCAAAACTAAGGACAGACAAAGTTGTCATCTCTTTAGTTTCTTTTGGCTTCTTCACTTTCAGAACTCAGTTTTCTTTAAATATTTTTCCTCGTGTATAGGAATTCAAGTGCATAAAATGTTCGATTTCATTTGGATAGAAATTTTTTCTTCTCAATTTCACAGCAATTAAAATTAGTTCTGTATTTAACGCTAGAAAGACGAGAAATTTTACTCCAGTTTTATAAAAATATTTTATGCTGGAATTTTTTTTATATAAAACTGTTTAACTTAATTGTTTAACTTTTTTGCTTTGTATCTTTTAAAGTTATTTTATAAAGAAATTTCTGATTCGAACCGAAAAAATATTCATCTGGTGTGGGTCAAAATGACCCTTCACAGTCCTTCTAGTGTTAAGCAAGGAGAAAACTCATGCATACCGATTTGATTACTTTATAGAAAATATATGGTTTTATTAAAAGAGATAATTATGGCAAAAATCAAAACTATTTAACTTATTTAATTTTTAGGGTTCCGTACTTAAAAAGTAAAAACGGAACCATTATAAGATCACTCCTGTGTCTGTCTGTCTGTCACAGCCCTTTTACTTGCAAACTATGCAACGTAGAAAGTTCAAATTGGGGGAAGTAATAAAGACTATTGACCAACATATTTACAGATTAATAAATATTCATAAATATATTAGGAAAAATGTAGAGGGGCTAATTAAGTTACTTGAAAAAAAATCTTTTCTTTATATATCGTATGGAGTATCGTGTGAACGCTTTCGTAATGCTGAAATCAAAAATATATTTCATTTAATTTTAGGTATCATATTTTCAAAGTTATGGGGGGAAATATAGTGCAAAAATATGTCCCTTCCCCCCCCCTCTAATTCTGAATCTACTGAAACTAAAATTCTGAAAAAATTAGAGGTAGTAGACATTTATTTAAACCTTTCAGGAAAATTATAGCGATTACCCGAGGTCAAGTAGTTTTTGAGAAAATCGCATTTTTCCGTTACACTCAAATTTCGGTTTACGGGCTTCAGCAAAAGTGTTGACAAGAGATGTAGGTACCTATCGTAGCAGAAGTATTGTTGATCGTTGTTGATCATGAATTTCGGAAAAAATCGTCGGTAATTAGCCGAAATATTAACCTTTAAAGACACGGACTGTTTGGACAAACATAATGACAGGGAAGTACTCTATGCTCCATCGGCTTTTAAAGCATAGATAACAAATTTTAAGGATATATTTATGTAATGCAATGCCCAGTAGCAGTATAAAAGCAATAAACGCCAAATTGTTAAAAACAGACTAATTTAATGAGAATTAATCACATAAATACTATGGGATTCGCAACTAATTTCCATTGAGTGGCTCTCTCAATACACCTACTATGTATTTAAAGGTTAACGAGTCATTCCATGTCAGTTCAGGCAGGCATGTAACCCACCATCACAGATTTTGATGAAACTACGTGTGTTTTTTCCTATTATTAAGATATGATCACCAGTATTTTTTTTACTCCTTGGTGAAATAGTTTCTGAGAGAAAGGTTGTCAAAATTTTGAAAAACTACCGTCAGTTGGCATTCTTGACTGCTCGGTTTTCAAATGTAGCATGTCATAAATATAATCATATTTCAATATCTGCTCCACAAAACATCTTCAAATAATTTATGCAGAATATATAGGGTACGCAGTTTATGAAAAAAATTACTGTTACGCTTTTAACGTTTTAACATGTCTAAAAAAGTGTTTAAACTTAGAAGTTGTGAATTTTTTATGAAAAATAATGCATTAACAAAAAAAGCCTTATCAACAAAAGGCGGTATTTTTATTAAATTTATTTTTTGTGGAGAAAATACTTAAAGGTATCCTTTATCTGATTCTGAAACAAAAATAGTGCAATTTTGGGTGTTTTTAGCAGTATTTCCTATTTAAAGATACTTTGAGGCGCATTTCAAATCAAATCAAGCAGAGTCATTCCATGTCAGTTCCCCTAAGCCATTTAACTCTCTCTCACAAATTTCAACAAAACTGGGTCTGTTTATAGCTCATTTTAAGACGTAATCACCTTTAATTTCCTTAATCCTAAATAAAATATTTTTTAAGATAAAACAATATCAAAATTTTGAAAAATTGTTTAAATTTTTTTTAATAACAGTTATATATTCAAAGACTGCATTAATAAAAAAAAAAGTCATTTCAATATAAAATCACTAAATAAGTTTCAAATAATGTATATGTGCCAAATAACGTAGGCAGATTATTATTTTTTGTTTTTTGTCATGTTTAAATATTAAGAATGTCTTTAATCTTATGAATTTTTAAAATTAAGAATTTTGTGAAAAATAATGCGTTAATCAATAATTTATTATTAACCGAAGGAAAGATGTTATTACTTTTTCTAATTGTACGTAAAAATATCTTTTAAATGGTTATAAAATAAAAATAGTGAAAATATGAGCAATTTTAACAAAATTGTCATAAAATGTGAATTTTTAATCATAAATACTAAAGCCTTTTTTTGCTAAGATGTGCTATAATGATTAACATATAGTGTAATATTACTCTTGCTTAAATATAATATACTATACAATAATAAAATAACAAATATTATTTACTGCAATAAAAATTAAATTAAATATTATTCAAAACGCTTCCTCTTTGTTACAGTAAAAATAATAAATGTATGAAAATTCACTTTCTAAACATGTCAAATTAAATTGATTATGGGCAGAAAGTATTATTTTACCTTTAAACTAATACATTTTTCCTTTTTTGTTCTATATGTAAGAATGGCTAACACAAGAAATCAATTGAGATAAAAATATTTGCAATGCATATTCTTTCATTTCTGAGAATCAGTAAATATTCTCACAGGATCTCATGGATGCACAAATTGTACTTATTTTTACATTCTTCATCTTTTGAAAATACCCTCCCCTCAATGACGTGATTGTCACACGTACACATGACATGGGATATAGCTTTCCTTTCATAAGTACCAGCAAAATACCAATTTTAACCCCTAAAATTTAAAAACACAACCCCTTAGAGGCAAAGTCTGTTTTTCAGTAATTGCAGTGGATTCTTTTGTACTTAATTTCACCTCTCGTGTACAGCTAGTTTTATGGCACATAGTACCAGTCCCATTACCAACACTACACTGATCAACAGCCCACTCTTACTGAAAAATAATTTCAGCTGTTCAAATACTAAATAAACTACATTTGAAAATCTTAATACCAACTTATTATTTTAAGACGATAATAATAACTAAAAAACATAATGAATTTATAAATCAGCTTTTAATTGGAAATATATGAAATGGTCGCTTTAAATGCTGTTGTTCATCGAATCAATCAAAACAAATAAAAAAAAAATGTGAACTTAATATGCTGACTGCAATGACACTTCTAACAAAACTAATTAATTCATGACCATCTGCCATCAAACCCGAAAGATCAAAAATAAAAAAATCAGCTGTAGCGTGAATGTGACATACTTAGATGTTGTTGGGACATGAGTGTCTTTGTGAAATTTTCACATGTACTTCAATAAAATATAAGCATGTAGGCTTTTTTCATTCATCCAAATTAAGTAAAACTTTTATAATTTTTTTGTCATTACACTAGATATTAAATTTTCCTTATATACTGTTAGCTAAGTTCTTTACTTTTAGATCTTATTGACATACTATCATAAAGTTTACCATATGTATTCTCTATAAGAGTATCAACAATATATATGCTTTATTAAACATAAATGAATAATTTTTAAATAATATTTTTGGGAACAGGGATATATATATACACATACATATACTTATATATGTGTTGAAAATCAATCTTTCAGCAATATCGTGATGAAATAAATTAAATTAAATATTATTAGAAACTGGATAAAATTAAAAAATGAATCTCATTTAGTTTTAAATAGTTTTTTAGATATAGTTATTTGAAGGGTATAAATACAATGGATTATGCATTTTTTGCATATTTTTAAAGCCCAATATGTCAAAATGTTCTTTAAAAGAATGAAATTTGGTATTTTTTCGATATTAGCAGCTCAATGTAATCCAAATATGAGTTTAAAGATTAGGAGTGTCATTTTGAAAATATCTATTGGGTGGTGAGGAACAAGTGAGAAAAGGGATAATTGCTCTTCGCCCTAGAGGTTTTACTAAAAAAACAACATTGTTTATTTTTTCCCTTAAGAAACGAACATAAAAGATAATTTGAAAAATATGTATAACTTAAAATTAAAAAATTAGTCATTGAAACTCCGTCTTTGATTGATAAAGCTTTTTTAATTATTTCATTATTTTTTGTAAAATATTTTTGATTTGAAAGGTTGTACAATTTTTTAGACACACTTAAATATTTTTTCACATTACAGCAATATTTTTTTTTCATAATCTACATACCTCATTTACTTTGCCTATATTATTTGAAGAAGATTTCTTTATTAGTTATTGAAATATGATTTTATATATAAAATGATGCCTTTGAAAATTGAACTATCATTAATGGCAACTCGTGGCAATTTTCCAAAACTTTGATAATTTTTTCTCATATTTTCACTATTTTTATTTTATAACCATGTAAAAGATATTTTTACATACAATTAAAAAAAGTTAATTTATTTTTCTTAAAAAGTAGTTTGGTATTTCTTTTATTTTAATTCTACTTGCAATTTTGTTAATGCATACAATTTTCAAAAAATTAGAAATTTGAAATAGGTTTGGGAAAATGCTTCGATAAATCTATATGAGAAAAAATGTCTTTTTAACACGTTCAGGCCGGCGCGGCGGGTCACACTCGACTGTCTCAGAGCTGGCAAGTCTCCGGCCTTTTGGATACCAGTCTTTTAATACAGAAAATGCTGTTTTATTTAATTAGAGCAAATGGGCGATTTAAAGGAACAACATTTTCTCTAAAATAACAGTGGTGTGCAAAAAGCCGGAGACTTGACAACTCTGAGATAGTCGAGTGTGACCCACCGCGCCGGCGTGAACGTGTTAATGTTTTCAATTACACTGTTAAGAATACCCATTGTTTTAACAAATATTTTACTGTACTTTAAACGGAATACTATAAGTTACTACTTTAAGAATACCCATTGTTTTAACAAATATTTTACTGTACTTTAAACGGAATATCTCCCTTTCATGTAAAGTACTTATTTTTTTCAGTTATCCAGGTTAGATATAGTTTTGCCCTCTGGCAAAATAATTTTAATGTCATAATATCCTTCACTTTTGAGTGACAAAATTATTTGCAATCACCAAAAACACTGTAAAGAATTATGGTAGTAATATTTAATCTCTGATTGTAATATTTAGTGCAATTTTATAACTTTTTTCCAACGAAGTTTTAAAAGTAAAAATTTAATCCTTAAATGCATAGTGATGCATATCTACATCACATTTTATTTAGATTTTAGCAACCGGTATCTTTATATAGAAATATTAATCCTGTAAAAATTACAAAAATACAAAGCTAAAAATCTATCTTAAAATTTCTGGAAGTGATTCCAGTGGGCACCTTTTATAAAATTCAGATTTCTTGATTGGCACCACTTTCTGAAATGGTAAAATTCACATTATTTACATCCTAATAAATATGTCATTATATAAGGAGAATTTTACTACTTCAAAGAAGTGGCTAATCAAGAAATCTGAATTTAAAAAAGTATCCCACTGGCAACACTAATTTCTGGTGTCAAAACATTAAAATAAGAGTTAAAAACATAATTCTAAAAAAAAAAAAATGATGCATTTAAGGGTTAAGTTTTACAAAATAAAAAAAATACAGGGTGGTTATAATTAAACATCCCCTATAAACAGCATCCTATAGTGCAAACGGGTGAGCGGGATGCAACGAAATTTGGTATATAGACTATACACGAGATGCGCTCACGGAATTTCGAAAAAAAATTTTGTTGCAAAATGTAGACCAGATGGCGCTTTTTTCCGGAAAAACATTAAATTTAACACAATAAACGACCAAAACGGAATACAAGAACAATATTAACAATCCAGAACAAGAATTATGAGTAATAAAATGTAAAATCGACTATTTTGGCCGTTTATTGTGTTAAATGTAATGTTTTTTCCTGAAAAAGCGCCATCTGGTGGGTATTTTGGAATTTTTTTTTTCGAAATTCCGTGAGCGCATCTCGTGTATAGCCTATATACCAAATTTCATTGCATTCCGTTCACCCGTTTGCGCTGTAGGATGCTGTTTATAGGGGAAGTTTAATTATAACCATCCTGTATATAAAATAAGGTTTTTAGATTCATATTTATTAAAATATTTACTAATTTGCAATATTTTAGTTTTTACTTGCATTGCAGATGCGAATCATACGACAAACGTATCTCTGATTTGATTTTTTTCAATATTTTTCCTGTGTTATAAACCTTTCAGAGAGTCATATTAAAAAAAAATCATGAATTTAAGGTTTTATTAAAAGTTTCTGGTGCAAATCTTCATTAACCCTTAACCGGAAACGTGAAAATTCCGTGCACAAAAGAACACTTAATAATTTACCAAATAGTGAACTTAAACATTTAATATTTAATAGCAATGCATTAACATGACCAATTTTTAAATATAACAGCATAAAAATACGTTTTGAATGTCGGAGAGAGAAAATATTAAGGGCAGATATGTAAACGCAACCGTTACACAGACGGCACGTTTCCAGTTAACTGTTAAAATTAGGAGGGATATAATATATCCCACCGCTACTCAAGGGGGCAAAAGAGTATTAGAACTTTATTTTAATCATTTCAATTATACAATAAATTCTTTAACCCTTACAGTGGTAAATAGTGTAATTTCTGGCGTATAATCCGCGGATCAAACAATAATTTTTTTGACCCAGAAATTTGGTTAAATAAAATGTAACTTTTCAGATCGCCGCAAATATTTGTCTTCAATTTCAAAATGAAATTTCTGTGTCAAAACAGAATTGTTTGATCCGCGGATTATACGCCAGAAATTACGGTAATTGTGTTTCTGTCAAGTAGAATTCACGCAGGATGTTTCGAAAAATTTCATTTCAAAATTAGGAGAAGCAGTTTGACTACTTTTTTCCAACAAAGTTATAAAAGTAAAATTTAATTAAAAGTTTCTGGTGCAAATCTTGATTAAAATTTGGTGGGATATAGTACCACCGCCACTCAAGAGGTTAAAAGAAGATGGCAGTGATGTCGTACAAAGAAAACAGTTATACAAGATTAAGAATCTTGCTATGTAAGGGAGAAAAATTCTGTTTAATACAGAGGAATTTGTTTCTGTTGAACAGGATTGCATTTTCTATAAGATGGAGAAATTTTGTTTCCTACAAAGAAATTTTGCTTTCATTTAGCTGAATTACAATGGCTGTAACATGGATAAAGTATGTATCGTACGGAATAAACCTGTATCCTTTCATGAGAAGTTCTCTCTTTAAATTGTTTGGAAAAACTGTTAGCATTGCTGATTGGATTTTCCTGTAAGTTATACGGGATTTCTTTAGAGTGCATTCATTTTGTCGCGAACAGTTAAATGAAAAATAATGGAAAATATTTTTAGGTATTTCATTCTAACTGACCTTCTGACTACCAAGACTGGAACATTGGTCCCGAAAGCATTTTTATCATGTACATGGTGATTGAAAATATTAAAAAGAAATGTCTTGTTTAAACGGTCCAATTATTTTTTCTAGTATATATAGATTATATTTATTATTTATAAGTATAATACATAATTATAAATCAGCAGTTCATTTATATGTTTGTTATTCTACTTAATTATATATGGGTCCTATGGACCTGATGAAAATTTTCTCTGTCGTCGGATGATTTAAATAAATTTTTGACACTAACAGTATACATTAGCCGTTCGATTACATCCGTATAGCAGGGCTGCCACTAGCCCGCTTTTTTTCAGAAAAAAGTCATAGTAAGTTTCTGCAACAATTGCAATAAAAACGCCGTTTTAGGTAACTTTTTACGAAATTTATAAGGAAGATTTTTCTTTGAAAAATAGAAGTGTTCAAAAAACGGAACGAATGGGAGCCCTTGTATGGCAATTTTATTTAAATCAATAAGGAATACCCCTTCATTCAATCGTAAGTGCTTACAGAATGTTACGTTCTTCAATAGAAAAGAAAATGTATGTCGAATATTGTTACATTTCTTTTCGAAATTTATTTATTTTTTACTTTTCTTGATTTGGTGTTACATTAATTAATGGAGTTATGAATAAGGAGGAGGAGACATATTGCGTACTGACTATTAGCTGAGAGTGAAGTAACTGAGGAGGTTGTCATAAGATGGCAGCTGCTGTTTTTAAATAGGATCTTCAATTTCTGATTACGGCCGGGCCAAACGTCCCACCAGTAAAATTGAATAGAAAATTTTGTATTAATTAAGCATCCTTTTTCACGGAGATTTTTTCTCACAAATGTGGTAAAAATTTCTGTTTGTTTTTACTGGTGTCAGTTTGTCTTATAAAGCTGTCAGTTTGTTTCCCTGGTTGTCACAATATGGCGGATACGCAGGGGCTGACTACAGCCAAAGTACATTTCTACCAGTAAAAATGAAAAACTGATTCTAGCATTATTTATAACTGAAATTTTGAAATAATAAGGGGTTTAAATAAGTAGAAAAATTCCATCTAAATATGCTGGTGGAAGTTTCCACCGCCCATAAACAACCTCTGCGATAGCGGTTACAGTTGAATCTTCACTATTTTAAGGATATGTCAGCTCCTCTTTATTCGTAGTTCCATGCATTAATTAGACATGCTTTTAAAAAAAAATACATTTTAAACATCGATTTTTGTAGCGGTACTGAAATTAACGATTATAATTTTATTGTTTAAGTTAAAATTAATATTTATAATCTACAGACAAGATAGGTATCTTTAAGCAAACTAGACGTCATAACCACCATTATCTTTTAGTATTTCAAGTGTCTTTGCGTGCTTTTTTAAACAGTGTGTTCAAGATCAAACATTGACTTCTATTAACGGAAGAAGAGTGAATATTTTATTAATAATAATGTATTCTAAATAAGTTATAAATAAAGCGAATGACAAAGATAAAATAATAATAAATTATTATTCATTCTATATTTATTAAGTGCAACTATAATTAAGGATGTTACATTTTGTTAATTTTTTATTGAAAATCTCACACACATGTATCTATACTATTCCATGCAATATTTCATACAGGATTTCTCAAGCCCATCTCTCTTTTCATGTACAATCATGTAATTTTAAGGTTTTTCAAAAATAACAGTAGCATATGTGCCAGCTTTTATGCTTTTATGTCACCAGAATACTTCATAGAATTTTTTTTAACTTGTTTAACTGCAGATTTCCATGATTACATAAGGAAAAATTTACTATTAAGTTTTAATCTCTATATATTGAGTCTGAGCAGATGAATAGACGAAACTTTGCAAGTTGAAAATAGCTCCCTCTTACTACCATTTCTCTTTTGCATGATGGAAAAGAAAAATATTAACCCCTTGCAGTAATGCCAGTGGGCTACTTTTTAAAAATTCAGATTTCTTGATTAGCACCACTATTTTGAAATGGTCGAATTCCACTTTTGTTTTCGCTATAATTAATATGTCATTAAAAAAGCAGAATTTTACTATTTCAGGAAAGTGGTGCCAATCAAGAAATCTGAATTTTATAAAAGTAGCCAACTAGCAACACTGACTTCTTAAAGGGCGGTGTTTCATTTTTGGAGCACTTAATTTTAATCCCTAAATGCCAAATTGGCACCAAATATTTGGAATGGAAATTTTCCTTTTGTTAAACGTGAAGAAACGCTTTTACTTAGTTTCAAGTAAATTTGTTTGTAAATTCTGGTGTTATTGAATACTTTCATCATCTTACGAATAGAAGTTCTTTGCCCCTGGAAAGGTTAATCGAGGAAAATCAAAAAGTGAAAATGAAAAACATTAATCGAGACGAAGATGATTAACTAGTTCATGTGTGGGCTCTGAAATGAATACGCACGCTTCTGTAAAGTCAGTGCGTTGGATGGACTTAACCCATTACCTGCTAATGGCGCGTTTTCGCACTACTAAAAATAAATTTAAACTATCAAGAAACCACTATTTTTTAATTAAAAATTGGATTGATTAATTACAGAAAGTTTGAACATCAAATAAAGCAAAGATTATCTTTTAATATTTGTGGTGGGAAATGTAAAAAAGTTGAAGACCCCTATCTTACAGTTTCGCCAGTTAATGGGTTAACTTATAATGGAACCTATGAATTACCAGTAACTGTTGTTTTTGCAGTTTATGACGAACTTATGTTTTGATCCTAAGCAGAGGAAAATGGCGGTCATATATCTGACCAAAATTTACATATGATGCGTGCGCAGTGCTCTGGTTTTGACAACCAGACGCTGGAGAGGAAAGTGAAGCTAGTGAGAACGAGAACAGACGATTTTAACAGGTACTGCGCACGCTCTAAGTATAAGCTCTCTGGTTTTAGTCGTATTAAAAAAGCTTAAATGTTAGCAGCTTCGCAATAGTATATATATTACTGTTACAATTATTAGTTTTAGTATTATTATTTTTAGCATTATTAGGAGTAATATTAGATTCCCCACTTATAAGTACAGTAACATGTTCAAAAAATGTTCGAAAAATGTACAGTCGGCCAAAAGAAATAATAAAAGAAAAAAAGAACGAATAACACATCGTAATTTCTAATGATCACTATATCACAGAGAATTGCAAAATGTAGCATTCGGCTGCAATTTGTGTCTTTAATTCTAAATTCAGAACGTAAGCTCAAACGACTGGCTGAATGTTGCAATAGCGGTGAATAAAATTTTGAATATCAATACGATAATTTTATGCAATATTTTAATATGAAGAGGGAATTTTTAGCATTAGAAACTAAATTTTAAATCATCTGCTGAATAAGTTTAGGAATTACATAAATGCTAAAGTTTGAACTTCTAACATTCAATTCGTTTCAAATATTTTCATTCATTATCTTGTAAATTTCAGATTATAATTTTGATATCTTCTGTTATGTTAGTATTAAGTGTAATAAATATAATTATTTGAATTTCAGGCATTTTTATAACTCTTATATCTGAACGAGTTTAAAATGAAAATTCAGAAGAATTATGAAATGTAATTTGTAAGTGTTTTGACGAAAATGGATATCTCTAGACCATTTATGATTAAAAATTATTTTAACATACACAAATTTTCAAATCAATCTTTTAAAAGAGTTTTTAAATGTTCTTACAAAAACATCAGGGGATTTAGAGGATTTTAAGCGCTTTAGTACCAGAAATTTTGTAAAGCACAGGTCGCTATATTTGAAGGTAGATTTTTTTTTTTCCATTAAGTAAGCCAAAAACGTTTTTCCGAAAATCCGGGTGAAACGTGGTTGAAAGCCTTTGAAGTGTACGAACCCTGCTCATTATCACGATAGTTTGAAGCATGGAACTATTTATAAAGAGGAATTGACATATCCTTAACCCTAGATCTACCGGGAATTTTATTCAAGTTTTAATAAAACGTTCTACACCAGAATTTTTATTTAAAACTATTTAACTTATTTATTTACCTTATTTTTGTCTGGTTTATATACTTAGTTTATTTTAAAGAAATTTCTGGTTTGAATGAATATTTTGTATGTACCTGTCGGGTCCAATGGACCCGTCTGGTAGACGGAGGGTTAAAATAGTGAAGCTTCAACCGCTATCGCAGGGGTTGTTTACCACCGGTGAAAACTCCCACCAGTAAATTTATATAGCAATTATTGCCAAAATTTCAATTATAAAAAATCACAGAAACAGATTTTCATTTTTACTGGTATAAGTTCACTTTGGCGGTAGTCACGCCTTGCGTTTCCGCCATACTGCGACAACCAGGGAAACAAAATGAGAGTTTTACAAGGAAAACTGACACCAGTAAGAATAAATAGAAATTTTTGCCACATTTGTGAGAAAAAATTCCATGCATAAGACGCTTAAATAAGACAAAATTTTCGATTCAATTTTACTGGTGGGATGTTTGCCCCCGGCGGTAATCAGAAACTGAAGATACGATTTTTAAAAAATCAGCCGCTATCTTGTGACAACCTCCTCAGTTACTTCACTCGCAACTGGTAGACATAACACTATATGTCTCCTCCTCTTTATTCATAACTCCATTGTTTGAAGGACATATATTCACTCGAATTAAGATTAAGTCATAAAGGTTATTAAAATTTGTAGCAGCAGTTTGAATTATAAGATAAAATATTTAACTGGATTATACTGATTGCTATATTATGAATGATATTTTTTGTGAAAAATTAATAATGCTTATCTTAAAAAGAACATTACAGTACAGATTTTCATTTTTGACACCGATATTAGAATTAGCTGAAATTTAAATATGCAAAATGGTTGGATCTATTTGTTTTAATTTTGTCTAAATTTATATTTCGACGAATTTAATAACCTAAACTTATTTTCTAATGTTATAAAATGTATTTATAGAAGAAAAAAGCCACTTAGGCTAACTTTATTTATTCAAAGAAATTCTAAGTCACAATCAAATACCATAATATTTGTCACGAAATTTGCCCTCATATTGCATAAACGTTTGCAAAACCTTAGTGCAGCTTCCCTTTTATTTGGGAGTTCGGGAATTTTTTCCTTATCGTTTGAAACGAGAGGAAAAAGGACTAGTCATAAACGTTTGAAACAGTATATTTTCGAGATTTTACTGAAACCCTTTTTTTAATAAAATACATCCTTTTACTCACTGAAAATTATGGAAAAGAAAATTTACCGTTAGTTTTTAATACTCTCTGATCTCCCCAGTTTGCAATATGTTTTTGTTCTTCTAAACGTTTTTGAAAATAAGCTAAGCACTTACCTAAGATGCAGATAACAATGAAGTTATAGTGAATATTTGGAAAGATTTCTTCCATATTAGGAACATGGAACTATTAAGAAAGAGGAAGTGACATCAGTGTTGCCAGACTGGGGAATTTTTTAATTCAGATTATTTGACTGTCACCACTTTTTAAAAATAGTATAATTCGACATATTTTTCAGAATTTTTACTCTATTTTTAAATAGGCCAAATACTTCTATTTCAAAAAAGCGGTGACAATCAGCAATTTGGGGACAAAAAAGTCCCCAATCTGGCAACACTGACTGACATATCCTTAAAATAGTGAAGCTTTAACTGTAACCGCTTTCACAGGGATTCACTACTGCCAGTGAAAACTTCCACCAGTAAAATTAAGCAGAAATTGTCTCTATAGTCAAACGCCTTATTAATGGAAAATTTCAGTCAAAAATGATGGCAAAAACTGTTATTTCTTTTTACTGGTAGAAGACTACTTCAGTGGCAGCAGTTGCTCCATATTGTGACAACCAAGACAACCTCTTGTCGGTGTGAGTGAAAAGATTATAATACCTGAAAAATGACACCAGTAAAAAGAAATAGAAATCTTATAACATATTTGTGAGAAATTTTCCATGAATAAGACACTTAAAAAAGACGAAATTTTCTATACAAGTTTACTGGTGGAAGTTTTCACCAGCGGTAATCAAAGACTGTGGATCCGATTAAAAAAAGCAGCCGACATCTTGTGACAAACTCCTCAGTTACTTCACTCGCAACTACTAGACAACACACTATATGTCTCCTCCCCTTTGTTCATGACTCCATTATTAAAAAACGTTCCAGTACATTTTTCTGTTTCAAATTTTATACATTTTATATTTATATATTTTTATTTCAGGTTATTTTTTGCTTTTACCTCAGTAATTTGACCGTCCGATATTATGGAGTGCTATTTTTTGAGTCGACTGTATACGCATGAAGAAGCTGTAAACAAATATAAACAAACAGGGTAATAAGTAAAAAAATATTTTAAAATGTAGTTTAACAGAATTTTAAAAAATATACACTTTGGCAGTTACGTGATTTTGATGTAATTATAATAGAGTGTCTTTATAATAAAATGGTGACATACGGGTCAACAAAAAATAAAAATTTGATTGGTAGATTTAATTTTGGACTAAAACTCTATATGCTTGGCATTATGTCTCCCAACCTGCTTGTGCACCATGTGCATACGTAACATCTCTCTTATAATTACACTCTAAAATAAAATAAAACGTTGTTCAGTGTGCGAATTCAATTACTTTATTTTCAAAGGAAACAAGATTTGTCAAAAGATCTCGTTCTTCGTAAAAAACTGGAAACCGGTTTTATTAAAGTGACATTTTTTACGTATGCAAGAATATTTAAATATTAAGAGATAAAATACGTGATTAATATTCAATATTATGTTATTTTTATCCAATAAAGCTTTCCCCTTTTAGGATCCCGTAGAAAATCATAAAGAAACATACATCTATAGTTATTTTACAAGTGGCATCCGACAAAGGAATAGGTGCACAAACACTTCGCAAAGCTGTATTTTCATTGAAAATATCGAAATTAAATGGGATAAATAATGATTTTACATTCCCTTATTTGTTTGTATCATTAACATTGGTATAGCATCTAGAAGAGAAATAACGTCGAGATCAATGAGTCAGCTCTAAGCAGTTTTGGTCTGATCGCAAATATTAAACGCCACGTTGAACCATGCCCGCTATTTGTTGTGTGTTACTTAACGAATATTTATTTAATTTTGTACTATGTTGTCCTTCGTAATCGGAGTATCTCCTCGGAAGTATTCCACAGTGAGAGTAAGCGCCAGTTATCTAGGCATATTTTTTCTAAACGCTGTAAAATCGGCAATGAAAATAAAATGATTTGCAATAACTCCATTTTTTTAGGGGTCATCTATCTACATTTAATTCAATTTCGGAAAATGGTATTTTACATGGATCAATAGTATATTTCGGCTTTTTGTTTATACTTAAGTAAATGTGGAAATAAGCCAAATCAACATACTTCAATATAGACTTTAAAGAAAAGAAAACAGAAAAGTCATTAAATCCATGTGTACAAAAAAGCCCTATAAACTAAACATGTTGCCATACAATCCATGAAGGAACAAGGTCTATGGTGCCTAACCGTATTCTTACTTGACCCTAGACCTCGAGGTAGACAGGCGTGCTGACCACTACACTACTGGACTTTACCAATTTATACAAAGGAAATAAAAATAAACATATATTTTTACCACTTTTGGTAGCAGACAATAATCGTGATATATCAATCGTGATTTATTCAAACTGAAAGCATTTTCTTGTGTCTATTTTAATAGCAAAATGACAACAAAAATGTATAATAATCTTATTATTTCTCTTTTCCTTCTTTTTTCTCAACAGTGGAGTAATTATGTCTTCACCATTAGAAAAAGGTCTTTGAAAATTGCAAATTAAAAATAAATAAAATAAAATAAAAATAAAAATGCATAAAAATAAAAATAAAATAAAATAAACTGGAAAATAATTATTTTTTTTTTTTAAATTTTTAACAGTTGTTATAGCAACCTCGGATCCATGAGAATAACTCATGGTTAGTTTCACCGCTCATCGATCTATATTCCAGTAACTGTAGTTGTGATATACAAACGCAACGAGACATTTTTTATCAAACTTATTATGATCAGCCCGATTTATTTTTATCTATGGAAGATATCTTAGATGATCACTTCTTTTCTTATGAATGATAGTAAACCTAGGTTTTGGACACAATTATTGTCTGCTTGCGATCGCCAGTCGAATTGTTAAGGAATCTCAGGAAAGAATGAAAAAAAAACCTTTTCAACATTTAATATCTTAACCCCTTGGGGACGAGCGACACGTATACGTGCCGCAAAAGCGATCAGGATCTTTGTTTTTCCTCACCAGTAAAATTTTACTGTAAAATCTGCCTTATTTAATCAGCGCATTTTCTCGATTCAAGAAGACACAAATTTCTGTTTTTAACAAACAGTGACAAAAGATTAAAAATTTCGTAAAAGGCTCCGGTCCCGAAGGGGTTAAAATGTATGTGATTTAAAAACATGATTTTTATTGGGATGAAAGATATAAGTATGCTCTTTTATTTCAATAATTAAAAAAGCTATACAAGATTCGAAATTATTATTTATAGGGCGCTCTGAACTGACAGACATTCGTCGAGCAGAAAACTGGTATAACAGCTTACGCGCAGTATTACCAAATAAATTTTGCAATTAGAATGAAATGTTTCATGCCTAATTATACTCCAGATAGTAGTATTATCGTGAACCAAAATAAATTTGTATTTAATGCATTTTTATATTTTTAATACAAAGTTGCATTTAGCTAATACAAAATTTGGAAAATTTCAACGGTATAATCACCTAAAAAAATTCATTTTTTTGAACAATAAAAATGCAATTTTAGGTTCAGTTTATACAGACTAACTTGAAATACATGTTTTCAAAATTTTATAAAAAAATATTCAGAAGTTTTTGAGCTATCCAGCGTGTTATACACAAAAACATCATTTAGAGAAAACTGACTTCAAAGTTTCGGAAACGCCGCTTCAGTTATTGAGCTGGTATAATTCTAAAAGCCATAGCTTTTGTTCTAATTGGACTTTCAAGGAAACAATTAAATCAAAATTTTCAGAAAAGATAGAAGTTTGACATCTAAAAAAATAAAAATTTCGAAAAGTTTTAAGCTTTAAGAGTCCTGAGACCCCTTAAATTAAAATATATAAGTCATAATCTACAGATATACTGTACATTATTTGCGTATAAATCGACCCCGCTATAACAAAAGAAATAACTCGAAAATAAAGACATCCCCTATACGTCGATTCAGAGAGAGGTGCGTTCAGAGAGAAAGAAAAAAACTCCATATAAATCGGCCATTTTCCCTCTTCATAAAGTCTTTCAAAACAGAAATGTACGCAATCATTTTGAAATAAAAGATAATAATTTTTATTTTTTTTACAAAGATTTGAAAATATAAAAAAAAAAATAAGTTTAAATAAATATACAAAAAATAATAATTTCAATAAACTTAAACATGTTGCAATAGGAAAGTTTAATTGCACTCTTTTTTTAGATTCACCATATGCCATCGGTATGTCATTATATACATAGCTGCAGACTTTCCCACCTCTTTTCATATTTACTTAAATTTTACAGTAAATTATGCCTTATGTAAACGCGGTTTTGATGATTAATTAAACCAAAATTGCCTGTTAAAATTTTAGTGTTAAAAAAGCGTAAATGTTGTCATCTATGCATATAGATCATCAGCTGAATTAATCTGCATTTTGCGTAAATCACTTTCTTTGCCTGCTTTTTAATACGTATATTATCGCCCTTTATGTTGTCAAGTTCGTTTCTCATGCAACGTTTTTTGAATGACCTAACGTTTTTCAGATGCCCATATCCAAACAATAATTTCTTGAGATTTCTACCTTTGGTCTCTGATTACAAGCTTGAACCGATCCGTATAATTTAATATGTCGCTGTTAGATAGTTAATTTGACTTTCCTAATCAACATAGTGACATGTTCCGTAACATAGACAATGGTCAATTATCCCATAACTTTGAACAGTTCTACATATTGTCCTAATTATATTTCATGTAATATCTGTAGGATATTCGATGTGAATGGTTATATTAAAATATGCATGACTGTAGAA
Organism: Maratus speciosus; assembly: GCA_963932465.1. Classification (NCBI taxonomy): domain Eukaryota; kingdom Metazoa; phylum Arthropoda; class Arachnida; order Araneae; family Salticidae; genus Maratus; species Maratus speciosus. The sequence continues at coordinate 411,727,551 of OZ010787.1, read as the reverse complement.
TAGTCTCATGACTGTAAAATTATGCATATAATTCCATTATGACTTATTTAGTTTCACACTTATGTGATTCTATGAATTATTGAACTATATTATTGCAGATATTAATTATAGATAAGAAAATTTACTGGAATAAGCTTTAGATTAGATTTAGATTTAAATTAATTTAATTAATTCCATAATAAAAATAATAAACATTGTTTGTTATATAGTAAAACCTCTGAATAACGGACACCTTGGGACCGCGAAAGTTGTCCGCTATTCGGAGGTGTCTTGTGTTCAGAGGTAAAAATGTACAAATACACAAGTATTGGGATCTAAAACGTATCCGCTAAATATGTATCTCCGCTTTTCGGAAGTGTCCGTTAGAAAATTTACTGTATAAGTATCTTGAACTAAAAACAGTAAATGAATAAGCGAAGAGAAAAATAATAAATCAAATGAAATCGTTTAGCTTTTGTTTAGAAACAGAAAATTAACATTAGTAATTTAGCTTACTGCATTTAACTTATAGAAAAAAACCTGTCTAATTGCTTTTGTGTTTACAAAAAGACTTGATGTAAAATACTTGCTTCAAGATTTCAAACAACCCTAGAAACATTCCGACTTAGTTTTATTTACTGTTAAAAATAAAAAAATAAATAAAAAATATATAAGCCAGTACAGTTTATGTCATACTGTCCTCAACGCTACCCTTGCAGCTAATTTCTCTTTTGTGTGACATAAAAAATAAAACAGGACAAAAAAAATGAGAAGAGAAAGATTTTTTTAATCTTTATTTTTCGCTCGTTAAGTCCGAAGATGACGCTACAGAGTTGCCACACCATGTAGAGAAAAGTTTTTCGTTAAAATAGTGGAACGGTATGTTGAGCGTAATTACTTTAAAAAGGGTAGTTTTTGTGTTATTTTAAAATGCTGAAGAAAATTCTTTTGAAAAACTACGAAGAGTTTTAAAATTAGAATTTTTTTTCTTTTCTCCGTCTACGAGCTTGGAGTTGAACGAAAATGTTTCAGGTGTTTTGGGTACTTGTAATTTAGCAATGTTTTTTTTTTTTTTTTTTTTTTTTTTTTTTTTTTTTGCGCCTGAATATTTTTGATCAAACTACTAGATATTTTATCGTTTCAAAACAGTAAGGGGACTTTTTAAAGTAATAAATCTTATGAAAATGTTATTTCGCTGAGCAAAATTCTAAACATTTACTATTGGGATATTAGGCATGCGAGGAAATCTGGATTGGAAATTTTCATACTTATAAGAATTCTTTTGTGAAAGAATATTTTGGTTAATTAGTTCTTCGTAAAATATTTTTAAAAGGAGAAAACAATCGTAAATGATAATAAACAAATAATACATTTCAACATTAGCTGAAAATTTTGGGACTGCATTTAATTATTTGCATCTTAGATTTTTTTTTTTAATTGTATTAATTTCAGTCTTTTAAGAAACCAATTAAAAAAAAGAAATGTTGATGGAACAAACACAAAACATATGTTAACTTGAGAAGTAATATCTAATATGAAACAGATAAGAAAAATCATGCGTCACGCAAAGATTATGAAACACTTTCCACCAACCACTTCGGGTATAATGAAACTTTGCTATTTTTATAAGGTAAAAAAATAGATCTAAATAAACAAATAAACAAATAATACATTTCAGCATTAGCTGACAATGTTGGGACTACATTTAAATTAAATTACTTGCGTCTTAGATAAAAATGTTTTGTATTAATTCCATTCTTTTAAGCAGCCAATTAAAATATATATATATATATCTTGATGGTATAAACACAAAACATACGTTAATTTAGGAAGTAATATCTAATATGAAACAGATAAGAAAAATCATGAGCCACGCAAAGATTATGAAACATTTTCCAACACTTTCAGTATAACGAAACTTCGCTATTTTTATAAGGTAATAGAAGATATCTAAATAAACAATTTTGTAATAGGCATAACATAGTTGAACACATAATTTCCTAAATTACAGCTCACAGTCAATAATATATTCGAACTGTTTTAGGTTCCAATTGTATATTTTCTATGTATACACTGTACATGGTTTGCTAGAATTTAATTCACCTATAAAACGCAAAACACATTTTACTTTAATAATTATTTTCAGCATTTACTGCCATACATTGTAATTTTAAATATTTTGTATAGCCCTGCATATGATCTACAACTTTTTACCCCAACCACGTATCAAGGTAAAATTTAATTCAGATAAGAAAGACACACTCTCAGAAATGGATACTCAGATTTCACGAAATTTTCTTCGTTTTTGACGAAACCGTTTCCTGGGAAATGCTCCGAGCGAATATTTTGTCAAATTGAGAAAATTACTTTCTTTGCTTGTTTCAGGATACAAATTTGCTCAAAAGTGCTTGTTCCAAAGGTGCAATAAAAGGATTGGTGGTGCCATTTATTGAAAAGTTTAGAAGCATCTGTATTTATTGACATGGGAAAAAGTAAAATCACTAATATTTTCCTTCCAGGTGGTTCGAACACTGGACAACTGGTCTAGGGGTACATTACTCAAGCTATCTCGCTATTGGGTCCTCGCATCGATGTGATTTTAGAAGAATGTAGTGGATTCTACTGTGTGCTTATATTTTTATAAGGAAGATTGTAAGTTTATCAATGCTGTTATAATTCCTGCAAGTTTTAATTAAGAAGACTAATTTATTATTATGGTTTTTCTATGGTTTATGAATAAATAGAATATGGCTTGATTAATATAATTTATCAGAGAAATTTTGTTTGCTCAATGATTGATTAAAATATGGTTTGGTTAATTTATTGCTCAGAAATAGCGAATTTTGAAGTGCATATTGGTGGAGATTTTATAAATTTAAGTAGGTGGTTAAGATTTTAACACTTTACTTTTTACAGAAGGGAGAGGGATCAATTATGTATATTTTTAATTTGATAATTATATGAATGTGCGTCTTAAATGAAAAACAGACCCTGTAACTTTGAAATTTTATTGAACACAAATTCTTTTTGAGCGATTTTCTAAAACACAGGAAATGGATTCTTTTCGAATTAAACCGTAACGAACAACAGCAAAATAATAATAATAATAATAATTCATAAAAACTTTAACAGCTAAAATAAAAACTACCTATATTTCAGTACTTTCTGAAAAGCGCTAAAAAGTGCTATTTTTTAAATAAATTGTGACAGGAATAACATAAACAAGCAAATATCTGCTTACTAAAATCGCAGAATTTGAGGAGGTACAGTAGCGCGCCCCTCTTCAAACAGCTACGGCAAATTTTCCCTTAAAATGCACTGAATCTTGTCATGAGTGAAGAAACACTTTCGTCAAATATTTGTGAGTTTACGTTTCGTTAAAAGTCACGTGATTGTGATACGAAATGATTATCAAAAACGACGAAATGTGGCTCAAGGACTGCTGAATCGTCAAAAGTGAGAGTGCATTAAACATCTGAATTCGTACTTCCAGAAATTAGAACTCATAGACGGTAGTATGTTCAGTTTTTTTTCGTAGCTATGTATATGAATTTATTTATATATAAACATATCTTATAGTATTACCTTAGTGTATACTAACTAAATATAATCAAGCTATAAAAGGCACAATAAAATCACCTCTAAGAAAATCGGGCATATAGACAGCAATGTTTGCGAGTTCTTTTGCTCATCCCTGTATATGAGTCATAGAATTTAAACTCACAGCGCAATGTACTAAAATTTAGTTAAACGCTTTGAAACATATAGTCAATCTGAAATCGCATTTCAAGTGATTATCGCTCATTTGCATTCCAGTAACAGTATTGTTTTTTGTGTTTCTGTAAATAAAAATATAAATACTATGCTCTCCATATACTATAGTCAGTATCTTGTAATGCACTCCAGGAATGTAACGAAATTTCATTAAGTTTGAAATGGTGTAACATTTTAAAAATATACTAAAATTTTTTTTTCCATATACGCCATAATGTAATGGAATTATTTTGCGTATCCCTGAAAATGAATGGATAAACGCCACGCACTCTATATTCTACCGTTATCTATAGGAATTTATTTTGTATGACCCTGTAATCGAATTATAAATGCCACGCATTTTATTTTCAATCGACAATTTTCTATGATAAACCTCAATAAAGCATATAAAGCTCATGGTAATCCAAGTATATTTACTGGAGTTAGAGCACGTCCAGACAGATGGGCAGACAAACCAAAGTCAAGCACATTTAATCATTGTTGGAAAGTGTCAAAAAGATCATAACCCATATTAGTGGAATGACAGGATATCCTTCAAAGGAGGGTTACGAATTGTGCAGAGTATTTTTTTATTATTAGATTGCCTGATTTCTACCAGTTTTTCAAAATAGTAGTATTCACCTTATATATTTACAGATTAAATTGGGAGAATATATATTTTTTAAAGTGGTTGCAATCAAGCAATTTGGATAATAACAATAAAAAATATCGGGACCAATGGGTTACTTACTTACTACTGGTCCATTATAAGATTAAAATTTTATAGTAAGGAAGAGTTTGTCAATTTGAGAAATGGGAAATGTTGTTATTGAGAAATTTCTGATCGATACCTTAATTATGGAAATCTGTAGGTGTAAATTTTATAGCCCTTTCCTAAATAACATTTATAAGTTAGATACCGTGTGCTTCTACTCCTCACTGTAAATAATTCACAAAAAGTCTAAAAAAAGTTTCACTTTCTATTAGTAGAAGGATTAAAAAGTTATATTTCTAAATAGTGTTTCTAATTATACATTTCTCAACTGAATGCTTCGTTAATTGAAGATGACTTTTAAAATAATTGTATAAATAGTAATATATATATATATATATATATATATATATATACAGTGTGTTTCACTATTAGACCAACAAACGTTGAGGGGTGATAGTAGACATGAAGACAAACATTATTAAATAGGAAACCATGGGGCGCAAACGTCTTCTGTAGGAGCTAGGGGCCATTAAAGTTTAAGGTCCAAAACTTCAAACGATGATAAAAAACGAAAAAAAGGTTGATTCGTTTGCGGTTTTCTCTAAAATCATTCTTTATATCACGATTTTCTTAATTTTTTTAAAGGTTACGTTTAAAAATTGTTGATAGAGGGCGATTTAGACTTTAGAGTAGCGATCAACTACTTTTTACCGTTATTTTTGTATGGGGTTAAAAATTTTCTAAAGTTTAGACTTTAACTTAAATTTTAAGCCCAAAATCGAAAACATTGCGATCAGGTAACTAGCGAAAATTGAACTGTGAACAGAGGGGGGGATTTTAAACGCTCATAAACATTGAACAAACTAAACGATTTTGTTGCGATTTGCATATAGGTCATTCCCTTGGTAATTATTTTATTCAAAATGACGTACAGCTTTGGTGTCCTCATTTTTTGGTAGAGGGCGCTTCCGACACATCTCCGACATTTCAATGACATTACTCCTGGGTGTTTTACTATCGGACCAACATACTTCCAGGAAGTGTTAGGGATGCAAAGACGACTCGGAATCACATAGGAATGTAGCGTTGGAAATGCCTTTTTTGCGAGTTATGTTTAAAAGAAGCAGAGAAAAAAGCAACAGAAAGAAGCAGAGAGACAGCAACACGTAAATGTGACAGTAAATAGTTTATTTAAAGGTTTTACTAAAATAGGTGTTCGAAATTACGACTAGAAGTAGTCCGGCAAGCTTGACAGCGACGTCGCATGGAATTCCTCACGCTCTGGAAGATTCCTGGCATCTCTGATAGCTTTCTGGCAGCTACAGAAATACGAGCAGCAAGGAAAGCGCAGCGCCATCTACCGTCGCATGTTGATTATGCAAGTGTCCTGGATTTCAAACCCAACTTGTTTTTCTCTTGCGTATTTATTTATTTTTTACTGATTGCGTAACCATGTGGACAATGAACGAAATATTTCGACACATATCGAAAAACACCTGTTAAGATTTTGTTTCAATGATATTTCTGGAGAATTTAAGAATTTATTATTTTTATTTTTATTTTGACTTGGTATAATTTCATTTCTTATTGAATCTAGTATTGATAGGAGATTACTTTTTATGCTATGTAACTTTTTACCCAGGCAATGTCATTGAGTGCAATAATCTCTTATTATTCTTTACTGAAGTGATGAATTAAAACATAACTTTGAAATTATTGATGAGAAATTTGAGTTAATGTTATTATTGAATTAAATTTACTATTGCTAGATCTTGTATGATAGAAAGTATAGATAAATTTATTATGGAATATTGAGATAAAAGAGAGGTAAGAAAGATATTTGAGTATTATGAATACTTATAAGAGTTATGAATTAATGAAGTCAATATATGAGATATCTGAGAGTAATCATAAATTAAATTTATATATTTTTTAATATTGTGATAACATCTGAAGATAATGAAATAGGAATACTTACTAGAGAATTTATGGAAAAGTGGTAATAGTATGGTACCGCTATTATCATAACAATGCAATACTACAAAGCGCATACAGCACTAGCTTTTTTGACAGTTTTTCTTGTGTTTCATTCCAGTTAAAAAACTGTAGGAGATTGATGCTCAGTTGAAATTTTTTTACATAAATTTTAAATTCAATATATTCATGGTTTTCCTTTTATTTATATAACTTATGAATTGTACGGAAAATTTCTAAGTTATGGATTTTAAGTTATAGAGATTAAACTAATGTTTAATCGTGATGTGGAAAGAATTTAAATTCCTGAGAAAAAAACCTAGACAATTCCTAATATTGTCAATATCTGTTAATAATGTAAGTAATAAGTTGTTATTAAAATAAGAGGAGATTATTTAGAATATAATTTACTCCATGTTAGAAAACTATTTATATTATCTTTGTAATTTTTAAAAAACAATTCCCACAGTTTCGCGTTTAAGAATTAATTTATTGATTTGGTTTTTCACAGAATTGGAGAAAATTTTAGACTACCGGGTAACACTACTGTAATTCGAGTTCATGCTTTTCCCCAATGAACTTGTGGGTCACGGAACCACCAGTTTACCGGTTTTTAGGGGGGGGGGGATATTGTTATAATTTTTTTTTTACTTTTACTATTCATTTAAATTATTCTAAATTGCCGACATATTCATTATTTCCCTTTTTTTTAATACGCTCTATTATTTATTTCTAGTTAAATTCCTATAAGTTTAAAACGCGTATCTTAATAATAGTTTTATTCAAAAGCGTAATCTAAACTTTTAATCCCTTCATTAATTTTTATCGTCTACCAAACTGTAAAGTTCTGAACGCAGTTACTTTATTTTTAGAATGTTTATAAAAGCCATTTTTACATTTTTATTTCATTTCATCTCATTTTCCCGCCAGCTGGGAGACAGCTTATTCACATCGAAATCCTTCCATTAGCAGCTCCGGGATTCTTTTCTGTGACGTTTCTCGATCGCTCTCCATTGGCCGAGTGACGGATCGGAATTTCATTTCGAGTCTCGTTCGTGAATTTGTTTGGTTAGCCTGAAGTATCCATTTCAATCGGATTTCTAATAAATAGCTCGAGCATGAGCTCAGAAGTAGATTTTTTGTGCTGTTTGATTGTTTCCTTAATTTCTTACCTGGTGTCCTAAGACATGTAGAATATTAATTCGTTATTTAACATCTCTTTCGCTTGAATAACTAGTTCGTGCTCAAGCGGGATGGTTCTGATTTCTCATCCTGTGGTAATTGTTTTATGTTGGTATGTTCTGATGGAATAAACAGTTTCCGATGACTACGTTTCTATGTTCTTATTGGGAAAACCCTAGATTTCTTCATAAGCCTTTTTTCACCACTCATGCGGCCTGATCTGCCTTGTCTTCATCATAATTAAATGAATGTTTGATTGGACTTTACCAATCTTATCATCGGTCCACAGCTGCTAAATTTCGACAGAGTTGACACCTCCAATAGCGATGCTTGCGCTTAGTGGTACGACTGCTATACAACCTCACCAATGGCTGATTAAAATGTGGTACTAATCCAGTAATATGTCGTAAAAAGCACGACGTGATTGTTCGACTTAACCAATTAATTTGTTTCGTTATATAATATATATATATATATATATATATAACCTAGGAAATCCAAGTCGGGTCTACCCATGTTACATAACATAGGTTAAATATTTATTGTTTAATTAATAATTGTTGATCCAAATGTAAATGTATAATGTCTGTATCATGTTTTGATACTCAATTTATAAATTTTTAAATGATGATGAATTGTAATATTCTATAATGGCTATATACAGGGTGTTTCTAAACTCGTGGTACAAACTTTAAGGGTAGGTAGAGCACAGAGTAACAATCATTTATTGTATAGGAATGTATGGGACCAAGTGACGCATTAAGGTAAAAATACCAGGGGGCAATTAGGCCTCTTTTTTAATTTTCAAAATTTCTCATTCATACCAGAAAATTTGTGTGCTATCATTTTCTTGACATTTCATAATTACTTAACAATAAAATTCTTCTTTGAAAATTTTTGGTATGAAATCGAAATTTTTGAATAAAAAAAAAAGCGCAAAACTGGCAAACTTATCAAACGAAATACATGAATAAAAAAGATATATATATATTTTTTACAATGTAGTTTACAAGTAAATAACTAGTATCTGTCAGGCCGAAATGTCGGAGCATGGAGGCGTGTAAACTTAAAAGATATTATTTAAAAAAAAAAAATGTTTTATTTTCTCGATTGCTGTTTAATAGTATAAAAGTAAGTTTGAAATAACAATCGTCGATACCTCATTTTAAAGTGTTTAGTCATCTTAGTCGTCAGTTGCCTCGGGTAATGCACAAATTCTAATCTGTCAGCAGGTGCTCCCATACTTCTAATTTGGGTAAAGCCTGTCCTTAGCGAAAATTGTTTCCATTAGAACTTTCTCTAAATGACAAACTACAGTAAAAATGACATAAGTTGTTTTATGTGACAACACCTTTAGATGGATATCCACAGCAGTTTTTGACAATGTTAAACTCGAGGATCTATGTATGGTGGCAAGGTATGCAACAGTTAAAGGTGACTAACTTCGTGTGAATGAGGCTTTTTCTTCTTTCCAATATTTACAAATAGGTTTGATTAATAAAAAATTACAGTTAGAAATGGCTCATGATACTCAGCAAAATCAACTATTATGGCCTATGGCAAATCTCGAGGTTGAAAACGTGGGCCATAGGCAATATCTTTCATCGTACTTAGGTTTACCAATTCTTACTCCGTTCAGATATTGATATGTACAATAATGCATAACCCTGCATCCAGCCGCTGAGGAAAGTCTAGACTGAAGTCCAGACGCGTGATCATCTTCACTCCATCTTGCTATTTAATCATTATGATCTGCTAAAATTCTTGTTTATTGGTCCTTGCTTTGATTTAAGAAGTACTTCTTGATTATATTCTTTAGCTTGCTTGGTTTTGAAAACATATGGCACCTTCAAATCATTCAAGTTAGCCGAAAGCATTATATCTTTGCGTCGTTGCATAAGGGGTTAGGTAGTCAAAAACTTGACTCATGCAAAGTGAGTTCAGAGTCTTTAGGAACTGTGTCTGCTGATCGTCGTTTTGTCTCAATGAGTTTGTTAATGTGAAACATTTTTAAAAAGCTCTAAGCATTTTTTGTCCGCGAAGAATCCAAATGACTTTTAAAGAATGTCTCTTATATAGAGGGATGTCTTTTACGCGATGTAACTACCTAATACGTCCAAGGATTTAAACAAATAAGCCTCTAAAAGGCTAAATGCTATCTATTTTACCTTCGAGATATCTTTGTTCAAGGTCAGCCATAAGACGACATCCTATCATTGAAAATTCGTCAATAATGAGAAATAACACTGTATCCAATCCGATCTGTAGATATATTGCTGACTTTTTAAATTAGCGAACTATTTAAAACACATTGGTTCTTTAAGCACTGAGTGAGTTACCTTGTCTCTGACATTAAATGCAGCAGTACTTGTTAGTGCCAAAAGAATGATAGCTTCTGATCCTAACTGCTCTATGATTGTTTTACTAATTTCTTTGATTTTTGTACATTTTACAGCTCTTCCTTTTCCAATAATAAAAGTTTATTTAGGGAAATTTGTAACCTTTGTTTGCAAAGACAAAAGCTGTTCAGTGCATAACTGAAGGCAGCATAATTTGTTGTTCTTTATAATAATTCAGAAATGTTAAATGTAAAGAGAAACCATTGGATAAGAGAATCTACGGCAAAGATAAAGAATTACCCCCGGATGTATTTGAGAGATTTCAAATTTTTAAATTTAGCTCCGGTCTTTGAGAACTCGATCCATCGAGTTAGCAGCAGAAAACTTCAAAGCTCCTTCAAAGACTTGCTCGTCTGGCACAGCCCACACTTATTTAATATGGCAACAGGTAAAGGTTTGTAACACATGTGTAACACACACTCATAGATAGTCTGCTATACTCCTCTATCAAACATGATACCTTTATTCATCTGAGTTGTTGTTATATCGTTATTATGAAAATATTAGGAACATAGCTGCCATCATCTTCCGCTTTTTCAGACCACAAAAACTTTATAGTAAATTTTACCATATTAAATCGCTGAAATGTTCCGATTAAATAAAGCAGAGTTTTCTATTAAATTTTTCCGGGCCAAAAAATCGGAAGAGTTGGCAGCTATGTAGGAAGCATTTGGGTTATTTTTATGCGACTTTTCCACATCGAACTAAGCTGAATAACTCTATACATTTGAATTACTTTCTTTTAACCGTCATTGTCGAAACTTCTGTGTATAACGTTGCACATATAAAATATGTATATTTCTTAAAATGTCCACTAAATCTAGGCAGCAGATTAATAAAAATCAGGGATTAATTTATGAGTTTTAGTGAACACGATTTCTCACGAATTATCTTTCATTGTTGTATCCATTTCTCCGATCATAAGCATAAGCGATCATAGTCATATACATTAACGTCGCATTTATCGTTAAGCTTCGCGACATTTGGACGAAATATAGCCAAATTTGGCGACCAAAAATATATCGTTACAAAATAAGCCAATCTGGCTGTATCTGACTAATTTGGCGAAATTTCCATTGAAATTCAGTACTGATGATTCTTCTCTCTAACCGGGTTCTTCGCATTTTAACTTCGTGTTCTCCAGTAAAATTAGCTAAAATCTTAAAACCAAGAAATAGGGAAGCTAACTTTTCCAACCCGTACAGGAATTTTTTATTTTGTAATCTACATATTTCTGTTTTCTAGTGTACATCTTGACAAAAAAAATGCTTATCTCATTTACTGCAAAATGTTCACTCGCATTTCAGTTGAAATATATTCACTTACGATGAATTTAAAAAAAAAAAAATTGAGTAATCGTCAGTAATTGGGACAGCTACCAAATTGTTAAATTTGCGCATCAAACAATGCTCAGTAAATTATGAATTTGTCTACAAAACCGATTACGAAAATTTCCCAATAGAAACATACTTTCGTCTGAATACAAACATACATACATAAGAATACATACATATAAGTGATGCATACATGACATTATATTTTTCTCGATTTCTTTGAGTATCACTCGTAGCCATTCGACTAATGCCCAAAATCGTATTTTTCGTATTAGATTTTCTTTTCGTTTCTATTAATTTAAAATTTAAAATGAATTGCATCGATTTGTAAGCTTACAAAGAATGAAAAGTAAAAAAAAAAAAAAAAAAAAAAAAAAAAAGTTGTTTTTACATACGTAGAACGTAAAACTTCTGAAAGGGGGGGGGGGGGGTCAATTTATATCTCAGGTCACCAATGTATGAACATCGACTTCAACATTCGACTCCATAATGATCCGTATGAGGTAAAAATGCATAATTTACAGCAATGGAGCTAATGTTTTAATTAATAACGGGATGAATCTCGCCGAATTTCGACGAAAGAAATTGTTTAAAAACCAACTCATACATAGGTTACTACTTAGTCTCTTAAACCAAATATTATATTTAACTTAAAGTTACCAAAATACTAATTCCATACACTTCGACTGTTCAAAATATTAAAAAATTAAACTGCATTATTTATTATACCTAATCAAGATATGTAATTTTGATGAAATTACCCATTGAGGCTGTTATGTTTAAAAGGCACAAATGTCATATACTCATTTTAACATATTTATTTTTTGATAATTTAAATAATTTTTTGTGATATACGCATATTGGCGCGATTTTTTTCCCACGCCAATTCGGGGAAAACTTCAACAGCCCATCCGGGTTACCATATCAAGCAAAATAACGACACTTTGGCACCAGTTAAGAGGCCACACTAGTCACGGCTTGAAGTTCGAACGCTAATGATAAGTCTATGGGAGCAATGTTTTCAAATATCTTGCTTGATTTTTAATATTTTTAAATGATTTTTTTTGCACAGGATAGCTGAGGACTATCTGTTTACGGGCTATTTTCTACTTTTCCAATTTTTGTTGTAGTTTAATTCTCAGGATCCTGTCAATTTAGGATCCAGTGAAATTCGAGGTGTTGTGTCCTTTTTAGTCTTATAACATTCATAACAGCAAAATTCAGGAAAATTTTTTTAATAACAACGAAAATATAGAGTTTAAGCTTTCCAATAACATGCTTTCAATAGTTCTACTACAATTAGGCTGAGCAAAATTTGCAAAGATTTTGATGAATAATGTGTCAAAAACGGCCTCGTAATGTTATGCTCTCCGCCTCTACCAAGACGCTGAAAACCACGCCTATTAAAAATATGATTGGCTAGTATCCAAACATTTTAGCAAATGGAAACGATTTAATTGTGATTGGATTATTGTATCGTGTTAAAATAGATCACTCCTATTTCAAACCTTGCATTTATTTTTTTCTACGATTATTGTTTAATTTCAACAAAATACTCTTGAAAGAATGAAATATTTGAAATTCTATATTTCTATGAATAACGAAGGAAAATATGCATTTCGTTTGTATATATACAATTTCTGAACGGTACAGTGGGAGGTACAATTTTTACCAAGTTACCAGGGGATACAGATAGTTTATTAAGTAAAACGGTAAAAAAAATAGACGCGTTCTTTTTAAAGTATTTTTTAAGTTAAAATAGTTAACAAATAATAAAATTACGAAGTCATAATTTGCTAGAACATGTTTGTGGCCTGGCCAGGAGACACGGTTTCAAGTCTCCCATTCTTGTATATGTATAAAATATTCGTCAATTTAACATTTTAAGTTCGAAAAAGTTTTTTTTTTTATTAAAAATCAGTAGGATTTAAAGTTAGAAAGTTTTAAAGATTGTTAACTTTAAAATTATAGATCAACTTGTTCAAAACTCTGAAGAAATATTTTTAATATTCATTACTTTAATATTTATTATTTTTAAGGGAACAGTACACCTTTAACAATCGCAGAACGAAATTTGTCCTGTGTAACACATCTTTTTTTAAGAGCCCACTTCAGAAACGGGAAGAAAGTAAAACGTTAATGTTAAGTCTATGGGGGCGTTATTTTAAAATTTCTCGCTTTGATTTTAAAATTATTGAATGAAGTTTTTTGCATAGGATAGCTGATGACGCTCTACAACCAGGCAAGCTTTTGCAGGGTTCGTACACATTTCTTTAAATAAAAATCAAGTATTTTTAAGGACTTTCAAGGACCAAAACCAAAAAAAATTAAGGACCTTCAAATTAAATAAACTAATAAATTATAACATGCATTTTTTAATAAAGGGTTTCTTTCATTTTTGTAAAAGTTTTAAATATTCAAATGGATGGGAAGGGGGGGGGGGAATTTCACCATGTGGCAGTAGAAATTTGGAAAATTTTAAAATAACATACAGCAGAAGAAAAAACTAGTCAGATGTGCCAATCCCAAAACTTTCTTCTATCTAATACATGTTAATACTACAAATTCATTATCAGAGTGCCAAAATTAAATGGTCTATGCCCCTCATAAACATTCTAAAGATATGAAATTACGTGCATTAGTTCTTGAGATACAACTATTGTTAAAACCGTGCAAATCCTGCAAAATATAGCATAGCAGCGACACCTGTAGGGTGATTTACACCAAAACCTAATCAGCAACAACTTTGTAAACATCTAACTGAATCTGAAGTTTGATGAAAATCCGTGCATTAGTTCTTGCGATATAGCTATTACAGAAATCGTGAAAAATGCAGCATAGCAGCGCCATCTGTTAGGGGATTAACACCAAACCATAATCAGCACCTATAATTAGCAAGGTATACCTGAATCTGAAGTTTGATGAAAATTCGTGCTTTAGTTCTTGAGATATAGCTATGGCGTAAATCATGAAAAATGCAGCATAGCAGCACCACCTGTTGGGCGATTTACATCAAAAACTAATCAACACTAATTTATATCGAGGGTTAACTGAATATAAATTTTTATTAAGTTTTGTGCATTAGTTCTTGAGATACACCACCCACAAAATTTGTGTCACATACAGACAAACAGAGTCACAGACTCATTTTGTAAAAACATGTTTTTCAGGATATCTAACCCCTAAAACGTGTAAATCGGTCGAAAATTTTCCCGAATCAAATACTTTCTTATTGTAAAGATAAACAAAGAGGAGAAACATAATTTTCTTTAATTATTGGGGGGGGGGGGCGGGTTAGTTTAACAGACTTATAATTAACTTAAAGACTTGGAGGGGGGGGGGAATAAAACTGTATGATCGATTATTTATTGTTACAATAAATTAACTAATGGAGCAGAAAAAGTTTTAAAAAAAGCAATGATTTTTAAGATTTTAAACTTTATAAGTTGAGGGGGCAAAGGGACAAGCACATTTTTTTTTAATTTTTTAGGGAGGGAGTTTATTAGATGACTTATTTATTTACCTTACGAAAAATTTACAAGAAAAGTTTTTTTTTCGCTATGACAAAATTCGCGTGTTTCTCACGATCTTTTGACGAAATTTGCGTATTTTTGGAGATCTTTTGACGAAACTTGCGTATTTTTGGCAATCTTTTCACGAAATATGCGTATTTTTCACGATCTTTTGACAAAATTCGCGTATTTTTCGCGATCTTTTAACGAAATTAGCGTTTTTTCACAAATCTTTTGACCCCGTTTTGTTCGTTTATTGACGAAGTCAGCTATCCTTTGACAAAATGCACATTTTTTTCGTGATCCTTTGACGAAATTGACGTGTTATTCGCGCTATTTTGACGAAATTCTTGTGTTTTTCGCGATATTTTAACGAAATTCGTGTGTTTTTTGCGACCTTTTGATGAAATTTACGGGGTTTTTTCGCCATTTTTTAACAAAATTATCGTTTTTACGATCTTTTGACCGAGTTTTGTTCGTTTTTGACGAAATTAGCGATCCTTTGACAAAATTCACGTTTTTCCGTGATCATTTGACAAACACAGAGATGAAAGTACACTAAAGCCGTTGTAGCAGCAAAAATCGAATTTTGGAGCAGTAAAATCTATTTTTGTAGCAGCAAAAATCTCATTTTGTAGTAGTAAAATCCTTTTTTTGTAGCAGCAAAAATTAATTTTGTAGCAATAAAAACTGTTTTTGGCGCAAATTGAAATTCTAATGCTAATAAAAAGAAAATTGCGTATTTTCGCGATCTTTTGATGAAATTTGCATATTTCTTGCGATCTTTTATCGAAATTAGCGTATTTCTCGCGATCTTTTGGCGAAATTAGCGTATTTTTCGCGATCGTTTGACAAAATTCGCGTATATTTCGCGATGTTTTGACAAAATTCGCGTATTTTTTGCGATCTTTTGTTGAAATCAGCGTGCTGTTCGCTATTTTTTGACGAAATTAGCGTGGTTGTTTTTAATCTTTTGATAAAATTTAAGATTTTATGTGACCTTTTGATGAAATTTGTGAAGTTTTTCGAATTTTTTAACGAAATTTGCGTTTTTTCACAATCTTTTGACCCCGTTTAATTCGTTTTTAGAAGTAACTGGTAATCCTTTGACAAAATTAACGGGGTTTTTATCGCTATAACAAAATTCGCATGTTTTTCGCGATCGTTTGACGAAATTCGCGTGTTTCTCGCGATCTTTTGACGAATTTGCGTATTTTTCGCGATCTTTTGGCGAAATTCGCGTATTTTTCGCGATCTTTTGACGAAATTAGCGGTTTTTTGTGACCTTTTGATGAAATTTGTGGGTTTTTTCAAGATCTTTTAACGAAATTTGCTTTTTTTCACAATCTTTTGACCCCGTTTTGTTCATTTTTAGAAGTAATTGGTAATCTTTTGACAAAATTAACGTTTTTTTTTTTTTTTTGCTATGACAAAATTCGCGTGGTTTTCGCGATCGTTTGACAAAATTCGCGTGTTTCTCGCGATCTTTTGACGAAATTTGCGTATTTTGGCAATTTTTTGACGAAATTTGCGTATTTTTGGCAATCTTTTGACGAAATGTGCGTATTTTTCGCGATCTTTTGACAAAATTCACGTATTTTTCGCGATCTTTTAACGAAATTCGCGTTTTTTCACAATCTTTTGACCCCGTTTTGTTCGTTTTTTTACGAAGTCAGCTATCCCTTGACAAAATGCACGTTTTTTTCGCGATCATTTGACGAAATTCGCGTGTTATTCGCGATATTTTGACGAAATTCTTGTGTTTTTCGCGATTTTTTGACGAAATTTGCGTGTTTTTCGCGATCATTTGACGAAATTTATGGGTTTTTGCGACCTTTTGATGAAATTTGCGCGTTTTTTTCGCCATCTTTTAACAAAATTATCGTTTTTACGATCTTTTGACCGCGTTTTGTTCGTTTTTGACGAAATTAGCGATCCTTTGACAAAATTCACGTTTTTTTTTGTGATCATTTGACAAACATCGCGTGTTTTTCGAGATCTTTTGACCGCGGTTTTTTGCTTTTTTTTGACGCAATTGGCGGCATAGAAAAAATTGATTTTTTTTTTTGTTTGTTTCTCGGATCGACGAAATCCTGCTAAATTTCATCTTGGCACTAAGTACGTTTTGGTGTAGGTTTGGCGCAAAATGGAAAAAATAGCTCTTTTGTAGCAGCTTTGCGCAAATTTTGGCTTCGTCTGGCGCAGGTCTTACATCCCTGAGAGTAGAAAAAGGTTAAAAAAATGAAGTTTTTAAATTTGATATTACAAAGGGGAAAGTAAAATTTCAGAAGGGGAGGCAAGGCGGGATTAAGATTTTTTTTTAAAAATCAGAAATTAAAAGAAATGCAGAAGAGTTTCACCTTTGATTAAGAATTAATATGAGAGTAAAATTAAGCACTTTTTTCCGATTTTGCATGAAAATAAGTACTTTTAAGCACCAAAAATTTCCTTTGAAAAATGTAAGCACTTTTAAGGACTTTCAAGGACCGTACGAACCCTGTTTTACTTTTTAGATTTTGGTTATAGTATTTTTAATATATATATATTAGGTTAGTTTCAATTTCAGAACAGATTCACCTCGGTTCCGAAAGTAAAGGTAATTTTTTTTTAATATCTGAAACCAAAATCGAAAGGGTAAAAACTAGCCCGGTTGTAGATCATCCTCAGCCATCCTATGCAAAAAAAAATCATTTAAAAATATTAAAAAGGAAGTTAAATATTTGAAAATAACTCTCCCATATACTTAACGTTAGAGCTTACATTTTGTTCTCGTAACAAGTGCGAATTCTCAAAGGTAACATAAAGATATTCTTTGTAACTTCAAGGAAACGCTAAAATTTATCATTAACTTTAATAATGTAAAACTAAAAATAATGAGATGTAAGGTCAAATATAGCATTTTATAAAAGTCTGCTAGCTAGAAAATTTATTTTGTAATACTTATTATTTTATAATAATTTATACTTCACTTATATGGACATTTAAAAGTTTTCTTTTATATTATGTCCTATGTGGGAAAAATCATTTGCGACGTATTTTAATGATGTAAAACAATTTTAAACATAAAATTTATGCACCTTATTGAAGTGCACAGGTACGTGTACAGGGGAATTCAAAAGTGGATTTCGTTATATTATGGACTATGAAGAAAAAAACGTTTGCGGCGTATTTTAATAACGTTTCTCTGTTGCAACATAATGAAATTGATATGAATTTATAAGGTGAAAAAAAAAATTCTTTCTGAAGGGGTTGCAAAGCATCTATCACTCATTTACAGGGTCACAGAAAAGAGTTCATCTTTATTACAGAAAAAACTGCTTGCAGCATGTGTTGTAGCTATGTTTCACGATTTTAAACAAGATGGAACTAATATACGTTACTGAGGTTTACTACAAGATGCTTACATTAAAATATGATGTGCATCACATTTTATTTCATTTATAGGGGCACATAAAAGATGTTGGATACAATGATGTATATGAGTATTGTCTATTAGTGATGATTGCTGAAAGTGAGTTTTCAGCTATGATATACATTTTTAACTAAATTTCTGCATACTTGATTAATCTATAGACAATATATAGGGCTACACAAAAGAACTAGGAAGAATTGTTGAGAATGAGAGTGAATTGATTAATTTTATTTTCAAGTTCAACTATATTTAGAAAGATATGTTTGGAAAATTCAAATATAATAATATACAAGTCTGTTCAAAGAATTGGATGCATGCACGGCTATTTCAGACACGGGAAGAAATGAAAACGCTAATTTTAAGCCCTTGGGGGCGTCATTTTCAAATTTCTCGCTTTGATTTTAATATATTTGAATGATTTTTTTTTTTGCATAGGATTGCTGAGGATGATCGACAACCAGCCTAGTTTTTACTTTTTCGATTTTGGTTATAGTTTTTTTTATGTTAGGATAGTTTAAATTTCAGAACGGATTCCAACCGGTTATGAAAGTAAAAGTAATTTAAAAATATATATATATCTGAAACCAAAATTGAAAAAATAAAAACTATCCCGGTTATCGAGCGTTCTCAGCTATCTTATGCAAAAAATTCATTTTAAAATATTAAGAAGGAAGCGAGATATTTGAAAGTAACTCTCCCATAGACTTAACATTAGCGCTTTCATTTTTTTCTAGTTACTAGTGTGGGTTCTCAAATGTATCGTAAAGGAACAGTTTGTAACGTTTAGGAAACGCGAAAATTTATCATTAACTATAAGAATGTAAATCTAAAAATAATGAGACTGTAAGGTAAAATATAGCAATTTATAAAAGTCTGTCAGCTGGCAAATTTATTTTGCAATGCGTAACTGTAACAGAATCCTGGTTTAAACGGAATATCTTCATGATTCCCCTAAAAATATCTTACAATTGTATCTGTAAAGACGGAAACAACCCACCTAAAACGGTATTTCGTACACATTGTTTATGTTTCCGTCTTAGCAGGTTTTATAGTGTCATGTTTTTAGTTGAGGGGGTCGAATTTTAATTATTACCAGGCCCGCGTTTTTCTCTAAGCCCTCTATATTTTCTATTTGTATATCCAACACAAAACGTTTGGACGGGTACTCAGATGTTTAGCACTCTCCAACATAGTTGAAAAATGTTTATGAGTGGGGCTTGACTGCTCGTCTGTCAGTACTCTAACTAGCGTACATATACTCGGGTTGTGATGTAATAGAAATACGTTGTTGATGTTTATCATGGCATAAATGACATTGATAATGAAGCGTGTAATAATTTATACTTCACTTACATAGACATTGAAAAGCATCCTTTTATATTATGGCCTATGTGGGAAAAATCATTTGCGGTGTATTTTAATGATGTAAAACAATTTAAACATAAAATTTATGCACCTTATTGAAGTGCACAGATACGTGTACAGGGGAATTCAAAAGTACATTTCATTATATTATGGACTATGAAGAAAAAACGTTTGCGGCGTATTTTAATAATGTTTCTCTGTTGCAAACATAACGAAATGGATATGAATTTATTCGGTGCACTGAAACATGCTTTTTAAGGGGGTTACAAAGCATTTATCATTCATTTACAGGATCACAGAAAAGAATTCAGTTTTATTACAGAAAAAACTGCTCGCAGCGTGTTTTAATTCTGTTTCAATATTTTAAACAAGATGAAATTCGTATACGTTACTGAGGTTTACTACAAGATGCTTACATTAGAATATGATGTGAATCACATTTTATTTCATTTACAGGGGCACATAAAAGTTTCTGGATACAATACTGTATACGAAGTATTGTCTATTAGGGACGATTGCTAAAAGTGAGATTTCAGCTATGATATCCTTTTTTAACTAAATTTCTGCATCCTAGATTATATATATGATTTCTATAGAGCATGTATAGGGCTACGCAAAAGAACTAGGAAGAATTGCTGATAATGAGAGTGAATTGCTTTTTTTTTTAATTAAATTCTACATTTTCACGTTCAACTATATTTAGAAAGATGTGTTTGTAAAATATAAATATAATAATATACAAGGCTATTCAAAGAACTGGATGCATGCGCACGCCTATGAATAATAATTTCTGGAAGTACGATTTCAGTTGTTTACAGCATGTTTATACTGCAATAATTTTTATCTTACAATTACCATGTGGCGTGTATATAAACTTGTTCGGATGCAAGGGCTGTACAAAATAATGCAAATATACTGCCGTTAATTGGTAGAAATTGCTGAAAGTTTACTTTCATCTGCATTATTCGTTTTCTTATTATATTAAATTTTATCATATTTTTCATGCCGTTAAAACAAGCCTAAGAACATCCATTGATGACTTTATCATTTTAATTTTTCAGTAATTTGAACAATTTAAATTTACTAAGATTTAACAAAAACTTAGTTAATATAACAAACAAAAACACAACAACATACAAACAAATATAACACATAAAGTAACAAACAACAACAACAAACATAAACAAACTAACATAAACAAAGGATAAACAAAAAGTTAGTAAGTATTAAAGAATGTTTACTTTGAAAGTTTTGATCAATTTTTTTGAAAATTTAAAGGAATATTGTTAATATTTATTTCTTTTAATATTTGTTATTTTTAACGAAAAAGTACACCTTTAACAGCCGCAGAAAATTTGAAATTTGTCCTGTGTTACACATCTTTCTTTAAGAGCCCACTTCAGACACGGGAATAAATAAAAACGCTAATTTTAAGTCTATGGGGGCGTTAATTTCAAATTTCTCGCTTTATTTTAATAGATTTTTTTTTTTTTTTTTTTTTTGTTGTTGTTTTTTCTGCATTGGATAGCTGAGGACGATCGAAAACCAGAATAGTTTTTGCATTTTCGATTTTGTTTTTAATTTTTTTTTTAATATTAGGATAGTATCAATTTCAGAACGGATTCCAACCGGCTCCAAAAGAAAAAGTAATTTTTTTTTAAATATCTGAAACCAAAATCGAAAAAGTATATGTTAGCCCGGTTATAGATCGTCCTCAACTATCTATGAAAAAAAAAATTTCATTTTAAAATATTAAAGAGTAAGCGAGATATTTGAAAATAACGCTCCCGTAGACTTAACATTAGTGCTTACATTTTTTTGCCGTTTCTAATGTCGGTTCTCAAATGTAACGTAAAGGTAGTTTTTGTAACGGTAAGAAAACGCGAACATTTTTTTTACTTTTACATTATTATAGTTAATGATAAGACTGTAAGGTAAAATATAACATTTTATAAAATCTGCTAGCTAGCAAATTTATTTTCTAATACGCACCTGTAACGGAATCCTGGTTTAAACGGAATATTTCCCTGATTCCCCTTAATATATCTTATACAGTAGAGGGCCGATTATCCTAACAAGTCGGGACCGAACCTAGTTCGGATAAGCGAAAGTTCGGATAAATGGACAGACAATTTAAGGGGTGTTTCTCACTATACTAAAACCTTCACACTTTATCCAGGCTTAGGACTGGTAGCGCCAGTTAGTGCTAGCGTGTTTAAAAACTGTCTTTTTGTTTACTTTTTTATCATTTAAAATTTTCTTTCTCTTTTTATCATTTTCTAAACTCCAGAGATTATAATTTAAACAAAATAGCTTTCGATTGTTGCTTGCTTCAAATAAGACGTTCTTTCCAATGTTGCCATATCTCGAATTCTTCTTAAATACGTTATTTGAATAGGATCAGAGTTCTTCTGCCATTCAAGCCATTTCATAGCTGTTTCCAAACACTCAAAGGCTTCGTTATGCGATGGACTTGGGTCATTTTCAGGGCATTCGTTTTCATTTCTTCAATTTATTTTACATCTTAAATTTCATCCACAATCTCATCATCATTAAAAAAAAAATTTTTTGCGAGAAATAGGTTGTTCGGATAAAAATTTTTTTGAGAGAAATAGGTTGTTCGTATAATTGGAAGCTCGGTTAATTGGAGTTCGGATAATCGGCGCTCTACTGTAATTGTATCTGCAAAGACGGAAACTGCCCATCTGAAACGGTAATTCGCACCTATTGCTTGTGTTTCCGCCTTACCAGGTTATATAGTGTCAATTACTACCAGGTCCCGCGTTTTTCTCTACAACCTCTATATTTTCTATATGTATATCCAACACAAAACGTTTGGACGGGTACTCATATTTATAACACATTACAACATAGTTGGAAAATGTTTATGAATTGGCTTCACTGCCCGTCTGCCCGTGGTCTAACTAGCGTACATATACTTGAATTGTGATGTAATTGAAATACGTTGTTGAAGTTTATCATGGGATACATGACACTGATAATAAAGCGCGTAATCATTTATACTTCACTTACATGGACTTTCAAAAGTATTCTTTTATATTATGACCTATGTGGGAAAAATCATTTGCGGTGTATTTTAATGATGTAAAACAGTTTAAACATAAAATTTATGTTCCTTATTGAAGTGCACAGGTACGTGTACAGGGGAATTCAAAAGTACATTTCGTTATATTATGAACTATGAAGAAAAAACCTTTGCGGCGTATTTTAATGTTTCTCTGTTACGAACATAATGCAATTGATATGAATTTATGAGGTGAAATAAAACATACTTCCTGAAGGTGTTGCAAAGCATTTTTCATTCATTTACAGGGTCACAGAAAAGAGTTCAGTTTCATTACAGAAAAAACTGCTTGTAGCGTGTTTTAGTTATGTTTTACTACTTTAAACAAGATGGAATTCATATATGTTACTGAGGTTTATTGCAAGATGCTTACATTAGAAGATGATTTTGATCACATTTTATTTCATTTACAGGGGCACATAAAAGATGTTGGATAAAATACTGTACATGAATTATTGTCTATTATGGATGACTGTTGAAATTGAGTTTTCAGCTATGATTTACGTTTTTAACTAAATTTCTGTATACAAGGTTATATATTTAAATTCTATACATCATGTATAGGGCTACGCAAAAGAACTAGGAAGAATTGCTGAGAATGAGAGTGAATTGCTTATTTTTTTTTTTTTATTAGATCCTACATTTTCAAGTTCAACTATATTTAGAACGATATGTTTGGAAAATATAAATATAATAATATACAAGGCTATCCAGAGAATTGAATGCATGCACGCCATGGATGACAATTTCTGGAAGTGCGATTTAAGTAGTTTTAAGCATGTTTATATTAGAATAAATTTTATCTTAACATGTGGCGTGTATAAAAACTTGTTGCTAATGTAAGGGCTGTACAAAAAATGCAAATATATTTCCGTTAATTGGTAGAAATTCCTGAAAGTTGATTTTCATCTGCATTATTTGTTTTCTTATTATATTAATTTTTAGCATATTTTTCATGCCGTTAAAACATGCCTAAGAACTTTCATTGATGACTTTATCATTTTAATTTTTCATAATTTGAACAATTTAAATTTACTAAGATTTAACAAGAACTTAAAATTCGTAAGTTTTAAAGATTGTTAACTTTAAAAGGGTTGATGAATTTGTTCGAAACTTAAAAAAAATAATTTAATATTTATTATTTTTAATATTTGTAATTTTTAAGGGGACAGTACACCTTTAAAAGTCGCAGAAAATGCGAAATTTGTCCTGTGTAACACATCTTAATTTAAGAGCACACTTCAGACACGGGAAGAAATGAAAATGCTAATTTTTAGTCTATGGGGCGTTATTTCCAAATTTCTCGCTTTGATTTTAATATTTTTGAATGATTTGTTTTTGCATAGGATAGCTGAGGACGATCGACAACCAGACTAGGTTTTACTTTTTCGATTTTAGTTATAGTTTTTTTTTTGGATAGCTTCAATTTCAGAAACGATTCCACCGGTTCCGAAAGTAAAAGTAATTTTTTTTTAAATATCTGAAACCAAAAATCTAAAAAGTAAAAAACAGTCCGGTTGTAGATCGTCCTCAGCAATCCTATGCAAAAGAATTCATTTTAAAATATTATAAAGAAAGCGAGATATTTGAAAATAACGCTCCCACAGACTTAATATTAGCGCTTACATTTTTCCCCGTTACTAGTGTATATTCTCAAAGGTAACGGAAAGACATTTTTTGTAACGGTAAGGAAACGCGAAAATTTATCATTAACTATAATAATGTAAATCTGAAAATAATGAGACTGTAAGGTTAAATATTACATTTTATCAATGTCTGAACAGTGAACAGCAGCGCAGTTCCAGGGGCTACCTATTTGAAGATCAAATCCACGCCCTGTCGATGAGTTGGTATATAGCACATCATAGCAAAAACAGGAAATGTTAGTCTAAGTGTAGTGAAACACTACTGTGATAGAGAGTGTCGATAACTCCCAGCAATACTGCCGAGAATCAAGCACAGAATGAGAGAAAAAGAGAGAGGAAAGTCTACTAGCTAACAAATTTATTTTCTGATATGCAGCTGTAACGGAATCCTGGTTTAAACGGACTTTGTTCATTATTTCCCTAAAAATACCTGGCAAGTGTATCTGCAAAGACGCAAATAACCAATCTAAAACGGTATTTCGTATCTATTGTTTATGTTTCCGTCTTACCAGGTTTTATAGTGTCATGTTTTTAGCATGAGGGGGTCGAATTTTAATTACAACTAGGACCATTTTTCATGAACTCCGCCTTTTCTTTTTTGGAGGGAAAATAAAATTTGATGTCGATACGAGTGTGTTTCGAAAGGTTATCAGCCCGACAAAGAAAATAGAAATATTTTGACAATATTTCATTTTTTTAACGTAGTTCCTTACAACTTATAAAATTTAAACCAACGAGTTTCCGACTTTTTATTATCTTTAGTATAATAAGCCTTATCTATCTTTGGAAATGAAGTGGTGGTGTCTGCTTTAACCCCATATTTTGAAGTGAATTTCCGACTACCGAGCCATTTCTCCAGGCTTGGGAAGAGGAAATAATCGCTGGGAGCAAAATCCGGTGCATGTGGAAGTACTACAGAGCGTAGGTGATTGACTTTCGTAGCGAAAACTACAGGCATGTGTGCAAGAACAATGCTGTGGTGAACGAACACCTTCTTTTTGCTCAGGTATGGAAATTTTGTCGGAATAAGCACTCTTCAATTGGTCCTGTAGAGAAGAATAACACTGTCCGGTGACTATTCTGCCTTTTTGTCGGTGGTCTATGATCACCACATCTTTTGAATTCCTGAAACTTTTTCCAGCAGGTGGAACCGTTTTCACTTTCTTTGGTGCAATTTCAGCTGCTCTTTCACATTGTTTAGATTGCTCTTTCATCACTGAAGAATAATGGCGAATTCATGTTTCATCCACCGTTATAAAACATTGACGAAAATCAGCCGATTGTTTAAGTTTTCTAACTTAACTCGAAATCACCATAGTCCATATTACTAAAGGCCATCTGCACTACCTTCATTAAAAAGAAAAACCAGTGAAGATGGAGAAACTCAAAAAATGCTAAAGAAAGGAGGGGTGGTGAATAAGGAGACCAAACTCACGAGGTTTAATTTGATTATGTTAATAAATGAAATGTTTTCACGAAGGAATTTTCTGCAGAAAGTCCACCCAAATCAGCATTCCATTGCAAATTATATATCTCATAAAATCATAATAGAACCTCCACTTTTGAGCTTGCCAAATTCGATCTATAAGCAATATTCTAACGGAGGCAAATCAAGCAAATTTCTACCATTTATTTTAAAATGTTATTATTGTCTTAATTAACTGAAGTTATTAAATAGGATAAAAAAATGTAACAATTTTTAATAGAAGTATGCCTACTTCATCCTCGTGAAGTCGGAACCTACGGTTCGATCCAGCACGTTTCGGCCTGAAATTTTTTCTATAAACGAGGCTCTATGATTGAATACGAGTCATAATTGATTGTATCAGTTTCTAAGCCTTTGTTGTCTAAAAATTTGAATGTACAGGTCTCCTCGGACGGAAATTTCTTGTTCCCGGAACCGGACAGTACAATTAGCAGTACAAACAAATTACGTATTATGAAGCTAAAATTTTGACCCGACTCAATTTCTACAGAATATGTCGATATTTTTAAAACAACATTATTCTACATTGTTCAAAAACCAGATTTACGCATAGTTTTTATTTTCAGATTATATTCGTAATTCATGGAATATAAGGAATAATAACAATATTAATATTTATTTAGACTACATTGATGACTACTTCGAAGAGGCCTTTTAATCAAAGCAAAAGTCAGTTTCTTACCCACAGAAGATTTTTCTTCGCATTCAGTAAGACAAGAAAATTGTTTATTAATAGATGTTACTTGGAAACTATAGCATTAGTTTGCAGAAACACTGTTTATAATTAAGTGAATTAAATCAAGCAATCCGCTAGAAGCAGCTTCAAATAATCAACAATTAGGCATTGTTTTCCAACAAGACCACACGTATCTTTGCCCACTGTAGACACAAAATATTATAATTGAGATGAAATGTTTCAATCCAAGTACCATTCTCCAAAACTTACTTCGTCGAATGACCGTTTATTTAAATCACTTAAAAATATTTTGAGGATAAGGTATTTTATTTTTTGGAAGATTTGAGAAAATACATCGATTCTTTAGCCAGATGAGCTCTAATTATGTAACTGCTAGGAATTGAAATTTTCACGAAATACATTTTCTTTAATTTCCATCAACAATATGCAACAAACTTTTACATCAGTCCCAAAAATCTGAATTTGGTTATGGATTCTTTTCTGGTCTTTATCTATGAATTTTAATAACACTCCATCTTTACTTTCAATTTACATTGGTATCCTGGTTAAAGATTGCCTTAGTTAACATTTTTATTTCATGATGTATTTGTAATGGCACACACTTTCGTTTACTAAAATTCATTATTCAATGACAGAGTTTTATCAAATGAGTAGAGAGGAAATTAAGGCTCACAAAGCAACAGTTAGTAAATTTGTCATTAGCTTTTCAAGAATTATACGAGAAGGATAATACCGTCATCAACCAGTATGTCACTTTGAAAGACTGCGTTATTTACCTAGAAAATGTCAGTAGGACATTTTTAACAAACTGATAAAAACATTTTATGGGAACAAATGAATGATAGCTTAACATTGTCTTGATCGGCAAGTTCAAGTAGAGGCTGCAAATTAAAACCACTGCTAATTTACCAAATTAATTTATAAACTAATAAAAACAGTAACACAATCTTGATCGGCAAGTTCAAGTAGAGACTATAAACTAAAAGCACTGCTAATTTACCAAATTCCGATATAGGATTGGTAAATTAGTGGTAATATAAATACATAATAAGTAATAATATAATAATACATCCTTTACAATATAAATAAAAAATAGATTGGTAAAGGATATTACGGCAACTCTTCCTGATTATTAACTTGGAAATAGAGAAAGAAGATGGAGAATTTCTGGAGATATCTGACAGTGAGCTTGCAACTGACAAGGTAAAAAAAAATTCTATCAGCAATGTGGGGAAAATAAAATTATAACTTAATCTAAAGGTAAAGATGGAGAGAAAAATAAATTTATTTCCTCTGACTTCTGATAAAGAAAAAGAATGCTTTGGTAAAACTGGAAGAAGTTCGAAATTTTGCTTTGAAATGGAATTCTAAGAAATTCATTATCAGAATTACATATCAATGTAATGAAAAATCCATGCAGTTTTCAGAGAAAATAAAAACAGTCTTTCTCAAACAATTATATAAAAAAAAAATTACAGCTGTATTTGTTACAAAAAACTCCAAATTGAGACTAATGAATTAAAAAATGTTTTTATACACTATCTAGGTATAAAAACACAGAATGTTTTTGTGCCTGTCCACAGATTCCTAAAAAATGATACAAGATTTCACAGGAAGGGATTTGTTCGACGGGTGGCAATTGCACAGACTATCAGCTCATCAAGTTCAAGGCTGAAATTTTAGGATTATATAGAACTTAATAAGCATATTAAAATGCAAATGGTCTGCCAAGTCATATCTTGATAGAAAACACCTGCATACCGGAGTTTACTATTTGATCGATTGGTTTATCATTGTATTTTCCTGCACCCAAATGTAAGAAAACATTGAAGGTGGGTGCATGAAAACACAATGATAAACCTGCAGATCAACCACTAAATTGAGGTTCTGCAGATGGTTTCTACCAAGATACGACTTAGCAGACCAATGCATATAACTTTTATATAAAATAAACAGTCAAGTATGAGTATTACTCGCGCTCAGGGGGTTCATTACAATAAATATATGAATTATTAACTGTATTATTTAAAAGAGTAATTAAACTTTGTAAAAACTTATACAACGTAGAGTTGGGTATAGCTGAATATATTAAAAAAGTAAGAATGAGTATACCACAAAAGTTCAAAGAGATATGAAGCCCAAATAAAATTAAATATTGCTATTTTGTATAACTCTTTTTTTTTATCTTATCTTAATCTACATATGATGAACTTAATTCGGTACTGACAATAAAAGTACTGCATATTTAAATTTCATTTGGCATTTCATAAAACTAAATTCAACATAGTAATATTTTTCTTTTTACAGTGTAGCTGAAACAAAACCCTTGTTCAAAGTTTAAACTTGGCGTTGTACTAAGCGCGCTTCGAAAGGAGGTCGCAAAGATGCAACTCGACTTTGTCCGTGCCGCGTTTTTCCAGATAGGTTTTTAATTAACTTTTAAAGACACGGGAGGTGTATTGAGAGATCCACTCAACGCAAATTAGTCGCGAATCCCATAGTATTTATGTGATTAATTCTAATTAAATTGGTCTGTTTTTAACAATTTGACCTTTACTGCTTTTATACTGCTACTGGGTATTGCATTACACAAATATATCATTAAAAATTGTTATCTAGTATTTAAAAACCGATGGCATATAGAGTACGCCACCTATGCCATTATGTATGTCCAAACTACCCGTGTCTTTATGTGTTAAGGCTCCTGCCCCTGCCGGCGAAGGCACTCATGTTAATAGTATGGGGAAGGATTTTTCTAATATCTCTTTTGCATTTCGACATTTTTAAATATTTTTTTAGGCATTGGATAGCCGAGATCCGTCTATACATCGCACCTTTCTTTATTTTTTCGATTTTGGTTGCAGATATTTTTTTAAATGACACTTTTATTTTAAGAACCGGTTTTGAAAGTGAAAGTAACTTTATAAAAAATATCTGCGACCAAAATCGAAAAATTAAAAAAGGTGTGATTTAGAGACAGACTTCGGCTGTCCAATGCAAAAAAAAAAAAAAAAAAAAAAAGTCGAAATGCAAATGAGATATTAGAAAAATCCCTTTCCATAGGATTAGCATTAGCTCGTGAGTGTCTTCGCCGGCAGGGACAGGAGTCTTAATATCTCGGCGAATTACCGACGATTTTTTTTTCGAAAATGATTATAAACAATGCTTTTATACTTTTGATACGTTAGGTACCTTTAGTGCTCCTCGATACCTTTGCTGAATGTCCGCATATAGAAATTTGTGTGTAACAGAAAAATGCGCTTTTATGAAAAACTATGCGACCTAGGATAATCGCTATAATTTTCCTGCAAGGCTTAAATTAACCACTACTACCTCCAATTTTTTTTTCATAATTTTAGTTTCAGTAGATTTGGAAATAAAAGGGGGGGGGGGGAGACATATTTTTGCGCTACATTTCCGACGATATCTCTGAAAATATAATACCTAAAATTAAAAGAACTACTTTTGAGTTCGGCGTTACGTAATCTTTTAACGGATATCCCGCACGATATACAAAGGAAATTTTTTTTTTCAAATAACCTAATTAGCCCCTCTACGTTTTTTCCCACATATATTTGTGAATGTTTAATAATCTGTAAATATGTGGGTTAACAGTCTTTATTACATCCCCAATTTGAACTTTCCACGTTCCATAGTTTACGAGTAAAATGGCTGTGACAGACGGACACAGGAGTGATCTTATGTTTCCGTTTTTAATTCCGATTTTACTCAATTCCGTTTTTACTTTTTAAGTACGGAACCCTAAAAATCATGATTATTGCAACTGAGAAATAAAAAAAAACATAAGATGAACTAGGACTTCCCTCAGAGGGATTAGTCTGAGCGATATTACTGAGAACATAGATTTAATAATAACATGTGGAAGCAAAGAAAATGAGATGTTATCTTTAATTGTCCATATACTGCGAAAAATTGAAATGATGAAAATAAACGAATTGTAGTATTACAAAATCTTATATATAAATTCGTATACACTGTTTAAAAAAATGGGAAATCAAACCATTCAAGACAGCCATGCATGGATATAAAATTGAAAGTACGCAATATATTAAAAGTAAAATAGAAAATGAAACACTAATTTACTTATATCAGAATTTTAACTGTATAAAATGATGTCAAGAGCATAATCAGACGCTCCGCACCAATTTGAGTAACTTTAAATGACAAATATATGATGTTTAAAAAGAATGGACTATACTTTATATGGTGTGTGCTCCCCCGGAAAAGTTAATATTGTACAATATCTGTTTTCTACGGATGCAATAAGGTTGTCGATAACATTAAAGGAATTCTCTTCTCAAAATCTAATATAGTATCAAAGTACCGAATACATCAAAAGTGGCATGCAGTGCTTCGTTAGAGTGTGTTTTAGATATGCTCGATCGGATTTAAATGATGAGTGTATGCTGGCCACCACATACGCTGTATTGTTTTGTTTTCAAACATATTCTGCACAAGTTGAGCTGTATTTAGCATGTATTAAATAAAAGAAATCGGCAATGATTACAACATAAAGTATGACACAAGATCTGAATATATCGTCTGCATAACTTTTGAGCTGTCAAAGTGTTTTTTGAAGTAATTTACAAATCCATCCATATTTATTCAGCAAATCATGCAAGCTAACATACGCCAATATGAACCCGATTACAAAATTTCACCAGAATAAGTTAATATATAAAAAATCTACTAATGATAATTGAGAATATGACCTTATGATAAAATGTCTAGAAAAATGAATCAGATAAAAAATTCATATCACATTTAAAACGGCACTTCCCTCTGTTAGTGGCCTTGGCGAGAGAGAGAAAAGCCTAGAGAAGGAACACTTTAACAAGTACTTTCGGGCAACCTACTCACTGTTTCATACAGGTCTTTATTCAATATTTACACAATTTATTTAATGCTAGGTGGGTATCTATCAGTTTTGTTGCATTTAAATCGCATGTTTTGCGGAGGAAATGCAGCATTATGAAATATTTAAAGTTGCTGTACCTAATAATTCCAAATTAATGGTAATTGAGATCGCTTTCCGTTAATTTCATCTTTTTAAATTTTAAATTTTTTAGAAACCATTCATAGAGACAATTGCATATTTTAAAACTAACCCGAAGCAAAATTTCAAGATTTTGGGCTCAGCAGTAACAGAGAAATAGAAAATTTTTGAAAGTTTTTTGTTTCTGCACTGTTTTATATAGCGACATTTTTAGAAATTGTTCTATTGGGAGAATTTACGTTATGATAAACACAGCCATGCCAATTTTCATGCTTATATTGCTAACAGTTCCATGTTCTTCGTTACTTAGATCATCTTTTGATCTTTTTCCGCTTTGTTTAGTCTTTCTATTTTTTAGAATTCGTTCTACAACGAGCATTTACATCTTATTAATTACTACCATGCCAAAGTTCTAGTTTCTAACCCCAACAGTATCCCCAAAATTTCAATATTCCAAATAAATCATAGTTTAGAACCTTTCTAAAAATTTTTACGTTTATCCGTCAAATTAAACCTTTTAGAGAGCGTTCATTACGAGTATTTGCATCTTAAAAGTAACTACCGCACCAAATTTAAAGTTTCTAACCCAATCAATATCGCAGAAATCACAGTTTTAGAACTTTTTTGCTCCTGCAGCGATGTAGGTTCTTGCACTGACATAAAATAGTCTTTTTTTCGGAGCAGAGATGGCCACCAACATTTTTTTAAGTTGGCTATGTAGTTTCAGAGATAACACCTCACAAACGTACAAGCATTAATAATATTATATACTTTATAATATTATAACGCTTTATAATATTAGCATTAGATGTACAGATACAAAGGCAATTTATCTGTTACAAACTAAAGTGCCGACGAATTCAATCAATTTCAAAATTTAACATAAAACACAAAACAAACATTAAAAAAAGCAGTCGAAATGTTGTTGAATGAATCATATGAAAACGCTATATAAAAATGTATGAATGCATATAACAGACGCAAAAGAATACAGCTATAAATGAACTTATTTCAATTTATGATTGGAGCAATAATGTTAAAATACGTCAATATTTCCCTAATCGTGTTTTTATCATGCTTCAATACATTTTTCACACTCATATGACTTATACTATATCCACCATGCCCTTTATATTTCCAATATGACGTAATATTTTCCTCTTTCACGTGGAAACCTTGAAATAGAAAAGTTATTCACTTTCATTTAAATTCGTCAAACCATTTATACAATTTTCATATTTCACGTGAACATCTTGCAATAGAAAAGTTATGATGTAATATTAACCTTTTTTTTTAAATTCGGCAAACTATTTATTTCATTTTCATTTTTCACGTGGAAATCTTGCAGTAGAAAATTAATTGTTGTACTAATAATTTTATTGCGTTTTTTAATTGTTGGCAACTGCTATAACGAAAAATGTTTAAATTTGATAAGAAATCGCTGGTAAATTGGTGGTTTTTTATTAATTAAAAATTAACTATAAGTTATTTCGATTCCGGATTACTTTAGTTGTCTCGGCCATGTTTTAATACACATGTACGTATCTCTTCACAATTTTGGCTTCCAAATTGTGGATTTTTTATAGAATTACAAACAGACAGATAGACAAGTTTTCATTTTTATGTATCTCTCTATTCTATAAAAAGTAACTAACGCTGTCACCGCCGCCGCCGGTTTTGAATTTTTTGTGACCGGAGGTCTTTCTTCGTCAATATTAAGAAAACTATTGCATACAAATATATGAAAATCGGTGGTATTATAGCGAAATGTTTGATCAACACACTAATGCATACAGTTTTCAAATCGAAGAATTATTTTAAGAGATATTTAATGCTAAAGTTGGACAAAATCGTTCCATTAAAAAAAAATTATAAGAGCAAAAGCTATGCATGGGAATTTAATCATTTTTAGATAATTTTATTCAATAGAAGATCCCGGTTTGCAGATTTCATTAATTTTTTTAATTTGACTCATTTTGTGAGGTTTTATTTCTATTTTAAATTCAAATATTCAGCATTTTGACAGATATTTTTTACATATTTTAGAAAATGGTATTAATTTAAACTGTTGCCAACTGTATAAACAGCGCAAACAATAATGTTTGCTTCAAATAAAAAAAAATATTTACACGTTACTATTATAAACAGAAAAAAAACCTTCAAATTAGAATTAAATAATTAGGTATAAAAAGCAGGCACTTATTGAAAATTACGCCATAAAAACTATATTTACATGTGAATTTTAAAAGAGAAAGGATATTGTAAAATAAATTCATTAACATGCGTTAGAAATCTGAAATAGAACAAATTACGTCACATTACGCAAAATGAACAAAAATAGTATTGCAAAACAGTTTAAATTTAAAAATTGCGTGAGACAAAATATTAGAGGTTAAATATTAGATTTTTTCAAAATTTTATTATTTGTCGTTTGATGTGAGGTGTTCAGCTATAAGTATGCAAATTTTTGTGTTTCCAACATAATTAGGGGCTGAGTTAGAAAAATTGCTTAAAATACACAAGCTAGAGCTCAGAGGGTTAAATATTAGACTTTTTCAAAATTTTATTATTTGCTGTTTGATGTGAGGGGTTCAGCTATAAGTATGCAAAATTTCATGTCTCCAACTTAATTAGGAGCTGAGTTAGAAAAATTGCTTTAAATACACAAGTTAGAGCAAAGAGGGTTAAATAATAGACTTTTTCAAAATTTTATTATTCGTCGTTTGATGTGAGGTGTTCAGCTATAAGTATGCAAAATGTCATGTCTCCAACTTAATTAGGGGCTGAGTTAGAAAAATTGCTTAAAATACACACGTTAGAGACCGGAGGGTTAAATATGACTTTTTCAAAATTTTTCAAAATTTTATGATTTATCGTGTTATCGCAAGTGTTCAGCTATAAGTATGCAAACTTTCATGTCTTCAACTTAATTAGGGGCTGAGTTAGAAAAATTGCTATAAATACACAAGTTAGAGCCCAAAGGGTTAAATATTAAGCTTTTTTCAAAATTTTATTATTTGTCGTTTGATGTGAGATGTTCAGCTATAAGTATGCAAACTTTCATGTCTTCAACTTAATTAGGGACTGAGTTAGAAAAATTGCTATAAATACACAAGTTAGAGCCCAGAGGGTTAAATATTAGACTTTTTCAAAATTTCATTATTTGCCGTTCGATGTGTGGTGTTCAGCTATAAGTATGCAAATTTTCAAGTCTCCGACATATATAGTTTCTGAGAACGGGCTCTGTGACAGACGGACAAACAGACAGACAAAGGAGTGAGACAGGTAGGGTTTCGTTAGATGAACGAAACTCTAAAAACATGCTGCGGATGATTGTAACAACATCCTAAAATTACATTACCATCAGCGATCTACCAATCCCGAATTTAGTTTATATTCGTTTCATATATTCTTATTCTTTTGTGCGGCCCTGTAAAATAATTATCAATATTATATACAGTAAAACCTCTGAATAGCGGACACCCCGAAAATGCAGAATTTGTCCTCTATTTAGAGGTGACCGCTACTGAGAGTAAAACATGTACAGTTATTTAAGAGTTGGTAATCGAAAAAATGTCCGCTAAATAGAGGTATCCGCTAATCGGGTGAGTCCGCTATGGAGGTTTTACCAGTAAAACTTCTGAATAGCGAACACCTCGGGAGGGCAGAATTTGTCCTCTATTTGGAGGTGTCCGCTACTGAGAGTAAAAAATGTACAGTAATTTAAGGGTTGGTAATCGAAAAAATGCCCGCTAAATAGAGGTGTCCACTAATCGGGTGTGTCCGTTATGAAGGTTTTACTGCATAATAATATCATCCTTTACAAGAAAATTGCATGCTGTATGATAGACAGACAGACATCCAGAGAAAAATAACCTCCCGGATCAATAAACACTCATGTCTTTTGTTTTAATCATCCACAATTGTATGTCATACAACATGCCAGATTTTATACAACAGGCTAAAAACGGTCACCGTGGTACGGAATACTGTATTATTATTTGTTTGCCCACCAAGACTGGTTGCCACGGGTTGTTGCAAGGTTTGTGATCACGTGGTTGAAACTGATCTATTCAATATTACTGCGTGCGTATTTTTTTTTTTTTTGCTCCATGTGTTCAAACCAGTTGTCTACGAAAACATCAACCGGTGAAAGTGACGCACACCAAATTTCTGTGACGTATGCAGATAAATTGTGCTTTTTTAGGAGTTTTTTCTATATAATTTTTAAACGGTTTGGAACTTATTTTTCATAGTAGGTGCATTCAGTAGGCGACCGTCATAGGTACCTTCTGGTGCAATCAGAAACGAAATCCGACAAATATTTTTTGAGTTATGCTTGACGAAAGGTTTTTATTAGGCTTTTTTTTTAGTAGGACATGGCGTTAATATCCATCGTAGTAGTAAAGTGTCCGGACAGTAATATTTCGCTGAGTATTAGCCTTCGCTTCGCTCAGACAATAATTGACGATAAATAAAACAAGAAAGGAAAACCATGTGCCTAGTATGGATTATGAACCTTTTCCTACATTTTTAGTTTAGTTAGAAAAACATAACACGTTTGAAAATACACATTTATTAATTCCTAACAATAGACGGAAACGTACTTCAATTGTTTTGTGAAGCCCTGTACGTTCCTTATAAATTTTTATACACGCCACATACTGAGCTGAAATTTAATTCAAAAATAAATTCGCTGAAAATTACTGAAATCACACTTCTAAGGCTAATGTCAGACGGACGTCTTTTTGCACTCTTTTTTCCTTCCGTTTTATTCTTACACAATGCCGCTAGCATTGTGTAGGGATAATACGTAAGGAAAAAAGCGTGCAAAAAGACGTCCGTCTGACATTAGCCTCAGAATTGCTATCCATGGACGGCCATGTACCTAGTTTTTTGCCATAGCCTTATATACTTATATCCTACAACAGGGCTTAATTTCTAACAAAAAAAGTACCGGAGCCCTAATATTCTGCGGCACCGTCACAACAACCGTACCGTCTCCCCCCTCCCCCCCCCATCACTCCAATCTGCATATTTATATTTCGTACATTATTTGAAATTTTTAAAGCATTTTTTTTCCTTAGAAAAATAAAAAAATTAAATATATCTATCAGCATATACTTAGCTGCTAACAATTTTATTTTTTAGTTATCACTCCCTCTGAATAGTAAATCTTACCTAACTCTAAAGTTACTTAATTGCAGAATTTGCAATTAAATATAGTAAAGATTTTGATTAGGAAATATGGTTAACACAAAAAAAGGATAGTTCTGTGTCGCGGATAGCAGCTATGCATTTTTAAGGAAAAATGAATGAAATTTTATTTATATGCTGAAGAATTTAACAATGTTTTATTATTTCCAATAAAAGATGCATATCTTAAACTATAATTGATTCCTTCCGCATAACAATCTTTTGTGGTGCGTCCCTCAAAATCAAACTAAATTAAAAATTTGAAATATCGAAAAGAATTGATACTTTTATAGAAAAAGGGGAAATACAGCTCAATTGCTTTCTATCGGAATAACAATACATGACAATTATATCTACTTGCAAATGAAAGCAACTTCGTAAATCTGCAGAGCAGAGGTTTAGCATAAGTACCATTCTTGATACAAAATAAATAGAAAAATCACTGACGTGATTTTTATTCTCGTACGCAATACAAGACAAAAAAAAAAAAAACCTCAAACAAACAAAACCTCAAGCTGATGCTCGTTGGCTAAAACAGAAAATATTCTTTTAAGGTTAGATATCTAAATAAGAAAAAAACCCAGCCAGTAAAAAAATTATCCTACTATCACAAAAAAAATCGAACTGAAAGCAAATTCATTGTTCAGTCTCTTGATTGGCGCCGTATCAACACGTCGTCACCGACATAAATTTGAAATAGAAAAACACGATTTCTGTTTCCTCTTCATTTTGATCGAAATAGCATTAAAATGATTTGAAATAGAATATAATACGTAATTTTAAAGAAAGAAAAGTTTTTTTTTTTCAATGCATGAATAAATAAAATTTAAATTGTAATACAGATTGAACTCGAGTCAGTGTAAGCCCCAAAACTGATATAAAAATTGAGTCCGTTTTATCTTCATCTCCTACGTGTGCGACAAATTACGTCACATATAAGTTTTTTGGTAAAAAAGGATGCAAAAGTTTGGAGGTGGGAAGGAAAGGAGAAAGTAATTTAGACTTCGGTTTTTCGGAAGCGATATTGCACTGGGCTCCGGAGCCCTGTATGTATGGGCTCCGGTGAATTCCGACCAATATTTAAATATTTACTGAAAACAGAGAAGTACCGGAGCCGAGCTCCTGTGGGCTCCGGCGCAAATTAAGCCCTGTCCTACAATGTCATTTAGCAGACAAGACATTTAGCAGACAGCAATTAGGCGACAGGATATTTAGCCGACATGACAGTTAGTCGACAGCGACAGTTAGCCGACTAGACAGTTAGCCAACAAAGGACAATTATTCGACATGGACATTCATCCGACAGGACATTTAGCCAACGAGCAAATACCAGATAAGGGAATTATCCAACATGAAATTTAGCTGACACGTACATTTTGCCAAAAGAATTTAGAAGACTCGGTCTTACATCAACAATGTAAACCTCAGTAACTCGTCATCATCATAAATCAGCTTTTATATTGTTTCAGCGTTTTTGTTTATGATATACACTTAAACATCGAAATTTCGTCACCCTCATAAAGTAATTTTTTTCTTCAATCACTGTTATTCTATAAAGCTTTTCAATTAAACACCAATAACTAACATTCGTAATATTCTTTTGTTCATTCGAACAAAATTATATACAAAAATAACTTTTTCTACAAAAAATATTGTTTGAAATGCGGTTTTTAGATGGATCCCTCCGATAAATATTGTTTACTTATGTTTAAGTCATAGACTCTCGATAGTTCATTATACTCATTAATTAAGGAATTTATAAAATAAAACGGAAATAATTCATTTTAATTATTCATTATACCTCAATAACTCGTCATTCTCTTAAACTGCCATTATATTTTACAAATACAGTTATATTTATAACATACACAAAAAATTCGATAACTCGGGGAGGAGCCAATAATTTTTTAATGACGTTTTCTACAATAAATATCGTTTAAAATGCGGTTTCTTGACGGGTCCCTTCCATAAATATTGTTTAATAAACATAAGAATTTAAAAGAAAGGGGTGCGTGAATAACGGGAACAAAAGACAGGACCCACGGTGTGGCAATTTTTAAACTTGTTTCGTATCTGTCACGTGATATATCATCGGGAAGTCCTCGGACCACTCTTTCATATTGTGACCCTTTCTTCTCACCTCCCCCTATTCGCCACCCCTCCAAGAGGGCATTTTTCATTTTTTTCGAGATCGTAGAATTTTCATAATTTTAGATCCGATTTTTTTACGAAGACCTACAAAAATACTTTTATAATACTATATGCAAATTTCAAAGAGGTGGGGCACTTTTATATCTTTTGCCGTCACCCCTCATGTGATATATAGTTGGAAAGGCAGTGTGACACCCAAATTTCATAATATATACCTTCCGCGCCGCTCCCTCCCAGTTTGCTCCCCTGAGCCACTTTTCTAACTTTTACCGACACCCCTTACGTGATATATCTTTGGAAAGCCCTGTGACCTCTTATACATATTATGCATCTTCCGTGCGTCTTCTGCACTTTTCCCCGGGCGGCACTTTCTAAATTTTGTTGACATCCCTCTTATGATATATCATTTGTCTAATACTGGTTCTCCTCTCTGATATGAGATGTATACTCCTAGATCATAGATCACTAGTTCTTTTTAACACAAAACTAAGTTTATTTATAAAAATGCAGAAGGACAGTATAGATATTCGGCGAGGACAAGACGATAATACTCACACGAAGTATATGAAATATATCCAGTGGAACACACTACAATATTCCACAATTATACACTTTGTGCTATTACACCATTTGGCTTCACCTACAATACAAACTTTTTACATACCAGTACCCGTAGCACCTGTGTAATTTTATATCTAACTTTTGGTTTTTCAAAAACTCCGCCGGTACACATGCACGACTTAAAAACCTCCACCCTTCACTCTCTAAAAAGGAAATCTCCTTCCCTTCACTCCTACGCTCGCACGTCACGTGAGTCACATAACCAAAGGGGCGCCAGCACTGGCTAAAGAAATGCTATCCAGACATCATAGTTTGGAAGACCTGTGACCACTTATTCATGTTATGCGCCTCCCGCACCCCAGACACAATTCCCCACCCAATGGGAAGCACTTTTCTAAATTTAGCCAACACGCCTCATGAGACTTATCATTGCAAAGCCCTGTGACCATTTATATTATGCATATCTCGTGCCCCTCCTCCACTTTGCCCCCGGTGGATATTTTTCTAAATTTTTCCGACAGCCCTCGTATGACATATCATTGGAAAGGCCTGTGATCACTTATTCATGTTATGCACCTCCCGCAGCCCCCCCCCTTTGCCCTCACAGTGGGAGGCAGTTTTCTAGATTATGCCGACACCCGTCATGGGCCATATCGTTTAGAAAGCCCTGTGACCACTATTTCATATTATGCAGTTTCCGCGTCTCTCCCACCTCTTTGGCTCCCGGGCGGGACAATTTTCAAAATTTTGCCGTTACTCCTCATATGTATAGCGGGCGCGCGCGCTGCAAAGTAAGTAACAGTGATAGTAATTATAACGTAACCGTAACCTAACTGTTCCATAAACGTAACCTAAACGTATCCAAGCCGTAACCTAACTGTTACTTAATAACCTAACAGTAACCTAACCGTAACATAACTGTAATCAAATTATCACCTAACCGTAACCTAACTGTAACGTAACTGTAACCTATTTGTAGCCTAATTGTAACGTAACAGTAACCTAACTGCAACATAACCGTAACCTAAGGTAGGCCGCGCACTGACGCAACACGAGCAACATGAAATACGATTTAGGAGAAAAAAAATATTGAAACAAAGAAGAAAGCTGTTTCAAACATGTTTTAAAGCTGTTTTTCTCCGAAGTCAACCAAAATGTTCCATGGGTCGCCTCAGTGTGCTACCGGCCTAATTGTAACCTAAACGTTTCCTAATTGCGACATAACCGAAATCTAAATGTCACGTAACCTTGACCTAACTCTAAACTTACTGTAAACTAACGTTAACCAAATTATAACCAAACCTAACTGTAACTTAACTGTAGCATAGCCGTAACGTTACCATGACCTATCTGTAACCTAACCGTAATCTAAATATCCCCTAACCGTTACCTAACTGTAACATAATCATAACGTAACTGTAGCCTATCCTTAACTTAACCGTGACTTAACTCTAACTTAACTCTAACCTAACCTTAACCTAATTATAACCTAAGAGTAACCTAACTCCAGCGTAACTGTAACCTATCCGGAACATAATCGTAACCTAAGCATAACCTAACAGTAACGTAACTGTAACTTAACGTAACCTATCTGTAATCTAAATGTAACTTAAGTGTAACGTAACCGTAACCTAAGTGTAGCCTAATTATAAAGTAACCGTAACGTAACTGAAACCTAAAAGTAACCTAATTGTAGCCTAAATGTAACCTAACTGGGACGTAGCCGTAATTTAACTGTAACTAACGTTTACCTAATTATAAGCTAATCGTACGCTAACTGTAATGTAACTGTAACATAACTTTACCATGACCAAGCTGTAAGCTAAGCGTAATCTAATTATCACCAAAACGTAACCTAATTATACCCTATCAGGTACCTAACCATAATCCAAGAGTAACTAATCGCAACTGTATCCTAACTGTAACCAAACTGCAAATTAACTGTAACATAACGGGAGGTGCATAATATGAAAAAGTGATCAAAGGGCTGCCCAGTCTAATGATATATCACTTGAGGGATGTCGGAAACGTCAGAAAAATACATCCAGTGATACAATTTGAGGGAGAGGGAACGGGAGGTACATAATATGAAAGGGTGATCAAAGGGCTCCAATGCGATATATCTCATGAGGGGTGTCGAAAAATGTTAGAAAAGTGCGGCTAAATATCCTATCGGCTAAATGTCCCGTCGGCTAATCGTCTTGTCTTTTAAATGTCCTGTCGGCTAATCGTCTTTTTGGCTAAATGTCCTCCCGGCTAATTGCCACGTTCGGCCAGTTGCCCCGTCGGCCAATTGTCTGTATTGCTAAAATTATTACTATATGTCCGTTTCGGTCAATTGTCCTGTATGCTGTATGTAAATTTCAGCTAATTGTGTTGTCGGCTATATGTACGTATCAGCTTAATGCACGTGTCAGCTAACTGCTATCTGCTAAATGTCTTCACGGCTATTTGGTTGCCGGCTGAATGTCTGCGGCCGGCTAGACAGCCGGCCGCAGACATTCAGCCGGCAACCGGTTAAACATCTCTTAGTATACTAAATGTAGTTGAGCTTGAAAATGCATAACTCAAATTAAAAAAACACTTTTAAGTAATTCATGATTATTCTCGGTAATACTCACGAAATCTTTTTTGTAGCGTCTATGCAATTCATATACACCACCTATGTGCCAGTGCAAGAAAATTAGTTTAACTTATACCATAACTTATCATAAATAAAACATATCATAATTTAAAACTCACTTTCAGCAATCATCCCTAATGTTTCCCTGTAAATAAACGATAAATGCGATGTACACCATATTCTTATCCAAACATCTTGCAGTAAAACCATCAGAAATTTCATTATGTTTGAAGTAGTGTAGCATAATTCAAATACGTTGCGAACAGCTTTTCTGCGAAGAACTTTAAAAAATCGAACTCTTTTGTATGACTCTTTTGTGTAGTAACCTTCTTCCAGTGCACCTTAATTATGTAAATGAATTTCATTATGTATAAATTTGTTTAACGCTATTAAAACACACCACCAAATGGTTTTTCCACACAGACCATATGTAACAAAATACTTTTGAGTGACCCTGCAATGGGTTCCTGTTAGTCCTTAAAGATGTTTAAATTTTTCAAAAGTAATTTTTGGTTCATAAAAGTACATTTTTTTATGCAAAATCTGCAAAAAGTGCCTTAAAAGTTCTTAATTTTGCTCTTGTATTGTTTTGTAATCAAGGGTAAAACTCTTCCCAATTTCTTTGAAATTCTGATTTAAAAAAATAATAATGTAAATCACCCTTTGCCTCCTCTTCTTCCGAAATTTTGCTTCCCCTTTTGCCCCCCTTAAAGTATCAAGGTTTAAAATCTTTAAAACTCCTTAATTTTTTCTTTAATTTTCTGTTTTATTTGTTACTTCAAAGTAACAATAAATAATCAGTCATAAATTTCATTATCAATTTATTTCACCGCATTCATTTCATTAAAAGTTCTTGTAAATTGCTCCTTCTGAAAATGTCATTTCTCCCTTTTGTTTCTTCCCCCACAGTACCCATATTTTAAAATAGAAACCCTTTAAAACTCTTTCATTTTTTAAAAATCTTTTCTGCTCAATATGCCACTTTATTTTAATAATAAGCAAACGATAATAAAAATTTCTCTCGCCCCCCCCCCCCCCCCCCCAACT
Organism: Maratus speciosus; assembly: GCA_963932465.1. Lineage (NCBI taxonomy): Eukaryota > Metazoa > Arthropoda > Arachnida > Araneae > Salticidae > Maratus > Maratus speciosus. The sequence continues at coordinate 411,684,417 of OZ010787.1, read as the reverse complement.
GAAATTGGTATTTCCCCTCGCCTCTCCCTCTTACTAAGCATCTGAAATTTAAAGTTCTTAAAACTTTTTCGTTTATTATTTTTTTTAACCTATTTGTAAATATTTTCTAAGGTAAATAAATAATAAGTCATCCAATAAACTTCCGCCACCCACCAAAAAAGAATAATTCTGCTTATTCCTCTTTTTTCTTACAGGTCACAAAATTTAAACCTTAAAAATCATTGATTTTTCTAAAACATTTTGTACTCTATCTGTTAATTTATTGATATCATAAATAATCAGTCATATAACTATACTCCTCCCCAATCAAAATTGACGTTTGCTCTGTCGCTCTCCTTACCAAGCACACAAAATTTAGTCTTTTTTTGTCCGATTTGTTATTCTTTAGTAAGGTAAATAAATAAGTCATCTAATAAAATGCCCCCTCCCTTGTTTCCTTCTTTCGCTTATCTAAGTTTAAAATCTTTGAAAATCTTATTTTAATACATTTTCAGCTTTATCTGTTTCATATTGAACAATAAATAATCGATTATATAATTTCTTCCACCCCCATATAAAATCGACATTTTCTTTCCTCCACCATTATTTCCATGCACACAAAATTTAAAGTCTCTAAAACTCTTAATTTCAATGTTTTTGTCCTGTTTGTAAATCTTTAATAAGTTACATAATCAGTCATCTATTAAACTCCCCCCCCCCCAAAAAAAAAAAAAAATCTGTTTCTTCCCTTGTCTTACCCTCAACTCATGAAGTTAAAAAAATCTAATTTAAAGTCTTTAAAACTTTTTAATTTATACTTTTTTGGTCCTAATTATAAATCTTTGCTATCTATATTAGTAACTAAATCTTTTCAACTATGTACGAAAGTGTTAACAATAAAGCGATAGGTAGACATTTAATTGTGCATAAAAAACATTTTAACTGTATTTTTCAAAGCAAAATGTCTTTGGAGAGATATTTCTAAGGAAAATATTATGGTTTCTCGTCAACCTGCAAGTAAATTCTCAAAACCTTCCGAAATCATTTCATTCCGACTAGCTCAGAAAGAACCACCAAACTTAGATACCAAAGGTGCCTGAGTTATCGACTGAACCGAGTATATCCATAAACAAAAAAGAAAAATCATGCGTCAACACTTTCCAACACTTCCAGAACATTGTAACAAAACTTCGCCGTTTAATAAAGTAAAGAAGATATCGAACTAAACAGTTATAAAACGTATGATACATTTCAAAACCAGATTTCAACAATTGCGTCCATAACCTGGAAGGTACTCCAATTCTTTTGTGCAGCTCTGTATATATTTTTGTTCTGCATATATTTGTACAGATTCTACATACTTTGTTGAAATTTAGTTTTGTAAGAAAATACATAAAAAGTTGAAAATTCACCTTCGGCAATTTCTACCAATAGGCGGAAACATGCTTGATTTCTTTTGGGCTGCCCTCTATATAGCATACAGATTTTTATACACGTCAAGTACTAAGCTGAAATCTAATTCAAGCAAAAACATGCCTAAAATTACTGAAATCACACTTCCAGGAATTATTTTCCATAGGCGTCCATGTATCCAGTTTTTTGAATATCCCTGTATAGGATTTTATTTGTATGATACAAACATCTCTTAGCATACTAAATGTAGTTGAGCTTGTGCATTTGTAACTAAAAAACCAAACACCTTTAAGCAATTCATACTTATTCTCAGTAATGGTTAGGAATTCTTTTGTGTAGTCCTGTATAGGGTCTGTAAAATTTATGCACACCATGTAGTACGCAAAATTTAGTTAATCTTAAAAGCGCATTCTATAATTGAAAAATGCACTTTCAGCATTAAATTTTAATAGCTAACACGTCGGATACAGTATTGTATCAAAATATTTTATGTGTACCTGTAAATGAACGCTAAATGAAATGCAGACCATATTTGAATGCAAGCATCTTGTAGTAAATCGAAATAATGTGTATCTATTTCGTCATGTTTGAAATAATGTACCGTAATCGAAATACGCTACAGTTTTTCCTCGTAGACCATATACAAGCAAGCTCTTTTGTCTGACCCCGTAAATAATTGTTAAATGCTCATGTTGTACAGAAAGTAGGCTTAGGACACCTCAGAAATTCATATCAATTTCATTGTCTTTGTGACAGAGTAATATCAATCAAATACGCCGCAAACGATATTTCTTCATGGGGTATAACATAACGGATTACTTTTGAGTCCCCTATACTCATACTTTAAGCGTTACACATAACATAGTCTATAGTAACCGTTTTAAAGCGTATCTCAATGTACATAAATTTAACTATGTTTAAGCATGTGTAACACTATTAAAATACACCCTAAAGGATTCCACCCCCCCCCCCCCCCCATAGACCATAATTTAATGAAATACTTTTGAGTGCATTTGTAAATGAACCATGTATGATACATACTTCATTTTGAATACCGAACATACCATGATGATTTTGAATATCGTATATCAATTACATGGCAATCCGACTACATTTACGCTAGTTAGACCACGGACAGACAGACGGACGGACCAACTCAATCCATAAACACTTTTCAACTTTCTTGGGAAGTGTTAAAAATGGAAAAATGTAATGAAAATAAAAGTATTTTAGTGTTATTTAGATTACGAACCGCTACAAAAAACATTCTTATTTGACCGCATCATTTAAAAAATATTTAGTGCTCAGAAATCCCCCCCACACACACACACACACCTGAATTTACTCCTGTGCACTTAAAATTTCAAATTGTTAAAACTCCTTTATGTTTTATAACATTCTTGTAAAAATAATCCATAATCTAAATTTTCTTCTGCCTGAAAATTTCACTAAAATTTTTGCCATCCTTCTTTCTGCTAACATCACACAAAGTTTTTAATATTTGGAAAACTTTATTTTTTCTGTCGCATATTTTAGTGCTAACAACAATAAATTGTGTACTATATCTATAAATGACTACGCTGGGATTTAGATTTATACCCCCTCTACAGACATACAGTACAGAATATACAGTTTATTTGTTTAACTTTTCCTCTCCTAATTTTATGAACATCTTATTTTTAACCTTCAATGTTATTTAGCTTTAATAAATCTCATAAATTTTATGTTCTAAAAAGAATTCGCACAAAAGATAGTTATTTTAGAATATTTGTACCTGATATATTTCCCCCCTCATTCAATATCTCCCCCTTGATTTTAAATGTAATTGCCTTATGTGAAATAAAATAGTTTTTATACTACACTAATTTCAATTTTATGTTTGTAAAAGCTGTAAAAAAAAAAAAAAAAAAAAAAAAAAAAAAAAAAAAAATTGAAAGTCAAATTGTTTTAATTTTTGCACTTTTATCATAAACAGATTAAAATTCTTTTTACGGCTTTTATCGTTATCGAGTCTCCACAAAACAGTGGGCTTTGATCTACGCTTGTAAAGCGAAGACAATTGAAAAAAAAATCCTTTACACCTGAAACCTACTGGAAATTATCACATGTAGCGCTCAGCCGAAGTGGGGTGGGGGTTGGAATCGTGCCAGATAATTGGCCATTTGCTGATTGGAAGAACTCGCTTGTCAATCATTTGAATTTAGACCAACCTTTCAATTCAGCGAAAATGCCAGCGGCCATCTTGATTTCTTTTCGTCTGTGACTGCAGTGAGCTCTTAAGTACCAGTTGCGTATATGACATTGGCGTCAGAAAAAAATCGCGCTAATATGGGGCGTATATGACATCTATGCCGTTTAAAATTGCCGATTGAAAATTTAAAAAAATGGTTTCACCTTAAGTTAATCATGGAAATATTTTTCGCATAAAATCTAAACTTTATGTTATTTTCACCATCTCATAATTTGCATACGCATCTCTTATATTTATATTCGCCATTTCAAAAATATTACAATGCGCAATATGTGATTAATACGTATATTTCTAAACTTGAAATCAAGTTTGTCAACTACGACTTTGCATGTGAACATTCGCACTCTTGACTTGTGATTCTAATCTCTGTATCGGCGAGTAAAATTCCAGAAATTTATATCTGTTAGAGGCGTTCGTAGTAGAATATTTACTTTTATCAGAGAAAATGATCGTTTTCATTTAAATATGATATCATTTTGCCTCATTGAAGCATTTCACCAAGCGTCTCAAACTCAATGAATGAAAAAGAATTGAATTATAACAGCTTTTTGCGGAAAACATGAGTATTTTATTAAAGCATGACGTCATTTTCTGTTCAATTTTTTCAGAAAGTTTATTTTGAATTTTATGAGAAAATGGCATCGATAAAGATAAGCAAACCTTATTATTTTTCCTTTCTTTACAACAATGGAAGTAATCCAATTGCTACCATTTTGAAACAAATTCACAGAAATTTTTTAAATTTTAAATTTAAATATAAAAATGGGAATATTAAAAAAAAATAGCTAGTGTGAGCAAATCTGTGAAGAAACAGCTTTCATTAAAAAAAAGAATTATTAAAATTGGTGCAAAAAAAAAACTCAAGTTATATATGATTAAAAAAAGAAAGCCTTATATTTCAAATATATAGAATTAAACTCGCAATGTTATCTCTATGGGAAAATTTTGAGCCGACATCTCAGGCTGTTAGGGTTGACGAATATTTATGATTTTCAATACGCGCCGAGATTTTGGACCTACCAATGTCCAGCTCATTTTTTGTGTCGATGCGTCAAATATTTTGGACGCTATCGTGTTAACAATAAGTGTAATTTTTGCACGGAAGGCGGAGCTGTGCTCCGACAATAATGCATAAAATAATATTACAATAAGTGTTGAAAATTGCGCTCACCAACTAAGCTTCGCAGCGTCGGTGGAACGATTGGCGTACACTTCTAAAGATGTCAGGCATTTCCCGTACACGTGCAGCAGCTTCGGTTATGCGAGATACTAGATTTTTTTCTGAGTCAACTGGAGTCTCATAAACAAAACTCTTCAGATGTCCCCATAAAAAGAAATCAAGGCTCGATAAATTGGGAGATCGCGGTGGCCAAGGAACTGGCCCACCACGCCCAATCCATCGCGTCCCAAATGGGGCATTCAGGCAACTGCGCACATCAGTAGTGAAGTGCGCGGGCGCTCCATCATGTTGAAACCACAAGCGGTTACGAATGGCGATCGGAACATTTTGCAGCAGTTCTGGTAAGACTTGTTGCAAAAAAATAAGGTAACAGCGACCCTCCAGTCTCTTTGGTAGTAGGTATGGGTCAATCAAATAATTATTAACAATACCCGCCCACAGATGCACAGAAAATCGTTTTTGATAAGCATGTGGCCGCGTTGCATGTGGATTATTGGTTGCCCAAAGATGGAAATTGTACGCATTAAATACACACTCGCGTGTAAATACTGCCTCATCTGTAAATTGAATATGAGTAGTAAAGTCTGGCTGCAATATATGTTGCTGCAAAACCCACTGGCCAAAGTTCAACCGCAGAAGATAGTCTTTGAATTGAAAGTTTGTACACGTTTAAAACGGAAGGAATGAAATCGATTTTCATTTAACACTCTCCAAACGGTTGGATGACTCACACCAAAATTCTGTGCAACAGCTCTTGTACTTGGTTCGGCCGTTTTACTCACAAAATTCAAAATAATTTCTTCCAGGCATAAACTGCGTACAGCTCTTTCTCGTCCAGTTTCCTGTCTGGTGAGGTAGAAAGAGCCTGTTTCAGAAAGCTGACGGTGTACGCGCTGAAACATTCTATGATCAGGCATTCTTCTGCGAGGAAACTGCACCTGATACATTCGTAGGGTAGCTGTGGCGTTGCCATTTGCACGACTATACATGAAATGCATGTCGGCTTTTTCGGCATATGTAAAGTCTTCCATGACGAACGATAGCACAATTAAAAATGGCGATTTCTTTTATCTGAATGCAAGGTATTGAACGGCAACCAGTCACTTAATGCCCTCTACCGTCAATGGAATCAACCAAAAACTCCAAAAATTTTCTATTTCTATTTTCAATTCAAGAAATTTCGATTTCATACCAAAAATTTTCAAAGAAGAATTTTATTATTAAGTAATTATGAAATGTCAACAAAAGGATAGCATAAAAATTTTCTGGTATAAATGAGAAATTTTGAAAATTAAAAAAGGGGCCTAATTGCCCCCCTGCTGTTTTTACCTTAATGCGTCACTTGGTCCCATACATTCCTATACAATAAATGGTAGTTATTGTGTGCTCTACCTACCCTTAAATTTGTACCTTGAGTTTAGAAACATCCTGCATATATTTACATTTAATATATTTTTTCAGATTGCCCACTTATAACACTAAAAATAATTTTATATGAAAAATATATAAAATGTATTTAAATAAAGTTTTGAAATTTGGTAAAAGCTATACATTCGTATCAGCCGCATACCAGGAGTCTAAGACGTATTCAAATATTTTTCCACTCACAGCACTTTCTAATGCCTTTTTGATTCTGATAATGTCAATGTTTTAATCGCATGATTCGATTACATTCCTGTTAAATTTGTGTTTAACCCTCAAGTGCATGAATTTTTATTTTTCCTTTTAAAAATATATATTTGATTCTTTAATGGGCATACATTAAAGGAAAATACTAAAAAAAATATCACTTTTATATTTTTCCGTATTTTGAATTTTTTTTAAATGGTTGCGAAATGGCAACACCATGCATTAAGCGCATTCTAGGCATATTATACGATATTTCTCTGGTCTCTTTTCTATTAATTGTCGGGTGGCATTTTGTAGCACGGGGTTCTGTTTTATCTTATTTTTCCAAGGCACGCCATTACTTTTGATTTTAAAAGTGTCATTATGTTTACTGCTGTTTAATAGTTATCGAAATATAGTTAATGATTTACAGGTTCAACAACTGGATGAGTTAGTCTAGCATCGACTCAAACGCCAACCTCCAAGTCATGTCCACCTGGCAGACTGGTTGTATTTTTTTCGCAATAAATATCAAAATTGTACGCAAATCTTGACACTCCTGTGAAAAATAACGATTTAAAACAACATTTATGCGAGTTTGTTTTTTTCTTGGAAGGGGGGGGGGGATATACTGCTTCATATGTTGGCGAACCTTTGGCGTACTTATTTGCTCATAAACACAGAGAGATTTTTTGATGGGAATGGATAAGGATTTCCATTCATGGTACCGACTATTGGTCTGAAATTGAATAACTTATTTTCCCCATTAGACAATGTTTTATCGTCCAGATGGGAAAATTGTCGTATACCATATACTTTCAAATGTATTCATGATCATAGTGCGACTACCTCATCATACATCAATGACAGGGCTCCCAAACAATCTTATAATTTTAAAGTTTGCCACGCTACTCAAGATACAAATCCTTAGATACATTTTTATATCTTTCGAGCATATCTTGAGTGACTTTTGAACATGTTTTAAAACACTACACAGGCTTGTTTGTCTAGAGATATGATCGAAACGTACCGGTTGGAAAAATACAAAAATTATTTATATGGTGTTTTTTATGATAAAACACTTTCAGGCAGAGAAACACCTGCAATAATCTTTATCAAAGAAGGATCTGTCGGAAGAGTTTGAAGTTTTCACTTTTTTCTGTTTACGTTTACCTGGCTGCTTTTGTTTTGATGTAGATGGAATATTCACTATCCCAATGTTTGCATCATAATTCTAGTCAATTTCATTAGCTGATTCATCTGCTTGTAAATCGCATTCAGTCTCACCATAAGTGTCTCCACCGTTTTTTAATTGAAGGTTTGGATCAAAAGGGGAAACGTCATCCCTGTCGTTGTAAGAAATGTCAATTTCACTAGACAATCCAATCAAAATTTCTTCTGTTAATATTTTTTTTTTTTTTTGTATATTTGCTTTAAAATATATGTTAAACATTATGAGGCTCTATCAGAACAAATTTTTTGATGAAAAAATAGACAAAAAGCAAGATGAAACAATCAACAAATTCATTGAACAGAATACTAAAAAGGTAAATTAAAGCGGAACTCAATTTATGGTGTTCCAAATGGCAACAAACGTATATTTGCATGTATACAATGTCTGTTGCAAAAAACCTCACAAAAATTATTTAAAATAATTTTTAAAAGTATATTCTTTTGAAAAATATTTTTTTCAAATGAAATTTTGCATTTAAAATATTTTTTATTTGTGTTAGAAATCCATCTATGGTTAGGAAAATGGAAGGCTTCAAAAGTTCCTTTTCATTTGTAACTGATAAACAAATCATAGCTGCCAACTTTTACGCTTTCTTCCTACCACTACAATTTTATAGTAAAAATTGTATTATTTAATCTTCAAAATATAATGATTAAACAAGAAGAAAATCTCTATTAAATTTTATTGGTAGCCAAAAAGCGTAAAAGTTGGCAGCTATGAACAAATATTATCACCTATTTTATTTTTAATATACTAAGTATAGGGTAAAAATGAATTCATAAAGCATAAAGTTATCAAGAGGCAACGGTAAATAAACGATAAGGAGAGAAAATTTAATTTGTTGCCCATTGGCAACAGTATGCACTTGAGGGTTAATTTATATTATTTTGTTTGTTTATTTATTTATTGACAAAGTTTTATTTTTGTTATGTATTATTAGCGTATGAAACGTATGTTGCAATTTTTATATTGTTTTATGTGTAAACAAGTTAGTCTTTCTTAAGTGGACTGCACTCAATAGAGCTAGATTTAAAAGACATTCATGCTTATCGCTAGAACTACCGGAAATTTGAGTCAAGTTTTATAAAAATATTTCACAATAGAACTTTGATTTAAAACAGTGTAACTTTATTATTTAACGTTTTTCTTCTTTGTATCTTTTAAACTTATTTCATAATTAAATTTCTGGCTTGAACCGAAACATATTTATATGGTAGCCGTCAAAATGACGGCTCACAGTAGTTCTAGTGTTAAGAATTATTTTAAAAGTCATAAAAAAAAAAATTGTCATAGAGTTTTCGAACAAATTTCCTTTGAAAGAACCTTTTTTTTCTCTAATTGACGGGGTAAAATTTTAAATTGTGCAATGTTTAGAAAGAAAATAATTGCAGTAAAAGCGAAATTTATTGGTCAGGTGTTGCCTCCGTCAATATGACGTGAAAGTTATTCACGGGCACTTTATAATATAGATTGCTAAAAATGTAAATAAATAGAATGGGAAACAAAATAAATAGAATTATATAATAATGAGTGTTATAATGATAGAATAAACAAAGAAACAAATAGAAGAGTTCATTGAAACAAATATGGTTTTGCTCAAACCTTTAACAAAGACCTTATATGGAATGTTTCCACAGCAGGTTTTCTTGCACATAAAATGCAGTTGCAGACAGTGTAAGAAAAGATGAATTTTCTAAGTTGCAAATGGAAGTCTGTCTCTTGTTCTGGCTTGTTAAAACAAGAATGTCAGTTTGAATGTCAACTGACAGATAAAGTGTCGACAAAAAAATAATGTAAAGACTTCAGACATATTCACTGTTTAAAAAATGAAATACATTAGTGATGTAATGTATTTACAAAATGCTATACAAAATTTTAAAAGAAAATCTTTTAAATTTAATTGTTAAGAAATATTTCATTTACACGATTTAAGGAAATTTAATTATAAGTATGAGATTCATTATAATTAGTTTCAATTTCAATCGAAAGCTGATAATATATTTTATTATTATATATACCCTTAAGAGGCTACTCTAATCACGGGAAGAAACGGAAACGCTAATGTTAAATCTATGGGAGAAATCTTTACAGATTTCTCGCTTGTATTTTAATATTTTTAAATATTTATTTTTTCTTGCGGAAGATACATGAGGTCGATATGTATTATTATGCGATTTTACTTTTTCGATTTTATTTACAGATTTTTTTTTCTTTAATTGTAGGATGGTGTCACTTTCAGAACTTGTTCCAATCGGTACCAAAAATGTAACTGTCCGCATAAAAAATAACTATAACTAAAATCCAAAAATTACAAACAAGCAACAATAGATATAAACCTCATATAACCTATGCGAAAAAAAATGCGAGTGAGAAATCTGTATAGATTCCTCCCATAGACTTAAGTTTAGTGGTCGAGATCCTCCGCGTGATAGACCAGGAGCCGACAGCACAGACAACCACGTCATCGAGTTGGAGGCTGGAATTTCAGAATTTGCTAAAACTTATGATTCCATTATTAAAACGCAATCGGTCTGCCAAGTCATATGTTGGTGGAAAACACCTAAAAACCCAATTTTAGCGGTCGACTCGTACGTTTACCATTGCGTTTTCCTGCCCCCAAAGGTATGAAAACATGGCGGACTGGGAGCATGAAAACACAATGGTAAACCTACGAGTCAACCGATAAAATCGGCTTTTTAGGTTTTTTCCACTAAGATATGACTTGAAAGACCGATTGCGTTTTAATATGGGAATCGAGTTTTAGCTAATTCTGGAAATTCAGCATCCAACTCGATGAGGTGGTTGTCTCATGGTTCGTACTCCTCCTTGAATTTTGCAGACCAGAAACTTTTTCTGCACCAGTATTATCGTATAGAAAATCTCTTCTTAAAAGAAGGCGAAATTTTGCGCGTTTAACCTAGATTTCTTTTTCTATAAAAATATACTGGTAGTTTCCTGGAGAAATAACAGTATCCGTACGAATCATGTGTCTGGGCTGCCGACTCCCGGTCTATGACTAATGTAGGCTCTTAACGCCCTCGCTGCGTAAGTAATTCTTCGCGATGAGCGTCTTTTACGAAATTTTTAATAGTTTATCACCGGTTCTTTAAAGCAGAAATTTTTGACCATCGTAATTGGGGGAAATGTCCTGATTAAATCAAAGTTTTCGGTAAAAAATAACTGGTGGGAACAACCAAATAGTATTAATTTGAGGGGAAAATGCATGCCCGATCATAGCTCGGGCTGCGCAGTGATAGGGTTAACTGCTATTAGTGGTCACACAGACTGCGGCTTTTTACAATTTTCACAGGTTAACTTATAATTTTCAGATAAGTATCGATACTAGTAGAATTTTTTTTACGTTTTGAGCTATAGTATTATAGATAGAGACTTATGACTACCGTAATTTCGCGCGTATCCGCCGCACCTTAGATAATTCAATTTCCTACCAGAAATTATTTAGAATAAAATGTTACTTACTTCTGCTTAGCACTTATTTGACTTCTTTTTTTCAATAAAATTTCCGCGATGAAAAAGACTTAAATAAGCCGCGGCGGATACGCGGGAAATTACGGTAGGTGAATTTTAATTATAATAGCCCTGTACATAAAGATTAGTACAGAAGCAGTACCCTATGAGTTAATTGAGCCTTTTATCCATGTTTCGATCAAAAGGTGTCAACGATCGCCGACGGTAGCTACGCGACAATTTATGTCAGAATAATTAAGTGTCACATGCATAAGAGTAATATATGAAGCGCTCAGATGATAAAAGTAGTAAGTGACGCAATCATCATTTTGAGAAAATGATCTGTAAAGTTCCATATCTTTATTTGTGTTTATTTTCAAATGCCTCCTTTATCAATTAAAACCTCTGTGAGTATTGGGTTTCTCAAATAGTAATTTTAATGTAATTTTAAAAAATGGTACAGGACCATTAATGAATTATATGATTAACTCAATTTTTCTCTCACATACCACCTTTTTCATTTGAGCTCTTGATATGTTGGAATTACTTATCTGTTAAATCAATTTCGTTGCAGTCATTTTGAATACTTCTTAGAAAAATATGCTATGATGATGGAATTTAACGTTGTTATTAGATCATTCAATAATTTCTCTATTAATACAATGTGTTAAAAGTAAAAAAAAAAAAAAAAAAAAAAAAAAAAGATTTTTGTACAAAAAAAATCGCATAAATAAAAGAGTAATTACATAAATAAAACTGATGATGTTTTTCCTTCTATGAAGTCCTGTGTTATTGTTATATTACAATGTGCTAAAAGGCAAAAAAAAATATTAGGAATTTCGTACAAAAAAAAAAAAAAAAAGCAAACGTAAAAGAGTAATTACATAAATAAAACTGGTGATGCTTTTTCTTCTACCAAGTCCCGTGTTATTGTCGCCGCTCATCATATTGAAATTAATGCAAATAGAATGCAAATGAAATTTAAATCTATGTAAACAATTACGACGAAGAAAAATTTTACACTGCTCTGCACATATTATGCTATTTTTTATTAATTTTATATCTGTTTAGATTAGAAATACCTTATGAATTAATTAGAAAAAAGTATAAGAAATTGCCTTTAAAAACTATTTAACGAATTGTATCGCATTTAAAGACTATCCTTAAGACGAGAATAAAGGTAAATTATAATTTGAAAATATTATTATACAGGAAAACAGTCATCAAATTGTTTTTTTTTTTTTTTTTTTTACTTTTCTCTTTATAAAGAGTAAAATATTGTAATCGAGATTTTTGTTCTACTTCCGGTTTTTGACGGATTTACATGTTTGTATGTGGTTAAGAAATCCCGAAAATCATGTTTATACAAAATGTCTGTCTGTCTGTCCAGATGTCCGTGTGTCGTTGTGTGTATATCCGTTTTGTATCATCAAAAAGCGCATGGAAAAGCGCATGGTTTTGCATAGAATTGAACCAAATTTTTTGCGCATAATTCTGGCTTTGGCGAACAGTTCCTCCTTAAATTTCGAAATATTTTTCCAGAAGGGGGCACTGTAATAGCGATTTTAGTGCTATTTTCATTATTGTACAATCGAAAGGTGTATGAAATTATGCATAGAATTGAACCAAATTTTTTGTGTATGTTTCTGGCTATGGCTAGCAGGTCCTCCTTGAATTTGGAAATATTCCGCCGGAAGAGAGCGCTGTAACAGCAATTATTGTGTGCGCTGTAATAGCGATTTTTCTGGATTTTTCATGTTCTGTTTTACATCGGCTGTTCATGCAGTGACGACCATCCAGCTAACCAGGTGATTCTAAAGCAGCTGATGTGCAACAGAATAACGAAAATTATTGATTTTATTAACTATTACGATTGAGATTAACCCGCTTTTACTCCAATTAGTAAAATGAATCAGAAACTTTATATGCAAATCAAAGTTGGTGTAGTATTGAATTAATAACACTGAAGGGTTAACATGTATGAGAAAGAAAAACGTTTTGGGATTGGCACATCCCACTAGTTTAAAGATATATTCGTTACATAACTAAGAAGAATCCTAAGAAAATTTTCCTCAAATTCACATAATTATTTCGCTATGTAACATTTTCCTCTTCACTTCATGTAACTTCAAACTGTACAGAATCCCCCAAAAAAGTTTAATAAATTGAATGTGAAAGAAAATTGAATAATTTACACTTTTACAGTTTTATTAGTTTCAAGTTAATAATATTTACAAATATATTTAATTAAATGTATATTTTTCTATAGTTTCCGATATTTTAATCAAGAATTTAAAGATAATATTAATTAAAGATTACCTTTCTTTAACAAAGTAAATTATAAAGTCAATTTAGTAATTAAAACGATAATCATTGCTTTACTTCCTCAAGCATCAATGAAATCTGTTGTTGTCACATGAGGTAACGTCTTTGAAATTCCTTTAATTACACCATGATTTAATTTTTTTTCTTATTAGATGCAATTCGCAAATGAAATGCTTTGTTTAAAAAATAGCACTATTCAGACGTAAAATAGAATCTGGATACCGGTGTTAACGAACGTGAAAATTTTTCATTACTTTAATTCAAACATTTTGTTTGCCGAAAAATTAAGCAGCGTTCGTGTGAGTTCTTTGCGCAAGAATTATTTCAGTCTTAGAAGGCTTGTATGTATTCTCCATCCGAATTTTGTTTTAAAAAACTTCGACTGTTTGTACCGTAGCAAAGTGCTATTTATTTAAATTTACATTTTTTTTTTTGTATCATAAGCAAACTATAAGAGAAAAATGAATGCTGAATCATAGATTGAATTTCAAAGCAAAAAAATGTGTACATTCGCGTTTAAAATGGAGTTGGCTTATTTAAACAGTAAAAAAAAAATTTTTTTTGCTGGATTTATATCTTGGTGTCTGATTTTGCGCAAAATTTTTTTAGAATATATCCCATAATATATATGACATTGATATGATAATATGCAGGTAAGGAATTAAAATTGTATTAAATGTATTTATTTTTTTACAAAAGAATAATTCAAACATTTGGTTTGTTTAAATATTTCTTTACAGTTTTGTTTAAGTGGATTTACTAAATTTTACAATAGCAAGATATTAACATTCGCTGCCCTTAACATTTTAACTGTCTAAAAAAAAAGTATAATTTTGTATCATTATTTAAGTCATATAATTCGTAGAAGAAGCCACTATTTTGTCTTAAGTGACAACCTAACATTCCATAAGAAAGTAAGAAGAGTTAACGATCCACAGGTTTTTCTTCTTTCTTTTCCCTCCCCCTATCGTAAGAAGAAAAGCAGAAAATCCCGAAATGACTTTGCATTAAAAATTTTCAACTATATATAAGAACGATAAAGAATACTATTGTTAAATCTTTCACGGTGAATAAATTTGTACTTTTTTATGTGTTTATAAACGTCCGACAATAATAATGATTCAGATTACAAAAATCCTTTGTTTCCTGAATATGATGCGTCACTGAGCGTTTGATTTATCATCACGTTCATATTGCGTGACCAGGCTGGACTGGCCTGTGAGAGTTTTTCTAATATTTTGCACACTGTGTAATTCTTATTTAAAGCTGAATTTAATGCATTATTATATCTAAATTTGATACATTGTGCAAAAAGTAAAACAAACCTAGCTTGGAAAGAATAGACGTTGTTTGGTGGAGAAAGCGATACGAATAAAAATAAATCTTTGTATATGTACAGGGTATCTTAAAGCAGCTCTATATAAAAATGTTGTAGAAAGGTAGGGAAAAATGAAGTGAACCAAGTTGAAAGTATGACTAGAAATGAAATTAGCAGCAAATAGAAAATACACAAAAACATAGGAATAATACCATAAAGAAAGAAGTGGTGATGAACATTATTAGGAAATCATAACAAACAACTAATGATCGGTATAGAAAACGGTTTCACTATAGGGGAGACTTGACCCACCGATCAGTTTTCATATTTAAAAGAATTACAGAGTTTTATCAATAGGTAGCAACCAAAGCTACTGGAATGCTTAAACAACAGTCTTTGTTTCATATAGATAATCTAAATAGGTGTGAAAAAAATCAATTTTGAGGGGTTTTCAACCTAAACGTTGAGTTTTTTAGAAATATTTTGTAAGCTTATTTTCAGATAAAATGTATCATAGAAATTTAAGTAAGTAAGTTTAAAGTAGTACTGCAGAAATATCGAGCTTTCATTCCAGGCATAAAGATTGTACCGTAAGTACGACTTAACGTAACAATATGCTATTCTTTAGAAAAGGGCAATACGGGGATGCCTGACCCAGTGAATGTGAGGGAGGGTTGACCAGATGCTCAATCATGAGTCGATTTATATAGGGAAAATTTTATTGTTCCTACCACCATTTTGAAAATTAATCTTCATCTTACCTTTCTGCAGCATATGATAAACAAAATGATCATGAAGATTACTGATTAAGAGTTCTGGTAGGAACAATAAAATTTCCCCTATATAATGCGACCCCTGATCAAGGCTATCTTATTTAAGTGGTTTTGGAAATCTGTTTATTTGACACTGTGCATAATGAAAGGTTAATGGTTATATATAAAAAGAATGTAAATTTATTCTGTAAAGCTACAGTAAAATGGGGTGAGGGAAAGGGAAATATTTAAAACTGATTAACCCGGGGGAAGTCGCGCATACCCTGAGTGTGAATGGTTTTTACTTTGTCACCAATAAATACAATGAGTAATCTTAAACTTACAAAGTCTATAAATTCTGAAATAAATTTAATCGAAGAATACTTTAAAAAAAAAATAGTGGAGACCGTCGTAAAAACCGTACGAACCCGGGGTATGTTACACCCCATGCGACCGCTCCCGGGTTAAAGAAAGATGTCAAAAATTGCTATAGTACACACTTCAAGAAAAAAAAAAATATGAAATATAATTGGGAAAGTCGATAGGAAAATTTTTCCATTTAAATATTACTTACAATAAGTAAATAGAAACATTTTAAAAGACTAAAAAGGACTCGAAAGTAGGAAAGCAGCAGTCTTAACCCTTTCAAGGGCAGTGGTATGTTTATAAAATCACTTAATTTTAAACGAGTGCGCTTGGCGTCTATTACACAAAATTTATTCGATCGGCACCACTTTTTTAAAAGAAGTTTCGTTCAAGTGCACAATTTCAAAAATGCTCTGATTAAGTAAGGTACATTTTATTTTCCTTTATTACTGGTTCCAAAAACTAATTTTGCAAAGAAAGATTTTGTCTCCGCAGCGAAGCCCTTGAGTGCAAAGGGTTACTTCCCAAACGCCACAATGACACCAGAATTTTGCTAAAATCTGTTCATTTAACATGTATGTGAAATATACCCTTTTCCTTATTTGCAAATAAATTGGTTCGTAAATTCCGGTGCCAGTCATTTATTTCAACATTTTAGTACTGAAAGTTCTAATTAACCCTTTAAAGGGTTAAAAGATGTTAATGATAAGTTAAGCACTCATGTGGCTGCAAAAGAAAATGACATTGATCGAAAAACTTTAGGAAGATATGTAGACAAATTTCACCAGGATGAATATAGTTTGACGAAACCAAACTATGTGACAACTATAATTGTCAAGTCGAGTGTGAGAAAAAGTAAGACAAAGAGACAAAAAATAGCGGACAGTGGCTCCTAAATCCGGACATAATAATACATGAAACCCTATGAAAACGGAACCTGTCTCTAACGAAATACCGTTTTAAAAGTTAAAATTTCATTTTCTCTGCTGTGCAATTATACCTGCTCAGACAAAATCCTGTTTAAAACAATTTTTTTCCTCTGACTTGTGATTGAAACATGTAGCATAATGTTATTTTGCCTTTTTTTTTAAACTGATTTCATTTCTCTTCTCAAATATTTCGACATAAAACAAAGTGGATCAAGCCTCCCATATAGTGGATCAACCCTCCCATACGTGCCCTTGAGCCATTATTTTCTCATGATTAAAATCAATCATTTTTCAAATTTCTTATATATTATAGTTTCGTAGCAATTTTATTTTGATAACTGATTGTATTACGAATAAAATTATATATAAAGCTTTATTATACGTTCAATATTTAAAAACTAAAATATCATTTTGAAAAAGTGGGTGAACCCTCCCTAGTCTCTCCCTGCTTGTCACCATCGTCGTATGGACTGTCAAATATTTTCAAAAGTATTTGTTTCACGGACATTTGAAATACAGAATGGACGCAAAATAGTTTCGAAATGTAGTAACTGAAAAATTGCGAAATAATTATTGTAAGTTACCTTTTCAACGGCAGACTACTAGTATTGTATGAAAAGTTATAGGATATACTTCTTACAACAGTGCTTCCATGATCACCGGAATCACCGTCTCTTTCAGTGTAAATTTTATTAAACATTCTCATCATTAGCGCATGTATGTTATATTATTAATACTTCCATCGCGACATTTCCTTTTATTATGCTAAATTACCGGCATTTTCACTAATTTCTTATTCCTTAATAATATTAATCCTATTAAATTATCCTATATTAATTATTATCTTATCCAATTTATTTAAATAAAAAGCTTTGATTTTATTCCAAAATTGTGTCTTTATCTCTGACCATTTCTATTATTTAGTGTGAATTCAAATGTTTTTAAAGGAACCGTTTCTTTTTACTTATTTTATTTCGAGAATCTTTCGCTCGCTGGGGTATTTTTACTTCAAAATTCATCTGCTTCCAAATTGACAGGACTCTTTACAAAATCACCCCCATTGGACGTGACGTAAGCTTCACGCATACCTTTAACACTTTCGAGAAGGCATCCCTTACACAAATTTTATTTGGTTATTTGGTTGGCACCGCTTTTTTTAATCAGTCCCCATTACTTGTAAAACACCAAAGAAAGCTCTAATTAAAAAAGAGAAATATTACATTTATTTATTAATGATGCCAAAAACAAATTGCACATGCACCTTTTGACGATGCATATATGCATCACCCGTCCCGAAAGGGTTAATTCACTCATTGAACAGTGTGCACGCGACAAAATCTTTAACGGACGCATAGAAATTTTCCTCAGAATTTGTTCGATTTTGTACCTGCCAACATCATGCTGACTGGTAGTTTCTTTGATCGTGGTTTCTATTCTTATTTACTTTACGATCATACGATGAAGTTATTTACATTTTAAGACCGGAGCTTATCCATGGAAATACGGGAATAGTATTTGATGATGTGTTGTTAAGAAAAACATGAAAGCCTAAGCTGACTCATTATTTCGTTATGGAGAACCTCTTTTTTTTCATTCCATTGCCTATGTATTTTAACTCAGTGTTGCCAGTGGGCTACCTTTTTTAAATTCTGATTTCTTGATTGGCACCGCTTTTTTGTAACGGCAAAATTCCCTTTGATTTTGGCCTTAATTAACATGTCATTAAATAAGGCGCATTTTGCCATTTCAAAAAAGTGGTGACAATCAAGAAATCTGAATTACAAAAAGGAGCCCATCTGGCAACACTGTTTTCACTCCACGAGCTGCAGCAACATCAGCACGATGCAGCGGCTATTTATCGAATCATAAGTATTCGATTCAAGACTGCTATACAGGACAAAATCTCTAGGATTTACATAACTTCTACCACAATGCATTATTCTCCAATTTAATGATTCACAGTACTTACGCCAGAATGTCTACAATACTACACATATTGTGTCAATTTCAAGAATGTATTTTATATTCAGAAATTCCGAATCCACACCTGTAATTCCGAAAGAAGTAATTTTTACTATATGTAATCCGAATTGTATTTCATTAACCCCTTAACGCTCGAATTAAATTACGATTTAAAACTTCAAATAGCTTATTGGCACCACTTTTTTGAAAAAGAAATATTCACCTTTTTTAATGACAGGTAAACCGATACTAAAATAAAGCCAATTGCACTATTTTATAAAACTGGTGAGAATCAAACAATCTGAGTAAAAGACACAGCCCGTGAATATGACGGGAGCGCGAATTAAGGGGTTAAGTAAAGCAGAATTTATCGTACAAATTCGGAATTTCTGAATAAAAAAGAAATTTTTGAAATGCATACTTCGGATGCAGATGGGTTAAAGATAATGTTTACAGTCAGCCATTTCCGAAAACGATCTTAGAATTGAATTCACGAATCATCACTGCATTTTATTTGATTGACGTGAAAGTATTCGAAAATATATGACAAATTCGGATTTGCCGACGAGACATTTGCAGAGTAACGAAGGACGGTTAGATTATACATTTGTACAAAGGTAAACCGTGTGTTTCACTATTTTACACTCATATATAATCTCATACACTATATGGCCAAAGGTGACCGAACACTTGCAATTTCAGACGTTTTGTTAAATATCTGGAAAAATACATACGGAATTAACCTGAAACTACAGGTGTGTAAACAGTATAGTATAGGTCATATATTTCAGCGAAGATTTTTTTTCCTGAAACCTTATAGGGGACCGTAAACAAATTGAAAAAGAACGAATATCTTTTGGATAACCCTGTAAAAACTAATATAGCAAAAGCGTTGAAACACGAGATTATTAATAAGTGGCTTATTGTAATATACTGTGTTCGTTTTTGTGAGGATAGCATGCATACTCGTAGAGAAATTAAGGTTTTTATAAAAACAGCCACAAATTTCGCCTAGTTTTTTGCTTATAATTTAAAGAGTTCTTAATATAAAAACAAATTCTTTTCAGAAAATATGACAAATAATATTGTACATAATACTTTGCAATCAGAATGAAAAAATAATAAAAAATGGATGCAAAATGAGCAGGTTTACTAAAAAAGGTTTCACTGCGCATGCGCGAATGCAATTAAAATATAATGTACATAATATATTAGCTAAGTATATAGAGCAACTTTTGTGAAAGTCTCAAAATCATAGCTTGAAAATTCTGAAAATAATCGTCGATAGAAAAGCTCGAAATCCGTTGTTCCCAAAAACAAGCAAAAAGATCAGGGGTTGTATCCAAATATAGTAGTGCGTGCAATATTGTATACGCTATCTTGGCACTAATCAACAGATATTTGATACAACCCCTGATCTTTTTGCTTGTTTTGGGGAACAACGGATTTCGATCTTATTCCATCAAAGATTATTTTCAGAATTTTCAAGCTATGATTTTGAGATATTCACAAAAGTTGCTCTATATACTTAGCTAATTTATTATGCACATTACATTTTGATTGCATTCGCGCATGCGTAGTGAAACATTTTTTAGTAAATTTGCTCATTTTTCATCCATTTTTTGTTATTTTTTAATTCTGATTGCAAAGTATTGTGTACAATATTGTTTGTCATATTTTCTGAGAACTTTTTTTTTATATTAAGAACTCTGCAAATTATAAGCAAAATACTTGGCGAAATTTGGGGCTGTTTTTATAAAAACCTTAATTTCTTTACGGGTATCCATGCTATCCTCATAAAAATGAATACAGTATATTACATTAAGCCACTTATTAGTAATCTCGTCTTTGAACGCTTTTGCTATATTAGTTTTTACAGGTTTATCCAAAAGATATTCGTTCTTTTTCAATTTGTTGACGGTCCCCTATGGGGTTTGAGGAAAAAATATTCGCGAAATATATGACCCATACTATACTGTTTACACTTCTGCAGTTTCAGGTTAATTCCTCATGTATTTTTCTAGGTATTTAACAAAACGTCTAAAATCGCAAAACATCGGTCACCTTTGGCCATATAGTTTATTTGGGTGTAAAGCTACGCAAGATAAACTATTCTTTTTTTCCAACTAATTTATTTCCACAATTTGTACAAAACGTATCTTTAGTCATATTTTCATTTCCTTAAATCAATGAATTCAAAAGTGAATGATAAAATATTGTAAATGTTTTTGTAATTTTTTTCTTATTTAAGATATATATGTAGGGTCTGGTCATATCTGTCATATTTTTCATAATTACTATTAAATGTGTCTCAGTGTAAGTTGTGTGCCATGCGTACGTTTTTCTTCAATGAAGAACGAGATTCAGTCTTCTTGGATAACTGCAAAACATAATAACACTATAACGAACATGGTTAAATTTACATAAAAAATGGACAATTCGAATGAGAGTAAAAATGTTTATTTTACAGTAAAAACTTTTATTTTATATATTTTCTGTTTTTTTTTATATAAGGGTACTAAGAAATATAATATAATAACGTTTTATTTATTAAATTTTTTCAAATTAATTTCCTTTAGATGCAATACACGTCTCCATTCTCCGAAACCAATCCTTAAACCAGCTCTGCCAAGTTTCACTAAGGAGTAAGGCACAGTCGTTATCCCAAGCACTCAGAAGGTTCTTATCACTAGAAAACCGAATCCCTTTCAGCTTCGTTTTCACATGTGGAAAAGTGCGAAGACACAAGGAGCAAGGTCTGAATTATAAGGAGGGCTACCAAGAAATTTCAGTCCTGTAAAGGGCAAACACTCGGTGCAGGATTTGGTGCGGTGAGCTGGAGCGTTGTTATGTGGGAGGAAACCGGTGTACATCGTTAACTTACGCCGCAAATTCTACAAAGATTCGATAACTTTAGGCAGGTACAGCTCAGTGTAATATTTAGATGTCACTGTCTTCTGTGTGTCCAAAACGACACCCTGCACAATTCCACTCTATTTGATAAATACAGGTATCATTTTCTTCTTGACAGATCGAGATTTTCTGACAGCTACAGGTGTGTCCTCAACATCAAAGTCCCAAACTTTGTTTTGAGACGTATACGGCACATCATAATAGTATAGCCAAGATTCGACACGTGTCATGATGCTGTTCACACACTGAGATTGACCCTTATCAAATATTTTTAGCAGATCCTGGCGCCAAGTCACCCGTCGTGTCATTTGCTCTACAGTTAGTCTATGCTGCATCGAGAGAGAGCACAGTTTCTTCGTGTTTAAAATATCGTGCACAATCAAATGAACTACGGATGCATTTAGTCCTAATGCATCTTCTAACTGCTGACAGTAACGTTTTCTTCCGTAACTGATGTTCGGGTCCTTCCCGCTCTTTTAGTGTCCTTCAGGGAGAAATTTCCCCTTTGGAATTGTCTGTACCACCTGAATATAGTAGTAAAATGTGGACAATCATCATCAAGAGCAAGGGTAATTTCTTCAAAGCACTGGGCTATGTTTAAACCACGCGCGAAGTTATACTGAAAACTGCCCGCGCCTCACTACGTCACCATGCCATTGGAAGAAATTCATACTATCACTGCTAATGAATAACCGAGCCTAGATATTTGTGGTTAGTTACAGATGTGCAAGTATGAATATGTCTCAACACAGAGCAACGAGCAGCCTCCGGCGGCAGTTTGTTTCGTCATATTGCAAAACTTTCCTAGTTAAAAACTGTATTTGACTGTTGAGAAACTGAAAGTTTGTAAAATAAAAAATACATTAAAATAAAGTGTATTTAATGGGCACTGTAGCTGACAATATTTCGTATAGCAAGGTACGTAGACTACATGGAAATACCAAAGAGTCTAGCACCACTATTAATAATAAGAAAATTTCTATTAAAATTTTAAGTCACAGAATTCGTTTCAACTAGCTTATTCACAGAACTTGTAACATTTTTTGCAGTTAAATAAAGCAAAAAAATTCTTTTAACCCTTTATGCCCGACGGTATTTTAAAGTAAAGAGAAGGTACTTAAAGACGGTATACATTGATTAGCAGTAATACAATTTAGAATGAGTTATAGATACTTTACTTTATCTTTTTCCAAAATCAGTTTTGATTGCACAAACGAAAATTATTTTTAAAATGATGATCTCTTTTGTATTTGTACATTTTCAGCTATCTTGACGTTGAAAGATTGAAGGGGGGGGGGGGATTCATTTCTGAAATATTTCTATTGGCTTTTTCCATGAGTACTTGTAGTGTAAGATACATGCTACGATTTTTGACTACCAGTATTTTAGAACGAAAAAAATGTGACTTATTTTATGGGAGATACCTGTATCATTAACACTAGAACCGCCGGAAATTTTGCTCAGGTGTTATAAAAATATTTCACACCAGAATTTTTATTAAGAACTATCTAACTTATTTAGTTAACTTATTTCTCCGTGGTACATATTTAACTTATTTTAGAAAGAAACTTCTGGTTCGAATCGAAATGTTTTTATTTGTTACCGGTCAAAATAACCGTTATGGCAGTTTTAGTGTTAATTGAATAAGGTCAAGCAAACTTTACGAAAATAACGGTGCCAACAAGCATAGCAGTTATCAGCCTACGTGACTTACACTACAAAAACCCATTGGATTAGCCTATTTTAAAAGCATTATATTTGTACATTTCCTAATTAAAAAAAAAAATACAAATAAAATTTTACATAAAAGATTTGAGTGCAGTTATAAATATTGCATAAAATCCCAATAAATTCAAATTTAATTAATTAATTTTAATTGGAAAAGTCCTTCTTAAATTTATTAAATGATTGCGAAAATCTTCTAATGTAATTTAAAAAATTTACGAAAAATACTTTATGAGATGCAATTTTCATGAATTCATAATTTGGAACGTAAAGGGTTAAAAAACTGTTGCGGAACTGTACATACTATAGAATAGTCAATGATTATTTTTCAGTGAATGAAAAATAACAACACTAGAAGATTTTTCTATTTTGAAATGTGCTATAGTGTGAATATATATATTAACTAGTAATTACTTTTGCGATACGCTGAATATGTACAATTTAAAAATATATATATTATAAATAAGTAAATGTACTTATTTGTGTAATAGTGCAAAAACACTTATTAATTCGTAAATGATCCTTTTTTCCTTCTTTGCAAACATACAAATCAATTAAAATACCCATTTATAGGTTTATTATACATGCTTCTTATACCAAGACCATATTACAGAGATGTGCACAAAATACTTCTTCGAGGCGGAACAAGAATGACAATGATAAATTGCTGCTATGTTATTACATAAAAAATTAATTAGTCGAAAGATGTAAGTTGTTTTTTTTTTCGTTTATTTCTCTTTGTAATACAGAAATTAGCATCCACAAAGAGATTTTTTTAAAATGATTTTATAAAAAACGTCTCGAGATTTATTATGGAATGAATAATAATTTTATAGAAATAAATTTATAAAACGCAATTTTATGACTTATTAATGTCTAAAACTTAGCTTTGACTGCAATTTTAGCCAAATTATTACAGAAAAATGTATTTAAAGTACATATAGACAATATTAAAAAGCGGAATAAAAATTTAGCTTCTTTAAATTTAGAGCATGATAATAATAAAATACAAGGTGGCCATAATTAAACTGACAGTACTCATAGCGTTCTGTATCGCGATCTAATTGAGAGAATGACGCCAATTTTTTTAAGACGATTAAACAAGACTGGGGACGAAGGATTCCGCGAAAAAAAAAAATTAGTTCCAAAAGTCACCGCTAGGGGAATATGTGGCGCTCTGTAACAAAAAAAGTGTTTAAAAAAATGCAGAATCAATTCTGAAATAAAATTACTTCTGATTTAGCACATTTAACGATTTAATTCAAGTTCAATATGGCAATAATACTCTATTTTCCGTTACACAGCGACACATATTCTTCTAGCGGTGACTTTTGCAACTATTTTTTTCCTTCGTCCCCCGTCTTGTTTAATCTTCTTACAAAATTTGGCGCTCTCTGGGTACTGCCAGTTTAATTATGGCCACCTTTTACATTAACCCATTCAAGGAGGGTGGTTCATTTTTGGACCACATAATTTTAATTCCTAAATGCTACATTGGCATCAGAATATTAGAATGAAAATTTCCTTTTTATTAAGTACAAAAAAAAAAGCTTTTGATTACTTTGGAATAAATTTGTTTTTAAATTCTGAAGTCGTTCGCTCATTTCAGTATTTTACGAATAGAAGTACATTGCCCCTGAAAGGGTTAGATGGATAAATTTGAGATTCGAATAATAAAATTTTCTATTAGTCTGTAACAGTTTGAGTTTCTTTTTGTTACATTTTGTATTTTTATAAATAAAGGATCAGAATTACTTGCATTTTGTACAAATATATTTTTTAGCGAATGCAGTTTCCCTGATGTAAATTACAACATAATTTGTTGCTGTAATTGTATGGATTTTACCTTTCTAAGAAAAGATACAGTGATATGACTTTAACCATAGATGCCAACATCTCTTAATTATTCCGGAGTCTGATCCAACACAAACAACTTTAAAACCGGAAAGTGTTTATAAGAAAATGTTTCTTCTTTCAATATGGTACTTACTAAATTTCAATTTAAGGGGGCCCGGGACTGAAAATTCTAAAAAAAAAAAAAAAAAATTCAAATTTTTTATTGTCATAAAAAAAAACAATACTGAGTTTTTAACATTAAATACTGCAAACTGCATGCTTTTATCTTCATTAAATCCAGAGATATAAGACCTTTTGCCCTGAGAAGCGATGCATCAGCTGCCCGCTTACGAGAACTTTAGCTCCATTTATCTCAGAATGAATTTTTTCAAGATTTGTCAAATTTAAAAGAATATATCTAAAGTTCCTTGCACGATATATGAGTGAAATTTATAACAGAGATTTTATGCTAAATTTCCAACAAATTGTCTTCAGGATTTTTAATTTTTAGTGATAATTGTGAAAATATGCTAATTAATGCAAAACTCACTGATAAAAAAAAATCATTTTTTTACTTAAAATTTTTTTATAAAATTCCTAATCAATATTTTATGAAATCCTGAAGACAAATTAAAATGACAAATTTTCTGTACACAAAAGTGTAAAAAATTTGTAAATCAAGTAAGTACTTCCAGAGTTATAATCAAAAATTAAATAGGTTTAAAATTTTACAATTTAAATATTTAAAAAAATATTTAAAACTTTTCAGATTTTCTTTACATGCAATATTCTTATTATATTAAAAGATATTTCAGAAAAATATTTCATAACAAAATCTCTATAAATAATAATAATAAAAAAATAATAATAATAATATTTTTGAGCCCCAGACCGACTTAAAATCGTTTATAAAATAAATTTTCCGGTTGGATACATGTTTGTATTGGATTCCGGAATAATTAAGACATGTCGACATTTATGCTTTAACCCCTTGAGGGGCAAGGAATTACGTTTGTGAAATGCTGAATTCCCACCGGAATCTTTGAAAAATTCTATTTCAAAATAAGTAAAAGCAATTTTACTGCTTTTTTCGACCAAAGTTAGAAAAGTAAAATTTAATAAAATTTTTCTGGTGTAAAACTTCATTATTCGTAGGTGGTGTATAATATATACCGGTGCCCCTCAAGGTGTTAACCATTTGCATAACTGCCAAATTTTACGCTTTTTTGTTACCACAAAAATTTAACAGAAAATTTTGCCTTATTTAAATTCCAGATTTCAATGATTAAATAAGGGTAAATTTTCTATTAAATTTCAGTGGTAGGAAAAAAGCGTAAAAGTTGGCAGCTATGTATTTGCATCATTATTGTATACCAGGTGATCCAACCCAGCCTTCCTGGGTTACAGAATATAGCTGAAACCGATTCGTTTTATATGAAAACTCTAATAGTTTTTTAAAACCTTTAATATAAAATTTTAGATCGCCCATTAACATGAAAAATAATTTTGACATTATACGAGGCGCTTGATGCATTTATGCGTCGTTTATAAAACTATTGTTAAGAACTTCTAAATTGTCCAAAGAAACTTTGAATTTTTGATTATTATAATGATAACGATATAAAGAAGGTTTCTCGGGTGTAAGGATGTAGGTGAAACCCATTTATCTCAAACTGATAACTCTAATATATTTCTTACATTTAACCCCTTGAGGGACGGCGTTTCTTTTTTGTACCACGTAACTTTTATCCATAAATGCTTCATTAGCACCAGAATTTTGGAATGAAAATTTTCCTTTTATTAAGTACGTGAAGAAAAGCTTTTACTTAATCGAAAATAAATTTGTTTGTAAATTCTGGTACCATTCTATCTTTTCAGCATTTTACGAACAGATGTACTTTGCCCCTGAAAGGGTTAATGTATATATATATTTTTAACGTCCACTAACAATACAAAAAATCATCTTTATTTGAATAAACGTTGATTTTTTTTTATTTATTTATTAAAAGCAGTACTTTCTTAAAGGCTTCCATTTAGGAGCTCACAGCTTAATGAAATCGCTAAAGGATAATATTTGCAAAAACCGTTTTTCATTCTGTTAATTTCAGTTGTTTAAATGCGTAGTTTGATTTCATGTCTTAAAATTGTGTTTTATTTATATTTTATTTATGTTTTATTTTTCGGTTGATGATTTTTTTTATTTCGTTGCGGAATATAATCTGGAAACAGATGCTAAACTATTTTTTATTAATTTAAGTACAAACGGAGTTATCTTTCGCAATCATCGGTACGCGACAGAGATAGATTTAAAAAAAAAAAAATCTTACTTGAAAAATATTTCAAAAACAATAAAAATTAACTGAATAGCGATACAGTTTTTAAATAAAATGTATTGGAAAGTACATTTTTTCCCCTATTCGGTGGTGTAAAAATTAAAAATATGTGATATTTAGAAGTTTAAAAATTTGAACTAATAGTTAAATTTAATTTTCTGCCGTTGCCACCGCACCGGCCCGTGAATATTAGGTCTGAGTGCTGACACAAAAATGGCGGCTGTCATGGGCGGATATTTTTTCAGTGTTTGTACGATCCTCTGAATTTAGACACCAGCGTTTTTCAAAAGTTTTCATTTACCTATTTAATCTAAGGAAAATAAAGTTGAATGAACGTTTAGAAATTATTGGGGAATCATCAAATAAAAGGGACCGTGAAAACGCTGAGAAAAATCCGTTTATGACAGCCGCCATTTTTGTGTCAACGCTCAGGCTTAGGTTGGGGGGGTTGGGGGCCACTCTCGACTTCGAACATGGTTTTACCGAGGCGCATGTGAACACCTCCACACAGTGTTGCCAGATTGGGGACTTTTTTAATTCAGATTATTTGACTGCCACCACTTTTTTAAAATAGTATAATTCGCCTTATTTTTCAGAATTTTTAATCTATTTTTAAATAGGCCGAATATTTCTATTTCAAAAAAGCGGTGACAATCAATAATCTGGGGACAGAAATGTCGCCAATCTAGTAACACTGCCTCCGCACATCCCCAGTTTAGTGACAGCTAGTGAGAAACTGGAGAGTAATTTAAAACCTGGCCTTATGTAAGAAGTTACTAGCCGTAAAAAATCACCAAAGATCGCAGTTTTTAGCAGCATTTTTGATTTTGATGATTTCGGTGGTTTATGAGCGTAGTTGTTAAGTTTGTGCATTATTTATATTATTTTAATATTTTATTTATTTATTGATGAAGTTTTAATTTCCTTAAGTAATATAAATATGAAACGAATGCTGATGAATTTGAATTATTTTAAGCGTAAACGGATTTATATTACGTAATCGTCTGCACGTGATATAGATATAATAAAAAAATCATGCATGAATATTATTTCAAAATACACAAAAAAATGAAAATTTAGATAGAGTTTTCAAATAAATTTCGAAGAAGTTTTCAAACAAATTGCACTTAACAGTACCCCTACTCCCCTATTCAACGGTGTAAAATTTTTTAAATGTGCGATATTTAGAAATTAAAAATTGTAGCAAAAGCTAAATTTAATTTTCTAGTGTTATTAACGTCAAAATGACGCCAGTGTTACGCAGGTACCCGTTTGCTCTTTATAATATAGATAGATATTCGTAATTTCAGGAATTTCTTTTTAATTCAGAAATTCCTAATCCATACAAAAATTGCGAAAGGCGGATTTTTACTTTATGTAATAACGGAAAGTATTTCATTAAATAAAGCAGAAATTATGTTTTATTCAGAATTCCTCGTATAAATTTGGATTTTCTGAATAAAAAAGATATTACTAAACACGCGCTAATGATGCAACTGTGTAAACCCTGGAGCATATGCCCTGCAGACAGCGTGGCTGGACCTTGTGCTTTAACTTGTGCCAAAAAGATAAATTTATATGGTATTTCATTACAGAAATCATACTGTGAATCTTTCAGTGAAATATACTGACCAGCTCTGTTTAACACTTTTTTCCCAAATTAGGAATTAATGAAAATTTCATCTCTCAAAACATTTTCTCCAAATTTTAGAAAATACTTTAGATTTCTCCAATCATTAAATACCTTTTAGAAATAATTCTTCTGTGAAATTAACCCTTTAGTGCTCAGCTTTGCATATATGCAAACAACAGTGTTTTGAATTTAATAGATTTTTTTATTCGTATATACCTAATTCACACCAGAAAAATAAAATAGCAATATTTGCTTTAATTAATAACAGCCATTCCGTTTTAAATACAGCGAAATGAACCCTCTCGCTGCGTAATTGTTTTATCAAAATAGCTTCAAAAATTGCGCATTTAACTCCTTCGCGACGATCGTCTTTTAAGAATTTTTATTCTTTCGCCACCGGTTTTTCAAAACAAAAATTTTCGCTTCATTCAATCGGGAATTTTCTCCGATTAGATAAGGTAAAATTTAGAATAAAAAAATAACTGGTAGGAATGATTAAGGAGAGTTAATTAGACGGGAAAATTCATCCTCCATTAAATCTCGGGTTGCGCAAATTTTGCTACTTTTACGTTGCCCGAGAAACTCTCGGGTTGCGCAGCGAGAGGGTTAACCATTGAAACTTTCTGGTGTAAAGTCATATTCTCTGAACTACGTAATTTCTAGAACGTATTCTATCATGGGAATTAAAGAGTTAAAGGTTAAGATTTATAAAATAAATAATTATATAAAATAAGGTATTTGGAGACATACTTATTCAAATATTAAATGATTTGCATTATTTTAGCGTAAAAAAGAAACACGACGGTAGCTTTGTATTGTAGATGTGCAACAGAAGAAAAAAATGACGTATTATATGAAAAACGTGTCTTTTTTTTTTTTTTTTTTCATTATTTTTCCTGTGTAATAAACCTTTCAGAGAATCATATATAATTTTTTAGAAACAAAATAAAAAATCGCGCATTTGAGGGTTAAACAAACTTAATTGTTATTTATAAGGTTTTTGTAGACTATATACTACACAACCCAAACCATTTCTTTAATATGTTGTTTTCAGTATTTTATGGAATCGTAAAAGGTGTAAAAATAATGGTCTTAAACTATAAATATAGAATTTTTTTTAAATTTAAACTTTTCAACCCATCTCTTTCAATAACTAGAAAGCTGAAGAGTTGTAATTAGGAAAGAAACTGTCCATCTTAAAATTTGTTTGCTTTGCGCACCGAATAATGTTTTGGAACATGATAAAATAAATCATCTATAACTCAACACATTGGTGACAGTGAGAAAAGAATTCACGTCTTTTGGAAATGTGTAATTCCGTCCATGGGCGGTACATTTGCATTGTATGTGTTACATTATTTCTAGAATGAAATTAATAAATACACAAAATTTGTATTTTTACAATTAGAGTTCTATGCACAGAAATACTTTGATCAGAAGCAGCACCATTACATTCATTTTATTATATAAACACAAACAGATAAAATCTTTTTGTTAAATGATGAAACATACAAGTGCAACGCCCATAAGCGAGGCATCCTGCTTTTTCTTATTTAAAAATAAATTTGTACTAAAATTCCGGTGCCAATCATTCATTTCAACATTTTAGCAATGGAACTGCTTTGTCCCTGAAAGGGTTAAAAGACGAAATATAACAGTCACCAATATGCTAAATTGTACACCGAGGTTAAAAAATTAAGGGCAGCGACCAAACGCATTCGATTTTACACGGTATGTCGAATATATACTGTAACTCTTGACGAATTGTCCTTTAACTTTTAAGATGTAGAGCACATGTTTGACTACACATTTTTCAGTGAAGATTTAGTCGCAACGACAATTAGGGTGCGAATAATAAATATAACAATAAAATAATATTAGCGATCACCCATGTAACAAAAAATGCTCAAAATGGTCTGCCACTGTAACAAACGACTAAGTATGTCATTGTTCAACGTTTGTGTGCATTTGTGTAAGCAGGGCATGTATAATGCAATGCATTATATTTATTTTACATATACATTATTGTGTTTCAATAGTGGATTACTCTCTGTTATTTTTTAGATTAAATATACGTCACGTGTTCTAAGTCTTTCTTTCGGCTTTCCACAAGGTATTTAGCCGTAAATCTACATGTTGGCTCCACGGTTGGCTGGCCAGAAACGCTCTTACTTATATTCAGATAAAATTAATTTGTAAATTCTGGTATCATTCATGCATTTCATCATTTTACGATTAGAAATTTTTTGTCACTGAAAGGGTTAAAATAATACTATGATAAGTATTGCATAATGTATAATAAAAGTACATAAAACCAGTAGCTTATAAAGTTTAATATTACAATTTCAGAACATATTTTACTACCGTGTTTACCAATCACCTTTAAAAATTATGTAACTACCATACGGCATTTGATATTCTTGAGTATCCTTTATAAATTTGTAACTTTGAAAAACATTTTCAAGTTAATAGATCGATTCCCCGTTTACGTCGTAGGATGAATGTCTTGTAAAATATAATTTTCCATTCTATTTCTGTTTTGGAGAATACGAAATTAAAATAATACGTAACAACCTGCATTTAACCCCTTCAAGGGCGGTGGTGCGTTTAAGGACCACCTAATTTTAATCCCTAAATGGGACATTGACACCAGAATTTTCGTTTGGAAATTTTTGTTTTATTAAGTACGTGAAGAAAAGCTTTCACATGTTTTCAAAGACATCTGTTTGTAAATTCCGGTGTCATTCATTCATTTCAGTACTTTACCAACAGAAGTACCTTGCCTTTGAAAGGGTTAAAATGCTTGTAGTTAATAAACATAACTGTTCCTATTCAATTTAACTTTACTATATAACAACATAAATATAAACATAACTGAAAAAATACAATTAGAGATGAAAATTGATTTACAAATAAAACGTTATGAAATGAAAACCAACAGTACGTTTTACAGTGTTAATTCTAAAATACAAATATAATCTATAGATATAGTATTTCAAAATACCAAATAATATTAAACACAACAACTGTTGTTCATTTTTTTAATCATGAATAACCAGCTTTTGCTAATAAAATGTATAACAGAAACCGATGAAATTCCAAACCTTTAGTAAAAAGGCGAAATTAAATCCATAATTCCTGATTCCGAAGCATAATGTAGGCAAGAGGTATTGAAATAGCATCGGAGCATTATTGCCTTTGGGGCGAAAGGGGGAGAACAAATCAAGCAGAAACTATTTCTGCTGAGGCAACGTGGTGGATAGAGTTAAACAAAAGAATCGATTTTACCCGTATATGAATGTTTTTGACCGCGTGTTTCTCTTCAGCAAAGAAAATAACAGAACAGAGTAATATTCCTTTGTTTATGAAACACATTCTGGTTTAATATTAGACAGCAAGGAGAACGATATGATTATATATATGCGTGTATTTTATTCTAATTAAAGAAATAATATTATTATGCTCTTTTATTCTGAAATGGATTTGCTAGAAATAAAACAATTTTTTAACTCTTTCAGGGCAAAGTAACACTGTTGTTTACCCTTTCGGGTCTGGTGTACTATTAACCGTTAAATGCATGTTTTTTTTTATTTTCTTTCGAAAAAACTATATATGATTCTCAGAAAGGTTTATTACACAGGAAAAATAATGAAAAAAAAAACAGAGATACATTTTTCGCATAATACGTCACCCTTTTCTAATGTTGTACATCTGCAATACAAATAAAACTACTGTCATAACTAAAATATTGCATATTAGTAAATACTTTGATAAGTATGAATCCCCTAAATACCCTATATTATATATTTTTTTATCTCTTGAAACTTAACCCTTAAATGCACGAATTATTTTTTTAGAATTGTGTTTTTATTTTTATATTAAAGATTAGACACCATAAATTTTAAGATAGATTTTTAACTCTATTTAGTAGCATATTTTTGTAATGTTTGGAGCATTAATATTTCTATATAAATACAGTTGTTGCTAAGTGTTAAATAAAAAGTGATGCAGATATGCATCACTCTGCATTTAAGTGTTAATAGTACATGTGTTCTCATCAAGTATTATTTTGTCTTAATAATCAGTGTTGCCAGATGGGCTACTTTTTTTAATTCAGATTTCTTGATTGGCACCACTTTTTTGAAATGGTAAAATGCGCCTTATTTAATGACAAATCAATTAAGGCAAAAACAAAAGGAATTTTACCGTTTCAAAAAAGTGGTGCCAATCAAGAAATCTGAATTTTAAAAAAGTAGCCCACTGGCAACACTGTTAATAATTACTTTTGTTGCTATCTACATATAGTAATGATAGTATATGGCTATGCCTTTCTTTTTATGACTTCATTTATGTTTTGACATTTAGTAATAACAATAATAATAAAAGTTTGCTTGATTCTCTTTGCACCGTTGTCGATTCCTTTATTTTATACATACATTTCACTCTTTAAATTTAAAATATAGGTTACTTTTCTGAAAGAATCGCGTGTGATAAAACGCAAAAATATTTGAAAGTTTTAATATCTATTACACCATGTTGTTATACGATATTTTTCAAACGTCTCCAAAAATACTTCTTTAATCTGTTAGCAAATAAATGTGAATTGAATGGTACACAACATAAGTGCATTCGTTAGATTTCATATAATGAGATAATCTTTAAACTTCAGAAAATGTATTTGAATAATTACGATAAAAATTATTCAAGTAAAAGTAATTTTGTTCCCAAAATTGGAAAAAAAATAGGACCTGGAAGGGTTACATATTGAAATGACTCAATGACACCACGATTTACGAATAAATTTATTTGAAAATAAGTAAAATATTTTCTTCATGAATATTGTAAATATAAACTCTAATTTCGAAATCTAGTGTCATTGCGGCATTTTGGGATTAAATGTAAGTAGTACATACGTGGGTGGTTCAATAATTATTGTCCCTAATGTATATAAAATATTTTTACTACGATGGTTGATGTGGAATATCGAAGCGTAATCTCTTAAATGCCTATGTGCTCAATTTCAGAACCGTTGCTGCTACATTAACATATTTTTGGAGGGAGAGTTGAAGTTTTAAAGACCTATTTTTGGGGAGTTTTTAAGGAGGGGGGTGAGGGTGAAATACTGGTTCGGAGCTTATAAGGCTACATTTGTGACAGTGGATGAGATGTGGCTACATCACTATGATCCAGAGTCCAAACGACAGTAGTTACGTCTCATCCACTGTCACAAATCTAACCCCATAAGCTAAAAATCAGCCTTTCACCCTCCACTCCCCCTTTCACTCCTCCCTGCAAAACTATGTTAATATAGCAGCTACGGTTCTGAAATTAAGCATCTACGCATCTAAGACATTAGGCTTCGAAATTCTACAACAACCATCGCAGTACAAATATTTTATAAACACTACGGGCAATAATTATTGAACCACCCTCACATAATACACAGGCACCCTTCAAGCGGTTAATAAAGTATTTGAATAAAGTGAGTTTAAATAAAATGTTGATTACTAACAACTTTATAAATTTATTTTATTTAATATCACACATCTTATTATAAAGCAAATAATTTACCGTAAGTAAAACTGACGTCATATTGACGGAGAAAACACCTGAAAATTTCAAAATTACTGCTATTTATCTAACTTCTAAAAATCAAAGAATTTAAATTTCTATTACCGTTGATTGGGAAATGCAATGTACTTTCTAAAGTAACTTGTTTGAAAACTGTACATACAAATTTACTGACATTTTATAGTTTTTTAAATATTTTTTAAGCATGATATATTAAAAATTTATCGCTATTGCGTGCAGTCCGATTACGAAAGATTAACGTTTGCATTAAAAATAATACAAATTGTTCAGCATTTGTTTCCGGATAATAGCCCTTAACGTATTTAAAACTTCATCCATCAATAAATAAAATTGTATAAATTTAAAAAAAAATTAATAGACAAGTGATCGAACTAAGCACTTTTAAGAACTAAGCAGAAATTATAAGAATCAAAAAGGCTGCTGTAACCGATTTATTCGGATATAAACTTCTAACATGCAGCTAATGCGAAGGTATCGCTTGTAATAAATTTCAAAACTTTATTTGAATATATTATTGATAGTTTTCATAAAAAAAAAATGGTTTTGTTGTTGTTAGCGGAAAATCTAAAAACATATATTAAGTCTAAAAAATCTATTACGATTTTACCAATGTTCTTTATCCCGGAAAGTCCGCATGTCCGATGTTTTCATAAAATTTTCAAATCTTATTTCACAAGCGTACAAAGCCATTACCGTCTCAATACTCAAGGCCTCCGTACTGATTTCGTGACGTAGCAAATGAAGACCCCTTGAAGGGCAAGCAATTGCGTTTGTGTAATGCTTAATACACACCGGAAATTTAGAAAAAAATTATTTCAAAATAAGGAAAAGCAATTTTGCGTCTTTTCTTCACCAAAGTCAGAAAACTAAAATTTCCTAAAAGTTTTCTGGTGCAAATCCTGATTAATCGTAGGTGGTATATAATATATACCGCCGATTAATCAGGATTGGCACCAGAAAAATTTTAGGAAATTTTAGTTTCCTGACTTTAGTGGAGAAAAGTCGTAAAATTGCTTTTCCTTATTTTGAAATAAAATTTTTCTAAATTTCCGGTGGGAATTGAGCATTACACAAATGCAATTGCTAGCCCTTCAAGTGATTAATCTTCATTTGGTACGTCACGAAATCAGTCCGGAGGCTTTGAGTATTGAGACGGTAATGACAAATGTGCTATGTCTCAGGCTTTTAGATACTAGTATTTTAATACAGAAAATGCTGTTTCATTTAATTCGAACGTTCTGCAAATTTAAAAGAACAACATTTTCTCTAAGATAATACTGGTGCGTATAAATCCAGAGCCTCTGCAACTCTGAGAGTAGCATTTTCTGTTTAATTGAGCCAGGTAGACATAAAATATGAAGCTATTGAAAATCGTGACTGTAAAAAAGTGTCGAATATTGATTTGAGAAGTATTCTAGACACAAATGTGTACTACAGGTCGGAATAAATTGTCCTTTTTTCACAAGAAACAAATTCCGGAATATGGGGATATTGTACTATTAAAATTCGATTACCCATAGCTGCCAACTTTTACGCTTTTTCCTTACCACTATAATTTAACAGAAAATTTTGCCTTATTTAAATTCCAGATTTCGATGATTAAATAAGGGTAAATTTTCTATTAAATTTTAGTGGTAGGAAAAAAGCGTAAAAGTTGTCAGCTATGAATTACCAGAGCAGCTTCGATATTTTTTTTTTTTTTTTTTTTTTACAACGTCGATTATATTGTCTTTCATTGATCGATTTTTAACATGGTTTATAAATGTAATAAACATTTCATTTGAAAAATAAATTCTTTATGTTATCACCGAGAGTTCCTAAATATGAAATCTAAAATAAAAATCATCATAAAACTGTACTTCATGAATATTTTTTTAGTTTCATCTTAATAAAATGTAAATATGAATATAAAATTTAACGTTTACACAAATAAGTCATTTGTTTTAATTTACTTTTTTTTTAAACTTACGGAAAAATGGCATAAACAATGATTTAACCTCTTCAAGGGCGGTGGTTCACTTTTGGACCATTTAATTTTAATTCCTAAATGCCATATTGACACCAGAATATTGATATAAAAAACTTTCTTGTGTTAGGTACGTGAACAAAAGCATTTGCTTATCTATACTAATAAAATAACAAATTGTTCTGTGTGTCTGTGTGTGTGCGTGTGTGTGATGGCTAGCAAAAACTACTGTATATAGAAGTCTGAAAATTCAGGAGTGATTAGTCCAAGACTGGTCCTGAAGTACATGAGGCTCATATTTTTAATTTTTTTAAGGGCCGAGCCCCCTGGGGTCCTTTAAGTTTTTATGCACTAAATTGTTAATAACATGCCTCTTTTCTATCCGATCTTTGTCCTTTTTTGGAATGAATTCCCCTTTTAGTTTCTACCCATTTCTACATATTAGTTAAGACCCTGGCACCCTTGCAAGGGACCGGTACAGGGCCCCTTGAAGTTTTAGTGCACTAAATTGTTAATAGCATGCCTCTTTTTTTATCCGATCTTCTTCGTTTTTAGGGTGAATTCTCCATTCAGTTTTTGCCCCATTTCTACATTTCAGTTAAGACCCTGGCACCCTTGCAAGGGGCCCAGTACAGGACCCTTTGAAGTTTTAGTGCACTAAATTGTTAATAACATGCCTCTTTTCTATCTGATCTTCTTCGTTTTGGGGTGAATTCTCCTTTCCTTTTCTACCCCATTTCTTTATTTCAGTTAAGACCCTGGCACCTTTGCCCTGTACAGGGCCACTTGAAGTTTTAGTGCACTAAATTTTTAATAAATTGCTTCCTTTTTATCCGATCTTCATTTTTGGGATACTTTCTCCATTTAGTTATTCTCCCGTTTCTACATTCCAGTTAAGACCATGGGCCCGTCTAGGGTCCCGTAGGGCCCGGTCCAGGGCCTTTTAAATTTATTGTGTGCCATGCGTTTATCACACCCTAATATTCTCACCTTCGCAGTGCGTAATTTTAAAGTTGAATCTTGTACTCTTCACCTTAGACCAACGTGCGCATATTTTTATTGAGGCACTAGGGCCCCTTTTTAAGCATTTCCTCAAATTTTTGCACATTTCTTTCAAATTATGTTCTAATGATTAATTCATACCCTATGC
Organism: Maratus speciosus; assembly: GCA_963932465.1. Taxonomy (NCBI): domain Eukaryota; kingdom Metazoa; phylum Arthropoda; class Arachnida; order Araneae; family Salticidae; genus Maratus; species Maratus speciosus. The sequence goes on along the minus strand of OZ010787.1, from coordinate 411,646,484 downwards.
TTAATCTTGACTAATTGAAGATCTAAAACGCTAAGTACTAAAACATTTTAACATGCTTTCATGTTAGGGCCCTGTTCTCAACTCTCAGTAGGTCCCTTTTGGTCCCCCTACTATAACTCCCTTAAAAATAGTCTGATTCACTAGCTTTTTTTTTTCTAACAACATCTTAGTTTCTCCAGCTATTAGATGAACGACAAAGCAATATTTCAAACTTCAACTACCACCAATTTTGAATATAAATAGTCTTCTTGGGGCCCTTGGTGCATCTTCTTAAAAAATGATCCGAATTCCTTGCAGATGTCTTTACCCTATTTCTAGCGTCCTCTGATTACATTAAAAACTATTAAAAAGTGTATTTATACCGAACTACATGCAACTTAAGTCCCTTCCCCCTTGGGGCCCGGTACAAGGCCCCTTGAAGCTTTTGCACCATATATTAATAATAATTCATATATTGCCGCTCTTAATCCGATCTTCATTTTCGGAATCATTTTTTCATTTAGTTATTCTCCAGTTTCTATATTTCAGATAAAATTCTGAGGCACTTTAGGGTCCTGTAAGCCCCGTTCCGGTGCCCTTGAACTTTTTGTGCGCTATGCATTTTTTACGCCCTAATTTTCTCACCTTCTCATTGCATAAATTTAAAATTGAGTCTTGGACTCTTTCCCCTAGACAAACACCCTCATATTTTTATTGGGGCTCTAGGGCCACCTTTTAAGCATTTACCCACCCTTTTTGTTCATTTCTTTAAAATATTATTCTAATGATTATTTCATGATTAATTTTGAATAATTGAAGATCTAAAACGCTAAGTAAAACATTTGAACATGTTTTCATGTTAGAGGCCTGCTCTCAACTATCAGTTGGGCCCTTTTGAGCCCCCTGTTATAGCTCCCTTAAAAATGGTCCGATTCACGAACTTTTTTTTCTAACAACTTCTTAGGTTTTCCAGCTACTACATGAACGACAAAAAAATTGTAGACTTCAGCTACCAGCAATTTTGAATATTAATCGTCTTCTTAGGGCCTTTGTTGCTGCTTCTTTAAAAACTATCCTATCCTATTGCAATTTTCTTTAACATAGTTTTAGCGTCTTCCAGCTATTTTAAAACCCCTAAAAAATTTTCTTATACCCAATTACATTCCAGTTAAGACCCTGGCCCCCAGGGCCCGGTCTTTCTTTATAGATCAGCTACCACCTTCTTCGAACATTAATCACCTTTTTCAGCATCAACTTACGTCTACTCACTACAGCCGTAAATTAAAATCGCGTTACTTTAAAGGTAACTTTAGGTAAGGGATTTCATCCGTTTATTAAATATCGTGTTAATGCTAATAGTAATTCATGAAATCTATAAGGTGAGGGGGCATCTTCCACCGCTTGTAGGCGCGTTATTTCCTCGGGTTTAAGGGCCCTATTTCAACGGGATTTGCTTCCTTCAACTTAGAGTACTATTCAGCCACTTTCTGTATTATGGAATTTTATCTTAGACTTTAGTTACGAACATTTTCTAACAATAATGGTGAATTTTTTTTTCTTCGGTGGGCTTGATTCCTATGAGGTTTGGCTTATTCAACTTGGTTTTCGATTGTCTCTGGCAAGGGCGGGCACTTCCGGTAAATACTGCCATAGGTAGTGGGGATCTAGATTACAGTTTCGTTCGGAAAAAAGTTTGATGGGAACACACTAGACGCGACGGAAGGCAATGGGTTATCTGAAATTAGGTTCATTTAAAAGAACTTGCAAACATATAAAATCATAAAAACTTCAGTTTTGTTTAAGGTTATTATTTACAAACCCCGGGCAACGCCGGGCGGGTCTGCTAGTTTTGAAATAAATTAGTTTGTAGATTCTGGTATCATTCCCTCATTTTAACATTTTACGAATAGAAGTATCTTGCCCCTGAAAGGGTTAAAGTAAAGAACGAGTACCACGCATTCTGTAAATGTTCCCTTCATATGGTATTCTGCATGCTTTTCCGTTTAAACGAATTTAGCATAGTTGCCAACTTTTACGATTTTCTCTTACCAATAAATTTTAATAGTAAAAATTTCCGTATGTGATCGACGAACTCGGTGATTCAATGACTCAAACATTTATCTTATATTTAATTGGTAAGAAAAAAATCTTAAAAGTTGGCAGATATAAATATAATAAATACTAATATCTTTTTATAACACATTGTTGTCACAAATATTCTCTTGTTTCCATAATCAAGCTTCACCGTAAAAGGGGAGTTTCTAAATCCTTAGTTTGAGCTGTATATATATATATTTATACAGGTTGTTTCATAAAAGGTGGACAAAACTTTAAGAGGTGATAGTGCACAATGAAATAAACAAATTTCATTAAAGACTGCATGGTCGGAAATAAAACACAAAGGTGCTGGCGCATTTGGAAACTTTTTCCGACGTTGCCAGTAGCATACGTATTTTAAATTAAGATTTATTGACTGCCACCATTTTTTTTAAATAGCGAAATTCGCCTTATTTAATGACAGATTAAATAAGGTGAAAAAAGAGAAATTATCAATTTTTAAAAACTGGTGCGAATAAAAATATTTGAATTAAAAAAAAAGTAGCCCATTCGCAATACTTACTTGGTCCATGCAAATGTTAAATCTCTATTCCTGTTGAGAGTTATCGGGAGAAGAATGACACTAATAGCATGCAAATGTGATATGGGGATTAAAAAAACGCGTAGGCAAAATTTCACCCTGATTAAGACATAAAAGCTGCTGGTCCGAGTGTGCAACTGTCAGTCTCAGTAGGAACGTAACGGAAGATGTTGCCCTTCACTAATAGGGTAAAAGCAGATATGCATTTTATCTCTGGAACTGCAAATGGAAATGGCTCAAAGACTCAACGATTGTACGGAGAGGGGTTTCCCACCTTGCTTTTGTCACTTATTCGTTCTTTGCTTGTTTTTGCCATCGCATAACCACATATCCAGTGTTGCCAGTAGGCTATTATTTTTAAATTCAGATTTTTTGATTAGCACCACTTTTTTGAAATTGTAAAATTCGCCTTATTTAATGATATATTAATTAAGGATAAAAAATGTGGTAATTTTACCTTTCTTAAAAGTGATGCTAATAACTAATTCTGAATAAAAAAGGGTAGTCCACTGGCAACACTGAATATCTCTTTTGCCTCCCTCTAGCACCTTTGCGTTTTAATTCCGACCATACATTCTTTGACGAAAATTTTTTGTTTTGATGTGTACTATCACTTCTAAAAGTTTTGCCTATCTTTTATGAAACGCCCTGTATACAGGTTTTGCTCTATTTGTGTTGATATGATATCCGGGGAGGCCAGATTACGGATTTTTTTTACAATATTTTCTAGGCAATTAGTGTAGGGGAGGTAGGGGAGGTTTGACACATAGGGAGGGTTGATACATTGACAATTTTTCTTAACAAATGGCATTAACAGCCATTGTAACAGATGTAAAGTCTTCTTTTATTAGCAGAGGTGATCATTAGCTGGACTTACCAGTGAAGAACTGACAACGTTTTTTTTTTCTTTTAATTTTGAAGACTTTTGGAATGTCAATGTAAATTTTTTTAAATATTGATTTTCTTTCATTACTCTTATTATTGTGAAGATAATATCTTGTATTTTTTTTTTATTTGTAACGCACATTGTTAGGGTGAGTTTTACGAGAAAGCAGATTGGCATTTTGCAACTACATTTATACAAAGTGATTGAAAATCCAATAAGGCATGATAGGGAGAAATGATACATTAGTGCTGGGGAGAAATGATACACTTGTATATTTGAAATTTAATAGTTTTTTTTTAAAGTTGTAAACTAATATAGGACTGTAATATTCATTATTGTTTTACAGCAAGAGCTACTGAAATTGGTAAGCAAGAACAAAGAGACTATTCATAGACATCATGTAGGTTACATAGAAAAGCAGTGCGATGATAGATGATTAATTAGTTTTGCTCGTCATGTAGAAAGAAAAAGTTGTAAATGGCCTGAAAAGGAAGATGTTTCTATAATTGACGAAGGGCAAATTAAAAAAACATTAAATCCACCCAATTTTACTTACCGAAATGATAGAGTTATTAGTTTTTCTTTTAATCATTTCAAGGGTGGTGATATGTTTATGAAGCCACTTAATTTTAATTCCCAAACGCCACATTGGCACCAGCATTTTGCAAAATATTTTCCATTGAATACGAAAGTGAAATATAGCCCTTTTCTTATTTCCAATTAAATTTGTTGGTAAATTCCGGTGCCATTCATTTATTCAGCACTTTAGTATTGAAAATGCTTTGACCTGAAAGGATTAAAGAAGTCTTAAATGTGCTAAATTTATGTTAAATTGTTTGCAAATCAGCAATGTTCACTTCATGTTTTCTTGCAGCAAGATCTGTAGGGTTTTTTTTTTTTCATAATTTATTTTCTAAAAAGTGTGTTAATAGAATTGTTTAAATAATAGCAATTGTTTAAATGTTTTTGTAAAAAACATTTCTGAAACAAAAATATGTCAATGACATTTCTTTTTAAATTTTACTTAAATATTTCAAGATTTATCTTAAAAAATTGTATGACACACAAATTGAATTGTTTGCTTTTTTTTTCTTCTTCAATTTACATAACAATGTATCAAACGTCCCTTGCTAGTGTATCAATCCTCCCCAGCAATGGGGAGATTTGATACAGTAGTAACCATTCACAATAATTGGAATATATTTTTTGAATGATTATTTTTTAAATTCACAATATTTTTAATAAATGAATAAAAGGTCACTTTATAGGAAAACACGAAAAATTTGTTTAAAATTAGGTTTCTAAGGGTTGTAAAAAATTAGTAAAAAAAAGTGTATCATACCTCCCCTACCTCCCCTATCAAAGACAATTATTAAGATACTTGGCATATTGCAATAAAAGTAGATAAAACAGCGTTATTAACAAAAGAACTTTTTAACTTACAGCAGACTAATTTCGGTACCATTCAGCGTACCTTCAACAGTACAAAGACTGTTGGAATTTTGCTCAAATACCGCCGGTACCACATCAAACTATACAATAAGAAAAGAGTGTTGCGACTGGGCTACTTTTTCTACATTCAGATTTTTTTATTGACACCACTTTTCTGAAATAATAAAATTCGCCTTATTTAATGACATATTAATTAACCCTTTAGTGCGCTGCTTTGCATATATGCAAACAGCAGTGTTTTGAATTTCATAGATTTTTTTTATCCGTATATGCCTAATTCACACAAGAAAATTAAAATAGCAATATTTGCTTTAATTAATAATGTAAAATAAAGCGAAATTAATCGTTGAAACTTCCTGGTGTAAAGTCAGATTCTCTGAACTAGGTAATTTCTAGAACGTATTCTATCATGTGAATTACAGAGTAAAAGGTTAAGACTTATAAAATAAATAATTATGTAAGATAAGGTATTTGGAGACATATTTATTAAAATATTTCCTAATTTGCAATATTTTAACGCAAAACAGCCACTCGACAGTAGTTTTTACTTATATTGCAGATGTGTAACAGAAGAAAAGATTGGCGTATTATATGAAAAATGTATCTCTGATTTTTTCATTATTTTTCCTGTGTAATAAAACTTTCAGAGTGTCAGATATAATTTTTTCGAAACAAAATAAAAAATCGCGCATTTAAAGGTTAAGGCAAAAACCAGGGGAATTTTACCATTTCAGAAAAGTGTTGCCAATCAAGAAATCAGTATTTAAAAAAATAGCCAACTGGCAACACTGTTTCCATATATTGGATAGTTTGACATGGTACCGACGTTATCGTCAGTATATATATACATATATTGTCTTATAGATAACGCTACATGAACCGTTAGTCATATTATGCATCTTTCCGATTAGAAGAAGAATTAAAATCAAGTACAGATTGGATTGACCCCTTAACGGTCACATTAAATTATTGTTTAAAAATTTAAATTGCTTATTTGCATAACTTTTTTTAAAAAGAAATTTTCACCTTATTTAATCACAGGTAGAAGGATACCACAATAAAGCCAATTATACTATTTTACGCGTATAAAACTCTTGGGAATCAAACAATCTGAATAAAAGAAACAGCCCGTGAATCACGGGAGCGAGAATTAACCCTTTCCGGCGAGGAGTAATTTTCTTGTATAAACTGATGAAATGATGGACTGACACCAGAATTTATAAACGAATTTATTAGAAAATATGTACTTGCTCATTTTCAAGTAGGTTATAAAAGGAAAATCTTAATTAAATACTCTGGGTGCCAGTAAAATGAAAATTAGGTGTCCTTTTTTAAGGACACCGTCTGCGAAAGGATTAAGCCGTTAAGAAATAAAACCTATTCTCTTGTTATAATAATAATAATTATAAATATTAGATCAGGGTTCGTACGGATACCATTATTTTCAAGGCCCAAAATCAGAATTTTTTTACAGAAAAATAAATCTAGTTTAAAGGAACGAAATTTCACCATATTTCCGGAGGAATTTTTCATAAGAAAATACTGGTAGCAAAGAATTTCTTAGTCATGAAATTCAAGCACCCGTAGGAACCCTGTAGATAAGTAAAATATGCACGTAAATTTAAATAAAATAGTTATTGCTTTTTTATGTTTAGTTCAAAATGTTATCCATAAATATTTGTTGAAAAAGCCCTACCGAATTGCATATTTCTGAGTTCGATCAACTTTATATTATTTTTATATTCATTATAGTATTCAACATTTTCAGTAAAAAATTTAATTTTCCATGTCTTTTAAAATTATTTGAATTGAGAGTAGCATACTAACTTCATTATAAATATAATGAAAGAACTAATAAAATCACTCACCTTAAAAATATTTAGCGAAAAAGTTGCTTTGAACCTTTCAACAAACATGTTCTCTTTAAGGCGATAACGTAACTTCTTTGTGAAAGAGCTGTGTTTTACCAGAAGGCAGTTACGGTATGTTGTAGAAAATACATAAAGAATTTTCCATGGGCTGGTTTACAGGGCCATAACTCGACTAGGCGATAAAAATCAGTTTTGTGTGAAAATATTGCGAATTAAAGCAGTTTAGATTTTGTCAGTTTTTTCAGAGGGAATAATTTATCGGAATTTTAGGAGAAAAAAAAATCAAGTACTATTATTAAAAAGAGATCGGAATTATTAAAGGTACAATTATGCTTTTTAGCTCATTCTAACTAAGTTGAAAAGTGCTATTCTGTTTGTCTGACCGTCTGTCTGCCTGTCCGTGCTCGAACTCGCGTAAATATACTCGTATTGCCATGTAATTGATATATGCTTTATAGTTTATCGTGGAATGTTCAGTTCTGAAAATGAAGTGTGTACCATTTACATTTCATTTACATGAGTATTCAAAAAAATTCTGTTAGATTGTGGTCTGTCGGAAAGAAATCATTTGCACTATATTTTATTGATGTTACAGTATTTCAAATACATTGCAATTGATATACATCACTCCGGTGCACGGAAAGATGCTTACTGTCGAATATGGTGTGCATAGCATTTATGGTTCATGTACAAGGACACAAAAGAATTTGGTTGCTTTACCGCAAGGTTCGCGCACTCCTTGGAATTACCAAGGACACTGGCATCACTATTAATGATAAGAAAATTTATATTTAATATTTAAAACACGGAATTTGCTATCACTACCTTTATTCAACAATTTTGCAATATTATTTTGCAGTGGAATACTTTGAAAATACTGTTAAAATTTAGTGGTAACACTGTGCGAACCCTGATTACCGTCTATGAATAATATATGCTAGAATACGTTTTTAAATTTAACTAAATTTTTGCATGTTAATTGGTGTGTATAAATTCTATACATCATTAACTGTGCTGAACTGTTAATAATATGGGTATGTTCCCGACTATAGATGGTAATTGCGAGATTTGGATTTTTAATGCGTCATGCATTTTTTGACTTTTTTACATATTCGTCATTTTACACGTTAATAAACGCTGAAGTTTTGTTACAGTATTTTGATTGCGTTAAAGTTCTTAATCCTTTAGTGCGCAGATTTGCATATATGCAAACAACACTGTTTTGAATTTAATAGATTTTCTTAATTCGCATATACCTAATTCACACGAGAAAAAGTAAAATAGCAATATTTTCTTTAATTAAGAAATAGACATTCCGTATTAAATAAAGCGACATTAACCAAAGAAACTTTCTTGTATAAAGTCAGATTCTCTGAACTACGTAATTTCTAGAACGTATTCTATTATGGGAATTAAAGGGTTAAAGGTTAAGTTTTATAAAATAAATAATTATATAAAATAAAGTATTTGGAGAGATACTTATTAAAGTATTTACTAATTTGCATTATTTTAGCGTAAAACAGACACACAACAGTAGTTTTTACTTGTATTGCAGATGTGCAACAGAAGAAAAGATTGACGTATTATATGAAAAATATACCTCTGATTTTTTCCATTGTTTTTCCTGTGTAATAAACCTTTCAGACTATCATATATAATTTTTTCGAAACAAAATAAAAAAACGCGCATTTAAGGGTTAATCTATGCTTGACGTATGATTTTTCTTTAATTATTCAAACCAATTTCATTTTTTGTTGTTGTTGTTATACTGTCCTATGAAGATATCACTCAGTTAGATTAACTTTTTTCCGTATCTTTAAATCCTTCCTAGCATTCAACATTTAGTAATGAAAAAAAATATTTTATTTTTCTTTGTATTATGTGTAAAGGTTTATTATGTGTAATAAACCTTTCAGACTATCATATATAATTTTTTCGAAACAAAATAAAAAAACGCGCATTTAAGGGTTAATGTATGCTTGACGTATGATTTTTCTTTAATTATTCAAACCAATTTCATTTTTTGTTGTTGTTGTTATACTGTCCTATGAAGATATCACTCAGTTAGATTAACTTTTTTCCGTATCTTTAAATCCTTCCTAGCATTCAACATTTAGTAATGAAAAAAAATATTTTATTTTTCTTTGTATTATGTGTAAAGGTTTATTATGTGTAATAAACCTTTCAGACTATCATATATAATTTTTTCGAAACAAAATAAAAAAACGCGCATTTAAGGGTTAATCTATGCTTGACGTATGATTTTTCTTTAATTATTCAAACCAATTTCATTTTTTGTTGTTGTTGTTATACTGTCCTATGAAGATATCACTCAGTTAGATTAACTTTTTTCCGTATCTTTAAATCCTTCCTAGCATTCAACATTTAGTAATGAAAAAAAATATTTTAGTTTTCTTTACCGATTATTTGAATAGAAAGCAGCATAATAACTTCTTTAGATATATAATGAAATAGTTAAGAATATATTCAAAGAATTGTGCTTTTGTTGAGAAAAAATTGTTTTCTCGTTGTTAGCCAGCAGCTGCTTTTTAAGTCAATAACTTAACTAGTTCATTGTAAAAAAACTGTGTTTTATCTGGAGGTTGTGACGGAATCTTGAAATAAATGAAAAAAGAATTTTTTATAAGGCAATTTTACAGGGTTATAATATGGTTACGTGTTAAATATCAGTTTTGTGTGAAAATTTTGTGAACTAAAGGAAAGTTGTTATCGTAATTTGTTTTCTGAAAAAATACTTCATGGGGATTTAACACTGGAACGCCAGGAAATTTCACTCAATCTTTATAAAATATATTTTACACCAGAATTTTTGTTTAAAACTATCAAATTTATTTATTTAACATATTTCTGTGTGGTTTATGTTTAACGTATTTTATGGATAGCAATTTTATTTTTATTTTCATTTACCGGTCATAGAAACCAGTATAATAACTTCATTAGATATATGAGGAAATAGTTAAAAATATATTCAAAGAAATGTGCTTTCGTCGAGAGAAGTTTATTTTCTCCCTGTTAACCCCTTGAGGGGGGATGGGATCCCACCAAAGTTTAATCATGATTCCCACCGGAAACGTTTAACTAAATTTCATTTTTATAACTTTAGTGGACAAAAGTTGTAGAATTTCTTTTCCTTATTTTGATATATTTTTTTCAAAAAATCCGGTGTGAATTTAACATTTCAGGAACACAATCACTTGCCTCTCAAAGGGTTAACTAGCAAATGCTTTTTAACCATTATAGGGCAAGTGATTGTTCTCCTGTAATGTTGAAACCACACTGGAATAGTCGAAAAATTTTATTTCAAAATAATGAAAGCAATTTTACAACCTTTTTCCGCCAAATTTATACAAATAAAATTTAATCAACACATTCGCTGCCAGTCACGCGCTAGTGCGTGAAATTCGCAATCATTTAATTCAGAGGGCGGAATTATTGGCCGAACATGTTAAATGTTTCCGGTGCAGATCTTTATTAAAATTAGGTGGGATAATATATCCCCCGTCACTCAATGAGTTAAGCCAATAACTTTACTAGTTCATTATTAAAAAACTGGGTTTTATTTGGAGGTAGTAACCGAATTTTGATATAAATATAAAAGGATTTTTTTTTCGTGAGGCAATTTTACATGGCAATAACTTGGTTAAGTGTTAAATATCAGTTTTGTGTGAAAACGTTGCGAATTGAAGGAAAGTTGTTTTGGGATATTTTTTAGTGGAAGGATGATTAATCTGAATTGTAAAAAATGTCACTTCACATAATTTCAAGAAACATGGTTGTCGCATCATTTTTGATTTTCCCCATGCTTTGTTTGTGTAAAGAAGTTAAAATCGCTTTTCAAAACATATCTATTTAAAAAAAAAAAAATAATCTGAAGGTATCAAAAACAGCGATTTTATAAAATACAAATCTTTATAAAATATTGCATATTTTCTTCGAGAGATTTTGTTTGTTGAAAAATTGTATTGCCAGTTTTTGAAAAGCTATATATCTTGTGGGGAAAGAGATAACAGTAGGGATATTTATATATGTGATTACTACGTCAAAACATGAGCAGAAAAATAAGGAAACTGTTATCTCTTTTCCCTCCTGGATTATAAAAATTTATATAATGAAAAATTTTCAAAATCAGCATTTTTGAAAACTTTTACCTTAAAAGAGGGAAGTGGCATTAATGTAGCATAGCCAGGATGGGAGATTAGAAACACTGGATACCACTTTTTCTTAATAATGGTTTTCGCTTTAATATAAACAATTGTACATTTAATTTATACAATGTCCAATATATTGTCCCCTTGAAGGGCGTTCATATTTCGAAAGCTTAATTTTAATCCTAAATTCTACATTGACATCAGAATTATCGGATCAAAATTTCCTTTTTATTAAATACACGCAGAAAAGCTTTTACTTATTTTCAAATAAATTTGGTTGTACATTCTGGTGTCAGTCAGTCATTTCAGGACTTTACGAGGAAAAGTAATTTGCCCCTGAAAGGATTAAAATAGTGGTACAATGAACTTCTAAACCTCCACCCTGACTGCGTCACTTCAACATTCATATGTGATCCGACAAGGAGGGCCCTACATACTGTCTGTAATTTGTAAGTCGTTTCCTACTTTTTAGAATTGTGTATGAAATACGGAGTCTTTAAATTTGAGAATTAACAGCCAGAGAATTAAAATGGAATTTTAGAAATAATAAATATTTTATTGAATAAAAATTTTGCGTTTAGTTAGAAATATACTTCTGGAATTCACTTCAGTTTTTAATATCTAAATCCAGAAAAAATTGTCAGTAAAAATTTCTTGATTCTAAATGTCCATTTTATTCACGGCTGCCTATCATTTCCCGAATTTCAAGATTCCATACAGCAAAGATAAGACAGAACAAGTAAGAAAAATCATGCGGTAAGCATAGATTATGAAACACTTTCCAACACTTCCTGAATGCTTTAACAAAACATCGCTATTTAAGGGAATAAGGTATATACGAGAACTAAGTAAACATTTTATAAAACGCATAAAAGATTTGAAAAACTATTTAAAATCCATAGCCAAATATGTATTCCAATTTTTTTGAACAGCCCTGTGTTTGATCTGTAGGTTGATACATATACTATATAATGGGAAATTTTAATTTAGCAAGAAAACGCATAACAGGTTGAAATTTCTCTTTCAGCTTTTTATACTAATAGATGAAAACATACTTATATACATTTGTACAGCCCTATAGTTAAACTAGTACCTTTATTACAATCCACTATTTACCTAAAGTTTAATTTAAAGTAAAACACTCTTAAAACTACTGAAATCATATTTCCAGAAATTAACTTTTATAGACGGCCTTGTATCCAGTACTTTTCGTGACCCTGAATATCCCTTTATCTATGTTTATAGACATATCTTAGTTAAAAAAATGCAGTTCCACATAAAAATGCATAACTCATTTATAAACAACCTTTAAGCAATTTGCAATAATACCCAATAACCATTACGAATTGTTTTGTGTAGTCGTGTATATGAATTACAGCATTTATAAACACCATATACTATGCATAAATGTATTTAAACATAAAAGCACATAACATAATTAAAAATGCATTTCCAGCAATCCTCACTACTGCACAGTACTTCGGATACAATATAGTATCTGAAATCTTTTTTGTGTCCTTACAAATGCTACGCACTTCGTATTATACATGAAATAAGTTATAGTAAACCTCAGCGACGTATATCATTTTCATTATACATGAAATAATTTAACATAATTAAAATACGCGACAAACAATTCCCACCACCCCTATATCATTATGTAACGGAATTCTTTTGTGTGGCCCTGTAAATAAATAATAACTATTCTTTGCACCGAATATTCTACAGAATGCATATTTAAGTGCACTTGATAAATACATATTTTATTATGTTTGAAAGCATGTAACATCATTAAAAATCATTTTAAACGATTTTTCCCCATAGGCCGTAATGTAAAGGAAAAATTTGGATTGTCCCTGTAAAGGAACTAAACATGCTAGAAACTTCATTTGAAATAGGCAGCGTGCTATGGTAAACATTAATAACATCCCAAATTTTCATGGTAATCCGAGTATATTTACGGGAGTTAGAGTGCGGACAGGCAAACCGAAGTCATAAACACTTTTCAATTTTGTTGGAAAGTGTTAACAAGGTATATAAGAGAACTAAGTAAACATTTTAGAAAACGCATAAAAGATTTGAAAAACTGCAGTTACCATCCATAGCCAAATATGTATTCCATTTCTCTTGAACAGCCCTGTATTTTATCTGTAGGTTGATATATATATCGGGAAAATTTAGTTTAGCAAGAAAACGCGTAACAGGTTGAAAATTTTCTTTCAGCAATTTATACTAATAGATGAAAACATACTTTTATACAATTGTACGGCCCTGTAGTTAACCCAGTACCTTTATTACACTCCGCTATTTAGCTAAAGTTTAATTCAAAGTAAAACACTCATAAAACTACTAAAATCACATTTCCAGAAATTATCATTTATAGACGGCCATGTATCCAATTCTTTGTATGACTCTGTATATCCTTTTATCTATGTTCAACAAACATTTCTCAGTAAACCAAATGCAGTTCCGCGTAAAAATGCGGAACACATTTAAAAACCACCTTTAAGCAATTTGCAATCATACCCAGTAACCATTACGAATTCTTTTGTGTAGCCCTGTATATGAATTACAGCATTTATACACTACACACCATATAATATGCATAAATATAGTGAAACATAAGAGCACATAATATAATTAAATATGCATTTCCAGCAATCATCGCTACTGTACAGCACTTCGGATACAATATAGTATCTGAAATCTTTTGTGTATCCCTGTAAATGCTATGCACTTCGTATTATACATGAAATAAGTTATAGTAAACCTCAGCGACGCATATCAATTTCATTATACATGAAATAATTTAACATAATTAAAATACGCCGCAAACAATTCCCTCCACCCTTTATCAGTATTTAACAGAATGCTTTTGTGCGGCCCTGTAAATGAATAATAACTATCCTTTGCAACACATATTCTACAGAATGCATATTTTAGTGAACTTGATAAATGCATATCAATTTTGCTATGTTTAAAAGAATGTAACATCATTAAAAATCTTTTTAACCCTCTCCGGCACAGTGTGCCCGGGTCGGAATACCTCATTTTAATTCCAAACTTCGATCGGCACCAAGAATATTTTCGTAAAATTTTGCTTTTACTATGAATAGTTAAAGTAACAAGTTTTTAATTTCTAAAAATGTCGTACTAAAATTCCGGTGTCAGTTAATCATTTCATCATTTTACAACAAAAATTGCCCGTGCCGGAAAGGGTTAAACGATTTTTTAGGCCATAGGCCGTAATGTAACGGAAAAAATTTTGATTGTCCCTGTAAATGAACTAAATATACTAGAAACTTCATTTGAAATAGGGTGCGTGCTACGGTAAACATTAATAACATACACAAATTTCAGGGCAATCCGAGTATATTTACGGGAGATAGAGCGCGGCCAGACGGCCAGACGGATAGAGAAACCGAAGTCATAAACCACTTTTCAGCTTTGTTGGAAAGTTCCAATTCCTTACCAGAATAAGGCTGCAACTGCAGCACATGAAGCTATTCCATCTTGTTTTTCACGTCCAATTTTCACACTGTTGTTTCTAAACCTTGATAGCAATGCGAATTAAATTTCACGAATTAAAATTTCAGGTTTGCTGTTCCTCGGGAGTAATTCATCTTTCTAAAATTGTAATATATTTCTTCTTTTGTTTTTATTCTTTCGAAAATTCGACAACTCTAATATAAAACTTATATTTTTATTTCTTTTACACATTATTTGAATATAAAGCGGTATAAGACTTTCATTGAACTAAAAAAAGTTATTTTCCCCCTGTAAAACAACAGCTGTTCAACTTTTTAAGGCAATAATGTGACTAGTTATTTGTCAAAGAGCTATGTTTTACTGAGAGGTTGTAATAGATCCTTGAAGTAAACACATAAAGAAATTTTTATGAGCCATTTTTACAGGGCAATAACTTTAAGTGTTAAAAGTCAGTCTTTGTGTGAAAATATTGCGAATTAAAGCAATAGTGTTTTTTTTTTTTTCAGAAGGATTAATTTATCAAAATGAAAAAATATATATTATTCTAAAATTAACATATTATTACTACTAATCCAAATCGATCGCTTTAAATCTTTCCGACACAGAAAAATTATGTTCGTAAAATGATGAAATGATTGACTGACACCAGAATTTACAAACGAACTTCTTAGAAAGTAAAAACTTGTATTTTTAATCTTTCATTATAAAAGCAAAATTTTATTAAAATATTCTTGGTGCCGTCTGTAAGTTTGGAATAAAAATTGGGTGGTTCCGCCATGGGATATCACTTTGCTTGAAAGGGTTAAAATACAAATATACTCTTACAGGGTTCGTACGCATCAAGGGATTCACGGGATTTTAGGTGTTTCAGTACCAGAAATTTAGTAAAGTACTGGTCTCTATATCTGAGGATATTTTTTCATTAAATAAGGCTTAAACCTCTCGCTGCGCAACATGAGATTTCCTCGGGCAACGTAAACGTAGCAAAATTTGCGCAACCCGAGATTGCCTCGAGGATCCATGTTTTCACTGGCGACTATTTTTTAATTCATCTCGGACCCCATTTTAACTACACAAAATTCCATACACAAATACAACATCTACAAGAGAAATACTATACTGCAAAAATTGCTCTTCTTAAAATAGTGGTGCGAGAATATAAAAATAGTCTCCAGTGACAGCCCTGATTTAGCTTGATTTAAATGTTTAATTATTGGTTCAGGTTTGGGTTAAAAAAAAAAAAACTCTTTTACAAAAAATGTTTATATATTTAAACGCAAAAATATATATAGATTTGAAATATGTCATAAAAAATGCGCAATTTTTGAACCTATTTTGATTAAAAAAAAAAAAAAAAAAAAAAAAAAAATCGCAACGAGAGGGTTAACCCTTAAATGCGCGACTTTTTATTTTGTTTCGAAAAAAATATATATCATACTCTGAAAGATTATCAGAGTATCATATATCTGTAGTGATATATATAGTGTGATAGTAAAGACACAGGGAAAATAATGAAAAAATCAGAGATACATTTTTCTTAAAATAAGTCAATCTTTTCTTCTATTGGACATCTGCATTATAAGTAAAAACTACTGTCGTGTGGTTGTTTTACGCTGAAATATTGCAAATTTGTGAATATTTTAATAAGTATGTCTCCAAATACCTTATTTTATATAATTATTTATTTTATAAATCTTAACTTTAATTCCCATGACGTTCTAGAAATTACGTAGTTCACAGAATCTGACTTCACACCAGAAAGTTTTCAACGGTTAATTTCACTTTATTTAATTACGGAATGTGTGTTATTAATTAAAGCAAATATTGCTAATTCAATTTTCTGCTGTGGATTAGCTATATACGAATAAAAAAATCTATTAAATTCAAAATACTGTTGTTTGCATATTTGCAAAGCTGCGCACTAAAGGGTTAAGGATTACTTAACACTAGAACGGCGGCGAGGGGTCTTTTTGACCCTTGCCGAATGAATACATGTCGATTCGAACCAGAAATTGTTTTATAATATAAGATTAATATATGCTGCACAAAAATAACTTAAATAAATAAGTTAAATAGTTTTTAGTAAAAATTCTGATGTGAAATATTTTTATAAAACTTGAGTAAAAATTCCCGCCGTTCTAGTGTTAAAAAAATCATGTAAAAGGTGCTTTAAAGCTCTTGAAGCGTACGAACCCCGTCTTATCAAAATAAAATTTATTGTTTTTTTTATTATTATTCCATATTTCTAAAATGTAGTTATGAATAAAGCGGAGGAGACATATAGTGTACTGTCTACCAGTTGCGAGTGAAGTAACTGAGGAGGTTGCAGCGAAACAGCACCGAAAACTGGCGATATGAAGCAATTAAAATAATAAAACTTTGTAAAAAATCACCATAAAATTAAAACAAAACACAGGACGCGTTTCGAGCTAAAAACATAACAGCTCGTCATCAGCTAAGCATACACGTGTCCGAAAACGAACAAGTTCAACTTGTTCGTAACTTGTTCGTTTTCGGACACGTGTATGCTTAGCTGATGACGAGCTGTTATGTTTTTAGCTCGAAACGCGTCCTGTGTTTTGTTTTAATTTTATGGTGATTTTTTACAAAGTTTATTATTTTAATTAACTGAGGAGGTTGTCACAAGATGGCCGCTGCTTTTTTAAATTCGGATCTACAGTTTCCGATTAATGCCGGTGCAAACTGCCCACCAGTAAAATTGAATAGAAAATTTCGTCTTATTTAAGCTTCTTATTCGTGGAAATATTTTCTAAAATATATGGAAAAATTTTCTATTTGCTTTTACTGGTGTCATTTTACCATATAAAACACTCAGTTTGTTTCACTGCTTGTCGCAATATGGCTAAAACGCAGAACCTGTCTTCCGTGAAAGTAGACTTCCAACAGTAAAAATGAAAATTTGTGTTTGCCATTATTTATGACTTAAACTTTGCATTAATAATGCGTTTAAAAAAGCAGAAATTTTTTACATAAATTTACTGGTGGTAGATTCCACCGGCGGTAATCAACCCCTAAGAAAGCGGTTACACTTGTATTAGTAAAATACTGAAGTGAATGAATGACACCGGAATTTAGATACAAATTCACTTGAGAATAACTAAAAGCTTTTCTTCACCAACTTAATAAAACGAAAATTTTCAAACCAAAATTATCGTGTGAATGTCCTATTTAGGGATTAAAATTAGGTGGTTTAAATACGAACCACCGCCCTTGAAGGGGTTAAGGATATGTCAGTTCCACCTTATTAATAGTTCCATGATTTATAACGATAATTATAAGATACTTGAAAATAAAATACATGCATGAAAATTATAAAAAAAAAGTTATTACTTCAGTTATATTTAGTTTAAAATCTCATTCATAGATTTATTTTAAAAATGCGCTGTTAAAAAGAAAATAACTCAGATAAAATTAGTTTATTTTCTTATACTCTTTCTAGTATTCAATATTTCTAATGTGAAATTTTATTTTCAATATTTTTTACGTTAACTGAAGAAAAATCAGCACTATATGTTATTTAGGTGTATTATGGAATATTTAACTCATTTACTCCGTGAATATTTTCTTCCTCTTTTATTGAAATTAAGAAAAGAATCATTTAAAAATAATGAAATACGAATATGAAATTGGTAATGAATACCTCTACATGTATTTATATTTAGTTTCTGAATATCAACTCGTATCTAACCTTCAAACATGCTTTTCCAACACTAATAATTAAAAAGAAATCCGTCTACGACGACAAGAGATCACAGCTTGAAAAACCTGACATTCACCAAGCACGATTCGAAATAGCCAGCGATTAACAATAAAGATGAAACAGAATTCTTATAAACTTTTTCCGGTGTAAGATTTTTCAGAACAGGTTTTTTAGTAAAATGTTACAGATTACTTGCAATTTTCACTTGCCCCTTTTTTGCAATGCTAATATTCGCCTTCTTTAACTCCTTCACCCTTTCAGGGGCATGTAATTGCATTTCTGAGGCATGTAATTGCATTTCAGGGGCATGTAATTGCATGCTGAACTCACCCCGGAATTTTCGAAAAAATTTGTTTCAAATGAAGGGAAAGCAATTTTTCAACTTTTTTCTAGCAAAGTTATAAAAGTAAAACTGAATAAAAAGTTTCTGGGGGAAATCTTGATTAAAATTATGTGGGATATAACATATGACACCACATCTCAAAGGGTTAAGCGGTTAATTTTTTTTGACACAATAAACGAAATTTAGGAGCCGTACACCACTTTTGCCGCAGTAAAATACTTACCTTGTAGAATTAAAATATGTCTGTCATTAAATAAAGCGAATATTTCTGTTTAAAATTAGCGGTGTCGAAAAGCTTTTCGCAGGAAAACAAGAATACTCTTCTTACACGTATGGTGTAGGGGCAAACCTGTTAAGGGGTTAATATGCCATTAAATAAAACATTACATAATGCAAATATAGCTATAGCTGCCAACTTTTATGCTTTTTTGTTACCAGTAAAATTTAATAGGTATTTTTGTTTCTTTTATTGGATATTTCGCGGATTAAATAAGACAAAATTTACTAGTAAATTTTACTGATAAAAAATCCTAAATGTTGGTAGCTATGAATACCTTTATAAAAAGTTGGTATTATTCAAGCAATCATAATAAAAAATCTCCTACAAAATTGCCAAACAGTTTGACAGGAAATCCTGCCATTGGTGTGGGTTAAGCCTTAAATGCGCGATTTTTTGTTTTGTTTAAAAATATATATATCTGATTGTCTGAAAGGTTTATTACTCAGGAAAAATAATGAAAAATACCACAGTTGCATTTTTCATGTAATACGTCAACCTTTTCATCTGTTGCATATCTGCAATACAAGTAAAAACTACTGTCGTGTGGCAGTTTTACGCTAAATTATTGTAAATTAGTAAATATTTAATAAGCATGTCTTTAAATACCTTAATTTAAGTAATAATTTATTTTATAAAAGTTTATCTTTAACCCTTTAATTCCCATGATTAAATACGTTCTAGAAATTACGTAGTTCAGAGAAACTGACGCTACATCAGAAACTTTCAAGGGTTAATTTCGCTTTATTTAAATACGGGATGTCTGTTATTAATTAAAGCACATATTGCTATTTTAATTTTCTGGTGTGAATTAGGTATATACGAATAAAAAAAATCTATTAAATTCAAAACAGTGTTCTTTGCATATATGCAAAGCTGCGCACTAAAGGGTTGAGAATTTTATTCAACTTAGAAATATGCTTTCGCAGCAAAAAAAAAAGTTATTTCCCCTCTCTTATTCAACATCTGCTTTTTAAGGCGATAACATACCTAGTTATTTGTAATAGAGCTGTGTTTTACCTGGAGGTACTTACAGAATCATGTAGAAAATACATAAAGTACTTTTCATGATGTAGTTTTACCAGACAAAAATTCCGTAAAGTGTTAAAAAGTAGTTTTGTGAGAAAATACTTAATCAGTTTCGTTCAGACGGAATTTTTAAGTACGATTAATGAAATTTTAATTAAAAAAATTATTTAACATGGCTATTAATAGAAGTAGATTTTGCTTACCAAGGAACATATTTCGCTCGATTACATTTTAAAAAGCACAGCGAAACAGTCGAAGCTAAATATATTTAAAAGTGGATATTTTCACAGCTATTTACATAGATGTTGCTTTTCTGTTAGTTAAAAAAGAAAAAAAAAAATGAGGAAAAATTGCAGATAAGATCACAACATATTTATTCCCTTTGTTTTTGTAAGAAGTGCGAGATTTATGTAAGAGTATTTTTTGTTATTTATGAAATTATTCTTCTAAATATTTTACAAAAATTGAACCATTTTTTAAAATTAGTTTTAATTATTTAATAATTCATTAAAACTCAATATAAATCACAATATATAAAAAGGCAATATAATCTCAATTTAATGAATAATTAAAATTCAATAATTAAATTCATATGTTATATATATTTTTTATTATTTAAATTTTCTAATATATCTGCAGACATTAAGCAAGTTAATTATTGAGGTGAAGCAAATTCTTGATTTATAATTTGGGGCAAAAAATATTAAAGCAACGGTATTTTCGGGATTTCTTTTCGGAAATGATAATATCGCGTAAGTATTAGCAGTATAAAGCAATCGAAGTAATATTCGAAGTATAATTATGTGATTGCAAAACTATAAATTGAATTGATGTCTCATTTGGAATAAATGTCATAAACTCCCTGGTCAACCATCTTAGAATTTTTCTTGGCGTGAAAACCCCTTTTCCTACAAGTAGAAAATGTCGCAAAACACTGGTTTATACGCATGTTAGACTTAACGAAAATAAAACGTAAATAATAAACAAAACTCGTTAAAGTGGCAATCAGTAATCGTTGTATGAGCACTACGCGCTCATTAACCGAAAAAGAAACATCACTGGATTCAGCAGTTCTCGCTGTGTAGCCATCTCGAAATGTAAAAAACTCGAAAGGCAAAAAAATATACATAAAATTATCAACATACCTTAACAGACACTCGCTAAAGTGGCAATCAGTAATCGTTGTATGAGTGCTACGCGCTCATTAACCGAAAAAAAAATCACAGGATTCAGCAGTTCTCGCTGTGTAGCATTCTCAAAATTCAGCAGTTCTTGCTGTGTAGCCATCTCAAAATGTAAACACTTGAAAGGCAAACAAATATACATAAAATTATCAACATATCTTAACAGACATCTGCTTTCTTCAAAGCTCAAGCACGAAATACTGTCATAGCATCACCGTCATTTTCAAAAATAGGATTATGAATACGCATTGACACATTGTAAATAAACGTCCTTTTTTCGTCAAAATTTCTTCAAATTTCTTAATAACTTCAGCAGGAACGTTTAAACGGACTACAGAAACCCTAGTCAGTCTAATAAATCCAATAAATTTTACATAAAAACAAAAAGACAGAACAATACAACACGAAATCAAACCACATCCAAAATATCCTAGCCGAAAATGACCTTCTCAGAATTTGCCAGAATACGACACGCCAAACACACACGTCACACGAGGTTCCACATATAGATAGACATCGCCAACATAAAATCGCCAATAAATCTCTAAACATCTAAGATGACGGCCATCCGGGAATATAACGCATCAAAGCCTCTCATTGTTTTAACGCTATACAGGTCGCAAACAGTGTTGCCAAATCTTGCGGGTTTTTTAGGTGCGTTTGTAATTATATAAATACGTAGCCCTTATAGTCGTCGTTCGGTCCGTCTGTCTGCCTGTCTGTCTGTATATAACAGAGCAAAAACTATCCAACCGAATGTTCTGAAATTTTAAATACATAATTGTTGCAAAATTTTATTTAGTCAACTCAAATTTTATGAAAATCGGATTTATAGTTTAATTACAGGGACATTCAAAAGTTTTTCGTTACATTACGACCAATGGGAAAAAATTATTTCAAGTGTATTTTAATGATGTTATAGCCTTACGAACAGAATGAAATTGATATGCACTTATGAAGTGCAGTAAAATATACATTCAGTGCAAAATACGGTGCTAATATATTTATAAAATAAGTTATAGTACGAACGCACCTCATTTGCCACATTTGACGTACAATTTTCGTCTTGTTTTATTCAGAAATTTCGACTTTCTAGCACAAAAATTTTAATACTAATTTCTCTTTATTTTATTTACGAAATATCTATATTTATAATAACTAAAAATAACTATTCAAGCTTTTAGTGGAAAATTTAGAATTCCTGAGCAATAGTTTTATAAATGACGGATAAATACGTCAGCGCGGTCTGTATAGAATTAATATATATTTTTACATTTAATTTACTTAACATTGTACGGATAATGATGTTAACACTTTCAGAGGCAAATTAGTTTTATTCATAGAATGTTTTGACATGTTTGAATCACGCACCAAAATTTACAAACAGTATAATTTACAAATAAGTAAAAACTTTTCTTCGCTTAACAAAAGGGAAATTTTCATTCCAAATTCATGTGCCAATGTGGCATTTCAGGGATCGAAATTAAGTAGCCGAAAAATGAACGACCTCCCTTTAAGGGGTTGAGCATACAAATAACTACTCAGTGACACAGCAATTAAAAAATTTTGTAGCAGTTCAAATATTTGGTATTATCAGTAAATTGCGCAGTAATACGTACAGGGTGGTTCAAAAGGTCATGTCCAAACGGCACGTGTGGGTGTGTCAGGTCACGAGGAGCAAGAATTACATAGAAACTGCGGGTCGGACTGTGACGCAAAGAAAGAAAATAAACGGGGTAAAAAGACCTTTATTTTACAAAAACTGAATCGAAGTACAAAATACAAATGAAAAATGTTACAACGCATAACAAGTGTCCAAAATGTACCCCATTAGCCGTTATGCATGCTTCACGTAGGCCCCGAATGGAAACGCGAACACGTTCCATTTGGCCAGGAGTCTCCCGGACACGTGCCGCATCTTCAGCGATCCGTGCCGTGCCATGATATCCAGGACCGATGGAGGGTGTGTCTCGTAACCACAGATTTCTTAAGACACCCTCAGAGGAAGAAATCCAGGGGGTTTAGGTTCCGGGGATAGCGGTGGCCATGGTACGGGGCCAATTGGAACGTGTTCTCGATTCCATTCGGCACACGTTGATGTGAAGCATGCATCACGGTTAATGGGGCACAGTTTGAGCACTTGTTATGAGTTGTAACATTTTTCATTTGTATTTTGTACATCGATTAAGATTTTTTGAAAAATAAAGGTCTTTTTACACCGTTTGTTATATTTTCTTTGCGTCACTGTCACGATGCAATTGCACAGTTACGATCGTGTTTCCGACCCCCCCCCCCCGTCCCCAGTTCCTATGTAATTCTTGCTCCTCATGACCTGACACACCCACATGTGCCGTTTGGACATGTTTTTTTTTTTTTTTTTTTTTTTTTTTTTTAACCACTCTGCATATTAAACAATTAATGTTTAACCTTCAATAAATAAATTCAAGTCTTGGCTACCACTACTATATTTAAATAAAATGTTCGCTCTATACAATCAGTGAAATTTGCTATTCCATAAAGCTAAGAATCTCTGCTTAACATTTCTAGTAACTAAGCCTAAATATGAGTATAAAAATTTACTTAAAGATAAAAATTAGTTCAGCGTAGATTTAATAATTTTTATGAGAAAAACAACCTTTCTAATTATTAATGACAATATCACAAAGGAAATATTTTAAATATGTTTGATAAAAGGTATGAAATGATCAATCCGAGAGAAATAAAATTATCAGATTAATGAGGAGACATCGAAAAATTAAGGGTAAGAGCCGTGTGTTATTAAAAATATTTGACATAATAATAATAATAATAATAATAATAATAATAATAATAATAATAAAATCATGTCCGCATAAAATAATTAAAAAATCTTGGAATATCAGGGAATGCAATCGTATTTCCCTTTACAACTCATAATAGTTAAATATTCAGGAACATGAAAATATCTTCAAACTTATTTACATGCATAATATTGACTAGTTCCATGGGTTTTTGTAGTGTAAGTTATGTAGCTCATAACTGCTATGCTTTTTGGCCACCATTTATTTTCGAAAAATTTTCTTCGCCTTAATCAATTAATGAGATATCTCCGATAAAATTAGTCACATTTCTCCGATCTAAAATACTGGTAGTCAAAAATCGTAGCAATTTGCACCTATGTGACTTACACTACTACACTACTTAGACTACTAAGTACTCATGGAGCTAATCTATTATAAATGAAATGAAACTGTGGATTGAAAGTTTAAAATATTATATAAAATTAAATTGATTATTTGGATTATTCTACATTTTTATAAAATGATAAAAAATAAAATATACATGAATTTAAATATTAAAAAGTTACTATTTCTTCTCGTCTAAGTTTAAAATGTTATTCACACATGTTTATTCAAACTGTGCTGCTGAAGAAGATATCACTAAACTCGAGTAACTTTTTAAAAAAATATTTTAAGCATTCAACCTTTCTTATGTAAAATTATTATTTCTATTTCTTATATCATTATCATTATAGGAATATAAAGCAGTATAATCATACCTTTTTTTTGTCTAAGTTTGAAATCTTATTCATACATGTTTATCGAAAATGTGTTGCTGAATAAGATACCACTGAACTCGAATTACTTTTTTAAAATATTATTTTTAGCATTCAACATTTCTTATGTAAAATTATTATTTCAATTTCCTATACCGTTATTGGAATATAAAGCAGCATATTATCTTCTTTAGGTATGTAATGAAATACCGTAATTTCGCGCGTATCCGCTGCAGCTTAGTTAAGTCTTTTTCAAACCGGAAATTTTATTGAAAAAAAAGATATCAAATAAGTGCTAAGCAGCAGTAAGTGACATTTTATCTAAAATAAATTCTGGTAGGAAATCGACTTATCTGAGGTGCGGCGGATACGAGCGAAAATACGGTACTTAACATGGAACAATTAATAAAGAGGAACTGACATATCCTTAAAATAGTGAAGCTTCAACTGTAACCGCTAGCAAAGGGGTTGTTTATCGACGGTGGAAACTCCCACCAGTAGGTTTATATAGATATTTTAAACTTATTTAAACGCCTTATTTTTACAAAATTTCAGTCATAAATAGTGGAAGAAACAATTTTTCATTTTTACTGGTAGGAGTTTTCTTTGGTGGTAGTTAGACCCTGAGTTTCCGCCATATTGTGACAACCATGGATACAAACCGACAGTTTTATAAGGCATTCTGACACCGGTAAAAACAAATAGAAATTTTTATGACATTTTTGAAAAAAAAAACCCCATGAATAAGACGCTTCTTTAAGATGAAATCTTCTATTCAATTTTACTGGTGGGATGCTTGACCTATCGGTAGTCAGAAACTGAAGAACCGATTTCAAAAAAGCAGCCGCCATATTGTGACAACCTCCTCAGTTACTTCACTCGCAACTGGTAGACAATACACTATATGCAGAGGTGCCAAGTTGCCACTAATCCTCCGTAATATGTGAGTTAATTTAACCCTGGTTTAATACATTTCGCACCAGAATTGTTTTTCAGAGATGAAATTAAATAAGTTCCGCCTAGAAAACTGGAATTAAATAAATAAAGAATCATCAAATAATTTTTCTGGTTCGAAACGTTGTTAAACTGGGTTAAATTAATCCACGCATTACGGAAGATTAGTACGAACTTGGCACCTCTGTATATGTCTCCTCCTTTTTATTCATAACTCCATTGTACTTAAAATATTTTTACAACTGAGAATTATGATTTTGTAGCGAAAAAGTTGTTTTCCTCTATTAACCCTTTCCGGCACACTGTGCCCGGGTCGGGATACCTAATTTTAATTCCAAACATACGATCGGCACCAAGAATATTTTAGTAAAATTTTGCTTTTACAATGAACATTAAAAGTAACATGTTTTTAATTTCTAAGAAAGTCGTATTAAAATTCCGGTGTCAGTCAATCATTTCCTCATTTTACAACAAAAATTGCCTGTCCCGGAAAAGGTTAATCTGCAGGAGCTTTTTAAGGCGATCTCATAGTTGGGTCGATCTCGAGAAAAGTCCCTTTGTGAGCATAAAACTTTATATAAAAGACGTAAACAAAAACATTTTATATTAATATATTAATATACATGGTGTCTGCAAATTAGCTGTTCAAAAAGAATGATTTATTGAATGGGATTGACCGGGAAATATATTAAAGTACATATTCTTGTAAGATAGAAAAATAGTTCAAGTTTTCTACTATCATTAGTATTTCGTCGTACTTGCAGAGCAGAATGAGTTTCATGAAACCAAAACAGAATTTCGCTTTTTCAGCACAGTTGTACGTCTCCATTATAGTAAAGCCGAACGAGAATGATTACCGCTCGCGTTAGTTATGACACCTAAAGCCATCTGTGATAAAAGTTCGTTAATATTACTACTAGTCTGACTTTACACTAGTTAATTTCGTTTAATATTTCGGAAGTTCTGAAATTGCCCAACTAATTTGTAGACATCCTGTATATATAACACCAGGCATCCCATTGTTTTTTTTTTTTTTATCAGTATTTCCAAAGAGCATTTTTCGTGGTAGAGTTTGCAACATTCGCAGTAGAGAAATTTCTCGAGGTGTGTTTTGGCAAAATTCGCAAGTGAGATATAAAAGAAGATTATAATTTGCAAAAAAGGCGGTTTTCATCAAACGGACCAAGTGGTGAGACCTGATAGTTCATTTCACATACTTTAAGATTTAACACTTGAACGCCCGGAAGGAGTCGATCCGACTCCGACCATATGATTAAATGTCAACTAGAACCAAAAATTCTTTCATAAAATAAGTTAAATTTAATCCACGCAGATTTATTGTCCAAGAGCTGTTAAACATTTTAGGGAAGGTATTTGAGGCACCCTGAAAATTTGTGCAACACTTCTTTTGTAATGCCTGAATACAAAATCGAATGTCTGGCTGAAGGATCGTAACCCAAAACCTGTGCCAGACAAAAAATGGCACTTGACACGTGTCTGGCACAGTTTTTGTGCCGACTAAAGTGTCTGTCATTTTCAAAATATTTTTTTCTAAGCATAAATATTATTGTGCCTCAATCTCAGCGTGCCTCAAATACCTGTTTTGGGTAGTCAAAAAATGGCACTTGACACGTGTCTGGTACAGTTTTTGGGCCGACTAAAGTGTCTGTCATTTTCAAAATATTTTTTTCTAAGTATAAATATTATACTGTTTCAATCTCAGCGTGCCTCAAATACTTTTTTTGGGTAGTGTCAAAAAAGGCACTTGACACGTGTCTGGCACAGGTTTTGGGCTACGATCCTTCAGCCAGACATTCGATTTTGTATTCAGGCATTACAAAAGAAGTGCTGCACAAATTTTCAGGGTGCCTCAAATACCTACTCAAAAATGTTCGACAGCTCTCCTACTTTTATGTTAAATAGATCAGTCAAATAAATTTAAATAAAAATTCTGGTGTCAAATATTTTTATGAAACTTCAGTAAAATTTCGGGCGTTCTAATGTTAAATAAACCGTTTCATCTCTTTACTTGACGCTTCACCTTTTTAACCCTTTCAGGAGCAAAGCAATTCCATTGCTAATGTGTTGAAATTAATGAATGACACCGGAATTTGAAAACAAATTTATTTGCAAATAAGAAAAAGCTATATTTCGCATATATAATAAACCGAAAATTGTTTTACCAAAATTCTGGTGCAACTGTTGTATTTGTGAATTAAAATTAAGTGGTTTCATAAAAATACCACCGCGCCTAAAGGGGCTAAGGGGCAATTTCATTAACAAAATTTTAACGACGGATATTGAGACATAATATTTTATTATATAATGCGATGCTTATTTAGGGTAGGTTATGATAATTAAAGTAAATATTAAAGAAAAAAGGCTTTATGTATATGGATTAAAAATTTATTTTTATAAAATAAATGAGTTGAACCTGCTAATGAAGAAAGGGGAATATATAAAGTTCATGATCATTTCTTCTTTAGTGAGAATATTTCAAAATTAATGACAAAACAATTTCCACATTCACGTCCTACAACTAAAATTTAAAACGGATGCCTCCAGCCCAGAGTTGGGCAAATTTGTAATTGCAATTATTTGCAATGTGATTACAATTTAATTGTATGTAATTAATTATATATAAAATTGCATGCCGTAAAAAATTCTTGCAGAACTGTAGCCGAAGCTGCCCCCTTCTCATTATTTCACAACATTTCTGCGTTTGAATGTGTGTAACTGTAATCAATTACATGCAAGTAACATGTAATTATTTTGCGGATAAATGAGATTACAAATTTACCCAACTCTGCTCCTGCCTCGTAGTATTTGTATTAGATGACGAATGCTACTACATATCATAGCTGCCAACTTTTACGCTTTTTTCTTACCACTAAAATTTAATAGAAAAGTTTCCCTTATTTAACCCCTTAACGGTCGCATTAAATTACGGTTTAAAAATTCAATTTGCTTATTGGCACCACTTTTTTGAAAGAGAAATATGCACCTTATTTAATGACCGGTAAAATGATACCGTAATAAAGCTAATTGCACTAGTTTATTAAACTGGTGGGAAACAAGCAAATCTGAATAAATCTCAAAAAAGACACAGCCCGTGAATACGACGGGAGCGAGAATTAAAGGGTTAATCATCAAAATCTGTAGTTTAGATAAGGCAAAATTTTCTATTAAATTTTAATGGTAGCAGAAAAGCGTAAAATTTGGCATCTATGACATATGCTACTACATTTTTATAATTATAGCGCATAATTTTATTTTAATGGAGAATAGAAGAAAGGCTTATAACAATAGCTCAAACATAATTTTTGAAAAGAAAATTATTTTCATAATATTTAATTTACATATAAATAAATTTTCGAAGAAGAAAAATGTATTATTGAGTGAATAATACATTTAGGAAATTTCCAAAATAATGATGGTAATAGAGGAAATTATGTATAACGCGTAACGAAGCACATTCATTAAAATAATAAAAAAATAAAAAAATATCAATCTTCAAATACATATTTTTAATGTGTTGTATTATATAAAATCCCTAAAACATTTTTTTAAATATACTCTGTCAAAAAATAAGTATCATGTACCGAAAAAGCAACGTTGTTTGAAGAAAGACACAGATGGTTTTTGTGGAAGAGTTGTGTTTTTCCTCGAGGTATTTACAGAATCTTACAAAATACATAAGGATGTTTTTCCATGGGATAAATTTCAGGGGCAGTATTTCGGTTAGGCTTTAAAAATCACTTTTGTGTGAAATTAATGGCAATTTTATACTCGTGAATTTTTCATTGGAAATCGTAATTAAAATTAGCAGTATTTTTTATCTGTAAATACTAATAGTGAAAGTACAACAATGCTTTTTTAATCACTTTGCCTGTTGGTCTGGAGTGAAATTTATATTATATGAGTCCTACCATTTTTTTTTAAATTGTCTTATTTAAACCTCTAATGCCCATGGTAGTATTTATGCTACAATCAGGGCTCCAGATTTCGTGGATTTCTTTATTCTCATATTCCGTATTCGCACCAGAAATTGAAAATAGGAATTTTTGCATTACTTAATAACATATTACATTTGGTTATTTTAATAACCGAAATTTACTACAAGATTTTCTGGTATGAATTTGGATTCTCTGAATTACACAATTTTTGGAACGCATTCTGCCATGGTCATTAGAGGGTTAATATCTGTTTATATTTGGCGAATATTACTATTTTTTTAGAAAAAGTATTAGCAATCAAACAATGTAGATCGAAAGAAACACACGCAACTCACAATATTGTTTCCAATAGTAGTTGTATTGAATTTTTATATAATTGTGTACTTAAGATTCAAATTATTTGATATGGTACAGGTATTAATATTAACCCTTTGCACTCCTTTGTCGCGTCTGACACGACATCATGTTTCTTCGCAAAACTTGTTTTTGGCACCAGTAATAAAGAAAAATAAAATTTGCCCTATTTAATCAGAGCATCTTTTAAATTGTGTACTTTAAGGAAACTTCTTTTAAAAAAGTGTTGCCCACCGAATACAATTTGTGTAAGAGATTCCGTAATCGAAAGGGTTAAACTTACAAATATCTACTCAGTGGTGTAATATATATATATATATATATATATATATATATATAGGAAGGATACAAATACTTAGAATTATCAATAATTATGAATATATCCAAGAAAATCTAAGCTAGTTTATTAATGTCATTGTCACAAAATCAATATTTTAATAATTTAAAATAGAAGTTTTAAAATACTGAATCCCAGCGAAACCCCCCCCCCCCCCCACACACACACACAAACACACACACATATACTAAAGCATTTGATTTAACAAGAAAATATCACATAAAAGAACTATCGAGTATTAGAACATGTAATCGCACTTCCTGTTACAACTGTAACAATTAATATCCTTGAACGTCGAACTATTTGAAATATTACATGTATAGCTACCAGCTATAACGCTTTTTTCATGCCACTAAATTATTTAAAAGTAATTTTTAATAGTTTTTATTCCGCTATTTGCGATTAAAAAAGTCGATTTTTTTAAACATATTTTAGCGATAGCAAAAAAGCATAAAAGTTTGAAAGAATTTACATGCACTGAGATGAAACAATGGAATCAATTTGTTTCAAATCTTTTTAAAAAATGATTTTTTTTTTTATCAAGTACTGAAGAAAACATGATCTTTGAAACACATTTTGATGACAGAAAAGTACTGTATTGAAATAGGGACTGACTGCTCACAGTGCTTGATCTCCATGAGGCCCTCTCTTTCCTACGCCATTGTTCATATTTTATAGAATATAATAATTTGACGTACATTATAAATGAAATCAGGAAGCCAGATTTATTTTAGGGACTACTAGATATATAGTATTAGGTGTTGTTAAATGTTTAAAAATATGACATTTGTAAAAAGTATGTTAGCCACTAAAAGGATCACATAAGAATACATGGTTCTGAATGCTCCGTTTTTGAATATCAATGCTTCCAAAGAGCTTCCATTTCGTAGTAGTTTTCTAGAACATTTGCAATGCCTTCGGGGTAAATTCCTACAAAATTTGAAAGAAAATTCTCTAAAGAAAATAATTGCTTCATAAAAGTGGCGCATACCAGAAATAAAGAATAGTATTTCATGCTTTATTTAACAAGTGACATTTAGTGATCATATAAAGTAAAAATTCTTCTTTCGAAATTTCCGGGATGAATTGGAAATTTCGGATTAAAATTGGAGGCCAAACTGTCAATCCTGATGCGCTAGTTCTGCTGTTTTTTCTTCTTTTTGTAGGATCTTAGTTTTCTTCAGTTTTTTCATCTATTTTGAGCGTAAAGTTTCCTTGTACAGCTAAAAGAATCCTTTTGCTTTTTGCATTGAAATGGATATTTTTTAATATACAAAATACATTGCGATCGATTATTATTTTTACCCGACTGAAAAGAAGGGTTATGTGTTTCACGCGCATCTAAGTGGATTTCTTTATACCCTCGAAACATCCCAACGGCTGAATGGATTTTAATGAATGAGGTCGCTATCAATTCATCTTAATGGCCCAATGGTTATAGACTAGGTTTTGTTTTTATAAATTCAAAATGGCGGCCGTAAAATACAAAATGGCGGTAGAGACGAAAAAAAAATTACGCACCCTATTGAGTGGCATATCATTGGATAGGTCTTTCAAAATGAAGAGGATGTTTGATTGACTATTTTACAGTCAGAAGCTCCGTTAAAATATTATACAACCTGGAAGTTGTGTACACTGACCAAAGGTGACCGATCACTTGCGATTTTAGACATTTTGTTAAATATCTAGAAAAATATATGAGGAACTAGCCTTAAACTGCAGGTGTGTAAACAGTATAGTATAAGTCATATATTTCCACGAAGATTTTTTCCTGAAACCCCATAGTGGACCGTCAACAAATTAAAAAAGAGCGAATAGCTTTTGGATAACCCTATAAAAACTAATGTAGCAAAAGCATTCAAACACGAGATTATTAATCAGCGGCTTATTGTAATATACTGTGTTCATTTATATGAGGATAGAATGTATTCTTGTGGAGAAATTAAGGTTTTTTATAAAAACAGCCCCAAATTTCGCCAAGTTTTTTGCTTATAATTTGCAGAGTTCTTAATATATACAAAAAGTTCTTTTCAGAAAATATGACAAACAATATTGTACACAACAATTTGCAATCAAAATGAAAAAATAATCAAAATTGGATGAAAAATGAGCAGGTTTACAAAAAAATGTTTCACTGCGCATATGCGAATGCAATCAAAATATATAGCGCATAATGTATCAGCTAAGTATATAGAGCAACTTATGTGAAAGTTTCAAAATCATAGCTTGAAAATTCTGAAAATAATCGTCGATAGAATAAGCTCGAAATCCGTTGTTCCCCAAAACAAGCAAAAAGATCAGGGATTGTATTAAATATCTGTTGATTAGTGCCAAAATAGCGTACACAATATTGAACGTACTACTATATTTGGATAAAACCCCTGATCTTTTTGCTTGTTTTTGAGAACAACTGATTTCGAACTTAATCTCTCGACGATTTTTTTCAGAATTTTCAAGCTATGATTTTGACACTTTCACAAAAGTTGCTCTATATACTTAGCTAATACATTATGCACATTATATTTTGATTGCATTCGCTCATGCGCAGTGAAACATTTTTTAGTAAATCTGCTTATTTTGCATCCAATTTTTATTATTTTTTAATTCTGATTGCAAAGTGCTGTGTACAATATTGTTTGTCATATTTTCTGAAAATAACTTTTTTTTTATATTAAGAACTCTGCAAATTATCAGCAACAAACTTGGCGAAATTTGGGGCTGTTTTTATAAAAACATTAATTTCTCTACGAGTATACATGCTATCCTCATAAAAATGAACACAGTATATTACAATAAGCCACTTATTAATAATCTCGTTTTTGAACGCTTTTGCTTCATTAGTTTTTACAGGGTTATCCAAAAGATATTCGTTCTTTTTCAATTTGTTGACGGTCCCCTATTGGGTTTCTGGAAAACACTTCGCAGAAATATATGACCTATACTATACTGTTTACACATCTGCAGTTTCAGGTTAATTCCTCATGTATGTTTCTATATTTAACAAAACGTCTAAAATCGCAACTGATCTGTCACCTTTGGCCATATAGTGTATGTAGGATCTCTAGCTTTACTGCAACTCTGACCATCATAGACATCTACAGACCTCATGAAAACAGTGTTTATAGATAGGAACTAACAATTAAACACAACTTAAAAGTAATCAATACAAGTAAATAAAAAAAATACGTAAGTAATATAAACAAGTAATATACAAAAAAAATATTTTAAGTCAATTCTTATTTAGGTCAATAAGAGAATTTTTTCTCTCCCATTCTTCTTTCCTCTTGAGTAGTGCTTAAAATACCTTGATCAAGAAGAGGGCTTTCTCGGTCTTCAAATACCTTGATCAAGAAGAGGGCTCTATCGGTCTTCAAATACCTTGATGAAGATGGATATCTCGATTATTGAAAATTAATTAATTTAATTTAATTAATGAATTAATATTAAAAAAACTGGATTAACATCAAGTGTCATCCACTGCAAGTTTTAAAAAAATTATTTGAGCTTGATGGGATGAATAATAAGTATTTTATTAACGATTGAAAATTTGAACTAGATATAGCGAGAGTGTGAGGTAATAGTAGGAATTGAAAAAAAAAAGTAGTTTCACATTGATGAGAAATAATTAATTAGTTCGCTTTTACGCAGTCGGGTTTTTGATTTTTTAAATTTAATTGTTTATTACTATATTTTTTAAAAATATTTTAGCAGAACTATTACAGGAATTACAATAATAATAATAACAATAATAAAGAACTCTATATTCATAACTAACTGAAATATCATATGGATTTTTTTCTAATTAATCGTTGAGAGATTCCGATTTATAAAGATTGATTGCTGAATAAATATGCTACTAAGTTCTCCTTTTTAAACTTTTTTCCTGCCGTCTGCAATAAATCATCATATTTCTTTTTAGCGTTATGTTATCAATGCCATTATAATAAACTAAGCTGTATTCTTCTCCTTTGAGCAAACACTCTTGACTTTTTTTTTTTTTTTTTTTTTTTTTTTTTTTTGCCTTTTAAGAACATATCGAGATTTTATTTTCATCTGTAAACATAGTTTTATAAAATGCGTACTAAACTTTTAGAGAAAAAAAAAGGGGGGGGGGTTGAAAATAATAGGAATGAAGGAATTAAGTTTAAAATCAGAATTTATTTTTATTTGAAAAGTAAAGACAAAGCACTCAGCTTAACAAAATCCAACGCCGGCCAACTAATCTAATAAAACCACTGAGTGTCTACGGTATTACAAAAACGGTATCAAATCACAATAACTTTTTTAAACAATTAATGAGTAAGAAGGATTATCCATTAAATTAAATTAAATAAGATCAATAAATGAGTAATTAAGCATTTTTTAAATGTTTTTTGAGATGACTTCCATGGAAAGAGTGTTATTTAAATGCTGTATGTAATTTTCTGATTAATTTTCTGATTTTAAATTCTTTTTGGAAAAATAAATAATATAACAAAATGAGTATCCAAGAAAAATGTTTGAGAAAAGAAAATTAAAATTTTCAAGCAAATTGTATGGTTATTATAAAGACGTATCAAAAAGGAATTTGGTTCCTGGAATGTACGCGGAACGTTATCATTTTCTTTATAGTGCATTAAATGAGTTATATTACAGTGCGATATCAGGCAGTGAATTATGCAATGATAGTTTCAAAATGATGTGAAGTTTTGACTACAAGTATTTTGCGAATGAATAATGTGTAATATTCTAAATGAAGATAAAGTAATTCTATAGAAAATTATTTGATATTAAAAATGAGCATTTTGGGAAACGAACTTTTTACTACAAGTATTTTGCGAATGAATAATATGTAATATTCTAAATGAAGATAAAATAATTATATAGAAAATTATTTCATATTAAAAATGAGCATTTTGGGAAACTTATTTTTGATTTTGCATTGAGATATTTTTAATCAGAAATCCAACAGTAAGAAACGTAGATCTAACTGGAGGTTATCATTTCCTTATACATATACCATAAACCTTTTGCTCCTTGCATCGTAATGGACATTTTTTGACAAAAATAATATTAGTTGTACCGGAAAATTCTGTCGCTTAATGTTCTTTCACGCCTACTTTTTTAAAATTCTGATTTCTTCATTTGTACCACTTTTTTGAAATGGTGAAATTCCCATTGTTTTCACCTTAATGTGAAAACCATGGAAATTTTACCATTTCAAGAAAGTGGTGCCAATGAAGAAATCATAACTTAAAGAAAGTAGGCATGAGAAAACATTAAGCGACAGAATTTTCCGGTGCACCGAATACATTGCGGTTTATTATTATGTTTTATATAATTTTTTTTTTGACATTTTATTGTGAGTATTCCAGTAATTAAAATAATAATAATAATAAAGCAATCTGTATTCATAACTATGTTTGGATGGAGGATTTTATTGATTTATTACAAGTACTTATGATGAAGTGTTTTAAGCGTGGTGTTATACAACATACTCCTACTGTAAACTGGTATGACAGTTCTCTTAGAAAAGAACGTAATAGGGTTAATGCCTTGTACAAACGGTACATGAAAAACATTGATAATTTACAGTATAAACAAAAGTATATAGCTGCCAGAAGAATGTATAAAAAAATCTGAGAAAAACTAAGCGTTCTGCCTGGGTAGGTTTTTGTGAGAAGACAGACAATGTTTACGGAAGTCTATACAAATTTATTTCAAAAAAATCTTTATCTAAGAATGATTTAATTTTTACCACTCTTGAAAACTCTCAAGTCTTTGATTCATATGATGATATTGCGGAAAATCTTATGTCAGAGCAATTTGAGGTAAATAATCCTCCTCTGAATACATTTGAATATATCGGTGATGTTAATTTTGAAGATTCTGATGATTTTGTTCCAATTACTAAAAGAGAATTATTTTTTGCTATTAGTCGACAAGGAAATAATAAGGCTCCCGGTTACGATGAGATAGATGCGCTGATTATCAAGAACCTTTGTAAAAATTTTACAGCTTTTATGATTTCTTTATTCAATACCTGTTTGAAGTTTGGTCACTTCCCGAAATGCTGGAAGAAAGGCATTATAATATTTTTTCGCAAACGTAACGGTGATCCCAAGTTACCGAAATCTTATAGACCAATAACACTTCTTCCTATCATTGCAAAGGTTTTTGAAAGAATAGTTAAGATCCGAACCATTACAATGTTGGAATCTATGTCATATTTGGATGATGGACAGCATGGTTTTAGAGAATCACGCATCACAATTTCAGCTCTTGCAGCTCTAAAGAAAATAATTAAGGAAACACTTTCAGAATTCAAATATTGTTCGCTCATCTCTTTTGACGTGGTTGGAGCCTTTGATGAGATCGATTGGTTTATCTTGGCTGAATTAATTGATGAACTTCCGATTTATGAGTATTTAAAAACGACTTTAAAGAATTATATCAGTCATCGTCTCATAGGATTCAAGTTTGTTAGAGGCATAAGATGGTTTAGAATCTTCCGGGGCTGCCCGCAGCGTTCCTGTTTAAGACCCCTGCTTTGGACCATTGTTGCTGATAAGATTATCAAAACTTATAAGCGACCCAGTCGAAAAATTATTTCTTATGCTGATGACTCTGTTATTGTTGAAGGCAGTGATACAAGACCTGCACTTGAGAATACCATCAATGCTAGCATTTCCCACTTTGCTGCAGCCTGTAGTGCTTTACATCTGTCAATTAGTGTTGAAAAATCTGCTTCAATGCTTTTTGGAAAATATATATCAAGAAAGCGTCGACCTATTTTTAAACTCCAGGGTAGGAGCATATCTGTTAAGGATAATTTGCTGTACTTGGGATTTTAACTTGACAGTAGATTCCATTGGTTGGAGCATCTCGATATGGTCCGCAATAAAATAAAAGATTTTACTTGTAATATCCAAAAGACAAGAATTCGTGATAAAGGATTACCACTTGAGTTTCTAAAAATTTGGTACAATTCAGTGCGGTTACTTACGGTTTACTTACGGTTACGAAATTTGGTTTAATGATTTACGGAGCCATGGAATTAAGCGTTTATCCTCATGCCAACGGCTATGTCTCTTATTTATCATTCGCGCATATCGGTCAATATCAACACAGGCACTTTGTGTACTTTCAGGAGTTCCTCCAATCGAAGTAGAATTAAAACAACTGGCTTTATGTTTTGAAGTTCAGAATAATGATGGTTCAGATTGGATAGAAGATGTTTATGTTTCAACAGATCGTTTGATGAAAAAAGTTTATACTTTTCACTATCCCTACTTTTATTATGATCATCATGTCAATTTCGTACGTGCTATTACTGAGAAGGTCCCTTTGTACAACCACCCAGTTTTATATACAGATGGTTCTAAGATGCCTACGGGCGTTGGAGCGGCTTTTGTGGTATTTTTGAAAGAAGTTATTATCTTTGAGAAGAGAATTAGACTTAAATTATTTAATACGGTATACCGCCTTAGATTCCGCAATTGAGTGGTGTAGAGACTCCTCATACAGTGTATTCCACATTTATACAGACAGCTTGTCCTCAGTTCAAGCGCTTCAAAATCTTTTTCCAACGGACGAAATTCTTTTTACTATTTTTACGAATTTACGACTATTGCATAATAAAACTATTAATATAGGCTGGATTAAATCCCACGTTGGTTTCGTCGGAAATGAGCGCGCAGACTACCTTGCCAAATCAGTCACTGAGACTAGTACATTTGATGCTGAAATAAACATTCCTATCCCTGTTTCGTTTGTGAAGCAGTTCTACAAAAGCAATATTATTAAAATTTGGCAGAACGAATGGTCTTATAGCGATAAGTGAAGAGACACGCATAGTATTATTAAAAAAGTGGATACCTCATTTTTGTGTTTCTCGCAAGTCCATGCCTATTTTGTATCTGCACATGGGACATTTCCTAGTTATCTTTATAAAAGGGGAAAACGCCAGAGTGATAAATGCCTATGTGGAAACATCGGTGATGTCAAACATTATCTGTTTGGTAAATGTCCATTGATGCCTACTTCATTTAACTTTATCTGTAACCGGACACTTAGCTGGAACATGCGTAACATACTGTTCTCGAAATCAAATTATCACAGACTCAGACTTATTTACAACGAACTAAATAAACATTTTTCGTTTATAAAATATAAATTTTGATTTTTAATCTTTGTTTTATTTTAACCACTTTTCAAGCGCCAGGGCGCTCTTTGTGAGTTTTACTTTTTTTTTTTTTTTTTTTTTTTTTTTTTTTTTTTTTTTTTTTTGTCATTGTATTTCTTGGGCTATTCCCCAGCTGTGGTTTTGCAGGTCGCAGAGGGTACTTTTCTGTCAGGGGTTCATGCCTATGCCATTTTTGGTTGGCTCCCTGGCAGAGTGATCCTGATCCTGTATTCATAACTAACTGAAATATCATATGGATTTTTCTCTAATTAATTGTTGAGAGATTCCTATTTATAAGCATTGATTATTGAATAAATATGCTACGAAATTCTCCTTTTTAAACTTTTTGTCTACCGTCTGCAATAAATCATCACATTTTCTTTTAGCGTTATGCTATCAAAGCCGTTATAATAATCTATGCTGTACCCTTATCCTTACAACAAACACTCTTGATATTTTTTCTTCTTTTAACCCTAGAACTACCGGAAATTTTACTCAAGTTTTATAAAAACATTCTACACCAGAATTTTTACTTAAAACTATTTAATTTGTTTATTTAACTTATTATTGTCTGATTTATACATTTAGTTTGTTTTGAAGAAATTTCTGGTTTGAATAAATATTTTGAATGTACATGTCGGGTCCAATGGACCCGTCTGGTAGACGGAAGGTTAAGAACAGATGGAGATACTTTTTTCTGTAAACATAGTTTTATAAACTGCGTACTAAACATTATGGTGAGGAACTAAAAAAAAAAAGATTTTGAAAATAATAGCAATGACGGAATTAAGGTTAAAAGAAGAATTTATTTTTATTTGGAAATGAAAGACAAAACTCTCAGCTTAACAAAATCCAACGCCGCAAACTAATCTAATAAAACCACTGCCTATCAACGGTATTTCAAAAATGAATCAAAGTTTAGTAAAGTTTTCCGAAACGTTTCTGTTTTTTAAAACTACTATTAATGATTGTGAAGTATTACCCATTAAATACGATCAATAAAAAAGTGATTAAGCATTTTTAAAATGACTTTTTAGATAACTTACACAAAACGACTATTATTTATACGCTGTATATAATTTTCTGATTTGTTTACTCATTTTTTCGAAAAAATAAATAATATAACAAAATGAGATTCCGAGAAAAATAAATTCAAATAAAAAATGTAGATTATCCAAGGCTTACTGAAAAAAATCTTAGAAACTAATATAAATAAATGTTACTTTTATGAGAGATATTAAAGATTTTATCTAGTTCAAAAAGCCCTATAACTTCTCTAATTTTTTAAATAAATTAATTTCTAAGAAGGTTTATTCAATATATAAGACGAAGAAAAAAGTAATTAAACATTTTAGAAATATTTTTAGAAGATTTCCACGAAAAGAATGATATAACCTGTCAAAGGTAAACGTCCCCCTCACTTACGTGCTATTTGAACGAGATAAGCATGTAAAAATTAGGGTGATTAACTTTATGCTGTTAAATGGATTTTTTTTCTCTTTTGCCTATTAGTTTTAGTGTTTTTTGAGGAAACCAGATATTAAATAATAATATAGCAAGTTCAATATAATAAGACAATATAATAAGTTCAGATTATCAAAATTTATATTATATGTGGATTATTTAAATACATTTAAAAGCTTAATCTATTAAATATTTTTTTAAGAGTTATGTTTAGATATATTAATTAGTATAAGACTTATTTGTCAAATTGAATATAAAATATTTTTTAAGTTTAATTTTTATATTACACTCGAAGGTTCTTATATATATGACAGAATAAAAATTATGTCAGCATATATATATATATATATATATATACAGGGTGTTCCGTTAAAGGGGTCCAATATTAATAGGGGTAATAGAGGAGATCACACGGAGCATAAATCAGTATATAATGCCTGGCCGGATCTCAATAATTTTCAAGTTACAGCAAATAGAATGAAAAATCTGAAATTTGTAAATAAACCCTCATTGCTAAACTATCGATAATGCTACATAAAAACGAAGCACATATTTAGAAAGAGCAGAAAAAATCCTACGAAATGACATAAGTTGTTTTAGAATATTGAGAATTAATGGCGAGTTACAAGCTCTGAAACAGTGAAAAAATACAAAATCAAATATTTAGCAAAATAGTTAATCGTTAATTCAAAAAATGCAACTCTACCTACATCAAGGAAAATGTTATAAAATTTGGTCCATTCCGAAAGCTTTCGAAGAAGCTGACAATAAACCATATCAGTTTAATTGTATGGGAGAAATCAAGCAGTTCCCTAGTTACAATTCTGTACTGTTGCACGCTCGGAAAGGGCGAAACTCCGCCCATGACGATTGTAAACACCCCGTTTTAATATCTTTCACTTATACATTTCTGATCAACCTCTATCAATACCCTTTCATT
Organism: Maratus speciosus; assembly: GCA_963932465.1. NCBI lineage: Eukaryota > Metazoa > Arthropoda > Arachnida > Araneae > Salticidae > Maratus > Maratus speciosus. The sequence continues at coordinate 411,605,742 of OZ010787.1, read as the reverse complement.
ATTCAGTCTGGTCAAGTGAATGACATATTGTGCAGCTCTCGCCTTGTCTTAAAGCAAACTCCGTGACTGCTGCGTTTCCTCCATGAACTTTCAGGATGATGAAGAAGAAGTACTTTTTATGCAAATTTTCTATGTGTATAGGAAGAAAAGTGTAATAAAACAGCAGTCATCAGTGGGCGTTATGTTAAAGGGAGGCTGTTGTAAGTGGGATTGTAGTAAGTTGATGTATAATAATTATGCCGGAATACTCTAACGAAGAATATGCGGACATGCATCTGATGTACGGGCAAGCTCATGGAAATGCATGTCTAGCACAGCGCATGTACCGTGAGCAATTTCCAAGGAGACGTTGCCCAAGTTCGAAACTCTTCATAAAAATCGATAGACGATTACGGGAGACTGGATCGTTTAATACAGCAAGCATTGATGCAGGGAAACCTCGACATGTACGAACACCTGCAATGGAAGAAGATGTACTGAATATTTTTAAAGATAACCCCTCCACGAGTACACGAGCTGCTGCGTCTGAAGTCGGTGTTTCTCACCAAAGTGTGTGGCGTGTTCTGCGTGCAGAAAACATGCACCCCTTTCATGTGCAGCGGGTACAACTGTTATCAGTAACAGATTGTGCTCAGCGGACAGAATTCGTACGCTGGTTGCTTAATGTAACAGAAAATAATCCACAATTTCTGGAAAATATTTTATTTACTGATGAAGCAACATTTACGAGAGAGGGCGTTGTAAACACGCACAATATGCACACATGGTCATATACAAATCCGCACACTGTTTTCCCGTCGAACGCACAACAAAAGTTCAGTGTGAACATACGGGCAGGTGTCCTCGGCGATTATCTCATAGGACCATATTTACTCCCAGATGTACTCAATGGCAGTACGTACTTGGTTTTCCTACGGGATATCTTACCGCAGTTACTGCAAAATGTGCCAGCAACATTGCGCCACAATATGTGGTTTATGCACGATGGCGCACCGGCACATTTTTTCATAGGTGTTCGCAATCACCTCAATTCAACATATCCTGGGAAATGGATTGGACGCAGTGGACCTGATGCTTGGCCTGCACGCTCTCCAGACCTCAATCCGTTAGACTTTTTTGTTTGGGGACACCTTAAATCGCTGGTGTATGAAACGCCTGTGGATACACCGGAGGATTTACTAGCGCGAATCGTTGTCGCTGCAGGAGACATTCCCAACTCCGTCGGAGTTTTTCGGCGTGTTCGCCAATCTTTACGACGTCGCTGTCGGCTGTGCGATTCTGTTAATGGGTGCAACTTCGAACACCTATTATAATAATGTCCGTTCGTCTGCCTTCCGACATTGAACTGTGCAGCGCAGGCCAGAAGACTATGCTTCACATATGTCATAAAGTACGTGGAATGTAATTCTTTATTTGTCATTTTTCTTTTATTTTCAACACTTTTTGGCACAGTATTTTGTAAGTCACAGACTGTGGTGTACTCAAATTGTAAATTACAAAGTTTGTATGAATTAATTTAAAATTTAGTGTCTTTTTTAAATTTATAATTAATAAAATTATTATGCTATTTGTTGTTATTATTTCCTATCATAAATTATGATGCACATATACATACAATAATTGTCCATGTAAAACATGTACTGAAACTTCTTGCATAGTTACAAATCGCAATATTTTTAATTATTTCCGAATTTTCACCACCAGTTTAATTTTAAAGAATTTAACTTAAGCGTTATATCAATAAAAGACCACTTTAAAATGTAGACTATTATTGTAAAGTTATTTTGGTTCATTCAACTCTTGAATAATTAAAAATGTTGCATCTCAGAAGAAGCATGATCGAAAATGTATAGTTGAGAGTAATTAAAAAGGCGGTGTTTCCAATCGTGATGGGCGGAGTTTAACCTTTGCTAGTGTCAAAGAAAGCGGAGTTGTAACTAAGAAACTGATTAATTTCTCTCACACAATTAAACCGATATGGTTCATTGTAAGCTTTTTCGAAAGTTTTCGGAATGGACCAAATTTTACTACATTTTCCTTGTTGTAGCTAGAGTTGTCTTTTTGGAATTAACGATTAACTATTTTGATGTATATTGGATTTCGTACTTTTTTCACTGTTTCAGGGCTTGTAACTCGTCAATAAATATTGCTATTTTAATACAATTGATGTCATTTTGTAGGTTTTTTTCTGCTCTTTCTAAATATGTGCTTCGTTTTTATGTAGCATTATCGATAGTTTAGCAATGAGGGTTCTTTTACAATTTTCCGAATTTTCATTCTATTTGCTGTAACTTGAAAACTATTGAGATCCGACCAGGCTTTATATACTGATTTATGCTCCATGTGATCTCCTCTATTACCCCTATTAATATTGGACCCTTTTAACGGAACACCCTGTATATATATATAAATATTTATATTTCTCAAAATTTAAGGTATTATCTTTAAATTATGAATAATGTACAGCATAAACTTACATATGTAATTTTGGAAATTTTTCTGTAGAAAATTTCACACGCTTTAATTTTAGTTATTTGAAAATCAGAAATTGCTGAAATTTTAACTTGCGTAAGAGGTGGTGTAAAATGCACAGAGTTAAAAATTGTCCAACAATGGGATCGAACCAGGGTCATTGACATTATGCGCCAGTGCTCTACAACTGAGCTATCTGGACGATAACAACCATAGAAATTTTGAATCTTATCTGTCGGCAAGAGGAACCGCTCATGAACATTATTCCATTGTGTTCTGCAGTTGTTGCCTTGCCAGCAGATAAGAGCGGGAAGGGCTAGGATTCGTATCGTCCATGTAGCTCAGTTGTAGAGCATTGGAGCATAATATTAATGACCATGGTTCGATCCCAGGCTTGGACTCTTTTTCACTCTGTTCGTTTTCAGCAATTGCTGATTTTAAAATAATTGTACAGACGTTTTGCCAGATGGGCTACATTTCTTATTCAGATTGAAAACACATCTTAAAAATTGTATTAATTGCTTTATTTAATGTGTCATTAATCCGCCATTAAATAATAGGATGTCCAAAAAGCTGGTAACACTTATACAAATTGAATTAGAAAAAATAGCAAAACTGGTAACACTGGCATGCATTACCTGTCTCCTTATTTGATTTTGTTTCGTTTTAATTTGGATTTTTATTAGGAAATGGAGCTAAAATTACTTCTCAATACAGGTACATTAATATCAAGCGAGTTTGCGGTGATAACTGTCACATTTTCATAATCTTATTCCATGCAGTTAATTGATTTTAAACAAAAAACAATTTAACCCTTTATCTACTGACGGCACTTATAAGTACAACTCATTTTAAACGTTCATCCCATAGTGAATATTACTAATATTCTAATGGTACATTCTAAAAATACTCTTTTAACTCCACTTTATCTGCATACATGTCATAAATTGTTATAGGTTTATTATTTTAGCGAGGAAGGAGGCTATCGTTGAAACAGTCGATGTGTTTTGTGCCTACATTTTGTACAGATTGTCACGCTCGTCTGTTTATTGCTGCAAACACGGTAAAGGATATAAGGTAAGTGCTGGATTTTTTTTATCTGTTCATTATGATCTTAGTATACAATTTGACTAGCTATTTTAGCTGAACGGTGTATGTATTTGATTTAACAGAGGAATTACTCGGTGGCACTTATACGTACCGTCAGTACACTGGTGTTCCAGAAAAACTTCTTGTTTACTTTTCGTCTGCGTAGTTATCCATCGCTTTCAGTTGCATTAAAATGTAACTACTAAAATGTAGTGTAGTAATAATATTCCTAGTATTTCTCTTCTGTTTAATTATTATTTTTTATAGGAAATCGAAAAAGTTGTGGCACCGGCTCTTTTATGCTATAGGCAAATTCCATGGGTTTTTGTAATGTAAGTCACATAGCTGATAACTGCTATGCTTGCTGGCCACCGTTATTTTCGAAAAGTTTGCATCGCCATATTCAATTAATGAGATATCTCCCATAAAATAAGTCAAATTTTTACCGTTCTAAAATACTGGGAGCCAAAAATCGTAGCATGTGACTTACACTACAAGTGCTCATGGAACTAGCCTATACTAGAAATGAGATATGTAAATTCATATATTGCATATGTGGAGATGCGAGAGAACATGTTGTCCCTGTAATAATGACATCGCATAACTAAAAGACTGCTAACAAGATCGAAACCTTATATATATATATGTATATATAGCTTTTTAAACCTTTAAGGGGCAAGGCATTTTCAATGCTAAAGTGTTGAAATAAATAATTGACCGGAATTTCCCAAAACATTTATTTCTAAATAACAAAAAGTCTATATTTTACATACTTATTAAATCGAAAATATATTACCACAATTTTGGTGCCACTTGAAATACCTTGCGGGTTTTCTGTTATAAGCAATGTGATAAATCACGTATTATATATTCAATAATTTCGAACGTAATTTTACTGCTGAAAATTAATCGAAAAATTACTTAAAATTATATGTGTTCACCGATGCTGGGTTTGTTTGTGTCTCATGTTTCTCCGGAGGATTGTGTGCTCATGAAGACTATTCTATATTGTGCTGCAGTTGCAGCCTTACCAACTGTACTAGAGATGTTTCTTGTTGCGGGAGGGTTGTTTTCCTTTCATAAAAAACTTCAGATATTAATAAATAGATGGAAATATCTTTTGAATTATTTAAATGAAATTTAAGATTTTCCGTAGTGCATTACTAATGCGTTAACAACACAATAAACACTGGTCCAGAAGATTCAAACTAATACTTGTAGCGTAAAAAGGAAACTTTAATGAAATTTTGAAGACACACATAAGTGCCTTGGGAGTGACCCCGCTGACACACAAAATCAAATCCTGATGTCTACATCATCAAGTGCCGGCAAAGAGTTATAAATTTCACATTTTCATTCGTAAAGTTTTGGCGATAGATAGATATTGTGTAAGACACAGATCTTGCCAAGGGGTGACCGTTACATTGGAATACATGGGGCAGTTTAAATTTATATGAAAAGCCTAATAAGCGATAATTATCCAAGCGCTAGTACGTGAGAAAGTAAGAAAGAATTCAAAGTCTGTCAATAGCACTGGAATGAGTGCGGTAAACTGAAAGGCGACATAAGTTTAAAAGTGCATCTGGATATTATTATCTAACCGCTGGTTTAAACAATGTTTTGACTATCTTTTAGTAAAGCATCGAATTAAAAAATGTGATAGAGGGAAATTTTATAAGCAGATGCAACGCGAAAAGAATCTATCTTTCGAAATGAAATGACTGTGAATAATATTCTTTTTTTAAATTTTATTTTCTTAGATAAAAGAGCAAAGAGAGTTATCTAGGAACGTTAAAGTAATGTGAAAAGGGAAGTAGATTAATTTAAAACTTAGATATACAAAAAGAAATAGAAAGGCGATTTTTTATATTGATATTTAATATTAAAATTTAACTATCTAGGGATCATATTAATTACCTTTAAAGAATAATATATGCGATATCAAACGATATCACATATGTCCCCCCCAAAACCGACCAGCCTTGAATGCCCAAAGATGGGGAAGGGAAAAGAAAAGAAAAATCTGTGTGTTCTCCTAAAAAAAAAAAAAACTTTACATGAAACAATACAAAACAATATTTTTAAATTGCAATAAAAATATATATGCGAGTAAATATGTCATGACTTAAATATTTTTCATAATGTCCTTTTTTTGTATAAAGGCTCAGTAGAAGTTCAAAAAGGTTCACGTGAACTAGTCTTATAGACTATGTTTTAATATACAGTATTCTTTACTGTACTTGTGCACATATCGATTCAACAACAGGCATTTTTTTTACCCGTTTTGTATTTTGTGACGTCACATTAAAAGTAAGGTACCAATATCAATAAATTTGCAAATATTTGTTAGAAACTGCTTGTCATGACCAGTATTGAGAAGCTTTAAATGAAGTTATCTAATTCTTGTCAAAATCTTGATTCAGTTCAGATCATAAAAATAAGTGGACAAAAAAATATAAACACAACATCTTTTAACATACACTATGCAAAATAGCTAAATAATATTTATAAAAAATATGAATAAGCGATATAGATGGGCACAGAAAAGTAATTGGGGCACCCTTTCAAGAGTGTCTCTCAGCACAAATGAAGTGTGTGAGCATTGGACCATAATTTTAAATTGAACACAATTTCTGAGTGCAGTGATTAGAAAAGCAAAAGAGATGATTTGATTACAAAACAAAAGAACTGTGTCTAATATCAAAATATAATAAAACATTCAAATTTTTTTTTTATTTTTTTATGAGTAGTGGTCGTTATCTACAAATAGCAACTGCAGATACCTCATGCAGTGAGCCCGATTATTTATCAAAGTTTTAACTTATTAATATGTTGAGATGACCTTGAGTTAGTGAGCATATCTACGATGGATAAAGATAAGGAAATTCCTAACAATTTACTGCAACTGAACAGCATTTGTGATTTAAAGTAACTGTTTTTTTTTTAACACATCGTCTGGCTTGTATAATTTAAAAGTGGTGTGTATCGAAATATTACTTTAAAAGTATTATATGAGAAAAGAAAATGTATTATGTGATTGTAGAAAAAGCATATGACAAAAGAGAAAAGCAACTGCTACAAAAGTATAGAGTTGTCTTAAATATCAGTGAAGGATTAAAATTATGTAACTGTCAAAAAATGTCAAACTGTCAATTTGCAATTAGGCAAAGTGGTGATGACATTACTGTGACATGGTATTTAGAACCAAGAAATTAAACGATAATTTAATAACTGGTAACTTTTAAAATGTGAGAAAGTTTAATGTTGAGAACCTGGTGTAACATAAAACTAGGAAAGAAAAAAAATCATGAGCCTGAAATAAAAAATATGCATAGCATGTGAAGAGGTAGTTTCCTATATACTGAGAAATCTTTGTTGTTAAACAAAGTGATGGTGACATGAGAATGTCATAACATAAAAAAATATGAAAAAGAAAAAAAAAATTAAGTGTATGCAAAATGTAAAGTTTAATAAATGTTTATGTTGCAATTATCATGCCAAGTTAAAGTAGTCCTGGTATATTGAGACATAAAAACAAACATAGAAAAATAATGTTAATGCGCAAAGGTTCAAAACTTGAAAAAAAATGAATATTTTCAATTCAGTGTGCAATGTTTTAAAACAAACAAACAAATATCCATGACAAAAATGTAAGATTATCTCAATGAACTGACGATGTATACGAGTATCGAAGCAATGTATGTCAGTGAACAAAGGTTAAATTCAACGACTTAGTTGCATGTTTAAATGAATACAGCAATCTAAGTATACCAATGAACAAAAGGGAAAAATTATTTCAATGAAAAAGTGTGTAGGGGTATTTCACTGACTAGTGTAAAAGTAATACAATGAACTAAAGTGTGTGTAAAAGATGAAAATTGCTATGAACTAATGTGTCCAAAAAATAAAATGCTACAATGAACTAATATGTGTGAGAAAAAAAAAATGCTATGAACTAAGGATTGCTACAAAAGAACAAAATGATAGTGCAATTGGTCCCTGTAGTACAAAAAGAATTGGCAACGCAATGAACTCGTGTAAAGTTTTTCTATGAACAAAATAAGCAATGAACTAAGTTGTGGCATCTATGAACAAAATTTCTTAATGTATCCATGGAACCAAGAACATTGTATCACAAGTTCCAAAAAGAATGTCTACCGTAATATGCAAAAAAAAAAACAAAAAACAAATGCGGTTTTAAGTAAAGAAAAGGTATAACCAGGAACTGCTTCTTGTGTGATTAAAAAAAAAAAAATGGAAACATATGTACACAACCTTTGAACTAAAACTATATAAAAAAGTGTCTAAGGTTTTATTCCGAATATCTAAAAATATGTAAAAAAAAAAAAAAAATGTAACTGGTGCAGAAAGTGTATCGTGTTGCTGTGTACCCTTCTGATTAAAAAATTCTTTCGCATGTGAAAAAAAAAAAAAAAAAAAAAAAAATCTGATGACCCGCATCAATGTTTTTTCACTCAACAATACAATCCTTTAATCATCCGACAATTCCTGCAGTAAACAATCGAATGAGAAAAAAATATACCAAACAGTACACCTAATATCTAAATAAAATCTAACCTTTAGCTTTAACACGTTTACGCCGGCACGGTGGGTCACACTCGAATGTCTCGAAGCTGACAAGTCTCCGGCTTTTTGGATACCAGTATTTTAATGCAAAAAATGTTGTTTTATTTAATTAGAAAAATTTAGTGATTTAAAGGAACAACATTTTCTTTAAATTAATAGTGGTGTGTAAAAAGCCGGAGACTTGACAACTTTGAGACAGTCGAGTGTGATCCACCGCGCCGGCGTGAACGTGTTAAAGTTAAATGTTAAAAGTGAATTAAATTATCACCTATGCCATATGGTGAAGCAATAAGATGTACCTACATGCATAAAAAGTAAATTAATAATAATAATAATAAAATAGTGATTTTTTTTAGAGTCCCTCAAAAGAATGTGTATATCCAGAGAATAAAAATTTTAAAAGAAGATTGTATTTTTTTATAAAAATTCCAAACCTCTTTCTTTAACGTTTTCTTTTCAACAAAAATGATGTAAACCGGAGAAGTAAGTATTATCTTTGAACCACAATGTAATTTTTTTTAAACCGGGCATGCATGGGTGACTACTGCTATTAATAATGGTTCTAGAACAATTCTGAATACTTTACAACAACAAAAAAATATTCTCACTATTCTCAAAATTAATCAAAAATATTATTTGTCACACACTTCTCTTTCTTTTACCCAATGCATTCGTGAAATTTAAATATAAAACGAAATGGGGAAAAGTCAAATTTTCGGAAAGAAAGAAACCTAAAATTGTCGCAATATTATATGACACAACATTTGAATTTAATAATCTTAAAATGCACAAAATATAAACCCATCACATTTTCAAAAAAAACTTGAAATAATAATATAAGCATAAAATAAAAATTATGATACACTATGAAAGCATAAAATATTTTTAGATTGCTTTAATTATTAAACTTTTTTTTAAAGCAATGGGAAACGAATATCTATATATTTAAAAAGACTTAACTTTGATTAAAAAAAAAATGTTAAACACATATAATAGAAATCATGTCAGTCATCAATCTATAATATTAAAATATTCTTTAAAAGAACCAAATAATTGATGATACAAGAATAAAAACACAGTAATGAAATTTAAATATAAATTTCCTTTTTTTTTTTTTTTTTTTTTTTTTTTTGTTTTCATAAAAATAACCCTGCATAGATAAAAACATAACCCTTGTAATGAAAACTTACTTGTCATCCCAAGTTAATTAAGTATACTGATTGTGTTATTGGCACAATTTAAACAAGTTACATCCATGCAGGCAAAAATGTATGTAAAAAAAAACAGAGTAACAAATTTTCACAACTTTCCCCCCTGATATACTAACTTGGGGTAAGAAAACAAATTACTAAAATACAGTAATTCCCTCATAAGTAAAATAAACAATTATAGAAAAAATAATGTTGTGAACCACATTAAAAAGTACTATAAAAGATAATCATATAAATACAATAACTTGAATAACTTTCTCAATTAAAAAAAATTGTTCATTGCAAACGTTTGTGTTATATGTAAATGTATCGTGGATATTGTAACACAGTTGTAAATTGGATTTAAAGGAGTACTTTCAATCAATTTTTTTTTGTTTTCATTTCTTTATTTATTTTATTTTATTTTTTTTTTTAAGAGAAATAATAAACAGTCTTCAAAATAAATAGTGAAAAGCAAAAATCGTAATCGCAGGGTGCATTCATATAAAAGCATTAAATATCTTATCCACCATCAAGTAAGTATGCACATTTAGTAGTTGAAAAAGATTACGAAATTAAGTTTAGAAAAGTACTGAATGTATAACAATGTGAATTTTTTGTTTTAATTTTATATCTATATCCAGACCCATTTTTTTCTCTTTTCCTTTTTTGTTTATACTGACAATTTAGTTCAAAAATGGATCGTCTGAATGTACCTATAATGCATAAAAATGTCGTAACACTAGACATTTAAAAAAAATCACATCACAGGAGCGACAACTGTATTTTCGAACGTGTTGAGCCATATTTCACAAATGAATTTTGAACACCGATGACTAATCAACCGTGTTGAAAATTTTCACTGAAATCACATCAAATATCTTGTTCACAATCAAGTAAGTATATGCATTTAGTAATTGAAAACGATTACGAAATTCAATCTCCTTTCTTATAACACTTTTTTTGCAAGTACTCTAGTACTTCTTTCAGATCTTGATCACTTAAAAATAGATTCACAAAACACATTGCGCGCACAGTCATCATTCGAAAATTAACGCTTTTTACTCCTTAAGTACAAGCTGCGATCAGATAGAATGACACACGAGTCGAAAATTCTTTTATCACCCGCTTTCAATATCGAAAGTGAACTCCGCTTCCTTATACCCTTATCAGGTGAGCGCAGGAGAAAACATAACAATATCTGGAAACAACAAACATATTTTTCGACTCCAATCGTGAAAGCCACTCAAAACAGTGAACTATCAGCGGCGATCAGTATATTTGAGTGACCGTAGATCACGTAGCAACCCGTCGGCGATGAAACGGTCGACACACAGGGCTCACAGATGGAGATGAAAATGGAGAAAATTTCTCATACACTAGTTTTTAAGTTGAAGTGTTTCCATATAATTAAGTAATCCAAAGTGCGAAGATTCGTAACCATTTTTTTTATAGTCTAATGCTGAATAAAAGTGAGGGTCACTCCCAGCTACAAGTTTTAAAAATATCTTCTTCCTTAGGCACCAAAGTATGTACTAGAGATGTTTCTTGTTGCGGGTGGGTTGTTTTTCTTTCATAAAAAAAATCAGATATTAATAAGTAGATGGAAATATCTTTTGAATTATTTAAATGAAATTTAAGATTTTCCGTAGTGGAATACGAATGCGGGAACAACACAATAAACACAGGTCCAGAAGATTCAAACTAATACTTGTAGCGTAAAAAGGAAACTTTAATGAAAATTTGAAGACACACATAAGTGCCTTGGGAGTGACCCCGCTGACACACAAAATCAAATCCTGATGTCTACATCATCAAGCGCCGGCAAAGAGTGATAAAGTTCACATTTTCATTCGTAAAGTTTTGGCGATAGATAGATATTGGGTAAGACACAGATCTTGCCAAGGGGTGACCGTTACATTGGAATACAAGGGGCAGTTTAAATTTAGATGAAAAGCTTAATAGGCCATAATTAGCCAAGCGCTAGTACGTGAGAAAGTAAGAAAGAATTCAAAGTCTGTCAATAGCATTGGAATGAGTGCGGTAAACTGAAAGGCGACATAAGATTAAAAGTACATCTGGATATTATTATCTAACCGCTGGTTTAACCAATGTTTTGACTATCTCTTAGTAAAGCATCGAATTAAAAAATCTGACAGAGAGAAATTTTATAAGCAGATGCAACGCGAAAAGAATCTATCTTTCGAAATGAAATGACTGTGAATAATATTCTTTTTTTTAAATTTTATTTTCTTAGATAAAAGAGCAGAGAGAGTTATCTGGGAACGTTAAAGTAATGTGAAAAGGGAAGTAGATTAATTTAAAACTTAGATATACAAAAAGAAATAGAAAGGTGATTTTTTATATTGATAGTTAATATTAAATTTTAACTATCTAGGGATCATATTAATTACCTTTAAAGAATAATATATGTGATATCAAACGATATCACACCAACATATGTGGGGAATGCTAAGCTGGGCATCGTCCTCATAGCTTAAATAGTAGAACACTTGGAGCACTATTCCAAGGGTTCCGGGTTCGATTCCAGGCTTGGACATTTTTCACATTGTTGGCTCTACGGTTCATTACCAATGTGATAAATCGCTTATTATATATTCATTAATTTCGAGCGTAATTTCACTGCTGAAAATTGATTGAAAAATTAATTAAAATTTTATATGTGTTCACACATACTGGGTTTGTTTGTCTCATGTTTCGCCGTAGGATTGTGTGCTCATGAAAACTATTCCATCTTGTGTTGCAGTTGCACCCTTACCAACATATGTGGGGGATGCTAACCTGGGCATCGTCCTCGTAGCTTAAATGGTAGAAAACTTGGAGCGCTATTCCAAGAGTTCTGGGTATCGATTTCCGGCTTGGACATTTTTCTCATTTTTGGTTCTACGCTTCTATAGTAATGTGATAAATCAAGTATTATACATGGAAAATTTCATGCCAAAAATTCCGGTGTCATTGTGGCAATTGAGAATTAAAATTAAGCGGTTCCATAAACGTACCACCGGCCTTGAAAGGGTTAAGTTGTTAAACAGAATATATACAAATTAAGCTCAAACAGTTATCAAAAATACACGAATTTCAGACGAAATTCGCTACTCAATCATACTTTTGCAGTAATGTACGAAAAATAATGATATTACATATCTATTTTTTTTTTAATTTATTGCACAAGTTTCTGTTTAGTGTTTTGGAATATATTTCCTGGTAGGTCTTGGTAGATTTTATACAAGATCAGGATAATTTTTTTCCAAATAGAAAAGATTTTATTTGCCTTTATGATAATACTCAGCTTTAACAAGGATACAAAATGCGTACACTCATTGGAAACTCCAACGAATCTGTCATTAGTATTTCAAATAAAAATATTTCTTTTTAATGTTTCAAACGCAAAATAAGCAATCACCTCGTTTAATATTAGAATCTGTAACATTTTTCTGTAATTAAATAAGGTAAAAAATTCGGCTAAAAAATTGTTGTAAAACTATACCACCCTGAGAATGTAACGAGTTTTAATTACGTTTTCGCTATTGGGTGATATTATCATAGCTACCAACGTTTACACTTTTTTGTACCACAAAAATTTAACCCCTTAACGGTCGCATTAAATTACGGTTTAAAAATTCAAATTGCTTATTGACTCCACTTTTTTGAAAAAGAAATATTTCCCTTATTTAATGGCAGTTAAAATTATAACATAATCAAGTCTTTTACACTATTTTATAAAACTGGTGGGAATCAAACATTCTTAATAAAAGACACAGCCCGTGAATATCACGGGAGCGAGAATTAAGGGATTAATAGAAAATATTGCCTTTTTTATCGACGTAATCTACCGATTAATTAAGACAAACATTAATATTAAATTATTCTAGTACAAAAAAGCGTAAGAGTTGGCAGCTATGTATATTTTATAACATTGTTATAAGAAATATGTTATTATAACAATTCTTTCCTCAACTAGCAAGCAAAAAAAAAATGTTAAAATGAATTAGTTTTTAATGTAACTAATATTATGCAAAAGACACAGAAAACAAATAAGATATTCCTTTTATAAATTACAATCTAAGATTGATGAAAAGCACGAAGAATGACGATCAATAGCTTTCATCCCGGCTCTATCAAAGCTGCACTCGGGCGAGTTAAATATACTTGGAAGTCTTCGTTACAGGCGAGTACTTGATTTTTTAAAACAATTTCAGAAAGTATAGTACACAAGTTGTGAGCATTTTCTCAATCTTTAACCCTTTCAGGGGCGCCATTTGCAGTCTGGAAACGTTTAATTTTAATACTCAAACTGACAAATGGCACCGATAACTTTTTAGTACAATTTCGATCTCATAATATGAAGAAAAGCTTTTAATTATTTTTAAAAAAATTGTTCGTAAATTGCGGTGTGAATTAATTATTTGAAATTTTTGGAGAAGAAATGCAATGCCCTGAAAGAGTTAAAGCAGAAATAAATGAGACGGAAGCAGTTACTCTGAATTATAGTGCTCTATCTATGCGTATTGGTGTTAGTAGGCCTACAATATTGCAGGAGTATTACAGGAAATTTAGGTTTCAGCGTGATTGAAAGTTTTACAGCAAAAAGAGCTTTGTACAAAAAATCCTTAAAGTCAAAACTTTTGTATTATTATTTTTTAATGTTTTTCTCAAAATTTATTTTCATTAATCTCAATTCATTTCTCCAATTTTCTAAGACATCATTTTCAGATTTAAAATTGTTAGTTTTGCATCTGTTGTTGGTGTAACATTAATTTCATACCCGCAACAAATAAAAACTAATTTCTTTTTAAGAAAGACAATAACATTCTAGAAATTTGATGCTATTTTATAAAGGAAACAATTTTGGAAAGCTATAAAACATTTTTTTTTTCTTTCAATGTTTTACGTACAAGTATAATTTAAATGAAACAGTGTCAGGAATTAAATGAATTATCCATCCCTAGATCATTTAATAAAAGTAAGCTATGTTACTTAACTACTAATTCACGCTCCCGTGACATTCACGGGCTGTGTATTTTATTAAGATTATTTGATTACTACCAGTTTTATAAAATAGTGTAATTGGCTTTATTATGGTATCATTTTACCTGTCATTAAATATGGTGAATATTTCTTTTTTGAAAAAGTGGTGCCAAAAAGCAATTTGAATTTCTAAACTACAATTTTATGCGATTGTTAAGGATTAACCCTTTGAAGGACGGTGATGCCGTCACGGCATCACATAATTTTAATCCCTAATTGCCACATTGGCACCGGAATTTTATAATGAAAATTTCACCTTTATTAAATAAGCGAAAACATGCTTTTACTTGTTTACAAATAAATTCTCTTGTAAATACTGGTGTCAAGAAATTATTTCAACATTTTATGAATACAAGTACCTTGCCCTGGAAAGGGTTAAACTACTAGTACTCACTATGCGACCCGCGGAATACAGAGTTATCAGTGTTTTTCAATCAAACCTTCATCTCATTTAATCGAAGAGTTTATATGAATATCTAAGGCATGTATTTTATTACGCAAACTTTGGACTGATAATGCTTCTAAAAAATCAGCGTATAACACTGATTTAAACCCTTATACATGTTGCAAACAGTGTTGACCAATCTCAATTCAGAAATTCACATCTTTTTCGATACCACTATTTAACCCTTAACCGGAAACGTACATGTGTGATATGAAACGTACATGTTTGCATCTACATATATGCCATTAATATTTTTTCTCTCCGACATTCCAAACACATTTTTATGCTGTTATATTAAAAAATTCGTACTGTTAATGCATTACTATTAAAGATTAAATGTTTAAGTTCACTATTTGGTAAATTATTAAGTGTTCTGTTTGTGCACGGGATTTTCACGTTTCTGGTTAAGGGTTAATACAAAAAATGTTCTTTTATTTCATTGGGACATTACGGCGATTTAAAAGAAGAATATTTTTTCTAAGATAATAGTGGTGTGCAAAAAGCCGGAGACTTGGCAACTCTGTATCTATCATTTTAATAACCAAAAATAACTATTTAAAATTTCTGTGGAAAATTTAGAATTTCTTAACAATAGTTTTATAAATGGCGCATAAATGCGCCAGCCTGCCTGTATAGTCCATTCTATATATTTATTTTATATATAAAAAAATATATATTCGATTTTTAGCTAAAGCATTCAGAATATTTTCCAAATATTATGTTTCCCAAATATGGCATGTCACCGGTACCTTACAGCATTAAAAACTTCAAACTCAGCCCTTTGGTGTTCTTTCCATGGATTTATGCATAGCATGATACTTGCGAGTTGAATTTAATGCTCACTACGCAGTTTCTCTACTGAAAATGACTCAGTTTTACCGTGAAGTATGTGTTTACGCTTCGTTGGTGTCCTTTTAACAGTGACGTGATTCCATCAATTTTTCCCTGTTTTATTCTTTCACCAAGTTCCATTTAATAGAACTTCTCATATTCCATGGTTACTTTTTTTCACTACGTGTAATCTTAAATGAATTTCTAAAGGGCATATGGATAGTTTAAAAATTATTATTTGTGCTTACTTTTAAATATATTCCCTCCTTGAAATATCCAATTGCTGTCTAATTTATAAATATTTTTACATGCTGCATTTTGTGAATGTTAAATAATAAATGAGGAAGGAAGGTAAAAGTTCTATTTTTTCCCCCTAAATATTAACCCATTTTCGGCCAAGCATAGAAAGTTTATAAAATATGGTGTTATTTTTATTGCAATATACTTATATTACATTGATTAAGACAAAAAAAGTTTCGTGAATGAAAAATAATGTTTTATTTGAGAAATAAAATGAATTCGGCATTTTCATGCATTCGGTCAATGGTGTGCTAACGCACCATTAAATTTAAAATTGATCATTTTTTTGTAAATTTATTGTGACATTTGTTTTATTATTATTTTATTTACAGAACTTGCAACTTGAATCCATTATGAAAACATATGATTAATCTAAAGTGGAATAATTATTCATTTTCAAAAAGTCGAATTTGTTAATAAACGTTTCAAAAAAAAAAAAAAAAAAAAAAAGCGTACTTTGAAAATTTTTCATCAGAAAGTGTTTACTCCAATTAAATTACTGTTATTTTATACATATCTCCAGAACCCTTAAAAATTGCACAAAAATAAAATTAGTGAAAAATATTCGTCACAGTGTTAATAAAAAAATTGGAATGGTGCGTTTACGCACCTTTGGCTGAAAATGGGTTAAGTAAACTACAAAATTTTCGATTGGTTATTAAAGATATCTTTGTTTTTATTAGAAGTGAAATACATAATATACGTTAGAATACAAATTTTAACTATTTTATTACAACTTAATATTCAAATTAATAATGCATAGCTTCCACATATTGTTTGTTACCGCTATGTCCGAATAGTAATCTTTGAATTATTTAGTCGCAGATTATTAATCTCGTTTGTCCAAAGAATTATCCAGATTGTCACATGTACTTATGAGCCTAAATTAAAAAAAAAAAAAAAAAAAAGAATCTTTAGCTTTTTAAGAGGCGAAAAACACTGTCACAAAGTAACACAAACACATCGATATTCATATGGATTCTGCTGCAAATTATTTAATCTGAATGTTATTCGCTTAAATTATAATCAAGTATTTTAAAGTTAATTCAGTGAAATATAAGTAATGGATTATAAATAATACATTTTAAAATTGTCCGAAATTAATTATACCAGATTTTACAAAGTTTGCTACAATTACTGGCCAGCCAAAAATTTAAGTATGGAATTATATTCAGATTTGAAACTAAAACACGTTTAAACTATTAATTAAAAATTAACCTAATATATGCAAATAAATATAAGTGCAACTTTTTGATCGTGAAATCATTTGATGTTCAAGCAAATTAAAACTAATTGCTTGCATATTATAAAGCATATATTCCTTTTATTGACATAATTATAAAAAATTCGTGAAAAACAACATGGTATATAAATATTATGGGATTTTTTATATCGTTTGGTAAGATTTTACAATCTTTAAATAGTATTATTATAATAGTTACCAACATCTTACGTTTTTTTGTACCACAAAAATTTTATAGTGAATTTTACCTTTTTTAATCGCCATAATCTGTCGATTAAATAAAGCAAATATTTCTAATAATTTTTTCTGGTATGATAAAGCATAAGAGTTGGCAGCTATGCAATATACATAAACTATTAAAAAAGTGATTGTATGAAAACAGATGGAATACGCTTGGCTTTCGTAGGTTTGTTAAAATTAGCATGCAATTTCCAATCTGCTACTAATTGTAAAATACTATTTTAGCGTAACATACATACCTGTTTATTATTTTTTTTCCGCCATGCATTCTATGTATGCATTCCACGCATACCGAGAATAAAAGAAAATTTCACTTAAGTAATACATTTAAAATTTTTAAAGATAACTTTCTACTAATCAATATCATAGATGCCAATCTCCCGGTTTTTTAACACCAATAATTTTATGTAGAAATATTCGTCTTATATAACCGTACAATTTCTGCAATTAAAGAAAGCAAACATTTATGTAAGAATTTACTGGTATTAAAAAAATCAGGAGGTTGGCAACTATGCAATATACACTGACGGAAAAAAAAAAAATCCCAACACCAAGAAAGACTTGTGTTAGATAAACGAAATTTGGTAGGCGTATTTATACATCTGAAAGATGACATCGATTGAAATTTCGCACTTCGCGCATAAGTGTGGCGCTAGTGGCGCCACTCAGAACTTGCAGATCAGGTTTAGTTTAAATGCGTGCTGTAAAGTTCGTGGGCGTTATTTAGCTTCGAAATGTGACGTATTGAGTTGATGTTAGCCAAGAATGCCTTTAACAAGACGAAGAAGCCACAGTCAACAGCTCACCGAGTTGTAACGAGGTCGCATATACGGGCTACGAGAAGGTAGATTTTCTTTCCGCGATATTGCAGAAAGTGTTGGCTGGAATGCATCCACTGTGCATGATTGTTGGAAGCAGTGGTCAGGGGATACTACTGCCTCAAGAAGACCGTGTTCCAGGCGGCCGCGTGGCACTCCTGAGAGGGAAGATCGCCGTATCGGCGTACGACTGTGGCGCATCGTACTGCGTCTGCGGCAGAAATTCGAGCTGCAGTTGGTACCACAGTGACACAACGAACTGTTAGAAATTAGTTACTTCAAGGACGGCTCCGAGCCAGGCGCCCTGTAGCGTGCATTCTACTGAATCCAAGCCATTGCCTTTTGCGACACCATTGGTGTCAATCCAGAGCTCGTTGGAGGATGGAGTAGAGATCTATTGTGTTTTCTGATGAAAAAGATACACAACAGATCTCTACTACGCCCACCAATGAGCTTTGGCTTGACACGAATTGCGTCGCAAACGGCAATGGCTTGGAGTCAGTAGAATGCACACTGCAGGGCGCCTGGCTCGGAGCTGTCCTTGAAGTAACTGATTTCTAACAGTTCGTTGTGTCACTGTGGTACCAACGGCAGCTCAAATTTCTGCCGCAGACGCAGTACGATGCGCCACAGTCGTACACCGAATACGGCGATCTTCCCTCCCAGGAGTGCCACGTGGCTGCCTGGAACACGGTCTTCTTGAGGCAGTAGCATCCCTTGACCACTGCTTCCAACAATCATGCACAGTGGATACATTCCAGCCAACTCTTTCTGCAATATCGCGGAAAGAATATCTACCTTCTCGTAGCCCGAATATGCGACCTCGTTCCAACTCGCTGAGCTGTTGACTGTGGCTTCTTCGTCTTGTTAAATGTATTCTTGGCTAACATCAACTCAATACGTCACATTTCGAAGCTAAATAACGCCCACGAACTGTACAGCACGCATTTAAAGTAAACCTGATCTGCAAGTTCTGAGTGGCGCCACTAGCGCCACACTTATGCGCGAAGTGCGAAATTTCAATCGATGCCACCTTTCAGATGTATAAACACGCCTACCAAATTTCGTTTATCTAACACAAGTCTTTCTTGGTGTTGGGATTTTTTTCCGTCAGTGTATTTATATATAGCTTGAATAAGTACTATATACTTTTCTATTTTCTGATTTACAATAAGCTAATCAAATGGCTAAAATATATTAGCGTATCATATAATGCCTCTATTGAATACCTCTGTATGTGTATCTAAAGACTATATTCGGTGTAACAAATACCGAGTGTTTAACAATAGAGCCGCAGGAAAATATACACAAGTTTTATAAAACTATTTCACATCAGAATTTTCATTTTAAACTATTTAACTTGTCTATATTAAATTGTTTTTGTGCAGTTTATATTTAACATATTTTATAAAGAGTTTTTTGGTAGAGAAAACTGTGTTGAATTCCGGCTTTTTTCTCTATTATGTGTTGTATTCAAGCGAATATTATTTGTTCCATTTGCGGGGTGTGGTGTCTATTTCTGCATCAGCGATATTAACTTTATTTTAAAAAAATATACACCCATAGCTGTCAACCCGAACGCTTTTTTGTACCAGAAAAATTTAGTAGAAGTTTTTCCTTATTTAATTGACAGATTACGGCGATTCAGAAAGATAAAAATTACTATTAAATTTTAGTGGTACGAAAAAGTGGAAGATGATGGCAGCTATGTACACCCACCGCTATTTGTGAATTAGTCTTATTTTATGACAAAAATTCTGCTTTTAAATAATAAATATTACATACGTTTAATAAACATGTGGTCGGAGTCGAATCGACTCCTTCCGGGCGTCCTAGTGTTAAACTTACTGGTGAAAATTTGGAATCCCTCAATAAAACATCAGCCAGATGCGGTAATACCATGGAACTATTAATAAAGAGGAACTGACATATCCTTAAAATAGCGAAGCTTCAACTGTAACCGCTAGCAAAGGGGTTGTTTATCGACGGTGGAAACTCCCTATAAGTAGGTTTATATAGATATTTTAAACTTATTTAAACGCCTTATTTTTACAAAATTTCAGTCATAAGTAGTAAAAGAAACAATTTTTCATTTTTACTGGTAGGAGTTTTCTTTGGTGGAAGTTAGGCCCTGAGTTTCCGCCATATTGTGACAACCATGGATACAAACCGACAGTTTTATAAGGCATACTGACACCGGTAAAAACAAATAGAAAATTTTATGACATTTTTGAAAAAAAATTCCATGAATAAGACGCTTCTTTAAGACGAAATCTTCTATTCAATTTTACTGGTGGGATGCTTGACCTATCGGTAGTTAGAAACTGAAGAACCGATTTCAAAAAAGCAGCCGCCATATTGTGACAACCTCCTCAGTTACTTCACTCGCAACTGGTAGACAATACACTATATGTCTCCTCCTTTTTATTCATAACTCCATTGGTAATACTGGGCGAAAACCAGTTGTTGTGAAATGACTGTTTTCCTTATAACTATTGCCTGAAGATGGCAGCACCAAAACTGATTTAGACTATATTTACAGTTTGCAGTTCTTTTAATTTTCAGTTTGTCTTATATATTTCTTTATATCTTTCTTTATATCTTTTGTATATGTGTGTAAATTGTATCATTAATGTTTCTTAATTTTTGTTTTCAGTGTAGATTTAATAATTATTAATATTCTGTTAAATTATTCCTTGATATGTAATAATTGTGTATTATTTAAGATATTATTTTGATTTTTGCCGGTAGATGGCCTGGCGAGCCCAGGAATCATGTTTTAGAAATGTAGGTGTTCTTTTTTCTGCTAGCTCGCAGAATGTGGTATAGTAAGATGGCTGTTCGGAGAAGTTTGTTTAGAGAATGTAGACAGTTAAAAATGTGAATGTGAAAATATACATGGGGCGAAGTCATGTGTAAGTCCCCTCAGTTAAATAGTAAATACAAAATGTTTGAATATGTGATCGTTTGTGCATTTATTTGTGACTGTTCGTGTTTATTTCTTCTGAAGTACGAGGCCGGCTACCCACGTAAGACGTAAGTACTATTTTCATTGTCTGATTAATTTTCTTTATGTACAAGTGGAAGAAGTGATGGAATATTTAAAGTGATATAAAATAGAGAGTTGGCCCATTTTCCCTCAATATAAAACTGGTAGTTTTATCTAGTTTAAATAAAATGTTTAGAACAGTAGCCTTAGTATAATTTTAAGTTTCGTTTTTCGCTATTGTTCTATTATTAGTGGCGCCCGATTACAGGGACTGGGTTATTCTATTATTGTTCTTAAGTATTCTTAGGCTCTCTATGTATTTTTAAGGTACTTTATTTACTGAATTTATTTGTTTATTTGTGATATTTTTTATAAAAGATTTTTTGAAGAGTATTATTGTATTATTTTTTGTATTATTATTATGGACGCTTTAAAACTCAAAAGAACCGGCGTTCGCTCGTCTTTCACACGCACAGCGAATATTCTGAAAACAGAACTTGTAAAGGATGATTGTGACGTAAATTTAATTAAAGATAAATATGCAAAATTACAAAACATACAAGCGGAATTAAATGATTTAGATAATAGAATTTTAGATTCCGCAGAATCCGTGTTAGAGGATCCGGTATCAGTTTTAGGAATTATGTGGGACAGGAACGAAGATAACCTGCGTATTAGTATTAAGACTTCACCGATTTCAGAGAATTTGTCAAAAAGAGAGATTTTGTCCCTAACGCAGACTATTTTTGACCCATTAGGTTTCCTGACACCTGTTTTGTTGACGGCAAAGTTATTGCTTCAGGAAATTTGGACTATAAAAGTAGATTGGGATACCCTTTTACCTGAAGAAATTAAAGTTAAATTCTTAAAGTGGTATAATAATTTGGGTATACTCACGGATTTGAAATTGCCGCGGCGCATAGGTTTTGGAGATAAGAGTTCCTGGTCACTCCATGTTTTTTGTGACGCAAGCCAACACGCCTATGCGACCGTTATTTTTTTGAGATGTGAACATAAAGGGGAAATAGTCGTAAGTTTAGTTATGGCTAAAGCGAGAGTCGCACCATTAAAAAAGGTTACAATCCCGAGACTCGAACTTATGGCATGTGTTTTAGGGGTGCGTCTTTCTAAATATGCTACAGAAGCTCTTTCTCTACAGGACTGCCCAAAATATTTTTGGACCGATTCCACCACCGCGTTATCCTGGATTAAAAGAAATGATAGTTGGGGAACTTTCGTGGGGAATCGGGTGAAGGAAATTTGCGCTGTCACAGAAGTAAATCAGTGGTCTTACGTTCCGAGCCAATTTAATCCGGCAGATTTGCCTTCTCGCGGCTGCTCCCCTCGTCGGTTTATGGAATGTAAATGGTGGTATGGGCCTAACTGGCTGAAAGAGCATAGCGACAACTGGCCAAAGCTAGAAATAGAGCCAGATGCGACTTTAGTTTTTTCTGAACGCAAGAAAGGAGTAACCGTAAATTTAAGTTTAAATATTATAAAGGATCCTAAAGAAATTAAATGGTATGAGAGATTCTCTAAATTTTCAAAGATGATAAGGGTTTTAAGTTGGGTAAAAAGGTTTATCAGTAATTCTTTAAAACGTAACATTAATAAAGAACCATTTCTATCTGCTTATGAAATTCAAGAAGCTAAAAACACACTTCTTTCACTTGTACAGACGGAGAGTTTCTCAGAGACTGGAGATTCAGTTCATGGTCTCCTGACGGAGAGAGATCAGAGGGGCCTACTTAGAGTAAAGACAAAAATTATTGAACGTGATGATCATTACGCTTTTAGATATCCTGTTTTGCTACCTTCCAAACATTATATTGTCCACTGTCTAATACGAGATTATCACTTGAAAAATTCTCATGCTGGTATTCAGACTCTTATGGTCATATTACGTGAAGAGTTTTGGATCATAGCCGCTAGACGAACTATTAGATCAGTAATAAAGAAATGCGTACCATGTCAAAGATTTATAGTAAACCCGCCAACTACTGCACCCATCCAATTGCCATTGGACAGGGTTCGTGATGCCTTTAGTTTTGAAATAACAGGAATCGATTTATGTGGCCCCCTGATTCTCAGAAATAAAGTAAAAGCGTGGGTAGTTCTTTTTACGTGTGCTGTGTACCGATGTGTACATTTAGAACTTGTCACTTCTATAAGCACCGAATACTTTATACAAGCTCTTCGTCGATTCATAGCCCGGAGAGGCCGTCCTTCTGTTGTGTACACGGACAACGGCACCAATTTTGTAGGAACGTCCACGGCATTGAAGAAAATTGACTGGGAGAAGGTAGTCTCTCATGAAACTTTAAATCCCATAAAATGGAAATTTATTCCGCCTACTGCCGCATGGTGGGGCGGATGGTGGGAGCGACTAATCCGCACCACCAAAAATCTACTTGTCAGAGTGCTAGGGCAAGCCTCAGTGAATTATGAGGAACTGCTTACAATTATTTGTGACGTCGAAGACGTTATCAACTGTAGACCACTCACTTACGTTACAAACGATACGGAAGATCTCGCACCATTGACTCCGTCGATGTTTTTACGCGACCTTCGAACATCAGGTGTAGTGGATTTGGACTTGGTCGATAACAAAAAACTGTTTGTTCGCCAACGTCGATGTCAAGAACTTCGTGAACAATTTCGGATGAGGTTTCGCCAAGAATATCTTAGCCAGTTGGCACAAAAACATGGTCAAAAGGACTGTGATATCCACGAAGGTGACATTCTGCTTATCGGTTCAGAAAACACCAAGCGCATCAACTGGCCAATCGCTCGAGTACAAGAACTGTGTACGGGTCGAGACGGACGTATCAGAGTAGTTAAAGTTAAGACAGAAAATGGCACATTAGTGCGGCCTGTGCGCAAGCTTTATCCTTTAGAAGTGTGCTCCTGTACTAAAGATACAGCAATTAGTTTTTGATTTGACTCTCACCAAATCAAAAGGTGGGAGTGTTGTGAAATGACTGTTTTCCTTATAACTATTGCCTGAAGATGGCAGCACCAAAACTGATTTAGACTATATTTACAGTTTGCAGTTCTTTTAATTTTCAGTTTGTCTTATATATTTCTTTATATCTTTCTTTATATCTTTTGTATATGTGTGTAAATTGTATCATTAATGTTTCTTAATTTTTGTTTTCAGTGTAGATTTAATAATTATTAATATTCTGTTAAATTATTCCTTGATATGTAATAATTGTGTATTATTTAAGATATTATTTTGATTTTTGCCGGTAGATGGCCTGGCGAGCCCAGGAATCATGTTTTAGAAATGTAGGTGTTCTTTTTTCTGCTAGCTCGCAGAATGTAGTATAGTAAGATGGCTGTTCGGAGAAGTTTGTTTAGAGAATGTAGACAGTTAAAAATGTGAATGTGAAAATATACATGGGACGAAGTCATGTGTAAGTCCCCTCAGTTAAATAGTAAATACAAAATGTTTGAATATGTGATCGTTCGTGCATTTATTTGTGACTGTTCGTGTTTATTTCTTCTGAAGTACGAGGCCGGCTACCCACGTAAGACGTAAGTACTATTTTCATTGTCTGATTAATTTTCTTTATGTACAAGTGGAAGAAGTGATGGAATATTTAAAGTGATATAAAATAGAGAGTTGGCCCATTTTCCCTCAATATAAAACTGGTAGTTTTATCTAGTTTAAATAAAATGTTTAGAACAGTAGCCTTAGTATAATTTTAAGTTTCGTTTTTCGCTATTGTTCTATTACCAGTGAAATTTTACCATTTCAGAAAAGTAGTGCCGATCAAGTAATCGGAATTTTTAAAAAGTGTCCCACTGGCAACACTGTTTTCATATCAGATAGTTTGACATGGTACCGACGATGTGTAAGGGCTATTAACTCTTACGTTTTTTTCTTACCCCTATTTTTCAAAAGAAAATTTAAATCTAAATATTTGGCGATTAAAAAATCCAAACTGTTCTGTTCAAAAACAGTGGTAGTAAAGAAGTATAAAAGTTTCCAGCTATCGTGGAATAATATGACGAGATATCGACTACAAAAACACATTTCTCATATTGTTTTTCAGTGTTTGACATAATTATTTATTTCCACCTTTTATAAATTAAATGTAAAATAATTCAACCGGATATTTTCCATAGCATACTTTTATGTGAAGTACAGGAATATCGGAAATGGGATTAAGGAATCCATAATGTTTTATGAATACCTGGGAAAAGTTTTTCCATTCTTGATGCCTCAATAAAACAGTAATTCATCTTAGCTTTTTTAAATAAGATGTAAGTTTTTCAAGTTATTTGTTTCATAGTTACTTATTAGTTTTAAGATATTATTCATTATTTTAATTTTAATGCTTCATTATTGGAATCTAGTTTTTAACCTCTAAACTACTGATGCACGTTTTGACTTTGTGTCAACTACAGATGCAAACAAACAAAGAAAAAAGAATTTTCAAATCTAATTTTTTAAATTTTGGATCAATTTTTTAATTTTGAATTTTTACCACTTATATCTTATTTATATCTTATTTTTACCACTTATTAATTTTTACCACTTCTATATCACTGCATTAAAGAGGATTCTAGTTCAGAAGAAAAGCAAGCAGGGACATTTACTTCACACAATCAGAAGAAAAATGTGAGCAATATTATGATTGAGCGTTAACCCTTTCCAGCATGGTGGGTTAAATTCTGTCCCACGAAGTTTTAATTCCCAAATGTCACATCGGCACCAGTCTTTAAAAATGAATTTTTATATCTTAGATTGTACGTTAAGAAAAGGTTTTACTTATTTTCAAATAAATATTTTGCAAGTCCCAGTGTCACTCAATTATTTCAACATTTTAGCAACAGAAGTATTTTGAGCCGAAAAGGGTTAAACCTGCTGAGCTCCGGTGTCTTTATGTATGTCACATGGTAGATTCTACCAAATGACCCGCTTATTGAAGACCAGTATTTTCTCAGAAAATTTTTCTATTTAGATTTTTCATGAAATTTTGGAGCAACCGGCACAAAGCTCATTTCTACAGTAAATGTCGTAGAAACCTAACACGAACTTTTTTCTTTAAGAATACAGGTATTCAAAAAGCGAATCATTTGGGAGACCTGTAATTGCATTTCATTTATTTTGTAAAATTTCGCTGCAGCGGCATGGTATGAATTTTCATTTGTAGATGAATAATTTCATTCTAATGCAGAAATTACATCATATGTATTCCGTACAATTTAGCGGCAACGTAAAAATTGCTTTTATTTCTTCGATATTCTGATAGGACCGCTGCTGTTGCATCGCATTTAGTTTTAGCTATTAATTTGTTAGATGACGCTTATTAAAATAACAACAAAAAAAAGGCTGTAGCCGAAAGTCGGGAGAGAAAGATCTTAATTTTCTTTTGGAAACACAATATGCCCTTTCCCCGGCAAAAATTTAGCTAAGTTTTCATGAAACTCATTTCAGAGTCTAAACACTAGTTAATGGGCTGGCAGATAAACACTGATTTTCGGCTAATCGAAAGGGCTTTTTTTTCTTTTGTCCAAGAAAGTTAATCGGTTTTAGGATTATTTAGGATAAATATTTATGATAACTCTGATTGATATTTGTTTAAAAACAGCTTAACCCTCTGTCTACCAGAAGGGTCCAATGGACCCGACATGTATATTCAAAATATCTATTCAAACCAGAAAATTTCTTCAAAACAAACTAAATGTATAAATCAGACAATAATAAGTTAAATAAACAAATTAAATAGTTTTAAGTAAAAATTCTGGTGTAGAATGTTTTTATAAAACTTGAGTAAAATTTCCGGTAGTTCTAGGGTTAAGTGTGATAATGATTGCTTTAAGAAAAATGATTGCATTACAATTATATCAGTACACACACACAAACACATATAAATATACAGGGTGCAAATGAAAATCCCTTTAACCTGTAAATTCTTCCGAACGCAGAGAGTTACATATATGCAAGTGAGGTAACGGTATAGTAAAGCGACTACGCCCGATTTAACGACGTCCCGCAAACGACAGCAGCTTCCCTAGTGGTGAAATTTGGAAGATAGACATCTCAAATCGAAAACGAAAAGATATAGCAAACTTTCCAATTACGAAGATTTAGAGCATCAGTTAATTAGTACGAACGACATTTGATTCACACGGATAAGATAAATCGTACCGTATACCCACAAATGTCCGAAATCGATGGGCGACAATTCTACTTTGCATATTCACATTTCGGAAATGTAGCAGTTGCAAATTGTGACGCTGTACTCTACGGTTATGCCTGTAAAAATTTAATTTCCAATGCATTTAAAATTTTAGTCTAATCCTTTCAGGGGCAGAAGATGATTAAACAATTGACTGACATCAGAATATTCAAACGAATTTCTTAGAAAATAGAAACCCGCTAATTTGCACTTTCATTACAAAAGCAAAATTTTATTAAAATATTCTTGGTGTCATTTGTCTGTTATGGAATTAAAATTAGGGGGCTAGACCATCTAGCCACCGCCCTTGGAAGGGTTAAATCTATGTCGTCGTACTGAAGAGACTCGCAATGTAAGTTCCATGCTGAGAAATGTGCATACTGATTATATTAACTTTTTTCCACTGTGAGACAGTTTATCTTTTTTGTTTTTTTTGTATGATGTTATCAAAATTTATTGAGATAAGTACGTATTTATACAATAAATTGTGCGTATTGCTTCATACTTCTGGCCATTCAAACGTTTACACAAAAGAGAGCGCATCGATTTTGGACATTTTTGGGTATACATGCGAAGATTTATCTTATCCATGTAAACCAAATATCGTTTCGTACTAATTAATTGATGCGCTAAAACTTTCTAACTGGAAATTTTGCTCTATCTCTTTTCGTTTTTCGATTTGCAATGGCTATCTTCCAAATTTCGCCGTTAGGGGCGCTGCTGTCGTTTGCATTAAATCGGGTGTAGTCGCTTTACTATACAGTTACCTTACTTGCATAGATTTAGCTCTCTCCGTTCGCAAGTATTTTCAGGTTAAAGGGACTTTCCTTTGCACCCTGTTATAAATCAACATTTGCGCGAAGGGGGGTTTTGGTGCCTGGGGTTATGATCGATTAAAATATACCAAAATTTTCCAGAGGTGCTTTCTTCCGGACGGCTGCATTTGGTAGCTTTTTTCTTTTTGTAATGAAAGTTACATAATAGTTTGCCGAGAATTTTTTCACATTTAAAAAGTGATTTCAATACACCGGTTGGCAACAATTAAAAGACCCTTACCTTGACCTCCCTATACATCGAAATATTCAATGTAAAGACTTCAAATTTTATATAAAAATTATTTAAGAAATGGGGAAACGGTTTACGGCAAAAAAATAATTCCAGAAAAACCGATAGATGGCGCTGTACAACAGTCATTTTCCCCTCTATCTCTTTCCGTTTTGGAGGTAGGAATGCTAACTCCGCAGTTTTCCACCAGGTGGTAGCAAAGGTGGTTTCATTCAGTAGCGCTTGGCAGCTTTACTATAACTAGACCACTTACGATAACTAACCACTTTCATAAATATATTAGCAGCCGTTCCGAATTTAGGAGGATGGTGGCCAGGGACTTTAGTGGCCATACTGTATATATATATATATATATATACAAGGTGAATCTAAACTCCTGGGCAAAACATTAAGGGGTGATAGTACACATCAAGACAAACGATATTAAGTAGGAAACTAAGAGTCTCAAACGTCTTCCAAAGGAGATAGGCGCCATTAAAGTTTAGGGTCCAAAAATTCGAATGATTATAGAAAATGAAAAAATTGGTCGATTCGTTTGAGGTTTTCACTAAAACTACTCTTTTTGTCAGTATTTTCTTGAGAATAAATTTTAAAGATAATTTTCAAAAAATGCCGATAGAGGGCGCTTTAGACTTTGGATTAACGAACAACTATTTTTTACCGTTATTTTTTGTATTTCGTTAAATGCTTTCAAAAGCTTAATATAAAAAAAAACAGTAAAATACAAAAAATAACAGGAAAATATAGTTGTTCGTTACTCCAAAGTCTGAAGTGCCCTTTACCGGCATTTTTTGAGCTTTTTCTTTAAAATTTATTTTCAAGAAAATACTGACATAAAGAGTAGTTTTAGCCAAAACCGCAAACGAATCGACCAATTTTTTCGTGTTTTTTAATCATTCGAAATTTTGAACCCTAAACTTTAATGATAGCGCCTATCTCCTTCGGAAGACGTTTGGGGCTCTTGTTTTCCCATTTAATATTGTTTTGATGTGTACAATCACCCTTAAAGTTTTGCCCAAGAGTTTAGATTCACCCTGTATATATATATATATATTTTAATTAATGGTTATATATATATATATATATATGCATGAAGTATTCATAACATCATGGTAGACTTCACATATAATATGCGAAAATTAAAGTAAGTCCTATTTCAGTTTACGATCATTTTATAAGGGCTTCATCTCTAAACAAACTCAATTTGATATAATTTAACATAATTAAATTTTGCTATAATAAAATGTACCCATGTTTCGGATCTTCTATAACGCATAAACAGTCTTAAAAAAATCCACGAGATAGTCTTCAAACTATCAGTCTGACGACTTAACTGGAGCAAATCAGGCAAACTTCCATCACTAATTTTAAAATGTTATTTTTGTATTAATTAATCAGAGATATTAAATAGTACAAAAAACTTTTTTTAATTAGCGGTAGAAATGTGCCTTATTGCCTATTTCGCCGCCGCCTATCAATAAAACTATTACAACATCTTAACCCCTAACTGCTGTGACAGACATTATCGCTACTGTATGCCGTCTTTCAGACCGCTTGATCCAACGATGAATAGAAGCCTTGATCAAATAATAGGATAATATTTTTGCACCAAATTTTATGTACAGCAGAGGCAACCACTTTCTAGGGGGCGCCCCTAAGAAGTCGCAAAAGGGGCGAACTCCACAATCAGGCATATATCTACCACTAATTAATTTTTAAATGTCCTATTTAATGATTGATATTAATTCAGACAAATATATATCATTTTAAAATTAGTGGTGAAATTTTGCCTGATTTGCCCCGTCGCTCCGGTGACATGGTTCGTACGCCTCCTTGAATTTTGCAGACCAGAAAATTTTTCGGAACCATTATTACCTTATAAAAAATCTCTTCTTAGAAGAAGGCGACATTTTGCGCGTTTAACCTAGATTTCTTTTTCTATAAAACTGTACTGGTAGTTTTCCTGAAATAATAACGGTATCCGTACTAACCATGTGTTACGTCGGCACTTATGATTTACAGGAATATTATACTAAAAATTCGTCTATTCGGAAATATCTAGCGATAGACCTGGGCCTCAGAACTTAACAAGATTTCTCCACTACCTATAGTTAAGCAAAATATTGCAACTTAAACTGCGAAAATTGAAAAATGTGGCAGTCTACGAGACCGCTTAGGGTTAAAAGAGGGAAAAATAAATTACTCAATACCCTATCAGGTGTTGAGGGGGAGGGGATGGATGGAAGGTAGCAAAAGTCGATGTTTTTCAACCCATTTCTGTTTGTGCGTGTTTTAATAATTAAAATATTGAACCTTTTTTGTCATTTTTTAAACAATAAAAAAGGGACTTAACCCTTTCAGGGGCAAAAAATTGTGTTTCTGTAATGTTGAATTCAGACCGGAATTTTCGAAAAAAATCTTTTAAAATAAAGAAAAGCAATTTTTCAACATTTTTCCACCAAAGTTAAAATGGTAAAATTAAATTAAAACTGTCTGATGCAAATCATGATTAAAATTAGGTGGGATATAATGTATCCCACCGCCCCTCAAGGGATTAAGCTTACGTATTAAATCAAATAGATTTATCCATTTTATATTGCTCCAGTATAAAATTGATAAATCTGTGCTTTTGTTTGGCTTGTCACGGAGAGTGAAACAAAGTCCTTTTTTTCTCTTTACCAATTTATTTATTCCATGTTAATTTAAGTTCACCATATATAATTTTCTTGGCATAACAATATCAATTTATATCAATTAGAAGAAAACAAAAATGTTCTTAACTAGTAACTAAAAAAAGCTGAAAGAAGGAATTTATTTTTCCGGCGAACAATTTTAACATGATATATTACAGAAAGTGAAGATTAATTACACGAAGCCACCTACTGAGACATATGCTTTCAAAAATGCTTATCAAAAACAGGTGACGGCAAATAACATTCTACATTCCATTTTTGTGTCGTATACTTTAATCCAGATGCCTCAATGTTTGAGATGATTAAACTTAATAAACATCAATGAAGATGTTTTTTTCTTTTTCAGTTATTTGTTTGTGGAAAAACTTTCTACAGAATATTCATTCTTATACTATAAATGAATAAAGAAAAAATAGTTTTTTCCCCAAAGAGAATAAAAGAAGTTTTTTCCGTTTCTGTATGCAACCGAAACTTCAGTGACATTCTTGTCTAAACCATATTTCATAATATTATAAAACACATAGGAATATTTTTTGAAATTATTTAGGCATAAGAAAAGCATATAAATGAAAGACAATGCACTAGTATTGAGCCGTGCAGTCAATGTCAAAAATAACAGACCGGAAAATGTTTTATAACAGAGAAATTAAAAAATAATAACTTTTACAAAATTTGTAATATTTTTTTATTCAAATGTTTATGCATTATTTGAATCTGGTTAGCTTAACCCTTTCAGGGACAAAGCATTTTCAATGCTAAAGTGTTGAAATAAATTATTGACACCGGAATTCGCCAAAAAAAAAAAAAATATATATATATTTGTAAATAAGAAAGGAGGCTGTATTTCACATACTTATTAAATGGAAAATATTTTACTACAATTCTGGTGCCGTCGTAGCGTTTGGGAATTAAAAGTAAGTGGTTTTATAAACATACCATCGCTCTTGAAAGGGTTAACCCTTTAGTGCCCATGGTATGATTCATGATACCATCAGTGTTCACCATTCATTGGATTTTTTTGTATTCACATATTCCGTATTCCCATCAGAAATTTAAAAGAGAAATTTTCACTTCGTTTAATAGCAGATATTTCGTTATTAAATAAACCGAAATTTACTATTTATATTTTATGGCGTAAATTCCGATTGTCTGAATTACGCAATTTCTGCAATGCATTCTATCTGGAAATTAAAGGGTTAAGGGTGTTCTCAAATGCAAAAGGGCAACCTTCTGACATAAGTTTTAATTTATTTTTGTTCGAAAATGTATGAAACTAGCTGGTGTTGTTGTTCAGAAACTATGTAATTGAGCTGTTTTTCCAATTTTTTATTTATTTATTTATTTATTATTTTTTTTGCAAACGCAATAGATTTTTCAGAAAATAGTGTCAAAGTGGACGTTTTGAACCGAATTTCCGCGTCAAGGGAGAAAGAGCACCCAAGAGCGAGCGAAAAACGTGTTTGTCACGTGATCGAAATCGCTTATAACTCAATAGGTAATCGATTGATCAAAAAATCGAAAACTCAGTTCAATTCCAAATCGCTTCCATGGCCAGGCTTTTCAATTTTATATCTTTCCGTTAAGAAATAAATTTGTAAATACGTCAAAACGTTTTGCGCTTGTTGAGCAGGGCAGTTAAGAACTGCCTTAATGGTGTTTTAGCATGCTTATATGCAGAGCTGCAAAACTCAAGGGAATTTTCCGTAATATGTGGGTTAATTTGACGAGGATTTAACACGTTTCGCATCAGAATTTTTTTAGGAAATGAAATTAAATTAATTCCACGTAGATACCTGAAATCAAATAAATAAAGATTAATAAAATAAAGTTTCTGGTTCAAAATGTTTTAAACTGGGTCCAATGTATCCACATATTTCGAAAGATTAATGGGCGATGGGTGCCTCCGTCTATATTAATGTCTTTGCATGTATGGTATCATATTTATCTATAAACGTTTATTAATTATATCCCTTTACCCAGTGGTATAAAAATCTAGGCGCCAGCGTCCAGTCTATAACCACAAAATTTTATAAGTTATTTTCGCTTAAATTTTATTAGCATTCTTACAAAAAATTTAGACGAAATATTAGACGAAAAATAACAAATAAAATTTAGTGGCGAGAGACTGCTCACTGGCTCCTGTATTTTTACACCCCTGCCTTTGTCTATCTCTGATTATACATTTACTGTAATTTCCGGCGTATAATCCGCGGATCAAACAATTCTGTTTGGACCCAGGAATTTTATTTAGTTATTGAAGCCAAGTATTTACCGCGATTTAAAAAGTTACATTTTATTTAAAAAAATTTCTGGGTCGAAAAGTGATTGTTTGATCTGCGGATTATACGCCGGAAATTAGGGTACTTGTATAATTTGTAATTGATGTAGATAAGGAACATAGTTTCGGAATGTAGTTTTCCCATTTACCTTTTCCTATATTTTTAATCTTTTGAAAGTGCACATATTTTTAGAGATGCTACCTTTTACACCTTTTGTAACAAAAAAAAAAAAAAAAAAAAAAAATCTCACGTAATTTCCTATTTCGGCGATGAAATAAGGAAAAATTTACTATTAAATTCTTGTGGCATGAAAAAAGCGTAAAAGTTGACAGATATGCAATTTCAGTTAATTTCTAACTCTTTAAAAACAAAACAAAACAAACAACAAAAAAAAAAAACATCGCAGACGCCTTACTTTTATTTTGAAAAACCTGGCTAACACTTACTTATTACTGTATATTTTTAAAGTTGGGTAGCCATTTTTCATGCTTTAACACTAGAACGCCCGGAAGGAGTCGATTAGACTCCGACAACATGATTAAATATCCATTGGAGCCAGAATTTTTTTCATAAAATAAGTTAAATTAAACTGACGCAAAATTACGTTAAATAAATCAGTTAAATAATTTTAAATAAAAATTCCGGGTGTTCCAGTTTTAAGGTTTCTTCTTTCCAGTATTTCGGTACAGTAATATTCAACTTATTTTGAATCACATAGTATTAAAAGAAAGATAAAAAAAGCAAAATTACTTTTCAGAAATAATTGTAACATGCGGCACGCAGGATCACATGTATGAGACTAATGGCGTAGCCCGGATTTCTTTTCAGAGAGTGTCTAGAAATTTTATTCAAATTGTATATACTGTAAAACCTGTTAAAACGGTATCGCAAAGGACCGTTGATGGATTTCTATTTTGGGCTGTTTTTTGTCTTAGCAGCTGTAGTTTTATCGAGTTTTTTTTTTCGTCTGGATCAAAGAAATATTTCGTTTACACGAAATATTTGGTGCACTCCCGAATTCCGTTGCAAGTATCGCAGACTATGTTCCCACAGATTTATACACACAGAGACACTTGCACACACACACGAACATATATACATACTATATGTATAGAAAAACATGTCTATAAAAGAGTCGTATCTTAAAAGGAAATATTCCGTTGTCGATACGGAAGGATTAGCATACAATTAAACCTGTTGACCGAAACATGTATAAAACAGAATATTTTTCAGGTCGCTTGCGATTGCGCTGGTACAGCTTATAATGTATGCATAAATGTATACAGAGTGTTTGCAAACTGCTGAGAAAAAAAGTGGGATGGTGAGAGCATCCAGCAAAGTGAACAATATTTACAATGGATCCTATGGTCGCAATCTACTCATAGTGTTGTAAAAGTGTAAATTGTCCATGTTGATATTTTAGCAAGGAAAAAAAGAGACATAATGAAATCATAAGTTGTACAAAATGAAATTATAAGTTGTTGTGAAGATTAGCAAAATACTTAATTAAGATTCTAAAACTGACAACCAAATGTGTCTTTGCATAGTTCGTACCAGATAATGAAAGGCTGACAAACGCTCCCGTTGACTCCTGGTGTCGTATTCATCTCCGCTGCAACAAGGATCCTTGCGACGTGATCTTCAGCTGAGTCTACAAGTGTGTCGTACAACAATTCTATCTTGTAGCCCTACAAGTAGAAGTCTAATATATTTCGGTCTAATGAGCGAGGAGCCACACCACAAGCCAACGGCAATTAGTCAACCATTTTTATACTTTGATCACACAATCAGCTGCTCAACTGTCGATGCAATTCTACAAAATAATTTGCATGCGACGAAAGCTTGACTGTGAGTTTTTGAAGAAGAGCTGCTTTTGCAGCAGACCAGAAATGACTTTTGCATTCAGCACGTGCACTAGTTAGATGTGTTTCTAAATGTATCGCATATCATGATCATGAAAGTCTTCCATTTAAGAATTTCCGTTTTCTTAAGTTTCACTGTAAAGCAGTAAATCATTCCAATAAGAAATCGCAATTGACTGGATAAAAGTTTCATTTTAAGCAGGTTTACGTCTTAGCAAGCATAAATGCACGGTGTACTTTTTCCTCAAACCTTGTTTCTTTCTGTTTGAGACAGGCTTACCCTATAGACCTATTTCATTTTCACAGTTTACGCTGTTATCCTTCTAATGTTCTCCCATCGTGTACAGTAGGATGGATTAGTTTTAAAAGTTTTAAAGGATACCTGTGAAAACGAAAATTGTCTATAACGGAATTCCCTGTTAAACAGAACATTTTAATAATCTCATCGAAAGGTAAAACTTCAAATTATAACTGCGAAGATAGAAACCTGTCTAATGCGGACTTTTTACACTTGTCCTTTGAAAATCCATCTTAGCGGTTTTTACGATTTATTATTCATGATTCAGCAAACCGATTCACGATACGGGGGCACACAATTTCCTGACCCACCTCTCTTGGATAAATAAGAGTTGAATCACCCCTTTTTTAAATCTTCATACTGCTCAACGAATATACAAGTGTCTCAAGAAAGAAGAAATTATGATAATTCATTTTTATTGTTATTTCAATGATTGGTTAACATCAAATATTGATATGAGATTTAAAATCATAAGATCTAATAAATACGGATAACCTATACTCAAATCTTATGTTTTAACCCTTTGAGGGGAACCGCTATATATTATATACCACCTACGATTAATGAAGTTTTACACTAGAAAAATTTTATTAAATTTTATTTTTCTAACTTTGGTGGAAAAAAGCCGTATAATTGCTTTCACTTATTTTGAAGTAGAATTATTCAAAGATTCCGGTGAGAATTCAGCATTTTACAAACGTAATTGCTTGCCCCTCAAGGGGTTAACACTAGAACTACCGCGAGCCGTCATTTTGTCGGCTACCACATGAATATGTTTCGGTTCAAACCAGAAATTTGATTATGAAATAAGTTTAAAAGATACAAAGAAGAAAAACGTTACATAATAAAGTTAAACTGCTTTAAATTAAAATTCTGGTGTGGAATATTTTTATAAAACTTGACTCAAATTTCCGGTAGTTCTAGTGTTAACACTAGAACGCCCGGAAGGAGTCGATTCGACTCCGACCATATGATTAAATGTCAATTGGAATCAGAAAGTCTTTCGCAAAAAAGTAAATTTTAAAAACGCAGATTTACGTTAAATAATACAGTCAAATAATTTTAAATAAAAATTCTGGTGTAAAATATTTTTATGAAACTTGAGTAAAATTTCCGGGCGTTCTATTGTTAATGTTGGGAAATTGATGATTTGTGTGCATTCTGTACGCATTAATGACAAAACTTTGGAGTAGTAATATACGTTAAAACCGTTAATTTGAACGGAAATAAGAAGAATCCTTTTTGTGTTGTTTTATTAAGTAGAGCATTAATTTCCATTTACAAAACAGGATTGTTTATGGCCCGATGTTAATTAATGCTACTTTATTCTGTTTACATTTACTTAAGGCAGTGCGGACGAATGGAGAGAATTCTCTCTATCTCTCTTTTCTTTATCTATAGATTTTTTTTATATTTACCCTTCCGAAAAACGTGGTACAGTGTTTAATTTTTAAAAGTTTAGTTTACGTGCATTAGACAGTAATAGCTAATATATCGACGTCAAACATATCAACAACACCTATTACAGTAAAAAGAGTTTTTTTTAGACAATTAAAGAAAAAAATAAAATTGATAGAAAGCATAAAATTGATAGAAAGGACCCTAGACGGGCCCATGGTCTTAACTGTAATTTAGAAACGGGAGAATAACTAAATGGAGAAAGTATCCCAAAAATGAAGATCGGATAAAAACGAAGCAATTTATTAACAATTTAGTGCACTAAAACTTCAAGGGACCCTATACGGGGCCCCTTGAAGGGTACCAGGTTCTTAACTGAAATGTAGAATTGGGCCAGAAAATGAAAAGATAATTCACCCCAAAAACGACGGAGATCGGTTAGAAAAGAGGCATGTTATTGACAATTTAGTGCACTAAAACTTCAAGAGGCCCTGTACCGGGCCCCTTGAAGGGCGTCAGGGTCTTAAATGAAATGTAGAAATGGGGCAGAAATTTAAAGGAGAATCCACCCCAAAAACGATGAAGATCGGATAGAAAAGAGGCATGTTATTAACAATTTAGTGCACTAAAACTTCAAGGGGCCCTGTACTGGGATCCTTGCAAGGATGTCAGGGTCTTAACTGAAATGTAGAAATGGAGCAGAAATTTAAAGGAGAATTCACCCCCCAAAAAACGAAGATCGGATAGAAAAAAGGCATGTTTTTAATAATTTAGTGCATAAAAACTTAAAGGGGCCCAAGGGCCCCAGCCCTTAAAAAATTAAAAAACTGAGCCTAAGGTGTATCAGGCCGTGTTTTGGGCTATTCACATCTGAAATTTCAGACTTCTACGTGCAGTAGTTTTCGCTAGCCATCGCAAACACACACACACACACAGAGCGATCTGTTCTTTTATTAGTATAGATACTTTAAAACTGTACAATTATTTAAATTAGTGTATAATAAAATTTGCAAAAATCTTATTATAGTTCTATAATCATATATAATATTTTGTTTACTGATATTTAATTAATATTATAGGTACTGTTATTGAAAGAACATAATTTAGTTTATTTTGCTATCTGTTTTATGCGAGACAATATAACGAATTTTGTTGTAACGCTTTTAATACTCGGAATAATTTATTTAAAATTCATCGCATATTTATTTTTTTACAAACTATTAGGTTTTTATTTGAGTCATTATTAATGAATTCATGATGTTAACTCAAATAAAATCTAAAACAGTGCTTACATTTTTTTGTATTTTATTTTTATTTTTGTTTAATTTTCTTAAAGTTCTTAGAACACAGTCAAATACTGTAAATGTGCATTTCTGTATATAATGCATAGCTGCCAAACATTCCAGTTTTGACAACTATTTCTGGATAGTAATTTCCGTCTTCAATAATAGCCTTTTGAGACAAATTATCTATGTTAGTTTGAGTATTCTTAAAGGTTTAAACAGCACTTATTGGTGAAACTTGTATTTATGAACAGAAAGTTTCTGTCAATGGAGTTATGAATAACGGGAAGGAGACATATAGTGTACTGTTTACCAGTTGGGAGTGAAGTAAGTGAGGAGTTTGTCACAATATGGCGGCTGTTTTTTTTAAAAATCGTATCTTCAGTTTCCGATAACCGCCGGGGCAAACATCCCACCAGTAAAATTAAATAAAAAATTTTCTTATTTAAGCGTCATGGAATTTTTTTTTTTCTCACAAATGCGGTCAAAATTTCTATTTTATTTTACTGGTGTCAGTTTGCCTCGTAAAACTGTCAGTTTGTTCCCCTGTTTGTCGCAATATGGCGGATACGCAGGGCGTGACTACCGTCAAAGTAATCTGCTACCAGTAAAAATGAAAATCTATTTCTACCATTATTTATGACTGAATTTTTGGACTAAGAAGGAGTTTAAATAAACAGAAAACTTCTATTAGTCCAGGCAATTGGGAATTTTACCTAGCAAAATTGATGGTAGTACTGGAAATTGGCTTTCTAAATGTTTTTTGGGTCGCTGAATCTGGATTTGTAACTTCCCATCAAAATTTCCCCCGGCAACCTCCCCAAATTTTGGTAAAAAGCCCCCCCCCCCCCCCAAAAAGGTTTTTATTACAAAAATCAATTTTTTTATTGTTTTAGAGAAAAAATATCTAGAAATTCAGAAAGTAGACAAAATTTCCAAAAAATAAGATATATGATATTATGACTTAGGATGAAGGGGAAGGTGGGATCTGCCTCGGAACATGCGCGCGGTGCTGCGTAAACTAAGTTGCGCAATTTCACTTAACCACTCACAAGTTTACATTCGCCCTCCCATCTCCCTTCCGAACTTTCTCTATAAGGATTACTTTAAGATTTTTGGGTCGCTGAATCCGAATTTTTAATTTTCCCCCGAACACCCCCCCCCCCAAATAGTTGTTTTTAACTTATATTTCTTATTGTTTTAGGGGAAAAGAATTACGAAATTCAGAAACTAGACAAAATTTGCAACAAATAGGATATATGACATTATGAATTAGGATGAACGGGGAGGGTGAGGGCTGCCTCGGAACATGCACTGCGGCGCTGCGTGCACTAAATGATGAAGTCCAGGCAATAGAGGATTTTGTCAGGCAAAATTGATGGAAATCGGCTTTCTAGATTTTTTTGGGTCGCTGAATCCGAATTTGTAACTTCCCACCAAAATTTCACCCGGCAACCCCCCAAAAAATTGATTTTTTGGAAAAATTTGGTTTTTGAGAAAAGCGCGCGGGGAACGTTCCGAGGCAGGCCCCTCTCTCCCCGTTTATCCTACGTCATAATGTCATGTATCCTATTCGTTCTAAATTTTGTCTAGTTTCTGAATTTGGTAATGCTTTTCCCCTAAAACAATAAGAAATTTAAGTTAAAAACAACTATTTGGGGAGGGGGGGTTCGGGGGGGGGGATTTTGGGGGTAAGTTAAAAATTCGGATTCAACGACCCAAAAAACTTAAAGTAAACCTCATAGAGAAAGCTCGGAGGGAAGATGGGAGGGCTAATGTGAACGTGTGAGCGGTTAAGTTTAATTGCGCATTAAAAAATGGAATTTTTTAATAAAAACTTTTTGTGGGGCTTTTTACCAAAATTGGGGGGGGGGGGTTGCCGGGGGAAATTTTGATGGAAAGTGACAAATTCGGATTCAGCGACCCAGAAAATATCTAGAAAGCCGATTTCCAGTACTACCATTAATTTTGCTAGGTAGTGTCCCTATACGGTCTCTATTGCCTGGACTATATATAAATTTACTGGTGGAAGTTTCCACCGGCGGTAAACAACCCCTGCTATAGCGATTGCAGTTGAAGCTTCACTATTTTAAGGATATGTCAGTTCCTCTTTATTAATAGTTCCATGTTCCTGACACGCTATACTACATTTTTATGTGAATAATATATATATTTTTTTTAAGGACGTTCACAAAAATTTAACACATTATTTAGAAAAAAATGAAATTTTACGAATGACAGTATCTAGTTTAAAAATAAAGATATGTTTTGCAAAATACTGTAATTAAGTGCAACAATTTTATTTTCTGAACTTCCATTTAAATATAGATTTAGGTTAGAAATTCAGTAACTCATAAATATCTAATAAGGGCTTGTTCCAAGGGTTTTTCTAGTGTAACTCACATAGCTGATAACTGCTATACTTGTTGGCCACGGTTATTTTCGAAAAGTTTGCTTGGCCTTATTCAGTTAATGAGATATCTCTCAAAAAATAAGTCACATTTTCTCGTTCTAAAATACTGGTAGTCAAAATCGTAGCATGTGACTTACACTAACAAGTACTCATGGAAATAGCCATAAGTAGAATTTATGGAAGTATTTATTTTCTAAAATTAAACATGTTTCTTCATGTTTGAAGTACTTAGCCCATTAACCCTTTCCGGCACAGAACTATTCTGTTCGTAAAATGATGAAATGATTGACTGACACCGGAAC
This sequence comes from Maratus speciosus, assembly GCA_963932465.1. Classification (NCBI taxonomy): domain Eukaryota; kingdom Metazoa; phylum Arthropoda; class Arachnida; order Araneae; family Salticidae; genus Maratus; species Maratus speciosus. The sequence continues at coordinate 411,564,702 of OZ010787.1, read as the reverse complement.
TTAAAAACGACTTTCTTCAAAAATTAAAAACTCGTTACGTTAAACTTTCATTGTAAAAGCAAAATTTTATTAAAATATTCTTGGTGCCGCTTGTAAGTTTGGAATTAAAACTAGGTGGTCCCGACGTGGAACCACTGCGTCGGAAAGGGATAAAGAATGATGTTGCATTTTCGTAACATTATATTTGTGATTTTTTAAAATTTTTTGATACCAGTAAAAGAGAAAATTAAAATTCCCCTTATTTAATTAAACATTTCAGTTATTCATAAAATGAAATTAAGTGATTAATAAAAAGTGGTGTAAAACATGCTGCTCCTTAACGGGTTAACACATTCACGGATGGAAACGAGAAATCATTGACTAAGGGCGTGGCTTCTACCTTACAGAAAATGCATTTATATCATGTTGTCCATATTTTTTCAGGTTGTAAGACATTTTATATTAAATTCGTACATTGAAAGATATTTACCGATGCATAAACTTGGGAAATCTATCTGGAACACTAATTTACAAAAGAATTTCAGAACAGGAAGGAGCTTCTACTGTTTCTAAATTCAGATTTCATAAAAATTGCCTGTCGGCAATGTGGCAATATAGTTAATTATATTTCCATAGTAGCCAACTTTTGCACTTTTTTGTTGTTACGAAGCTTTAATGGAAAATTTTCACATATTTTATCGCTGATTAAATAAGGCAAAAATTTTTGCTATAGTGTAGCGGTAAGACAAAATTGTAAAAGTTGCCTGCTATATATTTTTGCTTCATTTTTTAATTATTTTTTCTTTTTTTTCATTATTTAAAAAAAAATTATAAAGAAAGCATGAAAGCATAATGATAACTATACAAAAATAAGAAATACCGAAGGGAGTGAAAAAAAAAAAAAATTGTAAGATTCATATTATTTTTTTTTAATTTGTGTATATGTCACAAAATAAAAAAAAAAATGTATATACCGGCCTAAAGTTATAGAAACTTGTTAAGTGAAATATTTGCTTTCAAACTTTTCTCGTTAAAATATCGTCTCTAGAGAGAAAAAAAAAAACAAAAAACAGATTGAATGGAAAAGTTAATATCTTTCACATGGTCTTTTTGATTGAATTCCAAATGCTTCATTTCCTTTGAATTTAAACTATTTTTTGAATTATTTTTGATTACACCGGTTTTTGATTTTATTAATTGCCTATACATTTACGCAGGTTAATTATATTTTGAATGTGCCCTTGGAAACAACATAGCAAAATGCTTTAGATTAACCCATTAAGGACGAGCTTCTTTTACACATCTTTTAATTCTTCGGCACAAGTTTTTTCCGCATTGCAATTTTGAATTATTTAATCGCTCAAAATTTGAGATTAGATAATGTTAAAATTTCCAAACTAAAATACTGGTATTTGAATTTAAACGTTTTATCCGACTTACGTGGCAAGTTTTCTTGCCAACCGGCTTTAACCCCTTAACAGTGACATTTGTTTTCTTACAAAAAATTAAAAATGGGGGTGGACACCACTTTTTCCATACTAAAATATTTACCTTACTTAATTGAAAAATATCTGACAATCAATAAAGGTAAATTTACAGTTACAAATTAGTGGCATCAAAATGCCTTTAATAACGAAGCAAGCAAAGTGTTCTTGCCCGAATCCAGTTCGGGCCACACTGTTAAGGGGTTAATAAGTTAAAAGTGCGCAACCCGTGGCCATCAAGACCACCAAGATTCTGCTGTTTCAGTATAGAATTATTAACTTTATATAGTGACAGATTCTTTGCGATTAAAAAAGGCTTTTATTTTTTAAATTGTGCCGGAAAACCATATCCAGGCAAAAGGATTTACAGCCTTATTTTATCTATTTATATTAGCTAGTTCTATGAGGTTTTGTAGTGTAAGTTACATAGCTGATAACTGGTATGCTTGTTGGCCACCGTTACTTTTAAAAAGTTTGTTCAGCCTTTTTCAATTAATGAGATATCTCCCATAAAATAAATCGCCTTTTTCCGTTCTAAAATACTGGTAGCCAATAGCCTATTAAGAATAGTATTTTTACATAAAAATTTAATTCATGTGTAAATTCGCATACATTATATATGTATGAGAAATTCACCACTGAATCTGCCTGTCTGTGGGTCTTTGGGTATCTGTGTGTGGTGAGATGTTGTTGCTTTTTATCGAAGTCAACAATATTACTATTAAGTAGCTAATTTTTAATTTATTTTATTTTCAGGAAAACGTCATAAAATGTATATTTTTATGCAAACATTTCAAAATTTATAAAAACCTATTAAGTGAAATATTTATTTTTAAACGTTACTCTTTAAAAATTGTTTCTCTAGAGAGAGATAAAAAATAGATTTAAAGGAAAATTTGAAATATCTTTTTTAATTGAATCAGTAAAATTTCACTGCTTTTGGATTTATAGTTTTTATAACATTTTTTTCCTAATTCCACGGCTTCCTGATTTTATTAATGAGCACTGAAAATTAACCCCTTGCAGAGCTTTAAATTTTAGAGGTAAGAAAAAAGCGTAAAATTTGGCAGCTATGAATAAGCTTTTTTCATTTTTTCATTTAAATGTGAAATACCTAAAATATCTTTTAAAGCATTAAACGATATAGTTTAAGCTTTGGTCAGAACTTCTTTATGTACACTTGATTGCTAATTTCCCAAATTGTCCTTGTTCTCACCATTTCGTTAACCCTTAACCCTTACCTGTGCGGAGTAATTCTGTTTATAAACTACTGAAATACTGGACTGACACAGGAATTTATAAAAGAATTTATTAGAAAATATGAACGTGCTTATTTTCATGTACATTATTTTAGGAAATTTTTAATTAAATATTCTTGGTGCCGTTTGTCAGTTTTGGAATAAAAATTAGGTGTCCTTTTACAAGGACACCGCCCTCGAAAGTGTTAAATGCATAGTGATGCATATCTGCATCACTTTTTATTTTACCCTTAGCAACCACTATATTTATATAGAAATATCAATCCTGTAAAAAGTACAAAAAATATGCTACTAAATAAAGCTAACTAATATAACTTAATCTTAAAATTCCAGGTGTCCAATCTTTATTGTAAGATTAAATTAAAAAAGGTAATTCTACAAAAAAAATTCATGCATTTAACCCTTTTGGGACCAGGGTTGCCAGTGGGCTACCTTTTTTTAATTAAGATTTCTCGATTGCCACCAATTTTTTGAAACGGTAAAATTCCCTTTGTTTTCACCTTAATAAATATGTCATTAAATAAGCCGCATTTTACCATTTCAAAAAAGTGTTGCCAAACAAGAATCTGAATTTAAAAAAAAGTAGCCCATTTGGCAACACTGTTTGGGACCGCTTTTATAAAAGACATTACCTTTACTTTCAAATAAGGCAATTATTACTTTTTTATATTACTGGTAGCAAAAACATATTCTGAATGTTCTTTTTGCAAGTTAATATATGAACCCATGGTCCCGAATGAGTTAAGGGTTACGTTTTAGAAAATAAAAAAAATATGTAAAATAAGGTATTTAGATTTATACTTATTAAAATATTTACTAATTTGTAATATTTTAGTTTTTACTTGTTTTGCAGATGTGCAACATAAGAAAAGGTTGACGTATTATGCGAAAACTGTATCTCTCAATTTTTTTTTTTTTAAATTATTTTCTCTGTGTACTAAATCTTTCTGAGAATCATATAATTTTTTCGAAACAAAATAAAAAATCATGCATTTAAGGGTTAAAGATTATTGTGATAAACATGGCTGCTAGTTTGTTCTCCATTTTCATTCAGAAATTCAGAATTAATACCAAAAATTTTGAGAAAAGAATTTTTACCTTATGTAATCACGCAATGTTTGTTACTATATCTAGCAAATATTACAATTCGGAATTTCTGGCAGAAATTCCTCATTCTAAATAAAAATCGAAACCAAACTGTCAACGCTGGTCTAAAAATAAGGTTAATTATTTTGCTTATCAGTATGGTTAAAGAATTTTTTTTTTCACTGATTGCCATTGCAAATCTTCTTGAAATATAATAAAAAAAATGTTTTTGTTCTGAATTACTTGGTAGCTCAATTTTAAAATAGTAATAGTGTAAGGTTTTACTGGTTCTCACCTGACAAATGAGTGCAAATGATTACTTGGGATATGGTGAGCATTATTCTTGTTTTCAGAAAATGCTATCTGTATAAAACGCATGCGTAATATCTTGAGTGCAGTGTTGCCAGTTGGCTACTTTTTTTAAATTCAGATTTCTTAATTAGCACCACTTTTTTAAAAATAATAAATTAAAATGAATGAATAAATTCGCCTTATTTATGAAATATGAATATGAATTATAATGCATTCGCCTTATTTAATGACATATTAGTTAAGGCGAAAACATGGGAAATTTTACCATTTCAGAAAAGGGGTACCAATAAACAAATCTAAATTTAAAAAAAAAGTAGCGCACATGCAACACTGCTTAAGAGCATGACGTATTCTTTTGGAATTGGGTTATTTTATTCTCATATTAGACACCAGAATTTTTAAGATAGATTTTAAACTTTATTTAGTAGCATATTTTTTTTTAAATTTCTACAGGATTAATATTTGTATATATATATAGCGACTGCTAAGAGTTAATAAAAAGTGATGCATTCATGCATCACTGTGCATTTAAGGGTTAAGTGATTAAAATATCCAGATGAAGAAAATAATCGTAAAAAGATATATATAGAAAACTATTGTATGCTCATGATCAAGGGTGTAAAAATGTAGGTGCCAGCGGGCAATCTCTCATCACTAAATTTTATTCGTTATTTTTCGTCTAATATTTCGTCAAATTTTTTTTAAGAACGCTAATAAAATTTAACGGAAGAAAACTATTAAATTTTAGTTGTGGAAACTGCCCTCTGGCGCGCCGCCTAGACTTTTTCACACCTGCTGCTGATGATACGCTATTATGCACAAAAATAGCGATAAGAGTTAGATTATTTTTCTAATTATATTTATTTTCATCGTGAACATCTAAAACATGTATTTCGTTAAAGTATTCTGCTTTATTTAATTTTAAATTTAATCTCAGCAGCATTATTTACACCAGAGTGATACATTTTTTACCTTCCTAATGACACTTACATGTACCTTGTTGTGTCCGAGTGTTGTTTTTGTAATTTATTAATTCGGAAATGCTAAACATTATTCTTGCTTGCATCTATCTCCTTAAAGTGCAATCTGTTCGTATAGCATGCGTGCATGTTATGTGCAGACCCGAACACAAGTGCGTTTTTATCGAATCTAGATTAATGACTGTTTAAAAAAAGACCAAGCTAACAAAATAGAATTGTGTTGCTTTAGTGCTAGATCATCTCTCTAATACCACTCAGAATTTAAAAAAATTGGTTTTATTGTGCGAAAATTTACAAAGCCTCCCATTCTGTGCGTTTTTTTTAATGCAGATTTTTTCAATGAATAAACTTCTTTTCAGATTTTTCTTACTTTTTTTTTGTAGAAATCTATCCGGAAAGTAATTGTTGTTGTAAATTTTGTAAAAAACATTGCGCAAAAATGTTTCTTCAAAAATTGTGATATTAAAAAAACCCGGATCAGTGGGTACCTGTATTATGCATACTGATATCGGTATGAATCAGTTTATTTATCTAGAAAATTTTATTTTCAGAGCGAAGTATTTAATATATGATGTATTTCTATATAGCATTTTTAAAGCTTTGCTTAACTTTATTCTCAAATTCATTAAGTACACCACATTGAGAAATTTCCGATATTCTTAATGTCTCTTACCTGGATCTTGTTCTCCCCAATTGTGGTTTTTGTAACTTTATTAACTCGGAACAAGGCGAGGTTTAAGATTTAAACAGATTTAATTTGAGGAACCCGGCGTCTTTGTTGCGGTCACGCGGTGCCTTTCATCTTTTATGACTTTCATTAGATGTCTAGGTCACTGGTGAATATCATTGACATGTCTATCTCCACCTCTTTCTTTTGTTGTGACTCAGATTACTTTTGTTGATGACCACAGAATGGTTAAAAAAAAAAGTCTAGTTGCATAGCTGAAATTTTTACGCTTTTTTCTTACCACTAAAATTTTACAGTAAATATTGTCTTATTTAATCGCCGAAATCTCACGATTAAACAAGGCGAAAATATGTATTAAATTTTAGTGATAGAAAAAATCGTACAATTTCGCAGCTATGCTATTTGGCTTTCGTAGGATGGGTTTGAAAAAAGCACTACACGCAGCTATATTCTTTCTTGCTTCTATCCCCAGAAAGGCGAATGGAGTTATGAATTAGAGGTCTGCACGGGCCCGGGCCGGCGGAATGAAGGCGAATTTTCCAACGGGCCGGGCCGGGCCGGCAGAATTAGGACAATTTTTTTAACGGGCCGGGCCGGGCCGGCAAAAAAATTGAACGGGCCTGCAGGGCCGGGCCGGGCCAATAAAAAAAATAATCGGACCTATCGGCCCGATATAAGAATTCAAGCGAAGCAGATAAAATACGAGCCATTTTCAATGAATATTATTTTCTCGAGAAGTATAAATGTGCGTCACGAGCCGATGCGAGTTGAACAACATCAATACAGATATGTAACATGTCCATCGTAGAGATCGGCATGGTACAGTTACAAGATGTCTGATTACGGGTTTATTTTTTTTTCAGCAGACTCGTGCCGGGACGGAACTGGTCTTAATCGATCTCAGGATGTGTAGGACAGGCATTATGTTTTGTAAAAGTATTAATAGTGATAATGAACTTCTGTTAACAGTATCTTTGGAAATATACCTTAAGGGGTTCTCATATTCACTGCTCAAGAATGCGAAACTTTCAAACACATTTTCTGACACATTTTTAACTATAAAGGCATAAAATTCACAGGCCTGACTATTGAAGGCATTTCGAAACGAATAGCTTTCTCCATATTTGATAAATTACTTACAGAGATAACAGAGAGTCTTGTCATGTGACTGTAAGTTTTTCTCCTTTCCTGTGCTATCGCTTCCGGAAATTCGATTCATAATGCTAACTTTGGCAGTATTTTCAGAGAAAGATATATTGCTTTTATCTATGAAAAAGAAGGCATATACATAGTTTCTGAATAAGAATACTTGCCAATCTTACGCGTTTCCGAAAAGAAATGAATTCTCAAATGTGTCGAAATGTAACTTTTTTCGATTTGAGAAAAGCCTTAAAAATGAGAGAAATATTTTCGCAAATCTACTTTTTATCATACAGCTTCAAAAGGTATCATGTTTTTAATCCTTTATTCTGAACTACATTAACTTTTTAATGAATCCTTATTGGAATTCCGAAATGTCTGTAGAGACGATGACTTTGTAATCGTTAATGTTTACTATTGTGTGTTTTCTGCTTTGCGAACACATAGTAATCTAAAATATACTGCAAAATTTTCCCGTAAATATGTACGTAGTACTCATTAAAAGAATCTTAATTGTATGTCGAGAAAAAACGGATTTTTTTTGTAGAAATTGAATCGGGCCGGGCCGGGCCTGGCCTGTTTTCACTAATTGTTGTACGGGCCGGGCCGAGAAGTGTAAAAATGCAAACGGGCCGGGCCGGGCTCGGGCCGAACTTTCAATTCTTACAACGGGCCGGGCCGGGCCAAGATAGCTTTCGTTCGGGCCGGGCCGGGCCCGGGCCCGGAAATTCCGGCCCGTGCAGACCTCTATTATGAATAAAAAGGAGGAGACATATAGTGTATTGTCTACCAGTTGTGAGTGAAGTAACTGAAGAGGTTGTCACAATATGGCGGCTGTTTTTTTTAAAATTGGTTCTTCAGCTTCTGATTACCGATAGGTCGAACATCCCACCAGTAAAATTGAATAAAAGATTTCATCTTAAAGAAACGTCTTATTCATGGAATTTTTTTTTTTCAAAAATGTCGTAAAAATTTCTATTTGTTTTTACTGGTGTCAGTATGCCTTATAAAACTGTCAGGGTTTTTCCGTGGTTGTCACAATATGGCGGAAACGCCGGGCCTAACTACCACCAAAGAAAACTCCTACCAGTAAAAATGAAAATCTGTTTCTACCACTATTTATGACTGAAATTTTGTAATAATAAGGCGTTTAAATAATATGAAAATATCTATATGAGCCTACTGGTGGGAGTTTCCACCGTCGATAAACAACTCCTGTGGTAGCGGTTACAGTTGAAGCTTCACTATTTTAAGGATATGTCAGTTCCTCTTTATTAATAGTTCCATGGAAAGGCGGGCCTATATCCCACGTGCTGATAATTGGCCGGCATAAATACAACCAACCAACCAACCCCAGAAAGGCAATCTGTTTTAAATGCATGCATGTCATGTTATGTCACATGGAACTCGGACATGAACACGAGTTTGTTTATTCCAGTCTAGATTAATAAAATATTTAACAGAATACCACACTTACAAAAATTTAAATGTTCTGTTTTAAAGCAAGATCATCTCTATGATACCACTTACATTTAGAAAAATTCGGATTTATTGTTTGAAAAACACGCGTTTAAAGGCGAAAACTAAAAAAAAAAAATATTGAGTTCCTTTCATGCGATTTGCTGCGCTTACTAAAAATAGATAAAAAAATTAAAATGAAAAAAATATAGCAGGAGAACCGAAGAAAGAGTTTACGTAAGTGAATAAAACATCAAATAAAGGAAATAATCAAAATATGGTTATTAGGTGTACCGGAAAGTTTTGTCCGATAATGCTATTTAACGCCTACTTTTTAAAAATTCAGATTTCTTTATTGGCACCACATTTTTGAAATGGTAAAATTCCCACTTTTTTCCCATTTTACATAAAGGCGATAACAGTGGGAATTTTACTACATCCATAAAGTGGTGCCAATGAAGAAATCTGGATTTTAAAAAAGTAGGCGTGAAATAGCGTTATCGGGCAGAACTTTCCAGTACACTAAAAATAAAAATCTTGAATTATGATGATGATACGCTATAGACAGTGAGCCGGCAGCACAGACAACCACCTCATCGAGTCGGAGGTTGAAATTCCAGAATTAGCTAAAACTCGATTCTCATATTAAAATGCAATCGGTCTGCACACTCATATCCTGATGGAAAACCCGATTTTAGCGGTCGACTTGTAACCACTGCGTTTTTGTGCACCCACAGGTATGAAGACATGGTGGACTGGGAGCAGGAAAGGGCAATGGTAAACCTACGAATCAACCGGTAAAATCGGGTTTTTGGTGTTTTGCACCAAGATATGACTTGGCAGATCGATTGCGTTTTAATATGGGAATCGAGTTTCAGCTATTTCTGGAATTTTAGCCTCCAACTCGATGAGGTGGTTGTCTCATGGTTCGTACGCCTCCTTAATTTTGCAGACCAGAAAATTTTTCGACACCAGTATTATCTTATAGAAAATCTCTTCTTAAAAGAAGACAAAATTTTGGGCGTTTAACCTAGATTTCTTTTTCTATAAAAAGATGCTGGTAGTTCTCCTGGAGAAATAACGGTATCCGGGCGAACCATGTGCCTGTGCTGCCGGCTCCCGGTCTACTATTGTCAAGTACCTTGGTCCGTTTTGGGAACACCATTTGTTTTTTTCAAAAAAAAAAAAACTTCTTTTCAGTTTTTTTTTTACATTTTTTGTAGAAACCTACTCGCAAGGTAATTTTTAGTGTAATTGTTGCAAAAACGTGGCACGATTTTTTAAAAAATAATTCAATAATTTAATAAATAATTAAAAAAAATATTTTTTTTAATTTTGAATACCACTATAGTGGTATTCAAAATTGCGCCAGTGTTATCCCTGTATACAGGGCTGACACAGGCAACTATTTTTCAGGGATGAGAGCGCTCCGATCCAAATGACCGATTACTACCACTAAAGTTTAATAGTATTTCTCGCATTATTCAATTACAGAAATTCTGAGATTTGATAAAGGAAAGAATACTATTACAATGCAATGGTAGTAATCGGTTATTTGGGTCGGAGCGCTCTCATCCCTGATTTTTATATTTTATTCACATTAAATTTTAAGAAAATAAATGTTACAGTACAATTCGCTTGCAAACTGTGTCAAAGTGTAGTCTTTAAATATTGGTACGAGACAGAATTAAAAAATAGTCGCCGGTGGAAGCCCTGTACATATTGATATAGGTATGAATCAGATTATTTTCCTAATATATTTATTTTCAATACGAAGTGTCTAAAATATGTATGTCTTTAAAGCGTTTTAAAAAACTTTGTTTAACTTTAATCTGAAATTCATTAAGTACACCAGATTGGGAAATTTCCCACCTTCTTAATAGCTCTTACCTGGATCTTGTTCTCCCCAGCTGCGGTTTTTGTAACTTTATTAACTCGGGGCAGGATAGGTTTTATTCTTTCTTTCTTCTATCCCCACAAAATGTAATCTGTTTGAAACGCATGCGTGTCAGGTTTTGTCAAATGGAACTCAGACACGAACACACGTGTGTTTTTACAATCTAGATAAATCAAACATTTAATAGAAGAATAGCACATTTACAAAAATCGAAATTTTCTACTGAGAGAGACTTGTGTGAGATTCCGTCTGTGATGCTTTTCTAGTTACAAAATATTTGTTCCATTTTATGATCACACGCGAATTTAGAAAAATACATACTGACAAGAATTATAGCTTAACTTTCAATTGATATGCTATTAAAATTATTATGATTGCCTGATAATGTGTTTTCTTCCATTCTAGCAGTGGAAATATCGTTTTGTGATACAAATACAAATGAGTTTAACTACGTTCAAATTTTGCAGATTTAAAAAAAAAATTAGATATTAGATTTGCTTGATTTGAAAACATCTGTAATATATCTAAATTCTAACGTGCTCAATAAGCAATCAAATTTTAAAATTTAGTTTTATCCATTAACACTAGAACGCTCGGAAACTTTACTCAAGTTTCATAAAAATATTTGACACCAGAATTTTTATTTAAAATTATTTGACTGATCTATTTAACATAAATCTGCGTGGATTAAATTTAACTTATTTTATGGAAGAATTTCTGGTTCCAGTTGACATTTAATCATATGGTTGGAGTCTGGTCAACTCCTTCCGGGCGTTGTAGTGTTAAAAGTCCATTGTGTAGTGAATGATTCTAGCAGTTCCTCTAGCAGTGGAAATGTCATTTTGTGATACAAATACAAAGAGTTTTAACTACGTTCAAATTTTACAGATTTTTAAAAAATTAGATATTAGATTTGCTTGATTTGAAAACATCTGTAATGTATCTAAATTCTAATGTGCTCAAAAAGAAATAAAAATTTAAAATTTATTCTTTTCCATTAAAAGTACATTGTGTAATTAATGATTCTAGCAATTCCTCTAGCCGTGGAAATGTCACTTTTTGATAGAAATACCAAAGATTTTAACTACATTTAAATTTTGCAGATTTTTTTTTTTTAAATTAGATATTAGACTTACTTGATAAGAAAACATCTGTAATATATCTAAATTCTAAAGTGCTCAATAAGAAATCAAATTTTTAAATTTACTTCTTTCCATTAAAAGTCCATTGTGTCAGGAATGATTTTAAAATTTATTTTCACTTACAGCTTTTATCTTTTATGATGCATAAACATTCATAAACATTCATAACTCTCAACAACTTCATAAACATTATTCTGTCAAAATTCATTTTTTTTCCTATGTATGATTTTTTTTAAAGAATTTAAGATAACTGTTATACTTTTTTAATTAAAAAAATAATCTGTGTACCACATTTTCTGTTAAAAATATTTATCGAATATTTTATGAAAAAAAAAATTAGCTTTCTCTCCAAAAATAATTTACTTCTTGATAATGTCTTTGTCTAGAACAGATGTACTCACTGATTTTGTGAAAACTATTCTTACGTGTCTATTTGCCAAAAATAATATTAGCTTTATTTAATAACAGAAATTCTGCGACCAAATAAAGAGAAGATTGTTTTTTATGTAAAAATTGCATAGTACGCGTTTAGCTAAGTGAGTGCAATTGGTGTAGAATCTTATTTTTTCGTATTTCTGATTTTTATAAATATGCGTATGGAAATATCTTTTTGACACGTAAGCGTTTATGGTACTATTTTCGGAAAATGAACCCTTTAAAAGTAAAACACCCAAATACATCTTAAAACTACAACAGGATCCGTACAGTTTTAACACAAATTTTAATAGAATTTCTCGACTTATTTCATTACAGAAATTTATTATACATTCTCACATTAACCCTTTCAGGCGCAAAGAGCTGCCATTGCTAAAATGATTTCATGAATGAGTGGCACCGGAATTTACGAACAAATTTATTTGTAAATAAGAAAAAATATACATAAACTTATGCATAAAATTATACATACTTTCTTTCGTATACATAATGAACAGAAAATACTTGTACCAAAATTCTGGTGCCATTGTGGCATTTGGGTATCAATTTGGGTGTTCCATGTAATGTAATACTGGGCAACAAAGGATTAAACGAAGTGATTGCAATGTCTGCGGTTTAAATATTATCTTTAATATTGGTGAAAAATATCATTGGAAATCCAAAGGAGTTTACGTACCACAGTACAAGGAACAGGTACACTCTACCGGGGAGCCAACAAAAAATAGCAAAGATAGAAAACCCCCGGCAGAAAAATCCCCTCTGTCAAATGAAAAGCCACTGGCAAGGGATCAGACCCGGTAAACGAACGACAAATATTAAGAAAAAATGATGCCCCGGAAATGAAATACAAAATAATTACAGTAATTACAGTCATTGACAGGCTTGAAATATGACTGTATGTAAAAATATTATGACAGTATGTAATATTAACTGCACTACGGTAAAAGCATGGAACTACGAATAATGAGAAATAGGTATAGCCTCAAAATGGTGAAGCTACAACTGTAACCGGTTTTACAGTGTCTCATTACTGCCCGCAGTGTTGCCAGTGGGCTACTTTTTTAAAATTCAGATTTCTTCATTGACGCCACTTTTCCTTAATGTTAAAATTCCCCTTGCTTTCGCCTTAATTATTATGTCATTAAATAAAGCGAATTTCACTATTAAAAAAAAGTGGTGCCAATCAAGAAATTGGAATTTTAAAAAAGTATCCCACTGGCAACACTGACTGCCGGTGCAAACTTCCATCAGTAAATTTGAAAATAAATTTTCTCCTTACCTAAACGCCTTATTAAACAGAATTTCAGTCATAATTGTGCCCGAAAACATATATTTATTTTTACTGATGGGAGCATACTTCTGTAGTAGTTAGGCTCTGAGTTTATTCCAAATTGTGATAGCCTAAACATTCTCCTGTCAGTGACAGTGGAAAAAATTTTAATACCCTGGACAACTCCCACCAGTAAAAACGAATAGAAAATTCAACCATATTTGCGAAAGAAATTTTGCATGAATAAGCCGTTAAATTAAGAAAAAAAATTCTATTGAAATATTACTGAAAAAAAAAAAAAAAAAAATCAATCGCCATTTTGTGACAACTTCCTCAGTTATTTCACTTGCAACTTGTAGGCTCTGCGCTACATGTCTTCACCTTTTTATTTATAACTCTATTGGTATACAGGGCTCGCAGCGTTCCTAAAATTTTCGCACATTGCTACCACTAAATTAAAACGATAATCTTTTTTTGTAATAGTTCTATTATAGATGTTAAAGGAATCTAACACGAAGATTCTTATTTAAAGTACTGGTAGCAAAGTGCGAAAATTTTAGGAACGGTGCGAGCCCTGGGTATAGGTATTCCAAAACTGAACTACGCATTTCCAAGCAGTGTGGCCAGTTTGGCCGCTTTTTTTTTATTCAGACATTCCGAATTTATACCAAAAATTTCGAATAATACGTTGGGATTTGCAGGCATTTAGTGATTATATAAAGAAAAAAAAATCTATTGGAATTTCTAAAGAAAAAAGGCTGCCAAGCTGGCAACCAATTGGTACAAATCTATTGGCACAACTGGCACAAATCTATTATAAAGCTGAAATTTTCCATGTCAGAAAAATGTATTACGCAGCAAACCGATTATGAAGATGAATCAATAAATATGATTATAACGGAGTTTTTCAAAAATAACATGCTTTGGCTTATAACTTTCTCATTATAAACAAAATAGTAATGGAGTTATGAATAAAGCGGAACAGACGTATAGTGTAGTGTCTACCAGTTGCGAGTGAAGTAACTGAGGAGGCTTGTCACAAGATGGCGGCTGATTATTTACATGGGATAAACAGTTTCTGCTTATCGTCGAAGCAAACTTCCCCCAGTAAATTTTGAATATAAAATTTCGCTTTATTTTAGCGGATTATTTATGCAAAATTTCTCTCACAGATAAGTTAAAAAAGTCTATAGGTTTTTACTGGTGGAAGTTCGCCAGGGTATTATAATTTCTTTAACTGAAACGGACAGGAGATTGTTTAGGTTGTCAAAATATGGCGGAAACGTAGGGCCTGATCATCAAAGAATTAAACTTCTTCCAGTATAAACAAATATCTGTTTTGGCTATAATTATGACTGAAATTCTGCATTAATAAGGTGCTTAAATAATTTGAAAATTTTTGTTCAAATTTTCTGGTGGAAGTTTCGAAAGGGGATAACGAGACAATGCGAAATCAGTTACAGTTGAAGCTTCACCATTTTTAGGATATTTCAGTTCGTCTTTATTCATAGTTTCATTAAAATAGTATTGAAGATACAAAAAATCTGGAATTCTCGTATCAATATTAAGATCTTTTTAAATGTAACTTCGAAACCCTTGTTTATATATTAATATTCTGTATTCTAAGTGTAGAAATTGCTTAGGAATTTTTTAGTAGCCTATCCTGTTTTTATTTCAAAACCGTCAATAGATGATCCTGTCTGCTGTTCAAAGGTTTTAACAAATTTCATCACCATTGGGAATAAAAATAATTATAGTTACTTAATATATTTTTATTTCCAACGCTGATGACATTTCACTTGTATGATAAAATCTTTGATCACTATAAAGGAACTTCTTTTTGCAGATTTGATATCAATACTGGACATCCATTAAATTGCCAAATCAGACAGCCAAATCATTAATAAGTTGTTTAACCCTCTAATGACCACATTCAAGAAATTTCATAATTTAGATAATCTGAATTTATAGCAGAAAATCTAAATAATAAATTTCGCTTTATTTATTAATGGAATGCATATGTGATGGGTTATTTAACGTCATTAAATAACCCAACGATTACTATTTTATATTTCTAGTATGGATTCGGAATATCTGAATTAAAAAAATCTATTAAATTGAGAAAACTGATGGCAGCATTAGGGTGTTAACATTTGCATCATTTAAAGTGTTTAAAAATGTTATATAAACAGGAATAAGAAAGTGATGGCGTCACAGTTTTTTAAAGTAATATTGGTACTAGTAATACCAGGTATTCCGCATAAATCAAGTCTCCAAATACTCTGGACACCACCAATTTCTTAATGTTTATTTCGGCATCTTTAATCGCAAATAACTGTGCTGTTAGATAAGGCGAAGTAAATTACTTTAAAACACTGGTGCCCAGAGCATTTGGAGTCCCGATTTACGCAGGTCACCTGGCAACACTAGTTGATACGCAGAATATTCTGATTTCTTTATAACTTCAAAACTATTTTGCTTATAATGCATAAATGTACACAACAGTCAAAACTACTTGACGTAAAATATAAAACTACAATTTTAGATTATGTGAAAGTCGATTAGTGTAAGTTGAACACAAAACTAAGTGAGTCCTACAATTCCTTTACAAGACTTTAAAGGTGTTAACTCACGAAAACATTAGCTATAATTTGAAATATATACCGTAGCATAGCTTTGGGGTGGGGGCTCAAAGCAGTTTACTACCAGTATTATTGTATGCTGAATTTTGCTTTCTTTAATCGTATAACGTTCAATGACTAAATAAATCAAAACTTTTCTATATAACAGTGCTTGCTGTAAAATGATGGAGCCCTCCCTCCCCCCTCCCAAATGCTACGCCACTGAATATATACGAGTTCATGTAATCTGAATTTATTATTAGTTTGAGCAAAAAGTTCTGGGAAATTTTTAATCTAATAAATGCCAGAATTTGTACCGTACTAGTGGTATATCTATGGGAGTTCAGGAATTTCGGCTGCAAAATGCTTTCGCAAATTTCCCAGAACCTATTGCTCAACCTAGTAATACCATTAACATTAAGTCACAAATCTTTTTTGAGAATTTCTTGGAAAGTTATGTTCAAACGAAAAACAATCAGAATTTCTTTATAATTTTCAATGCTATATTTCTTAAAATTTACAGAATTTTAAAATAAACAAAAGTTTTTGACATAAAAATTTAAACCTTAATCTTAGATTATCTTTACAAACTTAGATTATCTTTACACAAATAAGATATATTAAACTCAAAACTAAGCGAAATTTCTGAAAGCCAGATGTAGAAAACAAATATCTGCATTTTTTATGAGGTAAAAAAAGAAAAAAAACTTCTACTAAAGATGAAATATTTCTGCAGTGATATAAATTATTCAAGTGATTTTAAATTAATTCACATGGAACGATCTGTGTAGGAAAATAACAAATTAAAAGAAATAAAAAAAATCCGTAGTCAAGTAAAAGGTTTAAATCTTCAATCAATGAAAGTTTTCAAAGTTACTAGATTCGCGTGACTTAATCTTCACCCTCACCAAACAATCTTTTGTCAGAATTCTTCCTTGTCTTTCGAAATGACAATGCCTTTGTTTAAAGTGTTTGCTTTGCGCTGCTTTATCGGCAGGTTCTTATGGCTTTTGTTTAGAACCTCTTTTACACCGATTTCGGAAGCTTTTAAAAGATGAGTGATTCAGTTTTGTTTTGGCTTGGAAATTTCCAAAAGAATACTTAGCATTTAGGGAATGTGTTTAATTAAAATATTTTGGTATGCATGGAATGATAAAAAAAAATAAAACTGTCAAAATTTCAACACTGTTCAGTTAAATAACTTAAAATTTTTGTAACACGGAATGTAGCATTTTATGCACTTCGAAAGTTACTTGATTTTTCAATGTTCTTCACTTTTAACCCCTTATGAGTTAATATATTTAAATTAGTTTTGTAAATAAGATTATTATTTAACCCCATTGCTTGTGTAGTAATTACGTGTGAGCTCACCGCCCCCTAAATACAAGGCCTACACTCTGACATTAAAATGGCGGTTGCCGAGGGCGCTTTCTTTTATAATAGCTTGTACGGTCCCCATAATTCACACACCAATATTTTATAAAAGTTTTGTTTGATTTAATTAATCTCAGATAAATAAAGCGGATAAAACTTTAAGAAAAATTTGGTATTCGAGTTCTAGGGACCGTACAAACACTGAAAAATATGCGCCTACGACAGTCATAATTTTTCTGTCAGTGCTTAGGTCTCGTATTCAGAGGGCGGTGATTTTGTATCAGTGCGTAGGCCTAGTATTCAGGGGCCGATGACCAGCTCAGGATTGTCACTTTGGCTTCCACTTTAAATCCGAAATTTCAAATTCACACCGGACATTTCGACAGAAGAATTTTCACTTAATGTGATTGCTAAATGTCTCTCATTAAATAAAGCGTAAAATACTATTCTTTATTTCTGGTATGAACTCGCAATTTTTTAATAAAAATGGAAGCTAAACTCGAGGTTAGCAGCGTTCCTAAATTTTTCTACATTTCATAACACTTTTTCAAATAAAAAGTTTTGGCGATAGATTTCCTTAATATATGCAATAGAAGTCCACAATAAATGTATCGTTTTAAAATAGTGATAGCAAAATGAGAAAATTTTAGAAATACTGCGAGCCTGGTTTACTTTACAAAAGTCACAAATGTAATTAATGCACCAGGGAAATAATCGTGAAAATTTAACCCCCAGTGCTATAAATTACCATGTTTACTCGTGAATAACGCAAACGAGAGTTTTATGCGTACCCTTATTTTCATAGGGTAAAACAATATACATATCGTGTACGTATAATTCGCATTATTCTATTTTAATCCGGGAAGCCGCTCCCTGGATACTACATCAACACGTTGACACAAAAATGGCGGATGTCGTAGGTGGAATTTTTTAAAGCATTTTTACCGTCCCGCGTCCCGCGAAATTAGACACCAATATTTTAAAAATATTTTCTTTAATTTGTTTAATCTCAGAAAAATCAAGCAAAAAAACTTTTGGAAATTATTGGCTTTCAAGTTCAAGGGACCGTACAAACGCTGAAAAGAAAGCCGCCATTGCTGTGTCAGCGCGTAAGACCTAGTATTCAGGTGGCGGTGCCCTGAACCTTATGCGTACATATGGTACTCAAGGTATAGTGTCTAGATGATATAGTGTGGCAATCGACCAACAAAAATATGCTAAAAAATTGAATTTCATAAATGTTGAACGATGCTGAACAATAAATGGTAATCGTAACGACATCTGGTAGTCTAAACGCTAACATTGCATAAAGATTCAATTGTGAAAGTGTTTTGGCCGGAGAAGAGCTAGCAGATGTCACTAAGATCGACACTTGTCGTTCAACATCGAAAATAATATTCTTAGAAAAATAATATACACTGGCGAATATTTTTATATTCTATTCCAGGGGTGGCCAACCTTTTTGTCTAAAATTCACTTGACACCGTTTCCTAAGAGTTGTAATTTTGTCCTTTTTAAATTGCAGACCTTCTCTCATTAAACAATGCATTTTTTTCTGTACATTAATACTGGTATCTCTGTGGCACGCGTGTAGCTGGTTGGCAATCCCTGTTCTATTCGCACCACTACTTTAACACTAGAACGCCCGGAAGGAGTCGATTCGACTCCAATCATATGATTAAATGACCATTAGAACCAGAAATTCTTTCAAAAAATAAGTTAAATTTAAACTGTGCAGATTTACGTTAAATAAATCAGTCAAATAATTTTAAATAAAAATTCCGGTGTCAAATATTTTTATGAAACTTTAGTAACACCGCCGGGCGTTCTAGTGTTAAAAAAAATAAGTTTTGTATTTCTCTTGTAAATGTTGTCAAATTATACATCAAACATTTTCGTTTTGAGAAAGTAATGTGAGGTAGAATTAAAAAATAGTCGCCTGTGACAGCCCTGTATAGAAACCTTGACTTAGGATTTCGTTTTACGAACCGAAATTTCCTTATTCAGTTACTTATATTTTCAGTGGCGACGGTAGAGACGGTTCGGCTACAATTTCCAATCCCCTACCCATCGAGATAAAAATCAATTGGTAAACATTTTTACCAAACGTATATTTCATAGTGACGTTTTACAAAAAAGTTAAAATTCTTTACTATATTAAGGAATAAAAATGAAGTTATATTGCCGATTTCTGTACAGAAATTCAGTGACAGAGTTCCCAATATCACCTTTTCTAAATATGATCGCTGAAAGTTGATTGGGCATTTCGCACCTTTTCGGGATTTTTCTATTAATTGAATATTTTCAAAAGCCTCTGACAGCGAGTTGGCTAAGGCTAATGTTAGATGAACGTCCTTTTGCACGCTTTTTTACCTACATATCATCCGTACACAATGCTAGCGGCATTGTGTAGGGATGATATGTAGGGAAAAAAGCGTGCAAAAGGACGATCGTCTGACATTAGCTTTAGTGTATATGTTCGTTTGGTTCTCCAGGTTTGAAAAGGTAACTGCTACATACACCGACATCCTGAGTGCCAGACTAAAGTTCTAAACCCGAGAAGAACACAAAAGATCTATTTGAAGTAAACCCAAAATTCGCCCCGAACCCAATAAAAGAGTTTTTTATGACGCTAAAAACAACAACAAAAATTTTTTTCCACATTTCAAAACACAACACACGTCATCCTGAAACCAGAAAGTAAAGAAATTTAATCCCCCTTTTTAATACAATAATCTAATAATATTTTATAAATTCACTACTAATATAAATTGTATATATATATATATATATATATATGGTCCTGTGTAAACGGCAACTCAGAAGTATGATGTCACGTAATGCACCTTCGTTTATTATTTAATTCAGTATCATAATTCTTCAACATTTAACTTTGAAAGTTTAATTTCAACAGAATTATTCTACTTCTGACTATGACATATCTAATTCGTAGACTAAACAGTAGATGTCTTAGCATTTTTGCTACTTCAAGAGAAAGTATTCAAAAAAGGAATTGATTCCTTAACCTTCCGTCTACCAGACGGGTCCATTGGACCCGACATGTACATTCAAAATATTTATTCAAACCAGAAATTTCTTCAAAACAAACTAAATGTATAAATCAGACAATAATAAGTTAAATAAACAAATTAAATAGTTTTAAGTAAAAATTCTGGTGTAGAATGTTTTTATAAAACTTGAGTAAAATTTCCGGTAGTTCTAGGGTTAAGAGTAGCGAACGGTGCTTGGAAGAATATATACTATCGCACTCTTATGAACTAATTTTAATTATGAGTAAATTTGAATTACATTATAAATAAGTTTGATTTCAACTAGATCCAATCAAACTAATTTTAATATGGTGTTTTCGCTTGTTTCAGAAGTTGCCAATCCAGATGATTCTTACGCTGAAAGTTTTGCCTCATCCACCCGGTAACCAGGTATTTAATTTTAAATTATGTTTGTCTCAAAATATATATTAGTGTTATATCGCCGGAATTAAAACACTTCTACTCCGACCTCTATGTATTGAACTACTTCTTGATTAAGCTTCAAAATTTGTACACATACTATTCAAGACATGTAGAAACGAATAATGGAAAAATAGTTCCCGAAATCACCAAGAGATGGCGCTGTACACTTGGACCTATGATGAAAAGAGAAGAGATCAGATTTGAAAGTACCAAACTTTCATGTGACAAGGACCTTATCGACGCAGATAATGCTGCTCAGTATGGTTCCTTTCTTGAAGCTGCAATCTGTAGACATTTTGTTCAACTGCAAATCATAACTGGTCGACTGAGATGCTTCTCATGTGTAGAGTGATACCTTCTATCCAGTCTGTCAAGCTTACTAAACGTCCTGGATAAATAATATTTATAAAGTGTTCCCACAGCTAAAAATCACATGGATGTAGATCCAGAAAACGATATGGTTCTCGGAAACACACGGCTGATTACTCTGTCTTTAGTGAAACGTTGCCGAAGAAACTGCTTTGCACAGAGTCCAATGTCTGGAGTCATTGCATATGCATGTCAAGGGACATCGCGAGTAGCCTCTTCGAAAAATAAAGGACCAGGAATGAATGTGGCTGTGAATCCACACAAGACTGTAACTTTCGGTGAGTGGGCTGGAATCTCTGGGATGGTACGAGGGTTTTCCATGTCCCAAATGCGACAGTTATAGGTGTTCACTGTTACACTGAGGTAGAAATCGGCCTCATTGCTCCGCAGAATCTATCACGGTTACGATGAATCCACTTCAACGCTAGGGAAGGAATGTTCGTTCGAAGGCAAGTCATTTCTCCCTGTCGATCGCCAATAACTGTTGATTAGAAATAATTTTGTAAGGTACTTTTAAGTATCCCATTCCTCTTGTTATTTTTGCAGATATAATGCAAGTGTTCTTTCTGTCAATACTACCCGATCTTGGACTGGACACATTTCCTTTTCCTTTAAAACTATGTCTAACATCTGAAATGAGTGTAGATAGTGTTGCCAATGTAGCTTATTTTAATTTTTTTTAAACATATTTTGCAGTCGGCTTTCTTGATACTGTTTCTTTAAAATTTCTTTCCAGGCTTTTTTTAATGGTGAAAATACACCGAACAATGCACCAATTTTCTCAGTTTGTTCCACACTGTGCTATAGGGAACTTCCCAGTGTCGTGCCACTGAGCGTGCACTACTACAGCCTATAACGTTACCTATTGACTGTACAACAATAGTGGTGGCAACATCTTCAACGACATACGAAGGAACCGAATTGCGTTCTTGACGCTTCTCAACTCCAACATGTCCAGTTTTCTTGCATCGAGTGATATTTCTCCTCAAAGCATGTGGAATAAATTGTCCTTGAACAAATTTTTAAGACGACGAAACTCTCGATGTGCAACTGCAGCATTTAATTTGTTTTCATTAAAGAGCTTCGCAAACAAAGCGCTTTTCTGGCGTGACAGTGATCACTGATAATAATGACATTCCCCAGTCTTTATCCCATTTTATACCAGAATATGGCTACAAACCATGGGTTTATGCAAATGTATGTACTTACAGTGTGAAATTACAATTACAATGATAGATTAAGATTTTTTAACTCTTATAGATTTTTTTTTTCAATACGGGTAATAGAAATTAAAAAGAAAAAATTCATTTCGCTTGCGTTATTTTATTATTATTATTATTATTTTCCTTTTTCCAATATTTTCTGTTGTACAGAGACATCGATCGGTTTTTTTGGAACTAAATTATTTCGCATAATCCGTTTTCCCATGTCCTGAATAGTATGTATACAAAATGTTAAGCGTTTACAATAAGTAATCAATATACAGGAAGGTAAGAGTAGGAGTGTTTTTATTCTGGCCACCTGGTATTTAGGGCCAGGGACTGATTACCAACGGGCTAATCTTCCACCAGTAAAAACTAATAGAAATTTTTGACTATTCATCACTTTCATTTTGCATGTATACTCCCTTTAAATAAGAAGGAATTTGCTATTTAAATTTATTGGTGGAAGCTTGCCCTCCATCGGTAATCAGGCCCTACTTAGGGCCTGGATGTGATTTCAGAAAAAAAAAACGCAATTTATTGAAATAAAAAATCTTCTTAAAATATTTTAAAATCTAATTAGAAGGAATAATAATGAATAATTTAAATTCTTACAATTTAATATTGCGTAGTAAATTAATCTATTCAGCGAATGTCCATAATTTAATTTTCTGTAAGCTTTTACTTTTCTTTTATCAATAATCTAATTTTTGTATAGTGTAATTTTATGCATATCTGCCAAATTTTATGATTTTTTTCTTAACACTAAAATTTAATAATAAATTTTGCTTTATTAATTACCGAAATCCTGTAATTTAAAAAGCTAAAAATTTCTGTTAAATTTTAGAGGTAAAAAAAGGTTAAAATTGGCAGCTATGTTTTTATGTAATTTTAATTTACTTTGGAATTTATTTAAAATGACTGGGAGCATATGTGTGCTTTATTTTCTTTAATAGAAAATTCTCTTTCAGACATGTTTAATCACTATTTTCCCGGGAATGTTAATTATAATTAATTACTTGCTAGTTTATATTTGTAATAGTTATATTTATTTGCAGGAAGACTTATAAGCAATGGAGTTCTTCTAAATAAATCACAACGCACTGTTAATTTTATGGAATTAAGTTTTGTTTATTTAATGAGAGAACATAAGCATTTTGTCATTCTCACGTTACCATTCACTCTAAATCGAAATGTCTTAAATTCAGACACTTAAGTGTCTGAAACGGAGTGTTCAATTTTCAGACATTTTAAAATGTCTGAATTTTTTCAGACACTTTTTGCGTCTGAATTTTAGACACTTCAAACGTCTGAATCGCAGCCATTTTTTTAAAGCACTACACGTAGCCATGTTTGACCACGTTGATCCTGGAAAAGTATATGGCCATTATTCTGCCCTACTCTCCCCCCCCCCCCCCACACACACAGCCTAATTTTAGGGGCTCCAAAATATGGTATGCAATTTTCATAAAGCTGATAATTGAAATCTTTTTCGACTTTGTACTGATTATAATTAATATTTTGAATTTATAGAGTAGAATAAGACTAAAAATTAAAATATTTGTCACAATACAGTAAAACCTCTCAATAGTAGGCACCTTAGAACAGTGGAATTTGTTCGCCATTCGGAAGTGTCTGTTTTTCTGAGGTAAAAAATATAAAATATGTGCATGTTGTTAATAAAAAATGTGCTTCTTAAATAGTTGTGTCCTCTATGTAGGAGTGTCCGTTATGGAGATTTTACAACAAAACTTTCATAGGACAATTTTCTTCAGCGAACACTGACCTTTTTCAAGATAAATACATTTTTTTTACCTCATAAAAGCGAACACAATCGAATAGCAGGCAAATTCAACTTCCAAAACGCGTTCAATTCGCGAGGTGGCCGCGATTGAGAGTTTTTACTGTATTTATTTTTTTATTTAGTTTTTAATCTAATTCTACTTTTAAAGTTCAAAATGCTGATTATAATCAATAGAATGTTGAAACACATTTAAAATATAAGCTTTAAAAAAAAAAAATCCATATCGAATTTGGAGCACGTAAAATCGTAGGGGGGGGGGAGGAACTGCCCATGCTTTAATCAGGCCCTCCTTCTGGAAAAAGTCCAACCCTGTATTATGATTCGATAAATGTACGTGTCAGTTTTAAGTGCAAAATCTAGCTATATGCAAATAAATATTTTATAAAAATCTCCCTCTTTACTTTGTATTCATTTTTAATTTCAAATTACTTTTTAACTAAAAGTAATCAAAAAATCAATATTATATAATTATTTCAAATGAAATATATCTGTATATTTTTACCGCATTCTTACAATTACGTTAACGGTACATGATTACATGAATTTAAGAATCTAAAAATAATCATTAAAATTTAACAAAGTGACTACAGATAACGCGAGATCCTTTTTCTAAATCTTTGTTGACATCAACAAATTTTTTTCTGATTCAACGTCTACATTAGTGACGTCAATTTCCGTTCAAACAATCACTGTGGTTTTGACTTTTGAATCATAAAAAGATTATATGTTGACTATTTTCAGTATGGCAAATGGGATATTTCTAAAATACTCGGAAACACTAAAATTATAGCAAAGGGAAATCTTTTAATTAGAATGACCGGATTTAATGAGTTTTATCAGTCAAAACATTTTAAAATAAATAAATGAACACAAGTAATTCGCTGTATTAAATATATGGGGGAATCAATGAATGGAAGGATGTTCGAACTATATTCTTTTTTAAAATTTATGATGTACACACTATGAGGCAGAAGAAAACTTTATTAGACAAGAAAAGCATAAATAAGCAGCTATTAACAGGAATGTTTACTATAAATGCTTTTGAATTCCAGTACATAACACATAATAAATCTATCAGAAATGTAAAAATCGATGTAAACATTACAAATGCTGCCGCATTAAATGCTTATAAAAATATTGTATACGTAAATAAATAACTAAAAAGGGTACTTCAGAGTAATAATTACACCAAAAAATAATATTAAGGTAGTCTTGATGGTAATTAAGAAGGATGAGCCAATCAATAGGCGATGTCACTGCGATTTTTAAAGTAATGGCTACATAAGAAAAGGCTTAGGAAGGTGTAAAATTAATAAATTCAGTAACCGCTAATATACACCATGCAGAGACACCTAAATTTATTTTAAAGATAACATTGGATAGAAAATAATACAGAAATATGATTGCAGATGATTTGAAGAGTAGAAATTTAAATATTAGCAAAATAAAATTTTAATATGGAAATACCATAGGCAAAATGCTTTGAACATATTTTGGCATAACTCAGGAACTAATAAAGGTATAGACTCGTGTGAGGTCTTCATTTAAAGAGAAAACAATCACAGAGAGTTTTAAATACATAGTTAAGACCCCACTTACCTGGGAAAAGGTCTGATTATTCCAAAAGCACATTCGCCCAGAGGACGTCCGGATTGGAGGCTACGTTAGTATCCGTTAATTAGGCAGACTTGGATATTTAAAAAATAAAATCCCCTTGCACATCCGGGTAGCTCTGTTAAAAGGATGGAAAATTTCCATCCTGAAAACATAGCCCGCCAGACAACAGTTCTCTTTACAAATTTGACGAGATGAAGAACACTGTATTAGTTTTATAGATAAATATTAATACGGAGTACCACTATGTCGATAGAAACTAAATCCCGGAACTTCACATTCCACAAAAAACAATCAAGTCAAAATAAATTATTACTTAAAATGTACGCGTTCATAAAAACAAGCATTCAGTTTGAATTACAAACGAACATCGAGTTCGAAAGGAAGACGCATGCGCAACTGAGAGTGCCCCCTGGTGAATGCGGAGCGGAGTTACAAAGTGTCTTAAAATTAGACACTTGCAGATTTTTTAGACACTTTTATCAGTTCGTGTACACTATGATCATAGTAAGACACTTAGGTGTTTTAAATTAAGACATCTATTGTGACTGAATTTTCAGATTCAGACACTTAAGTGTCTGAAATTCTTTTTCAGTCACATATGTATCTTAATTTAAGACGCCTTTATTTGCAGTGTTGCCAGAGCATTCTTTTTATATTTAATGTTTACAATCACAATTAATTAATTTTTTACTTTTTAAAATACAACTAACATAACGAATGGCGGCTTGATGATTGGCATTTCTGTTAAACTACTAACAAATCACTTAAGTGTCAAAAATATATCCACCAGTATATAAACTCATAATGTACAAATTAAGGCAAGTAAGAGTGCAAGCATTTAACTTATTTTACACATTACTTCTATGTTTGAGAAAAATTATTACAATGTCCACATAGTGAATTTATTATTTTAGTCAAGGTGTATACATTCCTTGGATTTTCCAAGGAGTCTGGAACCACTGTTTCTGATTATAATATTTATATTAAATATTTAAATAGTAGAAGTTGTATCTGCCGCGTTTAATTTCAGAAATTGTAGTACTTTTCTGCGATTAGAAAAGACGAACAATATTTATTAAAGGTGGTTAAAATATACGCACATATCTTAGCAAAATAATGCATGATTTCATATAGCTACCAGAAAAATGCAATGTATGCTGTTCACACCACTTATTAGGTATACTATTTAAATGTGTGAATTATGTACGAGTAAATGTGGCGTGTTGAAATGGTCTTTAAATTATTTAACTAAACAAATTAAAAGATGTAGTGAACTACTAATTCTCTTGTAAAGGGGGTCTAGTTTTGTGAATGAGAACGTTCTGTCGATATTAACATGTGTGCGCAAGAGCGACATCTGTGCTTTATATTACTTTGATCCTCGGAAGTGTGTTTGTGGCTCTCAGAATCTTCGGATATTGGTTTTCACTGTTAGATTATGAAATATGGTTAAGCTGGTCAATGCACGGAGTATAAAATCAGGATCGAAAGTTCGCATTTGCGGATTCGGGTCGATACTCATTCCTTATCCAAGGAAAACGACACCACTCTACCAGTGTTGCCAGATGGGCTACTTTTTTTTTATTCAGATTCATGATTGATACCAATTTTTTCAAATTGTAAAATGCGCCTTATTTAATGATCTATTAATTAAGGCGAAGACAGAGAGAATTTTACCGTATCAAAAAAGTGGTGCCAGTCAAGAAATCTGAATTTTAAAAAAGTAGCCCACTGCAACACAACACTCTACTGATTGTGGAATTTTATTTTGTCACGTGCTTTGTGGAATTGAAAGTTTAGAGTGCAAGTTGCCAGCTTGGTAAGAAATTCAATTTAGTTATTGTTAGAGAAATTTGATCATCAACTACGAGTTGTTACATTTACATAGTTAGAAAATTTGTGAGATACCTTTTGTTTTGATGCAATAGTCTTGCTTGCCCTTGCAGTTATTTATGATCGTCTTTTGTGCAGCCAATCTACATGCGAAAGTGAGTTTCAAATTAGTAGTCTTGCAAATATTTTATTTTCGAATATTATTCTAAGAATTGCATTATCGTTAAGTGCAACGTTTTCTTAGGGTAAATTTAAAAGGATCTCTATCGCATGCTTTCCCAATTCGTCTTAAATAAACAGATTTTTAAATATTAAGCTGACTATATATGTACTTTAAAGTGGCGGCCTATCCATGTACGCTACAAATGAAATTTAAAAAACCGTTAGTCAAGTAAAAGATTTAAATATTGAACCAATTAAAGTTTCAAAGTTTCTACATTCACGTGGCGAAACAATCTTGCGTACGTCAGACTTCTTCCTTGTCTTTCGAAATAAAAATGCCTTTATTTAAACTGTTTGCTTTACGCTGCTTTCGGCAGTTCTAATGGCTTTCGCTAGAACACCCTGCAGAGATTTCGGAAGCTTTTAAAACATGAGTAATTCAGTTTTGTTTCGACTTAGAAATTTGTAAAAGAAGACTCAGCATTTAGGTTGTTATTGTTTAAACAAAATATATTGGCTTGACATGCATTGATTATGTTCTCTAATTTTTATATTGTTCAGTTAACCCGGGAGAAAGCGCGGATACACAGGGTATGAATGGATTTTACTTTGTCACAAATAAATACAAATAAAGATCGTCACCTTATTTAATTGGAGATAATTTTGCGATAAAAGAAGTTGAAGATTACTGAATAGAAAATAGTGGTGACAATTGCAAAAACCATACGAACTCTGGGACTATCAGGCCCGGCGCGCGTCCTCGTGGGTTAAATAATATAAATTGTTGTTACACGGAGTATAGCATTTTTGTAAC
The DNA here is from genome assembly GCA_963932465.1 of Maratus speciosus. NCBI lineage: Eukaryota > Metazoa > Arthropoda > Arachnida > Araneae > Salticidae > Maratus > Maratus speciosus. The sequence continues at coordinate 411,536,303 of OZ010787.1, read as the reverse complement.
TATAAAATATATTTTATTTAATGAGAGTATTAATTTCTGTTGAGCATATGTGGGTTTAAAATATTAAGGATTTTGAATACCATTATTTCGTAATAGAAATATGCTTCTTATTTAACCACAGAAATTTGAATTTAAGTAAAGTAAATATTACACTGGGGAACAATTTTTAACATAATTTCTGTTGACTTTGATTTTTCAGCTGTTTTTAAATCAAAAAAGCGTGCTGATTTTAAAACTGCAATTAGTTTTCTTCTATCACGTAAAGTTTTTTTCTCTACAGCTTGTATTAATGTGACCACTCTACGCTGTCATAGGAAGAAAAAAGCTTCACAAGTCTTGGCATCGAGATTGCATGAGAAAATTTTGCTTGAAAAGGAAGCTAAGATATCATACTTTCGATCAAGAGAAAATGAATTTTTTCAATACTTTCGAAGTGACGGTTGATTTGTTTATTGCAATAACGTACATGGTTTAATGGAGGATTTGGGAATTCCATCCTGTACCTCAACTGAATGGTTACTGTTCATCGATTGCTCAAAAAGGAGCTTGAAATGCGTGCTCCTTCACAATGGAAATTTATTTGTAGCAGTTCCAATAGACCATTCAGTTTATTTGCGCGAAGAATATGGGGACATAAAGAGAGCCACTGATTTATTGCAATATCACATGCACGAATTGATCATCTGTGTTGACCTTAAAATGGTCTGCTTCCTTCTTGACCAGCAGCGCGGATTTACAAAGTATCCCTTTTTTGTATATGTGGGACAGCAGAACTCGTAAGAAGAATTGGTTCCATTCAAATTGGCCTCCAAGATCTCACCTCAAACCTGGTGATCCAAACATTTTGCATCAGCCACTTGTCGACAGAAAGAACATCATATTTCCACCTTTGCATATTAAACTGGGTCTAATGAAGCAGTTCGTGAAAGCTTTGTCAATTGAAGGAGACTGTTTCCAGTAGTATCTCATTTCGAAATTTCCAAACCCTCCTTTTGAAAAGATAAAGGCAGGTGTATTTGACTATCCACAGATTCGGTCAAGCTTCAGATCAGATTCAGATTATTAAAGATGAACATTTCATGGAACAATGACACAACACCAAAAGAATGCTTGGTTGGCATTCAAACACCTTGTCAAAGATTATCTTGGAAATACGCAAGTAGAAAATTAGACCGAAATTGTCGAGCAACTTTTAGAGAGCTTCAAAATGCTTGGTTGCTACATGAATATCAAACTTAATTTTCTGCATAACCATCTTTATGACTTCCCGGAAAATCTTGGGGCAGTCAGTGATGAGCAGGGTGATCAATTCCACCAAGATTTGAAGCTCATGGAAGAGCTGTATCAAGGTAGATGGGATGAACACATGAGGGCTGACCTATTGTTGGAGCTTCAAGCAAGATTATCGCCAAATTGAACACTCCAGGAAAAGCTTAAAGCGATATTTTTTACCTTAATATGTACTTTTTTCGTTTTGTAAAAGGATTTTACTACTTGTATGAACACAGTGTAGCTTATAGTAAGTATATACAGCCGTTGTATGATTAATATATTTCGTTTTTTTTTTTCTTTATTTTCTTTTGTATCCATATTAAGTATGAATTTTGGGGTATCCTGTAGTTTAAAAAGTTGACGTGATAGAAAAAAACTTGGGTCAATTTCTGATTTAGATGACAATATTTAGCCAAAAACTAGTGCCAGATCTAAGTCAACGAAATGTGTGTTCCCCGGTGTTATTATTCAAAAATAGTGTAATCTAAATCCTAAATCTTTGCCACTTATGAGCACATTTCGCAATAATTAACCCAATAACCGGCGAAACTATAAGATAGGAGTTTTCAATATTTTTTGTTGAAAAACGTTTGCCACCACAAATTTTGAAAGATAATCTTCGCTTTGTTTAACCCTCTCGCTGCGCAACCCGAGACTTTCTCGCGCATGCATTTTTTCGTTTAGTTAATCCTCCCTGGTTATTCCCACCAGTTATTTTTTATTGTAAATTTTGATTTATTTAATCGGAGCATTTTCCATTTAAATTATACAAAAAATTTTGTTTTGAAAAACCGTTGAGAAAAGAATAGAAATTCTTAAAAGACGCTCGTCGCGAAACTATTTTGATAAAACAATTACGCAGCGAGAGGTTTAGTGGTCAAAGTTTCTGCTATTAAATAAGGGAAATTTTTAATCAAAAAATAGCGGGAGCTTGATAGTTAATTTAAGCATGCGCATATATTATTATCGTTGCGGCAACGCAACACCAGCGGTTAATTGGTTAATATAGATATGTCATTTAGAAAATGCATATAATAAAACAGCTGGCATTCATTGCGGAAAAATATAACCACATTGCAGTTAAACAACGCAAAATAGTTTTATTGTGGAATAAACAAATGAAATGAAAAAATGTAATAAAGAAAAATTACCATTCACAAATAGTGGTTCTGTAAATCCGTAATCTTTGACACCTATGAGCACATTTCGCAATAATTAATACAGACATATCATTTAGAAAATACATATAATAAAACGGCCGACATTCATTTTGGAAAAATATTACTACATGGCAGTAAAACAACGCAAAATGATTTTATTGTAATATAAACTAATAAAACGGAAAAAAAAAAAAAAAAAAAAAAAAAAAAAAAAAAAAAATCCGTATCCAAGTAAAAGGTTTAAATTTTCCTATCAATGATAGCTTTCAAAGTTGATTCGCGTGACTTAGTCTTCACCTTCACCAAACAATCTTTTGTCAAATTCCTTCCTTGCGTTTTGAAATGACAATGCCTTTGTTTAAAGTGTTTGCTTTGCGCTGCTTTATCGGCAGGTTCCTTTAGCTTTTGTTTAGAACCTCTTTTACACAGATTTCGGAAGCTTTTAAAAGATGAGTGATTCAGTTTTGTTCTGGCGTGGAAATTTCCAAAAGAAGACTCATCATTTAGGGAATGTATTTAATTAAAATATTTCGGCATGCATGGAATGTGTTCACAAAATTTTAACATTGTTCAGTTAAATAACATAAAATTTTTGTTACACGGAATGTAGCATTTTAAATAGTTGTAAAAATTGCTTTATTTTATGTGTGTTCTATTTTTTAATTTAGCATATTATGCTATCAGTAATTTAGATATGTCATTCAGAAAATGCATGTAATTAAAACAGCTAGCATAGCTTTGCCAAAATATTACAATTTTGCAGTTAATGATGCAAAAAAATATTTTCGCCGAGAAAAGCGTTTTAAGAATTTACAAATTATAATAGATATCGCTATATTAAAATGGTTAGACAAAAACTTAAGAAAAATAAATTAATCTAAGTGGTTAGTAAATGTTTGCAACTAAAATATTTTGTCATGAATGGTATGTGTTCTCGAAATGTTTACCCTATAATTTTTACTATATTTTTTCAACTATGTATTTATATATATATGACTTTTCGTGTGTAAAATTTTAACAAAAAAAATTACTCATTAAAAGAGCTTTTTTTAATTTAACCATTTTAAAAATGATTTTTTTTTTTTCGTTTTGCTATTTTTAAATCTTCGATATATCTTCTCAATTAATAACACTTGTTGCACAGTTTTTTTCATTTTTTGATAGAAAATAGAATAAATATTAATTTAATTTTCAAGATCAGCAAAAATAATTTATTAAAACATTTGTTGATTTTTTTACATATTATTTTCCTATTATCACTTTTGCTACAAAATTCGTATTTTTTAAATATTCTTAGAAAGCAATTATCCTCGAAGACGAATTAAATAATATATATTTCAAAAACATTTTACAGACCAAGGCTTAACCCTTTAATGCATGATTTTTTATTTTGTTTCGAAAAAATTATATATAATTCTCAGAAGGTTTTATTACTCAGGAAAAATAATCAAAAAATCAGAGATATATTTTCGTATAATACGTCAAACTTTTCTTATGTTGCACATCTGCAATATAAGTAAAAACTTCTGCCGTAACTAAAATATTGCAAATTAGTAAATATTTTAGTAAGTATGTATCTAAATACCTTATTTTATATAATTTTTATTTTATAAAACATAAACCTTAAATGCATGAATTATTCTTTTAGAACTGTGTTTTTTTATTCTTATATTAAAGATTAGACGCCATAAACTTTATGATAGATTTTTAACTTTATGTAGTAGCATAATTTTGTAATTTTTACAGTATTAATATTTCTATATAAACTTTTATTTATAAAAGAAAAACTGACACCGGAAACCCAGAAAAAATATTTTTCACTTACGTAATCATGATATGTTTGTCATTAGAAAAAACAAAAATTGCAATTATTAATTTATAGTATGAATTCTGAACGGCTGAAAAAAAGGGAGGCAAAACTGGCAATCTTTGTACGAAGTGTCATAACTTACACTTTTCTGGTAATATAGATAACAGTTCAAGTAGGGGATGTAGAAGCATATGTGAACAGATCACATAAATATACATTTTCCTCATAACTGCGTAATTTATATTAACAAAAATTACTCAGTATAGTAAACAGAACTTTTTGTTTACACATGGTAATTTTTTAAAAATCACCTTTATAGTTCTTCGTACTTTTTTTTTTATTAGTTTTATAAATTCATGTGCCCCATCGGCGGGGTAGTTGTGAACACACGTGGGGTGCGTGTGAACACAAGGAAAAGATATCCTAAAAATACTTTTTATTCTGTTATTCGCATGTCCTTATAATTATTAGTTATATTTTATGTTAAATTCATCATAAGTATATATATATAGGGAGAAGGGGGCACATGTGAACATGGGGCAGATGTGAGCATCACAATTTTTCAATAGTTGTTTTATGTTTTTTTTTTATTTGGAAAAAATACCAAAAATGGTAGCACCTATAGACATATGATAAAAAAAATTTTGAAGCTCTTTGACATTTTATTTGTCCTCAGTAGCCAAAACAGTGTTTATAGATCTCAAATGTAAAGTCTCATTTCCAACTTGATAAGCTAATAACATTATTTATTTATTCACTTATTTGGATTTCAATGTTTTAACATATACTATGAATGCTAATAAATATTTTTGATAAAGATTTTTTTTCTTCTAAAATTGAGAAATGTTAATGATTTATCAATTTAACTCTAGCAGCCATGTGGGGCACTTGTGAACAGGCTAGGTGGGGCAGATATGAACAGATCATAAGTGCTCCAATAATCATTTTGCGATTATGATCCTTTCAGTTAACTTCGTGAGAAATAATGTCGGCTCCAAAGTGTATCATTTCCCTGAAGTAGAAGACATTTCTGTCATAAAAAGTTGATTTTATATTGAAACTTCCACAAACACATTGGTCAGCATAAGTACATAAAGAGCAACAATCTCGTTTACGTTCAATTGTAATTTAAATAAATTTTATGTTTTCTAAAATGAAATGTTTATGTACTATTTAACTAAACGGTTTACAAAAATATTTTTTATGCATAGTTAATACAAAAAGTATTACACTAAACAACTTTGCAAATATTTCAATTTCATTTGATCGAAACTTGCAACGATGGTTTACTACCATCTCTAAAACAGCTATGTATAAGAAATACGATGCTTTGAATAGTGATAGATATTAGTAATATTTCAAGAGAGTAAAATTTTTAAACTGATAACTACCATAAAATCCCGATTGTAAGCCCCCCATCCCTTTCAAAAGCAACAAAATTTTATTTTTTTTTGGGAGGGGGGGCTTATAATAAAGATTTTTTTAATCATTAAAAAGTCCTTCTATACCATTAATTTAGAAGTATAAATAAGGTAAATACAGGGGGAAGAATCTTTCATATTTAGGTAGATTTCCGATAAATATTATTTAAATCCCCCCTCCCTAAAATCTCCCCAATACAAAATTTAAAAGTTTTAATTTCTTAAAAAAAAAATTACTTCTTTATTTTTTATTTTATTGCAACAATATTTAAGCAATCATCTAAGCCTCCCCCCCCCTTCTCCCCAAATCTACTTATTTTCATTTTATAATCTTTTGCTTTAACATATCACCCAGAAACTAGAGAAGTATATCTGTACCTTGGAACAAAAAGGGCCAATGTCCATTTTTCTCAAATGGAAGGAAACACAATTTAGGTTTGAGGAATTTTAAGAATCTTGCTACGATTTCTGTACTATTATTTTTCAAACTTGTACCTTCAATTCAGTAATGTTTTCCTCACTACAATCTAATGTTACATTGATTTTGTTTGTTAGGTAGCTTTCTTTACAAAAAGCTACAAATTGCAGCCGTTCGGAGGAAAGCGATTTCAAAAAATTTTGGTATATTTTCATCGATCATGACCCCCAGACCCCGAAACCACCCTCCGTTCAAAATTGATATATATATATATATATATATATATATATATATATATCAATATATATATATCTGACCTATGTCACACTGTAACTCTCGTATTTATGAACCGATTTGGATGTAATTCGGTGTGTACATAGTACATACCAATATCTCAACCGAGTTCGTTGGCCAGCTTCATCCGCCATTTTGGTTCAAAATGGCGGCCATTTAAAATGTTTTTAAAAATTTTAAATTTGAAATGTGGTACCAAAAAATTGAAAATGGAAAAATATTTTTTTCTTATGTATTTGACCTATATACAAAGACTCCGTAGCAGTTTTTGTTTTGTCTATATTTTAAAAAATGGCTGAGTTATAGCATTTTGAATTTCTAGCGAAGCTGACATTTTGAAACGTCCTGAATTTTGTCACGCGATAAAAGGCGTATTTATGAACCGATTTGGATGTAACTTCGTTTATACATAGTACAGACCAATGTCTCGAACGAGTTCGTTGGCCAGCTTCATCCGCCATCTTGTTTAAAAATGGCGGCCATTTAAACTTTTAAGAAAAATTTAAATTTGAAATGTGGTAGCAAAAAATTGCAAATTGAAAAAATATTTTTTTCTTATGTGTTTGAACTTGATAAAAAGATTCGGGAGCAGTTTTTGTTTCGTCTATATCTTAAAAAATGGCTGAGTTATAGCATTTTGAATTTCTAGCGTGGCTGACATTTTGAAACGTCCTGATTTTTGCCACGTGATAACAGACGTATTTATGAACCAATTTGGATGTACCTTGGTGTGTGCATAGTACATACAAATAACTCAACCGAGTTCGTTGACCAGCTTCATTCGCCATCTTGTTTCAAAATGGTGGCCATTTAAATAATTAAAAAAAAATAAATTTAAAATGAGATACCAAAAAATTGGAAAATGAAAAAGATTTTTTTTTGTATGTGTTTGACCTTAATACAAAGATTCCGGAACAGGTTTTGTTTCGTCTACATCTAAAAAAATGGCTGAGTTATAACATTTTGAATTTCTATTGTGGCTGACATTTTAAAACGACCTGATTTTTGTCACGCGATAACAGGCTTACTTATGAACCGATTTGAATGTAACTTGGTCTGTACATAGTACATACCAATGTCTCGACCGAGTTCGTTGGCCAGCTTCATTCGCCATCTTGTTTCAAAAGGGTTGCCATTTAAAAAAAAATGTAATTTAAAATTTAAAATGAGGTATTAAAAAATTGGAAAATGAAAAAGATTTTTTTTATGTGTTTGGCCTTGATACAAAGATTCTGGAGCAGTTTTTGTTTCTGAAAATTTGTTCTTTTGTTTATATCTTAAAAAGTGGTTGAATTATAGCACTTTGAATTTCTATCATGGCTAACACTTTGAAACGATCTTGTATTTGTCACGCGATACCACACTTATTCGCCTATTTCGATGGAAGAAGGCATGTGGATTGTATACATCAATATCTCGACCAAGTTCGTTGGCCAGCTTCATCAGCCATCTTGTTTCAAAATGGCGGCCTTTAAATAAAAAAAAAATTATATTTAAAGTGAGGTGCAAAAAAATTAGAAATTGAAAAAGGTTTCTTTCTTAAGTATTTGACCTTGATATAAGGATTCAGGAGCATTTTTTGTTTGTCTTTATCTTAAAAAATGGCTCAGATATGCAGTTTCAATTTCTAAAGTGTGTGACATTTTGAAAAATCTGATTTTTTGCCTGCGACAGCACTCGTATATATCAACCGATTCCGATATGAGTGAGCATGTGCACAGCAGTTACTAAGGTCTCGACAAAGTTCACTCGTTAGCCTCATCTACCATGTTGTCTTAAAATGGCAGGCACTTTAAGAAATCGCCGAATTTGGCAGCCAAATATAAGTGACTTTAAATAAAAGCAGCTTGGATAAAGCTGACTAATTTCACGAAATTCTCATTCAAATGATTTAGTATTGATAAAAATTAGTATTGAATCTCCTACATTCGGTTGCCACTTAATTGAGCTTCGTGTGTTTGAATAATATAAGTTGGGTTTTTAAAAATAAGGAATATGAAAGTTACCTCGTCCTCCCGACACTGGCCGGAAGGACTTTTTTTTTACATTTTAAATTGGCCATTTTTACTTTAGCAGTAAGTAACACTGGCCTCGACAAAATATTTTGTTTTCAATGATCTAATATTGGGAGGACTTTGGCTCTTTTAACAATTACTTTATATCGCATCCTGAATTCATTCGTGTATTTAACTCAAATTTCTCAATTTTGGACATTGGACCTTTTTTGTTCCAGGGTACAGATATATATACCGTAATTTCGCGCGTATCCGACGCACCTCAGTTAACTCGAATTCCTACCAGAATTTATTTTAAATAAAATGTGACTTGCTTCTGCTTAGCACTTATTTGGCTTCTTTTTCTCAATAAAATTTCCGGTTTGAAAAAGACTTAACTAAGACGCGGCGGATACGCGGGAAATTTTGGTATGTTTTTTTTTTTTTTCTTTTTGGGGAATTTAACAGATAATATAACGAATGATTATGATGACAAATGAATAGCAGGATAAAAAGCATTAAAAAAGATATTTTTTCCTTGTGTTCACATGTGCCCTACGTGTGTTCAAAAGTACCCCGTCGGTGGGGCACATGTGAACAATTTTTTGAATTTATGCAACTATTAAAAAAACTAATAAAAACTATGAAGGTGGTTAAAAAAAATTACCGTGTGTATAAAACATTTCTGTTAATTACTATATTGAGTAGTTCTTGTTTATATAAATTAAACTAGTTATGAGAAAAAGCTATATTTATGTGAACTGTTCACACGTGCCCCCATCTCCCCTATATATATATTTCTCTAGTTTCCGGGTGATATGTTCAAGGGAAAGACTATAAAATCAAAATAAGTTGATTTGAGGGGGGAGGGGGACTTAGATGATTGTTTAAATATCGTTGCAATAAAATAAAAAATAAAGAAGTAAATTTGAAAAAAAAAATAAAGCTTTTAAATTTTGCTTAGGGATTTTTGTTTGGGGGTAGATTTTAGAGAGGGGGCATTTATATAATATTAACGGAAATTTGCCGAAATACGAAATATTCTCACACCTGTATTTACTTTATTTACTTCTAAATTAATGATAAAGCAGGGTTTTTAATGATTTTTTTAAAAGTCTCAATTATAAGCTCCCTCCCAGATTTAATTTATTTTGATTTTGAAAGAGGGGGGGGGGAGACTTACAATCGGAATTTTACGGCAGTTATCAGTTTGAAATTTTTACTTCTTATAATATTACTGATATCTATCTCCGTTCAAAGCATCATATATATAGCTGTTTCAGAGATGGAAATAAGCCACCATTGCAAGTTTGGAACAAATAAAATAGAAAAATTTGCTAAATTGCTTAACGTAATACTTTTCGTATTAACAGTGCATAAAAATATTATTGTAAATCGTTTAGTAAAATAATAAATTGAGTTTTAGAAAACGTTAAATTTATTTAAATTACAATTTACTGTAAACGAGCGTGTTGCTCTTTGTGCACTCGGTGGCACATATGTTTGTGGAAGTTTCAATACAAAATCAACTTTGTATGACGGAAATGTCTCCTATTTCAGTAAAAGTATACATATTAGAGATTAACTTCATTATTTTTAATGAAGTTAACTGAAAGGAACAGAATCGGGCACTTATGAACTATTCATATCTGCCCCTACTTTAGTGGTGGCCAAAATTGTTGACACTTTTATGTAGCTTTCATTACAAAAAGTAATTTTTTAAATTGATTTTTTTTTTATGTTTTCTAACATTTTATACTTATAGAAAATGTTACATTTCACACAATGGAATCTCTTATGTATCATTTTAAACAGAATGTTAGAAACATTAAAAGATATTTTAAAGAGTCAACACAGTGTAAGTAAACAACGTAGGTCATTTTAAAGAGAAAGTTAGGAAACCTAAAAATTTCCAAAAGTGTCCGCAAAATTCAAATGGCCGCCATTTTGAAACAAGACGGCGGATAAAGCTGGCCGACGAAGTCGGTGTAGACATTAATATGTACTATGCATATGAAAAATTTCATCCAATTCGGTTAAAAAATTCGAGAGTAACAACATTACAAACTTCATATATATATATATATATATAGTTAGTATAGTATATACTATATATATAAGTCAGCATTTAAGCGGAGGGAGGTTTTGGTATCTGGGGGTCATGATCTGCGAAAATATAGCAAAATTTCCCGAAGTGTTTACCTTCGGACGGCTGCAATAGTCAGCTTTTTACTTTTTGTCATGAAAGCTATCTAAAAGTGTCCACAATTTTGGGTACCACTGTAGTCTGTTCACAAGTGTCCCACGTGGCTGCTAGAGTTAAACTGATAAATCATTAACATTTCCCAATTTTAGAAAACTTTATAAAAAATATTTATTAGTATTCATATTATATGTCAAAACATTAAAATTCAAATAAATAAATAAATAAATAAAGTTATTCGCTTATCAAGTCGGAACTGGTATTTTACTTTTGAGATCTGTAGACAGTGTTTTGGCTACTGAGGACAAAAAAAAAATGTCAAGGAACTTCAAAAAATGTTTACCCTACGTCTACATGTGCTGCCATTTTCGGTAATATTTTGCTAATAAAATAACATATATCTAGGGAAAAATTCTACTTTCACATCTGCCCCATGTTCTATTGTACCCCAGTCTCCCCTACATGTTTTAATTTTTGTTAACTGCTTTTAATTTTGCTTGATTTTAACCAGAAATGTAATTTTATTAAATTTAGCTTCTCCTTAAATGGTGTCTATTTGATTTTGTTTATTAAGTTTAAATTTTTGTGGTTTTCTTGTTATAAACATGAAAAACTTGACAACAAAAAAAGTAGGGTAAAAAAGGACCCCAATGTTACTAGGAGGGTTAGAATATATATAAAATAAAACCTGAGATGAAGATATGAATTTAAATCTTGGAATATAACGAGACAAGCATACTCAGTAGAAAAAAGTAAAATATCTTTAGATTTATTTACTGTATATTTATATGCTATCTATACTGTTGTATTCTAAACATTTTAAAGCCACTTTTATGTTTAACCCTCTGTCTACCAGAAGGGTCCAATGGACCCGACATGTACATTCAAAATATTTATTCAAACCAGAAATTTCTTCAAAACAAACGAAATGTATAAATCAGACAATAATAAGTTAAATAAACAAATTAAATAGTTTTAAGTAAAAATTCTGGTGTAGAATGTTTTTATAAAACTTGAGTAAAATTTCCGGTAGTTCTAGGGTTAAAAATATGATTATCTTTTTAGAAATGACTGTCTCTATACATCTTTAAAGTAACCATCTTTCTTGTAGTTAGAAAAGACTGAGAGCAAAACTAGTTAAATGACAAAAACAGACATATTGTGCAAATTATTAGCTATTTTAGACAAAATGAATTTATATGTGTGATGATATCAGAGTGGAACAAGTTAGAAAAAAAATGGATGGTTATAATAATATTAGTAACGCACTTTCTGCGGTTATCTGCTTCGTGGTATTAAGTTTTTTCCACTGCTACGCGACAGAAATCATTCCTTTTATTGGCTTATTTAGTGTGAGAGAATTTTCTCGCACTGCCAGTTGGTTGATTTTTTTGACGGCCGATTATTTACGCTAGGGATATAGGCCCTAGGGGGAGTGCCCTTCGTGGGGGTCTTTCTAAGGGAACCTAACCCGTATTTACGCATGGAAATCAAAGGCTCGAAGAAAACCACGAAAACTCCGAACGATTAGGCCGACGGGCGCGATTGGGTTCGAACCCAGCACCTCCCGTCTACCAGTTTCGAGAGCAGAACCTCTCAGCCACTGGTGGGGCTCTCGCACTGCCAGATAATGCTAGGAACAGAGAAGGAGGGTCCTTGACATGTTTATCACCTACCTCGGGGAGGGGGGCACTCTTTTGTTTATTTTGTACGCTTTGCTTCCAATCAATTAAAGAACATTAAAAACGGACAGAACTGACCACAGTTCCAAATAATAATTTATGTCTTCTCTATGCAGAATTTGAAAATGGGATCTGCACCGAGCCTTGAACAAAAATTTGGCCAAAAAATTACATTGCCAAAATTTTAACTATTTAAAAATAAATGGCATAAAAACAATTTTTAAAACGCAAGTTTAAATTTTCTTGAAAAATATTTAAAAAAAAATAGCCCTCCACGCCAATCTAATTTTCTAAAAGTCTGTCTATTAGGTTAAAGAAGTGTGCGTATTTCCAATCCTAAATTATTTTTATGATTAAAAATATTACCTAAAAGATATAATTAGTTTCAGAACAGAAACTGTTTTACAATAACAGGAGTGCCACTGAACTCCCTTTTGAACACCACTATATTCAATTAAAAATCTTCCAAATTTTCTAGAAATTTACCACGGAGATTATTATGTTGAAATAGTGGTATTCAAAAAATGGACAAGTGGAAGCCTTGCAATATGAATAGGAGGATATTCATTAATTGAAGAGCTGAGTGGATGAACATGTTATGCTACATTTTCTATTTTTTTTTTTTTTTTTTTTTTTATCTTTTGGATGAAAGCGTTATGAAGTATCCTATCACATGGTAAAGCTAAAATACTAAGATTATATTTAGTCTTGAAGATTTAAGAGATTATTCATTAATATTTAATATTTTAATATTGAATAATGTCAGTAATATTAATAATTTTTAATATTTGAAAATTAAATATGAATAAGTTTTTCTGAGAGAGTTTAGTACCATATCTGTTAATATTTTAAACACATGGTACCAAACAGAAAATAAATCATTGAAATTTACAGAAAAAACTTTCACCTCAAATTTCTTGAAATGTAATTTTTGTTACTTAACATGTTCTTCCACTTAGCTCTTCAATTTAGGAATAGAAATATTAATGTTCCCAAGAAAAGTCATGAAAATTCTGAAACCTAATAATACCCATACTGATATTTTCTAGATTTCTTTTGTCAGTTAAATCACAGAGATTATTGTGCTGAAATAGTGGTATTCAAAAAATGGACAAGTGGAAGCCTTGCAATATGAATAGCAGGATATGAATTAATTTAGGAATAGAAATATTAATGTTCCGAAGAAAAGTCATGAAAATTCTGAAACCTAATAATACCCATACTGATATTTTCTAGATTTCTTTTGTCAGTTAAATCACGGAGATTATTGTGTTGAAATAGTGGTATTCAAAAAATGGACAAGTGGAAGCCTTGCAATATGAATACGAGGATATGAATTAATTTAGGAATAGAAATATTAATGTTCCCAAGAAAAGTCATGAAAATTCTGAAACCTAATAATACCCATACTTATATTTTCTAGAGGTTTTTTGTCAGTTAAATCACTGAGGTTATTGTGTTGAAATAGTGGTATTCAAAAAATGAACAAGTGGAAGCCTTGCAATATGAATAGGAGGATATGAATTAATTTAGGAATAGAAATATTAATGTTCCCAAGAAAAGTCATCAAAATTCTGAAACCTAATAATACCCATACTGATATTTTCTAGATTTCTTTTGTCAGTTAAAATATTTTTAAAATATGAAGTTGAAAATTTGAAAACAAATAGAATGAAGTAGTTCATTAACATTCTCGTATACTTTATCCACTATTTTCTTTTGACGTTTTTTTTTTTTTTTTTTTTTTTTTTTTTTTTTTTTTTTAGAATTTTATTAACGTCTTTTATACTTTTGTTTGAATCATTCTATATATGAAAGGAAATAATGAATTATGATTATGAATAAATCTAAGTGAAAGTGGAAAAAAAATATTTCTATTGATTGATCTGTGCATATTTTTGTAATATTTATATAATCACTTTTTCTATTAATAATTTGTTTTTCATAAGGGAGAGAGTTTTTGTAAATGTAGTTTTTTAATTGAGATGCTTTACAATCAATTAAAACTCTTACATTTTTTTAGAATATCCCTTCTTCGATAAAATAGCTTTGTAAATTTATTCAATCTTCAGTACTGAGATATACATAATTCAGAATAAAAGAACACAGTTTGAAACCACTTTAATTAGCATGGAAAATAAAATATTGATCATGATCTTTAAAAAATTGTTGATAGTTATAAATAAGGAATATCAATCTTCTGTTACAAATGGCTAATACTTAATAGGTCGCAACGCACGTAGTGTTTTACGAACAAAGAGGTTCGTTTACATAGCAAAAATACCGTTGATTTACAAATAAACAAAGCCTAAACCTTTAAGAATACATATGGGGTGTCCCAAAATGACTGATGGATTTTAAAATTCAATAAGTTGCAAACGGTGACAGATATTAACCCTTTCAGGGGCAAGGCATTTCCGCTGAAAAAAATGTTCAAATAATTATTTACACCGCAATTAACAAATAAGTTTATTTGAAAATAATCAAAAGCCTTTTTTTTCACGTTTATTATGTGAACGAAATTCCACTAAAATTTACTGGTGCCACTTGGATATTTAGGCATTAAAATTAACCGTTTGCAGACTGCAAACGGCGCCCCTCAAGGGTTTAAAAATTACTTGCGGGAGTGTTATGTAAGATGTCAGGAGTTTTTATGCTGCGATTCTGAGTTTTAGTTACAAATAGCAGAGATAGATGGCGCTGCCAGCAATAACCGCTAAATCTAGGCTCACTTTTTCAGCCTCTCTTTTCTTCCACGCGAAAAAAGAGATTAAAATGTATTCAATGGATCCCGAAGTACCAAAAATCAGATCTAGTCTGAGAACCTACTGCTCTCAGCCCCATCTAGTGTTTGATATTTGAACTAAAATCAATAAACACAGTAGAAAACTCCTGACACATAATCCTCCTGTAAGAATTTTTTTAATATCTATCACCGTTTTCAAGTTATTAAATTTTAAAATCCATCAGCCATTTTTGCGACACCCGGTATGAGGACGTAGGATTCACGACACTAGTGTCGTAATTTGCTGACTGAGCCAGAGTTTTTGTAGTGTTAATACACCCATATACTGGTCGTCCTAAACCCCCGAGCTTTTCATTCAAAATACTATGGCCCATTTCACAACCACAAAATAACGCCATGAGAAATCAACTCAATTCCGATCAGTTGATTAAATGTCGATTCGAACCAGAAATTTCTTCATTAAAAACGTTATATATAAACCACAGAGAAAAAGGGTAAAATAAGTTTAAATAAAATTTCTGGTGTGAAATATTTCGGTTGAGTAAAATTTCCGGACGTTCTATTGTTAAATTCTGACTACTTCTCATTTTCATACTTAGAGCAGATCTAACAGCAATCAAGAATGTTTGCTTCATAAACGCATTGGCTGACACAACCGTGCATTCACAGAGTTGTTGCAATATATTTCTGCACGTCTGTACCAGTTTTTCTCCTAATCGGAGAAATATTGAAATTAATATAAATTGCCACTTTGTAGTCACACCAAATATTACACAGCTGTTAACTTAACTGCATATTGATAACTAACTGCAGAAAAAATAATATGCCTGAGAAATTAATAAAAAATCTACACAACAATCAAGATTTTAGGATATATGGGAAATTTTGATGTAGCACAAATCATACTTTCTCGTTAAGAAATTACTTTTATCCTTTGTAAAATCTTATGCTTGGCTTAAATGTGGATATAAAATAAGTAAAAGGCAGAATAATTGAAAGTAAAAGCAATCACCAAAGCTTGAATTTTTTCATCTGACAATTATGCAACTTTTGCACCTTGAAATACATCTTGGACGCTATATTTCTTTTCGAGCTGCAATTAACATAAGATTACAATAAAAATATATTTCTTGGGGATCATTGTTGACATTAGTAAATAATATTACTCAGATTCCCCTACCCCAAATACTGTCTTTAACGAGTTACCGCCCACTTCCCCATTTATCTGATTTTATGCACAGGAATTTTACACGTATTTTACTCGACAGTACTGTAACTTTACAGATCTTTTAAAATGAAACAGCGTGAATAAAACATGTCCTTCTGATATATAATATCAGGTTTTGCATTACTTTAGGCTCTTTTTATACATGGCTATTTCCATGAGTACGTGTAGTGTAAGTCAGATGCTACGATTTTTGGCTACCAGATTTTAGAACGGTAAAATGTGACTTATTTTATGGGCGATATCTCATTAATTGAATAAGGCTAAGCAAACTATTTGAAAATAACAGTGGCCAACAAGCATACCAGTTATCAGTTATGTGGCTTACACTACAAAAACCCATGGAACTAGCCACATGAAGTAATAGAGAAATACTTTTAACCTGCTACTTGTTTCATTCTTTCTAAACATAAGTTAACCCCTTGAAGGGCGGTGATGCCGTCACGGCATAACATAATTTTAATCCCAAATTGCCACATTAGCACCGGAATTTTATGATGAAAATGTCATCTTTATTAAATATGCGAAAATTTACTTTTACTTGTTTACAAATAGAATCTCTTACTAATACTGGTGTCATTAAATTATTTGAACATTTTACGAATACAAGTACCTTGCATCTGAATGGGTTAACAAAGACTAAAATATGGGTAGAATACTATTTGTAAACGTTAATTATCTCCTATTAATGGAAGAACTTCTGCCATTAAATTAGGCAAAAATTAGTATTCAAAATAGCGGTATCCAAAAGTTCTGAGCAACGGAGAAAGCAAACTATTCAATAACAGGAAAATCAGCACCGTGAGAGTGTTGACAGTGGGTTACCTGTTTTAAAATTCAGATTTTTTGATTTGCACCACTTTTCGGAAATGGTAAAATTCTCCTTGTTTTCGACTTAATTAGTGTGTCATTAAATAAGAAGAATTTTAATATTTTAAAACGTGGTGCCAACGTAGAAATCTGAATTTAAAAAAAGTAGCCCACTAGTAACACTCTACCGGGAAATCAGTTAACCCATAGCTGCCAACTCTTCCGCTTTTTTTTTTGTAACACAAAAAATTGATCGTAAATTTCGCCTTATTTAATTGGCAGATTACGGCGATATAAAGAGGTAAAATTTACTATAAAATTTTTGCGGTACAAAAAAGTGTAAGATGATGGCAGCTATGGTTAACCCACAGCTGTCAACTCTTCCGCCTTTTTGTACCACAAAAATTTAATAGAAAAGTTTCCCTTATTTAATCGGCATATTATGTCAATTTAAGAAGGCAAAATTTACTAAAAAATGTTTGTGGTACAAAAAAAATAAGATGTTGACAACTATGGTTAACCCCTTGAAGTGCGGTGGTTCATATTTGGACCACTTAATTTTAATCCATAAATGCCTCATTGACACCAGAATAATGTAATCAAAATTTTTCTTTTGTTAAGTACGCAAAGAAAATAAAAAGCATTTACTTAATTCCAAATAAATTTGGTTATAAATTCTGGTGTCAATCTCTTCTGTATTTTACGAGTAGAAGTATTTTGCCCCTGAAAGGGTTAAGGTATTAAGGTTATTTCTCTATATGATTAAATCAAGTAACCTGTATCTTTTATAACATATTTAGACATGCTTTCTGAAAAAAAGAAATTTAAAGTCCTTATTAAAACGTAAATCCAACTGGGATGAAGTAAAACTTTCTAATTTCTGTAAATTCGTTTTCTTGAAATCTAGAAATTCTTCATATTGACGAAAAAAGCCAATAATCCTTTCTATTCTAAAAGAAAAATACTCCTTGATTAAATTTAAATCTGAAATAATAGAATAAAGAGACATAATAAATAAATGAAATTTTGAATTGAAATTATAGCGACAAATTTACTTTGAAAATGTTAAAATAAACGAAAATATTAAAATATAAACTTGCAACAAGTCTAATAATTTGTTTAACGCCTTTGCCGCCGCTTATTTTAGCAAATATGCATTCAAACATAATCTACATTTATTTATTGGCTTATATAAAAGTCTAAAAATTAAATTTATAAAAGCTCAACAACATTCATAATTTTTTACGCAAAATAATGAAAACTAAATTTAAAAAGAATATTAATGTAATTTGTCCTTTTTTTTATTTTATAGAAGCATATTTATGTTTATTTATATCCTTTGAAATGTTAAGGGCTTAATTGATAAAAAGTTTCATTTTGTCTATTGCATTTTTTTTATCTTAACCCTTTAATGCGCAGCTTTGCATATGTGCAAAGACCATTGTTTTGAATTTAATAAATGATTCTTTTTATTCGCATATACCTAATTCACACCTGAAAATTAAAATTTTACGTTTTCTATAATTAAAAAAATATTCCGTATTTGAATAAAGCGAAGTTAACAATTGAAATTTTCTGGTGTAAAGTCAGATTCTCTGAACTACGTAACCTAGAGCGCATTATATTATGATAATTAAAGGGTTCAAGCTTGAATTTTATAAAATAAATAATTATATAAAATAAGATATTTGGAGACATGCTTATTAAAGTATTTACCAATTTGCATTATTTTAGCGTAAAACAGCCACACAACAGTAGTTTTTATTTGTATTGCAGATGTGCAACAGAAGAAAAGTTTGACGTATTATATGAAAAATGTATCTCTGAATTTTTTCATTATTTTTCCAGTGTAATATACCTTTCAGAGAATCATATATAATTTTTTCGAAACAAAATAAAAAATCGCACATTTAAGGGTTAAGAAAGTATGCGTAATTTTTTATTGAATTAGTAGTTTATCAGTAAATATTTCAAATAAAAATATGACATCCAGCAAAAAGTAAAATAATTATTACGTCGTAGATTCTGACGCATTTGCTATTCTATCTTTATTTTTTTCTGTCTGTTAGAATACGAAATTCAGAATGAATTTAAATGTAAACTTAGAAAAAAATTAAGCCTTTAACGTTCGATGAACAACATTTCGAACTTAGCAGTTACATTTTTACTCTGCGTGATGAGCTTTTCTCTATGCCAGAGATAGCTGGACGAATGATACATAGCTGCCGACTTTTACGCTTTTTTCCTACCACTATTTTTGATCAGAAAAATTTGCCTTATTTAATCAGGAGTTAGAATCTTTATTTACTTTTTGTTTTTATTTATAAATATTCAAACGCATAAAATTAATAAAGGGTATCTGATTAAGAAAGATATATATAGTTCTAATTAGTCTGAGTTGACTTTGTATCATATCAGTACAAATTCCTTAAATAGATAAGCTGCCTTTTGTCAATCAATGGTAGGAAAGATAAAATTTTTAAAAAAATGACTTATAGCTGTTCTCAAATACAAATTGGCTAATTTATGACACATTAAATTAATTTTATTCGCAAACGTATGAAACTGGTAGGTTTTTCTTATTCAAAAAATATGTAGTACTGTTTTCTCCATTATTTAATAAAGGCAGACGATTTTTCATAAAATGCTATCAAAGTTGCTAAATTTCCGGGCGCGACAACGCAAGAGATAAACAAAATTGCCTTTCTGAGACAACCAATTCCGAGATAATCATTCATAACTTAAGATGTAATTTCCTTGCCGATAAAAGATAAAACTGTTATTCGATTACAAATCACTTTAACTATTGTTGCTGCAAGTAACATACATTTATGGTTAAAAATGAGTCAGAAAATATGTCAGAAAGTTTTGCTCTGTTTGATCCCGGAAAAATATTTCTTTTGGAGAACCGCCTTATAATATTAATTTTTTTTTTCACTATTAAAAAAATATCATGTTATTTGTTTTTGTAAAAATAGAAAAAAATCATATAATTAAGTATTAATGACATGTATATATTACGAGTATTTTGCTACTTTATTTGTAAACGTTTTTCTTTCTCAGTAACCTGAATCCAAACAACTTTTAACAACAAACACACACAAAAAAAAATTATAAACGAAGAAACCTTTCCGAGAAAATAACTGCAATAAATTTAGAACAAGACGTGCAGAAATACGTACGTGTAAATAAGTAAAACAGAAAGTCCAGAAACTGAATTTATTTCCTGCTCCACACCTAGCCAAGTCCCAGGTTAAATCAGCAAGAAAGGCTTTATTTGTGGTGTTCTGGAACAAGAACTTCAGTAAAAGGGGACTGGAGAAAAATTCCATAAATTTTATATAATACAGCTGGACTCCGTTCTTCACGAAATCTTCTATTTTCTTCACTCAATTTGCAAGCGAAAATAAACACACTTTTTCTCTGAAATATTTCCTGGAATGCATATGTATGTCACAGACAGCGTCTTGGGTTTCTAGCAGAACGTAAAATGCGCAAATTATGTACGGATTGTCGTTCTCCATAGGATCTTAAATTTTTTTTTTCGTTCTAGAGCATTTTACCGAATTCAAGTCACAATTGTGACTTCGATATTTTATTTATAATATCATGCACGTCTCCCTTTGAAATGCAAGAAATCAAATTTACACGTTTTGTTGTTTTCCCCTATTTTGTCCCGTGATTGTTTTCTGGTGCTTGAATTCTAAAAAGCGATCATAAAAAGCCCTGGAATGTGCGTGGAAAAATAAAAAGCTGGGAATTCTACAAATAACGGCAAATTGTGGATTTTATGTGTTTTACTTGCTATGCATTTTTGTGCCACATGAATCTGTAGGTTTATTGTATAAAGGAAAAAAAAATAATCTTCTCACATTCCTCGTAAAGAGAAATTTTCACATAAATAAAACTTTATATTATGCAATAAAAATGAAAGTACTAGATACACCTTAATGAATAGTTTTCAGATTACATACATAAAGTGAAATTATCACTTTCTTTGACTTATTCTAGTCATTGAAAATTGTATTTAGATAAATCAATAATTGGCAAAATGTATTGTAATAAGAATTTAATTACTCTTTCCCTGAATATCTCATTCAAGAAAAACTTCTGAAAAAAATTTAAACATTAAGCTTCATTATAAAATTTGAAATTACATTTGGGTATTTTAATCAAAATGTGGAAATTTTACATTAAACGTTAACGTGCATATTTTCAAGCCCTTGCTCTTGAAATATATTATATAATATTGCTAATGTTTAAAAGAAAAGAATACGCTTTTGCTCTGAATTAGCGGTGATACTGTCACTACTATTTTCTGATAATTGAATTTAATCACAGAATTACTGTAATAAATGCAGTAGAGATTACTATTGGGAAACAATTATAAAAATCGATCCGATGACATCTGAATTCGCCATCCCTGGTGTATACATTCGTTAAGATACTTTAAGCAAATATATTAGATTTTTTTCTCTCTCTAATCTAATATAACATGGTGTGCAAATTTGGCTCCAGAAAGTTTAAATGTATCTCAGGCTCCAGTTTTGAATATTTTTATTAGATTTTTTGTTATTTTATAGTGAGCGGTAAAATTCGCTTACTCCCCCGACCTTTCAAGTTCGATTTTCATGCACTCATAAAAGCAATCGAAATTCATTTTTAGCTCAGTATAGTAAATTTTGTCTTCTTTTCGATAAAGCTTTTTTAATTTTTTACAGAAACTTTTGAATTTTTTGCGATTTTCTTAATGGTCCATTTTGTCAAAAATGATAAAATATATATATATTTTTTTTATCAACCGATATCTGTCTGATACTTTATCCATCTAATCTTATATTTTGTAGTCTTGTACTTAGAAAGCTTTCATTAGTCTTATAAAAAAATCCAAACGTAGGAAATTGTTTTTTTTTTTAATTTATTATTAAAGAAATTAAGGACATCGATTTTTTTTTTTTTTATGAAACACAGTAATGAAAGAAGGGAAATTTTTCAGTGATGGTTTCCTAAGAAACCCCTTTATCGGTAAAAACCGTTGCTATATGCGTGTTGTCACGTGTGTGGCGTAGCGTAGCAGAAGAAGGTGTGCGCTGGACATTATGATGCAAAAATATACTTTAATTAAAACTTTTAAAATTAAATTATTTACAAAGCAGCAAACACATCTTGGCGCCAACAACATTCGAGTGTACACAAACTTTCCGTGTCGATCTCAAAAACCTCGGAGAAAAGTTGTTTCAATTCGTCACAATTATCGTCTGCCGATGAAAACTATCGAATAAATAAATTTATTGTCTTTTGCTTTGCCACACGTGCGATGTAATCAAGTGATATAGAAGTTGGCACCTTTTTTTATTATTCAAGTACCTGCGATTTTTTATGCAAAATAAAAGATCACAGAGAAAAATACAGTGTAAAAAGTTGATTTGACTGTACTAAACTGAGCAAATAATCACTTTAATTTTTTTTAAAAAATATTAATAAATATATATGTGTACATGTAATGTACAACAGGGGTCGAACTCTACATGAAAAATTTCAGGACAATTACCAGTATTTGTATAAAGAAAAATAAATCTAGGCTAAATGCTAAAAATATCGCCATATTTAAGAAGAGATTTTCTATAAAAAGATAGTGATACCGAAGAATTTCCTGGTCGTGAAATTTCAGGACAAGTACGACCCTTGGTTAATATATTAATATATATAATATAATATATTATTATATATGATACAATATATATATATAAAATATATAATATAATAGTAAATATAAATAAAATACTATATCCGTGTGTTACATTCTAGCGGAAAAGATAATACCAACTTTTATAGTGTTAGTATCGTAATTTTTTGATAAAAACCTAAAGAAAACGAAAACTTTAAGTAAACATAAAAGACATGATCCAAAAAATAAAAGACAACAGTCTTTTAAGTTAGGTTATGAGAAAACTGATTATATGTAGGAATTTGGTATAGCAATTAACCTACACCTTGTAAAATATTCCCGAACGGAACACTTTTACGGGTCTATCTTTGCAGTTTCTTCAACGTTTGTACCACCTGACCTCCTGCAAGAACGGTTGTGAAATATATAGCAGGTAGAGGTAATTTTGACGCTAGCATATAGAGCCTACATATAAAAATATGGTATTCCTAAAAGGAAGAAAATTGTTCTGAAATTGATAAAAAATTGCCTTAAGGTAATTTTGCAAACAGCAGTGTATTAAGTACGCTCTTGCTTCACAAAGGGACTTAACCCCTTAATTCTCGCTCCCGTCAATATCACGGGCTGAGGTGACGTTCGTTATTTCTCGTGCCCGTCATATTTCCGGGCTGGAGATTTATTACTGGGAAAAACTTCTGAAACCAGAAAAATTTAACTGGCATTTCCGTGTGAAGTCTTTGAATAGGTGCACTTGCGTTTGGTTTTGGCGCTGATTGTGATGCTGGACTTTGTATTGCATGTTTCGAAGTATATTACACTCAAAAAAATTATTAATAATCAAAATTTAATGTATATTATATTATTTAAAAAAAAATTGTGTGATGATGATAAATAAAGATCTAAGATGTGAAAAATAAAGGTCTTATTCGCATTAATTTGTATGGAGTAAAATATTAAAACACAGTATTCTCACATGATGGCTTTTCCACAAATATGAATTTGTTCTATAACAACTTTTTTTTCGCTTAAAAAAAAAAAAAAAAAAAAAAAAAAAAAAAAAAAAAAACTAATTGCATATTTTATATAGAAACCTTATAATCGTTAAATTTCTGTAATGAAAAACTAGGTACAGTCGTGGAAAAAAAAAAAAAAAAAAAAAGTAAACACCCCCTACTAACTCCTCAACAAATTATCGTAGATAAAAGTTACCGGTACCGAGCGATTGAAAATAAAGCCTACTTTTAAATGGTGTATATAAATTTTGTTTAGGGGGTCATCTACATATTAAAACAAACCATAAATTCATTTTTTTTCAATGGCAATACCCAAATCTGACAGCATAAATGAAGTCTACACCTTTCAATTAGCCTAAAAACCAATTTTTAAGTAATTCGTACCATAAGTTTCCGATAAATTAATTATTATAAAACGTGCGTATTTTAAGAGCTGTATCCAAATTGAAGTTCCGTAGTCGATTGCTAACTGAGAGAGCCTGCTTCTTGATCAAGGCACCTTAAGCTCCACAAGACAACGGGACAGCAGAAGAAATTTCAAAATATCTACTCACATCTATCATAGACGGCCCCTTAAACCATCATTTTGCCGTTTTTTAAGCATAATTTGAAAACTATTTGGAAGAAAAATGTGAAATTTCGGATTTTCATAAAGCAGGACTTAATAAATCTAAATCCATCAAAAAAATTGTAGGTTGCAATTCATAATTTTTTCGAATATTAATATCATAGTTCATAATTCATATCATAAAATTATAAAAATTGCAAATTCAGCGTATTTATATTTGGGCACATTAGTATTATTGCTACACAAAAAATTAGCACATTAGGAGCATAATTTCAGGAGATATAAATAAATATATGAAAATGTAATTTAACATTAGAAGCACTAAATTTTGACTGTTTATAATTCAAAAACTTATCATTCAAATGACTTGAAATTTGGTGTTTGGGCATAGTTTGAACCGAAGATTTGAAATATCTCGTTAAAATTGGGTATTGCCATTGAAAAAATGAGGTTTGGATTTGTTTTAATATGTAGATGGCCCCCTAAGCAAATTCTATATACATCATTTAAAAGTAGACTTTATTTCCAATCATTCGGTACCAGTAACATCCGTCTACGAAAATTTGTCGAAGAGTTAGTAGGGGGTGTTTACTTTTTTTTTTCCACGACTGTACATTTTTGATGTTTTTTCCATATATTAAGCGACTGTGAAGGGTTTAAACCAGATCGCGAATTCCCTGGATTAGATATCCAGAGTTGTCAAGTCTCCGACTTTTTGCACATCACAATTATCTTAGAGAAAATGTTGTTCTTTTAAATCACCAAAATGTTCCAATTAAAAAAAAATAACATTTTCTGTATTAAAATTCTGGTATCCCAAAAGCCGGAGACTTGACAGCTCTGAATATCGTTGATTTATTGAAATAAGTGCCCTTCCAAAATTACTTCCGCGCCTCTGGTGATTATAGAACTTTCCTCAATTTTTTAAATACTTCAGTAACTGAAATCTTTATTAACCCCTTGGAGGGCGGCTGTATATTATATATACCAGTTAATTTTAAATCCTAAATATCACATTGGCACCAGATTTTAAAAATTAAATTTTGCTTTATTAAATGTACGAGAAGAAAAGCTTTTACTTACTTTCATATAAATTTATTTGTAAATCCCGGTGTCATTCAATCATTTTAACATTTTAGCCACAGAGTGCTTTGCCCCTGAAACGGTTAACACGTTAAGCGCCACGTCAGTCACCGGTGCCTGACACTCAACGTTAGGTTTAGAACGCGTCATTCACCTATGACTGACGTCTAAAATGTGATATAAAACTATATATATATATATTGTTTCAAGTAGCTACTGAAAATTTATATAAAATTTACTTACCTTTTATTTATTACAGGATTATACTTTCTTAAAAATTTCCTTAACCCTTAAATGCATGAATTATTCTTTTAGAATTGTGTTTTTTATTTTTATATTAAGGATTGGACACCAGAAATCTTAAGATAGATTTTTAACTTTATTTAGTAGCATATTTTTGTAATTTTTAGAGGATTAATATTTCTATATAAATATAGTGGTTGTAAGAGCTTAATTGATGTATTAAAAATTGAATAAAAAGGTGATGGAAATTTCAATCACTATGCAATTAAGGGTTAAAACCAGGGCTCGCACCGTTCCTAAAAGTTTCACACTTTGCTACCAGTATTTTAAATAAGAATTCTTCGTAGTAGATTCCTTTAACATCTATTATAGAACTATACAACAAAGATTTTCGTTTTAATTTAGTGGTAGCAAAGTGCGAAAATTTTAGGAACGCTGCGAGCCCTGGTTAAAACATTATAATTTTTTCAGCGCTTCACTGTCAGTCACCGTGGCACTCAACGTGTTTAACCCTTTCAGGGGTAAGGCACTTGTATTTAAAAAATGATGAAGTAATTTACTGACACCAGTATTTGCAAGAAATTTTATTTATAAACAAGTAAAAGCATATTTTCGCATACATAATAAAGGTGATTTTTTAAAAAATAAAATTCCGGTGCCAACGTGGCAATTAGGGATTAAAATTATGTGATGCCGTGACGGTATCGCCGTCCTTCAAGGGGTTAACACTAGAACGCCCGGAAGGAGTCGATTCGACTCCGACCATATGATTAAATGTCAATTCGAACCAGAAGTTCTTTCACAAAATAAGTTAAATATTAAAAACGAGGATTTACGTTAATTAAATCCATCAAATAAATTTAAATAAAAATCCTGGTGTAAAATATTTTTATGAAACTTGAGTAAAATTTCCGGGCGTTCTAGTGTTAAGGAAGTATTTCCCTTGTATTGGGTCGTTCGGAAAGTCGTGCCCATTTGGGAAAATGAAATCGTACCGGACAATTCTGCCCGGTAATTCTTAGACATTTGATATCGGGGAAAATGTCTATTAATTAAATGATAGAATTTTCTGGTACGAATTGATTATCCCAAACGGACACGACTTTCCAAAATACCAATACATGTAACATACACCCCTACCGGTGACTTAGCATTTTGTAATGGCCTGATGAAAGGAAAATATTTACACTAGATATTTTAGTAGTCAGAGCTTGTTTTTAAAAAAATTAATCTGAAACTAAATTCTAATCCTCCAGTTTTAATATTTTTCCGTGAATAATTATATCGCCTAAATCAGCTTAAAAAGTACCCCATATTATTTAAACAAAATTTTTCTTAGAACTAAACTACTAAACCATCTCCAAGAGGAATAATCATAGCTGCCAACTTGTACGGATTTTTGTGTACCACTAATTTCTTTAGAAATTTTTGCTTTATTTAACAGTAAAAAATCGTTAGATTTTGGTAATTAAATAAGGAAAAATTGTATTATAAATTTTATACATATGAAAAGATCGTAAAGTCGGCAGATATTAATAATGGTCAGTGTTTTCATACTTAGTTCGGTATTTACTACCAATATTTCATTAATGTAAGCCAGCATGCCCATCCATTAATTTCGTCATAAGTAGTTGCATAAGTTTATTTATACATAAAATCCTTATTCCTTCGGAGTTGCTGCGGAAGTTACATCGGAAGTTAAAGAAGTCTAGATAGTAACAGTTATCTTCATGTTTGGAAACAGATTTGTATTTTTTCATGTAGAATTCGCTTTCTTCAGGCATTATACCTTCCAAATGTTAAGTAATATATGAATATTTATACGGCATTTTTTTATGGAAATGCGTAAAAAATAAGCTTTTGTGATATTTCACAAGATTTATCAACTACAAGAATATATTGATGTGATTGGAGAGCTTAGTGGAAGAACATGTTAAGTAACAAAAATTACATTTGAAGAGAAAGTTTTTGTTGTAAATTTTAAAGATTTATTTCCTGTTTGATGCCATGTGTTTAAAATAATGACAGGTGTGGTACTACACCCTCTCAGATAAACTTATTCATATTTAATTTTCAAATATTAAAAATTATTAATATTATTTACGTTATTAAATATTAAAATATTAAAATACTAGCAAACCCCGCGGTTTTGCTCGCGTAATATTTGAAATATGCCAAGTGATATTTATATGTCTAATTTTTATTAAAATGTACTAACTAAATTTTTATTTTATTAAAAGGTAATATTTTATTTTATTAAAAGTTTTTTTTTATTAAAAGGTACTTATTACTTTTAGGAATAATTCAAAAATTACTATTTAAAACACAGTTTGATTAAATATCATTATTAGACAGAAATGAGACAGAAATGAGACAAATTAATAAAATGAAATAAAACTAAATAAATGATAATTTAGAAAATATTTTCAAACTTTTATGCTATATTAATACGCTCATTTCAGTATTCATTTGAAGTTTTGAATTTTTTAGAAACCATCTTCTTACATCTTAAAATAAACTATCATGTCAAATTCCAAGTCCTACCACCTCTCTCAACATAAAGGGTTATGTTGAAATAGGAACTGTCACCATTAATTTGCAAATCGGTTTGTTATTTCCAATAATTCCACAGAAACGTAATTTAGAAAGTTTTAAAGGCCTTTTTTAGAAAGTTTGTTTTCCCTGTGAACCCCAGGTGGTAGAATCATCGGCATAAAATATAGCCTATGTAGGATCAGAGACTGTTACCATTGATTCCCAACTATTGCTTTTATAATCGGTTTATATTCCCTGAAATTGCATAGAAATGGTAATTTAGAACTTTTTTAGAACGCTTTTCGCATCTCTTCTTCGCTTCACCCCTTTTTAATTCGAATTTATTTTTGACAGTCCTTCGAGGGCATTTATATTTTATAAGTAACTATCATGCCATATTTAAAGTTTCTAGCCTTTTCAGTATCAAAGTAATCGCAATTTAGAAAGTTTTTAGCTCCTGCAATCCTTTGGTGTTAGTAGCACAGACATAAAATATAGTTTATGTTTGAGCAGGTTCTATCACCAACAATTTGTCATCATTATTTTTTTAATCGGTTTGGTATTTGATAAGAGTGCATAAAAATTGTAATTTATAACGCTTTTCGCTCACTTCATGTTTTTTAATTTGGAATTTTCTTTCGACTGTGCTTAGAAAGCAGTTGCATCTTGTAGGTAAATACCATGCCATACTTCAAAGTGCTAGAACCCTCAGTTGTGCAAAAAACGAAAATTAGAACATGTTTTACTTTTGCAACCCTCAGATGGTAATGACAGCAACATAAAATATAACCTATGTTATAGCAGGGACTGTCACCATTGATTTGCAAACATTACTTTTGAAATAGCTTTGGAATTTCCTGAGATTGAGTAGAAATCGCAATTTAGAACGTTTTTAGAACGATTTTCGCGAATTTTCAACCCTTTTTAAATTTCCAATTTCTTTGAAACTGTTCTTAAAGATCATTTATATCTAATAAATATGTACCTTGCCTAAGTTTAAGTTGCTAGCCCCTACCGATCACAAAAATCTAAATTTAAAACGCAGTTTTGCTCCTGCAACGTCTAGGTAATAGCAGGGCTCGCACCGTTCCTAAAATTTTCGTACTGTGCTACCAGTAATTTAAATAAGAATTCTTCCTCGTAAATTCCTTTAACATATGTAATAAAATTATTCAACAAAGATTATTGTTTTAATTTACTGTTATCAAAGTGCAAAAATTTTAGGAACGGTGCGAGCCCTGTAATAGTGATACCGACAAAATAGCGTCTATGCTAGAGCAGAGGCTATCAGCATCAATTTCCTACAATTACTTTCGAAATCAGTTTGATTCTCCTTGGGTATTGCTGACAAATCGACATTTAGAGCGTTTTTAGAACGCTTTTCGCGCATTTTGCTTCTGCATCTCCTCTGGGGTAGTGGAAACAGATATTAAATATAGCCTGTCTTGGAGCAAGATCTGTCACCATCATTTTTACACCATTATATTTGAAATCGGTTCAGTACTTCCTGAGATTGCATAGAAATCGCAATTTAGAACGTTTTTTACAACGCTTTTTGCGCATTTTGACCCCCTTTTAAATTTCGATTTTTTTAGAAAATGTAACTAACTACCATTCCAAATTTCACGATTCTAAGCCCTTCCGTAACGCAAAAATCGCAATTTAGAACGTTTTTCTCCTGCACCCCCTTTGGGATACTGGCACCGACATAAAACATAGCCTATGTTGGAGGAGCAAGGGTTGTCACCATAGTTTTGACGCCATTATTTTTTTATATCGTTTTGATATTTCCTGAGATTTTGTGGAAACCACCATGTAGAACGTTTTTAGAACGCTTTTCGCGCACTTTCACCCCTTTTAAATTTCAAATTGTTTAAGAGCTGTTCCTAGAAATCCTTTATATCGAATAAGTAGCTAATACTTCAAATTTCATAAATCTAGGCCCTTCAGTAACACATAAATCGCATTTTTAGAACGTTTTTTGCTCCTGCACCCTCTTTCGGGTACTGGCACCGACACAAAACATAGCCTATGTTAGAGCAAGGGTTGTCATCGTCATTTTGACACCATTATTTTTTAAATCGGTTTGGTATTTCCTGAAATTGTGTAGAAATCACCATTTAGAACGTTTTTTAGAACGCTTTTCGAGCATTTTCACCCCTTATAAATTTCGAATTGTTTAAGAACTGTTCTTAGAAATCCTTTATATATAATAAGTAGCTAATATTTCAAATTTCATATTTCTAGGTCCTTCAGTAACACATAAATTGCATTTTTAGAACGTTTTTTGCTCCTGCACCCCCTTTGGGGTAGTGGCACCAACATAAAATATAGCCTATCTTGGATCAAGCATTGTCACTATCATTTTGACACCATTACTTTTTAAATCGGTTTGGTATTTCCAGAGATTATGTAGAAACTACCATTTAGAACGTTTTTTAGAACGCTTTTTGTGCATTTTCAACCCTTTTAAATTTAGAATTGTTTAAAAACTGTTCTTAGACATAATTTATATCTTATAAGTAACTACCATTCCAAATTTCATGTTTCTAGTCCCTTCAGTAACACAAAAATCTCATTTTTAGAACGTTTTTTGCTGCTGCACCCCCTTTTGGGAAGTGACACGGACTTAAGATATAGCCTATGTTCTAAGTTGGACTAACACCATTTTTTTGATACTATAACTTTTGGAATCGGTTCGGTAGTTCCAGAGCTTACCTCCTACAAATAAACAATTTTTACCTCTTTATAATACTTGTGTAGATTAATTATTAATGAGTAAAGATTTAAATTCTTCAAGACTTAATATAATCTTAGCATTTTAGTTTTACCACGTGATAGAATGCCTCATAACGCCTTCATCCAAAAGATAAACATTTTTTAACCCCTTGAGGGGCAAGCACTTGCGTTTGTCGAATGCTGAATTCCCATCGGAAAATTTAAAAAAAAAAATATTTCAAAATATGTAAAAGCAATTTTAAAAGATTTTCCCTCCAAAGCTATAAACGTAAAACTAAATTAAAGTTTTCTGGCGCGATTCATAAGCCGTTAGGGACCATGGGTGCATATATGCACCTTTAAGAAGTGCTTAAAACGATTGAGCTTGATACCAGTAAAAAAGAACAGTAAAATTGACCTTACTTAATTACGACATTTTCGTGATTTATAAAGTTATGTCAACTAATTAACAAAAAGTGGTGCCAAACGAATAAAGTTCGAGTAAAAGATGCCGGTCTTGAAATGGTTAATAATAATTAGGTGTGATAAAATACATCCTACCAACCCTCAAGAGGTTAATGAAAATGTAGCATGACGTTCTTGTACTCAGATCTTCCATTATGACAATAGAAAACTTCGTTATATTTGTTTTCATTGTGTCATTCTAAGTATAATTTCCTTTTTAATTTAAACAACGAAAAGTCTGATGTTGTCGTTTTTAATGTTCTGAAAAGTGATTTGTGTTTAAAATGAATTCATATAAATTTTCCCCTATATAACCAGTGTGTTGGAAACCTGAGTACTGTAACACAATTCAGATATTAAATGAAAAAATTCATAATAAACTTTTCTCCTAATTGGAATGAAAACATTATTTATATGTTATCTTTAGCTTGGTTTATGGCGTTAAGAACCTCTTTCTTTGGATGTAAAGAGAAATAGATATTTTAAAATATATACACAAATCAGGTTAATTATATAGTACGCAATCTCGATTGAGCCAATAAAATATTTCTTCAAACTTAGCAGTGATAAAACACACATTTTAAATTTATGAATATAGTGAATTCAACCCTATACGGCGCAGAGTAATTCTGCTTATAAACTGATGACATGATGAACTGACACAAGAATTTATAGACGAATTTATTAGAAAATATGAACTTGCTTATTTTCAAGCACGTTATAAAAAGAAAATTTTAATTAAATATTCTGGGTGCCCGTACAAAAAGAAAAATTAGGTGTCCTTTTTTAGAGACACCGCCCGCGAAAGGGCTAAGAAGAATAATTTTCTCTTATCTTAAAACTATATTTTTATAGCTGCCAACTCTTCCGCTTTTTTGTACCACAAAAATTTAATAGAAATTTTTGCGTTATTTAATTGGCAGATTACGGCGATTTAAAAAGATAAAATTTACCATAATTTTTTTTTTGGTACAGAAAGGCGCAAGAGTTGGCAGTTATTCCAATAGGTTTTAAAAGTTTTTTCTGCTTTATTTTTCAGAGATTAAATAAGACAGAGAAAATGTTTTGAAAGTACTGGCGATTTTTAGCATGTACTGAACAAGAATTCACATAAAAACAAGCAAAAACAAATTATATTATAATAAATCTAAATATATTATTTTCCTTCATATTAATCCCAATGGTCCTTTTACAGAAACTTCAAATGAAAAATATAACTAAATGTAATGCAGTATGATACTTAGCAGTCTTACAACATTTTTTCTCTGTTGCATGACATTATGTCACAAAAATTCCAAACCACAATATTTATTATTTATATAAAGAGCTGTTCATGTGAAAAAAATAGCTTACATTTGTGTGGAAAATATTGCTTCTCCTTAACCCTTTAGTGCGCAGCTTTGCATATATGCAAAGAATAGTGTTTTGAATTTAATAGTTTTTTTTTATTCGTATATACCTAATTAACACCAGAAAAATAGCAATATCTGATTTAATTAATAACAGACATTCCGTATTTAAATAAAGCGAAAATAGCCATTGAAAATTTGTGGTGTAAAGTCAGATTCTCTGGACTACGTAATTTCCAGAACGCATTCTATTTTGGAAATTAAAGGGTTAAAATTAAGTTTT
The DNA here is from genome assembly GCA_963932465.1 of Maratus speciosus. NCBI lineage: Eukaryota > Metazoa > Arthropoda > Arachnida > Araneae > Salticidae > Maratus > Maratus speciosus. Next base: position 411,503,343 of record OZ010787.1, on the reverse strand, counting down.
ATAAAATAAATAATTATATAAAATAAGCTGTTTGGAGACATACTTCTTAAAATATTTACTAATTTGCATCATTTTAGCGTAAAACAGCCAGACGACAATAGTTTTTACTTATATTGCAGATGTGCAGCACAAGAAAAGTTTGACGTATTATAAGTAAAAAGTATCTCTGATTTTTTTTCATTATTTTTCCTGTGTAATAAACCTTTCAGAGAATTATATATAATTTTTTCGAAACAAAATTAAAAATCGCACCTTTAAGGGTTAACATAATTTTTAACATTCTAGAATCATTACGCAAAACTATATCAGTTTTAGCCAATTCAAATAAACACATTCGAGCCACTTTTTTAATAAAACATTTCACGTTTTTCTGTGGTACGTATTGGATTTTAATTTATGAAGTGAAATTTCTGGTTTTAAAAATATTTACTGGACATGGATCAAACTGGCACAGTTTTAGCATAGCTGCCAAACTTTTTAAGTAATGCAATTTTCTAATATTAAACAAATCGAACTCGGAAATAGTTGTACACATGGATTATCGTGAAACAGTTTTAGCATAGTTGCCAAACCTTTTGATTTTTTGCATTTTTCTAATAGTTGATATAATCGAATGTTAACACTCAGAAATAGTGATACACAAAACTTGACAGTTACGGTTTTATGGATAAATGTGAGAATGATGGATAGTCTTAAAAGGAATCGGTACATATGGAACTTTTTTCTTTTTAAATACTTTTAATTAACTTTTTATTATATTATTAAATGGTTTTAGGAGTGAAAATTATTTTTCAAGGAAAAATGTAATTATTTTGATAAAATTAAAAATATATATATCTAAAAATATTAAACCCACACTTCTATCATGTTGAGCTTTTTGCTGTAGGCCTGTTCCATGGGTTTTGTAGTGAAAGTCACATGGCGGATGACTGGTATGCTTCTTGACCACCGCTATTTTCAAAAAGAATGTTTAGCCTTATTCAATTAATGATATATCTCCTATAAAATAAGTCACATTTTTCCGTTCTAAAATTCTTGTAGGCGAAAATCGTAGCATGTGACTTACACTACACGTATTCATGGAAATAGCCATAGGTGCCAACTTGCCACTAATCCTCCGTAAAATGTGAGTTAATTTAACCCTGGTTTAATACATTTCGTACCGGAATTTTTTTTCAGAGATGAAATTAAATAATTTCCACGTAGAAAACTGGAATTAAATAAATAAAGATTCACCAAATAATTTTTCTGGTTCGAATCTTTGTTAAACTGGGTTAAATTAATCCCCGCATTACGGAAGATTAGTGCGAGCTTGGCACCTCTGAAATAGCCTGTAAGCTTTTTTGCATACATTTCTGACAAGTAAGATTTATAACTATACGAACCAGATTTCAACAAAGTTAGTTATTTTGAGGGAAAAAAGTGATGACATATGTAAAAATACAGAAAAATGAATGTTTACTTAGAACTTTTATTTTATAAAAATAAACTATTTATGTACTGAAAATTCGATTCTTAAGTTTAACCCATTAAGGACTAGCGTTACCATATGCTCACAGCCTACCTGACAACCCTTTTTCTGTTTGGATACCAGTAATTTAGAGAAAAAATGTTCATTTTCCTTAATGACAGAAACTCTGCGATAAAATCTGATGAAAATTTCTTTTCTGAAAAAGTGGTACGAAATTAAATTTCTGCATTTTAAAGAGAAAAAATAATTCCGTCTTTAATGGGTTAAGAAATGTGCCGTAAAGATCGTCCAATGAAATATCGAGTCAAATGCAAAATATCTGTATAAGTTATAGCACTTTGATCACTCTGATGCAATAAAAAAACGCAAATTGAAAAAAAATGAATTTAAAGATTGAAATTCTAAATTATTTAAAGGGAAATTGGTGAGGTCGAAATTTATTTTAGGAAATTCCTGATTATCACATCTTTAGGTAACCTGTCGGAATAAACTACGGATGTCTAACGTCATTTCAACCCATTTCGCTTCATTTGAACTTTTGCTAGAGTCTTTTATCATACATTTCTTACAAGTGAGCTCATTATCTATACGGGTCAGGATTCAACAAAGTTAAGTAGTTTAAGGAAACAAAGGTGATGCCACGTAAAAACAAAGTAAAAATAACTATATGCTCAGCATTTTTATTTATTTATTTATTTTTTATAAACTATACATGTACTGAAACTCCGATTCTTAATTCTTAATGCACAAAAGCTCGCCCTATTAAATAATATAGTAAATTGAAAAATATATGTTCAGATTTTAGCCTTTTTGATCACACTAATGAAATGAAGAAAGACAAATTGAGAAAAATGAATTTAAAGATTGCAATTCTGAATCATTTAAAGGGAAATGGATGCTGTAGAAACTATTTTGAGCAAATTTTTAATTATCATATCTTTAGGAGACCGTGGATGCCTAAAATCATTTTGACACATTTAAATCCGAAGAGCTCATTTCAGGATTTTTTTATTATTCAGAAATTGCGAATTCATACTAGAAATTCCGAATTAAAATTTTTGCTTTCCTTAATCACAAACGTTTTGTGATAGAATAAAATAAAATTTCTTTCGAAATTTCGGAATAAAAAAGAAATTTCTGAAATAGACACATGTATGCATATATGATGCAATTGTTTTAAGCAAAACAACAAAAATAAAAATTTGTAATATTGATATTTTTATCTTTTTTTCGGAGAATGGAGGATACAGAGTACCACATAAGTTGCAAATATTATATATATATATATTTTTTAATCTTGGTATATGAAAGTAATCGACGACTAGTGTTTGTCAAAGATGCAAGGCAAGTTTTGCAAGAGCATTTTACCTCTATAAAATAGCAAATCTTTATGTCTTTTCTGGTAAAAACATTTAAAGTATAACCAAACAAATTAATATAGTATATCTTTTAATATTTTTTTATTCGCTACAAGTTAAAATTATTTTTTGATTACAGATTAGAAATAATTTCTTTTGTCACAGAATTCCATTTATGTAATATGAAAACAGGAAAAAAATCAATTAAAAATGGACTCGTTTAACCCATTAACCCTTTATCTACTACATTATGATCTACTGCAATTTTTTTCATGTAATTTTTTTTTCAGTTACTACAAGGAAAATTAAAGGATAAACTCAAGAAAAATACTCACTCGTGAGAAATTTAATTATTTAGAGGTAATTAATTAAAGTGGTATTTTAAAGTACCGTCAATACACTATGACTAAAATATCGTAACAGAAAACGCACAAGGTATTGCAAATGGCACTAGAAAATATATTCGATTTAATAAATATGTGAAATATAGGCTTTTACTTATTTATAAATAAATCTTTCTGCAAATTCCGGTGACAATCATTTATTTCCACACTTTAGCATTGAAAATGCTTTGCCCCTAAAAGGGTTAAATAAAACTATTTTTGTTTTTAGGTTTCGATCTTGTTAGCAGTCCTTTAGTTATGCGGCGTCTATATTCCAGGGACAACATGTTCTCTTGCATCTCAACATATGCAATATCTAAATATACGTGTGCCACTTCTAGCATAGCAAAAACGAGCCGGTGCCACAACTCTTTCAATTTCCTATAAAAAATAATAATGAAACAGATAGAAAATACTAAGAAAATTATTAGTACACTGCAATTTAGTAATCACATTTTAAAGCAGATGAAAACGATGGATAACTACACAGACGAAAAGTAAACAAGAATTTTTTCTCCAACACTCAGTGTACTGACGGTACTTATAAGTAACACCAAGTAATTCAACTGTTAAATCAAATACATACACCGTTCACCTAAAATAGCTAGTCAAACTGTATTCTAAGATCATAATGAACACATAAAAAAAATCCAACACTTATCTTATATCCTTTACTGTGTTTGCAGCAATAAAAAGACGAGCGTGACAATCTGTACAAAATGTCGGCACAAAACCCTTCCTCTGTGTGAAAGATAACAAACTTAGAATTACAGCTGCCATGAATCCGGATAAAGTAGAGTTAAACGAGTATTTTTGCAAAGTACCATTAGAATATTAGTAATATTCACGATAGGATGAAAATTTAAAGTGAGTGGTACTTATAAGTACCGTCAGTAGATAAAGGGTTAAAGACTGACGTTTCGTTTTCGCAACATTATATTTAACATTTTGTATTTTGTATTTTTTTTCTGTTTTACCAGTAAAAGAGAAAAGTAAAATTTGCCCTATTTAATTAACACATTTCAGCGATTCATAAAGCAAAAGTAAGTGTTTAACAAAATGTGGTGTGGACTGAATAAAATTCCTGTAAAACATGTTGATCCTTAATTGGTTAATATTTTATGAAACTTTATTCTTAGAAAACAATCAGACTAACAATTACATGCTATGAAACATTTTTTTAATGGAAATGATTTAACAACCAATAAAATTTACAACTAGCCTCACAGAATAATACGTTATAAGTCTCGCATAGCATCTGACTTTGCTTTGACTGCAACTGAAGTTTTGTCTGGTGCGCATGTGTTATCGAAATGCATGCACGGTGCATTGGTAAAAATTGCTCTGATTTGTGATTGGGAATTTGTAATTAGATAAAGTACAAATTCTACTTTTGGAATTTCAGACCTCAACTCGGAATTTCTAAAAATAAATAAATAAATAAGTAAAAATAAAAATAATGGTGGCCAAACTTACAAACCCGGTTCTGACTATTCATAAATAATGATAATACAGTCGCACTCTCCTTATTGAGACAATCTTTCGAAAATCGGCAATGAAAAGCAAAAATAAGTAAATAATATCCTTCAAATATTTTGAATATTTTTAAAGAAATATTAAGGATTCAAGATTCAAATCAGGTAGCTCGATCACAAACTTCTACGTAATCTGCAAATATAAAATATTGTGAATTATAAATCCTATCTCTGAAAAAAGGTAATCGGACCATTCATGGATAATACCTTTCTTGTAAATGTTTTATAATTAGTCTAATGCAATTGCGATTCTCGTGGAAGTTTCAGGATCTAAAAGATTGCAAAGACTAAAGCTTTAGTCTTTTAAAAATATAACTTTTAAAGGTGTATGTAGTTGAAGTTATTTCGTTCATTTTAGACAAGCAAATTTAATGTGGTCGTTTATTTTTATGTATTTATTTTTAAAAAATTTTACTCGTATGTAGCATAGGACGTTGGACGTGATTACCATTAAAAAGAATTTAAAGGAATGAAGATATTTAATTATTATTATTATCAGCCTACACTTACTAAAGGTCATCCAGTGTCAAAAGTAAAGGAAGAAAAACAGCATAACATAATTTTCTGCGCTGAGGTATACATACAAGGTGAGACCGAAAAGTAAGGTGACTCAACCCTACTTTCGAAAGTGAGAACAGCCCGACAACCGGACACATGCGCATTGCGATCTTCGGTAATGTGACGTTAAAGTTCAGGGCCATTTGCAAAGTTTCTTGGTTAGTGTTTGTTCGTGCAGTCACTTAAACATAAAAGGTGGTAGTGCATTGCGTAATGGGGCAGTAAAGGAATATGAAATTCTGTTTTAAAATGGGTAAAACTGCTACGGAACCCTTGGAAATGCTTCGAAGTGTGTATGGCGAAGAAGCATTATTTCGCAAGACAGTATTTCAGTGGTTCAAGCGTTTCCGTGAAGGTCGTGAAAGCGTGGAGGATGAGCATCGCCGTGGAAGACCGGTGGCGAGCAGAACCACGGCAAATGTTGAAAGAGTTGGGAAGTTATTGCTGCAAGATCGCCGTTTGTCCGTCCGAATAATGGCGAACGAATTGAATCTTCTTCGTGAAGTCATCCGAACAATATTGACGAAGGATTTGGGCAAACGGAAACTTTGTGCGACGTTTGTTCCTCATTATTTAAGCGATGAACAAAAAGAGCAGAGAATGGACTCCTGTGGCGACTTCATGAATGCAGCATACAAAGATGACGCGTTTTTACAGTCCATCGTCACAGGAGATGAAATGTGGTGTTTCGCGTATGATTCACAAACAACATCCAAGCTGCTGTTACCAAGGAACTTAAAACTGTCTCAAAGGAGGACCTTTTTCAAAAATCTCCAGAACTTGTATGAACGTTGTCAAAAGTGTATCGTAGACAGCGGAACTACTTTGAACAATAGTGTAATTTCTCTGCAAATATATAATACAGTGATTATTATGACGCCAGTCACCTTACTTTTCGGTCTCATCTTGTATTACTCAAATTATAATTCTTATTACTCTTATTACTCTTATAGCATACCTGCCAACTTGTACGGATTTTTGCTACCACTAAAATTTAATAGAAAATTTTGCCTAATTCAATCGCCAAAATGCAGTGAATGTTCATAATTAAATAAGGCAGAAATTTTTGTTAAATTTTAGTGGTAGCAAAAATCCGTACAAGTTGGCAGCTATGTAATAGCAGGGCTTCCACTGGTCCGTTTTTCGAAAACCAGTAATTTTTTAAAAACAAAATCCGGGGTAGATTTCTGAAAAAAATGCAGGAAAAACGCCCATGTGGTAAGTTTCTACAAAATTTATAAAGAAGATTTTTCTTTGAAAAATAGTGATGTTGGAAAAACTGTGGTCCAAACATAAACCACCCCTTCAAGTGGTTAATCCTTAAAATGCATAGTGATGCATATCTACATTATAAATATTATTCTTGTAAAAATTACAAAAATATAAAGTTAAAAATCTATGTTAAAGTTTCTGGTGTTTAATCTTTAATATAAGAGTAAAAAGCATATTAAAAAAAATAATTTATGCATTTAAGGGCTAAGCTTTAAAAAATAATGAAATATATAAAAAAAAGGTATTTAGATTCATACTTATTAAAACACTTACTAATTTGCAATATTATAGTTTTTACTTGTATTGCAGATGTGCAACTTATGAAAAGGTTGACGTAATATACGAAAAATGTCTCTCTGATTGTTTTCATTATTTTTCCAGTGCGATAAACCTTTCTGACAATCATATATGGGTCATTCTCTGAAAAGTGAATGTTTTTTTTTGTTTTTTTTTTTTTTTTTTTTTTTTTTTGTGGCCAAATAAAATTGCCCCAAAAATCTCAAAATTTAGCCTACAAGTGCATTCTTGCTATATTTTTCAAAAAATAATATGAACCAAACTGTACCTGATAGATCTTCTGCGATTTTACTTTTAAAGCACTTTCATTGCTAACATGTTCAAATAAATGATATGCACCGGAATTTAAGAACAAATTTATTTGTAAATAAGAAAAATGCTGTATTTCACACTCCTGTTAAATAGAGAAAAGTTTATAAAAAGTCTGGTGCCACTGTGGCGCTTGGGAATTAAAATTAAATGGTTTCATAACCATACCACCAACCCTGAAAGTGTTAAAAAACAAAAGAAATTATAACTAGAAGTCATACTGCATAAATAATATTTTTTATTATTATTTGTGTATTTTATTGCATTAGATGTTCTTATTTTACTGTTTAGTACATATATAAATGGATTTAGATCATTCCTTCATATATTAAAATCATGAGGTAATGATTGTGGGGAAATAATGAAATACTTCTGAAAACCGTTTTATACAAAAATGATTAGTCTAATGTATATTTACAGTTACTAAATATTTTTTGAAACACATTTCTAATAATATAACAAGATAAAAAAGATATTTCATTAGTTTTTATTAAATTTATAATGGATGAGGGAATGACGGATAATAAAAATACTTACTTTGATCTAGTACTTGAAAGCCATGTGCTAGCTATTTAGGAATGTTTTTGAGCAAACAAAAAGATAGCTGCTTCACTTTACTCATGTACAAACTGTCCTAGACATATATAAAGAATGGAGTTATGAATAAAAAGGAGGAGACATATAGTGTATTGTCTACTAGTTGCGAGTGAAGTAACTGAGGTGGTTGTCACAATATGGCGGCTGCTTTTTAAAAATCGGTTCTTCAGTTTCTGACTACCGATAGGTCAAGCATCCCACCAGTAAAATTGAATAGAAGATTTCGTCTTAAAGAAGCGTCTTATTCATGGAATTTTTTTTCAAAAATGTCATAAAAATTTCTATTTGTTTTACTGGTGTCAGTATGCCTTATAAAACTGTCAGTTTGTATCCATGGTTGTCACAATATGGCGGAAACTCAGGGCCTAACTACCACCAAAGAAAACTCCTACCAGTAAAAATGAAAATTTGTTTCTACCACTATTTATGACTGAGATTTTGTAAAAATAAGGCGCTTAAATAAGTTTAAAATATCTATATAAACCTACTGGTGGGAGCTTCCACCGTCGATAAACAACCCCTTTGATAGCGGTTACAGTTGAAGCTTCACCATTTTAAGGATATGTCAGTTTCTCTTTATTAATAGTTCCATGATATAAAGCGTGTGCTGCTTTCTACTAAGTAAATAGTGGCAAATTTATAGTTATGTGAGGGAATGATGACGAATAACATCATTAAAAAGTGCCCTAATATTTTCATTATATAAAATATAAATATAATTAAATGGCTAAATGTCCATTTAAGTATGTTTAATGGACTGAGAAAAAAATAATTATAAATATACGTGCTGCAATGGCAGAGAATGCGTTTTCTTTCCTACATGTGTGACTGGGAACATAGTGAGGGAATGGTATTTGCATTAAAAAATACATTTAATTTATCATATTTCTATTTCAATAAGCAAATAATTGCAGTTTATATGGATAACTGATTAATAGTGATAGTTTAAATCACTTTTTATTTTTGTAATTTTAAAAATATGCCTCCAAGACTCCTGGGACATAAAATTGCCACTTTTCAGAGAATGACTCATATAATGTTTTCGAAACAAAATAAAAAATCATGTATTTAAAGGTTAAAACATTTTGCATCATTAGAGCATATATGTCCATTTCAGGAATTCCAATTTTGTTCGGAAATTCCGAATCACTTACAGGAAATTCCGAAAGAAGCATTTATAATTTATGTAATCACGAAACGTCTACCATTAAATAAAGTAAAAATTACCATTCAGAAATTCTGTTATGAATTCCCAATTTTTTAATTAAAAAAAAAAATCCCGAAATTAAGAGGGATAGATAACACAAATTTTAGAATCAATTTTTTTGCGCTATTTAACAGCAAACGGTTTGAGCCTGCAGAAGGCTAAGATATTTTTTTCTAATATAGTGGTACCCAGGAACTTAATTTATTCATAAAATGTTACATTTTAATTAATTCACATACCATCGGTACTATGTCAATTTATCAAATGTGAAAACAGTGGGCTACTTTTTTTAAATTCAAATTTCTTGATTTGCACCACTTATTTGAAATAGTAAAATTCGCCCTTTTTAACGACATATTAATTAAGGGGTAAAACAAGGGTAATTTTGCCATTTCAGAAAAGTGGTGCCAATCAAGAAATCTGAATTTAAAGAAAGTAGCCCACTGTTTTCACATCGGATAGTTTGAAATGGTACCGACGATATGCGCATCAGATCACAGTGAGGGGTTGAAACAGTGGTGTAAAATTCTAGGCGCCAGCGGGCAGTCTCTCACCACAAAATTCTATTATTGATCTTCGCTTAAATTTCATTAGAATTACAAAAAATTTAGACGAAAAATAACGAATAAAATTTAGCCCTCAACCCGGAAACCAGTCCCTTGGCGTATCGTTGGGTGGGGTGGGGGGGGGGGATCAAATCATTTTACTACCAAAATTGCTGTATGCTATATTTTTACTTTGTTCAACCGTATAACGTTCAATGATTAAATAAAGCGAAATTTTCTATATAATAGTGCTAATAGTAAAATGATCGACCCCCCCCCCCCACACACACACACAAACTCTACGCCACTGTCCCACTCGGTACGTTTCTTGAACACCATTTTATTTTATTTTTTAAAGCTTCTTTATAAATTTCGTAGAAAATTATCTAGAAAGCCGTTTTTCTTGCAATTGTTGCAGAAACCTACCAAGAATTTTTCTCTTAAAAAACATTCCTTTTGAAAAAACGTACCAGTGGAAGGCCTGGGTGTTAAAAAATCACAAAACGCTAGAACAAAACGGAATTTTTATTAAAAAAAATCACATTTTATCATACTTTGTCGGTAATTTGAGGACTAACAAAACAATACGAAACGGATGCACACATTTCTTCTAGTATTTCTAAAGATTGTCAGTCAACAATATTACGCAATTTCAACAAAATTTAAAACGCACAGATTATATTAACACTTTTAAGCGCAAATCACTTGTGTTGCTAAAGTATTGAAATGGTTAACTGACACAATAATTTACGAAAAAAAATATTTCAAAATAAGTAAAAGCTTTTCCTCACTTATATTATAAAAGCAAAATATTTCTTCATAAAGTCTAGTGCCATTATGGCATTTGAGGATAAAAATTAAGTGGTATAAATAATAGATCACTGCTCTCCAAGCAGTTAAAGATTTGCAGACTGCAAAAAATTTATTTTGGAAAAATTGAATTTAAATGAACTATGACAGGTTATTTTCGTTACTTACCTTTAGAAGAAGACAGAAGATACATTTTCTGCTAAGTATGTTGTATAATGATATTGTTATTTTAAAATTTGAACAATAAATTTCAACATAAAAATTCGTATTTTTGTACACCATCCCATTAATTGCTCCATTAAATTAAATTAATTAACTCAGATTTAATAAAGTACCCACATTTAGGATATATAAAGGACTATTTTATCGTAAAATGATATTTTAAAATCGAGTGCAACACTAAATGTATTCCTTATGAACCCTTATTCTTTTAAAGTACTCTTAAGATTTTTTCACGATTATCTATTCTCTGTTTTAACATCTTGTTGAATTCTTTTTTCGAAAATTTTAGATCTTATAAAAATGCTCGTTTTGGCTAACATATTTTCACTTGAGAAGATAATGCTAGTAGCAAATGAAAAAAAAAAAAGGATTTATTTAAGTGTTCTATGAAACTTGAATATTAGGAAACGATTAAATTATGAAAATCTCTTCTGTACCAGGAGTCTTATGCTATGGTTTATTATTTTATACAAATTATTACTAAGTAATTATTACAGAATTTTAATTAAAGGAAATGTTTACTAAAGTTTTTAAGGCAAATTCCTGAGTAGTGTTAGGAATTTTCTAATATTTTCTTACGTAGAGAAGAATGTTTTTTCTTGCTATCTCCAAATAAATGATTAAGTAGATTTTTAAAGCTTGTTTTGCTTTGAAGAGCAATAAAAGAAATCCTGAATGAAGTTATATAACATATTAAAAATATTTTAGAGAAAAGGCATTTTCCTTTTTTTCTATAGTTTATTTTTGATGATCAACAATGAATTATTATTGCAGATTTCATATACATTTTTACGTGGGACATTTTAGCCCGCTTGGCAGAGCACGGTATTCGAGTTCAGGGAATTTATTTAGGTTTTAATTTATTATTTACGCTCTTCATTAATTGATATTTCAGTTTAAAACTTGTTTAAGGTTTATAATGTTTTTAATATATGATTCTATGTTATTTTTAAGCAGCCTCTTAATTATTATTTTTTACCGATATCTTCTTTAACCCCTTGAAGGGCGGTGGTTCATTTTTGAACTACTTACTTTTATATCCGTAAATGGCACAGTTAGTATTGCCAGGTGTCCCGCGTAAATCAGGACTACAAATGCTCTGCTAATCCCTAATTTCTTTGAGTTTATTTCGCTATCTTTAATCGCAGATAATTCTGCTATTAGACAAGGCAAAGAAAATTACTTTAAAATATTGGTGTCCAGAGAATTTAGAGTACGGATTTTCGCGGGACTCTTTCAACACTAGCCAAATTTAACAAGATTTTGGAATGGATTTTTTTATTATTATTCAGAACGGTTTTAGTTATTTTCAATACATTTTTTTTTTTTTTAATCTGGCGTCATTCAATCATTTCAGCGTTTTACAAATTCAAGTTCCGCATCTGGCTGAATTTTATTTAGGGATTCCGAATTCTCATACGTAAGTTTAAATAGTTCTAATTGTTTTTATAAGATGATAGATATTACACAAATTAAAAAAAAAAAAAAATTGCTATTCAAAATTTTCCGATGGGAATTTTAACACTAGTGAAAATCGATCGATTAGTGATGACGTCACACACGTGCCCTCTGGCCTTGAGTATTTCGATGGCAGCGACTTTGCCCCTGAAAGGCTAAAAGTATTCTCATTTCACATATATAAAGGATTAATTTATAAACAAATGATTTTTTAAAATCATTTATATCGACCAGTGTTGCCAGATAGGTTACTTTTTTAAAATTCAGATTCTTGATTGGCACCACTTTTTTGAAATGGTAAAAAACGCCTTGTTTAATGACATATTAATTAAAGCGATAACAAAGGTAATTTTACCGTTTCAAAAAAGTGGTGGCAATCAAGTAATCTGAATTTTAAAAGAGTAGCCCACTGGCAACACTGGTATCGACGGTTCACCCTTTGTGGCTCAGTATTCCATTACATTGAACCCCAACTTGATCGTCAAACGCCGCAGTGGCAACAGAATTTTGGTACAACTATTTTCCGTTCATTACGTACATGAAATAAAGCTTTTTCCTATTTCAAAATAAAAAATTTCGTAAATTCTGGTGTTAGTCATTCATGTAATCAAGTGTTCTGCGCCGGAAAGGGTTAAAAAAAATGTGTGTCTTATCAACTCTTGTACTTTAAATGTACTCTCAGGAAGCTTTCTGTTATTACCTAAGTGTTTATAGCTTATTGATTTTCAGTTTAAAAATTGTTATTATCAACATGTTTATAACAGCATACTGAATTTCAATTCGGAAAATACTAGATCTTAAAAAAAAAAACGTTTGCTTTTACTGATATATTTCCAAATGAGAGGGTAATGCAATTAGCAATGAAAAAACGGACGCTTTATATACGTTATGAAATTTAAATGTTAGGAAAAAATTAAATTTTTATAAATCTTTTCTTAACTAAGAATAGAATGCTCTTGTGTATGATTTCATGGAAATTATTATTGAATTACTAATTGCAATCACGTTTTTATCGAAAATATTTTGATAACGTTATTGGTATATTTCTGCATGTTAATTAAAATTTTCTAATAATTTTTTGAGTAGTAAAGCTTTTTTTTTTATTTTTTAGTTTTAAAATAATAATTAAGCAGTCTTTTTTAATCTTTCTTTGTTTTGAAGTGTTATCAAATTATATAACAAGTGTTATACTACAAGAACATTTTCGTGAAGCATCAATTGATCGCGATGCTTTAAAAAATTTCTTTAATGTCACTGACAGAAGCTGCAATTATGAACCTTTTAATACAATAAATTGTCAATGTAGATCTATATATAACATGTTCAAAATATTTATGTGAAACAACAACAAAATATTTTTACAGTTTCTTTTTAATTTAAGAAATGCAATTACCATTGTATATTAACACTTGAACCGCCGGCTATTTTTCTCAATTTTTATAAAAAAGTGTTTCACACCATAATCTTTATTTAGAACTATCTAAGTTATTTAATTAGCCCATTTTTGTGCTTCATACATATAACATATCTTAAAAAAAAAAAAAAAAAAAAAAATCTGGTTCGAATTGACTCTTATGAATTTTGGAAGGGGTCAAAATGACCCCTAACGGCTGTTCTAGTGTTAAACATATGTCTCTATAAGTGCCTTAGCATCAGATCCCAGTTACGAAGATTGAGGATTCGAGACTCGACGCAGCAAAATATCATCGTATATGTGAATAACATCTCGGGCTTGTTAAATCAGTCGTTATTTCATAGTCCTCTGAGCATCAATTTCCATTCTCCGGGATACCCAACCACAAAAGGTTTCCAGGCATCGAAATTTCAAAAACGCTTAAAATGTTCAATTCTGTCCAGGCTCTAGAAATCTTTCTCCTTGGAAAATGTCTTTTGGCATTCCAAGATACGGCAAGACTACGGAGCTACATATCTAACGGATGGTATGTGTAAAGAGATAATGCTTTATGTAAAGTCAACTGAATCGCTTCACTTTTAACTTTTTTAAGAAAAGGAAAATTTTTAAATGCTCACCAAACCTGAAGTGAATGCGAAACACAATTTCAGATTTATTTAACCCTAAAACGACCGGAAATTTTACTCATGTTTTATAAAAAATATTTTACACTGGAATTTTTATTTAAATCTGTTTAACATATTTGTTTAACGTTTTTCTTCTTTGCATCTTTTACACTTACTTTATAAAGAAGTTTCTGGATCGGACCACAATATGGTCATATGGTAGGGATCAAACTGACCACTCACGGTCGTTTTAGTGTTAACCCTTCGAGGAGCAATTAGTTGTGTTTCTGTAATGTCGAATTCACACCGGTATCTGCAAAAAGATTTATTGCAAAATAAGGAAAAGCAATATTACGACTTTTTTCCCCCAAAGCTAGAAAAGTAAAATTGAATGAAATTTTTCTGGTGCAAAACTTCATTAATCGTAGGTGAGATAAAATATATCGACCGCCCCTCAAGGGGTTAATGTTTCTGTACCTCGACTAATGAAACTGCTATTAAAACAAGCTTTATCTTTTTAAAACATTATAAAAATAAAAATTATGAAAAATATTAATTTCAAATTCAAAATCGTGAGAATCATTTATGGAAGTGTTTATTAACCCATTAAGGACAGGTATGTTTAACAGGAATTTTATTCAGTTCACACCACTTTTTTTTTAAACACTTACTTTTATTTTATGAATCACTGAAATGTATTGATTAAATAAGGCAAATTTTACTTTTCTCATTAGCTAGTATAAAATAAAAAGTAAAGAAAAAAGTATAATTTTGAGAAAACGCAACTCCAGTCTTTAATTGGTTAAACTTTTTTAGAGTGAAAACCACTTTTATATGTCAGAATGTTCTACAGACCACCTTTTGGCCAGAGGTTTTGAGCTTTAGACCTTTGATAGGTGTTCCTGCCTGGTCTGAAATCGCGGACCACCTCCGGATTGCTATGGTTAAACTGTAAAAAAATTTTATTCGAAGTTAACAATTTCCTGACACAAAAATTTAAAAGCACCGAAACATGGGCATTTTGAATTTTCAGATCGGCTGATTATGTTAAAACTTAAATAATAGTTAAAATTTTTACTATCCTATCACTGTATGTTACATCCAGTCAGAATAAAAAATTTCATGCATTCTCAATCTGCTGACACGAATATATTTGCTTACTTGTCGGGTGTTTAGAACGCTGGTTTCTAATTAAGATGATTCATGCTCAAATTACGCTTCAGGCTTAAGAGACTTTAGTGCATTGGATCCCGTATTTAAGAAAAGTCACAATAACTATCCCTTACTTGGAAAGGAAAAATGTAGCCACTGTATAGTTGGATTTTTTATCAGCTCATGGTTCAACATTCTACTGGTTCACTGTTGCTGTGAATCCTCTGAAAATACAAAATTCATTTGAATTTTATATTTTAGGAAAACTAAGAGAACTACATGCGTAGACGTAGTCCATTGACCATAGTTTGAGAAAAGCGTATTTATGATAAACATATTACGACTTTAAAAAATATATAATAGTATACAAACTGATATAGTATGTTAATTAATTTTGTGTTAATTAATTTTTATTTTTTAAAAGGGTCATTTTTTTATATTTACAGGCAGAGCTTGAACTTTGTTTCGCATTATGTCAGCAAAAAGACCCACACGAAGTAAATTTTCATAATTTGGTTTTATTTTCAAATTTTATATTGTTATATAGTAAGAAAGTACTCTTTAGGAGCAACTAACGTAAAGCGTTAAAATAATGGTTTTCTGCCATTGATGTAATTTTCATTCATGATAAATTTCCGAAAACTTTTTATGTTACATAACAGATGAACAAATTTATATAACAGGTAATGAATTTATTTAACAGGCGAATGAATTTATACAGGATGTTTCATAAAAGATAGGCAAAATTTTAAGAGGTGATAGTACACATCCAAACAAACAACTTTCATCAGGGAATACACGGTTGGAAATAAAAGGCCAAGGTGCTGGCGCATTTGGAAACTTGGTCCAGTTTTGCCAGTGGGATACATTTTTAAAATTCAGATTTAGTGATTGCCACCATTTTTTTTTAACTAGTGAAATTCGCCTTATTTAATGGCAGATTAAATAAGGTGAAAACAAGATGGATTATTAATTTTAAGAAACTGGTGGCAATCAAAAAATTTCAATTTAAAAAAAGTAGCCCACTCGCAACACTGACTTGGTCCATGCAAACGTTAAAGTTTCATTCCTATTGGGAGTTATTGGGAGAAAAATGACATTAATGGCATACAAATGTGATATGGGGAAGAAGAAGAATGCGTATGCAAAATTTCGCCTCGATTAATACATAAAAACTGCTGATCCGAGTGTGCAACTGCCAGTCGCAGAATGAAAGTAATGGAAGATGTTGCCCTTCACTAATGGGAAAAAGACTGATGTGCATTTTACCTACGGAACTGCAAATGGAAATGGCTCAGAATCTCAAAAATTGTACGGAGAACGGTTTCCCACCTTGCTTTTGTCAGTTAATCGTTCTTTGTGTGTTTTTGCCTCGTGTAGCAACATCACCTTCGGCGCCCTCTAAGTCCTCTGCGTTTTAATTCCGACCATGCATTCTTTGATGAAAGCTGTTTGATTGGATGTGTACTATCACCACTTAAAGTTTTGCCCGTCTTTTATGAAACATTTTGTATAATATAATGCCTAATAAATACCTATTTTATCAATATATTAAACGTTCTACAATGGAATCACAAAGCGTTAAAAAAGTCCGGTTTACACAGGTTCTAGTTTTAGCAAGTGTATCATCTGTTAATACGATATTGGATCCTTAAGATCATGGACTTTTTAGTTTAAAGCAGGATAATTTTATAGGAATTTTCCAGTTTTCTAGGTTTTATTGCAAAAAATATCTCTTTTACATTAGTAAAAAATGGCGTTTAATTTCTTTATTCAAATTTCATTCTAAAATTAAATACACTTTAATAATTATGTTTATACTTGAATATATGCAAGATCATTATTTATGCAAATTTAAAATTTTTTCCCTTTTTTTGTGTTTATACTGTGTACATTCCTTTTATGTGCTATATTTGAATCCTGAAATACGTGCTAAAAAAAACTTCGACTGTATAATTAACCTTTCACGTAAATTTCATTTCATAAATTAAGGCAACTTCAATTCATGAAAAAGGGGTAATGATTTAAGATTTCCCAATCATTGAGATTTTTTAAAGTTTCGTGTTATAAATTTTTTTCAAGAAGTTCTAAATAACTCGCATACACTTTTATAAATTTAATAAAAATATTTGAAAGAAAAAATAATTTTCCATCTTAGTGAATAAAATTCATGTTCAAAATGTACCATTTAGTATTGAACAAACTATAAAAGAGATTTTCCGAAGATAGCTGCCAATTTTTACGTTTTTTTCTACCACTATTTACATCAGAAAAATTTACCTAATTTAATTCTATGTTTTCGAATATTAAATAAGACACATTTCTTGGTTAAAAATTAGTGGTAGGATGAAAGCGTAAACCTTGGCAGATAAGTATATACAATATATCAGTTCATCAAGTATGAAACTTGTGGTTACAAAACGACCAGATTACCAACGAGGTAATTTTCCACCAGTAAATTTTAATAGAAATGTTCCTCTTATATAAACGCCATATTCATTAAAAATTACTGTCATGAATAACATAAAATTTTATATTCTTTTTTACTGGTGGAAGTTTGTCCCGTTAGTAATCTGACCCTTTTGTAATCACAAGTTTCATACATGATGACCTAATATGTGCCAACATGATTCATAAATGCAGATTGAGATTCTGAAAGTAACAAATTGCTTATATATAATTAATTTCATGTAGGCTGTTTTGCTTGAATAATATTTAACAAATTATATGCACTGTCTGTAAAAAATGTAAGGGTAAGTACTTATGAATTAAAAAATATCCATCATAAAATAAATTTACATAATATTTATAGATTTAATGAAGTCATAATAGGTTTAAGATGAGCGATTAATTTACAAATTTAGGTCTTTGAAAGTTATTATTTTGAAAAAGTCGAAAAAGATAAACCTAGTTTTTGTAGTTACATTTCCCTGGCTTAACTAGCTGCAGATATAGTACTAAACCCTTAAAATGTGTTCTGCATTAGTATTGCCAATAAGCGGAATTTTTAGCTGTACACCAAAAATTGCGAATTGTAAAAATCATTTTATTTAATCTGTGTTTAAACATTGAGATTTTTTTACTCGGAATTTTTTATATGTTTTGGAGAAAGAAAATCGTTAAATCGGAAAGACTGTTCTGCATTCACTTCAAATTATTTGGACTTTCTAAAGTTTTCCCAGAGTACATCGAATAATGGAGTTATGAATAAAGAGGTGGAGACATGTGTACTGCCCACGTGTTGCGAGTGAAGTAACTGATGAGGTTGTCACAAGATGGCGACTGCTTTTTTTAAACCGGATCTACAGTTTCTGAATAGTGTCGGGAGAAACAATGGAGTTATGAATAAAGAGGAGGAGACATATAGTGTACCGTCTACAGTGCTGCGCAAAAATTTAAGCACAACACAAATATTTAATAAAAATAAAATTGTACAACGAAATACTTTCAAATAGCCACTGCGGGTGAATACAGTGATCATAAATATATATATTCAGTTTGGAAAAATTCATCGTTGCGAAAATCAGAAATTAAAGAAAACTTTTTTTGCGATGTCGCAAAAGTTTATGCACAAATGAGATTTTATGCAAATATCTTCTAAAACATGATAGGTGCAGGATTGACGACATTTTTTTGCTAGAGTATGAAGTATAGCGATCGCTGTACGAGTTATATCAAACTGCCGCATTCTCTGCAGTTCTCGCCTGAAGAAGATGTAAAAGTGTGGAAGCTGAAAGCTGAAGGTAAATCCGTTTTGCAAATTTCACTTATGTTACATCGGTCTAAGCGTTGTATGTATAGTGTTTTGCAACATAGGAAGCCATCCAAAAATGTGTATCGCTCATAAAGGTCGAGTAAAACCACATTTCATGAGGATAGAAAAATTAAAAGATTGCCTGTAACTAGCAATTTGTCTTTTAATAAGATAAAAAAATCAACTTGGATCAAAAATATCACCTGACAAAGTACGCAGACGAATAACCGAGCCAGGATTCATCAAAAAACTAAAATTAGCACGTCAGCCTTTTCTGAAACCGTGTCACAAACAAGCAAGGCTTCAGTGGGCAAAACAGAACATGTGTTATCGTGACGAATGGATTAGTGTTATTTTTTCTGATGAAAAAGAAATGGAATTTGGATTGTTCAGATGGCTTCTTATTCTATTGGCGCGCCTTGAGGAAAGATCCGAAGAGCACATTCAGAAAGCAACAACGAGGTAGTTCGCTCATGGAATGGGGTGCTTTTTTTTACAATAAACAAACGTCTCTTTGCTTCCTAAATGACAGACAAAATTTAAAAAAAGTATCAGGAAACTCTGAGTGAGCAATTGCGGCAGTTTAGTGAACTCCTAGGGGGTCCGAACTGGACCTTTCAGCAAGACAATGCATTGATACTCACTTCCTGTTGCACAAAAAGTGGATTAGATCTCAGAATTTCAGTGTGATGAACTGGCCAGCACAGAGCCCAGATCTCAATCCTATAGAGAGCATATGGGGAATCCTCTCACGTGACGTCTACAAGAATAGTCAGCAGTAATACTCAGTGGGAAAACTCAAATCAGCGATCGAGGAAGGCTGGTACAAACTCGCTCCCAAAACCTTCCATACTCTCACGTTATCAATGGAAAATCACGTATTCGATCTCATAAGTTGCAATGAAAACACTACAGACTACTAGAGGACTTTTGTCCTTTATGAAATGTAAATATTTCGTTTTTGTGCATAAACTTTTGCGACATCACAATTTTGATTTTTTTATAATTTATTATTTTCCTTTCAATGAATTATTTAGGAATTCTAAACATTAATTTGTAATCCAATTGTTAAGATACAGTAAAAATTTCAAAGCATTCCGATGTACATTTTCCATTTTATAAAAAAATTTAGCTTGTGCATAAACTTTTGCGCCGCACTGTACTAGTTGCGAGTGAAGTAACTGAGGAGGTTGTCACAAGATGGTGGCTGCTTTTTTTAAAAATCAGATCTACAGTTTGTGATTACTGCCGGAACAAACTTCCCACCAGTAAAAGTGGATGGAAAATTTAGTCTTATTTAAGCGTCTTATTGATGGGGGAATATTTTTCTCAAATGTCATAAAAATTTCTATTTGTTTTTACTGGTGTCAGTTTGCCTTGTAAAAGTGTCAGTTTGTCGCAATATGGAGAAAACGCAGGGCCTGACTACCGCCAAAGTAAACTAATACCAGTAAAAATGAAAATCTGTTTTTACCTTTATTTATGACTGAAATTTTGCAATAATAAAACGTTTAAATAAGGAGAAAATTTCTATATAAATGTACTGGTTTTAGATTCCACCGGCAGTAATCAACCACTGAGAAAACGGTTACAATCGAAGCTTCACTATTTTAAGAATATGTCACCTCATCTTTATTAATAGTTCCATGGGGCAAACATCCCAACAGCAAAATTGAAGAGAATTTTTTTTTCTAATTTAAGCGTCTTATTCGTGGAAATATTTTCTCACAAATATCCTAAAAACTTTATTTATTTTTGCTGTTGTTGGTTTGTTTGGTAAAACTGTCAGTTTGTCTTACCGGTTGTCACAATATGGCGGAAACCTAGGGCCTGACTACCGCAAAAGTAAACTTCCACCAATAAAAATTCAAATTTGATTCTGCCATTATTTATGACTGAAATTTTGCGTTAATAATGTGTTTACATACGCAGAAAATTACTGGTGGAAGTTTCCACAGGAGGCAATCAGCCATTGCGAAAGCGGTTACAGTTGAAGCTTCACTGTTTTAAGGAGATATCAGTTCCTCTTTATTAATAGTTCTATTCAGCGAATGCCGTTGACTTTACCTAAATCTTCGTTGCTTAGGAATTTGATCTGTAATAACGTAGAAACTGCCTAATAAAAGCTTTCACTCATAAAGAGACATTTGTGTAAAATATAGTTCATAAAAGTGTTTTTCATCAAACGCCAAAAAGAAGAGATAAAAAAGAGATTAAAAAAAATATTTTCACTTAAATATCCTAAATCTTTTTCATAACTTCGCTCAGATATACTGAGCATCATCTGTAATGCAGGGTGTTTCATAAAAGATGGACAAATCTTTAAGAGGTGGTAGTACACATCCAAACAAACAATTTTCATCAAAGAACGCATGGTTCGAAATAAAACGCAAAGGTGCTAGCGCATTTGGAAACTTGGTCCATGCAAATATTAAAGCTCCATTCCTGTTGCAAGTTATCGGATGAAGAGTGACACTAATAGCATATAAATGTGATATAGCGAAGAAAAATAACCCATATGTAAAATTTGCACGGATTAATTCATGAAAACCGCCGCTCCGAGTGTACAACTGTCAATCGCGGTATGATCGTATGAGAAAATGGTTGCTCTTTACTAATAGGGAAAAGGCCAATATGCATTTTATCTACGGAACTGCAAATGGAAATGACTCAGAGGTTCAATGACTGTACGGATAATGGTTTTCCACCTTGCTTTTGTCGCCTAATGGTTCTTTGTGTGCTTTTACCTCGTATAAAAACATCACATTTGTTGCCCCCTAACGCCTTTGCGTTTTAATTACGACCATGCATTATTTGATGAAAATTGTTTGTTTGGATGTGTACTATCACCTCTTAAAATTTTGCCCATCTTTTATGAAACCCCCTATATATACGTATGTAGGCATAGTATTTTAATAAGCATTAGTAAAATAGGCATAATCATAGCTGCCAACGTTTACGCTTTTGGCTACCATTAAAATTTTAAAGAGATTCTCTCCTTGTTTAATCATGAATTTCGACGATTGAATAAGGCAATATTTACTATAAAATTTTAGTGGTAAGACTAATTCGTAAAAGTCGGCAGCTATGCATTATGATACATTTAGATATTCAAAAAACACTCTAAAAGTGCTACATTAGATGTGCTCCAAACGAAAAACATGTATTAAGTATTAATTGTTTACTGTAAGAAGTAATTTAAATATTCCAAAATCACTGTACTTTTAGAGAAAATGATCTTGAAGGATATTAGCACATAAGCTATTATAAAAAGAATCTGTTTACATAAAACTTTGAAAATAATTACTGAAAATTTATTAAATATTTCTGCAATTTACATTTAAAATGAAAAGACAAAAAACTTAACTAGCACTGAAATTTTAATCACTAGATCTCTAATTATAGATTGTAACTCTGCCATGAGAGCAATTTAATTTTTAAAGAAGCAAATTTAATTAGAATTCCAGAGTGTGAAACTATTTTGTAAGGTAATTTTAATCATTTATTACCTTTTCTTAAAACAAATAGGAAGATGATTGAACAACACCAATGCCATTTCCAATAAACAAGCGTATATCTAAAATTAATAATAGTCCATGTTTGACCTGAGGCTTCCCAACGTGATAATAGAGTCCCACCGAAGCTTGGCAACTGATCGAAAATCTACCAGGGAGTGCATGAACTAATTAAAAGCAAACGCTCGGTGAGGCTAGTGAATGAACTAATTAAGATCCAAGCAACAGCGCAAACTTTCGGAAAATCGAAATCAACTTTCAACTCTTATGTTACTCAGTAATCTTCCCCTCTTCCTTTGTGATATATATATATATATATAAATATATGGCGAACAACTGATTTTTACGGAGCAGTAAGAAACTTTAAAATAAAGAATTTGTCAACAAATTAAATGCTTATAATTTAACATCCGAGTAGATCTGAAAATTTAGAGAAAATTTCCACGTGTTTATCAAATGTATAAAAATTTTCACCTAAGGTGATTTATTGTACATTTTCTATTGTTGAGCTAATTAAAACTTAATTGAATAAGATGAAGAAATTAATTTGAATTTCTGCGTTGATAAATATTTAGGAGTGCCATTATGACGTTGGAAACTGCGATCTTAAAATTCATTTTACAGTTTATAAGTTGTATAATTATAGATTACACACAGTTTTAGTTTCTCACAAAGCATTCGTCATTTTAGTTAGGTTGAAGCTGTTGATTTTTATGTGTACAGAATTTGTAATCAGCGTTAGTAAATGTAGGAAATACAATATTTGATTTGCAAAATTAAGCCGCAAAAATCCGATTAAGCATGTAAATTTAGTCAGGTATGTTATTTTAATGAACTAGATTTCTATATAAATTCCTTCAAAGGTTGAACACTCGCCTTATTCAATTAAATTATTATAGAGGCTGGAGATTTTTATATGATGAAAAAACTTCTACAATTGAAGAACATAGATGATGAAGGTGGTATGTGAGAAAATAAAGAAATTTTATTTTTGTTGATAAAAGTGGTAAATTGCATTTTCAAGAAGTATATAGAACAACTATCAATTGAAATTTATATACTGAGTTTAACATACACTTAAACACAAATAAGTATTTGGAACCTTACTGCTGTTTTTTAGGTAGATTTCGTATGAAATACTACCTATTGGGATCGTTCCTATGTTGGAATTTCTGAAAAATTTTTGCAGATCTACACCGATCATGACCCCTAGAACCCAAAACCACCCTCAGTAAAAAACTTTATCTATCTATCTATCTATCTATCTGTATATATCACTTTCTTCTGGACACCATAACTTTCGTAATTCTGCACCAATCTCTTCCAAACTGATACATACAATCAATGGGCATAAAATCTCGGTCAAGTTCGTTAATGAGCAAAATCGGACCAAGGGGATGGAAATAGGGAGGGGTTTTGTGAAAACCGAAAACCCCCCATAACTTCTTAATTTTTATACATATCAAATCAGTTTAAAGTTTTTATTACTTCTAAAAATAGGGCCAAAATTTTATGTATCACAGATTTTTGATAAAGTTAAAAATGGGCTCAAGGGGTGCAAAAAATATGGTCTTTGGAAGAAAAAAATTCATAACTTCGTCAATTCTCAAGATATCAATTCCATTTAATTTTATTATAAATCTCCTTAATATTATCTACAACTTTTATATTCACAAGTTTTTGATAGTACTAATTCGTAAAGCAAAAAAAAAAAAAAAAAAAAAAAAAAAAAAAAAAAAAAAAAAAAACGAAAACAAAAAGGGGGTTTGAAGAAGTAAAAAATCCATTACTCCGTCAATTCAAAAGATATAAAATCCCCATGAATTTATCATATATCTTCTTAATATTGTCTACAACATCTATATAGACAAGTTTTGGATAGGACCAATTCTTACAGCAAAAACAAATTAAAAATACATAGCGGTTGAAGAAAAAAATCATCTAAGTAAGGGTGTATTCAAATCCAAACTGCTTATTTTCTGACTCATTTTACAATTCATTTTTGCTCTCAAAGTCTTCCAATTGGTACGTTTTCTTACCTAGAAACTATATAATGTACCGTAATGGTCAATTTCTTGATAGAGGCAGAATATATTTTTAAAAATGCTGTTAAAATGGGCATTTTGAACCGAATTTCCCGAAGCGGATTGTGTGGGAAAAATCATTGAATTAAGGATGCACTCAAATCCAAACTGCTTATTTTCTGACTGATTTTTAAATTCATTTTTGCTCTCAAACGCATTTAATTGGTAGGTTCGCTTATTCAGAAACTATATAATGTATCGCAATGATCGATTTTTTGATAGAGGCAGAATATATTTCAAAATATGATGTCAAAGTGGGCATTTTGAACGGAATTTCC
Source organism: Maratus speciosus (assembly GCA_963932465.1). Taxonomy (NCBI): domain Eukaryota; kingdom Metazoa; phylum Arthropoda; class Arachnida; order Araneae; family Salticidae; genus Maratus; species Maratus speciosus. Next base: position 411,478,519 of record OZ010787.1, on the reverse strand, counting down.
CAAAGCAATTGTGTTATCACTTTCTTCTGGACACGATAACTTCCACAATTCTGCACAAATCTCTTCCAAACTGATACATAAAATGTTGGTCAAGATTGTTAATGGGCAAAAGCGGACAAAGGGGATGGAAAACCGAAAAAAACCCATAACTTCTTAATTTTTGTACATATCCAATCAGTTTAAAGTTTTTATTACTTCTAAAAATAGCGCCAAAAATTCATGCATTACAGATTTTTGATAAAATTAAAAATAGGTTCAAAGCGCCCAAAAAATAGGGTTTTGGGGAGAAAAAAATTCCTTACTTCGTCAATTCTCACGATATCAAATCCAATTAATTTTATTATACATCTCCTTAATATTATCTACAACTTTTATATTCAGAAGTTTTTGATAGGACCAATTCGTACGGAAAAAAAAAATTAAAAACGAAAACAAAAAAGGGGGTTGAAGAAGAAAAATTTTCATAACTCCGTCAATTCACAAGATAAAAAATCTCCATGAATTTATCATATATCTTCTTAATATTGTCTTCAACATTTATATAGACAAGTTTTTGATACGGAAAATTCTTACAGCAAAAACAAATTAAAAATACATAGTAGTTGAAGAAAAAAATCATCTTATTAAGGGTGCATTCAAATCCAAACTGTCTATTTTCTTACTCATTTTTAAATTCATTTTTGCTCTCAAACGCATCCAGTTGCTAGATTCTCTTATTCAGAAACTATATAATGTACAGTAATGATAGATTTTTTGATAGAGGCAGAATATATTTCAAATAATGATGTCAAAGTGGGCATTTTGAACAGAATTTCCCGAAGCGATTGTGTTAGAAACGAAAAATATTGCCCTACTGAGAAAATAATTGTTTATTAATCAAGTTTTAATTAATTGAAAGAAAAATAAAAACACATGTCGCTTATAAATCTTTTCAAAAATCACGTCAGCATGTTTCATATATATTTTCTTTTAATTAAAAATGAATCTGAAAATGTGCCAGAAAATTTCGAGTTGTTGAGCATGGAAAAACACTTTTTTTAATATCGCCTTAACATGATTCTGATAAAACCAGCTATTTAATAAAAAGGAAATAAAAACTCGTCAAAAGCAGACAGATAAAACTGTTAAAGCGGATTTATATCTAATAATGATTTAGTTTTTGTTGGTGAAATTAGTATACTTAACTTCGAAATCTACCTCTGCCTGTAGGCCGGGACGGCAGGGATTTTTTCTAAATGTTGATTGTGTCACTTACACCCTTTATCATTTGAGCTCTTTAATTGCTCCTTATAGATCCGTTATAGATAAATATTGACACTTAACTTTTATAGAACAACATTGACACTCTAATTTGGTGAAACTCGTCCTATAGGCTGCAGTGCTATCGCTTTTTCATAATAGAAATATTCAGCTGAATTCAGCTGAGAAGAATTTCTGTCATTAAATAAATGAAATATTAATTTTTGCAAATAATAGCATAAGAAAACTTTATGAAAATAATAATGAATGCTATTCCTTTAACCCCTTGAGGGATGGTGGGATATATTATATTCCACCTAATTTTAATCATGATTCGCACCAGAAAATTTTAATTAAATTTTACTTTTTTAATTTTGAATGAAAAAAGTCGAAAAATTGCTTTTCCTTATTTTGAACTGAATTCTTTCGAAAAATTCCGGTGTGAGTTCAACATTGCAGAAACACAATTGCCTGCCCCTGAAAGGGTTAACAGTAGCAGAAAACAAATCTGAAAGTATTTATACACCGTACTTCAAAACTCTTGTAACAAACTTTGGGCATACCGAACGTAGCGAAAGAAGCAGATAATCACCATAAAATGCATGCTTTACTAGTTCGGCCTCCATTTTGTTTCCTGACATTCCAAATTCCTAGTAGAAATTTTGAATATTAATTTTTGCTTTAAGTAATGACAGATTTTTCAGAAAGTAAAGTACATAAAGTAAAATTACATAAAGAGGTTACATAAACTAAAAATTATTGTTTCGGTATTTACTGTAAGAATTCGTAAGCTATGAATAAAAAAGATGGACAAACTGACCTAGTGGTAATTAGTCAAGCGCTAAAGATCGCTTTCTGGTTGAAGAGAGAGACCTTATTATTTATTATACAATGCTGAATAAATTATTACTGAATTTGGATTATTTTTTTTCTGTGCATTTTTGAAATAGAAACGGCAATAAGGTGCTAGAAAATATATATAAAAAAAATGCGAAATAAGATCTCGACAAATTGGCGATATTTCGCCAACCAGCGAGCACTAAATTGAGCAAACTACACTTTTAAGCACACAGAAAACTATTTTGTATCAAATTTAACAAAAAAGACAAGTTGCGTGTAAGAAACAGGTCGCAAAAATTAATGCCACTAAATCGACAATAAAGAAAATTTTCCATTTAGACATCATACAAAAATATTCTTATTTTGCACAACCATATATTCTTCTATAACGGAGGTATTTTCCGAAAAAAAAATTGTCATTTTTGATAGTAAATGAAGAGTTAATATATCCAATTCTAAGAAACATCAAATATAATGTATCATAAATTACAAAATTTGGAACGGTATCGAATTTGTAATTTCTTAAACTGGAAAATTTTTATTCGCTGCTCTGATGGGTTAGCATTCCAATGTTCAAGACACATTCATCACACCTTTAGTTCTCTTGTACTGTTGTGGAACAAAAATTAAACACCCCTACACCTCTGCAACAATTTATTGAAGAAGAAAGTTACCGGTTCCAAACGATTGGATATACAGCCTACTTTTAACACTAAAAAGATCCCGAGTCGAGTCAGGTCAAGTTAGTTGGTAATTTTGATACCTACCATATGAATATACTTCGGTTCGAACCAGAAATTTCTTTGTAAAACAAGTTTATAAGATACAAAGTAGAAGAATGTTAAATAAATATATTAAACAGATTTAAATAAAAATTCCGTTGTAAAATATTTTTATAAAACTTTTCCTAAAAATTTCCTTTCTAAAAACTTCCGGTCTTTTTAGTGTTAAATGATGTAGGGGAGACTAGGGAGTTTTGACATACGGGTGGCTTGACCCATCCACCAGTTTTCATTTTTAAAAGAATTTCAGAGTTTTATCAATAGGTGTCAACCAAAGCTACTGGAATGCTCAAACAACAGTCTTTGTTTCATACAGATAATCGAAATAGGTGTGAAAAAAAATCAATTGTGAGGCGTTTTCAACCTAAAAGTTGTGTTTTTTAGAAATATTTCATAAGCTTTTTTCAGATAAAATATATCACACACAATTAAGTATGATGGTTTTAAGTAATGCAGAAATATCGCACTGTAAACTGAAGTGTCTGAATTTCAGACATTTAAGTGTCTGAAACACAGTGTTCAATTTTCAGACGTTTTAAAATGTCTTAAAATTTTCAGACACTTCTTGCGTCTGAATTTCAAACACTTAAGTGTCTGAAACAACAGTGTTCAAATTTCAGACGTTTTAAAACGTCTTAAATTTTTCAGACACTTATTACGCCTGAATTTCAGACATTTCAAATGTCTTAATTGCGGCCATCTTTGAGCCATTTTTTTCGGGGAGGGGGTGGGGGGGGGCAATATGAAGCCATCTTTGACCAGTTTTCTTTCTAAGGCATATATGCAGCCATGTTTGAACACATTGATTCATTTTTTTATAACTGGAATAATTTGTTAGCATAAAGCAGGGCTGATTGCAGCCATGGGAAAACTGGGATGTCTCTCTGCCCCCTGATTTTAGGGTACTCCAAATTGGGTATGAAATTTTCATAAAGCTGATATTTTAAATCTGTTTTGACCGTATGATGATGTAATCAGTAATTTGTAGTTTCAGAATAGGATAATATATGTATATATATATTCACCTAAATATGTACTTATGTGATATCAAAAATGTTTATTACTTTTAGTGAGAACTTCAAATTAATTCTAGCCCAAAGTCCTAGTATTCATTCGTCCACTTCCCCCCTCTGCCTTCATATACTGTTACAAAAAAAAAAAAAAAAAAAAAAAAAAGCCTATTCGATGCCGTCAAATACATATTTGGATAAATATATCATTTTCTTTAACCTAATCAGTTTCTAAAAGTGCAAAATATTTATTAAAATAAGATATCAAAGCAAATTTAAAATATCAGCTTTATGGAAATTTCTTACCAAATTTAGGGGCCCGTAAAGCAAAAGGCCCAAAGAAACAGCCCAGTTTGCCCATGCTGCAACCAGCTCTGCTTTATGTAACAAATTATTCCCATTTATAAAAAAATTATTAAAAATGATAAAAAGTCTTTGGAATGAAAAATTAACTCATTATCTCCGTCTGTTGAAAATTCTATGATCAGTTCATATTCTGTGGTGTTAGGAAATAGGAACCAAAAAAAATCGTGTTGTAAAGCTTACTGTGTAAGGAACATTGACTTTTGCGTATGGTGCAGATCTTCTACGTGATGATACCAAGGGTTAACTTGTAGCATCTCAATGCGCGTTTATCTTAATTATTTATTTTAGTTATAAATGCAGACTAAATTTAAATTTAAGTATGATAACGTGCGTTGAGATGCTACATTATCATATACAAAATAATCCTAAAAATCCGATTTTATTTTACCCCAAGTCAGATTTTTTTTCTTTTCATGGATCATCCCTCTCTCTCCCCATTAGATACATAAAAAGTGACTTGAGAAAGAAGTTAAAAACATATTTTCTTTTCTGTTAACATGCCAATAAAAATAATTTATAAAATGAAATGATACAAATGTAAATAAGTGCGAATTATAAGCCAAAATTACGTCCACTAATAACCATATCACAATATTAAAATATTTATTTGCTTAAAAGACGTTATAAAAACACATTAAAAGTAAATTAAAAATCTATATTTACATGTTTCAACTCTTTTACTGAATCGTCATCAGAATGCATAAAAGAAAAATTACAAAATAAAATGCATATTTTGCTTAACCCTTTCCGGCACACTGTGCCCGGGTCGGGATACCTAATTTTAATTCCAAACTTAAGATCGGCACCAAGAATATTTTAGTAAAATTTTGCTTTTACAATGAACATTAACAGTAACATGTTTTTAATTTCTAAGAAAGTCGTTTTAAAATTCCGGTGTCAATCAATCATTTCCTCATTTTTACAACAAAATTGCCTGTGCCGGAAAGGGTTAAGGCTGTTCTCAGCTGCTCTGCTCAACAAGGGCAAAATTTTTTGACACATTTACAAATTCATTTTTTAACGCAAAGATATACAGGGAAGCGGTTTGGAATCCAACTCCGTTTTCCATTTTTTGATCCATCAATTACCTATTGAGTTATAAGCGATTTTAATCACGTGATACGGCTTTTTTCTCACCTTACTGACTGAATTTTCTTCTTTCGTTCGGAAGTTCGGTTCAAAATGCCAACTTTGACAGTATTTTCTGAAATATCTATTGCGTTTACAAGAAAACGGAAAAAACAGTTCGATGACATAGTTTCGGAATGACAACACCTAGTTTCATGCGTTTCCTAACAAAAATGAATTAAAACTTATGTCAGAGAGTTGACCTTTTGGATTTGAGAACAGCCTTAAAAGTCGTTACAAAAGCACATTAAAAGTAAATTAAAAATCTATATTTACATGTTTCAACTCTTTTACTGAGTCGTCATCAGAATGTATAACAGAAAAATTACAAAATACAATACATAATTGCATATGCAATGCATATATGCATTGTATTTTGTAATTTTTCTGTTATACATTCCGATGACGACTCAGTAAAAGAGTTGAAACATGTAGATATAGATTTTTAATTTATTTTTAATGTGTTTTTATAACATCTTTTAAGCAAAAAAAAATATTTTAATATTGTGATAAAAGAAATTATAGTATAAAAATATATACTCAGATCAAACATAATTATAAAAATATTTATATCTTCAAACATCATCACCTTCTCAAAATATTAAATATCAGCACTTTTTTTAATAGGATTTTATGCAATTTGATTTCTTTTAGTAATTTTTAGCACAGCTTGGATAATTACAACCATTTTTATTCCTTGTTTAAAGTATATTTTCAGGATGGCTCAAAGTCTTGAAAATTAAATATGTTATTGATATGGAGCACAGAAAATCAAAGCAGATTTTGTATTTTTGAAACAAGCATTCAGAAGGATTATTTAAAAAGAAATGAATACTATATCAGTAGGATTTATTTACCACCGGAAAAACTAAAGTTTTAAAATAAAATATCCAGATATCACCGCCCCGTGAATACTAGGCCTGAGCGCTCACACAAAGATGGCGGCTGCCGAAGGCGGATTTTTTTTAGGGTAGGTACGGTCCCTTAAATGTTGACACCAGTATTTTGTAAAAGATTACTGTACCTTGTTTATTCTCAGAAAAATGAAAGGGAAAAAACTTCAAAAAATTATTGGTAGGAATATTTAAGGGACCGTACACACGCTGAAATAAATCTGCCTTCGGCAGCCGCCATTTTTGGTCCAGCGCTCAGGCCTAGTATTCAGGGGGCGGTGCAGATATTCACATTAACTTCACTCGGGTTCTTTCGCGATTTCATTTCATGTTCTATATCCGTCATATAATGCTTGTGCATTTTCAAATGATTTACCTTATATAAATTTAAATTTGATAATATAAAAACATTTATTTCGAAAATACACTCTGCAAGAGACTTAAATGAAATGATACTCTTATCATTATGTTGCAAAAAATTAAATTTAATATGTAAAATTATATCATAAATATAAAGTAACTGGAAATTGTAAGAAAAAAACTTAATAATGAGATATCATTAGAAAGATTCTTTTTATTTATATATGAGCTTTGTTTATATAGGTTAAATGAAAATTGCAATTCGATCGAGCTATTTAGCAATCATTAAATAAATAAATAAATATATGTAACAAGCAGGAAAATTTACTTCGAGGCTATAAGATATTTATTTATTTATAAAACGGAAGTCTAAAAAAGATTAAACAAATTCATTACATTGAAAGTCATGATTTATTGAAAAAATGGAGTTATGAATAAAAAGGAGGAGACATATAGTGTATTGTTTACCAGTTGCGAGTGAAGTAACTGAGGATGTTGTCACAAGATGGCGGCTGCTTTTTTAAAATCTGTTCTTCTTTTTCTGATTACCGATAGGTCAAACACACCACCAGTAAAATTGAACAGAAGATTTCGTCTTAAGTAAGCATCTTATTCATGGAATTTTTTTTCCAAAATGTCGCAAACATTTCTATTTGGTTTTACTGGTGTCAGTATGCCTTATAAAGCTGTCAGTTTGTTTCCATGGTTGTCACAATATGACGGAAACGCAGGGCCTAACTACCACCAAAGAAAACTCCTACCAGTAAAAGTGAAAATCTGTTTCTACTATTATTTATGAGTGAAATTTTGTAATAACAAGGCGTTTAAATAAGTTGAAAATGTCTATATAAACCTACTGGTGGGAGTTTCCACCGTCGATAAACAACTCCTGTGATAGCGGTTACAGTTGAAGCTTCACTATTTTAAGGATATGTCAGTTCCTCTTTATTAATAGTTCCATGATTGAAAACACACGATCCTTTTAAAATAAAAAGTATTTGTTGGATATAAAAAAAATATGCAAATTACTCTAAAAAAATAATGTAAATGATAAATAGCATTGCATAAAGTTCACTATTTTACTATAAAATTTCTATTTGAAATTGAGTTCACTTAATCATACAAATGCATTCTTTCTTACCTTTAGTGTTATCCATTATGATGATTAAAGTACTCCACAAAGTATCGGTAGAGCGCTATTTTTGAAAAACAGTTGTATGTATTTTTCAAATATTCTTGGCACTGCATTCTTCTACCTAATGCGCTAATTAATAACAAATATAATGAAAAATTATTACTAATGAGAGTTTCAAAAATCTGCAGCAATTTCTCGATTAATAATGATTCTTTTTTCATATGCCTAGTTTTGAACACACACCAAACAATAACTAGACTTTCCGTAATAAGAACGTTTATGAGTATGTGTTTCCAATTCCAAATAGTATTTACTTGTTTAACGGGTAAATGCAATTAATCAAACAGCAATCCAAATCCAAATAGTAGTATTGTAATAAACAAATTTCTGTGAGCATTTCACGATATTTTAAACTAAAAAAATCAGGAGACCATTCTAAAAACACTTGTTGAAAATATCTTCATTTAAAATATTAACGAGGTAACAGGTTTAACCCCTACGGGACGGGAGCCTTTTACGAAATTTTTAATCTTTCGTCACCGTTTTTTAAAAACAGAAATTTGTGTCTTCTTGAATCGAGAAAATGCGCTGATTAAATAAGGCAAAATTTTCAATAAAATTTTACTGGTGAGGAAAAACAAGGATTCTGAGGGCTTCATGCGGCACGTATACGTGCCGCTCGTCCCCAAGGGGTTAATGTGTCTTCAAAAAAGATTAACGCTGTCAGCACTTTCCGCTTTCCGTTAGTGACGTAATCATTGAATTTGAGCTCGGACTCGACACGAATGAACATACGTTACGAGAAGGGAGTTCAAATCATTAGAGTTTTATCACAGGAAGTGAAATGGTGTACGAATACAAACAGATTTTTTTTTAATTACTCCTCCTTTAATATTTTGTTTAATCCGTTACAACTATCACTATAAGATATAATTATTACATTTATGATGCTTTCAGGCGAAGGCATTAAGACGATACTTCAAAAATAACTTTTCAATTTTTTTTTCTGCATTGAATAGCTGAGATTGACTTTTTTGATTTTGATTGCAGATAATTTTAATGAGGACACTTTCATTTTCGGAACTGGTTTCGAAACTGAAAGCATCCTCATTAAAAAATGTAAAATCAAAATCGTAAATGTAAAAAACGGCCTTTGTACATATCGATCTCAGCTATCCAATGTAATAAAGAATCATTTAAAATAGCAAAATGCAACCGAGATATCTTTATAAATTTCTTCTGTAGGATTAGCATTAGCGAATGAATCTTTTCACTTGACTGAAGTGCCTCTTAAATAAAAATTTTGTCGTCTCACTTTTAAGTAATTTTTACATTTCAAATTTTTTCTTTACATTTAAAAAAGTCCAGGGATTACTTCTATACAGCGATTCCCTTCGTCAAGCCGTTAAAAACACTGTAATAGCCCACTACGGTAGGGTCGCACTATGTTAAATTGCTTCTGATCGACGAAACCCAACCTAAGACATTACTAGGTAATTGTGTGTTTGTGGAGGGATCGGGGGGGGGGAGATAGGGATGGTAGCTGGTAGATTATTTTAATATAATTATTTGGAAAACTTTATATATTGTGAAAAAACAATTCGTTAATTACCTATTGTACTAAAAATATCTTATTTCCAAAACAAATTAAACGGACTTTTATAATTTTTACAGACGTCCTATGATCTAATCGCGTTGATAGTTTTATAAAATAATACCAAAATTAGAGCATGGAAAAGTATTTTAAACATCTGCCATCCATTCGAAAACGTTTCTTGATTATGTTGGCATATGTTGGCAATGCAATTATATATATATTCATCATACATATAATACAATTGTATTCCATTTAGACACTTAAGTGTCTGAATTTCTAAGTGCCTTAATGTCAGGCGGTTCATCATTATTCAGACACTTCTTTCAGTACACCCATACCATAATCCCAGTAAGACACTTATGTGTCTTAAATTCAGACATATGTGATGTCTGAAATTTCATATTCAGACGCTTAAGTGTCTAAAATACTTTTTCAGTCACATATGTGTCTGAATGTAAGACGCTTCTATTTGCAGTGGAGTTTTCATTCCAGACGTAAAGATTGTACGGTAAGTTAGGCTTAACATAACAATGTGCTATCCTTTAGAAAAGGGCTATGTGGAGAGGCTCGACCCAGTCAATGCGAGGGAGAGTTGACCATATGATCAAGGCTACCTTAATTAAGTGATTTTGGAAATCTTTTTATTATATACTGTGTATAATGAAAAGTTAATGTTTATATATATAAAAAGGATGTAAATTTATTTGTAAACTACAGTAAAATGGGGTGATGGAAAAGAAAATGCTTAAAACTGATTAAAGAAAGATGTCAAAAAATGCTACAGTATCCACTGTAACAAAATATTTAATGAAATATAAATGAGAAAGTTGATAGGAACGTTTTTCATTTAACCCCTTGAGAGGCACCGGTATATATTATATACCACCTACGATTAATGAAGTTTTACACCAGAAAAAAATGATTAAATTTTACTTTTCTAACTTTGGTGGAAAAAAGGCCTTAAAATTGCTTTTACTTATTTTGAAATAGAATTTTTCAAAGATTCCGGTGGGAATTCAACATTTCACAAACGTCATTGCTTGCCCCTCAAGGGGTTAAATATGTATTACTTACAATAGGTAAATAGAAACAGTGGAAAAAATTAGAAAGTACAAGAAAGTATGAAAGTAGCAGTCTTAACCCTAGCAAGGGCAGTGGTATGTTCATGCAGTGTTGCCAGTGGGCTACTTTTTTTTAATTCAGATTTCTTGACTGGCACCACTTTTTTGAAAAGATAAAATCCCCTTTGTTTTCACCTTAATTAATATGTCATTAAAGAAGTCGCATTTTACCATTTCAAAAAAGTGGTGCCAATCAAGAATCTGAATTTAAAAAAAGTAGCTCATCTGGCAACACTGTGTTTATGAAACCATTTAATTTTAATTCCCAAACGTAACATTGGCCCGGAATTTTGCTGAAATATTTTCCATTTATGAATGTAAAACACAGTTTTCTTATTTTCAAATAAAGCTGTTCGTAAATTTCAGTGCCAGTCAACTATTTCAACATTTTAGTACTGAAAGTACTTTACCCCTGAAAGGTTTAAAAGATGTTAATGATAAAGTTGATGATAAATGTTAAGTGCTCATGCGGCTGGCAAACAACATAGCATTGATCGAAAAATTTAGGAAGATATGAATACAAATTTCACTAGGATGAATGCAGTGTGATAAAATTTAACTATGTGACAACTAGAGTTGTCGAGTGTCACAAAAAGTAGGACAAGGAGGCAATAAAAAGGGGACTGTGGCTCCTAAATCAGGACATAATAATAAATGAAACCCTGTGAAAATGGAACCGATCTATAACGGAATACTGTCTTAAATGCAAAAATTTAATTTTTCCTGCTGCACAATTATACATGTTCAGATAAAATCATGTTTCAAACAAAATTTTTCTCCTCTGGCTAGCGATTGCGTCTAAACAGGTTTGTTTAAGCATCATATTTTCAAAAATATTTTTTATAATAATTAAAGCATGTATAGCATAAAGTTATTTTGATTTTTTTTAACTCATTTTATTTCTCTAAACAAATATTGCAATATAAAACAAAGTGGGTCAAGCCTCCCATATAGTGGGTCAACCCTCCCATATGTGGGGAGGGGGGGGGGCGTGACCCATTATTTTTTCATGATTAAAATCAATTATTTTTCAAATATCTTATATATAACACTTATGTAGCAATTTTATTTTGATTACTTATTGTATAACGAATAAAATGATACATAAAACTTTATTCTACGTTTAATATTTAAGAAATAAAAAATCATTTTGTAAAAAGTGGGTCAACCCTCCCTAGTCTCCCCTAAATAAAATTCTGAGGGGGGGATCTACATAAACGAACCTCATTTTTTTTTCACTAAAAATACTCATGTTCGACACCATAAATAAATTCTACACCCTTCTATTAGCCTAAATATAAATTTTCACGAAATTCGTACGATTAGTTTCAGAGGAATTATTTATTTTAAAATGAGCGTATTTTAGGGCTGTATCCAAATTGATGGTCGGTACTCGATTGTTGAAATGCCTATGTTACTTCTATTAATGTATTATTTCATTGCAATGTGACCATTTCACTCGCTTAACCCTCTCGTTGCGCAACCCCAGATTTCATCGGGCAACGTAAAAATAGCAAAATTTGTGAAACCCGAGATTTTCTCGGGCATGCATTTTTTCCGTATAATTAACCCTCCTTGATTATTCCCACCAGATATTTTTTTTATAAAAATATTTATATACTTAATATTTATTTCCTTCTTCTGTGTGCCCTTTTCAATATATCATCATTTAATATAACAGGAATAAAGAGATTTCTCTTACCTGTATTCTCTGTAACGCAGCTACCCCCGGTCCCCGTCACTCGTAACACCACCGAACATATCCTTCACACAGCCGCATGTCACATTTCACAAACCAAGCTAAAGTGTTTAAAAAAGAAAATAGATGCTGAATTATTCATGGAACTATTAATAAAGAGGAACTGACATGTCCATACAATAGTGAAGCTTCAACTGTAACCGCTAACGCAGAAGTTGTATACCGCCGGTCGAAACTACTACTAGTAGATTTATATAGAAATTTTCAACTTATTTAAACGTCTTATTAATACAAAATTTCAGTCATAAATAATGGTAAAAACAGATTTTCATATTTACTGGTAGGAGTTTAATTTGGCGGTAGTTAGGTCATGCGTTTTCGCCATATTGTGACAACCAGGGTAACAAACTGACAGTTTTACAAGGCAACTGTTACCAGTAAAAACAAATAGAAATTTTTGCGATATTTTTCAGAAAAAATGGCCATGAGTAAGGCGCTTAATTAAGATCTAATTTTCTATTCAATTTTTCTGGTGGGATGTTTGCCCTGGCGGTAATCAGAAACTGAAGATCTGATTTTTAAAAAAAAGCAGCCGCCATCTTGTGACAACCTCCCCAGTTACTTCACTCGCAACTGGTAGACAGTACACTATATGTCTCCTCCTCTTTATTCATAACTCCATTGAATTATTGTGGATATGTATTATTCAGTGTAAATTTTGTGGTTGAACTTATTCCTCAAATTCTTGATAAATAACATTTAATAAAACTCTTGATTAACATATATTTAGGTACAGAGAGATTATCTTCTTGGCACATCTTCAAAAATACAACTACATGTTACAGACACGAAAAAGAGTCTGATACTATGTATTAAAAGAAAGTTCAAAGTCAGTGACTTCAAGGCATTTGCAACCCTTGCACTGTAGCAGTATGAAAAAGAGGCGAGGCAACCACAAGAATTTAGTTCTTCTCGAAGCTAAGAAAGTTTCAATGTTGAGTAGTAGAAAAAGATTTCTGGTTTTTTCACTTTCAAGGGTTATATTGTCCAACACCCTCCCTTTAACCCCTCAAGCAATGTATCATATGTTCATTATTGTCTTTCTATGAAAAACAAACCTAGGTTTGGAAGGGGTTTAGTGAGTAGATCAGCGGTCATTAAGTCTGTGTTAGCGTAGCGGAGTTTTATTATTTATTTGTCCACTAAGTGTCTTAAGAGATGATGATACCTCAGATCGATATGTTTGGTCTTATGATGAAATTTATCGGATTCCGCAAGTTTTATTGCGGATTGATTATCATCCATTAAACTTATCGGGCACTGCTGTGGCATGTCAAGTTCTGTTAGTAAATTTATTATCCATGAAATTTCTTGCGCAGCACTGGAAGCAGATATAAATTCAGATTCGGCTGAAGACATTGCTAAACACTTTTGACGTCTTGATGTCCATAAGATCGGGTTGGACCCCAAGAAAAATACATTTCCTGACACAGATTTCCGATTTTGTGGGTCGTTTGCCCAATCAGAGTCGGCGTATGCCCTCAAGACAGGTTCTTCGAAATTGGTATACGATAACTTTAAATCGATAGCAGTTTTTAAATATCTAATAGTTCTTTTAACGGCTTCCCAGTCTTTACTTCTGGGGCGTTCATTTCTACGACATAGAATGTTAATGGCTGCACTAATATCTGGTCGGGAAACTGTTGAAATGTATAGTAATGCGCCGACCGCATGTCTATAGTTTACATTATCCGGTAAAAGATTTTCATCATCATTTAATTTAACATAGCTCGGTTCCATAGGATTATCGGTTGGTTTTGAATTTTCCAAGCCAAATTTAATTACCAGTTCATGAATTTTGTTAATCTGATCTAGGGTCATTGTATTTTGATCAGGCCGATTAATGTTGATACATAAATAATACTTAGCATCGCCAAAATCCGTCACAGGGTATTCTTTCTTTAACTGACGTATTAGTTTATCAATATTATTATCTCCCCCCGCAATGAGGAGATCGTCAACGTAAACGATTATATAAATTGTTTAACACGTTCACGCCGGCGCGGTGGGTCACACTCGACTGTCTCAGATCTGCAAAGTCTCCGGCTTTTTGGATACCAGTATTTTAATATAGAAAATGTTGTTTTATTTAATTAGAACAATTGGGCGATTTAAAGGAATAACATTTTCTCTAAAATAATAGTGGTGAGAAAAAAAGCCGGAGACATGACAACTCTGAGACAGTCTAGTGTGACCCACCGCGCCGGCGTGAACGTGTTAATTATTTATGGTTCGTTTATACAGACACTTGTCAAACGAACTTTGGTTAAACCCTAGTTTTGTTAGCGAATCATGTATTTTTATATTCCAAGCTCTCGCAGCTTTCTTTAACCTGTATATCGCCTTTTTAAGTTTACAAACCTTGTGTTCAGATCCGGGGACTACATATCCTTCAGGTTGACGCATGTAACCTTCCTCCCTTAACTCCTCATGTAGGAAGGCCCTCTTAATATCAATGATTCTAAGGCGTAAGTTTTTATGCAAAGTCATTGCTAAAAAGCTTCTTATAGTAGTGTGAGACGCAACGGGTGCGAAAGTCTCATCGTAGTTAATCCGGTATTTTTGGGAGAAATCCTTAGCCACTAGCCTTGCTTTGTAATTTTCTATTTGACCCTGATTGTTGTACTTCGATTTAAATCCCATTTGCTACCTATTACCTTTGTCCCTGGTGGGACCTCAACTAATTCCCAAGTACAATTTTCTTTGAGAGAATTTATCTCGTCCAAGGTAGCATTTATCCATTTTTGCCTTTCCAGGCGATTTTCTATTTTCAGTATATCATCCCAGCACTTTGGCTCTTTTATCCTTACATCCAGTGTTCTCGCTGGCTTTTCACCAACATTAGCGATTTGCCGAACAAGAAATAAAAAACAGTAGCCAAATGAAAATATATGTTAGCAAAATGGATTCGGCTTGAAAAACTGAAAAATCTATCTATCCCTTATTGTATCTATTATTTGAATATGTTCTAAAATAACCTAATTTTTTTCTAATTACTCAAAAAGTAGAAATTCAAAAATCGGCTACAGAAACTATTAAAATTAAATACATTCTAAATGCCTCCTAAATGTGTAAATGTTTCAGACCTTCTTTTAGCATTCTGAATAAAAGTTAAAAACAGCTATCTTTGATTTACCGTTGTGCAAACATACAGTAAAAATTGCTATCAGATTTCGACCGATTGAAAAAATTGACCGGCCACTGATACTTTACGTACAACTAATAAATAGAATAGTTAATTTCAACACCACATTCCAGCAAAATGTTTCAATATTTGGCACGTGTTGCCAGCAATTTCGTTTATGTTTTTACCAGAGCGACGCTGGCGCATAGACAGTGATTAACTGATAAAAACCTATCGCATAATCCTTTTTGTGTCTTTGGCTGTTGCTAAACTGAATTGATATTGAGTCTGTGTCTCTATAAATAGAGCAATGTAAATTACACGGTGCGATTGAACATGTAAAACTACATCAATCGTTCAGAAACACGGATAAATCTCGAGTGTATTGGCACGCACACAAACAGAGCAGAAATTGAGTACTCGCAATTTGGCGAGTCTGATTGTTAGTTTACTCGTCAAATGAAATATTTTGTCGCGATTTGGCGCAATGGCGAGCGGCAGCGAGAACACTGCTTACATCATTTGTTAAAAACGCGAATCAGTCAGGAGGAACCCATCTATTAGATCTGTTAGATCTACGTGGTAAAATCTGTGGGGTGCCTGATACATTTGTGTTCGCATCCTGATTTTGCATGTCATTTTCAGTGCTATTCTCTTCCTTGCCATTTAGTTGTAAATTTGGCTGCGCAATTTTATCGTTTAGAATTTCTTTATTTTCATTTGACGCATTATTTTTAACTACGTCATAATTATCATCCTCTAAAAATTTTACTGTCCAACTTATAACTATATTCCTTCCATCCGTGCAAATTCTAAAACCTTCTGTTGTTGTATCCGAGAAATATACCATCTTGCGCGGTGTTGTCCAGCTTTTTCCTATTTGGTTTTTGAATATATGCATATGCTTGGAAACCAAAAGTTCTGATGTTAGAAATGTGTGGTTTACGACCGGTCCATTTTTCATACGGAGTCCGATCGCAGGATGCAGTTGGGAGCCTATTTTGAATGTACGTCGGTGTACATATCGCTTCCCCCAGAACGAATTACGAAGACAACTTTCCTTAAGAAGACATCGTCCCATCTCCACTAAAGTGCGATTTTTACGCTCTGCAACCCCATTTTGAGGCGAGGAGTGCGGTACGGTGAATTGATTAACAATTCCCTCACTTTTCAAATAATCTTGGAATTCCTGACTCGAATACTCCCCCCCCCCCCATGGTACCATTTTACCTGTCATTAAATAAGGTGAATATTTCTTTTTCAAAAAAGTTGTGCCAATAAACAATTTGAATTTTTAAACCGTCATTTAATGCGACCGTTAAGGGGTTAATATTTTTCAACTATTGCCAGGCCAAATGTTTCAATAAAATGTGTAATTTGTTTTTATAAATTATACATTTCTACTTATCTTAGACCGCCCCTTAAACCATCATTTTGACCATTTTTTAATCATAATTCGAAAACTACTTGGAAGAAAACTTTGAAATTGAGAATTAGCATAACCCCTTGAGGGGGACCGGTATATATTATATACCACCTACGATTAATGAAGTTTCACACCAGAAAAAATTTATTAAATTTTACTTTTCTAACTTTGGTGGAAAAAGCCCTAAAACTGCTTTTATTTATTTTGAAATAGAATTTTTCAAAGATTCCGGTGGGAATTCAGCATTTCACAAACGCAATTGCTTGCCCCTCAAGGGGTTAAAGCAGGACATAACATATATGAGTCTATCAAAAAAATTGTAGGTTGCAATTCATATTTTCTTAGAATGTTAATTTCATAATTCATTTTATATATATATATATATATATATATATATATATTAATTTTGTTTATACGCAGAGTTTGAGTCGAAGATTTAAAATATATTGTCAAAATTTGGTGTTGTCATTGAAAAAAACAAAGTTTGGTCTGGTTTTGATTTGTAGATGGCCCCATAAGAAAATGTTATATATGTCGTAGGCTGACTGAGAAATCCATCTATTTGCAATAGCCTAGGCTCTTTGCAAAGAGCCGGGCTAATTGGAGAATCCATCTCCCTTTTTCCAATTAGCCTGATGGTTTTCAGGCTTATTGCAATGAGCCTAGAAAGCGTTAGGCTAATTGAAAAATGACCACTTATTATCCGATCAGGGTGATATTTTTATCTCACAGGCTATCAAAGCCTGAGAGCTCATGTGCACGCCGATTCTGTATGTACGTGTGTACGTTCGTACGTACGTATGTACGTAACACGATAACTCTTGATAGAAATATCCGATTTGCTTCAAATTCTTTTTCTAGGTTCATTCTGATAAGGTGCGTCCCTGATTAGTTATTGGGGTTCATTGGTTAAGGATAAAGGGGGAAAAGGGGGGCTAGTCCCCCCCCCCCTTAATTTATATAAACGGGTTTTTCATGCAGAAATATTCGATTTGCTCCAAATTTGGTATACCGGTTTATTGTGTTAAGGAGCTTCCCTGATTAGATTTGGAAGCTCATTATTTATGTATAAAGGGGGGCTAGACCCTTAATTTAGATAAATCGGTTTTTCATGATGAATTATTCGATTTGCTCGAAATTTGGTATACCGGTTTATTAAGTTAAGGAGCTGCCTTGATTAGATTTGGAGGTTCATTAGTTACATATAAAGGGAGGAAAGGGGTCTATCCCCCCGTAAGTTAGATAAATGGGTTTTTCATGCAGAAATGTGCGATTTCAATAAATTTGGTATACCGGTTAATTATGTTAAGCAGCTTCCCTGATTACATTTGGAAGATCATTATTATATATAAAGGGAGGAAAGGGGGTCAACCCCCCCCCCCCCTTAATTTAGATAAATGGGTTTTTCATGCAGAGTTATTCGATATGCTCCAAATTTCGTATACCGGTTTATTATGTTAAGGAGCTGCCTTAATTAGATTTGGAGATTTATTGGTTAAGTATAAAGGAGGGACAGGGGCTAGTGTCCCCTTAATTTAGATAAATGTGTTTTTCATACAGAATTATTCGATTTGCTTCAAATTTGATATACCAGTTTATTATGATATGGCTTCCTTCATTTGATTTGGAGGTTCATTGGTTAAGTATAAAAGGGGGGGAAAGTGGGGCGATTGCCCCTCCCCTTAAATTAGGTAAATGGGTTTTCATGCAGAATTATCTGATTTAGTTTAATTTTTTTTCAACCGGATCCGAGCTTGAAGGTTCCATTTGAAGTCAACCCGAAAACCGACCACAACCAGGTTTCGGATTGAGTTCAATTAGAACTGTCAGGTTCGGATCGGGTTGCTGGTGGACGGAGTTTATTTTGTCTGACTTACATCGGGTTATAGTTCTTTGGAATATTTTTGTCGGTTAAGATTTAGTTCGGGACGGGTTTCAGGTTGACTTTGAATGGAATTTTTTAGGTTCTGGTAGCGTTGCGTGTCCACGGAAACTAATTTGTCTTGATCGGATCCGGTTATGGATCTTTGGAATATTTTTGTCGGTTATCAGATTTGGTTCGGGATTTCAGGTTTTTTCAAATGGAGCTCTCATTTTCGGGTCGGGTGCATGTAGACTAAAATTATTTTGTCTTGCTCGGATCGGGGTACGGTCTGCTGTAATTTATTTTTCGGGTTTGGGTAGGGTTATGCGTTAATAAACCTAATAAAAAGAGAATTGCCCCGTTAAACTGATGGCATTGAGCTCACAGGCTATTCACACTAATTGTATATTATACTCTTATTTCAAAGAATAATGCCCCTCGAAAAACAAATGAAGGTTTTAGTCCCCGTTGCCTCCCTTTCTACTTAACAAAAAAACCTCCAAATCTAATCAGGGAAGACACTTAACATAATGAACTGGTATACCAAATTTGTAGCAATTCAGATAATTCTGCATGAAAAAACCATTTCACTAAATTAAGGGGGGGGGGGGGTATTAGCTCCCCCATTTCTCCCTTTATGCTGAACCAATGAACTTTCAAATCTAATCAGAAAAGCTCCTTAATAGAATAAAACTAGAAAAAAAATTAAACTAAATTAGATAATTCTGCATGAAAACACATTTATCTAAATTAAAGGGAGGGGCATTTGCCCCCTTTTCCCCCCTTTTATACTTAACCAATGAACCTCCAAATCAAATGAAGGAAGCCATATCATAATAAACTGGTATATCAAATTTGAAGCAAATCGAATAATTCTGTATGAAAAACAAATTTATCTAAATTAAGGGGACACTAGCCCCTATCCCTCCTTTATACTTAACCAATAAATCTCCAAATCTAATCAAGGCAGCTCCTTAACATAATAAACCGGTATACGAAATTTGCAACAAATCGAATAACTCTGCATGAAAATCCCATTTATCTAAATTAAGGGGGGGGGTCTATCCCCCCTTTCCTCCCTTTACACTTAACTAATGAACCTCCAAATCTAATCATGGAAGCTCCTTAACATAATAAACCGGTATACGAAATTTGGAGCAAATCGAATAACTCTGCATGAAAACCCATTTATCTAAATTAAGGGGGGATCTAGCCCCCCTTTCCTCTTTTTATACTTAACTAATGAACCTCCAAATCTAATCAAGCCATCGCCTTAACATAATAAACCAGTATACCGAATTTGAACTAATCGAATAATTCTACATGAAAAACGCATTTATCTAAATTAAGGGGAGGGGCAATTGCCCCCTTTTCCCCCTTTATACATAATAATGATCTTCCAAATGTAATCAGGGAAGCTGCTTGTCATAATGAACCGGTATACCAAATTTATAACAAATCGCATATTTCTGCATGAAAAACCCATTTATCTAAATTATGGGGGGGATAGCCACCCCTTTCCTCCCTTTATATGTAAATAATGAACCTCCAAATCTAATCAAGGCAGCTCCATAACTTAATAAACCGGTATACCAAATTTGGAGCAAATCGAATATTTCTGCATGAAAAATCCATTTATATAAATTAAGGGGTGGACTAGCCCCCCTTTTCCCCCTTTATCCTTAACCAATGAACCCCAAAAAATAATCAGGGAAGCACCTTATCAGAGTGAACCTAGAAAAAAAAATTGAAGCAAATCGGATATTTCTATCAAGAGTTATCGCGTTACGTACATACGTACGTACGTACACACGTACATACAGAATCGGCGGGCACATAAGTTCTCAAGCTTTGATGAACCTCCAAACTTTGATGAACACCTGTGATCTAAAAATATCACCCTGATCGGATAATAAGTGGTAATTTTTGAATTAGCTTAACGCTTTCTAGGCTCTTTGCAATAAGCCTGAAAAATATCAGGCTAATTGGAAAAAAAGGAAGATGGATTCTCCAATTAGCCCAGCTCATTGCAAAGATCCTAGGCTGTTTGCAAAGAGCCGAATTTCTCAATTGTCCTACGACATATACAGCATTTAAAGTAGACTTTCTTTCAAATAGTTTGGTACTATTAACTTTCAATTAATTTTTTGCAGAGTTAGTAAGGGTGTTTACTTTTTTCCACGACTGTACGTCATGCTTGTAAAGATTTTCTGATAAACAAAATTAAGTGTCTAGGCATTACAGTAATTCCTTTCTCAGCATTTTGTATAGATTACGTTACATTATTCTTACAGAATAATGTATAATAAGTATAATCATTATAAAACAGTATTTCATTTTATTCTGTTAATCCAAGATATTTACATGGACCTCAGTGATAACTTACCTTAGGGCCTTAGTGATACTTGCGATGGTTTTCGTTAATCGAGGGGTTAAGAAAACAGAGTTTTCTGAGTTGTGCAAATTGAATTGATATGCAGGGTGTATCTGAAATACTTCAACAAACTTAGTGGGATGATAGTACTCATCAAGACAAACAAAAAATGCTCTGGAACATGGGGTCACAAATGATGTTTAATGGGTGAAAATCGCAAAACTTATAAAAATATCGAAATTCCGCTTGCTGCTTTTCTGCAGAACTGGCTAGTAGCACGAATTTGGTTTTCATTTCACTTTGTGCATATCCGGTCAGAAAGATATAACAAAAACTTGGAAGATAACCAAACAAATCTGTGAGCATGAATCCATGTATGCAAATTTGAGCGTGTCCGCCAGTCGTTCCTCCATAGATGTACTCTATGTAATAATGTCCGCGGTCAATACTTTGAACAATTGTTGTAAAAATACTTGTTTTCTCTGGACATCTGGCTGTGTACCTATTCTGTACAATAAATAATTTTCTGGAGTGTTTCTTTCTTTTCTTAGTTTGTCCATTTCCGGACGCATTTTCTCGATTTTCATCCTTTCAGCGTCATTTGCGACCCCATGTTCCATTGCATTTTTTGTTTGTATTCATGAGTACTATCATACCACTAAGTTTGTTGAAGCATTTCAGATACACCCTGTATACTTTATTAAATATAACTTCGTGGACGGACTGGTAATTATATTAAACAGTAATTCAACCAGTTATTCATAAACAAGCAATTTAGAAACACGATTTTTTTCACGATTTAATAAAATATCTTTCTCAAATATATTTTGTAATTGAACCACTTTTGAAAGAATCTGAAATCTCATTTAGCTATGTAAAGCCCGTATCCATACACAAAAAAATATTTCTACAAATTGACTTTTTGTAATAAAAATATGAAAGACATTATTATCAGATGAATACATCAATGACATTATTATCAGTTGAATTATTTGCTATTCGAATAGCTACTTGTAAGATAATAAATTAAACTCTAGGTAAAAATTATGAGGACATTGAAGTATTAAAATATGAATAACTCAGCTATTTTTAAAAAGATTAAATTCATTTTAACGGGAAAAATATGCTTTTTTTCATAAAGAATATTCCTGAAAATCAGTTTTTAATAAAATACATCTAGGACACTGAATAAATGTTATTGTTATATTTAATATTTAATATATTAATGGAGATGTTTTGAAAAAGACATATTTAATACCCCAAATTCATCTCTGTCTAATTTTATTTTTTTAAGATTTTATGCCCGACTAAATTGAATTTTACAACAGAATAAGAAGTCAATATGTAAGAGACTTATTTAAATATTTATTCTTGCCTTGCTATGCATAGAAAAGCTGTTCAGGAAAGACCTTTAAAAGACTTCAGGCGATATTTTGCTCTTGATTGGATATTATTGCTGGAAGTGCGTTCTTCGATTTGTTTTTCTATTTTCCCCGTTTTATTTTTCTATCACTTTTTCTCAACTACAATAAGGTGCACGACATCTATAAATTTGATTTTTATACTGGAGAAAATATAAAACACACGCCCATCATGATTTCCTTTATAACGTACTTTATTCAATGAAAGACTACATTTCCAGGCATTTTTAAAATACGGGAAACGCGTTATCTTTGTTAACGTTTCAAAAACGTCTTTTTCAATGCGTTATGTAATAAAATATTAAAAATATTATTTATCCAAACATCTCACAATATTCATGTTTTCTTTGGCAAAATTTAACACTTGATGCTTTTGACGAAGATAGAAACGTCTATTTACAAGACTCGACATTATAAACATTAAACAGATTTTAAATTGTTATATTGAAAGAAAATAAAGGTTTTATTCACAACAAGGACGAAATATATAAAAGTAAATCAATTAATGGTTAGTATATGGCAAATATGAATAACTCAGTTTTTTCAGTCAGTCAGGCGTGTATTTTTTTTTTTTCAGAAATTCCGAATTTACACCATAAAATTTTGAATAGTAATTTTTATTACTTTATTCGATTGTTTATGTTTATGTAAAACAAAAATAAATCTTTAAAATTTCTGGTGAGAATTTGGAATACAAATACTGCCAGATTTGGTAGCACTGTTGGGGGTATTAGTTGGCATATGTTGATTTCGGCAGCAGTTGCGAAATTACATAACAGCTACAGGCCCCGGATCGGTCTTTTTTTACCACCACTTTTACCCCCACTATTTCCTTACGAAAATTTTCGCTTTAGATTTATCTTGTAAATATCGTAGTAACCTGCTTCGTGGTGACTTTTTTATTGCAATTCTTGTAGTTATCTGCCATAAAAAAAGAGAAAATTAATGGTGGCTAAAAAATTTACCGCTCCAAGGCCTGCAGCAAACATCGGAGTCCACCACCTCCTCTATATTCTGTTTTCAATCAAATTAAAAATAAACATAATTGATCCCTCTCCTCTTTATAAACAGTAAAGTGTTAAAATCTTATCCACGTACTCAAAGTGTTAAAATCTCACGCAATATGCACTTCACAATTCGTTATTTGTGAGCAACAAATTAACCAGACCATATTCTAATCATTTATTGAACAAAGAAAGCTTCACTAATAAATTATTTAATCAAGCCATATTATAATTATTCATTGACCATGAGAAAACCATAATAAAAAATTATCCTTACTTAAAACTTTCAGAAATTATAGCAGCACCGATAAAATTACAATCTACCTTATAAAAATATAAACACGCAGAAGAATTCATTACATCAATTTAATAGCACATCTATACAAGTCCCCAATAGCGAGGTCGGAAGAGCAATGGTCTCCCACGCCAAAGGTCGCGGATTCGAATCACCCCGAGGAAAACGAGAAGTGATTTTTTCTCTCCCTCCCCTGTGAATAAATACAGGAGCTTCAAAACTGTTCGATGGATGGCACCACCAGTCCTCCTTTAACGAAACTTTTGCGAAATTTATATCGCCAAGCAAGTGAAGAACGTAATTTAATCGATTTGACGAAATATTCGCTCGGAGAATTTCCCAGGAAACGGTTTCGTCAAAAACAAAGAAAATTTAGTGAAATCTGAGTATTCATTTCTGATTGTGTGAGTTTATAAAAATATTTAGCGGAAATATTGTAATATGTTAGGAAGGAAATATGTATTTTGTTCTTTGAAGATGTAGATTGCATAGTTGCCAACCTTCCACTAATTTTCCGTAATGACTGGATTAATTTGACCCAGGTTAACCACATTTCGAACCAGAAAACCTTTTTCATGAATGCTTATTTATCTAACTCCAGGTTTCTACGTGGGACATATTTAATTTCATTTCTTAAAAAGATTTCTGCTTCGAAACGTATTAAACCAGGGTCAAATTAACGCAAGTAATGCGGAAGATTAGTTTGAGGTTGGCCCCTATGAGATTGACTCAAAAACACTGACTGCTGAACAGATATCGACTGCTCCCCATTCCTCCTATAATTGCACCATATTTGTTCTACGCTTTTGAGTAACCATATCATTTCTACTAGAGATGAAATCTTGCTCTTTTTTAGGAGACCGAAACCGATGATTTCCCGAAGTATTTTGAGTCATCATAGTTAGAGTTATAGAAACAATTATATAGGTGCCGAATGTTACGAATATTGAAAACTATTGCTATTTAAAAGAAAACATTCTCTTATTTAATCGATAATTTCTATGATTAAATAAGGAAAATAAAACCATTAAAATATAGTGGTTTTTAAATCTGTAAACCTTGGAACCCATACAATTAATATTATTAAATATAATATAGTCTAAAATCCGTACGCTATTACTTTAAATTATCAATTGCATTTCTAATACAAATTTCAGTGTAATGCATCGCCTTAAAGAATTCTCAGAATGGTGACAAATATATGTAACGGATATCCAGATGTTACAAAATTAGTATTAAAAGGTCGACACATTCTGCTGTAGTATAAACGAGTATATTCGTATAAGAAGGCTTATTTTAACCCCTTAAGCGTCGCGCCCGATAAGTGGAGACTACTTTTTAAAAATATTAGATTGTTTGGTTGCCATCACTTTTTTGAAGTAGAAATATTCACCTTATTTAATGACAAATAAAATGAATGACGCGAGAATAAAGCCAATTATAGTATTTTAAACCTTAAATATACACTGATGCATGTCTGAATCACTTTGTATTTAACTTTTAATAAATAAATTAAGTTCATAGCAACCACTATATTTATATAAAAATATTAATCCTGTAAAAATTACAAAAGTGTGCTGCTAAATAAAGTTAAAAATTTATCTTAAAATTTCTGGTGTCTAATCCTTAATATAAGAACACAATTCTAAAAAAATAATTCATGCATTTAAGTGTTAAAACACTGGTAGGAATCAAACAATCTGAATAAGAAAAAAAGTAGCTTACATTGCGCGTGAAAGTCACGGACGCGATTATTAAGGGTTAAAGCAAATTTTACATTAACAGATGATTTTAATTTAATGATTAATGTTTTACTGAAATATTGGTGGAGAAAATAAGGGAGGCTGGGACAACGTAATTTTTTTATTTATTTATTTTAATTATAGATATTTTTAAAGTAAGGTATTAGATGAAATTTGAAAAAAAAAAATTAAATTAGATTTTACAATGTATTCTTCATATAAATATATATAGATAGTTTTTGAAACGAAATATCTCTTTAACGATTTAATAGCATACTTTATTAGTCATCTCATTGTTTTAATGTTTACTTTTAGAATATTTCATTTAGAAAAAAAACAACTTTGGAAATGAAATATGCAAAAAAATATATTCATGCTTACTGCTGAATTGTATTTATGTATTCATACAGAATTTCCCTTGCTTCAATGTGTTTTCTAGCCACATCTCTTAAAATAACTATAAAAAACAGAATTTTATCTTTCACTTTCTACTATGAATTTAAATCTAAATATTTATGCCTATGTTCTTTTCATGTGAGAATAGAAAGTATAAAGAATTTCATAGACATTTCCACCAAAGTTGCACATAGAGGATCATTGGGAAAAACATATGTATGAATTCAACTATCTATTTAACTTATCATAAATCATGTCAAATACTTTTATTTTAAACTTTTGTAACAAATTCTGCCGATATGTATACAAAATTCAGTCGATACGTTTATATACTTGTGGGTGGTAATTTTGTTTTTTAAGTTTATAGTTTGTTTTACAATTTCCAACATTCCTTTGTTTAAATAACCTATTTGAAGATTCAATATGATAAATTATGTTATTGAGTACAGGTTGTTCATTTTAGGATTAAATATAAACCATATTCTTCTTTTAAATTTATGTATATAACGCAGGAGCAGAGTGACATTTTTTCTCAAGGGCTTCCTTCAAACACAGTAGGTTTAGTTATGACAAGCGACACCAAGAATATTTAATTAAATTCTTAAATAAAATTATTTAAATATTTAAAAGTATTTAAATAAATATTTAATGGATTTCTTCAAACACAGTACGTTAGCTAACACTTTTGTAATTGAAATTTAGACTAACATTTAACATGCAAAATACCAAAAAATCTTGTCGTAAAGTATGAAATCAGCAAACAGAATGTAATGTAACTTTGCGTAAATAATCTGCAATTATTCTTGTACTATCACATCAATTTACATGTATGTTTGGTTGTTCTCACACTTATTAATAAATTAAATTTATTAATGACGACAAAATACAGTCGATATGTTTATATAATTTTGTGTGGTAGTATTATTTTTTAAGTCTATTTCTCTTTTACAATTTCCAACATTCCTGTGTTTAAATAACCTATTTGATGATTCAATATGATAATTTATATTTTTTAATACAGATTGTTCATTTTAGGATTAAATATAAACCATATTCTTCTTTTAAATTTATGTATATAACGCAGGAGCTGAGTGACGTTTTTCTCAAGGGATTCCTTCAAACACTGTAGGTTTAGTTACGACAAGCGACACCAAGAATATTTAATTAAAAATTTCCTTTTATAAAGAAGGGGAAAATAAGCAAGTTTTGCTTTTCTAATAAATTCGTTTAAAATTCTAGTGTCAGTCCATCCTTTCATCATTTTACAAAAAGACTTACACCGCGCAGGACTCTATACCGCGGAGTAATTCTGTTTGTAAAATGACGAAATGATGGACTGACACCACAATTTACAAACGAATTTATTAGAAAATAAAACTTGCCTTTTTTCCCGTACATTATGAAAGGAAATTTTAATTAAATATCCTTGGTGCCGTTTGTCAGATTTGGAATTAAAATTAGGTGTCCTTTTTTGTGACCACCGCCCGCTAAAGGATTTACCCTTTGAAGAGCGGTGATGCCGTCACGGCATCACATAATTTTAATACCAAATTGCCACATTGGCACCGGAATTTTATGATGAAAATGTCATCTTTATTAACCCTAGAACTACCGGAAATTTTACACAAGTTTTATAAAAACATTCTACACCAGAATTTTTACTTAAAACTATTTAATTTGTTTATTTAACTTATTATTGTCTGATTTATACATTTAGTTTGTTTTGAAGAAATTTTCTGGTTTGAATAGATATTTTGAATATACATGTCGGGTCCATTGGACCCTTCTGGTAGACAGAGGGTTAAGTACGCGAAAATTTACTTTTACTTGTTTACAAATAAAATCTCTTGTTACTGGTGACAGTAAATTATTTGAACATTTTACGAATACAAGTACCTTGCCCCTGAAAGGGTTAAAGCGTGAGAACGCTCGGTAATTAAAAAAAAAAACTTCAAGAAAAACTCATTTAAAGTTTTTGATAGGTCCTTTTATGAATGTGATACTCGCCGTTAAATTGATTGTTACTAGATGAAACAAAAAACGGATTTTAAGGCATATTCTAGAAACTTCAGGGAATAAAAAATTATATAAAGATTGGAGCGAAACAGCACCGAAAACTGGCGATATGAAGCAATTAAAATAATAAAACTTTGTAAAAAATCACCATAAAATTAAAACAAAACACAGGACGCGTTTCGAGCTAAAAACATAACAGCTCGTCATCAGCTAAGCATACACGTGTCCGAAAACGAACAAGTTCAAAAATGAACTGAAGAAAAAGAATGTTGCGAAGAATGCGACAGATGGCGCTACCTGATAGAGGGATATGCAAAAGGGAAATGTGTTGAAAAAAGATAGAAGAGAAAATGAAATGGAAAAAATGGAAATAAAAGAAAAAATAAAAATAAAAGAAGTAAATTAAAAATATAAATAAAAATAATAAATAAAGAACTATAAAAGAAGAAGAAAAAAATCCAAATTATTATTATTATTTTTTTTATTTTTTTTTTACAAAATAAAAAGAAAAGAAACAAGAGAAAAGGGAAAAGAATTACAAAATTAATTTCCACGCTGGAGATAGGAAAGGAGATGATGGGAGATCATTGACAAGATTAGCAGAATTTTTAGAAATAAAATATGCTTCATGAAAATCCAAGTGAGAGGGAGAGGCAGGGGAAGAAATAATTTTGGCCATGGAGAAATTGAAACAATGACTGGAAGACCAACAGTGAGAAGCAATCGAAGATTTAGAGATTTCTTGATTTGCAATATATCTCTGATGCTCGCCTAATCTGAATTTTAAAGCTCTCTTTGTTTGACCAATATAACCTAAATTGCAAGAGCAAGGAATGAAATAAACACCCCACCGGTTCTCAGTAGGAACAGGATCTTTTAGAGAAGAGAATTTAATTTTATTCATAGGTTTGAAGATAACTTTAAAGTTAAAACGAGAAAGTATTTTAGCAATTTTGAAACACAGAAGAGAATAAAAGGGCAGAACTATTATAGAATTAAAATTAGGATGATTATTTGAATCAGAAAAAGGACGTTTAGGCTTATTAAATTTATACAAAGCTTTATCAATTAAAGAGGGATTATAACCACGAGCAAGGGCAAGAGATTTCAGATAATTAATTTCATTATTCAGAGCAGAAGAGTCAGAACAAATGCGTAACGCCCTAAAAACAAAAGTATAAAAGGACGCCACTTTTTGTTGAGGAGGATGATTTGAAAGGGCATGAGGGGGAAGGGAGACAGCGAAAGGTTTTCTATAAACGGAGGTAGAGAACCGATCTGGGAGTTTTGAAACCAAGACGTCAAGGAAAGGAAGAGAATTGTTCTCTTCGACTTCGAGAGTAAATTGAATACAAGGATCAACAGAATTAACAAGAGAAAGGAGATTAGAAAGATCAAGGTCAGATGGAATTAAAATGAAAGTGTCATCAACATACCTAAACCAGAAAGGAAATTTATATAAACTGAAGAGTTTTTCTTCAACAAAATGCATAATGCACTCTTTTGACTTTGTTGATAAAATTAAACGCCTTTCTCCTTGCAATTATATAATGGTTTCCTTAGATGTTAAATCCCTTTTCACTAACGTGCCTGTTCAAGGGGCAATTGATTGTTTGGAAAGAAGGTTGCGCGAATTTCATTACTCTTCCATTGAGATTGATGAAATCCTGCATTTAGTTAGTATTTGTGTCAGGCAAACTGCTTTTCAGTTTAACAATTCTTTCTATTCTCAAACTGTGGGTCTGGCCATGGGTAATCCATTGTCTCCTCTTTTATGTGATATTTATATGCATTTTGTTGAAGAAAAACTCTTCAGTTTATATAAATTTCCTTTCTGGTTTAGGTATGTTGATGACACTTTCATTTTAATTCCATCTGACCTTGATCTTTCTAATCTCCTTTCTCTTGTTAATTCTGTTGATCCTTGTATTCAATTTACTCTCGAAGTCGAAGAGAACAATTCTCTTCCTTTCCTTGACGTCTTGGTTTCAAAACTCCCAGATCGGTTCTCTACCTCCGTTTATAGAAAACCTTTCGCTGTCTCCCTTCCCCCTCATGCCCTTTCAAATCATCCTCCTCAACAAAAAGTGGCGTCCTTTTATACTTTTGTTTTTAGGGCGTTACGCATTTGTTCTGACTCTTCTGCTCTGAATAATGAAATTAATTATCTGAAATCTCTTGCCCTTGCTCGTGGTTATAATCCCTCTTTAATTGATAAAGCTTTGTATAAATTTAATAAGCCTAAACGTCCTTTTTCTGATTCAAATAATCCTCCTAATTTTAATTCTATAATAGTTCTGCCCTTTTATTCTCTTCTGTGTTTCAAAATTGCTAAAATACTTTCTCGTTTTAACTTTAAAGTTATCTTCAAACCTATGAATAAAATTAAATTCTCTTCTCTAAAAGATCCTGTTCCTACTGAGAACCGGTGGGGTGTTTATTTCATTCCTTGCTCTTGCAATTTAGGTTATATTGGTCAAACAAAGAGAGCTTTAAAATTCAGATTAGGCGAGCATCAGAGATATATTGCAAATCAAGAAATCTCTAAATCTTCGATTGCTTCTCACTGTTGGTCTTCCAGTCATTGTTTCAATTTCTCCATGGCCAAAATTATTTCTTCCCCTGCCTCTCCCTCTCACTTGGATTTTCATGAAGCATATTTTATTTCTAAAAATTCTGCTAATCTTGTCAATGATCTCCCATCATCTCCTTTCCTATCTCCAGCGTGGAAATTAATTTTGTAATTCTTTTCCCTTTTCTCTTGTTTCTTTTCTTTTTATTTTATAAAAAAAAAAAATAATAATAATAATTTGGATTTTTTTCTTCTTCTTTTATAGTTCTTTATTTATTATTTTTATTTATATTTTTAATTTACTTCTTTTATTTTCATTTTTTCTTTTATTTCCATTTTTTCCATTTCATTTTCTCTTCTATCTTTTTTCAACACATTTCCCTTTTGCATATCCCTCTATCAGGTAGCGCCATCTGTCGCATTCTTCGCAACATTCTTTTTCTTCAGTTCATTTTTGAACTTGTTCGTTTTCGGACACGTGTATGCTTAGCTGATGACGAGCTGTTATGTTTTTAGCTCGAAACGCGTCCTGTGTTTTGTTTTAATTTTATGGTGATTTTTTACAAAGTTTTATTATTTTAATTATATAAAGATTGATTTTTTGAAAGTGCTCCGAAAGAACCTCCTCTTAAATGAAATGGAGAGAAACTTCTTGTTGAAAAATTCATATGTTAGATTTAAAATCCGAACAAACCCGAAGAAAATTATTTTGCACGTGGAATATATCCTTTTACTTCCCCTTTTTTCTAACTAAAAAATATAAAATATCTTCAATGGAAATAACTAAATATAAATGTGATGAAACAGAAGAATTTGGTTAGAATAAAAAATAATCATAAAATAAAATCTGACAGAAAAGAAGCTAACCATGTTATAATCAGTTAATGGTTTATTTAGTTTTCACTAATATAACCCCTGGAGGGGCAAGCAATTACGTTTGTGTAATGCTGAATTCCCACCGGAAATTAGAAAAAAATTACTTCAAAATAAGGAAAAGCAATTTTACAACTTTTTTCTATCAAAGTTAGAAAAGTAAAATTTCATAATTTTTTTCTAGTGCAAATCTTTATTAATCGTAGGTGGGATAAAATATATCCCACCGCCTCTCAAAGGGTTAATTCTAAAATGAGGTTAATTAACTATTTAATTGGTTTTTAAATGAATTTGTAGAAATTTCCTATTTACATATTTGTCAATCTTCTACTACTACTATTCTGTTGTAAAAACCGCACTAATTTAACTCCAACCAAACAAGTTTTGAACCAGAAAACTTTTTAAATGTTTTATTATTTATTTAATATAATTTTTATGTAATATGAAACGTGTAAGTTCATTTCTTAAAACACATTTGGCTCTGGTTAAATTAATCCATTTTTTCTGCTAAAAATTAGTTATCAGTTGGAGGTTGGTAAGTAAGGTTAGTTGAGGTAACTGGGCCATAGGCTATTTTATAAAAAACGGTTGATGTTTTTTAAGTTCTAGCTTTTGTGAACAATGCACCTTAATCTCTACTTCCTAAAACAACGTGTGTCAACTCAATCATAACTCTCACTTTACTGTGATAGGTTGTCAAAAATGTACGCTTCTTTTTTTAAAAACAACGTCAATATGGTTGAAATTCCTCGGCTTTTTATTACAATACTGTAAGTACTTTTATTTAACAATCTTTTTTTAGTTTAGACATATAACTACATTAATATTATTAGGTATCTATACATATTTACTTCACGTTTCTAATGTAAGCCCGGTGTCCCAGTTACCTTATAAAAATTTCAAGAATGGGGTAACTGGGACATGTATCCGCGGTAACTGTACCATGCTGTATCCAGTTAACCCAATAGTTATAAATAATTTTTCTGAGTTTCTCTTACTACGGGAAATAAATTTCTCCATTGTTTCTTACTCACAATAAAGAAAATAATAGAATACCTTATTAAAATTACGTAATGAAATTTAAAAAAAGCATAGTGGGTGGTATCAAACCAAATTTCTTGAACCCTTGAGAGGAGGTGATGCTGTTATGGCATCACATAATTTTAATCCGTAACTGCCACATTGGCACCAGAATTTTATAATGAAAATTTCACCCTTATTAAGTACGCGAAAATATACTTTTACTTGTTTAAAAATAGATTCTCTTGTAAACACAGGTGTCATTAAATTATTTCAACATTTTTTACGAACGCAAGTACCTTGCCCCTGAAACAGAGGTAGCCAAACCTTGAAATTGTACGATACACAGGGGTCGCATTCTACAGGGAAACTTTTATTGTTCCTACTACTATTTTGAAAATAATATCTTCATCGTTCCTTTCTTTCGAATGTGTTAAATAA
The DNA here is from genome assembly GCA_963932465.1 of Maratus speciosus. Lineage (NCBI taxonomy): Eukaryota > Metazoa > Arthropoda > Arachnida > Araneae > Salticidae > Maratus > Maratus speciosus. Next base: position 411,445,721 of record OZ010787.1, on the reverse strand, counting down.
AATGATGAAGAAGTAACTCATTAAGGGTTCTGGTAGGAAAAATAAATTTTTTCCTATATAATGCGACCCCTGGATACAGATAAAGTAATTAAGTACTTACGTAACCGTTTGTTCATAGATTTACCTTGCTATTTTTTTCCTTAAAATATCCATGTGACTTTTACACTTATTACCTATACTAAAGTACATAAGTACTTACTTAATTTTTATGTATATGGTTAAAAATTATATGGGAAAAAGTTGTTTACACTTTTTCAAACAGGCCCTGATATCCCGTATGAAAAAAAAAATAATAAACGCATGTGGAAAATAGACCCTCCTGGTCTACGTACCCCATTTTTATTGGGCAACTGGACCCATGAGGAAAGAATGGTGAAATATGCTTAATTTTATATTTTTAAATATTAAGATGTAATTTTGAGCATTTCTGTCTGATAGAGAGAACCTAACTGAAGACATTTACAGAAGTTCAGCCTTTAATTCAAATGAACATTAGCTTTTTGAAGCTGAATTGTCAGAAGCTCCAGAGTCACATTGTAAAATCATGGCCCAGTTGCCCCAACTAACCATATGTATTTAATTGATTACGGTATATTCCGGGGTATACTCGGAGCTTAAACGAAGTTACTTAACTCCTTAACGGTCGCATTAAATTACGATTTAAAAATTCAAAATGCTTATTGCCATCACTTTTTTGAAAAAGAAATATTCGCCTTCTTTAATGACAGCTAAACTGATATCATATTAAAACCTATCACAATATTTTATAAAACTGGTGGGAATCAAACAATCTGAATATTTTATTGAGAATGACACAGCTCGTGAATATCACGGGAGCGAGAATTAAGGGGTTAAAATCAAACATATTATTTAACAAAATGCAACTTATTGCTGTGCCATATTTATTTAACTTAAATTATTAAAATATTTTTGCATAAAAATATGTTTATTTGAATTGCGCATTATACGCCGGTATATACAGCACGTAATCAAAATTTTGTTTTATTGCATGTTTATTTTTCTTGTCTAGTTCAGGATGTAAAAACATAAATATAATTTACTATATAAATATTTGCTCGAAACAAGAATATGAATTTTTCAGGAATTGTTATCATTGCATTGGAATACAAATGAATTCAGTATTTGATTTCAGAAACTGAAATTACTAGTTTATTGAAAGATTTCCTATACCCAGAAAGAAATATAAAAATGAGGATGAATGCACATTATTATTGATTATACAAAATTTTAAATTATTTTTACATAAGAAAGTTTTTCTAACATTAATAAATATAGTCCTTTGAAATGCTGCTTTAAACTAGTGTTGCCAGATGTCCCATTTAAATCAGGGCTCGAAATGCTCTGGACCATGGAACTATTAATAAATAGTAGCTGACGTATCCTTAAAATAGTGAAGATTCACCTGCAACCGCTATCACAGAGGTTGTTTACCAGTGGTGGACACTTCCACCAGCATATTTATATAGAATTTTTCTACTTATTTAAACCCCTTATTATTGCAAAATTTCAGTTATAAATAATGGTAGAAGCAGTTTTTCATTTTTACTGGTAGAAATTTACAGCTGTAGTCAGGCGTTTTTAACCTGCGTTTAATTAACCCCTTAACTGTTTCATTTTTTTGACACCATAAACTAAAAAAAGGAGCCTAAACCACTCATAAGGAGAAAAATATTTGCCTCAGATATTCAAGAAAGGTCTCCCAATGAATGAACCGAAGATTACAGGTAAAAACTAATGGTGTCCAAAATCTTTTAGTAACGAAGCAAGCTAACTTTTCTTATGACGCTGACATTACGGCGTAGGATGAATGGGGAGGGAGAAGGCTGCCTCGGAACATTCCCCGCACGCTGTTCTCAAAAACCAAATTTTTTCAAAAAAATCAGTTTATTGGAGGTTTGCTGGGGGAAATTTTGGTGGGAAGTTACAAATTCGGATTCAGAGAACCAAAAAACATAAAGTGAGTCGAAATCCAGAACTAGCATTAATTTTGCCAGGTAAAATCCCCTATTGTCTGGACTTGCACAACTTAGTGCACATAGCGCCGCAGTGTATGTTCCGAGGCAGGCCTCTTCCTCCCCGTTCATCATACGTCGTAATGTCATATATCCTACTTGTTGCAAATTTTGTTTACCTTCTGAATTTCTACATACTTTTCCCTTAAAACAATAAAAAATTTAATTTAAAAACAACTTACTTTGGATAGCTTGCGGTGGGCGAAATTTTGGAGGGAAGTTAAAAATTCGGATTTAGCGACACAAAAAATTTAAAGTAAATCTTATAGAGAAAGTTCGGAGGGGAGATGGGAACGCCAATGTAAACGATGTGAGTGGTTAAGTGGAATGGCGCAACTTAGTCCACGCAGCACCGCGGCGCATGTTCCCAGGCAGATCCCCCATCCCCCTTCACCCTACGTCATAATGTCATATATCTAATTTGTTGCAAATTTTGTCTACTTTCTGAATTTCTAGACACTTTTCCCCTAAAACAATAAAAAAATGATTTGTTTAATAAAAACCTTTTTTTTTGAGGGGGGCATTTTACCGAAATTTGGGGGGTTGCAAGTGAAATTTTGGTGGGAAGTTACAAATTCGGATTCAGCGACCCAAAAAACATATAGTAAGCCAATTTCCAGAACTACCATTAATTTTGCCAGGTAAAATCCCCTATTGTCGTGCATATTTTGTGTGGTAAGGTTAGTTGGGGTAACTGGACCCACGAGGTAACTGGGCCAAAGGCTATTTTATAAAAAATTGTTGATGTTTTTTAAGTTTTAGCTTTTGTGAACAATGCACCTTAATCGCTACTTCCTAAAACAACGTGTGTCAACTCAATCATAACTCTTACTTTACTGCGATAGGTTGTCAAAAATATACGTTTCTTTTTTTTTTAAACAACGTCAATGTGGTTGAACTTCCTCGGCTTTTTATTACAATACTGTAAGTACTTTTATTAAACAATCTTTTTTTTAAGTTTAGACATATAACTACATTAATATTATTAGGTATCTATACATATTTACTTCACGTTTCTAATGTAAGCCCGGTGTCACTGTTACCTCATAAAATTTTCAAGAATGGGGTAACTGGGGCATTTATCCGCGGTAACTGTACCATGCTGTATCCAGTTACCCCAATAGTTATAAATAATTTTTTTGAGTTTCTCTTACCACGGGAAATAAATTTCTCCATTGTTTCTTACTCACAATAAAGAAAATTATAGAATACCTTATTAAAATTACGTAATAAAATTTAAAAAAAGCATATTGGGTGGTATGAAACCAAATTTCTTGACCCATTGAGAGGCGGTGATGCTGTTATGGCATCACATAATTTTAATCCCTAATTGCCACATTGGCACCAGAATTTTGTAATGAAAATTTCACCTTTATTAAGTACGCGAAAATATACTTTTACTTGTTTAAAAATAGATTCTCTTGAAAATACAGGTGTTGTTAAATTATTTCAACATTTTTTATGAACGCAAGTACCTTGCCCCTGAAAGCGACGTAGTCAAACCTTGAAAATATACGATACACAGGGGTCGCATTCTATAGGGAAACTTTTATTGTTCCTACCACTATTTTGAAAATAATATCTTCATCGCACCTTTCTTTAGAATGTGTTAAATAAATTCATCATGAAGGTAACTCATTAAGGGTTCTGGTAGGAAAAATAATTTTTTTCCCTATATAATGCAACCCCTGTATACAGATAAAGTAATTAAGTACTTAAGGAGCCGTTTGTTCATAGATTTACCTTGCTATTATTTTCCTTAAAATATCCATGTGACTTTTATACTTATTACCAATACTAAAGTACATAAGTACTTATTTAACCCATAAATGCCTGATTTTTCAAAAATGATTGTAATATGTTTTTCGGCTTTCATTTTTTAAATAAATCATGGGAAAAAGTACTTTAAAAAATCATATTTTGTTTTAAGTATAGTTTACGGCTACAAAACAGTTTGTTACTAATCACCAATACTAGTGTTTAATTGAAAAAAATAATTTCCCTTGATAAAATTCTATAATATTAAACACACAAGAATTTTAGGAACTATAATAAGAAATAAATTTTACTTGCTCACTGCAGGTCAAAATAGAGTACTTCGAAAGCTTCCAAACAAAACAAAAAGAACAAGTAGCAGAATGTAAAAAAATAAATCTATCTTTATTCTAAAACAGCACAAGTGTTGCCATTTAAATGTTGAAAATTGATTTAATAATATTTTCAGAATGTAGTTTATTGACAACATTAGGCATCATAGCTTCAATATTATTCTAATAGTATTTTAGAGCCTAAATTGGGTATGTTGCCGAAAAGCAACACCAGGCATTTAAGGGTTAATTTTTATGTATATGGTATAAATAAATCTAATATTTTCACTTTTAGTGCTTTTTTTAGACACATTGACAGCAAAGGTTTCCCTTACAATGCTCTTTAGTTGATATATAATTTACATGATCCGCCTGATTTAATTTTTTTTAAGTTGCTTACACTTTTTCAAACAGGACCTGATATCCCGTATGAAAAAAATAAAAATAAATAAACGCATGTGGAACAAAGATCCTCCTGGTCCACTTACTCCATTTTTATGGGGCAACTGGACCCGTGAGGAAAGAAAGGTTAAATATGCGTAATTTTATATTTTTAAATATTAAGATGTAATTTTGAGCATTTCTGTCTTATAGATGGCACCTAACTGAACACATTTACAGAAGTTCAGACTTTAATTCAAATGAACATTACCTTTTTGAAGCTTAATTGTTAGAAGCTCCAGAGTCACATTGTAAAATCATGGCCCAGTTGCCCGAACTAACCGTACATTTCAAATCACAAAGAGCTACTATACAGGTAGGGTTGCCAGATTGGCTTCAATTTGTATTCAGAAATTTTGAGTTCATACCAGAATTCTTCTTTCGAAATTTACGATATGAGATTTAAATTATGATTAAAATTTGAGTCCAAACTGGCAACACTGGCCATCGGAATCATATTAAGTTCAAAATAAGCTCTGATTTTAGGTATTTTCATATAATTACATCTGTTCAGTGCTGCTACCTACTTCTTTCTAAATAAAAGTTTCGTAGATATTATCGTCGGTACTATGTCAAACTATCCAATATGAAAACAGTGTTACCAGTGGGCTACTTTTTTAAAATTCAGATTTCTTGATCGCACCACTTTTTCGAAATAGTAACATTCGCCTTATTTAATCTTATTTAATGACATATTAAATAAGTCGAAAACAAGGGGAATTTCACCATTTCAGAAAAATGGTACCAATCAAGAAATCTTAATTTTAAGAAAGCAGACCGCTGGCAACACTATTTTCATATTGGATTAATTCGCATAGTAACGACAATATCTGAAAAGAGTGCGAACGTATACTAAAGTACTTTAATAGGTTTTACAGTTCAGAAAGCTAAAATTCAGATTCTCTGAACTACGTATTTTCTAGAATGTAATCAATCATGGGAATTAAAGGGTTAAAGGTTAAGTTTTATAGAATAAATAATTATATAAAATAAGGTATTTGGGCACATACTTATTTAAATATTTAATATTTTGCAATATTTTAGAGTAAAACAGCCACACGTGAGTAGTTTTTACTTAGATTGGAGATGTGTAACTGAAGAAAAGATTGACGTATTATATGAAAAATGTATCTCTGATTTTTTTCATTATTTTTCCTGTGTCCTTCAGACAATCATATGTAATTTTTTCGAAAGAAAATAAAAAATCGCGCATTTAAGGGTAGATGACATATTAATTAATGCGAAAAGAATTGGAATTTTACCATTTCAGAAAAGTGGCACCAACCAAGTAATCTGGATTTAAAAAAAAATTTAGCCCGCAGGTAACACTCTTCGCGTCACCTGAAACGGAAACTCGAATGACACTCGGGCTTAGATCTCATAAGTGTTAAACAGAAATTTTAACCATTAGCAATTGTAACAGTCTGCTATTGAATACGAGGAGGCGGAACCCTCTAAAATTTCTGGTATCATAACCTTTATATAATTATAAAAACATGAAGTCCAAAAGAAAAATTCGTGCAGTGTAAGAGTTAATCGAAATTGGATTTTTCTGAATTCTTATAAAAATAATTTTAACATTAGGAATCCCAATCTTTAAACTTTTATAATTCCTAGACTACTTGACCGAATAATTTCCCTCTTGTCATCCTGATGTAAAACGTAATGCTACATTAAAATATAGTGTCAAAAGTGAGTTTTGATTTTTACAATTTCTTACCTTGGTAAAATTTCAATATAAAGACATAATTTCCAGTCAAAAGTTTATTTCATTTTTTTTCTAGGAAAATTTAGTGACTAAAATGTACGGACTGTTTCTTTTTTCTCTGTTTTCTTTTTCGTGGACGACTGTATCTACATATCAAGAATGCACCTATGGCCGGTAGTAGTTGTGCTTGAAGCCATTCCCTGAAATTTTGAATTTACATTCTAAAAAAGTTTAAAAAAAATGCGGTTACATTTTATAAAACGAATAAGCCTCATGAGATAACACATCGTTGAAAGAATGTTAGTTTAAAATATCTTTAAAATTGCATTTTTTTAAATAATTTAGGTTTTCACACAAATTAATTTATTACTAACCCACCATATAGAAACCTTTTAAATTTAAATTTTTTCCTCAAATGTCAACTACTTTACACATCAAATGAAAATATTTTTTTCATTTTCTTTATTCGACATTAAAATTTGACATTTTATTTAGGACTACGGACGAAGATATGCAATTGTACGGTTCAATATTGGATGATTTCACACAAAATAGGATCTATTAAAGATTCAACATAGGTGATATATTCAATATCGAATTTAGCAATTGACATACCAATTAAAACTAGGTAGTATTGCCAGTGTTGCCAGTAGGCTACTTTTTTTAATTCAGATTTCTTCATTTCCACCACTTTTTTGAAAGTGTAAAATTACCTTTGTTTTCGCCTTAATTAATATGTCATTAAACAAAGCGCATTTTACCATTTCAAAAAATCAGTGCCAATCAAGAATCTGAATTAAAAAAAAAGTAGCCCATCTGGCAACACTGAGTATTGTAGTTAGAAAAAATCTCTTTCCATTGTAAAGTATTAGGTTGAGCAAAAAGTTCTGGGAAATTTCTAATTCAATAGTTACCAGAATTTGTATCGTATATAGGAGTACTAGTGGTATGTATATCTCTAGGAGTTCAGAAACTTCGGCTTCAAACATAATACCTACTGATCAGTGTGATTTGCGTGCGTTGATTCGGAATTATTCGAGAAAAGTTCTGACGCTTCTGAAAGCCGTCGATGACATTTTTGAGGGTGAAGGTGTGGTGATAAACGTAATTCCGGAATCTGGCTGAACGATGGAAGAAAATTCGTAGGCTATGATGGTCTCTACTTCGAAGAATAGTCCTTGTTGCTTTTGTTGTTAATTTGCGAATAGCAAAGCAACTTTCACAAATTTCCCAGAACTTTTTGCTCAACCTAGTAATAAAAAAATTGATGCGGAAAATTTTAATCTTGCGCTTTCAACCATTTTCAACGAATTTTCCACCGTTACCTTCGCAGAACGTCATTCTTCTGAAATTTCAAATTGTTATAAAAATACAAACAGATGTTTCTACTCACACAGATGAATAATAGAACTTATTTCCAAATATTATTTAAACTAACGGCTTTCAGTATTCGTACGCTTCAAGGGCTTATAAGGACATTGTTTTAGAATTTTTTTAATGTAATATTTGCCTTATTTAATGTAAAAGAAAATAGCCTTCAGATATAGCGACCAGAACTTTACGAAATTCCTGGTAATCAAACATTTAAAATCCCGCGAATCCCTTGATGCGTACGGACCCTGGGCTTTGGACCGAGGTACGAATGTCTCCTTTACTATTTACTTTTAAATAATAGTTCATATAACATGAATAGTTTTTTCCTTTAAAAGAACACATTAAAACTTTGAGTGTATTGAATTGGCATCTATTGAAGCTACCTGAAAGTTTTCTGATTTTTTAACAGGATTGCGTAACAAGAGGAATTCAAGCTTTAAGAAGCATCACACAATGGCCCTGCTATATTTGAAATAGACCTAGCTTTATTTGCGGCTAGTCAAACGACGAAATAACATAATTTTCGACTGAACTCAAATTTCAAAAGAGTGATAAATGGAAGATTTTTGCTTCTTTCTCTTGTTGCTTAAAATTTTTTACATGTAGATTTACGGGACTATGCCTAATAAAGCGGATAAGGCATTGTCTTGAGGGTTTAAGTATTTAGGAACTCGTCTGCTTTTAATGAAATTAAATTTTCACATCATCGAAATTATTTGACAACCGACGGTATACATGGTACTAATTGACGTGGAAAATGGTATTCTAAAGTTTAATCTAGCTCTTTTTTGTGATATATGAGAATTCAGTATCATCTATTTCACTTTTAAATTTTGATTCAGAAAAGCGGTAAAATAATAATGTTTTTTTTAAATTAGATAGTTTTAACTTAATTTCTCTTAAAATACACAATAATTGTAAGGATTTCTGAGTTGTATGGATTTGCTTTTAAAGGAATCGCGTATATATGTATAATTTTTATTTTATTTTTCAATTGATTTTCAGCAGTACGCATTTTCCCGTATTTAATATACAGGAATTACACAGTTGAATAATCTGAGCATAAAACTGTTGTTTAACGTTGATCGTTGTTTCTGTTGAATGATATTTTTTGCTGCTTTGTTAAATGATGTAATCTCATATTTTAAATTATATTCCCAGTACTGGAATTATACTGTGCTAGTATTTTTTAAATTAAATTAATTAGTTCCATTATCATGCTTTGCAGTGCAAGGATTTAAATTACAAATACAGTTTATTTACTTAGTCTTAACGTTGTGAAATTTTACAGTTGGAGGACTTCAATGCAAGACAATTCGTTTTGTTGGAGGTATATATTTGGAAACGAAAATGCTTTCAAGCTTTTCATGAGGAGTATGAAAAGTCGCGCACAGTACCGCTGTCATCGAAATACTCACGGCCAGATGACATGAGTGTGACGTCATTACCAATCAACCGACTTCTCACTAGTATTAGAATTCACACAGGAAAATTTTGAATAGCATTTTTCTTTTATTTGTGGAATATCAATCGTCTTATAAAACAATAACAACTATTTAAGCTTACTGGTGAGAATTTGGAATACCCCAATAAAAAATCAGCAGGATGCAGTGTGTCATTCCGCATCTGGCTAAATTTTTATTTAGAGATTACGAATTCTCGCCAGTAAGTTTAAATAGTTATTATTGTTTTATAAGATGATAGATCTTCAACAAATAAAAGAAAAGAAAATTGCTATTCAAAATTTTCCGGTGTGAATTTGAACACTAGTGAGAAGTCGGACAATTAGTGATGACATCACACTCGTGTCCTCTAGCCTTGAATATTTCGATGGCAGCGACAGTACAGTCAACCAATCCTTACGAATTCTTTTGTGTAACCCTGTATATGAGCTACAGCATTTATACACACAACCTAATGTGCAAAATTTAGTTAAATTTAAAAATTCAAGTCTCAACTAAAAATGATCGCTAATATACAGTACTTCGAATACAGTATACAGGACTCCCAAATGGTCCACCAAATGAATACCAATATTATTTTAGAAAAATTTTATTTTTAGATTTTTCTTACAAACCGCCGTGGAATCACCTTTGAAAATTAATTCTAGCGCAAACCTACCATAAAATTTTCTGTTAAAATTTCTTGGTATTCAGTTGGCGGACCATTTGGGAGCCCTGAGTATACAATCCGAAATTTTTTGCCAGTCCCTGTAAACTATGCACTTTCTATTATACAGGAAGTAACTTGTAGTAAACATCAGCAACGTATGTAAATTTCATTATATGTGAAATAGCTTAACATAATTAAAATACGCCGCAAACAATGTTTCCCCCTATACCATAATGTTACGTGACTCTTTTGTGGGCCCTGTAAGTGAATAAAAAATATTCTTTGCACGGCATATTATACATAATGTATATTTTAGTGCACTTCATAAATGCATATCAATTTCATTATATTCGAAAGGGTGTAACATCATTAAAATGCACTTGAAACTATTTTGCTCATTGGCTGTAATGTAGCAGAATTCTTTTTACTGTCTTTGAACTATACATCGGATTTTCATGAAATTTTAAATGACTTGACAAAATTCTGCAATGATTATATATTTTTAATTTCAATTATTCGGTTTGGTAATATAATTACGAACGCGCCTAAAAAGATTACTTTTCTTCATGTCGGAACGTGTCATGCAATTAAGAGCTCTCTTTCATGTTTTATTAATTTCGTAGTATGTCTAGCGATCAGAGGTCACCAGTGAACGTCGTTTACAAGTACATAAGCAGCAGTTCCTTTTATTGAGACTCTTATTCTTTTTGTTGAACACCAAAGAACGCTTGGGTAAGAACGACCAGTTGAAAGATTTACAATTTTATGATGACCATCAGTATGACGCTTCTCACAGTTCGTATTGCATATGCGAGCGGTCGTGCGCATTATTTGTCATCTAACTGCCTCATTTGTAGTATAAAAAATTTAAAAAATTAGGAAAAAGAAAGGTTTTCCCCTGCACCAGCACAATGTTCTAGGCAGCGTCAAGGCGTTTCCAGAGAAACGACACGAATTAAAAACAAGTTTTACAAATGCAAGATTTTAATCCTTTCTGTTTTTTATGTTTGGTTTTAAATGTTGCGCATGCTAAGCCTTTCAGGCAAAAGCAATTGTGTTTCGGTAATGTTGAATTTACACCGGAATTTTTAATAAATATTATTTTATAATGAGGAAAAGGAATTTTAAACTTCTTTCCACCAAAGATTTAAAAGTAAAATTTAATTAAAAGTTTCTAGTGCGAATCTTGATTAAAATTAGTTGAGATATAATATATCCCACCGCCCCTCAAGGAGTTAAAAACGTCAACTTTTATACTTGAAAAATCGGTGGAGGACTTTAATTATTAGTTTGTGTTGTGTACCGTTCTCGAAAATTCTCTCACCATCAGCCCTCTGGTAGCCCATGAGCTAGGATAATGATAGTGACATGATTTTCATCAGGTAGGCGATAGTAAATTACCTTTTTGCGCCGATGTCTTGATATCGCACATCGATCACCGGAAGTCATTAACCCTCTCACTGCGTAATTGTTTTATCAAAATAGCTTAAAAAAATGTGTATTTAAGAATTTTTATTCTTTTGTCACCAGTTTTCAAAACAAAAAGAAAAATTGCCTAATTTAATCGGGAAAATGCTTCGATTAAATAAAGCAAAATTTAGAATAAAATAATAACTGGTGGGAATAATCAAGGAGGGTTAATTAGACGGAAAAATGCATCCCCAAGGAAATCTCGGGTTCCGCAGCGAGAGGGTTAAAAAGCTAGTGGAAACGTTAGTGTAAAGGATATTTGTAAATGGCTCCAGGACATCACTGAATTGCTTAAGAAAGAAAACTTTTTTGGAGCTTTACTTGATCCAAACATAGTCTTTAACACTGACGACACGAAATCCTGCCTTTGACCTGATATATTCAGGATTTTGGCAGAAAAGGACACCAAGAGTGCTTATGAAATTGAGCAAGCTGACTCCGCATTTCTGTAACAGTCATGTTTGCATTTTTTGTTTCTGGAAACTCAGCGGAACCTATATTATCATCTAAAAGTTTGAAAAAATTCCTACACAATTGATTCACAGCGCTTCGCGATCATCGGGTATTGATATTTGTAATGGTAGCGACATTTGGATGATTGCAAAAAAGGTAAACGATAGGAAATGCATTTGCTTTTTCTTTTATCGCGAAGAACGATGTTCAACTGTTTGTAATTTTGTTTCTGAAATTGCACAAAACGCATTTTAATAGTGAAACAACAGAACTTTACAAACCTTTACAGATAATTTTGACCGTTTTATATCCAAAAACTATCCACATTCTTCAAACCTTTGGCGATGCTGATTTTTGTCAGATAAAAATATGTTTTTAGCAAACAAATGTTTTTAAACAAATTTTTTCAAAACCTTTTCGCTGGAGCAAAAAACATCCACATGAATGTCACTAAATATTACATCGCTCAATCCTGAAAATCGCACTAGAAACGATATGAAGATGGAAATAAAATTGTTTCAAGACAACAGAACTTTATCCATTTGATGGAAAACGCTGTAGACCATTGAAAGTGTAAGAATAAAATCACTAACAATGTTTCAACTGTTACATGTTGTAATAAGTCTTTGAACGCCGCGAAATCTGCAAAATCTATCGATTAAAGACTTCCATCAAGTCAACGGTAAAAATGGTGGCGAAATTAGTCAGAAATACTCAAGAACTACCAAATGGTGAATTGAAAGCTTTACGCAGTTTTTGTAAGCATTTGGAGCAAAAAACAAACATTTAATCCTGGCTTACGGAAATGACAAAAGACTCAGGACGAGAAGATGACCCATATCCAGTGGACATCAAGACATTAAAACTAAGTACGAGCTCCAGTAATGACAACATCGAAAATGTACTTGAGAATACGAAAATTGTTCGGCACTAGCCGAAAACTACTGACGGAGATTGTTTTTCAAAGCCCGAAAATTCATATGCATTCACCTCCTCATTTGAAGATCGTTCTCTTTGGTTAAATGAAATCCTTGAATGGCTGCAGAGTCTCGTTAATGAAAGGGATGAGGAAGTCAGACAAAATGCCTTTCGCCCTGACATTGCAAAGATGGCACAAGCTGCAAAATGCCAATGATATCGGATGAAAGAAGCCTATCAAAAAGCAGCAAACAAAAAAGAAAGATTGGTTATATCGGGAATAAAATAAACTCAGAAGGCGGACAAAGAAGCTAAGAAAGTTAATTAAAGGCCAAGGGTCAAAGGCGGCCAAAAAATGATCGCAAAAAAAATCATTGATTTCGCTGGCCCATTATTGGTGTTTTTAGACTCTTTTGTAAAACAAATCAGGCAAACTAATATAAAGTGCGTTAAGAAATTATAAGACCACTTTTATTTTGAAAATTATGAAGTAAATATTAAGGTTATAATTATAGTTTAAACACATGGGATTTAATTTTGTCTGAGTCTCTTCCTTCTCTGTTAATGTCTACACCTAGGTATCTATAATGCTCACAGCTTTATGTTTTCATGTTATTATTTAGAATTAGGTCCGTCACATATCCTCGTATACATAGGTATTTGGTCTTGCTAACGTTCATGTGAAGTTCACATCTCTCATATTCTTCCTTAATTTTTATTGTCATTTTCTCTAAATCTTTTTATGATTTAGAAAAAGGATTTTGCTTGTTTTATCTCTTTACATGGATTATATTCAAAGATATTAAAAAATAAATTAATATTCCCGTATTCAATATTTTTGTAAGTATCTCAAAGTCGCTTTGAAGATGTAGCCCAAGAACACATTATATGTGCTAGTATATGGAGGGGAAAACTTACCAAAATTTCCAGTATAGATTCCCGTTGCGGGTCACTTTGTTATGCTAGTCCTGCTAAAAAAGTTTTTTGGTTTCTTCCAAAAAGTTTAGTACTTATTTTTTTCCTATTTTAGAAGCTTTATTACTAAGCATCTTAAAGTGTTACAGATGACATTGATAATTTAAACTCAATGATAAAATATGTTTCAGATTTAGATGTTTTCCGATTAATATAATTGGGATAAATCAAGACTGTTAATCTCAATTACGAAGTTTACATGCAAAAATGTTAGTTAATCCCAGAAAAATTAGTATTAAGGAAGGTAAATGTTTCTTACAAAAATTAGTGGAAGAAAAATGTAAATGCGTACAGCTATGGAGTTATTTTTTAAATGTAAGTTTTGTCTTATGCCCTACAATATTTGAATATTTATATAATAAACGAATAGTTTTAACCTTAACTGGAATCGTGGGTCCATTTTGACCGGACAACGACAAAAAAATTTCAAGATATATATGAATAAAAGTTGATTTATATAGTACATGAAACTTTTTTCAATACACTTATAACCCATCTAAGTGGTAATTCCATATATATTAGAAAATACTTAAAGTGTCCATTTGGACCCAAGAATCCAGTAATGTGGAACAATTTAGCGATTCCGGTTAAGGGTTAATATGCATTATTTCTTACTAATTTATATTAAAAAGTCTTATAATCATGCATTAATATCTTGAAAAATATCATCAAATCGATAATGAAAAATGTAAAATGATAAATGATAAATAAAATTTAAATATTATCCTATATAATATTACCCTATATAAATTTTTTTATCATATAAATATCGGATTACCCAGCGCAGTTCATTAATTAACAAGAAGAAAGAAAGCCGTATCATATTTATAAACAATTAAATTAAATATATTTCAAAGTTAAATCATTACTTTAAACCCATATATTTAAAATAATCTTATAAATTAAAAAGTAAATATTTTAAACGCATCAAAAAATCTTCCTAAGCTTGTTTTTATTTTTTCCAATTATTTAATTTAAATTGTTAGAGGCAAATATTTCTTATAGAAAATAGAATCTTTTGTACATTTAAAAATGAAAAAAAAAAAAACCTCTTCTTTAATTTTTAGTTATTTTTCGTTTTTTCTAAAGTAATCAAACCAAATACGATAACTAAATAAAAATAAAATAAAACTGCAAAATAATTCCGTTATCTGTAGTTCTTTTTTCTAAATATTCTTCAGAAATTCTTGAAACTGTCAATAGAAACATACCCTTAAGACATCAAACATTATTTTATAACAAAATTCGATGATAATAAAATGTGTATAAAGAAGAAATATCCTTCGAGTAAAATAGTAATGTTATTAAAAAACACTTATTAGCGCGCTTTCTCAGAAAATGTATGTAAATACAATCCTTTGGCTCAAAGGGATGCATAACAAAATATTAAATACAATTAAAAGTTAAAAAGATAAAATTTACATAATAAGGTCTAACGAGGATCAAGATCATGGTGTAAACTTGTTTCTTAGAAAATTGATTGAAAAATTCTAAAAATCTTATAACTTAAAAATAATCGTGGATTATTATAAATTAATAATCAGGTTAATTAAATTGTCTGGATAAAATACGATTATAACATGAAATTAAAAAAAAAAAGTAATGTATTTGGTAACGATAAATGATATATCAGGGTTTGTGACATAGTAAAATAGAATTAGGGGCGAATTTTGCACTCTAACCAGAAGTTTTGTTGAGAGTTTAAAAAAATTTAGTGAGAACTACAAATGTTTTCACAGTGCAATCTGAAAAAAAATTCTTAACCCTTTAGTGCGCAGCTTTGCATATATGCAAACAAGAGTGTTTTGAATTTAATAGATTTTTTTTTTCATTCGTATATATCTAATTCACACCAGAAAACTAAAATAGCAATATCTGATTTAATTAATAACAGACATTCTGTATTTAAATAAAGCGAAATTAACCAGCGAAACTTTCTGGTCTCAAGTCAGATTCTCTGGACAATGTAATTTCTAAAACGTATTCCATCATGGGAATTAATGGGTTAAAGGTTAAGCTTTATAAAATAAATAATTACATAAAATAAGGTATTTGGAGATATACTTATTAATAAAAATGTACTAAAATGTAAAATAAAAACTTACTAATAAAAATGTTAGTATAACAATAAGGAAAAAAAAGTTCCATATGATCCAAAAACTAACAGTCCGTAGACAGGCGAAAAAGCTACCAAAGGGAGGCCCCAGCATAAAAAAAACTCTTTACAGAGACCATACATAGTTTAACACACACACACACACACACACACAAAATGCAAAACAAATTTGGAAAAGAATAAAAAGAATTTACATATTTACAAAAAGATTATTAAAATGCACAAGTTAGAGTAATAAAAAGCGATATTAAAAAACATAACTGCGGAGAGTTCAGACTAACTGAACAGAAAAAAGCATAATTTTAAAGGGAACATGGGAAAAAAAAGAGGACGGCGCCCACCCAGTCTGGTAACTCGATGAAAAAAGATGATAAAAAGACACCATGATAATAGAACAAAGGGATAGTAAGGTAATACTATTTAAATGCGTGAAAAAGCAAAATATATCAGTAAAAATAGTTTTTTTTAATATACAAAACTGACAAAACGAGACACGGAAAAAAAGGCAAAACGTTTAACTGGGGAAGAAATTACACTTCATTTAAGTTAAGAAGGTTAGCAAGTTTGTCGAACTCGTTGATAATAATTATCATATTTTGCATGGGGTTATCATATTTTTTGGTTTGAGTTGAAATATTTTTGATGCTGCTTAAGAAATTGGTGATTTGAAAGACTTCTTTAAGTTCATTAAAAGTATTAAGTATATCTTTGATGTCATTAGAGTAATTTATAGGGAATTTTAGAATTTGAGTGTTATTTTAATTTTCAGTAGTAGGGGAGGAAGGGGTATTTGAGGTTTCGCTATCATTATTTTCAGAATTTAACAAGTTATTACTAGTTGATGGTTCAGTGGACTTAGGTTTTTTGGTGTAGTTGAAATTTTTAAAGATATCAACAAGAATTTGATTTTCAGTGGAGGGATTGCTGACGCTATTACTTGTAATGTTTCGGTTGTGTTTATTTTTCAGTCTGTATGGATTTTTGGGACAACCGCGGTAATTTGCGGGATGTCCAAGTCCTCAATTGTCACATTTAGGTTTAATTCTGCTCTTGTGTTCACAGGCAGTGCTCAAGTGTAATTCTCCACATTTAACACATTTGGCATCAAAGCCACATACCTCTGAAGCATGTCCGTAACCTTGACACCTGTAGCATTGTTTAACTTTGTATTTGGTAGTAAAGGCTTCTATTTTGACTGAAATGTAATGTATCTCATTTATTTTGTATATGTCCTCAAAGTTACTACTTGGAATAACATTAACCATATAGAGTGGCATAGGATTTCCTGTTTTTCTATTTTTTAGCATGGCAGCCCTCGTGACTGCAAACCCATGCTCTTTAAGGCTATCTTCAGTTAGTTTAATATCAGTGAAACAGGGGATGCCCCTATTTTCTTAGGTCTTAACTTCCTAGGGTCTACAGTTGTATACTTTTTCTTATTTTGATCTAACCATCTTTGTGTTAGTCCAAAGTCATTATTTGAAGTACATTGTATAACTAAACGTTCCCCTTTTAGGGTTATCTTAGGTTTTTCAGTATTTAACTCAGTAATTTGACGGGCTAGCGTCGCCCAATTTTTGTCGACTTCTATGTAAAAAGGGTTAGTAGTTTTTTGAGTTACCAGTTTCCTGGGAGGTGTTAACACTATTATTAGGTTGCTCCATATTAACATTTTCACTTAGATTAACTTCGTTCTCAATATTCTTGAATTTATTACTAAGAGGGATAGCAGAATTCTTCTCATTTAATGGACGTTTAATTCCCTTTTTAACAGCGTTAAAAAGTTTGTTTCTTAGGCTAGTAGTAGTGATAATTAGGTTTGGGGCTTTATTATATTTAATTGAGCAGAAAAATCTAAAGATAGCAGAATTTAACAAGTTTTCACCAGTTGGCTCCCTTAGCAAAGAGAAAGCTTCATATCAAGTTTTTCTTACCCCCTCTTAGTCGGTTAGAGAAGTAGAGTAACCAGCTTTGGCTTTCAAATCCAAAATGTATTGGTCAGTGAAGACGTAACAATCAGTCAGAATATTTTTAGCAAAGCCCTCAAAATTTGAAGAGATACTAGCAAATTGCTTAGTGAAATTGCTGTTTAGCGATCCGTTTGAGATATTATTAATAATATCCTCTATATATCCAGAAATTTCCATAGACGCCATAATCCAGCTTCGAACAGTGATGCAGTTATTCATACGAAGCACCTCATCGGCCGCTCAACACCAGTGTTGCCAGTGGGCTACTTTTAAAAATTCAGATTTCTTCATTGGCACCACTTTTCTGATATTGTAAAATTCCCCTTCTTTACGCCTTAATAAATGTGTTACTAAATAAGACGAATTTTTTTTTAAAGTGGTGCCAATCAAGAAATATGAATTAAAAAAAGTAAGCCACTGGTAACACTGCGAAAAGGTAGGATACGAATATCAAGAGCTTCACCTCATACGACCTTCTCCTCCGAAGCTCCAGCGTGATGAGGACAAAGGGTTGATGAATAGAAGTACTTTGACATGAAAGGATTAAATATAGATTCTGGTGTCAAATATTTTTATAAAACTTCAGTAAAATTTCCGGCGTTTCTAGTGCTAACTACTGAAGTTGGAAAAACATAACCTAATTGGGGAAGTGGTATGTTTTGCTTAGAATACAGATAATGATGGAATTTCTTTCAAATTACCTTATTTTAAAAGCATAGTAATCAAGTATTATAAAAAGACTCTTTAGCTTATATTTGACATTTTATATGCGATAAAATTCGAAAGACACCATAAATGGGACAAAAGTATCAGAAATCTTATCGCATTTAGGTAGATTGATTTTAAGATACATTTTAAGTTAAAAAAAAACTTTCTTCGAGTCGGAATATTCTTATATGGAATAAGTTCTTTATCTGGGCTTAATTCGAATGCATTTTTTGTTGTACTTGAATGATTTTTTCAATACTATTTCATAAATAACTTTTGTGTCACAATCCTTAAATCTTAATATTCATATAGAAATAGAAAATTATAATATAATCCATTATTCCAGTTATTTATATTTAAATTGATTTATGAGAAATTGTTAAATATTGCAAACGTATAAAATAGAAAAGCAAAAAATTTTTTAAACATAATAGGAATTAAAATGTAAAAAAATATATATGTATGTCATTTAAACATAAAAGTCCATTAACAATCTTAAAATACTGAAATTCAGGAATTTTAAAAAGATGATTTCGAATAAATTATATTAATTAAAAATTACTCAAAATGTCCAATTTAAAATCTATTTAGAGTGAAAGAATGCACTAATGACTTAAATAATTTTATTTATTATGTAATTAAAAATAAAAAAAAATAAATTTAATGTATACGATATAATAAAATCAAATTTTCTATAAAATAATTTCCAAACTTTAAGCTGAATATTCTCTTAATTAATAAACATTCTTTATATTATTTGAAATTCCTCTGTTTTTAATACTAAGAGAAATAAAATTTAAATTAAGGTATAAAATGAAATTTTGGAATATCAATTAATTTGAAATACACTTTTTGAAAAAATCTCGAAACAGAAATATTATCAATGAAAAGTATACAAAAGCGGAATAAATATTATTTAAAGAAATTTTCCTTAAGAGATTAATGAATCATTAAAAAAAAGTTAACTAAAAAATAAAAGATGAGTCATTTTAAATAATTTTATGCTGATTTTTGGATAAACATCTATATTAATTGTTAATTTTTCGTAAATATACACTTGTAATTGCTGCTGTAACTATGAAGTCACTTTTTTAACAGAAGTCACTCTGTTGAAATTTCCCAAAATCTGGTAAAATCCGAATAGAAAATTTAAACTCTTCGTATACACACCTTTGGATAATTGTATATGAATGTTCTAGAAAAGTTTACCTCACCTTTATTGCGTGAAGTAAAAGTACTGCAGTGGATTTCGCTCATGTAATCCTAATTAATGATCTATATTGTTCAAAAAGGTACGCTAAAAATAGTTATTTTCTGGTGATATTAATCGTCAATTTTACTCAAATATACACTTGTAATTGCTCCTGTAACTATGAAGTCAGTTTTTTTTTTACAGAATTCACACTGTTGAAATTTCCCAAAAGTCTAGCCAAAATCTTAACCCTTTAGTGCGCAGCTTTGCATATATACAAACAACAGTGATTTGAATTTAATAGATTTTTTTTTATTCGTATATACCTTATTCACACCATATAATTAAAATAGCAATATCTGCTTTAATTAATAACAGACACTCCATACTTAAATAAAGCGAAGTTAACCATTGAAACTTTCTGGTGTAAAGTCAGATTCGCTGTACTACGTAATTTCTAGAACGTATTCTATTTTGAGAATTAAAGGGTTAAAGGTTAAATTTAAAAAAATAAATAATTATATAAAATAAGGTATTTGGAAACATAATTCTTAAAATATTTACTAATTTGCAATGTTTTAGCGGTACACAGCCAGACGACAGTAGATTTTACTTATACTGCAGATGTGCAACAGAAGAAAAGTTTGACGTAATATATGAAAAAAGTACCTCTGATTTTTTTTCATTGTTTTTCCTGTGTAATAAACCTTTCAGAGAATCATATATAACTTTTTAAAAACAAAATAAAAAATCGCGCATTTCAGGGTTAAAAGAAAATTGACAATCTTTCTATACACAGCTTTGGAAAATTGTATTGTATAATGAATGTTCTAGAATGTTTAGCTCACCTTTATCGAGTTATGTAAAAGCCTTGCAGTGGATTTATCTCATAACATCCTTAAAATTGATCTCCATTGTTAAAATTATACACTGAATATAGTTATTTGCTGGCAAAAAAAAAAAAAAAAAAAAAAAAAAAATTGATTCAGTATGAAATATGTTTCAAGAAAGACGTAAACATTTTCAAATATTTGAAAAAGCTACTACAGAAAGCGGAATTCCATACTTCCTTACATATCTTACAGGAAAAAGTTTTATATACCACCAAATCCAGGGACGCTAGAGCTTCGAAACAATGGGCCGTCTGTCACCACTAAACTTTAATAGAACTTTAATAAAACTTTACCTTATTTAACACTAGAATGACCAGAAATTTTAATCAAGTGTTATAAAAATATTTCACACCAGAATTTTTATTTAAAACGATTTAATTTATTTATATAACTTATTTCCCTGTGTAACATATTTAAATTATTTTGCAAAGAAATCTCTAGTTCGAATTGAAATAGTTTTATTTGGTAGCGGTCAAAATGACCGTTAAGGTCGTTTTAGTGTTAACGACAGAATTTTTCAGATTTAACACTGAAATGCACAGTGATGTATATGTGGATCACTTTTTATTTAACTCTTAACAATAACTATATTTATATAGAAATGTTAATCATATAAAAATTACAAAACTATGCTACTAATTAAAGTTAAAAATCTATCTAAAAAATTTCTGGATATAATCTTTAATATAAGAATAAAAAACCCAATTCTAGAAGATTAATTCATGCATTTAATGTTTAAGTTTTACAAAATAAAAATTTATATAAAATAAGGTATTTTGATTCATACTTATAAAAATATTTACTAATTTGCAATATTTTAGCTATGACAGTTGGTTTCAATTATATTGCAGATGTGCAAAATAAGAAAAGGTTGACGTATTATACGAAAATGTATCTCTGATTTTTTTCATCATATTTTTCCGTGTAATAAACCTTTCTGAGAATCATATATATTTTTTCGAAGCAAAATAAAAAATCATACATTTCAGGGTTAATAAGTCGAAGAATACTATTAAAATGTAGTGGTGACGATCAGCCCGCTGAGGCGTAGTGCTTTCACACTTGACCCGATTGAGTCAAATTATTAAACAAGAAAGAATATTTACAATCACACTTTAAAAAAATTATTAATTGCAATTACATTTTTGTGCTATTTCGAGAAATACTTATGTTTTATTATTTAATTTTTTTATTGCATTTTGCACTTAGATTCATAAAAATTCACTGTAATCCGTTACCTCAATGTTTTATAAATTACAGACACCTCCCTTATTGTGCCCGAAAAAGAAAGAATGTCGCTATATTCGCTACAAACAATTTTAAATGTGCTGTTTAAATTAGAAACCAGAGTTTTAGCATACTAAATTTCGACAGTTAAAGAATGCAGAAATATTGTGTCAGAAAAAATGGCGTCAAAACAATAATAATTACAAACAGCACATTTGGACAACAAAAATTGGTTGTCGCAAATATGGCGCCAATTGTTTGTTAACCCTTTCTGGCACAGATAAAATCTGTTCGTAAAATGATGAAATTATTGACTGACGGCAGATTTTACAAACGAACTTCCGAGAAAGTAAAGTCTTGTATTTCCTTATAAAAGCAAAATTTTATTAAAATATTCTTGGTGCCATTTGTAAGTTTGAAATGGAAATTAGGTGGTCCCGCCGAGGGATCACTGCATTTGAAAGAATTACCCTTTTATGGACAAGTAATTGTGTTTTTGTGTCGAATTCACACCGGAATCTTGGGAAAATGGGATTGCAAAATAAGGAAAAGCAATTTTACGACTTTTTTTTTTTTTAACCAAAATTAGAAAGGTAAAATTTATTTTTTTTTTCTGGTGCGAAACATCATTAATCGTACGTGGGATATAATATATCCCCCTGCCCCTCAATGGGTTAAGGGGACCGGGTAAGTGAAATTGAACCAAATAATCGATTTTTACTTTTTTATGTAATTAAATAGTTTAAATTTTTATCTTTTCAACGATGTATTACACATGTTTATAAATATAAAATAAGTGTTGGATATTTTTGATTCTTTCTAAGAGCATTTCACAGCAGTGGGCTACTTTTTTTTTAATTTAGATTTCTTAATTGGCACCACTTTTCTGCAATGATAAAATTCCCATTGTTTTCGCCTAAATTAACATGTCATTAAATGAGGTGAATTTTAATTTTTCAAAAAAGTGGTGTCAATCAAGAAACCAGAATTTAAAAAAGTAGTCCACTGGCAACACTGCTTCACAGCTTTAATTGATTTTTTCTTAAAACTTCGATTTTTCAGCTTTGTGTTCCTTTTTTTCAATATCTATTAAATTTAAGAACTCAGATTTTTCTAAATACTTATATTATGTTACAGTGCATACTCTAACACAGGGGTTTAATGATTTGTTGAGAATTATTTATTTTAGGCAGTGAAATCTTACCAAAAATTCTAATTTAAAAATGTCTTTCAATAAATAATTAATAATTAATTTTTAGTCTCACTTAGAAATAAAATGGTCTGTTAAAATACGTAAAGCATGTTATTGAAACTACTCTAAAAAATCTAGACCTCTATTTTTCACCATTTCTGAGAAAGAAGTACATAAATTTGGTGTATTTTAACATAGCCGAGATAGAGCTTACCCGGTCCCTTTAAAGGGATGTTATACATCTTTGGCCTAAAATTCACGTGATTTTTTGCAATTCTTTGTCTTTTACAAATAAAAGAGAAACACCAGTTGGACATTTTGCCTTATATTTATTGACATTTTGGTTATATATTCAAATTTTTATGTGTAAAAACATGAATAATAAATACTTCTTGTGCAACAGGAAATACAAGCAAGTGCGTGCCGTGTACATCCCATTGGGCGACCACTTTTTATTGTCACAAACATCTGGAAGAAATTTGGTCACCAAATTATGGCAGGGCATTAATGTTTCTGAATCTTATACCAACCTTTATTTTAAAAAGTTTATTCTTGACAAAATGATGGTCATTTGAGATTTTTGCTTTTTTTTTTTTACTTTTGCGAGATCGAAAAATTAATTAACCTATGAAAAATATGCTTATCGGCGATAAAAGTTCCTGAAAAAATGATTATTATTATTTTTTTTATTTATTATTATTATTGAAGGAAATTGGTCGAAACTTTCTCGAGATAAATGATTGCCTAGTTTGAAAAAGGATGGTTTCGAATTAAAAATTTTGGAAAGCCGTGTTCTGGCTGTTGTGGCATTAAGTTCAAAAAGAAAAAAGTTACTAAAAAATTGGAAAATCACGAAAACGTCTTACGGCAACAATCTACACACTTGAGGAAATCAAAAGAAATTAAAAGAAAATTATAAATAAATATAAATATGAAATTTTGATTCATGGGAAAGACAACTTCCTCTAAATGGTTAATAAAACAACTGTCGTTACTCACTCTTACCTCAGAAAAGCTAATAAAGATTTAAAATATCCACGACGTGAAACGAGAATCCTCGTTTTCATTCAGAAAACATCACTAAGAACATGTCCTCTACCTTACAGAAAATAGATTTATATCATGTTGTCCATATATATTTTTTAGATTGTTAGACATTTTATATTAAATTCGTACATTAAAAGATATTTACCGATGCATAAACTTTGGAAACCTATCTAGAACACAAATTTACAGAAGACTTTCAGAACAGGAAGGAGCTTCTACTGTTTTAAAATTCAGATTTGATAAAAATTGCCCGTCGACAATGTGTTATGTTTTGGCCAATATTTCGAGGAAAATTCACCACTGTGCATGATAGTACTGAAGAAATGCCGATTAAATGACATGATGACACGATTACATGATGAGTATTTAGCGGAAGCGACGTTGAAGTTTAAAACTGGTATTCGTCGCCACAGGACGGGATAGAATGGTTTTACGTTACAATGCATCTTGAAAATCTACGATTAAATAAGCAGAATGTCCCTTTTCTAAAATAATGGTAAGAAAAAGCGTAGAAGCTGGCAGTCATGCCGTTGCTTCTAGAAGACTTGTCCTTAGCAGTCTGATATGAGACTGTATTGATATATATCAAGAAATATCATTTTGGGGTGGCGCTGAGGTACAGTAAAAGTTACTGCGATAGAATCTCAAAGGATAGTAAAAAATTCCTCTTTAAACAGGTTTTTTTCATAGCTATTACTTTATCTTTATGACAATAAACCCACGTAACTTTTTAGGGCATGCTACCGTTACAAACTGATTTTTTCCAATTAAATATCTTTTAGGGTTGTTGGTTTGTAACTTTGATTAAAAGACAAAATGATTCTTCATTAACGCGCATTTTTATAATTTTAAATAAAAGTAAACTTTAACCTTTTTTGATTTAAAATTCTGTTTCCTTAATGAAATAGATTAGATAAATTAATATTATGTCTTTGTTTTAACCCCTTCGGTACGGATTTATTTCACGGCTGCCACTGGCTTTTTTTTTTCAATTACATTTCCCACCAATTTCTCTAAACAAAAATCTTTCATAAATATTTTGTTAACAAATGCAAGATAAAATGTACTAATTTTTTTTTCTTTAAATAGTGGTATGAATAGAATATAAAAATAAGCGTCAGTGGCAAAATGCATGACGAGTCTCAGTCGTCAAATGTACCCAAGTGGTTAAGATACAATATTGGTTAGTTTAATAAAAAAAAAAAAAAAAAGTTACTGTGACACACGAAAGATATACGACTTTTCTAAAACTAACTTGGGAGATTAATATAGGTCATTTCACAAATACAAACAATGGGGTTAGGAATAAAGAGAAGGAGACATATAGTGTACTGTCTACCAGTTGCGAATGAAGTAACTGAGGAGGTTGTCACAAGATGGCGGCTGATATTTTAAATCGTATCAACAGTTTCTGATTACCGCCGAGGCAAACTTCCCACCAGTAAATTTTAATAGAAAATTTCGTCTTATTTAAGTGCCTTATTCATGGAATTATTTTCTTACTACTATGAAAAAAAATTATATTTTATTTTACTGGTGTCAGTTTGCACAAGTATTAAAATCATTTTCACTGACACTGAGAGGATGTTGTCTGGGTTGTCACAATATGGCGGGAACGCAGGTCCTGACCACTGCCAAAATAATCTACCACCAGCAAAAATAATAAATAGCGATTTCTGTCATTATTTACGACTGAAACTTTTCGTTAATAAAGCGTTTAATTAAGGAGAGAATTTCTATTGAAATTGAGTGGTGGGAGATTCTCCCTGCCGTAATCAACCCCTTGCGAAAGCGGTTACAGTTCAAGCTTCACTATTTTAAGGATATGTCAGTTCCTTTTTATTAACCCCTTGAGGGGTCACCTACGATTAATGAAGATTTACACCAGAAAAATTTTATGAAATGTTACTTTTCTAACTTTGGCGGAAAAAAGTCGTAAAATTGCTTTTCCTTATTTTGAAATAAGTTTTTTCTAATTATCCGGTGGGAATTCAGCATTACAAAAACGTAATTGCTTGCCCCTGAAGGGATTAATAGTTCCATGATACAAACGGGATATTTTCTGATAAATTCCCGAAGTCAAATTTATTTTCAGACGCATAAACTTTGCAGGTGCTCTTTTTCAAATTCTGTGAAATAGAATAGCGCTTTCAATTTTTCGATAAATGCAAAGACTCTTTCAAAAGTAATAAAAAAAATTCGGTGTTTTGAAACCCATTTTCGAATGGTAGAGTCCAAGAAAGCCTGCCATAAGACATGGGTCACTTATAACTAAAGATGCAATCCATTTATCGATAAATAAAAATGATATTCGATTCCAAATCACTTATAATTCTCTGCTATTTTCATGCTTTTATGTTTAATTTTTTTTTTTGAATATGGAAGAAAGGTTCCAGCTGTTGAATATGGAAAAATATATTCTTGGAAACCGCCTTAAGTATAATCTGTTTTTAAACACTGATATAGTAGGTCGGACTTCATCACATTTTGGGGTCCCTAAATTTCATTCAAAGATTTGAAAAAAAAAAAAAAAAATTCAGATCTCGACTCATCGCCCTTATAAAGACAAATTTAATGATGGGGTGCGGGAAATTTTATTTTCAAAAATTTTTCAATACTAATTATTATTTCAAAGTAAAGAAAAAGTATATTTTAGTCTAATTAGATGTCCCTATAAAACCGGTGCCTGGATAAATTTAATCTTCTGCAATCCTTTTGTTACCAGTCTTGTTGTATCACAGAGATTTTTTTAAAATAAACTCTTTGCAACGTGTATTTAAGAAAAAAAATGTGAATTACATATAAAATCCCTTTTTATACATACCAAATAAGAATTATTACAAACTTTCGCAGTTCTAGGTTTCAGGTAATTTTTTTCGAGAAAAGTAAATCATTATGCACAATAGCATCATATTTTTTTATGCCTAGCGAAAATACATAATAAAACAATAATAAAGAATTTACATTTATTAAAAAAATAATAATAAATTAAATAAAAAAAATAGTTTTGATGAATCTTGAAAATTATTAAAATATTTTATAACGATTCTTTTCCATTTTTATGCTGCTGTTCTGATAGGAACTCCGTTTCTTATTTATAAAGTCCCAAATCAATTTATAATAAAACTAATAAAACATTTTAAAATCCATAGGACGCAGTAGTTATAAATACTATCTCTAATTTTAATTCTTAATTGAAAACAGATTTCCAGAACACATGATTTTATAAATTATCACATATACTGTATTTATTAATAAAAAATAGAAAATAATGAATTTTTGAATTATTGGTTTTATTATAATTATTGTAATAATTTGTGTTTTTCACAAACATAATTATATAACAAAAAGAATCAATTTGCCTTAATTTATTAATTTCGTTCGTTTAAATATTATTACCTAATGACGATTTGTAATTAATTTTGTTTCTATGAAATATTTTCTTTTTTTCTGATTTCATAATTGTAAAACCAATTGTAATTCCTATTTTAATTAATTTAATAATGTTGCTTGCCTTAGAAACCAAATTTTGATGACTTTTTATAGGAATACTATGATTATTAAAACAAGGATTTAACAATAGTACAAATATAATTGAATTCTAAAACATGCATATGATTATATATCTTTTCAAATATGAATACAATTATACACTTTCAAAAGATCCCTGGAATTAACCATCCAGCCACGGGCGACTTTCACATTTCCTTTGATAAAACCGCGGCATATTTTTAAGTATTGCCAGTGGTCTATTTAAAAAAAAAAAATGTAATTGTTGGTTTACCACCGCTTTTTTAAAGTAGAAATATTCAGGTTATTTAATTACAGATTAAATAATGTGAGAATAAGCCTAATTTTACGATTTTAAAAAAGTGTATTGAATCCATGGAACTATTAATAAAGAGGAACTGACATATCCTTGAAATAGTGAAGCTTCAACTGTAACCGCTAGCAAAGGGGTTGTATATCGACGGTGGAAACTCCCACCAGTAGGTGTATATAGATATTTTAAACTTATTTAAACGCCTTATTTTTACAAAATTTCAGTCATAAATAGTGGAACAAACAATTTTTCATTTTTACTGGTAGGAGTTTTCTTTGGTGGTAGTTAGGCCCTGAGTTTCCGCCATATTGTGACAACCATGGATACAAACCGACAGTTTTATAAGGCATACTGACACCGGTAAACACAAATAGAAATTTTTATGACGTTTTTTAAAAAAAAATTCCATGAATAAGATGCTTCTTTAAGACGAAATCTTCTATTCAATTTTACTGGTGGGATGCTTGACTTATCGGTAGTCAGAAACTGAAGAACCGATTTAAAAAAAACAGCCGCCATATTGTGACAACCTCCTCAGTTACTTCACTCGCAACTGGTAGACAATAGACTATATGTCTCCTCCTTTTTATTCATAACTCCATTATTGAATCAAGCAATCTGAATTTTAAAAAAGTAACACATTGGCAATACTGGAACGTGAAAATTGCGTGTCCCGCGGAATTTTATAGAATATATGAAACGCGAAATGAGCGTTTCCCGCGGCTGGATGGTTAATGAATATTTGTGAGGGATTTAGAAAAAAATTCTATTGTTTTAGCGCCAGGAGATTCTGCATCATTTTAGTACCAGTACCATTATATAATAGATTTTGCCTTCTATAGTCGTATAATGTTCAAAGATTAACCCCTTGGGGACGAACGACACGGGTACGTGCCGCATGAAGCGCTCAGAACTCTTGTTTTTCCTCAACATTGAAATTTTACTGTAAAATATGCCTTATTTAATCAGCGCATTTTCTCGATTCTAGAAGACACAAATTTCTGTTTTTAAAAAACGGTGAAAAAAGATTAAAAATTTCGTAAAAGGCTCTCGTCGCGAAGTGGTTAAATAATGCCAAATTTAGTATATAATAATACTGGTATTAACGCGATGCAGCATCCCCTGACGCTACACAACTGTAAAATTCCTAAAGTCTAAATCTTTTTAACCCCTAAATACATGACTTTTTGTTTTGTTTCGAAAAAAATTATATATGATTCTCAGAAAGGTTTATTACACAGAAAAAACAATGAAAAAAAAATCAGAAATGAAATTTCCAAATAATACGCCGACCTTTTCTTATATTGCGCATCTGCATAATACAAGTAAAAACTACTGTTATAACTAAAATATTGCAAATTAGTAAATATTTTAATAAGTATGAGTCTAAATACCTTATTTTAAATAAATTTATATTTTGTAAAACTTAATCCTTAAATGCGTAAATTATTCTTTTAGAATTGGGTTTTTTATTCTTATATTAAAAATCAGACACCAGAAATTTTAAGATAGACTTTTATCTATATTTAATAGCATATATTTGTAATTTTTACAGGATTAACATTTCTATATAAATATATTAGTGGTGGCAAAGAGCTAGATAAAAAGTGATGCAGATATGCATCCCTATTTATTTAAGGGTTAAAGTTTCTCTCTAAGATGACTTTATATTAGTAACAACAGTATAGGACAAAATATCAAGCAAAACCAGTGCCTGATTGTTGCAAGAGCAAACTAGGCAGTTGACCAGTGTTCAAATTCCTATCAGGAGCCTCTGAAGCAAAAAAGGTATTTTTTCTTACAACGAGTACAAATTGTGGCTACACATATGTTATGAAAGGCTTCTAAACTTTGCACCAGAACAAATTTGTGTTAGTAGGGCCCTGAGCGTAGCTAGTAATAGCATAAGATAATAATAGAATGTTTATTTGTGAGATCAACATAGCTCTTGTGACTGTTTCTTGAAAATTTGAAAGATTTACCATTCTCATCTCATTTCGATAAAAGGGGAAAGAAGGATTTGAACTTAACCCGTCAATGCATAGTGATGTATATCTGCATCAATTTTTGTTTAACTCTTAGCAACCACTATATATATATAGAAATATTAATCCTGTAAAAAATTACAAAAAACCCAACTTAATAAATAAATTTGGAAATGTCTCTTAAAATTTTTAACGTCTAATCTTTAATATAAGAATGAAAAACACAATTCCAAAAGAATAATTCGTGCATTTAAGGGTTAAGTTTTACAAAATAAAAAGTTATGTAAAATAAGGTATTTAGATTCATACTTATTAAAATCTTCAAAAAACTAATTTTCAATATTTTAGTTATGACATTAGAGTTTACTTGCATTGCAGAAGTGCAACATAAGAAAAGGCTGACGTATTATACGAAAAATGTATCTCTGATTTTTTTCATTATTTTTTTCTGTGTAATAAACGTTTCTGAGAATCATATATATTTTTTTCGAAAGAAAATAAAAAATCATGCATTTAAGTGTTATAGCAGGAGAGCTGTTAACCATTTTAGGGTAGGCATTTGTGGTACCATGAACATTCGTGAAACACTACTTTTGCAATGTCTGAATACAAAACCTAATGTCTGGCGGAAGGATCGTGGCACTTAGCCGACCCGTGAATTTTTCAATTTCCAAAATTTCGTTGAAAAGAAAAATTCTTTGCGGCATTTTGAAATTTTAATACCTTCAAATTTAGTATTTAATGAAATAAAAAATATATATGCCAGGCACTTTAGTCGGCCCCAAAACTGTGCCTGCACGTGTCAAGTGGTCTTTTATGACTACCTAAAAAAGGTATTTGAGGCACGCTGAAAATGAGTCAAAACAATATTTATGTTTAGAAAAAAAGTATTTTGAAAATGACAGACACTTTTTGTGGCACTCTCTACTTGACAGACAACAGGGAATTTTAAACGCGGGTGCCAATAAAGCTGAACATGCGGTGCCGGGCTGAAGATCCATTTACTGACTTACGATACAAACAAAGCGTAAACCGCGTTGAGTCCTTCGCGAAAGCATATCTTAATGAAATTCAAATGGATGCGTGCGCAATCACCACAAATCTAACTGCGATAGGCTCTCGCAAGACCACGTGACTCATTGCAAGTGCGCAGGAAAATTTTGGAGTGGTTAAAAAATTCTTATTCGTAGTGAAACATGCGCAGCTTTAAAAGTGCTATTTTGTGTGTATATATTTTTTTTTTATATAATACGCTTTTTATATAATAATGCCAGTGGGCTACTTTTTTAAAATTCAGATTTCTTGATTTGCACTACTTTTCAGAAATGGTAAAATTCCTCTTGTTTTCGCCTTATTTAAGATATCATTAAATAAGGCGAATTTTAAAATTTCAGAAAAGTGGTGCCAATCATGAAAACTAAATTAAAAAAAGGTAACCTACTGGCAACACTGCCTCAAATACCTACCCTAAAACGTTTAACTCTTTCAAAAGCAAGGTACTTGCATTCGTAAATTATTAAAATAATTGAATGAAACCAGTATTTACACGAAAATTTATTTCTAAAGAAGAAAAAGTATATATTCGCGTATTTAATAAAAGTGAAATTTTCATTGAAAAATTCTGGTACCAAAGTGGCCAATCGAAATTAAAATTAGGTGATGCCGTAGCGGCATCACCGCTCTTCAAGGGGTTAACAGCTCTCTGACTATTAAAAGAGTCCTTCATCAGTACAGTCATAGCATAGCTGCCAACTTTTACGTTTTTTTGCTACCACTAAAATTTAAACGAGATTTTCGCCTTCTTTAATCATGAGATTTTTGACGATTAGAAAAGAGAATATTTTCAATAAAATTTTAGTGGTAAGAGCAAAACGTAAATTTGGCAGCTATGGGAGTCATAGGCACCGACTTCACGGAGCGAAATAATGAATGAGACATACTTCTATCCTTCATTCTGAAGAACTCTTTTCTTACTGTGATTAAGTAAAACAAATGTAACATTTTAAAATTTGTGGTGGAAATATTCCAGATTTGCCTCCGTTAAGTCGGCTCCTGTGACCGTTGTATTTTTCGGATACGAGCAACTCCCTTCGAATATCTATAGCAACGAGTGAGGAGTTTTCTATAAAATTAAGGACATTTCCTCCTTTTTTAAGCTAGAATAACAGCCATTTAAATGCATCATAGTTTTTAATCCTTTATCTACTGACGGTATTTATACGTACCAATGAAATAACTTGTTATAAAATTCATTTAATACATCTATTAGTTGTAATAAAGTTTCGAATGAGTTATAGATACATTACTTTATCTTGTTACAAAAGCATTATTTATTACACAAAACAAAAATAATTTTTAGAGGATGATCTGTTTTGCCTTTGCATCTTTTCAGCTTTCTTAGCGTTGGGGAGGAGGAGGGGGCGGCTTTTTCAATCCGGAATTATTCTATATTTCTATTGTAAGAACATTATACTTGTACATTTCATAATTCTACAAAATACTAAGAAAAATATTTAAAATAAAATATTTCAGTGGTTTATAAATATTGGATTATAAATATTGAACAAAATCCCTATAAATTCAAATTTAATTAATCCTTCCAAATCCTTCAGTCCATGTAAAATCCTTCCAAAATTTATTAAATTATTATGTAAATATTCTAATGTAGTTTAAATAATTCACGAAAAATGCTTTAGAAAATAAAATTTTCATGAATTCACAATTCATTACTTAAAGGGTTAACAGGATTTTATTAAACTATGAGGCGAATTTACAACAAAATATAACACTAATATCGACTATAATATTTTGATTGATATGATTTGCAAAAGCGACTAATTTTTCTAACTATTGATTCACATAAACGGCGATTACATTTTTTTTTTATTATTTATTTATTTTTTTGTTGTTGTTGTTGTTTTAGCTCTCGTGGGGACTAATTATGAATCCGCCCCCTCTCTACTTGCGCAAAACAGGCTTAATTACTTATTAAACAGAACATTGAAAATTTTCTGCTAAAAAATAATTTGCCAATAAATAATAAATACAATGAAAGTAAAAAAATAAATTTAAAAGTATTAAAGGGCGCTCTTATCTGGCTTATTCTACTTAACTCATCAGATACTCATTTTCGCACGTGCATGCATGACAATTGAGGAATTTATTATTTAAGCCTTAAGTAGCAGGGGTATGCCGATTTGGTGTGCAACCTGTGATTTTTTTTTCTTTACAGAAAACGTCGCAAGAAAGTATCGTATAAATTAGAAGTTATGATTGTAAAAATGCCTACATACTGCTTTATAAAGATATTCTGTGGTCTAATGAATTTTTTTAGATTTTACATGCGATTGCGCTTTCTCGAATTCTAACATTTTTGTTTGCATCGCCAACCAATTCTATCATCTTTAAAATTTTGCAAAAAGTATTCCTGAATGTATGGGAATCGGATTTCCAAAGTTATTTTGTGGAATGATATGATAATTAGGTATCTGCGGTTGTTTAGCTGCTATATATACGGCGTATAGGAGTTAGATTCTGTGGATAAAACGTATCTCGCTCATACTGGTCATTTTAGTCCAGATTTTCACCGCTCCTTGCATTTAACCCCTTGAAGGGTGGTGATGCCGCTATGGCATCACATAGTTTTAATCTCTAATTGCAACAATGCATTCCGAATCTTTAATGAAAATTTCACTTTTATTAAATACGCGAAAATATACTTTTACTTGTTTAAAAATAAATTTTCTTTTAAATACTGGTGTCAATCAATTATATCAACATTTTACCAATACAAGTACCTTGTCCCTGAAAGGGTTAAAAGCTGAATTCTATCCCACTTTCTGAGTAGTCAGTAAACTTTATAGTTAGCTATTTTTGCAGTAATATCTTTGTGTGGGAGGCCCGCCAGTGTGGTAGGAAATTAAAATTTGGTAGCTGAAATAATATAATATTGAAATTCACGGTGTTCCCTTTGATAGTTTTGTCACAGTGTTTTGAAGTGGCATTTTATAGGGCTACATTGTTTCTAGTGACAATTTGTAGTGCTAAAACAGCGTTTTTACTGACATTTTCATAGTGAACTGAAGTGATCTTCTCTCAGGTACCGGCAACCGATCAGTGTAGCCATTTTGTTTTGAGCTGGTGCTTGAATTAAAAAATTTCTTGGAGAAAGAATTCCACTCTCAGTTTTAATGTTTTAACACATTGTACTCCGGGGTCTCTTACAGGAATTTGATTCGGCAGAGACGACTTTTTAAAAAGAAGTTTCCTTTAAGTACAAAATTTCAAAAATACTCTGATTAAACAAAACAAATTTTATTTTCCTTTACTACTGGTGCCAAAAACAAATTTTGAAAAGAAAGGGCTAGTTCCATGAGTACTTGTAGTGTAAGTCACATGCAACGATTTTTGGCTACCACTATTTTAGAACGGAAAATGGACTTATTTTATCGGACATATATCAGTAGTAGAATAAGGCAAAGCAACTCGTTGAAAATAACGGTCGCCAAAAAGAATAGCGGTTATCAGCTATGTGACTTACACTACAAAAACACATGAAATTAGCCAAAGATTATGTCACCGCAGTGGCGACAACGGAGTCCAAAGGGTTAAGTTTACTGTTTTGATAAATTTTAGTGAACTTGTTCTTTCCGCTACACTTACAGTAACCCTTATCTATTTCATTCAATAAATTGGTGTTAGTGTTAAATCTTGTTTTATCGCTACTTTTCAAGGTGAGTGGCCCAATATGAGGAAATGTTCATCATATAGTTAATTATAATTAAATACAAGAAATTGATTTGTTTAGTTAATGTATATACATTTTAAATAAATTTGTGAAGGGACTTTTACATTTTTATTTCATCAAATTTATTTTAATAATTTTGAAGAATTTCTAATTCTCAAAATAAATAAATAAATAAATAGATAAATAAAATAAATAAATATTCTAAAACTTCTTTAATATACTTTTTAAAACACTTTCTACATATGATTTTCCTTTAACAATGTAAGCAGGTATTGAAAAAATTCTTAATTCCATATGTTAAAAAAAAACAATGCGAAATCAAATCTGCTTAAAATACATTCTTTAATACTCCAGTAGTTTTGACGTATGTAATTTAAAATTAGATATCTCTTTATTCAAAGAACGTTTTTTTCAATGATAAAATATTTAATATGTTATTCAATTAAAATACTCTTTGATTTCTTAATTATAAATCTCGAGTAATTAATTTTTTTTTTGTTTTAATAACTTATTTTAATTTTGAAATACAGAAAGTCAGGGACTCAAGCGAATCATCCTAAATATTTTATGTTTCACTAATTGAAAATAGTTTTCATTTGAATAATTTAAGAATAGAATTGCATGCAATGTTTTTTTATAAATTCTTTTATCAAACAAGTTGATTGCTAACATAATTTAATTTTATAACAGATTTTCAACATAACAAATGATACACATTTAATCTCTTTATTTTAAATGTCTTTATAAAAATGTTAATTTACTTGAAAACATTTGCATGTTCTAAAACTACATTATTACTCAGAAGATCAGCATCTTCCTAATGAGATGATGGCCAAAACATGTCAAATGTTTTGTTAGTTGGGTAAATTTTCATATTTATTTTTTCTGTAGTTCTATAAAAAGCAGCTTTTGTAAACTTCATATGATTAAAAAATTCTTAAGAAAATAAAAAGGAAACTTCACAAAAGTTGAAGATTTTACATTAGTATTGTAAAAGTGTTTGAAGCCATATAGATTATACAAAAAAATAATTAGAATATATTTTATTTTAACTTTTAATATACATCTTTTAAATCAGTGGTCTTCAACTGCGACGCGTGGGCCTCAGGGTTGCCACTAACCTCGAACAGAATTTTTCGCTTTAGACTAAGATAGGAAATTTGCAATTAAATAAGGCTAAGATTTTTATTCAGGAAAAACTAGTGCAAACTCATTTTAGGCAAAAAAAGTTGGATAACCCTGCTTTAGATAAAACGCTCACATATTTGTCAAAGTAGCTCACTGAAATTAGACATTAACCCCTTGAGTACAAATTTGTTTCAGGGCCCCAACTGGAGTTTTTTTTTTTTTTTTTTATCCATCTCGCACCAAATTCTCGTAACAAATTCTTTCATATACACTTTGACAATGTGTGAAATAGAAACACACTACATAATTTTTATTCTTTAAATACTGGTATGAATAAATCATGAAAATAGGCGCAACTGGTCAAATGCATGACGAGTTTCAGTCGTCAAATATACCCAAGGACATAGCTGCCAACCATTCACTAATCTTCAATCCGGATTAATTTGACCTAGGTTAACCACTTTCGAACCAGAAAATTTATTTCATGAAACTTTATTTATTTAATTCAAGGTTTGTAAGTGGAACATATTTTAATTCATTTCTTTAAAAAAATTCTGGTTCGAAACGTATTAAACCAGGGTCAAATTAACTCACGTAATACGGAAGATTAGTTTGAGGTTGGCACATATGCCCAAGGTGTTAACAGCCTTAAATTCTAGCGTCAGAAAAATGTAATATGATCTGCCAACTTTAATATAAGATACCACTAGTTCTAAATTGAAAAATGTATTTTATATAATCCCAAGGT
Organism: Maratus speciosus; assembly: GCA_963932465.1. Classification (NCBI taxonomy): domain Eukaryota; kingdom Metazoa; phylum Arthropoda; class Arachnida; order Araneae; family Salticidae; genus Maratus; species Maratus speciosus. The sequence goes on along the minus strand of OZ010787.1, from coordinate 411,409,374 downwards.
TTTGCTGATTAAACACGACAAATTTTTTCGTTCATAAGTAGTGGTTTTTTTTTTTTAATCCAGTCATTCATTTGTTCAAATCCTATATAATAGTACTTGTAGTAAAATGATGCAGTATCTCCTGATGTTACGTCACTGATAACCAAGTCGTTGGATGTGGAGAGTTGGTGTAGGAGACAGAGCATTCACCCTGTAATGACGAGTACTGAAGTTTGAATCCAGAAAATGGCAAGGCGATAAAAACAGCTGTGATAATATTCAATGCGCATAGCTCTTCCGTGTAAATATGCGTCAGGTTATATAGCTAATCTGCAGATTTTTTTTTATATTGAGCGATTGCTCACATTATTTCTAAAAAATGAAGTTTCACTTCTTGAGCAGCGAAAAATTTCCATCTTTTAAATGGGGAAATATCACAATGCAAGTTTTGTGAAAAAACAGAAAATAAGTGGCAATTTTGCTGCCAGTACATTTTTCATTTGTCCACAGAAATAGTGGCAAACATTATTTTATATTGTTGGTGTATCGTGATACTAAGTGTTCTTACTTGTACTCTCAACATAGTAGATCCATAGTTTATTTAACACTAGAACCGCGGGAAAATTTATTCAAGTTTTTAAAAATATTTCAAATCAGAATTTTCATTTAAAATTATGTAACTTATTTAATAAATAACTTTTGTGCTGCAGATATTTAACTTATTTTATAAAAAAAATTCTGGTTCTAATCGACATCTATTCATTTGGTACGGGTAGAAATGACCCGCCACTGCGGTTCTAGTGTTAACACTCGAAAGCCAAAAGGAGTCGATCCGACTCCGACCAAAGCGATATAAGTAAGCGTCCAATCTTAAGTGGGAGAGGTAACCGCAAGATTAAAAGCGAGGTCACATCAATCAAGGTCGCACGCCACTTAGCGGACGGGGTTAAACTACAGGAAGATGCCTAATTTTTCTTACTTCACACCACTAAAATTGTAAAGTTTTTTCATCCTTGATTAATAGCTGAAATGATTTTGGCAAGGCGTAGAAAATATCGTGGTGTTAGGTTCCTCTGGACGCCTCTCTCGCTTTGCTATTATTTTGCAATAAATGTGGTAGGCAAAATCAGTTCAATGAGTGACTAAAGGTTTAGAAAATTAGTGCAGGTTTGATATCCTATCGTATATGACGCATGGAACTATTAATAAAGAGGAACTGACATATCCTTAAAAAAGTGAAGCTTCAACTGTAACCGCTAGCAAAGGGGTTGTTTGTCGACGATGGAAACTCCCACCAGTAGGTTTATATAGATATTTTAAACTTACTTAAACGCCTTATTTTTACAAAATTTCAGTCATAAATAGTGGAAGAAACAATTTTTCATTTTTACTGGTAGGAGTTTTCTTTGGTGGTAGTTAGGCCCTGAGTTTCCGCCATATTGTGACAACCATGGATACAAACCGACAGTTTTATAAGGCATACTGACACCGGTAAAAACAAATAGAAATTTTTATGACATTTTTGAAAAAAAAAATCCATGAATAAGACGCTTCCTTAAGACGAAATCTTCTATTCGATTTTACTGGTGGGATGCTTGACCTATCAGTAGTCAGAAACTGAAGAACCGATTTCAAAAAAGCAGCCGCCATATTGTGACAACCTCCTCAGTTACTTCACTCGCAACTGGTAGACAATACACTATATGTCTCCTCCTGTTTATTCATAACTCCATTATATGACGTCACACTAAAAGCCCGCGTGTATGGATTATCACCCCGTCCACAAAATGGCGCAACTGTCTTAATTTACGTCCGATTCCAGTATTAAGTTTGTACGCTTACTTATACAGCTTTGACTCCGACCATTTGATTAAATGTCAACCGGAACCAGAAAATCTTTCAAAAAATAAGTTAAATTTAAGCTATTCTGATTTACGTTAAATAAATCAGTCAAATAATTTTAAATAAAAATTCTGATGTGAAATATTTTTATGAAACTTGAGTGAAATTTCCGGGCGTTCTAGTGTTAAAACAATTTTTGGGGTTGGTGGTCCAAGTAGCTTCTATTAAAATAATTGCATTGCTAGCATCCCGAAATCTATAGTGGATTTTTTGTGTTCAAATCTTGTGTTCAAATCTTTGTCTTGTCCCCGGAATTGCAGCAATATTCAAAAGCAAAAGCTGGTTTCGGTTTATTCCTGAATGACTTTGTGATACACAGGAATCGATTAAGGTTAACTCAGCAAAACAATAGGCACCGGCATCACGGGGACGACGGGGGCATAATCAGGCAAACTTTCACCACTAATTTTAAAATATTATTATTTTCTAACTAATCACAGAAATAAAAACAACGAAAAATGCTACTTAATATTAGAGATAGAAGTATACTTGAGTGCCTATTTAGCCAAAGTGAAGTCGACGCTTATGCGCTTCCCGACTAGAAAAAACAATAATAATGTATGCAGAAAGGCATTTACCCTGATTTTACTGGTAAATAATTTAGGACCTACCTTTTGAGGTAAAACAAAAATGTTTGTTAACATATTTTTAGAATAAAACTAAATACTGGTAAAAGCGTTCTTAGATCCAGAAAAAGCCGAAAATTGGCAAAACTATTTGTATCCTAACTCAGTAAGTTTTCTTTCGCAAAAAGTTGTTTTTATTCTTTTCTTGTTACAGCCTGATAAAAGATTTTCTAAGTATAACTTATAGGACCCTGAGACCAAATTACATTAAATGAGTGGTACTCACTTCGCGGGCTGCAGTATTACAACGTTTTTAGTAGAAATCTTCACTCAGTTTCTGTCATTAAATGAATGTCGTATTACTTTTCGAAAATAGTGGTGTGGCAAAATTTTTCGCAACTAGTAGTCCGTAACACAGGATTAAATAGACATAATTATATTTTCACATGTGAAATTTAAAGAAAAAGAATGCGATTTCTACTGTTAAAAGAATCTCAAAATCATATGTTTAATAATAAATAATGAATCACGAAAGCATATTACAAATAAATAGATACATATGTACCATGTGTTACATATTTTTGTTTGAGTTACATATTTACCAAGGATCTGGATTCGAATCCCGGCCTGATTAATTTTTCGCTGAGTTGAAAATATTCAATTCGCATTATAACTTTACCGATCACCTTGATCGTGTTAAAAACAATGGTTTAAAATTATTCTGTTTGAATTTCTGGTATATATTCGAAATTTCTGAATAAAACTGAAGCCAAACTGGCAACACTGATTTGTGGATTATCATTAACCCTTTCAGGGCCAGAAGAATTCTGTTCGTAAACTGATGAAATAATTGACTGACACCAGAACATTCAAACGAATTTCTTCTAAAATAAAAACCCGCTAATTTGCGCTTTCATTACAAAAGCAAAATTTTATTAAAATATTCTTGGTACAATTTGTCAGTTTTGGAATTAAAATTATGTGGCTAGACCGTCTAGCCACCGCCCTTGAAAGGGTTAAGAGATGCTTATATTTCCCATTGCTTCAAAAAGATTTAACACAATTTTAACCAATGAACTTCATTTTTAAAATTTCAATAACTTATTTTTTGAATTAACGTCCCCGGAAATGAAATATATAATCATATAATATTTCAGAAAGTATATATACTTTTAAATCATTGAACATCCCGTATGTTGAAGGATAATTTTTCTTACTAGTTCCATAAAACTTTTAGCACATTTTATCGAAATCAGAAGACGGGAGGGACAACAATCAAAACCTGAAAGACTTTTCTTCATGTAAGGAAATGTATTCCGGAACAGTTTAATGATAAAATATAATTACATCAACTGCCAAAAGACACTATTCGTTTTCTTTTAAAGTAACTCTTGTTCTCAAACGAATAAAGGGTTAGTTAAGCGAAACATGAGAAAAAAATGAGTCACGTGAAAGAATTGAATCTTGAAATGGAAATGGACAAAATACTTTTAAATGAAATGGAAGGAACATTCTTGTTGAAATGTTCGATCGGTGCATTTAAAATAAGAAAAAAAGTTGAAGAATATTACATTGGAACGTAGTTTGTATGTTTGATAGCGATTTTTTTTTTCTGTTTGTCTGAAAAATATCAACATCTTGCAAAGAATGTTAATCTAAATTACACTTTATTTATTTAAAATATTTGTATGTTATTAAAAAATAAATAAAATTTGCATTAAGAGCAGCAGAAAGTAAGTTAACCAAAAATAATTCCTCAACTTTTAAATCCATTTTTACAAACCTTTTCTTTAAACTTAACAACTAAAATACCTCAAAAATTGATGAGAAATTAGTTAGAAAATCTGTAATTTTCTTCCTTATATTGTTTCGCTTTGTTATCTAGCATCAATTCTTTTACATATTTTCAGAAGTTACAACTTATAGCTAGCTACCAGCTATATTTTTGGAACTACTATTCACGAATAGTATTTTTCGCCGCTGAAATATTCGATTAACCGTTCGGACTCAGGCGTCTCTTAACCCTTTCAGGGGCAAGGCATTTTTTATCAAAAAATGTTCAAATAATAAATTCGCACCGCAATTAGCAAACAAATTTATTTGAAAATAATCAACAGCTTTTTTTATCACGTATATTATGAAATCGAAGTTGTACTAAAAATTTACTGGTGCCACTTGGCAATTTAGGCATTAAAATTAACCGTTTGCAAACTGCAAACGGCGCCCCTCAAAGGGCTAAACAAATTCGGCCGGCACCACTTTTTTAGAATAAGTTTTCTTCAACTCTAAAATTTCTAAAATGCTCTAATTAAATAAGGCAAATTTTATTTTCCTTTATTACTGGTGCCAAAAACAAATTTTGCAAAGAAAGGTGATGTCGCAGCAGCTGCGACAACGGAGTGTAAAGGGTTAATTAAGGAGAAGATTACTTTTCGGATAAAGTGCTGAAAAAAATGTTGTGAAACTATGCTAGAACTGTCGTACAAGTTACTGTATTGATATTTCGGACAATGGAAGGACTTGGATAATCTTGGACTAATAATACTTTGACTAATAATAAGCTCGAAGAAGCAGGGATTGTCTGGTATCTTCAGGGCCCTTACAGTGTTGCCAGATGGGCTACTTTCTTTTAATTCAGATTCTTGATTGGCACCACTTTTTTGAAATGGTAAAATGCTACTTATTTAATGACATATTAATTAAGACAAAAACAAAGATAATTTTAACGTTTAAAAAAAGTGGTGCCAATCAAGAAATCTGAATTAAAAAAGAGTAGACCACTGGCAACACTGGGCCCTTAGCTGAGTCTACCCTATCCGCTTTCGCTTTTAGGTGTCTTTAATTTGTGTGATTTCCCTTTTAAATCTGTCCGGTTTTAATTTTTGATTTTTTTTCCAACCTGGTTTCCGCTAGAGTCTCTTGTACTCGGGACGTGGCTGGGGACCTATGAACCTGGCTTCCGCAAAAGAGTCGAAATAAGAGAAAAATTCAGTGTAAAAATCCAGGCGCCAGCGGGCAGTCTCTCATCATTAAATTTATTAATTTTCTTCGCTTAAACTTTATTAGCATTCTTACAAAATTTTAGGCGAAATATTAAATGAAAAATAACGAATAAAATTTAGTGGTGAGAGATTGACTGCTGGCGCCTAGATTTTTACACCCTTGGGCCGCTCGCCGCGGATGTTGACCCACCCGCCCTCCCTCAACCGCCAAAATTGATATTATTACCTGTTGTGTAATAAATATTTTCAAAATTTCTATACAGAATCTGTAAATACTATTTCAGTGAAAAGTTTTTAATGTCTTTGGAGAAAGAAAGAATTTGGGAATCACTGCAAATTTATAAAATTCTAGCGAAAATCTTAAAATAATCAATATTTAAAAAAAAATTTTCGGCGCGAAATTTTATTAGCAGACAACCAAAGTAGTTACCCGTAAAGCTGGATTGAAAATTATTTTTTTTTTTTTATTTTACATTTAGACGAAATATATACAATAATTTAGAAAAATTTAGGCCTCGTGTTAAATAAGTTATTAGTAAAAAATAAAAATGAAAAAAATTCTGATTATTTTTGGAACGAAAATATAAAAAACCTTATTAGTTAAAAAAAAAAAATCTAAATGAAATTTCTGAAACTATCCCTTCATCCAATGCACAAAACCATGCAGACTCTAAACGGCCTAATAATAAACTTATAACAAACCATGTTAACTAAATTATAATTTTTTAAGGCTTTATATCCCTTTTTTAAACGTATTTTTTTAAAACTAAAAACATTATTGAGAAATTCAATACCTAAGCTGATGCTTTCTTTTATCTATGTTAAGCTTTGTTTCTTTTCATCAAATCCTTCAGTTTTACTGGCGGTAAAATTGCAGTATAATTTACTGCGTAAATATTTGAGTCTAAACAGAGATATGAATTTTTGAAAATTGTTTCTCATTACCTCTAGGGTAATTAATAAGTTCAATATTTGGCCACAGAAATTGAAACTATTATTTTATTGAAAACTTTCAAATACCCTTAAAGAAAGAAAGAAAAGGAGGATCACTGCATATTTATTCTGAGGAAAATCTTAAAATAATCAATTTTTGCTCGAAGTCTTATTACAACGCAATGAATATCATTAATCACAATGCTTGCTTTAAACAGATTTCTTTAAAATTAAATTATTTTAAATTGAGAAAAACCATAAATAAGTCAGAAAACACTAAATATCACGTTAAAATTTAGGTTTGTCATTAAGATATTTTTAACACAAAAAACATAAAATATTCTGGTTTATTGTAAAAAGAAAGCAATAAAACATTCTACATGAAATTAATAAAACTATCCAAACTATCCACTAAAATGCAGACAACAATTTTAATTCTGAACCTGTATAATCAGAAAAAATGTAAACCTGAAGCAAAAGCAGTTAGCCAAATTAAAATCTTTTAATACTTAAATACCTTTTAAAACAAAATTTTAAAACGAAAAAATATATGTGTGTGTGTGTCTATGGTCTAACGGCAATTAAAAAACTACTAAATTCAGTAAAAATTTCGAAGTAATATATATATATATATATATATATATATATATATATATATATATTGTACATTTATTTATATGAAACATTAATTAATCAATAATCCATATCATCATTTTACTTATTTATTTATTTATTTTTATATTTTGGCATGTGTATATATACATATTTTTAATTCATCAATTATAGTATCTTAACCCTCTCACTGCGTAAGTAATTTTTCGCGATGAGCGTCTTTTACAGAATTTTTAATCGTTTATCACCGGTTCTTTAACCCTTAAATGCCTGATTTTTCAAAAATCATTGTAATAATGTTTTTCGGCTTTCATTTTTTGAATAAATCATAGGAAAAATACTTTAAAAAATCATATTTTGTTTTCAGTATAGTTTACGGCTTAAAACAGTTTGATACTAATCGGCAATACTGGTGTTTAATTGAAAAAATAATTTACCTTGATAAAATTCTATAATATTAAACACACAAGAATTTTAGGAACTATAATAAGAAGTAAATTTTACTTGCTCACGGCAGGTCAAAATAGGGTAATTAGCAAGCTTCCAAACAAAACAAAAAGAACAAGTAGCAACAATTGAAAAAATAAATCTATCTTTATTCTTAAACAGCACAAGTGTTGCCATCTACATATTGAAAATGGATTTTATAATATTTTCAGAATGTATTTTATTGGCAACATTAGGCATTATAGCTTCAATATTATTGTAATATTATTTCAGAGCCGAATTTGTGTATGTTGCCGAAAAGCAACACCAGGCATTTAAGGGTTAAAGCATAAATTTTTGATTATCGTAATCGGGGGAAATGTCCTGATTATATCAGATAAAGTTTTTGCTAAAACATAACTGGTGGGAATAATCAAATAGTATTAATTTGACGAAAAAATGCATGCTCGAGCATATCTCAGGCTGCGCAGCGAGAGGGTTTATACAATTTTTGTTTTATGGTTAATTCACTATTAGTTATTATTTATTAATTAATTTTGTTATTTATTCTTATAAATTGTTATGTGTATATTTACGTATTTTTAATTATCATTTAGAATATCTTATTTTAATTTCTGCTTTAAAGCTTAAACCAATATTAGTTATTAATATTTATTAATCTATTTGTTTTAATTAATCAATAGATTTCATTCCAACTAATGTATTTTCCTAATAATAAATTCTTGTGTAATCATTTCAAATGTATCATTTAACGGAAGAGGGCAGCACTATATTGATTCATTGGTTAATATATTGGAATTCATGTTTAAGTGTGCTACATTTGGCAACACCATTTCTTCTCCCTTATAAATACAGTTTTAAAAATATTTATACTTGCTTATACTCTACATTATTACTCCGTGGTCCTACTCATATTCATTCCAATATTTTTGGCAACATGTGCAAAATATTTCTTTTATTTATTTTTTGCTTTACCATTTAACCCCGGATTGGATCTTCACTCGGTAATATTCTTTTTTTTTTTTTTTTTTTTTTTTTAATCCTTCCGAACCATATATTTTTTATCTTAAGTTATTTCTGGCATTAATTTTTTTGGATTTATTCTGTGCGGTAACCCTTTTTTGCATTCTTTAGCTTGTTATGGATAATGCAAAGATGAAACGTACATGTTATTTGTGGTAATAAAGGTATTTAGGGCCTGATGTTTCTGCCTTGGTTACACAAATATTTCTGTTTTTTCCATGCTTACTTTATTTCCCATTCCATGTTGCTCCTGTTATAAGGATCTGTTCAAAAGAATTTTATAATAGTTTATACACCATTTTTAATTTGAATAAATTCCTTTATAATTTATATATTCCACTCACATTAGTTGTTGATAATTTATATTGGTTTTTAATGGTTATATTCAGCTTCGAATTGGCTATTTTGATCCAAGATATTACACACTCTCATAATATTAAATTATATAGAAAATCATATCAATTAATTAATATTGGAAGTAAAGTATGTTTATTAAAAAAGAAGTAATCAAAATTAACTTCCACACAAGATTGAATTTTCCGCAATAAAAGATCCCTGGAAACAAAAATGCAGTTTATTTAGCGCCCAAACACGGAATCCAAATTTTGTTTTTTTGACATGCACCACTATTATTAAAGATTTTTAGTTATGATAAAAATCGGATTTAAATGAGAATTTCCCGAAATAATGCAGTTATCACAAATTTATTTATGCCATCGTATTTTAGCCTCCAAATTTGGCGATATGTGGCGAAATAACGCCAAATTTGTCGGCAATTTCGAGAAGGAAGGCACTCGTGAATGTGTGCATCTAAATATACAGGGTGCAAAGGAAAGTTCTTTAATATGAAAATACTTGCGAAAGGAGAGAGCTACGTCTATGGAAGCGAGGTAACGGTAGAGTAAAGTTACTAAGCCAGATTTAATGCAAACGACAGCAGCGACCCTAGTGCTTAAATTTGGAAGATAGCCATTGCAAATCGAAAACGAGATAGAGCAAATTTTCCAATTAGAAAGTTTTAGAGCATCAACTAATTAGTACGAAACGATATTTGGTTTACATGGATAAGATACATCTTCGCCTATATACCCAAAAATGTCCGAAATCAATGCACTCTATTTCTGTAAACGTTTGAATGAAATAGCTAGAATTATGAAGAAATACGTACATTTATAGTATTAATACGTGCTTATCCCAATACATTTTGATAACATCACACAAAAGAGACAAACTGTCTCACAGTGATAAAAAGTTATTATTCAGTATGTTCGAAAAGTTCGCCATTGCTCACTATACACGTTTGTATTCGTGAGAGTAATTCTACATGCACAGTTCTCAGCATGGAACGTTTATTGCAAGCCTCTTCAATACGACGACATATATTTAACCCCTTCAAGGGCGATGGCTAGACGGTCTAGCGACCTAATTTTAATTCCAAAACTGACAAATGGCAGCAAGAATAGTTTAATAAAATTTTGCTTTTGTAATGAAAGTGACAATTAGCGGGTTTTTATTTTCTAAGAAATTCGTTTGATTATTCTGGTGTCAATCCGTTTTTTCATCAGTTTTCGAAGTGAATTCTTCTGCCCCTGAAAGGGTTAATCTAAAATTTTAAATGCATTGGAAATTTAATTTTTACAGACATTACAGAACAGTACAACGTCACAATATGAAATTGTGCACTGCTACATTTACGGAATGTGAATATGCAATTTAGAATCGTCGCTCATCGATTTCGGACATTTTTGGGTATACAGGTGACGATTTATCTTATCCGTGTGAACCAAATGTCGTTTCGTACTAAGTAATTGATGCTCTAAAACTTTCTAATTGGAAATTTTACTCTATCTCTTTTCGTTTACGATTTTCAATAGCTATCTTCCAAATTTTGCCACTAGGGGCGCTTCTGTAGTTTGCATTAGGTAGGAGGTAGTCGCTTTACTACACCGTTACCTCACTTGGATAGCTGTAGCTCTCTCCGTTCGCAAGTATTTTCCGGTTAAAGGGACTTTCCTTAGCACCCTGTATATCACACAGAAGTATCACAGTACATAAATAAAAAAATGCTTCGCTTTGCATTGGACCACAGTTATGAAAGTTAGTAATGGTCAGTCATGGGCAAAATTTGATTTAAATGTTATATTTTTGTGAAATTAGACAGTTATCGGTAATCTGGTAATCGACCGACTTCTCAGTAGTGTTGGAATTCACACCGGAATGTTTTGAATAGCAATTTTCTTTTATTTTATTTGTGGAATATCTATCATCTTATAAAACCATAATAACTATTTAAACTTACTGGTGAGAATTTGGAATCCCCCAATAAAATATCAGCCAGATGCAGCAACACTGTGGTATTCCGCATCTGACGGAATTTTTATTTAGTGTTTCCGAATTCTCACTAGTAAGTTTAATTAGTTATTATTGTTTAATAAGATGATAGATATTCCACAAATAAAAGAAAAGAGCATTGCTATTCAAAATTTTCCGTCGTGAATTCCAACACTAGTGAGAAGTCGGTCGATTAGTGATGACGTCACAACTCGTGTCCTCTGGCCTTGAGTATTTCGATAATAGCGGCCATATGCACATATAATTCGCTGTTAAAGAAATCAGGAGCATAATATATAGATAATGGTACTTGCATGTACCAGTAAAGAAACACAAAGAATGTTGTCCAGAATTTTGTTGACAAATTCTGCTTTTAATCTCCCCGGGCAAGGGGCACGTGCAAGAAATCTATTACATTTGGATGCATTATTTAACAATAAGCTATTATTAAATACTTTTAAATTGCAACTGAGTCTTTTAGATTTTATTTGATGTAAATTTATTTCATGTATTGATATTTTATTGACTTCTTGAATCCATAAAGTATTCGACTAATAAATGTATATGCACGTATGTATACCACTGCAATCTTATAAAAAGAAAGCAAAAGAATCTAAAAATAAAAGTATTTTTAGACATTGATAACGATATCATCGAGTGTGTGTGTGTGTGTGTTTGGGGGGGGGGGGTGTCGGCGAATGATAACGCATGATATCGTAAGGGGGAAGAGGGTCCAAAATTAACAAATTGTTGATACCCTTATATTTCTATATCTCCTAAGTTATCAGTACCATAAAGATAGCAAGGCCATAGTAAATAAATATTTCTCCAAGGAATATTTTTAATTAATCGATCTATTTTGAAACACTTTTTTGTATATTTTAAGCTTTGTTACCTTGTATCTAATCCTTTATTTTTAATTGGAGGCAAAACTGGAATATAACTTATTGTGTAAATATTTGTAGGAAAACAAGGATTTACATTTTTCAGAGTTTGTTCTCATTACCTCTAGGGTGCAAATAAATTCAATATTTGTCTACAGAAACTGAAAGTTTTAATTTATTGAAAGTCTCTTAACACCTTAAGAGAATGAAAGGAAATAGGGATAACAGAAAATTAATAATTTTCGGAGGAAAATTTTTAATTAATCGAATTTTATAAATATTTCCCCTCAAAATGTTAAAGGGATGCAATGAATAGAGATACTCACAATTCATCGAATCCACTTTTGCAAATATTTTTCAGTTTGAATTTTTAAGTACGCATTGAAAGTATTTATTCGTTATATTTGCTTCAAAGTGCGGTTTTCTTCCTTTTTTTTAGCAATTTACATTTAACCCCCCCAATTCTTGCTCCCGTGATATTCACAGGCTTTGTCTTTTATTCAGATTGTTTGATTCCCACCAGTTTTATAACATAATGTAATTAGCTTTATTATGGTATCATTTTACCTGTTTTTAAATAAGCTGGGTATTTCTCTTTCAAAAACATGGTGCAAATAAGCTATTTGAATTTTTAAACCGTAATTTAATGCGACCGTTAAATGGTTAAAAGAAACGTATTCAATCTTTAAACACAAACTATTTCGTTCTATAGAAATAGAAAACTATAAAAGTTCAAAATGCTAATTTAAATTCATGAAAATATTCCGTGAAATGCACAATACAGGGCTCCCACTGGTCCGTTTTTTAAAAACCAGTAAATTCGTGGTAGGTTTCTGCAACAATTGCAAGAAAACGTTTTCTGGGTAGGTTTCTACGAAATTTATAAAGAAGCTTTTTCTTAGAAAAAAAAAGTGGTGCATTAAAAACGTTCGTTTGGAAGCTCTGACATTACCATGAAACCTTAATGAGTTTAACCCTTAAGGCAGGGGTATAAAAATCCAGGCGCCAGCGGGCAGTCTCTCACCACTAAATTTTATTAGTTTTCTTTGTTTAAATTTTATTAGAATTCTTACAAAATATTTAGACGAAATGTTAGACGAAAAAAACGGATAAATTTAGAGGTGAGAGACTACCTGCTGGCGCATAGATTTTTACACCCCTGCCTTAAGGGTTACATGGGCTTGAAAATTTCAAACATCTATTTCTTTATTATTTTTTTATCGTATAGTACAATGTGTCTAGAATATTTTCTCAGACTTTCAAGGCAATCGGAGTGAAAGGCCTAGGAGAGAGAGCCTTTGGAAATTCTCCTCGTATGTGTACCTTCAAAATGTACATCCATTTCTTTTAGACAACAGTAATAAAGAAAAGTTATATTTGTTGTATTTAATTTGAGCACTTTCGTAATTATGTAGAAAAAAATAACTTTTTAAAAGTAAGTAGTGTCGACCGAAGGAAATTTGTGCAAGAGGGGTTGGTCCCGAAAGGGTTAAAATTTTAATCGCATTTTTCTAAAAAGACTATTTTTGAAGTCGGTGGACACGATTTCTCAAACAATAATGCAGAGATCTTATTGAAATATTGCGCGCTTTTTCAAAATAGGATTGACTTGGGATTGAATTAAAGATTTTTTTGTTTTTTTTCTATTACAACTAAATTTACAAGGCTATATGTAGTGTAAATTTTACCAAAAATTGTACTGTTTTGCTTACAACTCTGTCAAAAATTAAAATTAAAATTTTTATTTAAACCCTTTGTTCAATCACGAGCTATACTTATCTACTAAAAGGGGAAAAAAAATGGTTTTTTAACACTAGAAAGACCGATAATGTTACTCAAATTTTAGAAAAATATTTCACATCAGAATTTTTATTTTAAATTATTAACTTGTCCATTTAACTAGTTCTTTCCCTTGTGTCTTTTAACACTAGAATTACCGTATTTCTTGTATGCCTAGAACTACCGGAGTGGGTCATACGTGACCCATGGATTTCAACTACGTTATTCTTAGTTGTATGCGCGTTATCGACACAAAATAAGTTCTGATGATTAACCCTTTCCGGCACGGGCAATTTTTGTTGTAAAATGATAAAATGATCGACTGACACCGGAATTTTAAAACGACTTTTTCAGAAATTAAAAACATGTTACTTTAAATATTCATTGTAAAAGCCAAATTTTACTAAAATATTTTTGGTGCCGTTCTTAAGCTTGGAATTAAAATTAGGTATTCCGACCCGGGCACAGTGTGCCGGAAAGGGTTAATAAAATTATTTTAATTAAGGATTAATACAGTTTAGCATTTAAAGTATTACAGAATAAGAAATTTAATGAATAGATACAATCAAAAAATTTAAACTTTTAATTTCGGAATAGATACTTTGAGCTATACTAACAGTTTATATGAATTAAAAAGTAAGAAATATCATTTAAATAACGTTTCTACATATTAATAAGCTGTTAATGCACAATAAAAATGAAATATGTATAGCTGCATGACTTTTTACTTGCATTACGCTATTTCCATCAAAACAATCCACACAAAATGCAATGATCTTCGTTTCTCTTTTGCAGTGCATAATCCACACACAAATTTTAAACATCTTTCGCGTACAGTATTAGTCTTATTATCTTTGCAATGCTTTATCTGACAACGTTTTCTTTTGTTTGAAACATCTGGGATGGTTCGTGGATGGTTAGCTTCATGTTCCTTCGCAACATATTTCTCTCTGAACTCCTCTGCTAATTTTAGAATGCAGTCTCTTCTGCTCATATTTCAACCTTTTGTTTCATTAAAAACTACCCATGCATTTATAACAGCTAGTTCTAATATATTGAAAAAAAGAACATACATTGGCCAACGCCTTGATGCAGATTTCACGGAATGTTTCCCGGCCATTTGATCTACAACATCAACTCCAAACTTTGTGGAATTGTAGAAATCTATTATTTCAGAAGTTTTCTTCTCATTTTGAATAACGCCTAGTAATGAATGAAATGTGCTAAGTAGAAGTGCATTTTTGTTTTTCTTACATTGGTAAGAAACTAGAATTGTATTTTTATGTGTCATGTTGTTGTATATAATTCTTTTTTCAATTTCTTCAAAGATTTTGGAACTTCTTTTTTTGCTCTATTAATTGTCCCTACATATCTCAAAGCATTTTCTTTGAAACATTCTACAAGTTTTAGAGATATAAAAAACTATCACTTGTTACATTTCGTCCTGCATTCAGATAAGGCTTCATTAACCGAAGAGCAGCCTTTTCACCAACACTTAGATCAATTGATTTGGAATCATCTTTTCCTAAATATGGAAAAGCATTGATTATTTATTTAGAGCTCACATCTACAGCCAACCAAAATTTGATGCCAAATTTATCAGGAATTTTCGGCATGTACTGTAAAAATCTACAGCGTGTCTTTGGCGGAAACAGCTGCTCATCCACAGTAATGTTTTCTCCTGGTTTGTAGCACATAAGACAGTTTTCTATAAATGTATTCCATACATCTGATATAAGACCAATTTTATCATCTTTCAGTCTCTCAGATCTTGAAATTTTTACATCAAAACTAATGTATCTCGTGATTTCTAAAAATCTGTTCCAGCTCATTGTTCAAGGGAAAAAATTGTGAACCCAGGTCTTTGACCAAAGACTTATTATGGAATTTCCTTTTGCGGCTAAAGCTCCTCGAACATACAATATTGCAATAAAAGCACCAAGTTCATCAACAGAAATGCTCCATTTTTCATTACTTAGTTTTGATCTTGCTTCTACTTCTGTGCATTTCTTTATAACATTCAAAATTTTATCATTCATGAAAAGTCTCCAGGAAGTCATGGGACTGTTATTACTAACATTTATTTTCGAGTAAGGTGTAGGTCCTGGCTTTTCTATTAGAATATTTTGAATAGGTCTTCGACCAGAAGAATATGAACTTTTTGACTTTATTTTCCATTTAGTTCCATCTTTCGATTCTTCCAAATCGTATTGAAGAGGTAATTCATTTTCTGTATTTATCTTCTTTTTTTTTGTTCTCTCTATTATTTTGTATTTTTTTCATAACATTTTTGTGAATTATTGGCGTTTCACCACTTCTTCCACTACCTTTACTTGAAATATTTTCATTTATCTCACTGTCACTTGAACTGGATTCAGACAATGAGATTTTATTGGCATTTTCACCCTCATTTGTTTCATCATTTATATAAAAATTCTCATCATCATCAGACGTAATTTCGTCGCAAAACTCGCTTCCAGATAGTTCATTTAGCAATTTTATGATTTTCTCATTAGAAAGACCTTTACCGCGCGAAGCCATTGTTATACGTGTGCGAGACTCGAATGTCACTTACAGACTGTTTTTTTTTTTCGCGCCTTTATTCTACACCTGCAAAATAGTATTTTTACTCAGTTTTAACTCATAATAGCGATAAGAACATTCTACAACATTCCAAATACATAGATACAATAGCTTGAAATTACATAAAAGCTCACCACACACCTGTCTTGCATGTACATGGCAGATGTGTGAACATCGCCCCCCCCCCCAACTACCCTTTCCCCATTCAAAAATAGCAGATGAAATAGATTTTCTTATTTTATCCTTTTGTTACTGAAGAATATAAAGTTTAAAAGCCTGTTGAAATAACAGAAAATGCTGTTATTTTGTTCGGGTCAGCGATGACCCGCCATGGTAGTTGTAGGTATACAGGCCTGCAGATAAAAAGTATTCATTGGATTTCATAAACTTACGTTTATGCATTATAGTGAGAATTTAGGAAAAGTCAAACAATTTCAGAGTTTTATTTTGAAAAATAACACCGATACGAGCGAAAAAATCACGCCTTGTACCACAGTTGACCCGCCACGGTAATTCTAGTGTTAAACTAGTTATATAAAAAAAATTCTGGTTCGAACCGAGATGTATTTATTTGGTAGCAGTCAAAATGACTGCTCGCGAGCATTCTAGAGTTAATATCAGATAAAGCTATCATGAGTTATCCTGACCAACATGAGGACATTTTTTTTAGGTGTCTCCGGAAACCAGGTCCCCCCGACTTAAATTCCAAAAATTTTGTATGAAAATTTTATAAAATATTTTTTAAATGTTGATCTTTTATATACACCCAAAATTTTGAATAAAATTATTTATTACCGTAATTTACGGCATATAATCCGTGGATCAAACAATCATGTTTCGACCCAGGATTTTTTAAAAATAAAATGTAACTTTTTAGATCGCGGTAAATATTTGTCTTCAATTACTGAGTAACATTTCCGGATCGAAACAGAATTGTTTGATTTGCGGATTATACGCCAGAAATTGCGGTATATAAAAAAATAGAGAATATATGCTTTTTATTAACCTTCAAAACCCATGTAACCCCTTTAGAGTCGCGCTTGATAATTGTAGGGTACTTTAAAAAAAATCAGATTACTTGATTGCCACCACTATTTTACACTAGAAATATCCCTCTTATTTAATGGCAGATAAAATGATTCAAGAATAAAGCTAATTAAACTTTTTTTAAAAACGGGTGGGAATAAAAAAAAATCTGAATAAAAAAAAGTAGCCTACACTTACGCGTGTAAGTAACGGGCGCGAGAATAATTAGGTGTGTTAACCCTTTCGCTGCGTAATTGTTTTATCAAAGTAGCTTCAAAAATTGCGCATTTAATTCCTTCGCGACGAGCGTCTTTTGAGAATTTTTATTCTTTTATCACCGGTTTTTCAAAACAAAAATTCTCGTCTGATTTAATCGGGAAAATGCTTCGATTAGATAAGGCAAAATTTACAATAAAAAGTAACTGGTGGGAATGATCAAGGGGGGTTAATTAGACGGAAAAAATGCATCCCCGATGAAATTTCGGGCTGCGCAAATTTTGCTACTTTTACTTTGCCCGAGAAACTCTCGGGTTGCGCAGCGAGAGGGATAACACGTTCAGTGCCAGAACTATACAGTAAGAATTTTCAAATTTCTTGTTGAAAGTTGTTTACCTCCACAAATTCAAAAAAGTAAATTTCGCTTTATGAATACAGCGAAATTTCTGTCACTAAATAAGGCATTTTTTTAATTCTAAAATTATGATGACAAAGGAATTAATAAATTAAAGCCACGAGTATACTTGTGGTTGGCAGCGAATGGGTTAATAAAATGTCGGTTTAAATTTCTGAGAACTTCTAGAAATTTTGTATTTACTTTTATATTTTAAGATACAGAAAAAATATAAAAAATATCATAATGAAAATTTTAATTGGAATATTTAGAGATTTTTTTTATTGATGTGATTGTTGCTTATTATTTTTTTAGTTAGTCAAAGTATAAAGTTATTGACATAAAAATTAGAAAACTTCCATAATTTTTATCGGAAGGACATTTTTAGTAACGTAGACCGACATTACTTTGATTCTTGCGTAGTTACTTTGGTCCATCACATAAAAAATGTGTTTATCCTTTGTATTGAACAAACAATACAAGATAATTTGAGGGGTTTGCCTTTGAAAAATATTTTATACCCTACTAAAGGGTATTTGAAAAGTTTGGGGGTAATTTAAATTTTTGTTAGTAGGAACACTGGATGTGTTTGTAAACAACTGTTTTCATGTGTTGATTTTAACTCTCCAAACTTTCTATAGTGAAGCAATCTAGATAAGAGCTTCAAATAATGTAAATGTCAAAATATTACCTTTAGTAATCTGTCACCCATGTGTGATCACAGTTTTTCCTTCAACTTTTTATTTTGACAGGAAATGTTTAAGTTTTCATAAACCCAACATGAAATCTAGTTTTTCGGGGCTACTTTGTGCCAGGCCTGGTTTGGTCAGATGTAGCCCCAGTTACTTAGAAATACCGGAACAGATGTCATAAGTTCCGGGGCCGCCATCTTGGAATTTTTCTTGGCGTGAAAACCCCTTTTTTGCCAAGTAGTAAATGTCGAAAAGCACCGGTTTATACGCATGTTTGGCTTAACGATAATAAAATGAAAATAATAAGCAAAATTCGCTAAAGTGGCAATCAGTAATCGTTGTATGAGCGCTTCGCACACATTAACCGAAAGAAAAAATCACTGCATTCAGCAGTTTTCGCTGTGTAGCATTCTCAAAATTCAGCAGTTCTCGCTTTCTAGCAATCTCAAAATGTAAAAAACTCTTAAACCAGCAAAATATACATAAAAAACGAAACTCGCTAAAGTGACAATCAGTAATCGTTGTATGAGCGCTTCGCGCACATTAACTGAAAAAAAACATCATTGGATTCAGCTTTTCTCGTGGTGTAGCATTCTCAAAATTCAGCAGTTCTCGCTTTGTAGCAATATCAAGATGTAAAAAACTCTTAAAGCAGCAAAATATACATAAAATTATCAACATACCTTAATAGACATCTGCTTTCTTGAAAGCTCCAGCACAAAATATCTCTCATAACATCACCATCATTTTCCAAAATAGACTTATGAATACGTATTGACACACTATAAACAAACCTACTTTTCTTGTCAAAATTTCCTCATATTTCTGAATTACTTCAGCAAGAGCGTTTAAATGGACTACAGAAACAATAGTCAATCAAATACATCCAATAAATTTAACATAAAAATAAAAAGACAGAACGGTACAACACGATATCAAACTACATCCACAGAATTATAACCTAAAATGAGCTTCTCAGGGGTTACCAGAACACGACACGTCACAAGACACACGTCACACGGAATTCCACATATCGAGGTTTCCATATCCATAAACACCGCCAACACGCCAACAAAAAATCGCCAAACAATTCAAAACAACGGCTGACGGAACATAACGCATCTAAGCCGAAATACATTTTATACAACCAAATCTCTTAAAAAAGGATTTAAATACATTTTTTTTTCAAATGTTACTGGAGCAAAATGTTACATGAATTGTTTTCGTTCCAGTTGCTGAGGATAACATGACGAAAACAGTTTCTCGTGTCTTTAATAATTGCAATTGGTTTTGTGTGTTTAAATGTTAGAAAAAAAACATTTATTTATCAGGGCTCCCACCGGTCCGTTTTTTGAAAACCAGTAACTTTTTAGAAAGAAATTCGTAGTAGGTTTCTGCAACAATTGCAAGAAAAACGTTTTCCCAGGTGTGTTTCTACGAAATTTATAAATAAGATTTTTCTTTAAATTATAGTGGTATTCAAAAAACGGACCGTGTGGGAGCTTTGATTTATCGAGTTTGCAGTATTAATTCATTACGAGATCCTATTGCAAAGGGGCTTTGAGTAGTCCAACATTTCAAACATATTCAATTTATACGAAACTAAGTGAATGCACCAAAGAAGCCCCTAGCAAGGACTACTTTGTTCCAAAACTTTAAAGATAGTTTTTAAAAAAAATGCCCCTTTAACATTAGAACTCCCGGAAATTTTACTCAAGTTTCATAAAAATATTTGACACCAGACGTTTTATTTAAAATTATTTGACAGATTTATTTAACGTAAATCTGCGTGGTTTAAATTTAACTTATTTTATGGACGAATTTCTGGTTCTAGTTGACATTTAATCATGTGGTCGAAGTCGGATCGACTCCTTCCGGGCTTTCTAGTGTTATAACCATACAGTTTGCTTCATTGTTTACAACTGAATTTTGACGTTCCAAAATCATATATAATATTTAAAAAAAAAATGGAAATGTTTGTGGACCCCGGAAAAAGTGGCCCAAATATATATATATAGATAGATAGATATAAAAAATAAATATTCATCAAAATTATTTATTAAAGAAATAAAATTAGCTGCATTTGAAACAATCAGTATTTTACTCATTTTTATTATATTTTTAAGCAATGCGTCTCAAACGCAATGGGGTAACCCGAATTTTACTGTGTGTTATTAGTTCGCAAGTAAAATAATCATCCCTAATTCTTGATTCTTATTGGTTTCATATCAGGGCTACCAAAGGCGACTATTTTTGTATTCTGTTCGCACCACTAATTTTAAAAATTGCAGTTTGCTTGTATATTTCTCTTGAAAATGTTGTCATAACGTATCTAAAAGAATTTTGTTTTGAATAAATGGTGCGAAATAGAATTTAAAATTAGTCGCCTTTGGCAGCCCTGATTTTGAATAACTTTACATTTAAAAAGAACATACCGTAATTTCCCGCGTATACGCCGCAGCTCAGATAATTCGATTTCCTACCAGAATTTGTTTAAAATAAAATGTGACTTCCTTTTGCTTAGCATTTCTTTGAATTCATTTTTTAAATAAAATTTCCGGTGTGAAAAAGAATTAACTAAGCCGCGGCGTATACGCGGGAAATTACGGTACGTACTTTCAATCTCAAAAGACAAAATATATAATACGATTGAAAACTTTAAAATAAAAAGCATGAAAATTCAAAATTAAATTAATGAAACTTTTCCTTGAAATGTAGAACATCATATAAACTTCTTTACCGGCATTAACAAAAAAAATTAAAACTTTAAGGGGACGGTGGAGCTTAAAATCCTTAAAAATAATTTTTTTTATTTTTGTAAATTTCAACTTAAATATTATTCAAGGGTACATTATATACATTATGGCATGCATTTATCACAAAAAAATAAAAAAAAATTATTTTTGAGAAAAAAATGGAATTTTACGTGTCGTCTTAGAAATCTTCGAAATGCCCCATGCGTCTTCCATATCAATGAAATTCCCCAATATTTTTTATAAAAGTTTGGTTTATATATATAAATAAAATAGAGCATCGAATTTTATATATTTGAATTTAAAGGTAAAAAAAAAAAAATTCAAAATTTCAATTTTTTTTCGAAAAAATTTCAAAATTTTTCAAAATAATTTTTTTTAACCTTTAAATTCAAATATATAAAATTCGATGCTCTATTTTATTTCTATATATGAATCAAACTTTTATAAAAAATATTGGTTATTTTCATTGATATGGAAGACGCATGGGACATTTCGAAGATTTCTAACACGACGCGTAAAATTCCATTTTTTTCTCAAAAATATTTTTTTTTTAATTTTTTTGCGATAAATGCATGTTATAATGTATATAATGTACCCTTGAATAATATTTAAGTTGAAATTTACAAAAATAAAAAAAAAATTATTTTTAAGGATTTTAAACTCCGCCGTCCCCTTAACAACAGATGTTAACCAAATCATAATCCTTTAATGATAAAATTAATTTTAAAGAGAGATTTTATAAACTGAAGAAACATAAAACGCTTAAAATCATTTTTTCGAAAGTAATTTCTTACTATCACAATTTATTTCATATATTGTTAAATTCTTGTTATCTTGCATCTATTATTTTAGTTTTACTTTGGAAAAAATTAGAGGATAATTTACTGTGTAAATATTTTCAGTAAAACAAGGCTTTTTTTTTCTGAGTTGTTATCATTACCTCCGGGGTACGAATAAATTCAATATTTGGCCACAGAAACTGAAACTATTATTTCAGTGAAAAGTTTTCAATACCCAGAAATAAAAGAAGAAAATAATCATCAATGATAAATTCGTCGAATTTTTAAAAATATTTTATCTTTCAAATATTATTATACTAAAAAAAAAATAATTACTTGAAATATTAGGTCTACCTTAACCATTTGTGCTCGGCGTCTCTTACACAAATTTTATTCGATCGGCACCACTTTTTTAAAAGAAGTTTCGATCAAGTACACAATTTCAAAAATGCTCTGATTAAATAAGTTGCATTTTATTTTCCTTTATTACTTGTGCCAAAAATAAATTTTGCAAAGTAAAATTATGCCTTCGCAGCGGAGCCCTCAAGTGCAAAGGGTTAAAGTTCTGTCCGATAATCTTATTTCACGCCTACTTTTAAAAAAATTCAGATTTCTTCATTGGCACCACTTTTTTGAAATGGTAAATTTCCCAATGCTATCACCTTAACCCTCTAGTGCAAGATTTTTTATTTTTCCTTTAAAAAGAATGTATTTGATGTCTTAATAGGCATACATTAAAGCAAAAATACTGAAAAAATTATCACTCTTATATTTTTCCGTATTTTGGACTTTTTTAAATGATTGCCAAATGGCAACACCATGCATTAAGCGTACTCTACGAGACTTCTCTGGTCTTTTTAACACTTTCCAACAAAGTTGAAAAGTGTTTATGCATTCGGTTTGTCTGTCCGTCTAGCCGCCTGTACGCGCTCTAACTCCCGAAAATATACTCGGATCGTTCTGAAATTTTTAGATGTTAGTGACCTCTACCATAGCACGAACCCTATTGCAAATGAAGTTTGTAGCATGTTTAGTTCATTTACAGGGCCAGTCAAAAGTTTTCCGTTACATTACGGCCTATGGGAAAGAATCGTTTCAAATGATTTTTAATGATTGTACACGCTTTCAAACACAATAAAAGTGATATGTATTTATCAAGTGCACTAAAATATGCATTCCGTAGAATATGCGCTGCAAAGAATAAATATTATTCATTTACAGGGCCACACAAAATAATTCTGTTACATAATGATATACGAGTGGAGGGAATTTTTTCCGGCGTATTTTAATTATGTTAAATTATTTCATGTGTAATGGAATTGATATACGTCGCTAAGGTTAACTATAACTTATTTCATGTATAATACGAAGTGAATAGCATTTACAGGGACACACAAAAGATTTCAGATACTATATTGTATCCGAAGTACGGTAACGGTAGCGATGATTGCTGGAAATGCATTTTTAATTATGTTATGCGCTTTTATGTTTCACTATATTTGTGCATTGTATATGATGTGTATCAATGCTGTAATCCATATACAGGGATACACAAAAGAATTCGTAATGGTTACTGGGTGTGATTGTAAATTGCTTAAAGGTGGTTTTTAAATGAGTTATGCATTTTTACACCTAACTGCATTTTGTTTACTAAGAAATGTTTGTAGATAAAATTATATACAGCGTCACGCAAAGAATTGGATACATGGCCGTCTATAAATGATAATTTCTGAAAATGTGATTCTAGTAGTTTTAAGAGTGTTTTGCTTTGAATTAAACTTTAGCTAAATAGTGGCGTGTAATAAAGGTACTAGGTTAACTACAGGATTGTACAAAAGTATACAAGTATGTTTCCATCTATTAGTATAAATTGCTGAAAGAGAAATTTCAACCTGTTATTCGTTTTCTTTCTAAACTACATTTTCCCATTATATAGCATATATATCAACCTACAGATCAAATACAGAGCTGTTCAAAAGAATTGGAATACATGTTTGATATGGATGGTAACTGCTGAAATAAGTTTTTTAAATGTCTTATACTTTTTCTAAAATGTTTACTTAGTTCTTTTATGTATATTATTTCCCTAAATAACGAAGTTTCGTTATAAAGCATACAGGAAGTGTTGGAAAGTGTTTCATAATCTATGCTTAACGCATGATTTTTCTTACTTGTTTCTATTAATTGTCAGGTGGCATTTTGCAGCACAGGATTCTGTCTCTTGTTATTATCCCAAGGCTCGAAATTACTTTTGATTTTAAAAGTGTCATTAGGTTCACTGCTGTTTAATAGTTATCAAAGCACAGTTCATGATTTACAGGTTTAACAACTGAATGAGTTAATCTTGAATTGACTCAAACGCTAACATCCAAGTCAATGCTCGCTTGGCAAACAGGTTGTATTTTTTACGCAATAAATATCAAAATTATAGGCAAATCTTGATACTCCAGCGAAAAATAACAACTTAACACCATATTTATGTAAGTTTTTTTTTTTTTTTGGGGGGGGGGGTTGCGGGGGCGGGGTATACTGCTTCATGTGGTGACGACCCTTTGTCGCACTTATTTGCTCATAAACACAGATATATTCTTCCATGGGAATGCATAAGAATTTCCATCCAGGGTACCGACTGCTGGTCTCGAATAACTTATCTTCCCCATTAGACAATGTATTATCGTTCAGATGGGAAAATTGACTTATACTTTTAAACGTATTCAAGATCGTAGTGCGACCTCTAGGTGTACATCAATGACATAGTTCCCAAACAATCTTATGATTTTAAAGTTTGCCACGCTACTGAAGATAAAAATTGTTAGATACTTTTTTACATCTGTTGAGCAAATATTGAGTGGCGTTTGAATATGTTTAGAACACTATGCAGGCTTGTTTGTTCAGAGATATGCTCGAAAAGTGACTGTTTTTGTATTGATGTAAATGGAATATTTACTATCCCAACGTTTGCTTCAACATTCCAGTCAATTTCATTAGCTGATTTATTTTTTTGTAAATCACAATCAGCCTCATCGTAAGTGTCTGAATCGCTTTCGAACAGAAGGTTTGGATCAAAAAGCGGACTGCCATCGCTGTCATTGTAAGAAATGACTCTTTCATTTGACAATACAATCCATATTTCTTGTGTTAATAACACTTTTTAGTGTCTTTGCTTTAAAATATATGTTGAAAATGACGAGACTTTATCAAAACAAATTTTTGGATCAAAAAATTTACAAAAAGCAAGGTGAAACAATCAACAAATTCATTGAAGAGAATACTAAAAATGTAAATAAAAGCGGAACTCAATTCATGGTTTTGCCAAATGGCAACAAATGTATATTCGCATGCATACAATATTTGTTCCAAAAAACTTTATTATTAAAAAAAAAAAAAAAAAAAAAAAAAAAAAAAACATTTAAAAGCATGTTATTTTGAAAAAGATTTTTTTCAAATGAAATTTTACATTTTAAATATTTTTTATTTGTGTTAGAAATCCATCTATGGCTGGAAAAATGGAAGGCTTCTAAAGTTGTTTTTTATTTGTAACTGATAAACAACTATTATCACCTATGGTATTTTTAATGAAACAAACCTAAACGTAGGGTCAAAATGAATACGTAATGAATAAAGTTATCAAGAGGTAAAGCTAAATAAGCGATAAGGAGAGAAAGTTTAATTTGTTGCCAATTGGCAACAGTATGCACTAGAGGGTTAACGTAAAATATGTAAAGATTTGTGAGCAAGCTTTCAGCTTTCAAGGCATAGCAGATTTAGTGATTATTTCTGGTATCGTCATATAACAAATGCGAATAGAAAAATATTCACACAGCGTAAGGTTTGTAGTATGTCGTTCAAATCTATTTTTCAAATTTTTAACCCCTTAGTCCTCGCTCTCGTGATATTCACGGGCTGTGCCTTTTATTCAGATTGTTTGATTCTCCCCAGTTTCATAAAATAGTGTACTTGGCTTTATTATGGTATCATTTTACCAGTCATTAAAAAAGGTGAATATTTCTTTTTCAAAAAAGTGGTGCCAATAAGCAATTTGAATTTTTAAACCGTAATTTAATGCGACCGTTAAGAGGTTAATAACAATAATAAAAAAACAGCGTCTTTTTCCTTTTCCGTTTTTAGCCATCCCTTCATATTTGTTGAAAGCATGTAGCTACAGAAGTAGTAATTTTCGTTACAATACTATATGTTCATTTGCTCATAATGTATACATAGGTGCCAAGTTGCCACTCATCCTCCGTAATATGTAGGTTAATTTAACCCTGGTTTAACACATTTGGTACCGGAATTTTCTTTTAGAGATGAAATTAAATAAGTTTCACGTAGAAAACTGGAATTAAATAAATAAAGATTCATCAAATAATTTTTCTGGTTCGAAACTTTGTTAAACTGGGTTAAATTAATCCTCGCATTACGGAAGATTAGTGCGAACTTGGCACCTCTGTGTATAAATGATAGTCTGCTGAACTTCTAAAATTTACCAGAATAAATCTTTTGAACTATCTACTTGTTAAATTTAAAATATTTATTTTTGTTTAAGAAACACGTTTTTCAGAAGATTTCTTCGGAAATACCAGTATAATGTACCATAGTAAATCGTTTGAACTATATACTTGTTAAATTTAAAATAATTACTTTTGTTTCAAACAAAAGGCACTTTTCAGAAGATTTCTTGAAGCATTTCATAATACGCTAGGAAGATTTTCAGTCATCTTATAAAATTATTTAAAAGAGAATTTAAAAAAAAAATCTTATAGAAACATATATTTGAACAAAAAAATTCTCTCGTTTCGTATTTTCTGCTACCGAGTAAGCAATTTTGTCCAACATATTTATATTAAATCTGTAATCAATTTCTTTGGTTATATATATGTATATGGATTTATATATATATTAGAAACAAACATATGCGAATTTCTTTATACATAAATTTTGTTTGTAAAATAAAGTAATAAATAAAAAATCTATATTAATAAAATGTTTGTCTGTGTTAGTGTGTATGTGTGTCTGCGTTTGTGCTATGGCTAGGAAAATCTACCGTACGTCAGAAGAGGAAATGGACTGATAAGGCCCATTTTTCGCCCATCATACGCGCGAAAAAAAAGTTTTGTATTCCGACAATTTTTCAATGTCTTTATATACTTAAATGTATGTATTTTTTTAATATAAGATTTACGTGATAAATACAATAGTAAGTCATAGAAATTATAGGCCGAATATAGAGTGTTTCGGCTTTTTCCTACATTTTTGTCGTTTTATTTTTTATCTTTGAATTATTTTTTTAAGAAGCGTTCCTTGAACCAAAATAGTTTTGACTTCTGATGATTCTACTTTTTATAAGCTTTTATATGAGCATTATTTTATTTTGGTTCAGTGTACGTTTCTACCTATTAGAGAAAAAAAAATATTTTGTTGCAGTATCGGCGAGTATTAGTTGCACTGCTATTGGAGCATGTTCAGATTTGTTTTGCCGCGCTCAAAAGTATTTACGTAGTTCAGATGCTAATGTTGTGTTCTAAAACTGCTGTATATATATATTGACCAACTTAATAACAAATAATGCCTGTAAGTCAGTGTGATTGTTGAAAAACCTGGAGAAAAACAAATAGTGATTTTCGTATCTGTTCTAACGGAAAAGTTATATCGATACTTAGAACAGGGATGGGAGCGCTCCGACTCAAATGACCGATTACTATCACTAAAGTTTAATTGTATTTCTCGTATTATTTAATGACAGAATTTCTGAGATTTAATGAAGCAAAGAATACTATAAAAATTTAGTGGTAGTATTCGGTCATTTGGGTCGGAGCACTCTCATCCCTGTTCAGAACTTCCCAAAAACATTGATTTGCAGCGGGGTTCTAAGTTTTGCTCCAAATGCAGATAATATGCATTTGGTCTGCTTCGGGTTTGAAATAATCCTATTTCTTCTTCTGTTGTAACAATAAGAGATCGTGCGTCAAAGAGTACTGCCAACGATACCACAAATAAGAAAATTATATACATTTCTCAATATCTCGTTTTCACAACTCTAACACTTGTTGTACAATGTATAAGCGTAAGGACTGCCTCGTAACTGTACCAAAACAGATCAAACTCAAGTCTTTATAGAAACTAGAGTCTTATATTTCGACTGAAAAACGATGCTGTAAAGCTCATATTACGGTATCGGTATCCAGTGAGATAGATCTGCAAGCTTTACGTCCTGTAAGTGAGAATACATCAATGTAGGAAGAAGATATTGAAAGTATTTTAAACAATATCAGAAAGGTATAAAAGAAGAGAGGTCGTGATTTTGACTCACCGGGACAGCTTTCCAAGTCCGATTATGACACTCTCATGGGCATATCCATGTAGGATTTTAATTATATTTTTTAACTATTAAAGTCCAAAAAGCGTTCCTCGAAAAAAGAGGTCATCTCGTACTTGCTTGACAGTGTTACCTATAAAACTTAGAACTGGTCTCCCTAATGGTGTTTTGCCCAAATTATTCAAAATAAGAAATAGATTAAAATCGTCTTCTGTGTTAATGTACACGCTAGGCTGTGATTGAGAATTTTGTTCCACTACGTATTGGAATGGAATACGTCACTAGAACAAAGGTTATTGAAAAATATGCGAGGCTTTTAAGAAGAAGATTGTTTATTCCCGATGACGACAATGATACTGTGATACTTATTGCTCATGGGACGTGCATTTATATCCAGAAGAGTGAGAACTATTCCTTTCAGAGACGATATTTCTCGTTACAAAAAGGAAGACCTTTGGTTAAGCCTATGATGTTGGTTACTACTTCAGGTTACATTTTGGATGTCTTCGGACTTTACTTCGCGTATTTAAAGAACAATGACGCCAACATACTTACACATATATTAAAAAAAAGATTCGCACAATATCAGAACGTGCTTGAAGCCAAATGACGTTAGGATTATTGATAGAGGCTTCCGAAATTGTTTAGAACTTCTGGAAGAAATGGGTATGGTACACGAAATTAATAGATTCCTAAATAAGCAGCAATAGTTTTCAACAGAGGATGCTAACGAGACGTGTCTTGTGGCCAAATTTCAGTGAGTCCTAAAGCCGTTAATGAGCACTTGAAAAACTGATAAGCATTAAAGTAATACCAAATACGCAAATATTGGTGAGTATGTGCGAATTATATGTGCTACTCTCAATGAATTTCATCCTACAAGGATTAAAAACACTGAAGATCACGAAAGAATTGGCAACGGATGCTTGATTTGGTTCAAAAGTCTAATTACATAAAAAAGGTAGTCGAAGAGAAAGGATGGACGAGAAAAAAGGCGATCTGGGCTGAACTAAATGATACAGACATTCAATATTTTCGACTCGTAACTTGGGATGAGCTTCGACAATTAACTCTTTAAATATACCAACTTAAACAAAGCCAATCTTACACTCAAGAGTACTTGCATGAAGAAGGTCTCTCTGTAGAAGGGTGAAGTTTTATAAGTGAAGAAGGTTTACTCTATTTACATACATCGCGAAGATGATTCTGTTCGAGTTCAATTACGATCACGACACACAAGTGCTAAAAATTATAACATTTTTATAAAAACAGAGTGAACAACATCACTGTATGGTACTGTCAATGTAAACGAATTTTCGGCAACAGCGACATCAATGATGAGGAAGGATTTTAAACTTTCACATTTCCCGTGAAATGACCACAATTTATGAGCTGGTTGAACACGCAAAATCTTAAAATGCATTAAGTGTCGAAAAAAGCGATATAGGTGATTGGCTAAGCATTACAGAAAATGCATCGAGACGAACAATTTAACGGAAAGCGAGATAGCTGACGCTGTGCTAAATAGAACCGCCGATAGTGCTAGTACCAACTCAGTAGACGAGAATGAACAACCGGCCGAAGAAAATTTGTGACTAGAAATGCATAAATTTGGCTGGAGAATTAATATA
This sequence comes from Maratus speciosus, assembly GCA_963932465.1. NCBI lineage: Eukaryota > Metazoa > Arthropoda > Arachnida > Araneae > Salticidae > Maratus > Maratus speciosus. Next base: position 411,379,523 of record OZ010787.1, on the reverse strand, counting down.
TGCTTTAGAGAATAAGACGATATTTCCGAAACAGACATTTTTCATTTGTATACAATACAATACAAAAACATGTTAATGAACGGGCAAAAAAATTGAAGCAAACAAATTTGACATCGATGATTCCGAAATTACAAGAGAAGAAATAATTTCACTCTTTGTTAGATTTTTTCCCCTATAACATAGAAAATATAAATTAAAGTAAGTTTTTGTTTATTTAATTCTCTTTTTCTTGCATAATTACCACTTATAATGAATTAAATTATGGCTAAAAACACCATTAAGAATATAGTACTGCTTTTCATATTCCTAGTTATTACTTTTAATATTCCTTCAAAAATCCGGCATAGCCTCGGTCCCGATGATGCCGGATTTTTGAAGTTATACTGTATATATATAAATTATGTGTACTTTATAGTCTTGTTTGTGTAAAGAATATTTTAATTACTATTGGATAAGTAAGTTTATAGAAGTAATATGGATCGTAAAAGGGAGGATTAGTGATGTTGTACCTAAATTAATATAGCTGGTAAACTATTCAGCTCTCATAATAAAAAAGATTGAACAAAAAAAAAGGTTTGATAACTTCTTGCGGCTGTGTTTAACCCCTTGAGAGGCAAGAAATTACGTTTATGACATGCTGAATTCCCACCGGAATCTTTGAAAAATTCTATTTCAAAATAAGTAAAGGCAATTTTACGGCTTTTTCCCACAAAAGTTAGAAAAGTAAAATTTAATAAAATTTTTCTGGTGTAAAACTTCATTAATCACATAGGTGGTATATAATATATACCGGTGCCCCTCTAGGGGTTAACAGGTTCACTGCCGCAAAAAATAAGAATTTTCAAATTTTTCCTTGAAAGTCGTTTGCCACCACAAATTCTGAAATGTAAATTTCGCTTTACTAATACAGCGAAATTTCAGCCAATTAATAAGGACAATTTTTTTATTTTAAAATAATGGTGAGAAAGTAATAAATTAAAGCCACGAATATTAAAGCTACGAGTATACTCGTAGCGTGGCAGTCAACGTGTTAAAAATCTTCTTCAAATATACCCAAGTAGCACAGATTTCTAGCCAATCATTGACAATTTGTTGCAACCGTTGGTAAAGATAAAGTTGATATGCCAACAATAAGCCAACACAGACAAATCAAAATTTATTCAGTGTAGTCACATTGTAATACATGGATATCGGAGCAGCTAACGGTCAGACCCCTATTCTCTGCCATCGAAACACTCAAAGGCTGAGGACACAAGTGTTATGTCATCACTAATCGACCGACTTCTCATTACTTTTGGAATTCACATCGGAAAATTTTCAAAAGCAATTTTGTTTTAATTTATTTGTGGAATATCTATTATCTTATGAAACAATAACAACTATTTAAACTTACTGGTGAACATTCGGAATCCCTAAATAGAAATTCAGCCACATGCAGAATGACACAGTGTTACCAGATCTGGCTGATTTTTTATTGGTGGATTCCAAATTCTTACCAGCAAGATTAAATAGTAATTATTGTTTTATAAAATGATAGATATTATACGAATAATATAAAAGAAAATTGCCATTCAAAATTTTCCGGTGTGAATTACAACACTAGTGAGAAGTCGGTCGATTAGTGATGACGCCACACTCATGTCCTCTGGCCTTGAGTATTTCGATGGCAGCGCCCTATTGGGTATTTTTTGACATACATTTATTTGGCCAAGGGTATATGACAAGTCGTACATTCCTTACTGGGGCCAAACGTGGGATAATACTTAACCAAAAATTAACCAACACTGGCGCAACCATTTTGTGCTACAACTGTTTTGTGCTTTATGTCACTAAGTAATAATTTGGAAATCTCGGAAGACCTAAAATAAATTTAAATGAAATTGAATGTTTTATCAAGAAAATAAGTATTTTCTTTCCTAATGCACAAAATTTTATTTTGATAAGGTTTGTTTTTCTATCGCCAAAAATACAATTACGGAAAAAAGAAATCATCAGAATGGCAGATATCATCATATTTACTATTTTTAAATTAATTTCCTCAAAAAAGCTGTAAATATTTTCATAGAATTTATAAACATTAAAGTTTAAAATATATAGTGAAAGCTTAAAAGCCATTTAAATAAAAACATTACTTATGATAGTTTTGATACATGTAGCTAGTCTAACCTTGTGTCCCGCGTGAATCTGGGCTCCAAATTCTCTGGACACTACTAATTTCTTACAGTATATTTCTCCCTATTTAATCGCAGATAATTCTGACTGATAATTTCTGCCGAAGAAAATTACTTTAAAATACTGGTGTCCAGAGCATTTGGAGTCCTGATTTATGCGGAACACCTGGCAATACTATCTGTAGCTAAAGTTACGAAAAAAATCCTTTGGAAATTTGTGAAAAAATAAAACATATTTACCTTGAAATTTATACTTTAGCGTGGTGGGGGGGGGGGCAATTCTTAGGTGTTAAGTGTCTGTTTAATATGGTGGCAAATTTAATTACGGAAACAAGACATCATCTGAGTAGTAGCTATTATCAAAATTGCTATTTTAAAATGGATATCTTTAAAAATACTGGAAATATTTTCATCGAAAATATAAGTGTTAATTTTTAAAATAGGTTGCTTAAAGAAAAACTCAAAAGACATTTTAAAGTAAAACATTGTTCAACATGAATGTGAGTAAAGCACTCCATGTATTAAAAGATTTTGTAACAATGAAAACAGACCAATGCATTCAAAAATCGAAATACATTTTATTTAGTGAAAAATAACAGTTTCAATAGAATTCAACCACTGTTACCCTGCAAAGATTCCTTCGATACATATTGCATAGCTGCCAATTCTTACGCCTTTTTGCTACCACTAAAATTTTATACAGATTTTCGCCTTCTTTAATCATGAGGGCTTGCCGATTAAATAAGACAATATTTACTATAAAATTTTAGTGTTATGAAGACAGCCTAAAATTTGACAGCTATGATATTGGCAACTTTCTGATATGTTCACGCAATCAAATTTTAAAAGAAAAAAATTCCTGTAAATTCGGAAATATACTGGCAAAATAATTGCAAGTCCAATAGGGTTCTTATGATACCAGGATAACAGGTAGCCACTTTTTCGTATACTAGTATTGGATTATTAGCTATGCTTTATTTATAAGAAACATTTGGCGATAGCACTTGTCTATTTATAAATCAAATGTATTTCAAAAAAATCATCGCACACAATTTTTGTCCTTCACTTTTAGTGAAGCAGAGTCTTTTACGGATAGTGCTACAAATTCTATGTGTGTGACAAAAGCACACGATGACTCCACAAGTTTCCACCACAAAAACGAAGTTCAGATATACTGGGGGCAATCTTTACTTTGCGGGTAAATCCATGGAAAGTCGCACTGTCAATGTCACACTACCAATACCGCAATACCAACGCGCAAATTAAGTAGTGTGCAGTGTCTTTTGGTTGCGAGGTCGGTATGTGGGAAAAAGTTGCAAAACTGGAATAAACCATCCCTATCTTAAAGGGTTGAAAATTTTGATGATACCATGAAAACAAGCGAGATATCCTATCTCAGTGATCCTGAAATTTCAACGCCAGTAACCAGGCTTCCATTCTTGCTTAGATGGCAGCTGTATCCATTTCTCGTATCGGCCCCACCAGTATCCGAGAGCTTCTGCTCTCGAAGCTGGTAGACGGGAGGTGCTGGGTTCGAACCCAATCGCGCCCGTCGGCCTAATCGTTTCGGAGTTTTCGTGGTTTTCATTGAAACCTTGGATTTCCAAGCGTAAATACGGGTTAGGTTCCCTTAGAAAGACCCCCACGTAGGGCACTCCCCCCCCCTTTAGGGCGTATATCCTTCGTGCTGATAACTGGCCGACATAAACACAACCAACGAACCATTTCTCGTATCGATTTCGGGACCTTGTCAGTGTTGCCAGCGGACTACTTTTTCTTTTAAATTCAGATTTCTTGATTGGCACCACTTTTTTGAAACGGTAAAAATTCACCGCATTTAAGAACATATCAATTAAGGCGAAAACAAAAGGAATTTTATACCGTAATTTCGGGTGTATAGCCCGCGGATCAAACAATCGTGTTCCGACCCAGAAAATTTTTTTAATAAAATGGAACTTTTTAGATCGCGGTAAATATTGGCCTTCAAATACTGAATGAAATTTCTAGGTCTAAACTGAATTGTTTGATCTGCGGGCTATACACCGGAAATTACGGTAATTTCAAAACGTGATGCCAATCAAGAAATTTGAATTTTTAAAAAGTAGCCCACTGGCGACACTGGACCTGGTCTGACTTTTGTTCGATCAGTTGGCATTTGCAAATACAACAGGACTAGCAGCAAAAAAATGGAGTTATGAGTAGTATTGCCAGGTGTCCAGCGTAAATCGGGACTCCAAATGATCTGGACACCAGAATTTTAAAGTAATTTTCTTGGCATTATGTAATGGCAGAATTAGCAGCGATTAAAGATGACTAAATAAAATGCAAGAAATTAGTGATGTCCGGAACATTTGGATCCCTAATGTACGTGGGACACCTGACAACACTAGTTATGAATAAAGAGATGGAGACATATAGTATCAATCTACCCCTTGCGACCGAAGTAACTGAGGAAGAGATGGCGGCTGATTTTTCCATTTGATTATCAGTTTCTGGTTACCGCCTTAGGAGACTTCCACCAGTAAGTTTTGAAAAGAACATTTCGCCTCATTTTAGCGGCTTATTCATGCAAAATGTTTCTCACAAATATGCTAAAAATGTCTATTCATATGTACTGGTGGAAATTGGACCTGGCACTATAATCGATTTACCTGACACAGACAGGAGGTTGGTTAGCTTGTGAAAATATGGCGTAACCGCAGGGCCTGACTTTGCCGAAGCAAACTCCCACCTGTAAAAATTAATATCTGTTTTTGGCGATAATTATGGCTGAAATTCTGCATAATAAGGCGATTAATAAGGAGAAAAATTGTATTCACATATATTGGTGGAATTTTTCCCCAGCTTCAATGAGCCATTGTGAAACTGGTTGCAGTTGAAGCTTCATCATTTTGAGGATATGTCAATTCCTCTTTATTTATAGTTTAATGAGCAAAACAAAGATGGTACGAAATTAACTTTTAAAGTACTATAGCAACATATAGTATTTATAGGCTATTTGGGAAACTCAGCGTACAACTAGAATCAGTACGAAAACAAACGAAAAAATGAATTTTACCTATGATAAAAAATACTTTTGAAATATTAGATTTGAGTATTAAATATAAATAAAATACCATTTCCTATCTTATTTTAATATCCAGTTATAGGATTTCAAAAACCAGTTACAATAAATAGTTACGTAAGGAAGTACTATATTACGTTACATAACATATAAAAATATCTACATCTGTATTTTCAATATACAAGGTTGTTCAAACATTTCTAAACATTTCTCTAGTTCAAACAATTCTATAGCGAATATTGACATTATACATAAATAATACGCTATCCAAACAATTGCAAACATTGAAAATCGAAATAAAGCTTATGCTCAAGAGATTTAAAGGAAAAGTCATACTTTTTCCCTTTTTTAAAAATCAAAACAGGAATTTCAGATCTATAAAAATTTTCAATTATATTTTGCAGGATTTGAATTATTTTGAAGATTGAGCGATAATCACTTACGAATTACAAATGCAAGAGTTCATTTCAAAATAAATGTTTTATTTTACTCGTTATCTTCAATGGCATCTTTTTAGGTTAGTGGTTTTGAAATTGGCAACGCTGTTTCTTGTCACAGTCAATTTGACAGCTGACAGATTATTTGTAATCAGCAGTTTTGTCATTTCACCATGGATAGACTTACGGCAGAACAACGCTTGGAAATTGTGTAAAACACCGTCGTTTTATTGTGGGAGACATTCGGTGAGCACATAATCTCGCGTAATGGACCTGAAAACTGGCCTCCACAAGTCATGTGATCTCACACCAATTGATTATTTTCTGTGAAGATATGTGAAGTTGCCGGTATACTCCGACAAAGCACAGACGTTTGACCACTTGGAAATCAACATTTGCCACATTATTGCTGATATACGGCCCCGGCTGCATATGCCCGAACCCATTTTGAAACACTAATGACAAAATTATTTATTTGATGAAACCAATAAGGACATTAACGTTACATTTATGCGTTTTATTTCGTTTTAAATTTCTATGCCTCTAAAGAAACATCCTTTAGTTATATCAGGGCTGTCAGAAGAGATTACGTTTATATTCCATTCGCATCACTATTTTTTTAAAATAAATTCTGTATTATATTTTTCTTGCACATGCTGTTAAAGTGTATGCGAATGATTTTGTCTTGAAAACGTGGTGCGAAATAGAATTTAAAAATATTCGCCAGTGGCAGCCCTGTTATATGCATGGAACTGTTAATAAAAAGGAACTCGTGGAAATTGGCATCCTTAAAATAGTGAAGCTTCAACTGTAACCGCTTTCGCAAAGGGTTGATTACGGCAGGGAGAATCTCCCACCACTAAATTTCAATAGAAATTTTCTCCTTAATTAAACGCTCTATTAACGAAAAATTTCAGTCATAAATAATGGCAGAAACATATATTTATTTTTACTGGTGGTAGATTACTTTGGCGGTAGTCAGGACCTGCGTTTCCGCCATATTTTGGCAACCCAGACAGCCTCCTGTCCGTGTTAGTGAAAATGATTTTAATACCTGTGAAACCTGACACCCGTAAAATCAAATAGAAATTTTTACCATAGTATTAAGAAAATATTTCCATGAATAAGGCACTTAAATCAGACGAAATTTTCTATTCAAATTTACTGGTGGGAAGTTTGCCCCGGCGGTGATCAGAAACTGTTGATACGAATTAAAATATCAGCCGTCATCTTGTGACAACCTCCTCAGTTACTTCATTCGCAACTGGTAGGCAGTACAGTATATGTCTTCTCCTCTTTATTAATAATTCCATTGTTATATGTCACTATATCATTATGTGCCACTATATTATGTTACATGTATTATTTTTTCATTATTTAAAACTGAAATGAAATTTAAAATGGCCCCCGTGGGTTCTTGAATTTAAGTACCACTATCTCACAACAGTAGTATTTACTTTAATCATTGATAAACATTTTGTTCGGAAGCAGCAGAACAGAAAATCAACAAACGTTCTTTATTCATCCATCCGTGGGAAACGCTATTTTCGCGTTCCAGTGGGCTACTTTTATAAAATTCAAATTGCTTGATTCTCACCACCTTTTTAAAAGCGTATAATTCGACTTATTCTCGAGTTATTTAATCTGTAATTTATGCCTAAGTGGCTCGAGATCATCGGATCGCTATATAAATAGACTATTTCTACTTATAAAAAGTGGTGACAATCAAACAATCTTAAATGTAATACTGGAACGCCCGGAAATTTTATTCAAACTTAATAAAAGTATTTCACAACAGAATTTTTATTTAAAATTATTTAACTGATTTATTTAAAGTCTTTCTGTGTGTTTTAAATTTAACTTATATTACGGAAAAGTTCTGACTTCCAGCTAACATTTAATTATTTTGTCGGAGTCGAATCGACTCCTTCCGGGTGTTCTAGTGTTAAAAAAGTAACCAACTGAAAAAGACTTCCGCGGCTGGAGGGTTAAATTAAGTTAAAATAAATCTGAAATCGTTTGTAAAGCGCATAACATACGAAAATATAAATATCGTGTTAAAACTTGCATTAGCTCTACGGTTAACAACATAATTTTGAAATTTCAATTTTGGAAACAAACATATTCATATGAAAAATAGTTAATACTTGCAAAATACAAGTATCAGTCATACAGATAAAAAAAAAAAATTGCCCAGTAAAACTGATGACATTGAGCTCACAGGCTATTCACACTAATTGCATATTATACACATATTTCAAAGAATAATGCCCCTCGAAAAATAAATGAAGGGATTAGTCCCGTTCCCCCCTTTATACTTAATCAAAGAACCTCCAAATCTAATCAGGGAAGCTCCTTAACATAATAAACTCATATACCAAATTTGAAGAAAATCAGATAATTCAGCATGAAAAAACCATTTCCCTAAATTAAGGCGGGTATTAGCTCCCCCATTTCGCCCGTTATGCTGAACCAGATGCGTTCGAAACAGATATATACTCTGCCTCTGCGGTGGACAAAGCCACGCAGTTTTGTTTTCGTGATGTCCAGGACAGGAGATTGTTTCCTAATTTTAATACGTTCCCGGTTGTGGACTTCCTGTCTTCTCGATCGCCTGCCCAGTCTGAGTCTCAGTAGACTGTTAGTATGGGTGACTTTTCTTTGTCTATTATTAGCCGTAAGTACTTTGTAGTTCGCAGATACCTTATTACTTTTTCCACAGCGTCCCATTCAGCCTTTCTGGGAGTTTCGTTTTTCCTTCCCAGAATGTTAACCGTAGCAGCTATGTCTGGTCTGGTCAATGTGGCTACGTACAGGAGTGCTCCCACTGCCTGCCTATATTGTTTGTTATCATTTAGCGGTTCACTGTGTGGGGCTATATTGAAATAATCCGTGCTCATGGGTGTGTATGTTGGTTTAGAGTTTGACAATTTAAATTTTTCCGCTATTTCATCGATTTTATTTTCTTGGTCTAGCTCAAGGTTTCCGTTGTCTAGCCTTTTAATATTTATCCCAAGAAATTGTGATACCTCCCCAAGATTCTTTATTTCGTATTCCTTAGATAACTCTGCGTGTATATTGCGTGTGTTTTCTTCGCTTGCAGCGACTAAAATGTCGTCTACATATACGATTAAATAGAAAATGTCCCTATTTTCATTCCTCTTATACAAGCACTGATCTGAATCACACTCTCTAAAATTTAAATTTCTTAACGACTTATTGATTTTTATGTACCAAGCCCTCGCGGCTTGTTTGAAGCCATATATTGCTTTTCTTAGTTTGCATGCCTTTTCTTCCTCCCCCTCTACTATATATCCCTCGGGTTGTGTCATTAGGACTTCCTCGTCCAAATCTCCGTGTAAGAATGCTGTCTTTACATCCAGGTGAGTAATTTTTAAATTTTTATACACGGCGGCATTTAGGAAGCTTCTGATTGTGGTGTGCGCTACCACTGGTGCATATGTTTCATCATAGTCGCTTCCGTACTTTTGAGAGTAACCCTTCGCGACGAGTCGAGCCATGTGCCTCTCTAATTCTCCGCGGGGATGATATTTTGTCTTAAACGTCCATTTGCACCCTATGGTGCGTTTTCCCGGTGTGGGGTTCACCAGTTCCCAAGTATTATTTTTCTTTAGTGACCTTATTTCCTCATTCGCGACCTCAATCCATTTGTTTTTAATTTTAGCGTCTCTGATGTTGTTTACGTCTTCCCAGTTTTTCGGATCTTGCACTTTACAGACATTCGCACTTATCCCGTAGCGGTTAGGGGGGACACCTCTGTTATTTCTCAGTGATCTCCGCGGTTCAGCAGTGCTTTGCTGCGGAGTAGTATTGTTTTGATTTTGTTCGTCATTATTTAGCTCAACTTCTACTGTTTCAGTAGGTGTCTTCGCGTCATTTTCGTTTTCGTCATCTCCATTTACTCCGTTCTCAAAGAATTTTACCGTTCGCGATATTATTACGTTGTTTCCCCCTGTGTGCATTCTGTACCCTTTGCTTCGGTTATCGTATCCTAATAGAATACCTTGAACGGCCTTTTTGTCAAATTTGGATCTCTTCGATTCCTCGACATAGGCATATGCCTTACATCCGAAGGTCCGTATGTTCGATAGATTGGGTTTTCTGTTATTCCACAGCTCGTAAGGCGTTCTATTGTTTTCGTTTGCCTTGGTGGGCAACCGATTTATCAGGTATGTCGCTGTAAGTACGGCTTCGCCCCAAAAGTGGTTTGGTAAATTCGCGTTAGATAACATGGTGCGCGCCATTTCGACTACAGTTCTATTTTACGTTCGGCAACGCCGTTCTGCTGGCTACAATATGGTACGCTTAACTGATGTTCTATGCCGTTTTCTGTCAGGTAACTCTCAAAACTGTCTCCCAGATACTCCTTCGCGTTATCGGATCTGATCGCTTTTATAGTTTTTCCGAATTTGTTCTTCGTCAGGGCTACAAATTCTTTAAGTTTTGTTATCGATTCTGACTTATGCGAAATCAAATATATCATTGTAAATCGGCTATAGTCATCGGTAAAGGTTATGAAATATCTTTTCCCACTGAATGTTGGCGTTCGCATCGACCAGCATAAATCTGAATGAATTAAATTTAATGTTTCCTTTGATCTGTTAGTGGCGGATTTGGGGTAGGGTGCGATTGATAGTTTGCCCTCAATACATTCTTTGCAAACAGTTTCATGTTTACAATTGTGTATTTCTATACCCTCGGCTAGTTTATGTTTTGTGAGATATTTTATCGCTTCGAAATTTTTATGTCCTAGCCTCTTGTGCCAAATGGATATGCAATTTTTATATAGATGTTTGTGTCTGCGCGTTATATCCGTAGTCATTTTTGGGTTCTAACTCATATAAATTGTCATTTAATTTTGCCGTTAAAATTGTTTGGTTATCCTTTACGAATGAGCATTTTTCTTTTTCAAATATTACCTTAATATCATTCTCTGTAGCTCTTTTGACAGATAAAAGGTTGCTTTGCAATTCGGGACAATATAATACATTTTTGAGAGTTATGGAATTTTGTGAGTCTGTGTTTATATTCACGTCTCCCAGACCCTGTGAACATAGCCGCTTTCCGTTCGCTATGGTTATTTCGCCAAAGTGTCCTGGCATAAAGTTTTGTAGGTTGTGCTTCGTAGCTACAAAATGCTTTGTGCATCCAGAATCGATTATATATGTATTTGCCACCGATGTTTGTGCTCTATTCGCGGTCACAGGTTCGTTTTCAGGAATTTTTTCTTCTGAGGATTTGTTATCACTGGGGGGAATCAAACTTTTTTCATGGTCACTATCTACAGCTTTGCTCCCAAAGCAAAAATTTGAAGTTTCCTTGGGGTTATTTTGGGCATTTTTGTGACTATTAGTGTTGTTTCTGTGGTTATTTGAATTGTCGAATGCTTTGCTCCTGTTTCACTCATTCCTCGCGTAGTTATTATGCTGGTTTTTATTTTTCAGATGGTAACATTCATTTATTATGTGCCCTGTTTTTTGCAGTAACCGCAGTATTTTTTAATTTTATTTTTGTTTGTTACTTTATATGCAGTTTCACGCGCGTGTTGATTTGTTCCCTGATTCTCACTCCTGTGTCTGTATTCGTCAGACAGTTTGTTTTTTACAAATTCTAGAGTTAAATCGCTCTCATTTCGGGCTTCAAGACCTATAATTAAGGGATCATAGGACTTTGGTAGGCTGCACAATAAAAGTGCCACTATGTGAGTCTCGGGGATTTCTTCCCCAATGGCGTATAATTTGTCGCGTAATGTTAGTATATCGTTTATATGTTGGTTCATATCTCCACCGTCGCATAATTTTTTTGAATAGAGTCTCCTCAACAAGAACATCTTAGAGGATAAGGTGGATCTCTGGTGTACTTGCTTAAGGGTGTCCCAGATTGCCTTTGCTGTTTTTAAATGCTTAATATGGACAATCTGAGAGGCATCAAGGAACAGATTTATGGTGGCATGGGTTTTTGCGTCTTTTTTACGCCAAGTGTCATCTGGGTTTACTGGGGGTGTGTCGACGACATAACTAAATAAATCATCTCTGGTAAGTAAGTAAGTAAGCACCCACCCTGGGAACCCGCTTTTGGCTTATGGTTAGGTGTAACCCAGTGGCGTGGCGTCCGGTCATCGCTGGATGCGGCGATGACCAAGCAATATTTTAAAACTCTTAATAAGCTTTTAAAACTGTACGATCCAGTTTTAGCAGAACATTTGGAGTTCATGTATAAGTGAAGGTAAGATTTAAAGTTTCTTTTTTGAACATTCAACCATTGAATTTTAGAGTTAATAATTTTTCACCACAAACTTAAATAATTGCGATGACCACCGAAAATTTTCACGCCACGCCACTGGTGTAACCCCCAAGCCCAGGGCAGGGAAAAGTTTTACTACCTGCGGAAACAAGCCCAGAACCCCAGTCTCCGGGAAAGAAGACTTAAGAACGACCCGCCTGACACGCCGAAGAGAGCACAAGAGGCAAGTGCCGTGTCCCCGGACCGCCTGTGAAAATTTATTATTATTTAAGATGGCGATTCTTTACCAATCACAATTGGCTACCCTATTGTTTCAGGGCGAGCCTAGAAATATATTACGATTATGATTTATATGTTTTGGAATTTACGTACTATTTGAAAAAAATTAAGTATTTACTTTCATCTTTACGTTTGATAAGAAATATTTTTTCCCTTTTTTTTCACCCTTTTAAACAAAAATATTTATACATATTTACACTATTTCTAGTGGTATTTAAGTTCTTAAAAATAAAACAATCTCAAAAACACCCTTCCATACACCACGTGGACCCATGACATGTCCACCACAGGCAATCAGAAGAGGTAATTATTGAATGTATTTATATTGAATAAAAGAATAGTGGCTATTGAGAATATCGTAGTTTGCATAAAGTTTTTTAAGTTGTGCCGGGTCATTAATTATTTTTAGGATGTCCTGAAGGATTGTCGTTTCTGTTCTGTGAAATTTAAACTTCATGAATTTGCAATGCAGCATTTCAACGCGAAAGGCCAAGAGATCGTAGTTACTATTAGAAAGTTTCTCTACCAGGGATATTTCTTTTGCTGTAGAAATTGCCATGGCTAAACACGGGATGCTACCCTATATGTTTTTTTCAATTGTCTATATTTTTATGCGTATTGCATATATGTATTTTATTATTAATGCCACACTATCGTACACAATATAATATAACTGTCTATATAATGGTTCTTTATATACTTGAAATATTTCTTATTATCAATAGATCACTTTACATTTATAATATATTCAGTTTTTTTTTTCATCATATACGTATTTTCAATATTGTATCACTTTATATAGTATATAATATGTTCAAAAATTTTTTTTTCGTATTTATATATTTTCAATATTGATCAATATTATTTAATTTATTATATTCAATATAATCAATATGCATTTCAATAATACTATATTCAACAATAACAATCAATTTCTTTATGACCTTTTTTTTTCTCACATTTTCAGTATTCATATTCTGAGAGTTTTGGAGGTCGTGCATTCTGAATAAAATAAAGGCCCTTCTTTCATTTAATATTTCTCAAAATTATTTTAATTTAAAGTTAATTTCAAATGCAGTATATTTGTAAGAGAAAATAATTCTGCTTACCTGTATAGGTGAGAACGCTGGCTCTTCGGAGTTTCACAGCAGTCGTTGTATCCACCTTATCCTATTAAAACTATGAAATAAATATTTTATTGAAATGATGTATAGTGTGTAGAATTACTCAGAGTGATCCAGGCTTGCAATTTTAAAGGATATTAACTATATTTAATCAAATACAAATAATTAATGTACTATGTACATTCTTGGTTAATAGTAATATATATAATTTATATTTATCTTGATTATTAATGTATTGCATTCTTGAGAGCCAAAGATAGCTTCCCATAAAATGAATGCAGAGAGCGACAGACAAAAATAGGTCCTTATCACTCAAGAGTTACGTCCTATTCTGAGATGAAAAGGGTTTTCACAAGTACAAGCAGGACGCCTCTTCAACAGATTTAATTTTACAATACAAAATGCTTTTTAAGCATAAATATAGTCTATCAAAGTCCAGTTAAAATGTCCTGCTCTTAAAGTCTTTCAAAGTTTTTTTCTTGTGGTGCTGCCATCTGTAGGAATATTGAATAATCAGTCTGTGTAGCGGCCACATCTAACAGCATACCCCACAGACAACGAACACAAACGAAACATCTTTGAATTTATTGTTTCCAACAATCCATAACCAATGAACCCCAAAAACTAATCAGGAAAGCGCCTTATCAGAATGAACCCAGAAATTTTTTTAAGCAAATCGGATAATTTATCAAGGGTTATCGCGTTACGTACATACGGTTCGAAGACTGTTTAGTCGAGGAGCCTGGGGCCACTTTCCCCACGTCCCCGTCTCATAAGAATGGAAGAGATAACTGGTGAGTCATACATAAGCGTGAAGAGAACAGTCATAAGATGTTAGCATGCTAAGCTTTGGAAGTGGTCGGGGCAAGCCCCTCCCACAGGTGTAGGTGGTAATCAGGAGGCCGGAAAAACAGCATACAAAAAAAAAAGACCCAATACAGGGACCATATATTTTTACTTATATAAATTAAAAATTTTGTCTACGAATTTCAAAAACTATATACAGTAGGAATGATGCTCCCCCCGGTAGCGCAAATCTTGGCGCTGAAAAGGGCCGTTTGCTAGCCGTTAGGTTCGCATCAGTGGAGCGCACGCAAGCGCGCGCACTCCACTGGAATCTAAGGTCGAAATGTCTCTCAGCCGAGGATGAGGGGGGTATAAATACAATCAGAACAGAAGAGGTGGAGCCTCTTCTGTCTTTGATAGGCTCAAAGGCTCTTTTCTCAGGCTTTGATAGGCTTTTCTCAGGCTTTCTCAGGCTTTGATAGGCTCAAAAAACTGTTAAGGTATACAGCTGGTTTTGGACATTCAGAATGCCCAATGTTTGGAGCGCTTATTACCTATTTTCGTCTTATCAAATCGCAGAATAACAAGGCAAATATTATTATTTGGAAATAATGGTAAGAATTGTATACCGCTGATACACAGTATTATTGGCTATTTTTCATTATCATTCGATTCTTATAAAATTATTTTATTTCTAGTTAATTAAAAGGAAACTCTACTTCCGACGACTGAAAATGCTCTGATTTTGATTATTTTGCAGAAAACTTTATATCAGAATGGAAATTGTTTTGAGGGCATTTATTATACCAGTCTTTATCATCATTCACGTGTTTTCAGCTCACAGTCTATCAAAGCCTGAGAGCTAATGTGCCCACCAGTTCTGTATGTATGTACAGTAGGGCGAAAAAAAATAAACACCCCTTACTAACTCCTCAACAAATTAACGTAGAAGAAAGTTACTGGTACCGAACGATTGGAAATAAAGTCTACTTTTAAATGATGTATATAAAATTGGCTTAGGGGCCCTCTAAATATTAAAACGAACCATAACTTTGTTTTTTTCAATAGCAGTACGCAATTCTGACAGCATAAAGGAACTTTACACCCTTCAATTACCCTAAAAATAATTTTCATGCAATCCATGCGATAAGTTAATCAGAAAATAATTATTTTAAAAAGAGCGTATTTTAAGGGCTGTATCCATATTGAAGTTCGGTACTCGATTGTTGACTTAGAGAGCCTCTTTCTTGATCAAGGCATCTTAAGCGCTACTCAAGCAGCAATTGAAGATTGCTTGGTTACAGGATAGCAGAAGAAATTTCAAAATATCTAGTCACTTCTATCATAGATGGCCCCTTAAACCATCATTTTGCCGTTTTTTAGGCATAATTTGAAAACTACTTGGAAGAAAAATGTGAAATTTTGGAATTCCATAAATCAGGACTTAATAAATCTAAGTCCGTCAAAAAAAATTGTAGGTTGCAATTCATAATTTTTTCGAATATTAATTTCATAACTCATAATTCAGATCATAAAATTATGAAAATTGCAAATTCAACGTATTTGTGTTTGGGTATTTTAGTATTATTGCTACACAAAAAATTAGCACATTAGGAGTATAATTTCAGGAGATATAAATAAAAATATGAAAATGTAATTTAACATATGAAGCACTAAATTTTGAAAGTTTATAATTTGAAAACTTATCATTCAAATGACTTGGAATTATTTGAGCAACTCTGCGAATTTCTTGTCTAGGCATAGTTTGAATCGAAGATTTGAAATATTTTGTTAAAATTGGGTATTGGCATTGAAAAAAAATAAGTTTGGGTTCGTTTTAATATGTAGATGGCCCCCTAAGCAAATTTATATACATCATTTAAAAGTAGACTTTATTTCCAATCACTCGGAACCTGTAACTTTTTTTCTGCGATAATTTGTTGAGGAGTTAGTAGGGGATGTTTACTTTTTTTTCCACGACTGTACGTACGTACGTATGCATGTACGTAACGCGATAACTCTTGAAAGAAACATCCGATTTGCTTCAAATATTTTTTCTGGGTTCATTCTGATAAGGCGCTTCCCTGATTAGTTTTAGGAGTTCATTGGTTAAGTATAAAGGGGGGGGGTAGTCCCCCCCCCTTAATTTAGATAAATGTGTTTTTCATGCAGAATTATTCAATTTGCTCCAAATTTGGTATACCGGTTTATTATATTAAGAAGCTGCCTTGATTAGATTTGAAGGTTCATTAGTTAAGTATGAACGGGGGCAAAGGGGGGCTACCCCCCTTAATTTAGATAAATGGGTTTTTCATGCAGAATTATTCGTTTTGCTCTAAATTTTGTAAAGCGGTTTATTATGGTAAGAAACTGCCTTCATTAGATTTGGAGGTTTATTAGTTGAGTATAAACGGGGGAAAGGGGGACTGGACCCCCCTTAATTTCGATAAATGGATTTTTCATGCAGAGTTATTTGATTTGCTACAAATTTGGTATACCGGTTTATTATGTTAAGGAGCCGCCTTTATTAATTTTGGATGTTTATTCGTTAAGTTTAAAGGAGGGGCTGGGGGCTTATCCCCCTTCATTTATTTTTTGTGGGCATTATTCTTTGAAATAAGAGTATTATATACAATTAGTGTAAATAGCCTGTGAGCTCAATGCCATCAGTTTAACTGGGCACTTTACTTTTTTATTTATATATAAAATCAAAATTGCGGAACTGGAGTTGTGACAACATAGCTATGCCAAAAAAGCGGCTCGTAGCTTAATTGTAGTTATTTTCTTCGGGTCATCTCCAAATTTAAACTTCAAAATTTCAACACATTTCTATAGAAATTATTACGATCGATAAGATGTTTTAATATTTAAAGTCAAATTTTTATACTAAATATCGCGCTCATCTTCTCCATTTTACTATTTTTAGAAATATCAATATATTATATCCACATTATGTACAACTCTTGCGCAATTCATGTAGATTAAAATAAAATGAAAACCTTTTTTGTTCCAGATTCATTTATGAATGCAAACTGAATTTTTGGCATCATCATGTTGCCACAGTTTTTGCGCCGCCATTTTGATATTTTATTAAAGAAGAATGTTTAATGATGCTAAAGATTAGAATAATAAATGCCTTCAAACCACTTTCCATTCCTATGTGTGGTTTTCTCAATTATTGTTTATCCAAAACAAGTATGTCGAATATATTGTTACCCCTTAATGGCATATTGCGAAATATTTTTTAAACAAACCAATATTTCCGAATATTATTCTCTTCCTTTAGACTTATATTTTCAAAAATCCCTGATTAACCCTTTCATGAGCAAAATACTTCAGTTCCTAAAATGTTGAAATGGTTGAATTACACCAGGTTTTACTAACAAATTTGTTTCATACTCAGTAAAAGCTTTTTCTTCAAATATATTATAAATGTAAAATTCTGTTTAAAATTTCTGGTGTCATTGTTGCATTTGGTCAGGGGTATAAAAATATAGGCGCCAGTGGGAAGTCTCTCACCACTAAATTTTATATGTTTTCTTCTTTTAAACTTTATTAGTATTCTTACAAAATATTTAGTCGAAATATTAGACGAAAAAAACGAATAAAATTTTGTGGTTAGAGACTGCCGCTAGCGACTAGATTTTCACACCCTTGCATTTGGTAATTTAAATTAAGTGGAATCACCACCAACAATATTCCACCGCTCACAAAAGTGTTAAATAAGGCGAATATTTTTATAATTACAGTTCTACACCAACACAAACACCTCTAAGCATCATGGATTAGTGTGACATTTATATTATTTTGTGCTCTAAAAATTGCAAAATCTTTTTATGATAATATGTTTAGAATTTTTAAAATAGCAAGTGAATGTTACACTCGATATAAAACATAAATTACGAATAAAAACATAATAAAACATAAACTTCAAATTACAGGGAAATATGTCATATAAGTGACACGTATAATTATGCTATTAATTTAGGTATTATTTTGATCGTTATAAGCTTACTTAAAAAGGCACTTTTATTACTTCCTTTGCATATATAGTAAAATGTGCTTAAAAGTAGAATGGTGTGCTTGAAGGTTATGGAAAGTTAAATTTATCCCAAATTCCTTAATTTTTACGTTTTATCTACATAAATGCTAAGGCTTTCGAATTTTAAAAACCAGTAAACCTTAACAGCTATATTTGACATTTGAAAGCTTTTATATTACAGCGGTACTAAAATTATGTAAAACTTAGCAGCTATGCATCTATTTAATTGTAACATGCTAGAGTGATTCAGTCTCATTTATTATGAAACATTTGATTTTGAGAGATTTTTTTAACAGTAAAATCATTTTCTTTTTTCTTTAAATTTCGCATGTCAATGTATAATTCTGTCTATTTAATTCAGTGGTACCGACTACTATTTGTGGAAGGTTTTCCCACACCACTATTTCTGAAAAGTAATGCAAGCCTTATTTAATGAGATAAATGGTGGTGAAGATTTCTATTTAAAACGATGTGACACTGCGCGGTGCTGCCAGAAGGCTACTTTTTTTAAATTCAGATTTCTTGATTGGCACCACTTTTTTATAATAGTAAATTTCGCCTTATTTAATAACATATTAAATAAGGCAAAGGTAAGTTTACCATTTTAGAAACGAGGTGTCAATCAAGAAGTCTGAATTTAAAAAAAGTAGCCCGCCGGTGGCGAACTAAGTACCAGTTATTTAACCCATTGAGGATCAGCATGTTTTACAAGAATTCTATTCCATTCCCAACCACTTTTTGTTAAACAATTTTTTTTACTTTATGAATCACTGAAATTGGGAATTAAACAAGGCAAATTTTACTTTTCTCTATTACATGGTATCAAAACAGTCGGAAAATCGCAAATATAATGTTTCGAAAGCGCAACGTCACTCTTTAATGCGTTAATGTCATCCGGTGTCAGGGTCCTATAAATTATGCTTAGACAGCCTTTAATCAGGCTGTAGTAAGAAAACTGTAAAAACAACTTTTTTTCTCGAGAAAATGTACCGAGTTATGATACAAATAGTTTTATGAATTTTCAGTTTTTTTTGGCTCTAAGAACGATTTTTTCAGTAATTAAATTATATTTTAACAATAAGTAAAAAAAAAAAAAAATTAACCCCCCCCCCCCCCAGTGTAGAACAAAAATGAATTACCAACTGAATCAGGTTAAATATCATGCTGCATTCGCTCTTATAGTATTTCTAGTCAAGAAATTTATTATTTTATGCATAGGCGTCGACTTCACGGGGGCTAAATATGCAATCAGGCATACGTCTATCACTAATATTAAAGGTGTTTTTTCTGTTTATTTTATGTGATTACTTAGACAAAAATAACATTTAAAAATAAGTGGTGAAAGTTTGTCTGGCTAGCCCCCCGTCGTCCACGTAAAGTCAGTGCTTACGGTTTTGCTGATTTAACCTTAAGCGAATCCTGTATATACAAAATCATCCAGGTAGGACAGGGAAGATCATCGTAGGGCAAAGATCCACAAGTCAATTTAAATAGAAATTTTCTCCTTATTTAAACGCCTAATTCATACAAAATTTTAGTCATAAATAATGGCATAAATATGTATTCATTTTTACTGGTGTTAGTTTATTTTGGCGGTAGTCAGGCTCTGCTTTCCCGTCGTAATGTGACAACATGCACAATCTGCTCAACCCGTTGCTACCGAAACACTCAAGGCCTGAGGACACGAGTTGTGACGTCATCACTAATTGACCGACTTCTCACTAGTGTTGGGATTCACACCGGAAAATTTTTAATAGCAATTTTCTTTTATTTTATTTGTGGAACATCCATCATCCGATAAAACAATAATAACTAATTAAACTTACTAGTGAGAATTCGGAACCACTAAATAAAAATTCCGCCAGTAAAAACAAATACAAACTTTTCCCATACTTCTGAGAGAAATATTCGATGAATAAGGCGCTTTAAAAGACGAGATTTTCTATTGAATTTTACTGGTGGACGTTTGCCCCGGTGGTAGTGAGACAGTGTTGATCGATATAAAAACAAACATCCGCCATCTTGTGACTACATCCTCAGTTACTTCACTTGCAACTAGTAGGCTGTACATTATATCTCTCCTCCTCTTCATTCATAACTCCATTGAGGAAATACGAAAAAGGAATCAGGTTACAGTTTCTGTCTAACAATAATTTTATTTTAAATTTTATACTCTAATATATATATATATATATATATATAATTAAAGCGGTTTCATGACTGTGCCAAAAAGCAACGAATATCGATTTTAGATCAACGTTGATTGGTAACAGCCTTTAAAATCTAGTTAAAGTGTAATTTTCGATAAACACACTAATTTCGGAAATAAACCGGAATTTTACTTGCAACACGATAAGAAATTCAACTTCCGTGTTTTTGCATATATATATATTTTCCCTTGTAAGGTAGCCATGCTTAATCTAAAATATTTAGGAAGGAAGAGAATTGAATATTATTTAGTTAATTTCCAGTTCTTAACTTTGGAAACAGGTATATATACTGCAATTTCCGGAGTATAATCAGCGGATCAAACAATTCTGTTTGAACCGAGAAATTTTATTTAGTAAATAAAGTCAAATATTTACCGTTATCTAATAAGATGCATTTTATTTAAAAAAAATTCTGGGTCCAAAAGTGATTGTTTGATCTGCGGATTATACGCCGGAAATTTCGGTGTATGGCTATTTCCATGAACACTAGTAGTATAAGTCACATTCTACGATTTCTTGGCTACCAGTATTTTAGAATGGAAAAATATGACTTCCTTTATCGGAGATATCTCATTTATTGAATAAGGCCGAGCTAACTTTTCGAAAATAACGGTGGCCAACAAGCATAGCAGTTATCAGCAATGTAACTTACACTACAAAAATCTATGGAAATAGCCATATACAGAATGTAGAGTCAAATTTCTAATAATTCTTAAAAGCAAATTAAGAACAAGAAAAACACTCATTTTATACCAAAACTAGTTGGCCCACTTGGCGTTTTCCGGGCCCATGATATTAAACTTCAATAAATCTTGAACGTGTATGTTTTCATATCTTTAACCCGATTTTGTATGAATTTATTTTTTCAAATGGAAAATTCGCGAAAACAAAGAACATTTAGTGGTAAAAGATCTTACAATAAAACATTTTCTTATTTTTACATGTAAGTTCATTTCATAATTTTAAAAAAAAAACGGTTTTTCTGTCCTAACCCTTTGAAAATTTTATCGGTTGAAATTATAACTGTCTGCTGCCCGTGTAATAATGTCGTGAAAAATATTGATACCGTAATTTGCGGCGTATAATTCGCGGATCAAACAATTCTGTTTGGACACAGAAATTTTATTTAGTTATTAAAAGCAAATTTTTACGGCGATCTAATAAAATATATATATTTTTAAAAAAATTCTGGGTCCAAAAATGATTGTTTTATCTGCGGTTTATTCACCTGAAATTACGGTATCTAGTCGTAAAAAAAATAAGTTTTATCCTCTCTTTTGTTGTTGTTGTTTTTGCGTCTGGTGCTTTAATATAACAACAACAAAAAAAAATATCCTTACCATTCGAACTCTCTGAAATTTTAATTGGTTATAAATGTAACTGTATATAGGTTCTCTTTAAAATTTTGTGAAAAAATACTGATATTTAGTAGTGAAAACATGATCAAAAGTTCGAGCCTAAATTGCCCGCGATTTAGTGTTTTCATAGAAAATATCTTTAAAAAAAAAAAAAAAAAAAAAAAAAAAAAAAACGTTCAGCTTGTCCGAACATTTAAAAATTTGCGTAGGTGACCTAAATGTGGTCTGACGAGATGATCTAAAAAGATTGCACCGAAATACCAAAGTTTAGTTAATTTAAGTGTAGGAAAAATATCGTCTTCGGGAGGCGTCAGGTGACCTGCAGTCGCGATTTTTTTTTTTTTTTTTTTTTTTTTGGAAAAGGTTCACATTCGTATTTTTCAAAACCGATTTCACCGGCTAAAAGATGAAGGTCTGCGGTTTAAATAGTTGCTTTTATGAATCGGTACCTCGGAAATCGAGCCCTAGTGCAGCGTTGCCGTATGGGAGAAAAAGTCCTTCACGAAAACCCCAAATTTAGAATTTCTTTTCAAAGGGTTAACAGCAATATTTTTTCGGAATGATTGCGTCGTTTAAGACGTAAAAGTTCTAAATTTAAAAAAATATTTTATTTTTTTTTCGTATCCGGAACAGTTCGGCCGTAGGGCTATTAAGATACACGGCTAAATAAAAACAGCACTTAGTTCTTCCCTTCTACGCGCTCGGAAAGTAACTAAGCATGCGCTCGTGCACGCCTCCTCCGAAAGATCCAAAAAAGATCGCTTTTTATCAGTTTTTAATTAATATATCGGCTGTTTATAAAAATATTAAATATATTAGCCTCAGGACATTCCTTGGACTATCCTCATACAAATTTTCAAACTCTGCGCATCTCTGCGCGTGGTAGATTTCGTAAGCCATCGCCAACACACAGACAGGGCGATACTTTCTTTTATTAGTATATAAAATGTGGATGGTACAGATTGGAGGGGAAATATTTTTCTCCAATCTTATACTATTATACGAGCAAAAATTGTGTGTGTATCTGTGTGTGTGTAAATTTTATCTTAAAAACGGTTCTGACGATTTGACTAAATTTTGTATTTTACCATTTTCGGGGACGAGAAGATCATTGGGCTAGGTCATATGTTCGAGAAAATTCAATTAGGGGTCATATTTGGGTCACTTTGGGTCAAACCAATTTTATCTAAAAACGGCTCTAACCATTTTGACTAAATTTTGTATTCTATCATTTTGGATTACGAAAAGACCAGTAGGCTAAGTCATATGTTAGAGAAAATTCGATTAGTGGGTCATTTTCGGGTCACTGTGGGTCAAGCTAATTTTATCTAGAAAACGGTTCTAACGTTTTTGACAGAATTTCGTATTCTGTTGTTTCGGGCACAAGAAAACCGTTGGGCTAGGTCGCATGTTCAAAAACATTCGATTAGTGGGTCACTTTGGGTCACAATGGGTCAGGGTCAAGCTAATTGATATAAAAAACGGCTCAAGCGAGTATGACATAATTTTGTATTATTCCGCTTTCGGCCTTGACAAGACCACTCGGCTAGGCCACATGTTCGAGAAAATTAGATTAGCGGATTACTCTGGAGTCACCGCGGTCAAGCTAATTTTATTTATAAAACGTCTTAAATGATTTTGACCAAATTTTGCATCCTACCGTTTTTGATTAGCAGACCATTGAACTTAAGTCACATATTCAAGCAGATTTTATTAGTGCTTCATTTTGGGTCACTACGGGTCAGGGTCACGAAACCGCGAAATTGGCGAAATATTGACGACATTTGGCCGAAAAATTGACTTTCAAGTATTACCAATTTACGAATGCCAAAACACATACTCGCTGCCAAATGCAAGAATGCCGCGAAATTTGGCTATATTTGGCTATATTTTTAAAAATAGGCATTCAGAATGTGAAACAATTTTTTTAGAAATTCTTAATATGACTCGAGATACATGGTTAAACCAATCTGAGTTGAGTTAAAACTGTAATTTGGAAGGACGAATGATACAGTCAGAATAATATATTGAGTTGAACACATAGCTAATTTTAACCGAGCTATGCTCGGTCATCCCCGCTCTTCTATATTACAGGGCTCCCAAATGGTCCGCCAACTGAATACCAATAAATTTTAACAGATAATTCTATGGTAGGTTTGCGCTAGAATTAACTTTCAAAGGCGATTTTAACGTGGTTTGTAAGAAAAATCTAAAAAGAAAAATTTTCTAAAAAAATATTGGTATTAAGTTGGCGGATCATTTGGAAGCCCTGATATTATACATCCATGAAAAGAGAAACCATTGGAATTGTAGCAGATGAAAATTCAAAATGTAACGATACAGCGTCATTTAATTTACCAAAATTATGGATTGAGTTAACCCATTGATTCGACTGTGGAAATAAACATCAAAGTAATAATAAAATAATGTGGGTAATCTAAGATGGGACGCGAAAAATGTAAATGATGGACTTTCATACCATTTCAGTACAGATCGTGTAACTGTAGAAAAGTCTCATGTGTCTTGAAAAGGGCTTCGGTGAAGCTGAAACATGCAGAAAGTTTATACACAAAATTTTAACTGCTTTTATGGTTTTTATTTAACACTTTTCAGCAACTAATGAAGTATATTATCTCTGGATGTTAGGATTTGTCATATACCTGACTGATACCGTTTCTCCCTATTAATAGTTTGATACACTCCATGCACTTAACTGCGATTTTTAATATTAGTTAATTATGCTATAACGACTAGCATTATCATGTATACACCAGGTCTTAAACCTCTCTCTGCTCAGGAAAATGCTCCGATTAAATGAGGCAAAATTACAATAAAAAATAACTGGAGGGCATAATCAAGGAGGTTTAATTAGACGGAAAAAATGCAACCACGAGCTGTTTCATTGGCTGTTAGAACTTGATAGTCTTTTGGTATTTTGTTTTGACATTTGGGTTTTCACCGTTCATGTAGTTGGGGGGATATTGTTTTTAAAGTTTTTTACACTGAGGATGTGAGTCCTAGTACTCACGAAACGTATACGTATGATCAAATCAACTTATTTTATTGTGTGTTTAAACGTTGTTTTTAAATAATTTAAACATTCTGTAAGCCGCTCAGTGGCATAACCGAATAGTTATGGGCAGAGGACGCATGTGGATTATGTTTTACGTGGTAGAAATATCGGCCGTCAAGAAAGTGAGCACACTCAGATGAAAATATCCGAGGAAATTGGAGCTGCCCAAAGTGTCATCTCTAGACTTTGTCAACGATTCCAAAATGATGAAAATCTCAGTTGACGTTACAGCACAGGACGCACCCGTGTTACAACGCCGAATGAAGATCGGTATTTGGCAGTAACTGCCAAAAGAAGCAGACGGTGCACAGCATCAGAACTGTCTCGTCATATATCTTCAGCCTAGGGTACGACTGTTTCAAGGCAAACCGTGTACCGATGTTTGGGAAATATTGGTCTATATGCTCGCAAGCCTCTCAGATGTGTTCCGCTTACGGCAACTCACTGTCGCCTGCGGTTAATCTGGAGTAGAGAACATGCAAAATGGACATCGTCACAGTAGGCTTGAGTAATGTTTTTCGACGATTCTAGGTTTAGCTTGCAGTCCGATTCACGTCAGACTTTCATATAGACAAAGACAGTCACCCGTTACCCCCAAATCAATATCATTGAACGACACCGTTACGGCATTGCAGGATTACTCGTTTGGGGTGGAATTATACTGGACTCCAGAACAAATCTGCATGTTTAAATTGAAACCATGACAGGCCAAATTTATCGTGAAATCATTTCGGAACAACATGTATGTTTGTTTAGGGGTTCCATGGGTGCAGAATTTATATGACAACGCCCGTCCTCACGGAAAAAACGTCGTAAACGAATACCTTCAATCTGAGGGTATAACCCGTATGGAATGGCCAGTATTCTCACCTGACTTGAATCCGATAGAGCATGTGTGGGACATGCTTGGCCGACAAGTTGCAGCCCTTCAGCCACCTGCTACATCTGTACCGAAACTTCGGAGAACTTTGCTTACTAATTGGAGTAATCTTACCCAAGATCAACTCGACAATTTGATACTCAGCATGCCTAGGCATTGTACGGACTGTATTTCATTGTCTGGGACACATACAATGTATTAACCATCATACCAACCATGTAATGTTATATTTTTGCATGTGAGATACTTTTTGTAATTGCTCCAGGGAGCAACAATTGTAGTTTTTATGAATGGTATCATACATACACCATCGTAATTGCTCTTTATATTTTGTTTAATAAAGGGGCTTGATGAATAAATCCCGTTTGTTTTGTTTCTGAACTTTTTTTTGCCGGAGCTGGCCTTATCCTTAATTTATGGACATGAGTGTATTTTGTTTCATAGCACAGGTAAGGGTTTGCTAATATATTGTTGAAAAAAAATGAAATATATTGAATAGTTTTCGTTATAGAAGGTTTGGCATAAACGCAATTTTTACTAAAATTTGACTAAATATTGTCTAAATTTGAAAAGTTAATTAAAATTACGAAATTTATATGAATTCATAGTCTTATTCCCTGGTTTAACTAAAAACACACGTGTTTGATAAAAATTTCATAATTTTCAAAAAAAGTGTCCCGAAGGTAGGCACATACCTTAATTAAATTCACCATAGTCGGGCAATTCCATATGTGACGGAATGACATTTTGAGTTGTGGAATTAAAGTTAAAGTAATTACCCTGAAGCTATTTTCAAACAAAAAATTATTTTTCAATTTGCACATGACTGTTATTGATTAAAAGACTAAAAAAAGGCTGAAACATTTTTTTTAACATATTTTATTCTCTCATTTTTAAGTAATTTCTTATTGTGTGACGGAATGACATTTTTGTAAACATGACTCTAACCTGTTACTTAAAACTAGAAACTTTTGTGAATTAGGAAAACATTCAGTTTTTAAACTAATACGTATCTTAAATATGATGTATAAGCAGTACAAAATTATAATTTAGTGCAACCTATCTGTACTAGGGTTGCCGTTATCAACTGTCATTTGACGTGACGGAATGACTGAAAGTTTCTTAAACATTTATTTAAAGAAATTGACAAAACTAATAAATTTCATAATTGTTTTATTATCCAGAGTGATCGTAAGAAATTACATTACATAACTATTCACATTTGATAGCTTTTTCAAAAACATATTAAACTCGATTACCTACTATTTGAAATGTCGGCTAAATACATAGAGGAGACAAATCTGTTTTATCAACTATACATCTGTCTTCTTTCTCTGGAAATGTAAATACAAGTCATTTATTGTCCTGTTTCTTCAAGTTCAGCTCTTCAGTTTCGTAATTGCTTTCTGCAACAGTTATTTGTGCAAGGTATTGTCGTTTACTTCTTTTCCCATATTATGTGACCAAACAAAATGAGCCCACAGCATAATCTTTATTACATGCTACTATTTCTGACTGAATAAAGTCCCCTTTTTTCAAATCATGTGTTTGGAATACATTTGAATTTGGAAATAATTTGATATTATTTACTAAATATTTATTCAGAACACTTAGGTGGTACAAATCTCTTGTGCCTGGAATTGCTGCTGTAACAAGTGACCAGCGGGCTCCATTTTCTTAGCTTTAATACTCTGACTGGATAAGTACAAAACTTTGATTACTTGCTGTTTTGATTTAATGAAACCATAATATTCTTCTGCAGTTTGAATGTTTGGGGCAGTTTCAGCAAGTAGTAATCTTCTACATTGGCTTTTCAATTGGCCACCTATTCCTTCAACCGCTCCTTTGCCATGACCACTTGCAAAGATATTTCATTCTAATTTTTCTAAAGAAAATTCCGCATACAAAAAAGTTACTCAAGTGAAAGTATGTTTTTGTTTAAATTGGCTGGTTGGAACAGCTGAAAAATTATTTTCTTAATATCGTCGGTACCATGTCAAACTAATCAATGTGAAAACAGTCGGCTACTTTTTTTAATTCAGATTTCTTGATCGGCACCACTTTTTTGAAATTGTAAAATTCGCCTTATTTAACCTTTGTTAATGACATATTAATTAAGGCGAAAACAAGGGGAATTTTACCATTTCCGAAAAGTAGTGCCAATCAAGAAATCTGAATTTAAAAAAAGTAGCCCACTGTTTTCACATTGGATAGTTTGACATGGTACCGACGATATGTGGATGGGAAGACTTTATTCAATTAAATAGTTAGCCGAAAACACGATTCTACAGTATATTTATCACGAGAAAGCTCGTCAGATATAATTGCGAAAAAATTTACACTGCAAAGAAATACTGTTTTTTCATTCCGTCACAAATAATTGTCATTCCGTAACAGGAAAATTGTCATTCTGTCACACTGTTTTTTGTGAAATCATAATATTATTAGTAAAAACTACACATGTTACTTAACTAACCATTATATACTTGCTTTAAATTCAAAAATTTGTATAATTTGGTTATCAAATTTATCTGTTATATCAAAAAATGCAAAAAAAAAAAAACATGTGACGGAATGACACGAAACAAGACTTTATTTTGCATGCATAATTTATGAAGAATATGGCTTTAAGGCTATTGTAAACCATTAAATATTATACTACATGCATTCATTTATTTAAAAAATGCAAAATAAACAAAAATTATATTATTTTTCCGAGTGTTCTTCAAGAATATTATTTGTACACAACTGCAAGCATTTTACTTTTCAGCCATGTTGTTTATTCGGACTGTTGCCAGTTGCAAATAAAATAAAAGTTTTGAATCTAAAAAATTAATTAAAAAACTTGGAATATATTTCACTATATTTTTTAACTTAATTTATAAAAATTATTTAAAAAAAATTCATCAAAGTTGACACTTGTATGGAATTGCCCAGTCAACAGCTGTAGATTTTCAGAATTATTTTCTATTTTGTTAAAAAAATACTAATTTTGGTTTTTGGGTTCAGTGCACAGAACACATACACCCATAGGTACCATCTGCTACAACGTTTTGTGTTATGGCTAATTCCATGAAATCGTGTCATGTCTGTCACACAGCTGAAAATCGCCATGCTTGCTGGCCACCGTTATTTTCAAAAAGTTTGCTTCGCGTTATTATATTGATGAGACAGCTCCGATAAAATAAGTCATATTTTCCGTTCTAAAATACTGGTAGCAAACAAGCATAGTGATTTTCAGCTGTGTGACAGACATAAAAAGTTTGCATGGAATTGACCTTATTTAATTGTAGATTTCTGAGATTAAATTAGATAACGATTTCTATACAGAAATAGCTGTGATAAAAAAAAAAAAAAAAAAAAATGCAGCAGACGGCAGCTTACACTATGACTTGATCCCGCACAAACTGAGTTGTGCAATTTTTCTCATGTTAAGTTTTAAGCATCAATAATGAAATATGATAGATTTGGTATGGCTAAATTATATATTCTGGTTTTGCAATTTATGTTCTTAACACAACAGATCAAATTTTATTTATCTTTTTAATATCAGACTCTACGCAATGTAATTAAAAAACTACAGCAGTTATGAAGAGGTTGTAAATGACTTTTGATTTTCAATGTGTCGAAAAGGGCTATTAGCATTACTATATAGAGACATTCTCACTGAAAATATCAATAAAGAATGCACCTATTACACAGACATGAAACATGAAAAAGCGACGATTCAGGTTGTGACGTTAGATGGGGATAAAGCACCATTCCCAGAATTTCAGGCCTGCACGATGACCCAAAAATGGCGGATATCGTAGGCGTTGTTTTAACCGTTTGTACGGTCCCCTGAATTTAGACATCAGTATATGTTATACACTACATTTTTTCTTTGACTTATTTAATCTAAGAAAATTAAGACGAAAAGAACTTTTAGAAATTATTGGTATTCAAATTGAAGAGACCGTACGTACACTGAAAAAATATCTCCCTACGACAGCCGCCATTTTTGTATCAGCGCGTAGGCCTAATATTCGGGGGATGGTGGATAAAGAGCGGTCGACGAAAGAGACAGGCCGATACTTCCATCCCTCTAGTCTCTCAAGTATAAAGCTCTTAATTATATTAAGTATGTATAGGCGACTGAAAAAAAATTAGCAAGTTGAAAATAGCGTCGTATGGTGATCGTTTGTTCAAAACTTTGTATTTGACGGCAAGCTATTGTTACCACTTCGCTACTTTTTAGAAATTAAAATCGATTGATCGCCAACATTTTTTTGAAGTAAAAATATATTTTCTTATTTCATGGCGGACTAAGTACTGCGAAAATAATGCGAATTATACTAATTTTTAAAAAGTGGTAGCAATAAAGCTATCTTTTTTTTTTTTTTTTTTTATGTAGCTACAATTTTTGTATGAAGACGGTCCCTTAAGCTTATTGTTTAAGTTCTAGAAATTCCATTAAGTTTTAATTTAGGAAGAAAAATGCTTTAACCCCTTAAAGGGCAAAGTACTTCTGTTGCAAAAATTTTAAAAGGATTGAATGGCACCGGTATTTAAGAAAAATATTTATACCAAATTAAGTAAAGATTTTCTTCGCGTTTATTATTTACCGAAAAAAATAATTCATAAATTCTGATGCCAATGTGGCATTTGGGAATTAAAATTAACTGGTATATATAATATTCTATGGCCTTCAAGGGTTTAATATAATGTTATAAATTGTTTATTTCTGAAATAATCTAAAAAAACACAATTTGTAAAATAATAAATGGAAAATAATTCGGCTCACTG
Source organism: Maratus speciosus (assembly GCA_963932465.1). NCBI lineage: Eukaryota > Metazoa > Arthropoda > Arachnida > Araneae > Salticidae > Maratus > Maratus speciosus. The sequence goes on along the minus strand of OZ010787.1, from coordinate 411,349,050 downwards.
AAGCACTTTTAACAAATTAATGCTTAAAATGCGCTTCGGTTAAATATATTTAGCGTTTTTGAAAGCTGTATTTTGAAACATGCCCTTATGAAATCAAATATTTTTGATAAAATAATTCAGTGTTAACAAAATTTGAATACAGAATTTTTCGAATACGATGATAGTGCTATTAAAAACACTTATTAGAAGATTCTCAGAAAATTCACACGTGAACAAGTCTCAGAATCAAAGGAACTCTTGGAAAAGCGAGAATAACAAGTTAAAACTAAATACATGAAATTCTTTATAAAGTATATCAGTTCCGAGAATGAGTATAAATAAACACTTTTTTTTTTTCGCAAACATTATTTTCCAGAAATTCACTGCAAAGATTTTAAATTGAAATTCACTTGAAAAGTGCTAAATAAATAAACTTATAAATTATTTATAACTGATTAAAAATAAAATAAGAGTACAGTCATTCAGTGTATCTTTGATCCGCATTTTCTATATTTTCACATGCCACACTTATTTTAAGAATAGTGTTGCAACTAGAGGCATAAAAGCGAAGAAATGATCCTAAATTATTGCATGACTATAAAAAATTAAGGAATAATAAAGATAAAAGCAATAAAAAAATGAATTTTTAACCTGGTTCAAAGTTACCCAGCCATGTAGGGTAACTTTGCACCATAGGATAAATATTATCTAAAATAATTCATTATAAAAATGTATTATTGTTAGGACAACTTTCAACCGCAAAAAAATGTTTTCAGATATGTAAAAACTCCGAATTTACATTTCTCAACATCACAAGATTTGTATAATTTATGATATTACAACAAATATTATGCATAAAAAAGTGGAATAAGAGAACCATGAATATTTGGAAATAAAAAAAACTATTAATTGTTCATATAAAACGTAAAAATGCTGTGAAAAACAATTTTCAATGTTTTAACTCAATAATATATCCATAGTTACAGTAATACATACTAGTACTAGTATTATTCAAATAAGAATAAAAAATGTCGAATGTATGAAATGTCAAATTTGAGTAACTCCGTGACAAATAACGCCTTTAAATGAATTTTATGTATTTTACACATATTTGTGAAAATATTTACATGTTGTATCTAATGCACACTTTTGGCATTTACATAAAATATACGTGCAAATATGGGAAAATTTTGAGAGTAGCACCTATAATCAGTAAATTATAAACATCAGTACAACTGTGAGTCGGCTCAAAGTTACCCTGAAAATGTGTTAAAATGTTGCTGCCTTCTTATTTTACATTTTATTAACTATTAATAAATAAATAATCACAAAATATTAACACATTTACAACATTTAGGTAATAATATGTCTGATAAATTAATATATTGTTACTTACTATGTAAATTTAATTGAATTACAACAACTTCAAAACAGCATTCAAAATAAACTTAAAATCAGTTCTTCACAAAAATAGTTAGATGATGCAATTAATTGCGCATAATATTGCTAATTTAATTTCTAAAATAAACAGTAGATATCCCAGTTTAGAACCTTTCTAATAGAGCACAGTTCTGGAGTTTATTTAGTCTTTTGGAGTCAAAAATATTGAAAACTAGGAGGTGGCGCAAAGTTACACCCCATGGTTCAAAGTTACCCTGAATGACTGTAACAGAGAACAGAAAAATTTAAAAAGACAATTTTGATAAGGTAGGTACCAATAATGGGCTATATATCCAGTCGGACAAAAAAAAAAAGAACGACAATTTATCCCCCCCCCCAAAAAAAAAAAAAAATAAATAAATATAAATAAAACTGAAATTGAAATTCAACAGAAATTAAGTCTTCTTTCAATTTATGTTACAAAAACAAAGCTTAAGGGCTTGTCTTGATACTGAAACTGTATAAAACTCTCAAATGATCAATGCAAACACTTAAATCTGTCAACATAATCGGCAAATTTTGCATTAGAATACCACATGGGAAGACTCCCGGCCAAGTAGTTTTGGAATTCTGAATGTTTCAAATTTGGATTTTCTAATGTTAAATTAATTTGTAATCGTTGCAAAACAATTTCCAATGATGGCAGTATTTTACTTCATCAAAAAAGCTGTAATTTTGATTCACATATTTCAAGCTTACAGAAATCGACTTCTGTTAGAACTTTTATAAATTAAAAATCATATATTTACAAAAATTAATTTTAAAAAGTATGTATTTCCGATATAAAGTTTCGAAAAAATATAAATTGTACTTGTTATATAAATTGTTTAACAGAAATCATTTTCTAAAACCCGCAAATACGAAAACTAAAATATCACCTGTTTAGCCAAGTAGTTTTTGGGTTATAAATAAAAAACTACGCGTTTTGCAATCGATTACAAATTAATTTATCGTTAGAAGTTCCAAATTTCATTCCTTCATAATTCCGAAACTATCTCACCGAATGACTTTTGCCGAATATGAAGACAAAACCAGGTGTTCGCAATGAAAATTTCTGTGAGTGGTACAATTTCATTATAAAAACGATTCCCTAAGCTTATTGTTTAACATACATTGAAAGAAAAAATAATTTTTATTCTACAGATTCTTATTTATCTGGGAAAATTAAGAGATTAAAATGTAACGGGTATTCTCCTTTGTTTTGGCCAATTTTATCTATAACGGGACACAGGTTTCGACAAATAAAAATAATCTTATGTATGATACTTATAGGAAATTAAATTGACCCGTTAATATGTACCTTCATTACAGGCTTTGTACGGGTCCTGGAATTTCCTGATCAGGAAATTTTCGGAACCACTATTTTCTTATAGAAAATCTCTCCTTAACCCCTTGAGGGGATAGCAATTACGTTTGTGAAATGCTGAATTCCCACCGGAATCTTTGAAAAATTCTATTTCAAAATAAGTAAAGGCAATTTTACGGCTTTTTTCTACCAAAGTTAGAAAAGTAAAATTTAATAAAATTTTTCTGGTGTAAAACTTCATTAATCGTAGGTGGTATATAATATATACCGGTGCCCCTCAAGGGGTTAAAAAAGGCGAAATTTTGCCTGTTTAAAGTAGGTTTATTTTTCTATAACAAAATTCAAATATCTTACCTGGAAAATTCCGTCAAGCGTACGAAGCCTATATTATATGTAACATTAGTTTCTTGTGACTCTCATACATAATTATGTTAGATATTGGTCAAAGCAAGGGGCCCATTATAGGTCTCACATTGCCGGCCAATTGCTGGTACACATACCATTTAGCAGGTTCACTGCCGCAAAAAGTATGAATTTTCAAATTTCTTCTTGAAGCCGTTTGCCACCACAAATTCTAAAACGAAAATTTCGCTTTAAAAATACAGCGAAATTTCTGCCAATAAATAAGGCATTTTTTTAATTTTAAAATAATGGTGAGAAAGTAATAAATTAAAACCACGAATATTAAAGCTACGTGTATACTGGTAGCGTAGCAGTCAAATATCTTAGTTATCTATTAGTTAGTCTATTGTTAAATATCTTAGTAAAAATACAAATTTCAACTGAATTACGTGGGTAGAAATTGTAATTATTTTCCAATACAGTTCACCAAAACTTCACACACACAATGTTTGTTAGGAAACATTTAACCATTTGCACTCGAGAGGTGGTTCACTCACCACTAGTGTTGCCAGGTGTCTCGCCTAAATCAGGACTCCAGATTCCCTAGACACCACTTATTTCTTATACTTTATTTCGCTATCTTTAATCGCAAATAATTCTGCCATTAAATGAGACTAAAAATTTTTCTTTAAAATACTGGTGTCCAGAGCATTTGGAGCTCGAATTTACGCAAGACACCTGGCAGCCCTAGTGGTGAGTGAGAGTTACCTCTCGAGTGCAAAGGCTTAATTTCCATTTCTAAAGATGTCAAATACAAGACTCCAATTTGTTCGCTTTTGAATACCTGTGTTTTTGAGTAAACATCTTCTTGGATGTTTTTAGAACATTTAAAAGAAAAACAACCTTCTAGGTAGGTATCTACGGAATTGATAAAGGTAAGCTAAAACTTTTCCTTAAAAAAAAAAAAAAATGGTGTATGAAAACGTATCAAGTTGAAGCTTGCAAATAGTGTTTTATTACAACGCTTGTAGCTAGTTATAGCTGCCATCATTTAGGCTTTTCTCTTGGGACTAAATTTTAAAAGAAAATTTTGTCTTATTTGAGGGCCGAAATCTGGGATTAAATAAGGGAAATATCTTTATTAACCCTTTCCGGCACAGGCAATTTTTGTTGCAAAATGATGAAATGATTGACCGACACTGGAATTTAAAAAACGACTTTTTCAGAAATTAAAAACATGCTAATTTAAACGTTCATTTTAAAAGCAAAATTTTACTAAAATATTCTTTGTGCAGTTCGTAAGTTTGGAATTAAAATTAAGTATCCCGAACCGGGCACAGTGTGCCGGAAAACATTAATCCTCTTAGTATAGCTTTTAATATTTGATAATATTTCTTATTTTGCATAACTTGAACCAGAAATTTAATTGCATTAAAAATCGCTTCTTCCTACAAGGTATTTATGTGATTTTATTTTTTAAATTTCAGTTTTTTTTTTTCTGGTTAAAAAATTTAAAACATTAAAACATAAAAGAATGGTGTTAAAAAATACCCCAATGGTGCCAAGAGTGTTAAATTTCAGTTGTAATAAAAATACTTAAACATGGCAACTATGACTAGCTATGAGAATTGTTATGAAACCCTATTTTATATCTAAAGGGATGAAAATCAATAACTTCATGTTATATCATTCTATAAAGAAGACATATAATTCAAGTTAAGTGGTTCGGTTATTAAAAATCACTTATTAGGTGATTTTTAAAAAATGCGCCCCCAACCAATATCGAGGGTCATTGGAATTAATTTAATAAATTATTAAAATAATATATATATATATATATATATACACATATATATATACAGGGTGTCCCTAAACTCATGGTACATACGCTAGGGGGTGATAGAACACATCAAGGCGAGTAATAGTAAATAGGAAACCAAGGGTCCCAAACGTTTTCCAAAAGAGACAGGCGCCATCAAAGTTTAGGGTCCCAAATTTCAAATGATAATAAAAAAGGGAAAAATGGGTCGATTTATTTGCGGTTTTCGCAAAAATCATTCTCTATATTAGTATTTTCTAAAAAAAAAAAAAAATAAATAAATAAAGGGAAAGTTATAAAAACGCCGGTAGAGGGTGCTTTAGACTTTGAGTAAGCAACAACTATTTTTTACCGTTATTTTTGTATCTCATTACATGCTTTCAAAAGCTTAGACTTAAACTTAAATTTTGAGCTAAAAATCTGAATTGTTGGGAGTGTTTAAGTAGCACAAACTGAACTGCGTTCAGGAGTTAAAATTTCAAATGATTATAAAAAACGGAAAAATTGGTAGATTCTCTTGCGGTTTTCACTTAAACTATTCTTTATGTCAGTATTTTCTTGAAAATAAATTTTAAAGATACAGTTCAAAAAATGCCGATAGAGGGCGCTTTAGACTTTGGAGTAACCAACAACTATTTTTTATCGTTATTTTTTGTATCTCATTACATGCTTTCAAAAGCTTAGACTTAAACTTAAGTTTTGAGCTCAAAATCTGAATCGTTGGGAGTGGTTAAGTAGCGCAAACTGAACTGTGTTCAGGAGTTAAAAATTCAAATGATTATAAAAAACGGAAAAATTGGTCGATTCGTTTGCGGTTTTCACTAAAACTATTCTTTATGTAAGTATTGTCTTCAAAATAAATTTTAAAGATAAAGTTAAAAAATACCGATAGAGGGCGCTTTAGACTTTGGAGTAACGAACAACTATTGTTTACCGTTATTTTTTGTATCTCATTACATGCTTTCAAAAGTTTAGACTTAAATTTTGAGCTCAAAATCTGAATCGTTGCGAGTGGTTAAGTAGCGCAAACTGAATTGTGTCCATGTGTTGAAATTTGAAACCCCTCCTGAACACAGTTCAGTATACGCTACTTAACCATTCCCAATGATTCAGATTTTGAGCTCAAAATTTAAATTTAAGTCTAAACTTTTGAAAGCATGTAATAAGATACAAAAAACAAGGGTAAAAAATAGTTGTTCGTTACTCCAAAGTCTAAAGCGCCCTCTATCGGTATTTTTTTAAAACTTTATCTTTAAAATTTATTTTAAAGACAATACTGACATAAAGAATAGTTTTAGTGAAAACCGCAAACGAATCGACCAATTTTTCCGTTTTTTATAATCATTTCAAACTTTAACTCCTGAACACAGTTCAGTTTGCGCTACTTAACCACTCACAACGATTCAGATTTTGGGCTCAAAATTTAAGTTTAATTCTAAACTTTTGAAAGCATGTAATGAGATACAAAAAATAACGGTAAAAAATAGTTGTTGGTTACTCCAAAGTCTAAAGCGCCTTCTATCGGCATTTTTTGAACTGTATCTTTAAAATTTATTTTCAAGAAAATACTGACATAAAGAATAGTTTTAGGGAAAACCGCAAAAGAATCGACCAATTTTTCCGTTTATTATAATCATTTGAAATTTTGGACCCTAAACTTTAAAGGCGCCTATCTCCTTCGGAATACGTTTGGGACCCTTGGTTTCCTATTTACTATTACTCGTCTTGATGTGTTCTATCACCCCCTAGCATATGTACCATGAGTTTAGGGGCACCCTGTATATATATACATATGCATATATAATTTATGAATTTATGAAGATGAAGAAAGAAATTTCTGAATTGGAAATTATGCTAATGCACAATGATGCATACGAATTACTTCATAAGTAAATAAATACTTCATTAACGTGTGTGTTTCATGCACCATTTCAAATTGGCATATGGTATAATTCTATTGTTTAATTCATTATTGTGAAAAGACACTCACGGTCTATTTGACTGGGATAACAAAGTGACAAAATATTGTCATCATTAGCTAAAATTTCTTGCATCGAATCCTGGCCCGGTAATCAACTCATATACTTCATCTTCAGTAATATATATATATATACAGGTGCGGAAGGTATTTAAGAACAAGAAAATGCCTTCTTTCAAACTGGAACGGATATTACAGATAGAGCGCTTTTTGTATTTTAACGTTCTGAACAGGCGATACATACACTAAGGATGACATTATTCACCGAAACAGCTGCTAGCCGCAATAACCGCTTCTACACGTTGTCGAAACTGACCGCAGGCAATAATAAGATGCGAGTTGGGAACTTTTGATATTGCATACACAACGGCTGCCCTGAGAGCCGCAACACATGTTGTTTGAATGACTATTGGGTTGCCTCTTAACCACGTCCCATTCGTAATCGCGAGTCGGGATAACACCTGGGAAGCTGGGAGGCAACAAGTTGATGATCACATGTAATAAAAGATTTTAGCCATCCATTATTGGGTTGTGTGGACCACATGGAATGGTTCAAAGTATCGTTGAAAAACGTACGTCCTTCCGCGTGCAACAGAAGTAATCCAGATATTTAACACATCATTATAACCAACGACGTTGAATCTGAAACATTAAAAAAAGAAATGTAGAAGCATCAAGTCGTCATCACTGTTCACAACAAACGACGTTCAATCTGGCACCTTGAAGGAAGAAATGTGAAAGCATCAGGCCATCTACACTGCTCACGACCCACTAAAATCATCAGTGAGGCTGGAAATTTTATGTACAGACATGGAAAAAAAAAATAAACACCCGCTACTATCTCCTCATCAAATTGTCGTAGACGAAAGTTACTGGTACCGAACGACTAGAAATAAAGTCTACTTTTAAATGGTGTATATAAAATTTTCTTAGGGGGCCATCTTCATATTAAAAAGAATCCAAACTTCATTTTTTTTTAAATGGCAGTACCCAATTTTAACATTTCAAATCTTCGGTTCAAACTATGCCTAGACACCAAATTTCAAGTCATTTTGATGATAAGTTTTTGAAGTATAAACATTCAAAATTTAGTGCTTCTAATGTTAAACTACATTTTCATATTTTTATTGACATCTCCTGAAATTATGCTCCTAATGTGCTAATTTTTTTGTAGCAATAATACTAATATACCCAAACATAAATGCGCTGAATTTGCAATTTTTATAATTTTATGATATGAATTATGAATTATTAAATTAATATTCGAAAAAATTATGAATTGCAACCTACAATTTTTGTGATGTATTTAGATTTATCAAGTCCTGTTTTATGGAAATCCAAAATTTCACATTTTTCTTCCAAGTAGTTTTCAAACTATACTTAAAAAACGGCAAAATGATGGTTTAAGGGGCCGTCTATGATAGAAGTGAGTAGATATTTTGAAATTTATTCTACTGTCCTTTAATGTAACAGGCTTCATTGACTCACTGAGTGGCTCTTAAGGTGCCTTAATCAAGAAAGGGGCTCTCTCGGTTTACAATCGAGTACGGAACTTGAATTTGGATACAGCCCTTAAAATACGCTCGTTTTAAAATAATTATTTTCTCAGAAACGTATGGTACGAAAGGCATAAAAATTTGTTTTTAGGATAATTGAAGGGTGTAGACTTCATTTATGCTGTCAGATTTGTATACTGCTATTGAAAAAAAAACAAAGTTATGGTTCCTTTTAATATGTAGATGCCCCTTAAGCAAATTTTATATACATCATTTAAAAGTAGACTTTATTTCCAACCGTTCGGTACCATTAACATTCTTCTACGTTAATTTGCTGAGGAGGTAGAAAGGGTTGTTTACTGTTTTTTCTATGACTGTACATGGCGGTCGGAACATATTCGGTTATTTTACACTGCCACCTATCTTTTTGCTGTTCACTTTCTGAACTGGATCAAAGTTTTTCTCATCGGAGGGACACAGCAAGATAACACATTCCTGTTCCCTCTTGATGTTTGCGCTTGTTAAGGAAGCACTTGGTTCCGGTCAGGAGGTTATCTCTGGTTCCCTCGGACAAGAACTGTCCTCTCCACATCACGTACAACCTCTAACAAAAGTCCTCATGAATCACACATAGGATGGTGGCCTCAAAAACCTTCAGCTCCCTAGCGAGTGCCCTCACCCATTTTCTAGAATTTTTATAGATACGACTGATGAATTTCGGCGTTTTGATAATGTCATTTGACTGACAATGTCGTTTACCGTATGAAACGGATGCCACATTAAACCTGGCAGCCTACTGAACGCTCCTTACTTTAAATACTAATGACAGGGCGAGTTTCAAGAATGCGCTAACCTCTAAACCCGAGTGTTCTTCAGCCAAAGAGAGAGTAACAGCATGCCTATTAATTTCCTCAGTTAGTCTAGTTTCTGACATGTTTGCATGTAACAGAAAAGGATTTGTAACTATGGTGTACAGGGTTGTATTTCACCTATAATGTGTATTCCCAAATACCTGCCCCACGCTGTACATGAAAAGTCATAGAATGAGTTATCCACCGTGCACCGGAAATGTTTTGTAATATATGTATATTTTTTAAGTGTAACCTTATTGTCAGAGTTCTGATGATAATTGATCAAAACTACATACATATTAAGAGTCCTATCTTAACCCTCCGCCTACCAGACAGGTCCAATAGACCCGACAGGTACATTCGAAATATTTATTTAAATCGGAAATTTCTTTAAAATAAACTAAGCATAGAAACCAGACAATAACAAGTTAAATAAGTAAGTTAAATAGTTTTAAATAAAAATTCTGGTGTAGAATATTTTTATAAAACTTGAGTAAAACTTCCGGTAGTTCTAGGGTTAAATGGAAGAGGTAACAGCAAGATTAAAGAGGAGGTCACATCAATCAAGGGGACGCGCCACGTAGCGAATGGGGTCGAACTACAGGAAGATGCTTAACTGTTTTCCTATTTCACACCACTAAAATTTTAAATTGGTTTTGCACCTTTATTAATAGCTGACTTGTCCTTGATTAGATAAGGCGAAGAATACTTCGTGGCGCCAAGTGCATCTGAACCCCAGCTCCTTCTCGCTACGCCATTATTTTGCAGCAAATATGGTAAACGAGATTCATATTCCGTGAGAGACTAAAGATTTAGAAAGTATGCGCAGATGGTAGATATTCTGTCATATATGACGCCATACTAAGAGCCTGCGTATGTGGATCATCAACACCGTCCTAAAGGTGGCACAGCTGTGTTAATTTACGCCCGATTCCAGCATTAAGTTTGTACGCTTAACCCTCTCGCTGCGGAACCCGAGAGTTTCAAGGGCAACGTAAAATTAGCAAAATTTGCGCAACCCGAGATTTCATCGGGGATGCATTTTTTCCGTCTAAGTAACCCTCCTTGATCATTCCCACCAGTTACTTTTTATTGTAAATTTTACCTTATCTAATCGGTGCATTTTCCCGATTAAATCAGACGAAAATTTTTGTTTTGAATAACCGGTGTCAAAAGAGTAAAAATTCTTAAAACACGCTCTTCGCGAAGGAATTAAATGCGCAATTTTTGAAGATATTTTGATGAAACAACTACGCGGAGAGAGGGTTAACCCTCTCGCTGCGCAACCCGAGATATTCTCGGGCACGCATTTTTCCGTCTAATTAATATTATTTGGTTATTCCCACCAGTTATTTTTTAGCGAAAATTTTGTCTGATTTAATCAGGAGATTTTCCCCGATTACAATTGTCAAAAAAATTCTGCTTTAAAGAACCGGTGATAAAAGATTAAAAATTCTGTAAAAGATGCTTATCGAGAAGAATTACTTACGCAGCGAGAGGGTTAATATGTATGCCGTTTTGATAACTGATAATATACCGGATGATTATAATTAAAGTTACGATTTGAAAAATCGATAATTTTAAAACTACTGGTCAGAATGACTTGATATTTTAGCAGAACAAAAGTGAGGCAATGCAATTTTATTTGGCGAAGGAAAAAAATAGTTCCAAAATGTGTCGATAGATGGCGTTGTCAGGGAAAAGACCAAAAATTTAATCGTTAAACACAGGAATGTTGTTAGCCAAAAGGAAAAAATAGAGTTCGGGGATTTACTAAAAATTTATTAGCAAAAATACAAGAATAAGTGTTTACAACGACAACAGCGATAATGACAAAAAATTAAAAAAAAAAGAGCTTCATGGAACAAACACCTTACTGATGATTAAGACATAAGTTGTTCGATATGCCCTCCGCCTTGTTTCGCTACTAATTGGAAGCGCAAAACGCCGTGCTCTACAACAGTTCGGACGGTATCTTTACAGATGCAATGGGTGTGGTGTGTGATGCTTGCATTTAAGTCGGCTAGATTCGGAATCCGCCCGCCAGAAACAACATTCTTCAGGTACCCCCAAAGACAGAAATTACACGGGTTTAATTCGGAGGAGCGTGGCGGCCACGTTGTTGGAAAATGTCGGCTTATGGTCCTATCATCTCCGAAATTAGCACTCAGTAGCTGCTTCATAGGAGTAGGAATGTGCGGAGCAATGTCCTTCTTCTACCCTGTTTAAGGAATTTGGAAACATACTTATTAAAATATTTGCTAATCTGGAATATTTTAGCATAAAACAGCCACACGACAATAGTTTTTACATATATTGCAGATGTGCAACAGAAGAAAAGCTTGACGTATTATGTGAAAAATGTATCTCTGATTTTTTTTCATTATTTTTCCTGTATAATAAACCTTTGTTTAACCCTTACCGCCGCCGAGCAATTTTGTTTATAAACTGATGAAATGATAGACTGACATCAGCATTTATAACCGAGTTTATCAGAAAATGCAAACTTTCTTATTTTCAAGTACATTATAAATTGAAAATTTTAATAAAAATATTCTGGGTGCCAGTAAAATAAAAATTAGGTGTCCTTTTTAAGGACACTGCCTGTAAAATGATTAACTTATTGGTTATTAAAATTTAACATTAAACGTAGAACTAACTGAATGAAATATATGAATAAATGTCCCTTCTCGGGTTTAAAAAAATGTAGGAAAAATAAACTTATTTGTTTTTAATTTGTTCTGCAATTTTTTTCACATTTGTTATATTATTGTAATAAATAATAAATAATTAAACAATTTTCTACATTATCCTTCCCCTATGAAATTTAGAACGTCTTCTTCCCCAGGAAATAATCAACAGAGCTTAAAGAGTTAAATTATATTTTTAATTCAAAAGTTTAAAAGATCAAATTTTTTCAATTGTTTAAAATTAATAAATTTAAATTTAAGATAAAAATGTTAAAATGGAATTATTAGAATTTTTGAATGTTTTATGCCCTACTTGCTAGTCAGTAGTTGCAGTAACTAATCAATCATCAAAACCTATAATCCCACCCCACCTGAAATTTACTCTACTTCCCATCCTTTGCTCAGCCACCACAAAAAGATTTTATAGTTTTTTTTTTCCTATATGTTATTCTATAATAATAATATAAAAAAACTCATACACTCCCATCCGGACCGGAATTAAGTGATTTTTTAACTGCAGAAAACATCGAAACGCAGAATATCAACCCCCCTCCCCCCCAAATAATGAAGACTATCATTTTTCTGTCCGGGAGGAGAGGTGCATATTTACTTGTTAAAATATCAAAATACGCAGTTTATTATTTTAAAAGTATCGATTGGATAAAAAGAAATGCTAATAGAAAACTAATTTAATATATTTCTATTAATTTTTATTGGGAAAGCATATAAAGCGCCATCAAAATAATCTCCACTGATGGTTTTCGAGAAACACTATTCCCGCAAAAGACGGCAACTTTGTCATCAAAAGTTCTGGCCAATCAGATTTCGAGATGTCAAAATCTGTTTGGGAAAGCCAAAATATGTATCTGTCTCATTTGCCCGAATACACCGTAATCAAGGAGGATCCGAAAAAAAAAAGTTAATTACAAACATTAAGCATTTTTGTCCGTAGAATCCTAATCTGGAATAAAAAATGGGTGTTATCATCCAAAATTTCAAAGTTGGACCACCTCTAACCCCCGGGGTTCGGTTGTGGAGGTCAAATTTCTATCACTGACCAGAATTTTTTTAAATATTTTGCACGTATTTTTTCGTTTTTCAATCTGATATGTACTTGATGGAAAAGATGATTATGCAAGAAAGAATTTAATAAGATAATAATAGGAACGTTACTTTTTAATTAAATTTAAAAAGATGATTTGATATTTCGTAACTAGTTCTTTATATATAAAACAGTATAAACGAAACGACTGAACTAATTAAAAATTTTAACTAATAAATTTTAGCTCTCTCGAGCACTATATCCAGTTTTATTTATGAGTTTCCAAAAACTGTCAAAATAAATACGTAGAACATTACTTGATAGCAACATTAAATTCCAATGAATTTTGTATAAAGAATAAATGTGTTTCGAGTGAAAAAGAATGATATTAAAATTGACTTATTAGAAGATTCTCCGAAAATTCGCACGTAAACATTTCTCAGAATCAATGGAACCCTTAAAAAAATAGAGGAAGTGCGTTTGAATAATAAATACACAGAATTCTTTTTAAAATATAACGATTCCCTGAATGACGCTATAAAGTTGTTTTTTTACGCGAAATATATTTTCAAAAAATTAACTGAAAAGATTAAAAAAAAAAAGAATTATTATGAAAAGTGTTAAATGAATAAACTGATACATTCTGTGTACATAATTTAAAATATAACCGAAAACAGGAAATAAAATAAAAAAAACACAATTTGCGTAATTTAGGTCTACAAGTAATGTGCTAAAAACCCTTTGTTCTCTGATGAGCGAATTTCTTCTTACTTAATTTTAATAGCCAAATGCCACAATTGCACCGGAATATTCGAACAAATTTATTTGAAAATAAATGAATGTATTTTTTCGTGTCTATAGTAAACCGAAATTTTTGTTTGCGAAATACTGATTCCAATGTGACATTTTGGGTATTTTGAAGAAATTCACCCATCAGAGCTTAAAGGGGGCAAAGGAATATCCCTTTACAAAGGTGCATAGAATATCCCTTTATACAGGGTGCAAAGGAAAGTCACTTTAACCTGAGAATACTTGCGAAAACAGAGAGCTACAGCTATGCAAGTGAGGTAATGGTATAGTAAAGCGACTACGCCCGATTTAATGCAAACGACAGCAGCGTCCCTAGTGGCGAAATTTGGAAGATAGCCATTGCAAATCGAAAACAAAAAGAGACAGAACAAAATTTCCAGTTAGAAAGTTTTAGAGAATCAATTAATTAGTACGAAACGATAATTGGTTCACTCGGATAAGATAAATCGTCACCCGTGTACGCAAAAATGTCCGAAATCGATGAGCGACGAATCTACTTTGAATATTCAAATTTCGGAAATGTAGCAGTGCGCAATTGCAAATTGTGACGTTGTATTGCACTGTACTGTCTGTAAAGATTTAATTTCTAATGCATTTAAAATTATAGTTTAATCCTTTGAGGGGCAGAAGAATTCTGTTCGTAAAATGATGAAATAATTGACTGACAACGATTGATTGACAATAATTTATTGAAAACGAAAAGAGATATAGCAAAATTTCCAATTAGAAAGTTTTAGAGCATCAATTAATTAGTACGAAACGACATTTGGTTTAAGTGGATAATATAAATGTTCAGTTCACCTGTATACCCAAAAATTTCCGAAATCGATGTACTGTATTTTGTGTAAACGTTTGAAAGGAATAGCCAGAAGTATGAAGAAATATGCACAATTTATTGGACAAACACGTACTTATCTCAATAAATTTTGATAACATAACACACACACACACACAAAAAAAGACAAACTGTCTCACAGTGATAAAAAGTTAATATTCAGTACGTTCGGAAAGTTCGCCATTGCTCACGATATGCGTTTGTATTCGTGAGACTAAATCGGCATGCACATTTCTCAGTATTGAACGTCTATTTCGAGTCTCTTCAATACGACGACCTAGAATTAATCCTTTCAAGGGCTGTGGCTAGACGGTCTGGCCAACTAATTTAAATTCCAAAACTGACAAATGACCCCAAGAATATTTTAATAATATTTTGCTTTTCCAATGAAAGTGCAAATTTGCTGGTTTTTATTTTCTAAGAAATTCTTTTGACTATTCTAGTGTCAGTCAATTATTTCATCATTTTACGAACAGAATTCTTCTGCCCCTCAAAGGATTAAACTATAATTTTAAATGCATTAGAAATTAAATCTTTACAGACAGTACAGTACAATACAACGTCACAATTTGCAATTGCGCACTGCTACATTTCCGAAATTTGAATATTCAAAGTAGATTCGTCGCTCATCGATTTCGGACATTTTTGCGTACACGGGTGACGATTTATCTTATCCGAGTGAACCAATTATCGTTTCGTACTAATTAATTGATTCTCTAAAACTTTCTAACTGGAAATTTTGTTCTGTCTCTTTTCGTTTTCGATTTGCAATGGCTATCTGTCAAATTTCGCCACTAGGGGGGTTTCTGTCGTTTGCATTAGGTCGGGCGTAGTCGCTTTATTATATCGTTACCTCACTTGCATAGCTGTATCTCTCTCCGTTTGCAAGTATTTCCAAGTTAAAGGGACTTTCCTTTGCACCCTGTATACTGTATGTGAAAAGATATATAGAGAATATCCTATACATTTTCATCTAAAAATTGTCTCAGAAAAAAATCGAAAGACACAGTCGATTGAAAATTACGACTTCAATCAATTTGTGATACAAAAGTAAACTTAGGGCATAGTCCCCTGAATACTAGGTCTAAGACAGTGTTGCCAGATTGGGGACGTTTTTGTCACCAGATTGTTGATTGTCACCGCTTTTTTAAAATAGAAATATTTGGTCTATTTTAAAATAGATTAAAAATTCTGAAAAAAAGCCGAATTATACTATTTTAAAAAAGTGGTTACAGTCAAATAATCTGAATTAAAAAAGTCCCCAATCTGGCAACACTGGTCAAAGAGCTGACACAAAAATTGCTGCTCTAGTAGGCGGAATTTTTTCTGCGTCTGTGCCGTCACTTGCATTTGAATAACAATAAATTTCAAAAGTTTTTCCGGTGCATTTTTTTAAGATTACATAATTCACAGAAAACTTTTGAAGAACACCAGTGTGTAAATTTAGGGGATTGTACAAAGGCGCTGCCATCGAAACTCTCAAGCCCACAGCACACGAGTTGTGAAGTCATCACTAATGGGCCGACTTCTAACCAGTGTTGCCAGATGGGCTACTTTTTTCTAAATTCAGATTCTTGATAGTCACCACTTTTTCGAAATGGTAAAATGCACCTTATTTAATGACATATTAATTAAGGCGAAAACAAAGGTAAGTTTTCCGTTTCAAAAAAGTGGTGGCAGTCAAGAAATCTTAATTAAAAAAAGTAGCCCACTGGCAACACTGCTTCTAACTAGTGTCGGAATTCAAACTGGAAAATTTTGAATAGCAATTGTTTTTTTTTATTTTATTTGTGAATAACTATCATCTTATAAAACAATAATAACTATTTAATCTTACTAGTGAGAATTTGGAATCTCACAATAAAAAAATCAGCCAGATGTGGGAACACTTCGGCATTGCGCATCTGGCTGAATTTTTATTTAGGGATTCCGAATTCTCACCAGTAAATCTAAATAGTTATTATTGTTTTATGTGATGATATATATTATACAAATAAAATGAAAGAAAACTGCTATTCAAATTTTTCCGAGTGAATTTCAACAGTAGTAAGAAATCGGTCGATTAGTGATGACGTCACAACTGGTGTCCTCTGGCCTTGAGTATTTCGATGGCAGCGACAAAGGTCGCGCCAAAAAAAATCCGCCTACGACAGCCGCCAGTTATGTATCAGTGCTCACCCCAATGGATCTATGATTAAATAGAAGGAAGCAGATAGTGTAGTTTCTACCGGCTGCAAGTGAAATAAACGATGATGTTGTCACAAGATGGCGTTTCTTTTACATCGGGTCAGCAGTTTCCGATCACGACTGGGGAATACTTCCACCAGTAAATTTGAGTGTAAAATTTCGTCTTATTTAAGATCCTTATTCATGCCAAATTTCTCTCACAAATACGGTAACACATTTCGACTTGTTTTTACTGGTTGCAGTTTGCCCAGGTATACAGGGTTCGTACGGTTCCTGGAATTTCCAAACCAGATAATTTTTCGATACCAGTATTTTGTTATAGGTAATTTCTATTGAAATAAGGCGAAATCTCGCGCGACTGAAATTGATTTATTTTTTTATAAGAAAATGCTGATATATGTGCCTTGAAAATAACGGTACCTGTATGAACCCTGGTATTATAATCTTTTTCACTGTCACTAACAGCGTTGCCAGTGGGCTACTTTTTTTAAATTCAGATTTCTTGATTGGAACCACTTTTTTGAAACGGTAAATTTCCCTTTATTTTTGCGTTAAATAATATGTCCTTAAATAAAGCGCATTTTACCATTTCAAAAAAGTGGTGTCAATCAAGAAATCTGAATTAAGAAAAGTAGCCCATCTGGCAACACTGGTCACTAATAGGAAATTGTTAGGTTTGTCACAATATGGCGTGAACACGGGGTCTGACTACCGTAAACCACCTTTCACCAGTAAATATGAATCTGTTTTTGCCATAATTTATAACTGAAATTCTGCATTAATAAGTTGAAGCTTCACTATTTTAAGGATATGTACAATATTTTGGATTAAAACTGTTGGAATATGTATAGTTATATTGTCTAGAATTAGATAGTGTGGAATACAACAAGCGTAACCGTATCAAAACATTACGTTTTCCCCAGCGAGCGCTATGACTGAGTCACTTGCTAAGAATGATTAGAAATCCAGTGTGTTTTTAGATATTTATGATGCAATTTAAACTACGGGAAATTTTTTTTTGAAAGATAAATTTTGCAAAAAAACAGAATTAAAAAGATTTATGTTGTGATATGCGATGCATTAGGAATGAATGAAAATTCAAGCATATATTAGGTCATTAATTATGAAACGTGTCCGATTTGAAAGCGATTTTTTTTATTTAGATATTCTAATTTCACACTAGAAAATTTTGAATAGTAATTTTCTGTTATTTTATTTGTGGAATATCTTTCGTCTTATAAAGTAAAAATAACTATTAAAGCTTTCTGGTACGAATTCAGAATTTCTAAAAAAACTGCTTTCAAAATTTCATACTTAATGACCTACCGTAATTTCGCGCGTATCCGCCGCACCTCAGATAACTCAATTTCCTACCAGAATTTATTTTAAATAAAATGTGACTTACTTCTGCTTAGCACTTATTTGACTTCTTTTTTTCAAAAAAATTTCTTGTTTGAAAAAGACTTAACTAAGCCGCGGTGCATACGCCGAAATTACGGTACTATTTTAAATGCATTTCGTATCACATATTTCTAGAAGCATTGACTAACGCTTGGTATTTATTCTATAAATTAGAAACGCATCATAAGAAAATGTAATTATTTGGATAAATTCTAAAGCAATACCGGTATACGCGGTATTCTCACTACATTCTTCGAGACACTGTAGTAATGCACATCTTTACCGCGTAATACAAATGCAAAATGGTTTAACTTATCTCATACTTTCGCGACGATATTTAAAAAATTAACGTTTTTCACTCTTACGTTAAAAAATAATTCCTTTCAGGTATAATTTTTGGTGTTTTATTATAAAATGACTTTCATTTAGGGTATATCGGTCAATTTCGATTGCAAGCATATAAAGATTTAAAAAAATCAGTACACAATGAACAATTTCATATTTTCATATTTATCTCTATTGAAAAAGTTTCTCATTCCAAAGTATTCCGTACAAATAATTAACCCCTTGAGGGGCAAGCAATTACGTTTGTGAAATGCTGAATTCCGACCGGAATCTTTGAAAAATTCTATTTCAAAATAAGTAAAAGCAATTCTACGGCTCTTTCCACCAAATTTAGAAAAGTAAAATTTAATAACATTTTTCTGGTGTAAAACTTCATTAATCGTAGGTGGTATATAATATATACCGATGCCCCTCAAGTAGTTAAGGCGAGAAACAAATTGTAACATTACCTCTAAAAAATGGATAATTTTAATTGCTTTCGTGTGCTTTTTTCTTGAAAAACAGTTTTTTTTTTTAAATTTAATTACTTCACCCAATAAATGCTCGAAATGACTTAGGCTGAAATTTTGATCAAATTTTGAATTGACGTTCTTGAAATTACACTACATGGATCCTGTAATCTCAGTGTTTCATAAAAAATCAGTTATTTTGTACGAAATTCAACATTTTTAACATTACCTTGTTCTCGCAGAAAACTCACAGAAGGAAAAGAAAATGTTCGAGTTTTGGTCAAAATTTAGGGAAAATTCGTTCGTGTGATCTCTCTAGTTCTAAATTGTCTAAGTTTTGCATCTTTCATATTCAAAACAAAAATATTCAATGTTTGGGAATAATGATAGCAAGCAATCATAAAACGTTATTTTCTTTTCATGCGTTTCCCTTTTACAGGGCTACTACAGGCGACTATTTTTCTTTTATATTCGAACCACTATTTAAAAAAATAATAATTATTGTAGTATATTTCTCTTGCAAATGTTGGCAAACAGTATATAAAAAATATTTGTTTTGAGAAAGTGGTGCGAAGTAGAATTAAAAAATAATCGCCTGTGGCAGCAGTGTTTTTATTGAGTCGAAATGCTGCTTAGTCTCAGTACAGTCCTCCAATAACAATTTGAAA
Source organism: Maratus speciosus (assembly GCA_963932465.1). Lineage (NCBI taxonomy): Eukaryota > Metazoa > Arthropoda > Arachnida > Araneae > Salticidae > Maratus > Maratus speciosus. The sequence continues at coordinate 411,329,412 of OZ010787.1, read as the reverse complement.
CAAAGTAAATGTTACTTATTATACTGTTATTTATAAATATTATATATTATAAGTCTAAATTCTGTAAATAATACTATGGTCCGATTGTTCCTGACTATTATTTTATTATTAATTTGGTTAATTTAGCTAAAATTCTATCATTTTTTTTCCGTTTTTATTGTAAACCAAAAATGTATGTATCACAAAAGACTTTGTCGTAGTTCATCAATGGAGTTATGAATAAAGAGGAGGAGACATATAGTTTACTGTTTACGAGTTGCGAGTGAAGTAACAGAGGAGGCTGTCACAAGATGGCGGCTGCTTTTTTAAAATCGGATCTACAGTTGCTGAATACCGCCTAGGCAAACTTCCCACCAGTAAAATTGAATAGAAAATTTTGTCTTATTTAAGCGACTTATTCATGGAAGTATTTTCTTGCAAATAGGGTAAAAAACTACTATTGGTTTTTACTGGTGTCACTGTGCCTTTTAAAACAGTCAGTTTGTTTCACCGGTTGTCAAAATATGGCGAAAACGCAGGGCCTGACTACTGCAAAAGTTAGCATGTACCAGTAAAAATGAAAATATCTTTCTGCCATTATTTAAGACTGAAATTTTCCATTACTAAGAGATATAAATACGGTGAAAATTTCTATATAAATTTACTGTTCTAAGTTGCCACCGGAGGTAATTCGCCCTTGCAAAAGCGGTTACAGTTAAAGCTTCACTATTTTTTGGTATGTTAGTTCCTTTTTATTAACAGTTCCATGCGTTTATCCCTAAATTAATTATCAACACATTCTTTGTTATCTGTGACATGTAATTTTATCACAAGATGTGTAGAAAATGGTCACCATTCGACTCCAAACAAATCTGAATTAAGCGCTCCATAATTCAAAATCTTTTTGGCATTATATATGGTATGACTGATTAAATTACTGTGCGCATCATGTATTTTTGTGAGGGCCTTGACATTTCACATAAAACATGCTGAGTCTGATAAAAAATGTCGTTAAATATATGTTTTAATGCTTAAATTATTAACATAATTCCGGGTTCAGATCGGAAATAGATACTAAGTACTTTAAACTCAATAAATGAATTCCAAAAAAAAAAAAAAAAAACAACAACAAAAAAACAGTTGTATTGTAAAGTCGTGGAAAAAAAAAATAAACACACCCTACTAACTTTGCAACAAATTACTGTAGTATATGAAACTTACTTATGGGTACATCTACATATAAAAAAGAAGCACAAACTTTATTTTGTTCATTAGCAATACCCAAGTTTGACCACGTAAATAAATTATCCACACTCTTCAATTTGACCAAATACAAATTTTCATGAAATTCGTACGATTAGTTTAAGAGAAATTAATTATTTTAAAATTAGCCTATTTTAGAGCGCGTATTCAAATTGAAGTTCGTTACTTGATGTCAGTACTTAAATGCCTATGTCACTTCTATTAATGTATTATTTCTTGCCAATATCACCATTCCTCTCGCTTAATATGTTTCGACTATTGCCATCGAAAATGGTTCAATAAAATGAGTTAAACAGTTTTTTTTTCAAATTATTCTTTTCTGCATCTCATAGATGACCCTTTAAGCCATCATTTTGACGTTTTTTAAGCATTATTTGAAAAGTACCTGGAAGAAAAAAATTCAATTTTGAATTCGAATAAAGCAGGACATAATAAGTGTAAATCTATTAAAAAAAAAAAAAAAAATTGCAGGTCGCAATTCATATTTTTTTCGATTAAAATTTCATAATTCATATAATAAATTTTTTAATTACAAGTTCGATGTATTTACGTTTGGATTTTTTAGTATTACAACGACACAAAAAAATATCAAATTAGGATTATAATTTCAGGAGATATTAATAAAAATATGAAAATTTAACTTAATATTAGAAGCTCTAAATTTTGAATGTTTATAATTCAAAAACTTATCATCCGTTTCTATGCGTAGTTTGAACCGAAGATTCAAAATATGTATCAAAATTGGGTGTTGCGATTGAAAAAAACAAAGTTTGGTTTGGTTTTAATTTGTAGATTTGGTACCAGTAACTTTCTCTTACTATAATTTGCTGCAGATGTAGAAGGGGATATCTTCTTTTTTCTCCACGGCTGTACTTCTTGAAATTTGTAAAAGACCTTTTGAAAAACCTGTATAAACATGTTTTAGTATTGACTAAAATTATTTCAAATAATTATTGTCGTTATTCTTTTTTTTTCCACGGCTGTGCTTCTTGAAGTTTGTAAAAGACCCTTTTAACCCCTTGAGGGGCACCGGTATATATTATATACCACCTACGATTAATGAAGTTTCACACCAGAAAAATGTTATTAAATTTTAGCTTTCTAACTTTGGTGGAAAAAAGCCGCACAATTCCTTTTACTTATTTTGAAATAGGATTTTTCAAAGATTCCGGTATGAGTTCAGCATTGCAGGAACACAATCACTTGCCCCTCAAGGCGTTAAAAAACCTGTATAGATAGATTTTACAGTTGTTTTAGTCTGGACTAAAATTATTTCATATAATTAGTGTCGTTATACTATTCTGTGCGCATTAGATTTTTCACAGCCAAACGTACGAGAGTTAAATTTTAATTATAATATTAATAGCGTATGAAAGATTCGATTAAAAAATAACAATGAGTTACATATAATTATACCATAATCTTATTTATTTGAATTTTAAATTGATGTCTAAAAGTCATTAAAAATACTGCAGGAGAATTTTTTTTTAATACAGCAAGAATTCAAACGTCTTCGCCATTTAAAATTGAACGTCCATTATCATTTTTAACCCTCCGCCTACCAGATGGGTCCAATGGACCCAACAGGTACATTCAAAATATTTATTCAAACGAGGAATTTCTTTAAAATAAACTAAATATATAAATGACACAATTCTAAGTTAAATAAATGAGTTAACTTGTTTTAAATAAAAATTCTGGTGTAGCATATTTTTTATAAAACTTGAGTAAAATTTCCGGTAGTTCTAAGGTTAATACTTCAAACACAAAAATTTACGAAGACATTAATGAAATAAATATCACCATTTAAAAATATCCAAATTTCTGTTAAAATATATTTAGAATAAAAGAATGATTTATTTTATGAATTATGCCTTATTTTTTATCCATGAAAGAAATAATCTTATTTAATTTGAAATTTAAAAGAAATTTAATGTATAGCTTAAAGCGAAGACACATTTTTAATAAAATTATTTTAAAGCATCATGCATAATGTTCTCTTAATTAATAAATTTCTTATATTACATGCAATTATTGCGATTTTAAAATTGCAAACAAAGGATACATATATAAAAAACAGTTGTATTGTAAAGTCGTGGAAAAAAAAAATAAACACACCCTACTAACTTTGCAACAAATTACTGTAGTATATGAAACTTACTTATGGGTACATCTACATATAAAAAAGAAGCACAAACTTTATTTTGTTCATTAGCAATACCCAAGTTTGACCACGTAAATAAATTATCCACACACTTCAATTTGACCAAATACAAATTTTCATGAAATTCGTACGATTAGTTTAAGAGAAATTAATTATTTTAAAATTAGCCTATTTTAGAGCGCGTATTCAAATTGAAGTTCGTTACTTGATGTCAGTACTTAAATGCCTATGTCACTTCTATTAATGTATTATTTCTTGCCAATATCACCATTCCTCTCGCTTAATATGTTTCGACTATTGCCATCGAAAATGGTTCAATAAAATGAGTTAAACAGTTTTTTTTTCAAATTATTCTTTTCTGCATCTCATAGATGACCCTTTAAGCCATCATTTTGACGTTTTTTAAGCATTATTTGAAAAGTACCTGGAAGAAAAAAATTCAATTTTGAATTCGAATAAAGCAGGACATAATAAGTGTAAATCTATTAAAAAAAAAAAAAAAAAAAAAAAAAAAAAAAAATTGCAGGTCGCAATTCATATTTTTTTCGATTAAAATTTCATAATTCATATAATAAATTTTTTAATTACAAGTTCGATGTATTTACGTTTGGATTTTTTAGTATTACAACGACACAAAAAAATATCAAATTAGGATTATAATTTCAGGAGATATTAATAAAAATATGAAAATTTAACTTAATATTAGAAGATCTAAATTTTGAATGTTTATAATTCAAAAACTTATCATCCGTTTCTATGCATAGTTTGAATCGAAGATTCAAAATATGTATCAAAATTGGGTGTTGCGATTGAAAAAAACAAAGTTTGGTTTGGTTTTAATTTGTAGATTTGGTACCAGTAACTTTCTCTTACTATAATTTGCTGCAGATGTAGAAGGGGATATCTTCTTTTTTCTCCACGGCTGTACTTCTTGAAATTTGTAAAAGACCTTTTGAAAAACCTGTATAAACATGTTTTAGTATTGACTAAAATTATTTCAAATAATTATTGTCGTTATTCTTTTTTTTTCCACGGCTGTGCTTCTTGAAGTTTGTAAAAGACCCTTTTAACCCCTTGAGGGGCACCGGTATATATTATATACCACCTACGATTAATGAAGTTTCACACCAGAAAAATGTTATTAAATTTTAGCTTTCTAACTTTGGTGGAAAAAAGCCGCACAATTCCTTTTACTTATTTTGAAATAGGATTTTTCAAAGATTCCGGTATGATTTCAGCATTGCAGGAACACAATCACTTGCCCCTCAAGGCGTTAAAAAACCTGTATAGATAGATTTTACAGTTGTTTTAGTCTGGACTAAAATTATTTCATATAATTAGTGTCGTTATACTATTCTGTGCGCATTAGATTTTTCACAGCCAAACGTACGAGAGTTAAATTTTAATTATAATATTAATAGCGTATGAAAGATTCGATTAAAAAATAACAATGAGTTACATATAATTATACCATAATCTTATTTATTTGAATTTTAAATTGATGTCTAAAAGTCATTAAAAAATACTGCAGGAGAATTTTTTTTTAATACAGCAAGAATTCAAACGTCTTCGCCATTTAAAATTGAACGTCCATTATCATTTTTAATACTTCAAACACAAAAATTTACGAAGACATTAATGAAATAAATATCACCATTTAAAAATATCCAAATTTCTGTTAAAATATATTTAGAATAAAAGAATGATTTATTTTATGAATTATGCCTTATTTTTTATCCATGAAAGAAATAATCTTATTTAATTTGAAATTTAAAAGAAATTTAATGTATAGCTTAAAGCGAAGACACATTTTTAATAAAATTATTTTAAAGCATTATGCATAATTTTCTCTTAATTAATAAATTTCTCATATTACATGCAATTATTGCGATTTTAAAATTGCAAACAAAGGATACATATATATTTAAATTCAGATATAAATATAAAGAAATGTGCTGATAATGTGCACTTTCATTTTTGAATTATCCATTAAAAACTTTTGAATAGAAAAATTACGAAATGAGAGTATTCATAAATTGAATAATTTTATTTAATAAGAAATATCTGTTTGAAAGAAATGCTTCATTTGAAATGATTTTAATTTAGAATTTAAAAAAAAATATGGTTTTTAAAAATATTAGTAGATTTTAAATATCAATTTAATCTTTCATTTGTTTTGAAATAAAAAAATATATATCATAGCTGCCAATTCTACTTTTTATTACAAGTCAGATAAATGTATTTTGCAGCAGAAATTGTATTTGGTAAATGAAAACAAATAGGTACCTCATAGAAACATGACACATTTTGTTAAAAAAAAAAAAAAAAAAAAAAAAAAAAAAAAATCTATTTCACAATACAACGGGTGATTCAAAAGTAATAAAAGAAGTAACGAGACAGAAAACTCATTCTTCAAGCATTGATTATGAAACACTTTCTTATACATTCAGAATGAATGAGGCACATAATATATTCTAAAGCAAAATTTCCTCTATCACCATCTATAGTCGAAAATCTTTCCAAATTCGGTTTGTTCAGCCAATGGAGTTATGGATAAAGAGGAGGAGACATATAGTGTACTGACTATTAGCTGTAGCGGCTGCTGTTTTTAAATCGGATCTCCAGTTTCTGATTACCACAGGGGCAAACGTCCCACCAGTAAAATTGAATAGAAAATTTCATCTTACTTAAGCGTCTTATTCATGGAATTTTTTTCTCACAAATGCAGTAAAAATTTTCTGTTTGTTTTTACTGGTGTCAGTTTGTCTTGTAAAACTCTAAGTTTATTTTCCTGGTTGTCGCAATATGGCGGAAACGCAGGGCCTGACTACCGTTAAAGTAAACTTCTACCAGTAAAAATGAAAAACTGTTTCTACTATTATTTATGACTGAAATTTTCCAATAATAAGGCGTTTAAATAATTTAAAAAAATCTATATAAATCTACTGGTGGAAGTTTCCACCGGCGGTAAAAAACCTCTGCAATAGGTTCTGCAATAAGCTTCAGTCTTTTTAAGGATATGCCAGTTCCTCTTTATTAATAGTTCCATGGTACAGCCCTGTATATGATCGATAGATTTATGTATGTACCGCATAGTATGCTAAAATTTAGTTCAGTTAGGAAATGCATCACATAATTCATAATTTCCCTTCAGCAGTTTCCACAATAAACGGAAATGTACTCGAATGCATTTGTTCGGCGCTGTATATGATCTTCGGAATTTATTTTCCATACTGAACATGCCATGGTAAACCTCAATAACGGTTATAAATTACGTGACAATCCGAGTATATTTACGCGAGTTAGAGCACGGACAGACAAACAGATGGCCAGACAAACTGAATTCATAAACACATTTCAACAATGTAGGAAAGAATTTTAAAAAAAATCAATAATTTGAAAAGTGTATCAACAGATTTTACTTTTACTGAAATGCACAAAAAGATATGGCATTTTAAAAAATAATTATTCATAGTCTGGACGATAGTTGTGTAATACAGTTACTAGCATTACGGCTCTACATGAGATGTCACATTGATTTAAAAAAAAATTTAATTTAAGTTAGCTCAAATGAAGCATTTTAGATTTTACGCAAGTTAAAACATAACAGAAGAGTATTTCAAATGAAAATCAAATTTCTAAGTAATTGCTTAAAATGCGCAAAGGCCAACATAGTGAAAAAGATTCCAAGCCGGGACTCGAACCCGGGCCATCAGTATAGCGCACTGACGTTCTAACGACTAAACCACTTGGAACGATACCCAGCAAGGAAAATTTCTCACTATTATATGTTGACAAGGCTAAAAACGCAGCACAAGATGGAATATTTACCGTGAGCCACCAACCTGGGGCAAACACGGAATATAATTAAATCCAGCATCGATAGAAACTATATTAATACATGGAAATTATTCAAGAGGGAAACATTCGCCTTGGATACAATATTTCAAATGAAAGTCAAATTTCTAAGTAATTGCTTAAAAGGCGCAAAGGCCAACATAGTGAAAAAGATTCCAAGCCGGGACTCGAACCCGGGCCATCAGTATCCGCACTGACGTATACTGATGACCCTACTAGTATACTGATGATGCTACTAGTATACTGACTTTGTTACTTTGAAACCATATAAGCTACAGCTTTAAAAATTTAACCAAATATGCGTTTCTCTGTAGTCTTCATGCTAAAAAAAAAAGAAAACCACATATTTCGGTTATTTATTTTTTGCACTTGAAAAACTCGAAAAAAATTTTGAAAATTTAGATTTTTTTATTTTGTGCTAAAATTACATTTTAAACAAAACTTCTTGTGTATTTTTTTATTTTAATTTAGAAGTAGGTGTTTTATGATTCTATCCAAAACCTGCTTTCTATATACATAACTTAGAGTTTTATTATGTGCGCAGCACTTAATTTCTTTATTTCGCACTTTTATTTCGCGCATTAGTGAGATTAATATTTTAATTAAAAATTTAAATATAAATTCTGTATACACAACATTTATTTTTCTGTACAATATAGCTAAGAATATATAATTCATGCAGAAAGAGAAAAAAAGATCTTAATTGCATGTTATTTGTGTTTTGGTACTTTAAAAAAGGCGATATTTTTAAACGTTTCGACAAACTCAAAGGAGCCGTGCCCCCTTAACTGAATTTAACTTAAAATTTCCTAGAAGTAATATAAAGTATGGTCGAATTTAAATACAAATAGGTGTATTTTTTTTTCAAAAGCTAACAAACGTTTTATGGAATAAGAATTTAACTAAGGATTCTGAGACCTTGTTTGTTGATGACGTTTTCTTATAAAATATTAAAGAATAGCGTAAAAAATGATTGTCGCAGAAATCATCGTCTCAGTTTGATATCGAGATGTAATGATATGTTTCAGAATCCTGGTCTAAGAAACACTCATCTGAGCACTTGTGCTCTAAGAGTCGTAAATGCACGTAGCAATGATCTTTTAATCATTGTTTACTAAGAATAACTAATACAGCTCATATTCAAAATATTAGAATAATAGGTAATAGGAAAAAAATATTTTTCATTTATTTATTTTTGATACTAAGTAAATGCAATTAAATATCTTCTAAATTAAATCTGGAATGTTTAGATAAGATTTTAACATTTACAAAATATAAAATACAGCACAATAAATTAGGTATACAGCTTTCTGAAACATATCAGAATATTAGAATAAAATTTAGATGGGTTCAAAATATTAGAATATTTTATTTTACGCAACAATATTATCTTATTAATATGAAGTAAATGGTATTTAATATTTTGTAGGATCTCCTTTAGCTTTCATAACAGCGTACAATCAATCTTGCATACTACATACAAGGTGTTTACAAACATGTCTATTAATATTAGACCAAATAGACTTTATACGTGACACTAACGCAGTTTTATTTGAAGGAGGATTTTCTTGGATATTTTCTTCATTATACACAATGCGTTTTCGATGGGATTAAGGTCTGGTGAGTTTGGTGGCCAAGGAAGTACCTCAATGTTGCGTTGGCGGAACCAATTCTTAGTTGACACCGAGGTATGCGGTGACCTAAATCTTGTTGAAAGATGAAATCATCGTCAAATAAATCTTCTGATGATGGGATCATGTAATATTCCAAAATTTTTTGATATATCAGAGAGTTAACCTTTTCGTAGATGATGCATACGTTTCCAGGTCTTTTTGCACTCATGAAAACCGAAACCATGACACTAGCAGCAAATTTAACGGAAAGTTTAAGGCATTCTTTATCAAGTGCTTCTTGCTTCATTCTCCAAACTCGAATACCTTGATTACCATATGAAACACAAGACATTCTTTCATCACTAAATAATATATTTTTTAAATCTTCTTCGCTCCATAAACGTCTTGATTTACAGCATTTCAATCTTATACGCTTTTGTTTTGCAGTCATGAGAGGTTTTGATTTCGGTACACGAGATTCAAACTTAAATTTATGGAGACATCTTAATGTTTTCGATGTAGGAACTTCAACTCATCTTCTTTCCGTTTTCGGTGCAAGAATCGCACACTTTAAAAACTTTTTTTTTTTTTTTTTTTTTTTTTTTTTTTTTTTTTTTTTTTTTTTTTTTTTTTACAACACACTTCAGTTTCCTGTCATCTCTAGCAGATGTTTTTGGTTTTCGGCCGCATTTCGATGATTATTTTGAAATTTTCCATTTTCTTAATATTGTGTTAGTATTTTACCAACGCTTGATTGCGAACAATGCAAATAATTCGCTATATAAAATTGATTTTTACCGTGCCGATACATATCAACCATACGAAGTTTAATAGATTCGGAAATATCACTCACACGACCCATTTTAAGACGAAAAAGCAAACAAACTGCAAAAAGAATACTGATTTTAATTAAAATCGTCTGAATTTAATCAATGATACCACTAGTTATGAATTGGTAATAATTAAGGGAGAATTAATGTGAAATATTCTAATATTTTGAACTACTTGAATAAATATTCTAATACTTTGACATTTCAAAATACTTTTTTTCAATTAATCTTTTCAAAAATGATATTAATTTTAAGATAATAAATAAGTTTAATCAACAATAAGTTCTTAATAAAAATATCGTTTGCATATTTGCATTAGACCAATGTCAGACGGGCGTATTTTTTGCTGCTTTTTCGCTTAGGTATCATCCATTCACAATGCTATTAGCATTGTGAATGGATAATACTTAAGCAAAAAAGCAGCAAAAAAGACGCCCGTCTGACATTGGTCTTAAAAGACATTAAATTACCAAACGATTTTTTCAATTTGTAAAAAAAAGTGATAATTCTAATATTTTGAATATGAGCTGTATATATTTAGCTATTACAGAGGATATACAGAGCGCAACTCTACGAATTTTTTATGCGGTTTTTTTACAAATGCACAGAAAATATTAGTTTTTTCTATACATGTTCACCGAAAAATCGATTTTTTTTTTTAAATTTAGGAGCAGAAGCTATCTTAACACGTTAATTGACAATCACTCCATACCGAATGATGCGAATTCTCACCAAACGACCGATCGCGCGTCATCACGTGGATGTCTCTATGAAGTTTCTAAGCGGAAATAGTATAGCGGCCACAGCAAAACGGCGCGTAATATTTATATTGGCCACTAGAGAAGGGATCTACTTTCGTAGAGTGGGCTGGCCGGCAGCCATTGTCTGTTGTTCGGCTTGTGCGCGCAGTGGCGGCGTTCGGACAAGGCGACAACGCGACGATTTTGTTTAGTTACTCTTTGATTTAGCGTGCTTGAAGTTTGGTTTTTATTTATTCTGTGTATTGTTTTATATATATATATATATATATATATATATATGAGTGACCAACCAGGACCCTCGAAAATACTCAGATCAATGCCGGATCATGCAAAATAAGGTGATTCGGAATCCTAAGAGCTAAATAAACAAATAAAAATATTTGGTCACGACATGAAATTCTAATTTTCAGCTTGGCAATGAACGTGATAATGTAATTAGTAAATAAATTGGAACGATTAGTTTTTAAAACTCTTTCTTAACCATTTCAGTACGGGCCACTACTGGCGACTATTTTACATATTTAATCGTACCACATTTTCTAAAAAAATTTCTTTGTGGTACATTCCACCAGAAAGAACTTATAATAAGTCTTTTGCAGTGATTAGATATAAAACTATGGTACGTTGGTAAATATTTAACCAACCCCCACCGAAAGAGTTAAACTACTTACATTTATCTACAGGTGTCTTTCCTTTCAAATGTAGTTAGAATAGTTAGTAAGAAAATACTGAATATACTGAGTTATATAAATTTGGCGTTTGAAAGTAAATGGTACTGAAATCAGTTTTTCGATAAAATAACCAAATATTAGAATAACCAAATCGCATTTCAATAATCATAAATAGTTGAAACTGAACTGAGTTTTTGCGGCACTAGTAAGGCGTTAAATAATCTATGAATTGATTTTTGCTTTTTTATTTCTCAAACGCGTTTTTATTTTTTAGATGAATTTAAAAGTTTTTAATAAGAAGGAATCACAAATTCTTTAATATTATTCTTTTTAATTCTACATGCAGATGAATTTAACTTTTTGCTTTTTCCCATATGTTTACAGTAACAAAGCAAATTCATATGGGCTTAAAATCCAGTATTTAACATTCCAACGGTTTTGACAAATGTAATTTAAAATTAGAAGTCTCTTTAGCCAAAGAGAGAATTTTAAATAATTAAATATTTAATATATTATTCAATTAAAATTCCCTTTGATTTCGTAATTATAAAAGATCTCAATTAATAATTCTCTATTTTTTTCTTTTAATCATTTATTCTAATTTAAAGGATAGAAAAGTCAGGGGTAGTCGTCGATTTCATATAAATATTTTATGTTTTTCAAATTGAAAATTGTTTTCATTTGAATAATTAAGGAATCGAAATGCATGCAAGGTTTTACGCTACATTCTTTTGTCAAACATACTGACTGCTAACATAATTTAGCATTTTAATTGGATTTTTGCCTTACAGATGGCAGGCATTTATTATGTTTAGTTTTTATAAAATGTTAATTAATTTTAAAACTTTTGCATGATCTAAAATTACATTCTTATTTAAAAGTTCAGCATCATCTTAATAGAGTGATTTGCCAGTTCATTTAAAGAACCTGTTCCTATTAGCTGGTTAAATTAAATCTCTCATCCTTTTCTGAATTTTTATAAAGGTAAAGCATATTTTCTTTTTCTCTTGCTTTTCTTGGCTTCATATTGCAATTATACATTACACATATAATAGCAATGAAAATTCCATCATTCACCACACTGTAAAAAAATCTGTAAAAATACGGAAATTTCAACGGCAATTATGTTACCGGTACAGTTTTTGTATTTTTATAGATTTTTATAAAAAGTAAAATGACATTTTAGCTAGACATTTATTAGTGGTATCCATTAAAGATATTCTTAAATCCACATTATTACACATTAACGAAATTAATTTCATAGTGAATATTTTTAGAAAAGATACGGAAATTTTACTGGTAACGTGAGTGCACGTAAAATCTTCGTCTTTTACAGATTTTTCTACGGTGTAGTATAGCACCCTTCCTTTGTACGTAGAGTGAATTCAAATAATGTCACTCTGGAATAATATGAGATAAAGGTCTAAATATTTCCAGCTACTTGTACTGTACTGACCCTAAGCCTAAATAAAAAATACTATGATTTGTATTTTTGCTTCCTTTAATTGATTATAGATAAAAAAGTAATTGTTATTCCTGAAAATAAAGGTAAACAATTAAAACCCTGTCTCATATTAGTCCCGCCGAAAAGGGGTAATATGATACGGCTATGGGGCTAAAGGGACACAGAATTATTCTTGTGTGGTTGTAAGCATTAATGAAATTAGAGAATATTCACATTATTGACACGGGTCTAACGTTTTCTCTGTATATTTAGATTTTTTTAAATTTTCATTTTGACTGAAATTCGGGAAATCCTTCCCGCATCCACCAGAATACTCAAAAAAACCACTACAATAAACCTCATCCCTAATTTATTAACCCCTTAATGTTTCTTTTCTTTTGACACAATAAATTAAAAATAAGGAGTTTTTCACCACTTTATTTTTACTAAAATATTGGACTTTGTACAATCGAAAAAGTATGCCATTTAGCAAACCAAAGGTTACAGTTAAAATTAAGTGGTATCCAAAGCTTTTAGTACCGAAGATATCCAACTCTTTTTACCTGAGCGGCACTCGGACAAAGCAGTTAACCCTTTCAGGGGCAAGGTACTTCTATTCGCGAAATGTTGTATTGAGTGAATGACACCAGAATTTACAAACAAATTTATTTCAAAATATGCAAAAGCTTTTGTTCTCGAACTTAATAAAAGGAAATTTTTCATTCTAATATTCTGGTGCCAATGTGGCAATTAGGGATTAAAATTAAATGGTCCAAAAACGAACCACCGCCCTTAAAAATAGGTTAAGGGGTTAAATGGTAACCTATGGTAAAAGAAAACTAAGAAAGTATCGGCAAACTATACTTGTATGAATATTTAGTAGCAAATTTATTATGGTATAACATTTGTAATTGAAAAATAAAAAGTGTATATAACTTTCCTGTTTTTGAATGTAGTTTCAGGTAAAGGCAGGCTTATTTTAGACAGTAGTTACGGTAGTCTTATAGAAATGTTACTATATTTTTAACCCCTTAATTCTCGCTCCCGGGATATTCACGGGCTGTGTCTTTTATTCTTATTCTTTGATTACTACCAGTTTTATAAAATAGTGTAATTGACTTTATTATGGTATCCTTTTACTTGTCATTAAATAAGGGGAATATTTCTTTTTTCAAAAATGTGATGCCAATAAGCAATTTGAATTATTAAACCGTAATTTAATGCGACCGATAAGGGGTTAATTAGTAATATTATAATTATCATAAGTTAATTATAAAAACTAACAAAATGAATACCTGGCTGCTTGTTTCAAGTTATCTGATAGGCTAGTATTGTTATCAGCCCCAAGTACTATCGCATATTAGCCCTGTACATTGTCCCACATTTAGCATCAACGCTTCCTAGATAGGGGAGAAAACTTTGATACGCGTCTCAAAAACGTCAAACAAAGCAGGAAAAAACAAAGAAAAAAAATCAAACAACTTCCATTTTTCGTTTTCTTTGACTCGTCGAATTATTATTTATTATTATAAAACAAGAATTAATAATTCCACGAGCCAACAAAATCAAGACATGCAAGTTGTTCTAATTTTTTTTTTCCTTTCCTGTGCCTGCTTTGTGTAACGTTTTTGTGACGCGTGTGAAAGCGGCTTTCTCCCTTATGTAGGGGGCATTGTGAGCAAATTTGTTGGTTTATAACTCAGAATATTATGATACACCAAAGTTTATTGAAAATGTGATATTCATCGCAAAATAAATTTTGAGAAAAGACATTCTTGTATTAGAGGTATTTCTCTTCAAACTCTCCAATAACTTTAAAGAAATATGTTCCAAAGTAATGTTCCAGCATAAAATGTCTTTGTCTATTGGAAAATTTTTCTTCCATCTTGCATCAAACAAAAGGTTCTCACAGTTAACAGCAAAACGTGCCATTGAAATTTCTACTGGTGTACAATTTTCAACAATATAGTAGTGCCATGCATCGAAAATTAATTCCTTATATATATATTTTGGTTTTGGTAATTTATTTCTATTATTCGGATTAAGCTAATCTTTTATCAACCTGTAGAAACATGAAGGGGATTCTTTATTTTCCTTGAAAACTGGAACCGTATCTGTGGCCTTTTAAACACTTTGTGGCTCAGTGTCCCATTACACGGAACACCCAACTTGATTCCCAACCGCCACAGTGGCACCAGAATTTTGGTACAAGTATTTTCCGTTCATCATGTATGTGAAATAAAGCTTTTTCTTATTTTCAAATAAATTTGTTCATAAATTCTGGTGACAATAATCCATGTAATCATTTTAAAAATGGAAGTGCTCTGCACCGGAAACGGTTAATTCATAGCTTACGTCCATGGGTTTTTGTAGTGTAAGTCACATAGCTGATAACTGGTATGTTTGTTGGCCACCGTTACTTTCAAAAAGTTTGCTTGGCCTTATTCAATTAACTCTAGAAAAACCGAGAATTTTACTCAAATTTTAGAAAATTATTTCACACCAGAATTTTTATTTTAAATTAGTAACTTATCCATTTAAGAAGCCCTTTTTTCTTTGTATCTTTTAAACTAGTTTAATAAAAAAAAATTCTGGTTCGAACCGAGATATCTTCATTTGGTAGAAGTCAAAATGACTGCTCGCGGCCATTCTAGTGTTAATGAGATGTCTTCCATAAAATAAGTCACATTTTTCTAAAATACTAGTATCCAAAATCGTAGCATGCAACTTACACTACACGTTCTCATGTAAATACTACAATAAAGTAGAAATGTAAGTAGCCTGTAAGAAATACTACAAAAAAGCAATGTCGCATGCAACAAAATTTTGGATGACAATTATACAAGGAAAGAAAAGAAAAGTATAGAAATCTAGAATCAGTAATTTTTTTGCACATTAATATGTCTCCTTTAAGTAAAATTGCCAGGTGTTACGCGTAAATCAGCGCTGCAAATGCTAATGACACCACTAATTTCTTACAGTGTATTTCGCCATCTTTAATCACAGTTAATTTTGCTGTTCAGAAAGGCGAATAAAATTAAATTACTGATGTCACGAGCATTTGGAGCTCCTATTTACCCGGGACACCCGGCGACACTACTGCATAGCTGCCAACTTGTACGGAATTTTTCGACCACTAAAATTTAATAGTAAATTTTTCCTAAAACAATCGTCGGAATCTTACGATTTGTGAGGATGAAAGATAACAAAAATCTCTAATAAATTTTAGTGGTGAGAAAAATCCGTACAGGTTGTCAGTTATGCTACTGTTAATCCCTTAACTATTTTGCCCCGAGTGCCGCTCGGGCAAAAAGAGTTTACGATCTTCGATAATAAAAGCTTTTGGATACCACTTATATGTAATCTTTGGTTTGTTAAATGACATAAATTTTTCGATTGTTTAAAATCAAATATTTTAGCAGAAAAAAAGTGGTGCCAGGTGCTTATTTCTAATTTATTGTGTCAAAAAAAAAAAAAAAAAAAAAAAAAAAAAAAAGAAACAGTTAACCCTTTGAGCTCTGGTGGGTGAATTTCTTACCACTTAACTTTAATCTCCAAATGTCATATTGACACCGGAATATTCAAGAAAATTTATTTGAAAATGGATTAATGCATTTTTTCGTGTATATTATAAGAAAAATCTGTTGTTTACAAAATACTGGTGCCAATGTGACATTTGGGCATTTTGAAGAAATTCACACCCAGAGCTCAAAGCGTTATTGGGTTAAATGAAGTATAATTTATATACTCACACCAAAATAATAGATCAAGAGGATTATTAAAATTCAATTAAATCAAATTACAACAATTAATTTACTGTAGAAAAAATGAATAATATTACGATTGATCTTTAGATTGAAAAAACTAAAAATATATCTTGATAAAATTGCCCAACAACATCGTTGACTGATACTGAAATGGCAAATGACTACAAAATGACTACAAAATGGCAAATTCTAGAAAATAAATTTAACAGCATGCTTCCGTTAAAAATGTTCAAAATTTAAAGAGTTTACAGTAAAATTTTTTTTATTAAAAAACAAAGGTATTTGATACATAACGTTAATTAAACAATCGCTACAAAATATATTGTTCGTAAATTACTTATTTGCATTAAGGACGTTTTCGACATCGTTAATTGATACTGAATAGTTAAAAATGATAAACTCTAGAAAGTAAATTTAACCGAATGCATACATTAAAACTACTCAAAATATTAGTAAATAATATATAATATTAGTATAATATTAGTAAAATATTAGTATACTGGAGCTATGAATAAAGAGATTTACGCTAAAAGTACTCCAACTGTAAATATTTTACAGCAATAAAATTTTTATTAAAAACAAAGCAAAGGTATATGATTTTTAAAAATAATCTCTACAAAATTTGGTGCGCTTAAATTACTGATTTGAATTAACACTAGAACCGCCGGAAATTTTAGTAAAGTGTTATAAAAATATTTCGCACCATAATTTTTTTTTTTAAAACAATTTAACGTATTTATTTAACTTATTTCTCTGTAGTGCATATTTAAATTATTTAAGAAAGAAATTTCCTGTTCCAATCGAAATATTTTTATTTGGTACTGGTCAAAATGACCACTATGGCAGTTCTAGTGTTAAAGACATTATTGGCACTTCTCTCTCTCTCTCTCTCTTTTTTTTTTTTTTTTTTTTTTTTTTGTAAGTTATCACACATCTGTTGGATACGTTGAATTAATATTCTTTATATGAAATGTTATAATTTAATCCTTAAATGCATGATTTTTTATTTTGTTTCGAAAAAATTATATATGATTCGCTGAAAGGTTTATAACACAGGAAAAAAAAAATAAGAGATACACTTTTCATATAATGCGTCAAACTTTTCTTATGTTGCACATCTGCAATACAAGTAAAAAACAAAAATATTGCAAATGAATAAATATTTTAATAAGTATGAATCTAGGGAACATATTTCATACGAATTTTATTTTGTAAAACTTCACCCTTAAGTGCATGAATTATTTTTTTAGAGTTATGTTTTTTACTCTTATATTAAAGATTAGACAACAGAAATTTTAAGACAGAAGCTATATATTTTTGTAATTTTTACAGGAAATTTTTTTTATATAAATATAATGGTTAATAAGAATTAAATAAAAAGTGATCTAGATATTCAATGCATTCAATGCATTCAATGATATTCAATAGCAACTATGCATTTAAGGGTTAAAATATAAAAAAAAATAAATCTAATTTCAATTTTTAAATAGATGTGGAAATAATTTTTTTATTTTTGTTACTATACATCTTTCTAAACACTGTATCTACTAATGAAATGAAATGAAAGGAAATGAAATCACTATCTCGCGTAGAGCCAGCTGTTAAGCATAAGAACTTTTCTACACGAGGGGAAATGTTTATTGAAAATTCATATTTTAGGTTACAGATGTTGAATATTACATAAGAGATTAAAGTAAAATTATTGCAAAGTTAGTATTTAGAATATAAGTTAAGTATAACAACATTTCCTAGCACACAAAAAAATGGAAGAGACATTTTTACATCCGTAAAAGCTTCTGAGTCAATTAATTAAAATAAGACTATGTGTCACATCAGATTTCAACTATTAAAAGTTTTGTGTTATAAGAAAAAATAAAAAGTAAATTAATGCATAACACTTCTAGTGATTTTGCACGACACTACTAGCAAATTCTGGTAGGAGCAAAATGAGTACAAAATTACAAACACAATGTGATGTGATCCATATTATTCTAAATACAGTAACAAAATAGACATTATTATAAAGTTTTTAAAAAATATTAGAAATAATTATAGATTCTTTTTCATAAATGAGAAATTTTTGTTCAGAATGTTGTAATTCTCTTTTAGCTTATCATAGTTTATAGGATCAAACACGGTTATGTTCAGGTTTTGTCTCACTTTGGCATTTTAATCATAGAACTATGACTAAAGATGAATTGATATATACTGAAAAAGGTGTACCTTCACCCTTAACCAATTCCGCAGCGACAGATTACCGCCGGTGTAACTTTACACCAGTAAATTTGAAAACAATTATTCTCTTTATTGAAACGTCTCAGTCATGCAGAATTTCTGTCATAATTAAGTCAAAAACATATATTCGTTTTTATTGGTGGAAGTTTGCACCGACAGTAGTGGAGGCCCTGCGGTTCTACAACATTTTGCCTATATAAACAATCCTCCTATCAACGTCAGTGAAAGAAATTATAATACCGTCCGCCTGGGCAAACTTCTACCAGTAAACCTAACTAAAATTTTTTGCTTTTCACATGACAGAAATCTTGTTGGAATAAGAACTTTAAATAAAGGGAAAATTTATATTTAAATTTACTGGTAGAAGTTTACCCCTTCATAATTAATCATGCTCTGTTGATCTGATGTAAACAAGCGCTAGCAGCCATCTTGTGACTACATTCTTAATTACTTCGGACGCAACCAGCGTTGCCAGTGGGATACTTTTTTTAAATTCAGATTTCTTGATTGGCACCAATTTTTTGAAATTGTAAAATTCGCCTTATGTAAGGCTACATTAATTAAGGCGAAAACAAGAGATATTTTACCATTTCAGAAAAGTGGTGCAAATCAAGAAATCCGAATTTTAAAAAAGTAGCCCACTGGCAACACTGGACGCAACTGTTAGACATTACATTTTATCAGGAGCTTGGAAAAGAAAGGTTTTGTTTTTAGTTTTTCAGTGTCAGATAGATGTAGACAACAAATAGCTGAGTCTTTTTGCCCTGGTTCGCCCTTGGTATTCTCACAGCATCAAGCTAAAATGAGTAATACCGTATAATTATATGAGTAGTACCGTATTATATAATATAATACCACTTGCAAAGCTTTGAGCTTGATTTGCCAACACCCCAATTTCGGGATTCATCATTTCTCTTCCAAGGTCCTGATATGTCTAGTTCTTTATATTCATAGCTCCATTAAACTAATTTAGCGCCCAATTAAGAAACAGCTACATAAATTTATTTATGAAATTATTAATGTTCTGAGAATGTTTGTTATAAAAAGTCCGCTTATAACTAATCACTTTCGCGCTCATTATATACTAATTACTCTGTAGATTTTTTCAATTTCTGCTCAGAAGTGGCGATGAAACAATACAGATATGCAATAGGATAATGTTTGTTGGACTAGCGTGGCAAGTAAATAGCATCATGTTTGCAATATAATGTCAAATTTTACAATTCATGGGAAACTATTCAAAGATGCAATCGGGAGAGAAGATATTTCTAAAGAAAATATATATTATAAAATGTTTAGTTTGGCATAGTTCTAGAAATATATCCCTTCATTAGCTCAAAGTGATTAAGGTTCTTAGGAAATTTTTTATAACGGAGTTTGATTGTAACGAATGTTTTTTAAGATCATTATAATCGATTTACACTGCAGTTTTCTAAATTTATTTCTCAAAAATGTAAATGCAATAATTAAATTGCATTGTTATGTCGCTGTGCTATCGTTACAAAGGTAATATGTAATGTTTAACACCCCCCTAAATATTTGGCCTACGAGTCGGCAGAAAAATAGCTGCTGTCGTAGGCGTTGTTTTTCCGCAATTGTACTGTTCCTTGAATTTAAATGCCAGTATTTTCTAAACGTATTGTTCGCCTTCTTATTTTGAGGTAAAATAAGGCGAATAATACTTTTAGAAAATACGTATTATAATTCAAGGGAACCTGCAAATACTTAAAGAAATCCGCCAACAACTGCCACCATTTTTATCTCAGCGCGTATGTCTATTGTTGAGGGGCGGTGCACGTTTGTAATATTATTTCATTTTTTAAATATTTATCGGAAACTGTTCAAAGTTGCACTCTACTGGTAGAAAAATACATTTATCAATAAAGTATGTATTTTAATGCTTAAATTTATAATTAGACATAGTTAAAATAATGTTTCCCTCCACTATCACCTCATTGAACCCTGTCTTATATACCCAGAATCATAATTATAAGGAAGCAAGAAATTTCATTGCAATCATACAATAAATGAAACGTATGATATTTATATATTTTAGATAAATCGACTTAGGAGTCACAAGCTTTTATATTTATATCGTTTGACAGTAAATTTACCGTAATTTCCGGCGCATAATCCGCAGATCAAACAATTCTGTTTCAACCCAGAAATTTCATTCAGTAATTGACCACAAATATTTACCGCGATCTAAAAAGTTACATTTTATTTTTTTTAAAAATCTGGGTCGAAACATAATTGTTTGGTCCGCGGATTATACGCCGGAAATTACAGTAAATAAAATAAGTAATTTTTAATCCGATTCATAATTATAAGGACAATTTCACATAAAATATATTCACAAAATTAATTGCTTGTTCATTCAACATTGTTTGCAATGCATCCTGTGATTACATCTGGGATATTTTCAACCATTTTTTTTTCAAGTATTTCGTGTCAATACTTCCCTATTCCATAGTAACACAATATATCGGTTTTGTCATTCAAGAAAACTGCCGCCATTTGCATAAATCTTTCTAGATAAAATTCCCCAAACATTTTCAATTACATTTAAGCATGTTGAATTTACTTGCCATTTAAAAAGTTTTATTATCCGTTCTTCAAACAATGATTTATTAGATTAGACTCGTAAAAATATGCCCCATCTCGCTAAAAGATGAAATTGTTTTCGTCTAGAGGCGAACAATAAGCTAAAAGCTGTTCATCTAGACAAGGGAGTCCATCGTATCTGTGATAATGACTAGATCAGTCTCTCTACTGGCTTAATTGCACCCCAAAACATCAATGAACCAACCCTAAAATGCCTTCTTCACTTGACGTCTTTGTCTTTTCATAGATCATGCTAAATATCTATTTATCACTTTTGAGGACAAACCAATTATGTTGCTAAAATGTTAACATGATTAAATAATACCGGGATTTAAGAAAAAAAAATTATATGAAAGTAAGTAAACACTTTTTTTTTTCCGCGTACAATATAAAAAAGGAAAACTTAATTCGAAAATTCTGGTGCCAATGTGGCATTTAGACATTAAAATTAAGTGGTATATATACAGTGACGGGAAAATATCCCAACTCCAAGAAAGACTTGTGTTAGATCAACGAAATTTGGTAGGCGTGTTTATATTTCTGAAAGATGACATTGATTAAAATTTCGCTCTTTGCGCATAAATGTGGAACTAGTAGCGCCACTCAGAATTTGCAAATCAGGCTTGCTTTAAATGCGTGCTGTAAAGTTCGTGAGCGTTATTTATCTTCGAAATGTGACGTATTGAGTTGATGTTAGTCAAGAATACCTTTAAGGAGACGAAGAAGTCATTATCAATAGCTCACCGAGTTGGAACGAGGTCGTATAATAATAAAGTTATGTA
This sequence comes from Maratus speciosus, assembly GCA_963932465.1. NCBI lineage: Eukaryota > Metazoa > Arthropoda > Arachnida > Araneae > Salticidae > Maratus > Maratus speciosus. The sequence goes on along the minus strand of OZ010787.1, from coordinate 411,307,441 downwards.
TAAAGAGGATGAGACATATAGTCTAATATTTACCAGCTACGAGTGAAGTAACTGAGGAGGTTGTCACAAGATGGCGGCTGTTTTTTTTTTTTTTAATTGGATCAAAAGTTTCTGATTACAACCGGGACAAACTCCCCATCAGTAAATTTAAGTAGAAAAATTCGTCTTATTTAAGCGCCGTATATCATGGAAAGATTTTCTGACAAATAGGGAAATTTTTCTATTTGTATTTACTGGTATCATTTTGCTCAGGTATTATAATCTTTTTCACCGACACTGACAGGTGGTTGTCCAGGTTGTCACAATATGGCGGAAACACAGGACCTGACTACCGGCAAAATAATCTCCTACCAGTAAAAGTGAATATATGTTTCTGCCATTATTTATAACTGAAATTCTCTAGTAAAAAGCCGTTTAAATAAGGAGAAAATTTCTAGTTAAATTTACTGGTGAAAACTTCCCAAGGCCGCAATCATCTCCTGCGAAAGCAGTTGCAGTAGACGCTTCACTATTTTAACCCCTTAATTCTAGCTCCCGCCATATTCACGGGCTGTGTCTTTTTTTCAGATTATTCAGATTTGTTTGATTCCCACCAGTTTTATAGAATAGTCTAATTGGCTTTATAATGGTATCATTTTACCTCTCATTAAACAAGGTGAGCATTTCTTTTTCAAAAAAGTGATGCCAATAAGCAATTGGAATTTTTAAACTGTAATTTAATTTGACCGTTATGGGGTTAAGGATATGTCAATTCCTCTTTCTTATTAGTTACATGCGTATAATAGGGCTACGAGAAGGTGGATTTTTTTTTCGTGATACTGCAGAAAAACTTGGCCCGTATGTATCCACTGTGCATGATTGTTGGGAGCAGTGGTCAAGGTATGGTACTGCTTCAAGAAGACCGGATTCTGGTGGCCACGTGACACTACTGAAAGGGAAGATCACTGTATCTGGCGTACGGCTGTGCCTTATCGCACTGCGTCTGCGGCAGAAATTCGAGCTGCAGTTGGTACCACAGTCACACAACGAACTGTTAGAAATCGGTTACTTCAAGGAAAGCTCCGAGGTAGACACCCTGTAGCGTGCATTCCACTGAGTCTAAGCCATTGCCGTTTGCGACGCCATTCTTGTCAAGCCAGAGCTCATTGGAGGACGGAGTGAAGATCTGTTGTGTTTTCTGATGTAAAAGAAACACAACAGATCTCCACACCGCCCTCCAGTGAGCTCTGGGTTGGCACCAATGGCGTCGCAAACGGCAGTGGCTTGGAGTCAGTAGAATGCACGCTACAGGAATGGAGTTATGAATAAAGAGGAGGAGACATATAGTGTACTGTTTACGAGTTGCGAGTGAAGTAACTGAGGAGGTTGTCACAAGATGGAGGCTGCTTTTTTACGATCGTATCTACAGTTCCTGAATACTGCCGAGGCAAATTTCCCACCAGTAAAATTGAATAGAAAATTTCGTCTTATTTAAGCGTCTTATGCATGGAAATGTTTTCTTGCAAATATGGTAAAAACTGCTATTGATTTTTACTGGTGGGTGTGTGATTTTTAAAACAGTCAGTTTGTTTCACCTGTTGTCACAATATGGCGAAAACGCAGGGCCTGACTACTGCAAAAGTATGCATTTACCAGTAAAAATGAAAATATATCTCTGCCATTATTTAAGACTGAAATTTTGCATTATCAAGGACAATAAATACGGTGAAAATTTCTATATAAATTTACTGGTCGAAGTTTCCGCCGGAGATAATCCGCCCTTGCGAAAGCGGTTACAGTCATTACCGTCTCAATACTCAAGGCCTCCGGACTGGTTTCGTGACGTACCAAATGAAGATTAACCCCTTGAGGGGCAAGCAGTTGCGTTTGTGTAATTCTTAATTCCCACCGGAAATTTAGAAAAAATTTATTAAAAAATAAGGAAAAGCAACTTTACGACTTTTCTCCACGAAAGTCAGAAAACTAAAATTTCCTAAAATTTTTCTGGATGCAAATCCTGATTAATCGTAGGCGGGGTAAAATATATCCCACCTCCCCTCAAGGGGTTAAGTGGCGGTGGTATATATTATATACCACCTACGATTAATCAGGATTTGCACCAGAAAAATTTTAGAAAATTTTAGTTTTCTGACTTTAGTGGAGAAAAGTCGTAAAATTGCTTTTCCTTATTTTGAAATAAAATTTTTCTAAATTTCCGGTGGGAATTAAGCATTACACAAATGCAATTTCTTGCCCTTCACGGGGTTAATCTTCATTTGGTACGTCAGAAAATCAGTCCGGAAGCCTTGAGTATTGAGACGGTAATGTTATAGTTGAAGCTTCAATACTTTTGGATATGTCAGTTCCTTTTTATTAATAGTTCCATAGCTACAGGGCGTCTGGCTCGGAGTTGCCCTTTGAGTAACCGATTTCTAACAGTTTGTCGTGCCATTGTGGTACCAACTGTAGCTTGAATTTCCTCCACAAACGCAGTACGATGCGCCAAGGCCATGCGCCAAATACGGCGGTCTTCCCTTTCAGTAATGCCACGTGGCCGCCCCGAACCGGAACTTCTTGAGGCATTACCATCCCTTGATCACTGCTCCCAACAATCATGCACAGTCGATACATTCCGACCAAGTCTTTCTGCAATATTGCGGAAAGAAAATCCACCTTCTAGTAGCTCTATTATACGACCTTGTTCCAACTCGGTGAGCTGTTGATAGTGAGTTCTTCGTCTTCTTAAAGGCATTCTTAGCTAACATCAACTCAATACGTCACATTTCGAGATAAATAACTCTCACGAACTTTACAACACGCGTTTAAAGCAGACCTGATTTGCAAGTTCTAAGTGGCTCTACTAGTGCCACACTTATGCGCGAAGCGCAAGATTTCAATCGATGTCATCTTTCAGATGTATAAACACGCCTACCAAATTTCGTTTATTTAACACAAGACTTTCTTGGTATTGGGATTTTTTTTCCGTCATTGTAATATACCACCCTTCAAGGTGTTAATGCATCAGTCAAGTGTCGTACGCGTCCTAATATTTCATGACGAGGAAATTCTTCGGTACTAAATAAGGCGAAATTTGGCACGCTTAACCTAGATTTATTTTTTTATAAAAATAAATACTGATATTTGTCCTGAAATTTTCCCAGAAGCGTACGAACCCTGATCAGTCCACCTAAAAAAGTATATATATATATATCATCTAAAAATATCACATTTTCATGATAGGTTTTGCTTTTCATCCAGCTAAGAATGGATTCTGGACGCATAGTTTTATGCCGTTTCGAAAAGGTGGTTTCTTTTTCATTTTCAGGTAGTGTGTGAAGTTGCAGTTATTCGGAATACATGTCTGTCACAGATGAGAATGAAACTTTCATGTTAGAAATACTTTTTTAGCTCACATCTTTTTTCAAGTTTACCCTTTCGAGGGTGGTGTCCTTAAGAAAGGACACCTAATTTTAATTCCAAATATGACAACGGCAATAAGAATATTTAATTAAAATTTTCTTAATATAATGTACGTGAAAATTAGCAAGTTCGTATTTTCTAATAAATTCATTTTTAAATTCTGGTATCAGACCATTATTTCATCAGTTTATAAATTTAATTACTCCGCGCCGAAAAGGGCCTCCTGTACCTTTGGGACTGTTAGGTAGCTTTCTTTACAAAAAGCTACCTATTGCAGCCGTTCGGAGGAAAGCGATTTCAAAAAATGTTGGTATATTTTCATCGATCATGACCCCCAGACCCCGAAACCACCCTCCGTTCAAAATTGATATATATATATATATATATATATATATATATCAATATATATATATATATATATATATATCTGACCTATGTCACACTATAACTCTCGTATTTATGAACCGATTTGGATGTAATTCGGTGTGTACATAGTACATACTAATGTCTCGACCGAGTTCGTTGGCCAGCTTCATCCACCATTTTGTTTCAAAATGGCGCCCATTTAAAATTTTAAAAAAAATTTTAAATTTGAAATGTGGTACCAAAAAATTAAAAATAGAAAAATATTTTTTTCTTATGTATTTGACCTTTATACAAAGACTCCGTAGCAGTTTTTGTTTTGTCTATATCTTAAAAAATGGCTGAGTTATAGCATTTTGAATTTCTAGCGAAGCTGACATTTTGAAACGTCCTGAATTTTGTCACGCGATAAAAGGCGTATTTATGAACCGATTTGGATGTAACTTCGTTTGTACATAGTACAGACCAATGTCTCGAACGAGTTCGTTGGCCAGCTTCATACGCCATCTTGTTTAAAAATGGCGGCCATTTAAAATTTTAAGAAAAATTTAAATTTGAAATGTGGTAGCAAAAAATTGAAAATTGAAAAAATATTTTTTTCTTATGTGTTTGACCTTGATAAAAAGATTCGGGAGCAGTTTTTGTTTCGTCTATATCTTAAAAAAGGGCTGAGTTATAGCATTTTGAATTTCTAGCGTGGCTGACATTTTGAAACGTCCTGTTTTTTGCCACGTGATAACAAACGTATTTATGAACCGATTTGGATGTACCTTGGTGTGTGCATAGTACATACAAATAACTCAACCGAGTTCGTTGACCAGCTTCATTCGCCATCTTGTTTCAAAATGGTGGCCATTTAAAAAAATTCAAAAAAAAAATAAATTTAAAATGAGATACCAAAACATTGGAAAATGCAAAAGATTTTTTTTGTATGTGTTTGACCTTAATACAAAGATTCCGGAACAGGTTTTGTATCGTCTACATCTAAAAAAATGGCTGAGTTATAACATTTTGAATTTCTATTGTGGCTGACATTTTAAAGCGACCTGATTTTTGTCACGCGATAACAGGCGTATTTATGAACCGATTTGAATGTAACTTGGTGTGTACATAGTACATACAAATAACTCAACCGAGTTCGTTGACCAGTTTCATTCGCCGTCTTGTTTCAAAATGGTAGCAATTTAAAAAAATTAAAAAAAAATTAAAATGAGATACCAAAAAATTGGAAAATGAAGAAGATTTTTTTTGTATGTGTTTGACCTTAATACAAAGATTCCGGAACAGGTTTTGTTTCGTCTACATCTAAAAAATGGCTGAGTTATAACATTTTGAATTTCTATTGTGGCTGACATTTTAAAACGACCTGATTTTTGTCACGCGATAACAGGCGTATTTATGAACCGATTTGAATGTAACTTGGTCTGTACATAGTACACACCAATGTCTCGACCGAGTTCGTTGGCCAGCTTCATTCGCCATCTTGTTTCAAAAGGGTTGCCATTTAAAAAAAAAATGCAATTTAAAATTTAAAATGAGTTATTAAAAAGTTGGAAAATGAAAAAGATTTTTTTTATGTGTTTGGCCTTGATACAAAGATTCTGGAGCAGTTTTTGTTTCTGAAAATTTGTTCTTTTGTTTATATCTTAAAAAGTGGTTGAATTATAGCACTTTGAATTTCTATCATGGCTAACACTTTGAAACGATCTTGTATTTGTCACGCGATACCACACTTATTCGCCTATTTCGATGGAAGAAGGCATGTGGATAGTATACATCAATATCTCGACCAAGTTCGCTGGCCAGCTTCATCAGCCATCTTGTTTCAAAATGGCGGCCATTAAATAAAAAAAAAATTATATTTAAAGTGAGGTGCAAAAAAATTAGAAATTGAAAAAAGGTTCTTTCTTAAGTATTTGACCTTGATATAAGGATTCAGGAGCAATTTTTTGTTTGTCTTTATCTTAAAAAATGGCTCAGATATAGCAGTTTTAATTTCTAAAGTGGGTGACATTTTGAAAAATCTGATTTTTTGCCTGCGACAGCACTCGTATATATCAACCGATTCCGATATGAGTGAGCATGTGCACAGCAATTACTAAGGTCTCGACCAAGTTCACTGGTTAGCCTCATCTACCATGTTGTCTTAAAATGGCAGGCACTTTAAGAAATCGCCGAATTTGGCAGCCTAATATAAGTGACTTTAAATAAAAGCAGCTTGGATAAAGCTGACTAATTTCCCGAAATTCTCATTCATAATGATTTAGTATTGATAAAAATTAGTATTGAATCTCCTACATTCGGTTTCCACTTAATTGAGCTTCGTGTGTTTGAATAATATAAGTTGGCTTTTTAAAAATAAGGAATATGAAAGCTACCTCTTCCTCCCGGCACTGGCCGGAAGGACTTTTTCTGATTCTATTCGGTTCTCTTTTTGACAGAGCCACAGATTCTCGGTTGAAAAAATTTTCTACAGCACAAATAGATATAAAAATATTTCAAATTGTGATATCTCTCACTAGTAAATTTTATAAGAGCCGACTTAACAGGAGACAACTTCCATCACTGTAGGTAAACTGCCATCAATAATTTTAAAATGTTATTTTTATCTTAATAAATCACAGTGATTAACAAGGCTAAAAAATTAAAAAAAATAATTGGTTTAACACTATCAAGGGCAAAGCATTTCCATCGTTAAAATGTTGGAATGAATGAATGAAACCTGAATTTATGAACAAATTTATTTAAAAATAAGAAAAGTCTATATTCCAGACAAATAATGAGCGGAAATTTTTTGTACGTAAATTCTGGTGGCAATGTGGCATTTGAGAAATAAAATTAAGTGTTTTCATAAACATACCACAGGCCTTGAAATACACTGGTGTCCAAAATTAAGGACCATTCACAAAATACTAATTTTCAAGTAAACGAATACTCAAAAGGAAATAATATAATTCAAATAATTACTATCTCTACAGCACAGCTAGTCCATATAACATCTCATTCATGTCACACATGGTCACAAGTGACACAGTCACTGCCGTGAAGCAAAAATATAGGAAATTCCATACATCTCATTATGAGTCTCAAATGATCACTATATGTGACTCCACTAAGACGTCACTGTGATTGCTGCTTTGTGACGAGTCACTATGTGACTTTACAATGTAGTTACATTGTGACTCTCATGTGACTGTCATCTGTAGACTCAATTTCAAAGTCATCGTGAACGCTGCATTGTGATAAGTTACCAAATAATGTCACATTAAAGTCACATGATGACATTCAGGTGACAGAGGGACAAATGTGAAGTCACCATTGTGCTCTTTTGTAAAAAGTCACCACGTGACTATAATGTGATATTATTTGGGGGCTTATCATAATGCAAAGTTCATGAAGACTTTGAAATTGATTCTAAAAATGACAGTCACATGAGAGTCACAATGTAACTATATTGTAAAGTCACCTGGCGACTCGGCGCAAAGCAGCAGTCACATTGATGACTCAGTGGAGTCACATATCGTGATAATTTGAGACTCATAATGAGACTTGTGTAATTTCCCATTTTTTGTTTCACTGTAGCGACTGTGACACTTGTGACCATGTGTGACATGAATGAGATGCTATATGGACTAGCTGTGCTGTAGAGATAGTAATTATTTGAATTATATTACTTCCCTTTGAGTATTCGCTTACTTAAAAAATAGCATTTTGTGACTGGTCCTCAATTTTGGAAACCAGTGTAGTTAAGATGCCACACTAGCCACTCAAAAATACCCGTATGATAATGTTAATCCAATGGGGAAGCTATTTTCAAGTATCTCGCTTGAATTTTGATATTTTCGATTTTTTTTTTTTTTTTTTTTTTTTTTTGCATAAGATTGTTGTGGACAATCTGCAACCGGGCTAGTTTTTACTTTTTTGATTTTGGTTTCAGATTTTTTTTTATAAATTACTTTTACTTTCAGAACCGGTTGAAACCGGTTCTGAAATTGAAACTATCCTAATATAAAAAAAACTATATCCAAAATCGAAAAAGTAAAAACTAGCCCGGTTGTAGATTGTTCTCAGCTATCCTATGCAAAAAAAAAAAAAAAAAAAAAAAAAAAAATCATTCAAAAATATTAAAATTAAAGCGAGAAATTTGAAAATAATGCCTCCATAGACATTACATTAGCGTTTTCCTTTCTTTCCGTGACTGAAGTGGGCTCTTAAGTGTACCTGATTTTTTGTCTCGGCGCGTATGGTAAATTCCAAATTTTTCTCGCTTTAAATTCATTTAGTTCTTTTCTGCTAGTCATCTTGAAAATATAATCCATCATTTCGGCGTTGTCACAACCAGTTTATCAAATTTGTATTAAAATCTGAAATGACGCGGTTTCATCATCAATTGAACAAAAATAATACTGGTGTCCTTATAATTATGAATTGATAAATTTATGCAAAATTTATATAGTTTTTATGCATAATGTTTACTACCATATTTATTATGAAAAATAGTACGTCAACAAGTAATTTATATCTAGATGCTTGCATATAATTAACATAATGATCACTAGTTAAGTCTTTCTAAATTTTATAAAAATGTGACTATCCCTATACTTGTTATTCTCAGTGCATTCACGGTAAGGAAATTCTGTAATATTTAACCAAATTTACAACCTCTTGCATATATACCTTTTTAACACGTAAAAATTGAAAAGTAATTCCAATATACTGTTTCTAACGCTAATATGAATTAGTTACCTATATTTACTACCAGGGGTGTAAAAATCTAGGCGCCAGCGGGGAGTCTGTAACCACTAAATGTTATTCCTTATTTTACGTCTAACATTTCATCTAAATTTTTTGTAAGAATGGTAATAAAATTTAAGCGATAATACTATTAAAATTTAGTGGTGACAGACTGCCCGCTGGCGCCTAGATTTTACACCCCTGTTTACTACTAAAATGAATTAGTTACCTATATTTACTACTAATATGAATTATTTACCTACATTTCAAACATTTTCTAAACTTATGTCATGTCTTTCTTATCGATATTGATCATTTTCCGCCAAGAATTTATTTTTTAAATGAGATTTTTAAAGATTCACTGACGTAAATTCAAATACACAAGAGTTCATGCAAAATATTTTTTTCTTAATTGTTTGACTGACATGCTGTACATTAAATATTTTTATTATAGAACAATGACAACGAATTTCATATACGTAGTATATTACAGTGCGTGTAAAAACTTTAAGGACAGCAAGAAATATGAATTTTTTCGATAAATTTGCAAGTAGATGAAAAACAATTTACCATAATGTGTATCATAAAGTTGAAAAGCCAATAAAAAAGTCAACAAGATTCATCTGTAACAGTAGGGGTCGTTCTTGTCCTGAAATTTCAAGACTATGAAATTCTTCGGCACCAGTATTTTCTTATAGAAAATCACCTTTAAATAAAGCGAAATTTCGCGCGTTTAACCTAGTTATATTTTTCTATAAAAAAATACTGATATTTATCCTGAAAAATCCCCTGAGGTGTACGACCCCTGGTAACAGGGATGAGAGTACTCCGACCCAAATGACCGATTGCTACTACCGTAATTTCCGGCGTATAAGCCGCAGCTAATTTAAGTCTGTTTCAAACCGGAAATTTTACTTAAAAAATTAAATCAAGTAAGTGCTAAGAAGAAGCAAGTTGCATTTTACTTTTTAAATTTTCTGGTAGGAAACAGAATTATCTGAGCCGCGGCTTATACGCCGGAAATTACGGTACTAACTTTTAATACTATTTCTCGCCATATTTAATGACAGAATTTCTGAAATTTAATAAAACAAAGAATATTATTTAAATTTAGTGGTGAAAATCAACCATTTGGGTCGGCGAGCTCTCATCCCTGCTGTAAGTATTTAATATGAAAAGAAAGTAATTGTACAAAACACACCATTTCTGCCAGTGTAAAAACTTTAAGGATAGTAAAATAAAAACAATACAGTAACGAAGACTCACATACTTAATATATTATGCACCCACCATTGCATTTAAAATCTGAAGCTGACATTGCAACCCCCATCGCATGACTCCAAAATATTCATGGACTTTCTGTCATGGACATTATTAATTTTTTGCACAGCTCGGGACTGGTTTTGTACCATTCATCTTCACTCGTTGATCTGAGTTCTGTAGATGAGGAAAAATGTCTTCCATTTTTATAAACTCGTCTTTCGAAATCTCCCCATACGTTCTTCATAGGATTTATTTCAGGCTTTCTGGAAAGCTATTGAACATTTTCAATATTTTTTATATAGAACCAGAGTTTTAGTCAGGCGGCTTGAATAGATAAGCGCATTATCTTACTGATAGACCCATTTTTTTCCTGCTAAAAGTGCTGCAACAGGTGAAAAATGGTCATAAAGTGGTTTTAGATGTGTCTTTGAATTAACGTTTCCTGAAAGAAATGCAAGTGAACCCATGCCGATGAACAAAAAGCAGTTCCATGTCATAATGGATGCGCCACCTAACTGGCGTTTTGAGAAAATTTCTCTTTCTTTTCTCAAATCATGCCAATAACATTTCCAGCAATCAGGACCATCTAAGTCCCATTTCTTTGCATCAGAGAAAATAATCTGTAACAGGGCTCCCAAATGGTGCGCCAACTGAACACCAATAGATTTTAACAGAAAATTTTATGGTAGGTTTGCGCTAGAATTAACTTTCAAAGGGGGTTCCGGGACGGTTTATAAGAAAAATCTAAAAAGAAAATTTTTCTAAAATAATATTGGTATTCAGTTGGCGGACCATTTGGGAGCCCTGCTGTAACCAGTTTTCTTTCCAAGTCACCACATGTCCTGCAAAGTTTAAACGCTGGGTATTGTGGTTAGTAAGTGAAGGCTGTATACTTCATCTTGCTGTGTATTGATAATTCCCAGATCGATTAATTGTATTGCAAATTTTTTGCTTGCACGCTTTGAGCCAGTATTGCCATATTGGGGTCTTTTTAAATTCAGATTATTTGGCTGTCAGCAAATTTTAAAAATAGTATAATTCGCATATTTTCAGAATTTTTAATCTATTTTTAAATAGGACGAATATTTCTATTTCAAAAAAGCGGTGACAATCAACAATCTGTGGACACTGCTTTGAGCATAGTCGTTCGTGAAATTTCTTTACTTGAGTATTTTCCAGTTGATGTTAACTTTAAATTTCTCCTTTCTTCTCTGGGTGATAAAGCATTTAGTCTGACTCCAGCGGTTTTTCTTTTTCATACTGGTCTCTTAAAAAATGTTGGTGACGGTGTTATATCTTCCAAACTATTTTGCAATAGGATTGCAACACATTCCTGACAATGCAAAAGATTCAACAGCACCTTTTTCATATTCAGTCAGTTTACTTGATCTTCGCATTCTTGTAAAATTATCAAAACTCTTAATAGAAAACGGCAGAAAAATACACATATAGAAGAGCTTTTAGCGTGCAAATTAATAATAATTATACGTAACATTTCCAAGAAAAAACAGTGGTGTCCTTAAAGTTTTTGCACAGGCAAAAGTAGCGTTTGTTTGCATAATTATTATTTTTTTGCAATAAAAAGCTTACAGATACATTTTGTTGTTGACTTTTATTTTAGTATTTCCACTTTATGATCAACATTAAATTACAGTTTTAACTATCGCATTATAAATTTATCAAACATTTTACAATTTTTTGCTGTCCTTAAAGTTTTTACACGCACTGTACATAACAATATAAACGTAAAAATTACTCGAAACTATATTGTTGCAATACAGAAATAATAAACAGTCCTTATATGGCAGTATAAACTCACGTAACGGTACAGTGACAGTAAACTACCATGCCTGAAGGCCGATTGCCAAAACATTTCATGAATATCTGTCTTCGCCTCGTTAGGAAAGTGGGATATTGTATATCCCCTTAGTTTTAAATCCAAAATGCCACAATGACGGCAATGTTTTTGAATAAAATGTTGTTTTTATAATATATGCTAAGAAAATATTTTACTTATTTAAAAATAAATATTTTTAATCCTAGAATAATCCAATCATTTCAACATTTTGGCTGCAGAAATACTTTGCCTTGAAAGAATAAAATATCAGAATTTCTCTCATTAAATAAGACAAAAATAACCTTTCTGAAATAGTGGTGGCAACTTTTATTTTGGCACGTGAATTCGTAGTCCCCTGCAGTGTTGCCAGTGGGCTACTTTTTAAAAAATCCGATTACTTTTTTGCCATCAGTTTTTTTAAATGGCGTTATTTAATGACATATTAAATAAGGCCGATTATAGAATTTGAAAAATGTGGTGTCAATCAAAAAATCTGATTAAAGAAAAGTACCCCACTAGCGACACTTAACGTTCGAAAAAATTTGCATAAAGCAGAACTTTTACCTGCTAATATTGGTCCTGCCGATATTGGTCAGTTGTCGGATAGACCATGAGGAAAGATGCCTTTCCCCCATAGTCCTCATCCTACCCTTATTCTCCTCGAATTTCATGACTCATCCATCACCCCCCCCCCCCTATGTTAAAAACGAAAGAAGTTTCAAAAAACGACTTTTAACCATTAACAAGTTGACTGCCACTCTACGAGTATACTCGTAGCTTTAATATTCGTGGCTTTAATTTAATACTTTCTCACCATTATTTTAAAATGAAAAAATTTGCCTTATTTATTAGCAGAAATTTTGCTGTATTAGTAAAGCGAAATATATCTTCCAGAATTTGTAGTGGCAAACTACTTTCAAGAAGAAATTGGAAAATTCTTAGCTTTTGCGGCAGTCAACGTCTTACATGCGCGATTTTTTATTTTGTTTCTAAAAAATTATAAATGATTCTCTGAAAAGTTTATTACACAGGAAAAATAATGAAAAAAATCAGAGATGCATTTTTCATATAATACGTCAATCTTTTATTCTGTTGCACATGTGCAACACAAGTAAAAACTACCGTCGTGTGGCTGTTTTACGCTAAAATATTGCAAAATAGTGAATACTTTAATAAGTATGTCTCCAAATACCTTATTTTATATAATTATTTATTTTCTAAAATTTAACCTTTAACCCTTTAATTCCCATAATAGAATACGTTCTACAAATTACGTAGTTCAGAGAATCTGACTTTACACCAGAAAGTTTCAATGGTTAATTTCGCTTTATTTAAATACGGAATGTCTCTTATATATTAAAGCAAATATTGCTATTTTAATTTTCTGGTGTGAATTAGGCATCTATGCGAATTAAAAAAAAACCTATTAAATTCAAAACACTTTTCTTTGCATATATAGAAAGCTGCGAACTAAAGTGTTAAATCAAGTAGTAAAACTTTTAGGTTTCATTTTTTGTGTGTGTTTTATTAACATTATTACTAAGTTAAATTTAAAGCTACTTTTGGATAAAATCAATAATTTAAAATCATAGAAATTAGATTTTTTTCACTGTGTAGTTTTAAAGGTTTTTCCTTTTAAAAAATATAGCAAAAGAATTTTAGATTAAAGAAAAAAATGCGCAGTTTATACCTTTTTAAGTTATAAAGCTTTAATGTCGCAAGAAAAAAAATCCGCAGTGAGTTTTTTTCAACAAAATTTTTTTTTTCCCTAGAATAGAAGTGTTGAAAATAAACAGGATTATGTAATACAGACTGTCTGATATTGTTTTCCGTCACAAAAAGCTTGGAACTGTTTTTAGACATAAAGAAATTGTCTCCCTTTGTTTCTCTTAGCCCGCTTTCTTGCAACATCTTTCAGTTCTTGGACATACACTTAGACATTCTAAGTACTTCAACTTTTTAGGCATCTTAACAAGAGAAATGTGAACATCAAGAAGGTTTTAGAAAGTAATGTCTCATTTTTTATAAAGAAAAAAAATATTTAAGATGTTTACATATTTATCATCATTATTGAATATTCGTCAAAACTTTTTTTATGATTCGTAATAATTTATCATAGTTGAATTATTTGACATTGCTTTCAAAAATCTTGCAATAAAAACATACAGTTATTATATTTCCTGTGTATACATTGGACTTTTTCATTCGTGAATCCGTACAAAATTGCATTTTTTCAACAGACATCCAAATAAAGTAATTCCATATTTTTTTTTTTTTTTTTTTTTTTTTTTTTTTTTTTTTTTTTTATCATTTTAATCTTTAATATTTCTCTTCCAGTTCTAACAAGAGAAAACATTGTCATTAAATTATCATGGAGAAAAACGTCTTCAGTAATGATGGAAATGAGTTTCTAGGAACAAAATCTTGCATAAAATTTCTTTTGAATATTGTTGCAGTATTTCTTAGAACACGGCTGTCGACTGAATTAAAATATGATGGGGGGTTTTTTAAACAAAATTTCAGTTCTACATAAATTCCTTAAATATTTTCAGAATAAAAAGAGACATTACATGCATTTCCCCCTCCCCTATTTCAAAAGTAATATAATGATATTTTTCTTATTTTCTAATGAATATATATTTTTAAAATATTTCATCTTTTCACGGATAAATACATATTTTTACTATGGTAAATGCAAAAATCTTTTTAATCTTTACACAAAGTTTCTGCAAATAACGTATTAAAATCCTAATAATATTATAAATGTGAAAGTATGTGTGAATATTCGAGCCATGTCAGCTTCAGGAACGGTTGAATTAATGACAAATAAATGGATTATAACCCAGAAACGAACATAGGCCATGTTTTATTTATTTTATTCAAATATTTTCCTTAATAATTCAAAATTTTGCTGCGTTTTAATTGTTAAACCTGTTCAATTCATAAAATATGAATAAAAATTTCTTTATTTTCTAAAAGTTGTATTTTCGTTCCATAGTTGCCAACCTGCCGATTTTTTTTATAAAATTTTTTCTTTCAGAAATATTTGTTTTATACAATCGTGCAAGTTATGCAATTAAATAAAGCGAATATTGTTGTAAGAACTTACTTGCATCCAAAAAATCCGGAGGGTAGCAACTATGTCGTTCATAAGACAGAAAGGTTTAATATGTTTACGTAAAGGTTTAATTTTCTTTCTGCCAGTATCGAAATTAAGGCTCGTGAGCTCGAATTATATTGGGGAAATGTTTCTGAATCGTGTGATTTGCAACCGGACTTTAATTCCACATTTCTTTTAGCTTTAAAAAACGGAGCTAGGAACAATTTTGTTCTTATTTGTAATTCCATGATTTAACCCTTTTAAGGGCGGTGGAATTTATATATCCCACTTAATTTTATCTCCAAAAATGCCACATCTGCACCACAATTTTGGAATAAAATTTTACTTTAACCCTTAACCCCTTAACGGTCGCATTAAATTACTGTTTAAAAATTCAAATTGCTTATTGGGACCACTTTTTTGATAAAAGAAATATTCACCTTATTTAATAACAGGTAAAATGACACCATAATAAAACCAATACCATAATAAACCGACGCGGCGAGTGGCCTCTTTTCGTCCGCAGCCCTTTATTCATCTACTCTATTCCGACTCTTTTGCGGTAGCAAGGTTCATATGTCCCCAGCCACGCTCCGAATAAAATACACTCTAGCGAAAGCAACGTTGAACAACAACAACAAAAAAATATTAATTCAAAAATTAATACCGGAAAAATTTAAGAGTGAAATTACACAAATTAAAGACAGCGGAAAGGGTGGGCTCGGGGACCTGAGGCTACCGAACGACTCCTGCTGCTTCGAGTCAGTGTTGCCAGATGGGCTACTTTTTTTAAATTCAGATTCTTGATTCGCACCACTTTTTTGAAATGATGAAATGCGCCTCATTTAATGACATATTAATTAAGGCGAAAGCAAAGGTAATTTTATCGTTTCAAAAAAGAGGTAGTAATCAAGAAATCTGAATAAAAAAAAGTAGCCCACTCGCAACACTGCTTCGAGCTCATTATTACTATTTTATAAAATTGGTGGGAATCAAACAATCTGAATAAAAGACTCAGCCCGTGAATATCACGGGAGCGAGAATTAAGTGGTTAAATGCATAGGTGCATCACTTTTTGTTTAACTCTTAACAACCACTATATTTATATAGAAATATTAATCCCGTAAATGTACGAAAAGATGCTACTAAATAAAGTGAAAAACCCATCTTAAAATTTCTGGTGTGTAATTTTAACATAAGAATAAAAAACACAATTCTAAAAGAATAATTCGTGCATTTAAGGGTTAAGTTTTACAAAACAAAAAATATATATAACATAATGTACGTAGATCAACATTTATTAAGATATTTCCTAATTCAAAATATTTTAGTTTTTACTTGTATTGCAGATCTGCAAGGTACGAAAAGGTTGGCGTATTATAACAAAAATGTATGTCTGATTTTTTTTTTCATTATCTTTCCTGTGTAATAAACCTATTTCAGAATCATATATATACTTTTTCGAGACAAAATAAAAAATCATTAAGGCTTAATAACGCACTTTAAAATAATCCTGTATTTATTTGCAAATAAATCTCTTTGTAAATCCTGGTGTCATTTAATCAGTTTAGCAACGGAAGTACGGGGACCCTGAATTGGTTAAAGGCGGAAAAATATGTTGGTAGTTTTAGAAATAGCCTTTTTTATAATAGATTTTTGTAAAGTCCTATACGATGCAATGCATTCATGTACAAATTTCAAGCAAAATAGCATCTAAAATACACTGCTGTAGTATAATTCTCCGAGCGTTGCTTTTTTGTTTTACGAAGAGAGATTCGTCGATTTGCAGGATTTTACTTGGCTCTCTTTTTTCAACGGTTGATGTTTCATTTTCGCAATGGATTATAATACTTGGCCCGAAATTTCACTTTTTTTAATCACTAAGTTATGTTAAGGCCCCTATAAATAAAAAAATATTTTATGGTCTCCTGAAAAATGTGATAAAGGGTTTTTTTAATAATATATCTTTTTAACAATCGGGAGTGAGCTACAAGACATGTTTTTCATTAGCCAATTCTTTTTTTCACTTGTGAACTGTGTGAGCAAGATTTGTTTTAAAATGTGTGCTTCAATTGTGTTTGTGTACACATAGTGAAAATTAAAATGTAATCATTCATTTTTGTGTTCTGAATATTAATTTACATAGGAACTGATTACGATTAAATGTCATGATATTACACCGGCAGTTTTAGTCATACGTGTATAGTTCCAACGCCATTTATGTTTTTTCAATGCGCTTATGAATTGCACAGAAAAAAAAGGTGTTGCTATTCGAAAATTTCGAAATTCTTTCACTGTAACCGTGACCGTGAGAGCTCTATTTTTTAAAATCAGCACGATCTCGAGCGCTTATTTTTAGATAACTAAATCTGAATTTTCCTTTCGATTGGTTGAGCGGTTAGGCCGCTAGGGGTACATTTATCAGGGAAATTTTATTATGATTTCCCTGTATATATTATGTTAGAAGTCTAAGATTTGAAGAAGTGACATTATTGTCAATGTCTGCAACTTTTAATAATGGAGTTATGCATAAAGAGGAGGAGACATATAGTACTGTCTACCAATTGCGAGTGAAGTAACTGAGAAGGTTGTCACAAGATGGCGGCTACTTTTATTAAAATCGGATCTACAGTTTCTGATTACTGCTGGGAGAAACTTCCCACCAGCAAAATGGAACAGAATATTTAGTCTTATTTAAGTTTCTTATTCATGGAAGTATTTTCTCTCAAATGTCGTAAAAATTTCTATTTGTTTTTACTGGTGTCAGTTTGCCTTGTAAAACTGACAGTTTGTTTCTCTGGTTGTCACCATGTGGCAGAAACGCAGGGCCTGACTACCGCGGAAGTAAATCTCTACCAGTAAAAATAAAAATCTGTTTCTAGCATTATTTATGACTGAAATTTTGCAATAATAAAGCGTTTAAATAAGGAGAAAATTTCTCTATGAATTTAATGGTGATAGATTCTACCGGCAGTAATCAACCGCTGAGGAAGCGGTTACAGTTGATGCTTCACTATTTTAAAGCTATGCCACTTCCTCTTTATTAATAGTTCCATGCTTTTAATAGAAGAGTTGTATGTCGAAGCATTTATGTTGAACGATTAAGTGTACGCATGTAATACAGTAAGTGTCAAAAGTGTTGGCAGAACAACAATAATAATAAAAAAATCCCTGTAAACTTCATATTGTTCAATATCTTGTCAATATGTTAAAAATACAGTTTAAAAATTATATTTAACATATAATGATGTTTTACATTTTATTCCAAATCATTGATTTTTAGAATGGAACAAAAATACCCTGGTCAAAGGTTTAAGAACAAATATGTTTCTCTGTACGCAAGTAGTTGAGCACGTATACGTATTTCAATATTTATAAGGTGTATTTAGTTCATGTTTTCACGTTAAGATAAAATTGCAAGAAAGGAAGTGATTCTCATATGAAGATGTATAAAATATCTCGAATATGTAATTAAAAATATATAATTATAATTATAAAAATATATAATTAAATATGAAATTAAAATTCCGTTTTTGTAATTTAATCTACATTAAATAAATGGAACCGGTTGAATATTTTACTTTTGATCCTGGGTAAACTTTTTAACAAAAATCCCGTTCATGCAGGTCACTAGTAGTGCTGCAGGTGTCCCGCGTAAATCTCCTGCTCTAAATGCTCTGGACACCACTAATCTCCTACAGTTTATTTCGGCTTCTTTATTCGCCGATAATTCAGCCATTTGATAAGGCGAAGAAAATTACTTCAAAATGGTATCCAGCACATTTGGAGATAGCGTTGCCAGTTTGGCCTTATTTTTAATTGAGGAATTTGGAATTGATATCAGAAATTCTGAAGAAGACTTTTTATCTGAAGGAATAACGAAATGTCTATCGTTAAATACAGAAAATAATGTTATAGGGATTTTCTGGTACGAATGCGAAATTTCGGAATTAAAAGAACGACACACCAAAAACTTTGCTTCATCTGGGAAGTTTTCTATTTCAATCTGCAGCAGTGTTATGAATCGCGTGCATGTACATTGCTATGGTGTACACATTGAGAAAATGTAATTTGATTTTATTATTAAAACTATTGTGTATTGCTTTCATGCGTTATTTTTAACAGTAAATATGCATCTCCAATATTATAC
This sequence comes from Maratus speciosus, assembly GCA_963932465.1. Classification (NCBI taxonomy): domain Eukaryota; kingdom Metazoa; phylum Arthropoda; class Arachnida; order Araneae; family Salticidae; genus Maratus; species Maratus speciosus. Next base: position 411,288,595 of record OZ010787.1, on the reverse strand, counting down.
TATATTTCTACAAACGATTAACCCGATAGCCGCTGGCAACTTTTTCAATGGGTTACCTTTTTTAAAGTAAGATTATTTGATTCCCACCACTTTTTTGAAGTAGAAATAGTCACTTTATTTAATTACAGAATAAATAATGCGAGAATAAACCGAATTATACGCTTTTTAAAAAGTGAAATCAATTTAAACAAGCAATCTGAATTTTTAAAAAGTAGCCCCTGGAACCCGAAAATAGTGTTTCCCGCTGCTGGAGAGTTTATTCGATGTTTCAGTTGGTGTTAGTTATTGAAAAATGTAATTTTATGTAAGAAAGTTATCTTTACATGTAAAACTTCATTTTATATTTGATCGCGGACAGTCTTCACTAGTTGTCTTCAGCTTTCCCCCCTGAAATTCGTTTGTAACCATAAAGGTGAACTCGAAAAAGTGAATTTCATTTTATTTAATGACAAAGTTCTCGTCATTAAACAAGGCATAATGCCATAAGTCCTTAAACAAGCGGTTCTTTGATGGACTCAGTGTTGTCAGATGGGCTAATTTTCTTAATTCAGATTTCTTGATTGGCACCACTTTTTTGAAATGGTAAAATGCGCCTTATTTAATGACAGATTAATTAAGGCAAAAATAAAGGGAATTTTACCGTTTCAAAAAAGTTGTGCCAATCAAGAAATCTGAATTTAAAAAAAATGTTGCCCACTGGCAACACTGGATGGACTGTACGCCACAGTTTCAAAGATCAATGAAGTTCTGAATAAAGAGGAGGAGACATATAGTGTACTGTCTAATAGTTGCGAGTGATGTAACTGAGGAGGTTGTCACAAGATGGCGGCTACTTTTTTAAAAATCGGATCTACAGTTTCTGCTTGCCGCAACGGCAAACTTCCCACCAGTAAAATTTATTGCAAATTTTTGTCTTATTAAAGCGTCTTATTTATGGAAAACATTTCTCACAAATATAGTAAAAATTTTTGTTTTCCTTTTCTGGTGTCAGTTTGCCTGGTAAAACAGTCAGTTTGTTTGAATGGTTGTCAAAATATGGCCGAAACAAAGGGCCTGGCATCCGCTAAAGTAATCTTTCACCAGGAAAATTGAAAATCTGTTTCCGCCATTATTTATGACTGAAATTTTGCAATAATAAGGCGTTTAAATAAGGAGAATATTTCTATATAAATTTACAGGTGGAAGTTTCTACCAGCGGTAATCAATCCATGCGAAAGCGGTTGCAGCTGAAGCATCACCATTTTAACCCCTTAACGGTCGCATTAAATTACGGTTTAAAAATTCATATTGCTTATTGGCACCACTTTTTCGAAAAAAAAAATTCTCCTTATTTAATGACACGTAAAATGATACCACAATAAAGACAATTACACCATTTTATAAAACTGGTGTGAAACAAACAAAAAAGAATAGAATGAATAAAAGACACAACCCGTGAATATGACGGGAGCGAGAATTAAGGCGTTAAGAATAATTTCACTTCCTTTTTATCAGTAGTTCCATGCAAAGATCCTACCCTAGAATTTTGTAATTCACTGTTTTTTGTTATGTCTCATTGTTTTAGAATGGGATTGTATAGCCTCCGAATTTCATGTATAGGGGCTCTGAAATTACTCTCAGATACAGCGTACATTCGTTTCTCCCTTTAAGAGTTCATTGAATTTACCGGACATTATTTTTCACCCTACTTATAATAACTGCGTGAGGTTGAGTACTGAGGATATTGGTATCAGTGTCAATAAAAAATCTGACACATAAAGAGGGAATAATTATCAAAACCACAACCCTTAAAACAATACTGACATTTGTAATTTTCAAATATCCATGCAGTATTTCCAGTCCGCTAGATTTTTACAAAATTCAGATTTCTTCATTGTCACCACTTTTTTGAAATAGTAATATCCTCCTTATGTAATGACAGACTAAATAAGTCAATAAAAAGTCTAATTATACTATTTCAAAAAAGTGGTGGCAATCAAGGAATCTGAGTTTTTTTTTTTTTTAAGTAGTGGACTGGCAACACTGTATTCATGCCCTTTTTCTCAACAAAATATTGAAAATGTTTACACTCAGGAAGCATTAAATGTAACAAATAAAGCTAAAATTAAAATTAAAACACATATTAGTATAAAGTGCAATCATACTTTTTAGCTCACCGGCTATCAAAGCCTAAGAGCTAATGTGCCTGCAGGTTCTGTATGTATGTATGTATGCAACGCAATAACTCTTGATAGAAATATGTTTTTTCCTTCACATCTTTTTTATGGGTTCATTTTGATAAGGCGCTTCCCTGATTAGTATTGGGGGTTCATTGGTTAAGTATAAGACCAATGTCAGACGGGCGTTTTTTTTTTTTGTTTTTTTTGCTGCTTTTTTGCTTAGGTGTTATCCATTCACAATGCTAATAGCATTGTGAATGGATAATACCTAAGCGAAAATACCTAATATGGATAATACCTAAGCGTTTGTTCTGATAAGTCGTTTCCCTGATTAGATTTAGAGGTTCATTGGCTAAGTATAAAGGCGAGGGGACGGGTGGGGGTCTTATCCACCCCTAAATTTATCTTCGAGTGGCATTATTCTTTGAAATAAAAGTATAATATACAATTTGTGTGAATAGCCTGTGAGCTCAAAACCATCAATTTAACTGGGCACTTCTCTTTTTATTACTTGTTGTTTCGATGGTTTGTTAAGGATATATCGCGATTGTATGTTATTTTTGTTGTACACAGACATTCTTTACTGGACTTTCTACAGGCCTGCCAGAGACGGCTATTTTTGTATTAAGTTCGCACCAGCATTTTTCTAATATAAATTTTGAAGTGTATTTCTCTTGCAAATGTTGTCAAAGTGTGTGTTAAGGATTTCTGTTTTGAGAAGGTGGTGCAAATTAAAATTAAAAAATAGTCGCCCGTGGCAGCTTTGTTTCTATGATCATCTCCAATAATTTGAAAAATTGCTTACATTTATGTTAGGAAACAATCGTATTTATCATTTTCCAACAAAGTTAAAATTCACTTTGTTTGCCTGTCTGGCCTTCTCTCTGTACTCTAACTTGCGTTACTATACTCGGAATGACCTATAATTATTTATATCCTTGTAAGAGTGAGTATAGAATGTTTACTATTGCATTTATACTTCGTTTTCAAGGATACACAAAAAAAATTCCATTGCATTACGCTCTGTGAGAAAAATCATTTGCCGTGCATTATTTTATAAATTAATTATTTAAATATGTCATTTCACGGTCTGAAAAAATAAAATTTCTTAATACTATTCTGTTTGGTTTGGAAACTGTTTCGTAATCTATGCTGAGGCATACATTTTCGTTCTTATTAATTATTTTCAAATACATTTAATATTAAAGAAGTCATATTGCACAAACGGAAGAGTACGAAAACACTTAATAATTAATTTATCCTCTTGTGTTCTATGACGTACGCAGCGTGCGTCATGCTATTTTGGACATTTCCGACAATGACGTACGCAGAGTACGTCCTGCTACCTTGCTGATTTTTTAATTAGACATTCCGAATTCTCACAAGAAATTTTTAACTTTTATTTTTGCTTTGCATGATGATTGATTTTCCATAAACAAACTAAAAGAAAATTACCGATTAAATTTTTGTGGTGTAAATTCAAAATTTCTAAAAAAAAAAAAAAAAAAAAAAAAAAAAAAAAAAAAAAAAAATCTACCACATGAGGCAACACTGGTAGTTAGTGACACACATCCGCTAACGGCGAAAGAGCTCGGGGGGTCGAGGGGATAATCAGGGTTCGTATGGGTCCTGGAATTTCTAGACCAGGAAATTCTTCGCTACCAGTAATTCTTACAGAAAATTTCTCCCTAAATAAGGCGAAACTTTACATGTTGGTACTCGATTTATTTTTTTAATAAAAAATACAGGTATTTTTCCTGGAAAATGATGGTACCCGTACGCAGCCTTTTAATGTATGGTACTAGTATATAAATAAATGTTTTTGCAGTAATATACTGCTGTTAAATCATATGTACCACGGGTGACCCAATCTCTGCCCAGAGACCTCAGAGCTACCACAGGGCTCCCAAATGGTCCGCCAACTGAATACCAATATTATTTTAGAATAATTTTCTTTTTAGATTTTTCTTACAAACCGCCACGGAACCACCTTTGAAAGTAAATTCTAGCGCAAACCTGCCATAAAATTTTCTGCTAAAATTTATTGGTATTCAGTTGGCAGACCATTTGGGAGCCCTGCTACCACTATTTTCGGATAGATAACTTGCCATATTTTATGATAGAAATTTTGCAAAAAAAAAAAAAAAAAAAAAAAAAAAAGCTTGGATATCCCTGATACACAACGTGTTGATATCGCCATGAGTTACAAATTGTTACAGTAATGTCCAAGATGATTGCCAAAATATTTCTGTTTCAAAAATATCTTTCTTTTTTCCAAATACTTTAGTCTAAATGATGATAATTTTGAAATTCGTTTCGTTTTTTATATGCAGCATAGGGCTGGAAAATTTCCTTTTGCGATTTTGAATACAAAATTTTACATTTTCTGTCTTTTATATATTTTTAAAGACGTGTAAAATTTTAACAGAGTTATGTTTTTTTTTCGAAAATGTGTATTAGTGACGCCATAAAGTTACTACTGTTTTAGATTTTTCTTTAAAAACCCCCGTAAAATTTAGATGACATTAATAAAAATAAGTCTCATATCGTTCATTTTAAAATATATTTAACTAATAAATTAAATTCTAACAGATACTTTTCAGATTTTCCAGTATATCTCATGAATAAAGTAAGATAATATTGCCAAGAAAGCTTAGTATTCGTTATTACATTGAGTTAATTTAACATAGAGTTAAAGGACAAATTTATTGAAAATAAAATATCTGCTTATATGTACTTGACATATACCGCAGGCAGGCAATTTTACAAACTTTATTATGGAATCGGAATAAATAATTATCAACAGTTACAATTTTCTTCTGCTATCACGTATTCACTTTTATTAAAACTTTTCGTTACGAGGATTTTGTTTTAATACATAGCATTTTTATTTACATTTTGATGCAACGAATTTTTTAGCTGTATGAAAAGTACAAAGTATGATATCCTGAGTATTCAAAATCTTTTAGAGTGCCAACATTTCTTTGTGATAAATACACTGTAAAAAAAATCTATAACGTTACTAAGGGTTTTCTAGGACACTGAGATGCCTAGAATTTTTTATGTAACAGCAACAACAACAACAAAAAAAAATCATGTAACTGATATGTGTTTGCGCTGTAAATCAAAAACTGTGTAATGTTACTAAGAATTTTTTAGGAAACTGGGATGCTTAGAACTTTACGTAACTGCAACAACAAAAATTCATGTAATTATACTCGGGTTACGGATAATATTTTAGTAAGCATACAGACTTCTCTAGCTTTAGAAAAGCTAGTTTTGTAGATTTGCATCTTTTTTTACGGTGTACAGATAAAATTTTAGTAAACATACAGATTATATATATATATATACATATATATATATATATATATATATATATATATATATATATATATATATATATATATATATATATATATATATATATATTTGCAGTGTATAACTATTATTGAAATTAAAAAAGAAAAATGAATAAAAATGGGAAATATACATTATCTTCCTTTTCAAGTTTGCACCATACAAATATTTTTGAGCGTTAATTTTTGTTTTCAATATGATGCATGATGGAGCTTGGACATCAGTTGAAAAACTGGTTTAAAAGTAGCGTGTTTAATAGAATCTTTGTTATTTCGGTTCGTATATATAAAGAAACAGCAACATTCGCATTATACGAAAGCATTTATCTTTATTTTGTTGTAGCTTTTATATGATAAACGGCTGTGCCCATTAACAGTTATTTTCTAGATCCTATTATATCTTCATCTAAAGATATAGTGAGCAAGGGACCCCAGTTTGGTCATAACACTTTATCACTATCTTTCTAAGTAAAAAGGGGGGAAATACGTTCCACAAAATCTGCAGTTAATAAAATGTAGAGCATGGTATGTGGTTATTAAGTATACATGGAAAAGAAATTTTCTTTGTTAATCCAAAGGAATATTTTATACAATCTTTCTTTGTTTTCACAGGAAATGAGACTAGTTGTTTGTGCTTAAAATAGAGGAAAACAATAATAATTTAATGAGTATAATATTTGCAATAAGTATAACTATTTTTAAGATCTAGTTTAGACTTTTTTGGTATCTCTGTTCAAATTCTATTTAAAATGATAAACAAAATATAATTACAAACGGTTTAGAAGTTTGCTATTACAACTCACATCCGTGTTTCAGAATTTGCACCATTGCAATGAAAAAAAAAATAGTATTTAAAAAACACTTATGTAAAAACATTTATGTAAATTCTTTATAATTTGTGAACAATAATGAACTTTCATATATGGAGAGCTGGGATGATAAAGGTGGTAATTGATACAATCATCATTTTTAGAAAAGGAACTTTAAAGTTCCAAATATCTATTTGCGTTTCTTTTCAAATGTCTCCTATAACAATTATTAGGTTGAGCAAAAAGTTCTGGGAAATTTTTAATATAATAGTTACCTGAATGTGTATCGTACATAGGAGTACTACTGATATATCTATAGGGTTTCAGGAATTTGGGCTCCAAAATGTGTATTGAACAGCACGATTTGTGTGTGTTGATCCGACATTATTGGAGAAAAGGTCTAACGTTTCAGAAAGCCGTCGATGCGGTTAATGAGGGTGAAGATACTGGTACACCATGGTACTTCCAGCAAATCCGGAATCTGGCAGAACGACGTGGACTATGATGGTCTCTAATTTGAAGAATAGTCCTTGTTACTTTTGTTGTTAATTTGCGCATAACAACGAAAATTTCACAAATTTCCCAGAACGTTTTGCTCAACTTAGTAAAATCTCTGTGAGTATTAGCTTTTTTCAAATGGTAATTTAGCAGATGGTAGAGACACGGAACTATTAAACCATTAAGGACGAGCCTCTTTTACATTTCTTTTAATTCTTCGGCACCGGTTTATTCCGCATCGTAATTTGATTTATTTCATCGCTAAAAATTCGAGATTAGATAATGTGAAAAATTCCAAACTAAAATACTGGTATTCAAATTTAAAAGTTTTGTTGTTTACTTGCCAACCAGCTTTAATGAGTTCAGAAAGAGGAACTGCCATATCCTTAACCACTTAACTGTTTCTTTTTTTTTTGACACAATAAATTAAAAATAAGGACTCTGCACCACTTTTCTTTTACTAAGATATTTGGCTTGGTACAATCGGAAAAGGTATCCCAGATAGCATTTTTAATGTTCAGAAAATTTGCAGCAGTCTTGCTTTGAAAACCTGCAAAGTTGCAGCAAGCTCAGCATGACAAGACTGGAAGTTCATAACAAGACTGCTGCAAGATAACGCAAACGCCAAAGTCACCACACTTTGATCTTGCAACTAACTTGTCGTGCAAATTAAATTCATGCTGTATCAAATTTATTGCAAATTAACGGCAAACAAATAATAAAAAGCTCTGCAAAAATAAATGCAATTTACTAATCTTTCCGCGTCCCACTATCTGTTTACAACTGTTACACTATAAGTTTAACCCCTCCGAGGATGGGGAGGTCCATAGATCTGAACAGGTCTATTGAGCGAACCCACCGTCAGTAAGTGCATGCATCGTTTTCATCACCATAAAAAAGTTAAGGTAATGTATGTGCATTTACAATCGGAGCCTTTTGTTGGTATTTGATAATTATAGCGTTTAGAAAAGACGATGTCTACCGAATAAAACTTCTGCAATTTCTGCGTATGTGCCGATTGTCTAATCTCTCACTAGAGGGATTATTTGCTTTCATCATTTTAATTCATCAAAGACAGTCTTGCCATCAGTTTCACAACAAACTACTCATGCAAGTGGGGGATGGTATACCTTGCGGGAAATTTGCTGCGAATTTCTCAATTCAAAATTGTCACGGCAAGAAAATGTCAGAAAAAAATCAAACTTGCTGCTAGTGTTCATGCTATCTGGGATGCCATTTAACAAACCAACGATTACAGTTAAAATAAGTGGTATCCAAAAGCTTTTAGAATCGAAGACAGCAAACAATTTTTGCCCGAGACGCACTCGGGCAAAACAGTTAAGGGTTAAAATAATGAAGCTTCTACTTTAACCGCTTTCACAGAGGCTCATTGCCCAGGGTTCAAACTCCCACCAGTAAATTTAAGTAGAAAATTTATCTTTATTTAAACGCCTTATTATTGGAAAATTTCAATACAAAATAATGGCTAAATCTGATATTCATTTTACTGGTGGAAGTTTACATCCACGGTAGTGATTTCGCCATATTGTTACAACGAAGACAACCTCCTGTGAGTGTCACTAAAAAAGTTATATTACATGGGCAAACTGACACCAGTAAAAATGAATAGATTTTTTACCATATTTGTGAGATAAACTTCTCACGAATAAGGCGCTTCACCCTTTCCGGCGCACAGGTCCCACTGCGGTGGCACTTAAATGTAATTCGAAAATTACAAGTGGCATCTAGAGTATTTTAATGAAATTTTGCTTTTGTAACGAAAGTTTAAAATAACGTCTTTTTAATTTGTAAGCAGTTCGTTTGTAAATCCTGGTGTCAGTCAGTCATTTCCTCATTCTACGAACAGAATTTTTCTGTGCTGGAAAGTGTTAAATAAGACGAAATTTTCCATTCAAGTTTATTGGTAGTAATTTTCACCGGTGGTAATCAGAACTGTTGATCCGCTTACGGCAGCCATCTTGTGACAACCTCCTCAGTTACTTCATTCGCAACTGCTGGACAATACACTATATGTATCCTCTTCTTTATTAATCTCCATTGGTCAGGGCCCAAAACTAAGGGGGGGGGCAGAGGGGGCATGTGCCCCCGGGCGCCAGATCGAAGGGGCGCCAAATGAAGGATTATATTTTTGGAATGGATCATTTTCTTCTGATGGACTGATGGCTTGTATTATTATGAAACAGCCATTATAAATGAAGTGTTAGGTGAAGATGAAAGAGCAGTCGTAAAAAGTTAGAACTCCGATTTTCTGGTCAGAATGGGAAGAAAAAAAAATGGCGGCCATTTTTTTTCTTCCCATTCTGACCAGAAAATCAGAGTTCTAACTTTTTAAGACTGCTCTTTCATCTTCACCTAACACTTCATTTATAATGGCTGTTTCATAATAATAGAAGCCATCAGTCCATCAGAAGAAAATAACTCGGTGAAAGCGGAAACTCGGTTAAGCAGGACTCGGATAATCGGGACTCTAACTGTATATTTCATTTTAAAAATGATCTTTAGAATATTTTTGTTGGTGTTCAGAGGGGAGTCATGACCACCGTGACCTCCCCCTTGGATCCGCCCGTGTAGATTACGTAGTTCAGTATTACATATTTTAAAATTTAAAATAAGTCGGCTATTAGAAAATTAGTAAAATTCTCTTTGTAAATGTACTTTGCGGAAGAGCAAGGGGGGAGGGGGGCGCCAAAATCCATGCTTGCCACGGGGGCAAAAAAAGCTAGTTTCGGCCCTGCCATTGGTAGAGGACCATTGATTATCTCCAACCAGATGTTTAACGATTTTTTTTTTAATATTTTGTTACATACCATTTTTATCATGTTATCTCTTCGATAATAATTACGCGCTCTTACAAACTGAAATTTACTTATTATATTTTCGAATGTTTTCCATACAATTGCAATTCAATTCAATTCAGACATGAATACAAATATTTTTCTAAATCTCATGTGGAGTTTTTAAATAACCATAATCAGTTTTCAGTGATGGCAGACTAATTAAAAGATCCAATATTTAAGATGTCAATTGATAAAAAATTGTATAAATAATTTGGTAAAACTTACAAAGTATGATTTTTGTTGCAAGTACATTTTGAAATCGAACGGATTGTAAAAGTGCACTGTAAAAATTTAATGAAAGGGATTTCGTGAATGTGTCAGAAAGAAAAAATATCAATTTAAGAATATCCTTGAAAGATAACAGTACTCAATATCTATTTAAGGGGGTTCGGGGCTAAAATTTCTCAAAAATGCATTTTTTTTTTATTGGCTTATAAAATACTCAGTGTTTAGCGTTAAATACCGCAAGCCGCATGTTTTCATCTTCATTAGATCCAGAGATATAGCACCTTTTGCCTTGAGAAGCGATGCATGAGCTGCCAGCTGACGAGAACTTTAGCTCCATTTATCTCAGAATGAATTTTTTCACGATTTGTTAAATTTAAAAGAATATATCTAAAGTTCCTTGCAAGATATATGTATGAAATTTTTAACAGCGATTTTATTCTATATTTCCAACATATTGTCTTCAGAATTTTTAATTTTGAGTGATAATTGTGAAAATATGCTAATTAATAGAAAACTCACTCATAAAAAATCTTCATTTTTTTACTTAACCTTCCGTCTACCAGACGGGTCCATTGGACCCGACATGTACATTCAAAATATTTATTCAAACCAGAAATTTCTTCAAAACAAACTAAATGTATAAATCAGACAATAATAAGTTAAATAAACAAATTAAATAGTTTTAAGTAAAAATTCTGGTGTAGAATGTTTTTATAAAACTTGAGTAAAATTTCCGGTAGTTCTAGGGTTAAATTTTTTTTAAATTCCTAATCAATATTTTAAGAAATCCTGAAGAAAAATTAAAATGACACATTTTCTGCGCACAAAAGTGTAAGAATTTTGTAAATCGAGTAAGTACTTCCAGAGTTATATAAAAAATTAAACATGTTTAAAATTTTACAATTTAAAATTAAAAAAAATATATATATTTTTTTTTTCAGATTTTTTGTGCATGCAATATTTTTATTACATTAAAAGATATTTCAGAAAAAAAAATTCATAACAAAATCTCTATAAATAAAAAAAATAAAATTTTGAGCTCCGGACACCCTTAAATTGCCATTTTTGCTTGGGCTCACACAGACATTGTACTGACAACCAGGTTGCCTGTACATGTACAATTTCCAAACTTTTACGAAATTTTCTTCAGGTTTAAAAATAATAATAAAACCTTTACCCTTAGTGAAAATTACAATTTAACAAGACTTTTAGAGCTAGCATCTGTCAAGTATATTCAATAATCCGCATTTACTACTTCATGATATAGGGGAGAGTAGCCGAATTTGGACCACTTCACTTATTTTCAGGTGTAACTCACTTAATTTTTGGAATATATGCAAATCATCACTACACGGGGTCAATCCATTCATCTACTATCTAAATAAATTTTTAGATCAATTTTTTTTTGAAAATCTTAAGTTTTATTTTAATTTGAAAAATTTGTCAAAAGTGGTCCAAATTCAGAAACAGGTCGCCTAAGTTGGATCCCCAGTCTCCTAAATTGGACCAAACAATATTAGGTTGTTTTAATGACTAGGGGATATAACTAATTTTATTAAGAGCAAAGTTTTCGATTAATGAAACAATCAAACAAAATAAAAGCAATGAAATTTAACGAATTCAAATACCTGAAAATAAGAGTTATTGTTTTAAATTAAAATGTGTTCAAAATTTAAATCGAAGTTATCAGTAATTAAGAATAGAAATTATGGAACTAATTGCCAGTTACTTGAATATCATGTAAGAAGTGATACAAAGCTTACACATGAATTTCGTTTATTCATTTTTTATTCCAGCGCACACAACATGAAACCGTATTTGGCAATCTGACCACTGAATCATTTCCGCTATATTATTTTTCTTACAAATTAGGAAAATCCAATCATCACTGTCTAGATTCTTCTTTCTAGATTCTGAATCATTAGATTTTTTTTTGCAACATAAGTTTTCTTTACATTATGTTTGTAGTTCTTCCCTTCCATCATGCCTATTTCATAAAACTTGATGTTCCAATTGCTTTTGTGCTGTGAGAGATTCCCTTTTGTCGTTTTTTTTTTTTTTTTTTTTTTTTTTTTTTTTTCATTTTAAGATTTACTTTTTATGGCGAAGATGTTAACGCAACTTTTTTTTTTTCTCCCTCTGTACTTTGATTTAACTGAATTTAACAAGGGAGATAACATTTCTAACGTTTCTTTGGCTTTTGGAGGGGGGGGGGGGCGATTTGTTGCTGAAGCCTTCTTGCAGGCCAATTTCTTCTCAACTCACTCTCTCTTTTTCGTTTCCTAAACAGCTTTTGCTGTCACGGATGTTTCTCTTCCGGACAGTTTGTCTGTGTCGTTTTCAATATTTTTCAATCATGTTAAAAAAGTGTTTAAAAAATATGCTCTATTAAAAAAAAAAATGCGCTACAATTAATCAAACGCAAAACATTATTATATTCAGACAGTGTTGAATTCGGGGGTTAACCCCGGAGCCATGAAATAACCATTCCTCCCGGATGGTTTGAGATTTTATGCGTTTTAATGGCAAAAAATTCCACCCTCCAGAACTGTAAAAAGTCTGTCCCCCCCCCTCTCTCCCTCACGGAACCGCAAATATCCTCTAGGAGGAAAATGTTTGAATTCGACTCCGTAAATCAAATACACCGTAGGAATAAAGAATTCAAAGAAAATAAAAATACGTACATGATAAAACAAATTGCAAACAAAATTTATAACATAAACACGTAAAATTATTTTAATGTTTATATAAGCCTAAACTGTAAAAAAAAAAAAAAAAAAAAAAAAAAAAAAAAAAAAAAAAAAAAAAAAAAAAAAAAATGCATGGATATAGTAATCCATTATAAATTATTAAAAAAAAAAGTGTACAAAGCGTACAGACCTTGAAATTCCTTACTTACTTTTCAAATTTATGTTAGTATATCTGGCCCAATTTAGGCAACAGCGTCATTTTTTAAAAAAGAAAATCTCAAGGTTATGAACAAAAACGAAATCAAATAAATCCGCGTGGAAATTATGCGCAATAAACAGATGAATTTGGATATGTATATGAATACATAACAACTTACCTTAGTTTTAAAGTATTCACTTACGTTTAGTCGGAAAAAATTAGATCAAAACAGCTAATTTTATGATTTTTAAAATTGTCCTAAAACAGCACGTGGTAGGTGGGGGCTTCGTCTTATCATAAATGACGTCATTATGATGAGTAGAATTTCAGCAGTAGATGGTGTCTCTTTCTGTAATTAACGGCAGAATGGCAACGTTCCATTTAAAGCGGCTGTCCAAATATAGCTACTCTCCCATATTTTTAATGGAAAAAAATGTATACAGAGTCGGAAATTGTAATGGAATTGTACAAGGATTTTTTTTTAAGTGTGCGTAAAATATCTAAAATGTTTGTTTCGCTACTTAGAATTTGTAAAATCTTATGGCTTTTTAAACCACCCTAAAATTTTGTAAATTTGTGTATGTGACATGTAATACGTTAAAACATCCCTACGTACGCTTATGTTTTACACGATTCTTATCGTTTAAGTGGTAAAATTCTTAAACTTAGGTCTTAAACTGAAGTGTGATACAGCTTAGAAATATATGTTTAGTTCTTTAACCGTTAGCTATGAGTGACCTTAAACACCCATTGGTCGCCCAATGTATTAAAAGCCCCAGCCTACCCAAACCCTCTGGTCGATGGGAAACTTGTTGAATTTATATTTATATTTTTCCGGCAAAATATTTTGTGATCGGGAATACGATCTTTCCAACAGTTTGTGCTGATGAGGTGGCGATTGTATCTGCTTTGCGATTGGTGGCGAAGTTAAATTTTACAGTGGAATCTTTAGTGATTGGGTATACATAATTCCCAACAGTTTCAGTGTTGAGGAAGTCGCGGTTCCGCTTGTTCTGCGAGTGGCAGCAATCGTGTAATATGCAGATACACATACTTAAATTTGTTTTAGAAAAATCTGTTTTTGACAGAACAAACACAATTTCGTATTGCAAAAAGCAAATTTCTGATCAACTTGTTGCTTCAAATTTTTTAATATTCTGAATCCAATCTTAGGGAAAATTACATAATCACTGTTGATTTTTTTTGTTGATTATTTTGAAACTTCATAATTATAAATATATATTCATTTTTATAGGTGCATCGGTAAAGACTGACCGTTTTGATTATTTTTGATATAATATTTTATCTTAAAAATTTTGCAATTCAAAGATAAAAAAAATATGATTCTAGGAAAATTTAAGGTTTTCTAGATATACTAAATTATTTCGAAATTTCTTTGTGAATACAATAAATATAGAAATACGACAAGATAAACCGACAAAAATTAAAAGGAAACGATAAATAATGTAAAGTCTAAAAGTAATGAGCAAATTTTTTGCTATACCACGGAAAGAAATTTCTTAAAGACACCTTAAAAAAGCTAATGTAACGCGTTTCAGTATATTTATCATTTTTTTCAGGAGAAAATAACGTCATTTATCTATATGAGCATAAGTATGACTAAAATGAAGAGGACAGGTACGAGAGAAGAACAAATAGAAAAACAGTTAACTCAAAAAATACAGTAAGCAAGAGAGAAAGATAAACTGTGAAAGAAAAAAGACAGTAAAAAAAGAATAAACTGAAAAAAATTACACTTATAAATAAATTAATGAATTAATAAATTTAAATTAAAAAAAAATCAGAGTAAGAAGCTAAAACAATAAACTAGAAACAGGAAAATTAATTGGAGGTGAAAATAGTTAATATACGTATTCAATTATACTTTCAGTATTTTGGAAAAAAATATAGGACGGTCATTTTGGCTTTGCGGTTTTCACCAGTGATTATTTTTATTTCATATGACTGTTTAGAAAGAACAATCGAAATTTCGAATTCAATATAGTTAAATCTAATGTTTTTGTGATAGCACACAAAATACACGTTGACAAAACTAGCGTCCAACGAAAGCAAGAAGTGGTGGAGATGCTGCAGTGGCGTTGCGCCAGGGAGGGGTGGATTATTTTATAACCAGTATTATTGCATTCAAAATTTTGCTTTGTTTAATCATATAACGTACCACTGCCTTGAATCATCTTCACATCAATCACTTGGATCATCATCATTCTGGGAATTCAGAGTTTAACACTAGAACGCCCGGAAATGTTACTCAAGTTTCAAAAAAATATTTCACACCAGAATTTTTATTTAAAATTATTTAACTGATTTATTTAACTTAATTTTGCGTCTCTTAAATTTAACTTATTTTATGAAAAAAATTCCTACTCCAATGGACATTTAATCATGTGGTCGGAGTCGAATCGACTCCTTCCGGGCGTTCTAATGTTGAAGTGATGCACTGCTAAAAATCTCATCACTTTTCTTACCAAATAAATCTGAAAAATCACTTTCTGAATCACTTTAAAGATCAGTTCGAATGTGAATCAGTACGATCAGTTCAGGTGTGAATAGCCTTTAGCTTTCTAATACATGAAACTGAAGCCATTTTATACTGAATGTAGTCTCAAAATAATCTCCTAAAAGTTTATTTGTTATCGGTAGAAATTGTATTCGAACGTCATTTAGCGCTGTTGTCTATTTAAGAATGAACCAATCGCTTTAGAACTTCGTAAATGCGTACATAGCATTCAGAACATTGGACAATCCAGACAGATGCGTGCATGGAGCCTCTGCCATCAAAATACTCAAGGTCAGAGGACACGAACATGACGTCATCACTAATCGACCGACGTCCCACTAGTGTTGGAATTCACACCGGAAAATTTTGAATAGCAATTTTCTTTTATTTTATTTGTGGAATGTCTATCATCATATAAAATAATAATAACTATTTAAACTTTCTAGTGAGAATTTAGTATCCCCCGATAAAAAATCAGCCAGATGCGGCAACATTGTGTCATTCCGCATGTGGGTGAATTTTTATTTAGGGATTACGAATTCTCACCAGTAAGTTTAAATAGTTATTATTGTTTTATAAGATGATAGATATTCCACAAATAAAATAAAAGAAAATTGCTATTCAAAAATTTTCGGTGTGAATTCCAACACTAGTGAGAAGTCGGTCTATTAGTGATGACGTCACACTCGTGTATTGTGGCCTTGAGTATTTCGATGGCAGCGATGGAGCGCGTTCACAACGCTGGGGGATAGATTGAGGGCGGCAAGCTGAACGCGTTCGTAACGGCCTAGGGGCTAACAAATTAGCTTTTAGTGTATGAGGACGTTCCTGCATTATTATTAAAATCTTTGTAAAAATAATGTTAATATAAATTTCCTTTGCCTGTTTGTTTCTAAAATACACTTCATACCGCTTTAGTTTACATATATCTAAAAAGACAATTCTGTTAACCCGTAGTTGTCGCGCCGGGTATAGCATACATAGGTTGAGTACGTATCTTACAAATGTCACCACTACTTTTCGAAAAATAATCTTTTTACAATTTAAAAATATTACTTTATCGCAGAATTTGCAACAATTGTCTCCGACAAAATAAACTGTCGATTTTTATTTGTATTTATTAGTGACAAAGTTAAAAACATTTATACCCTGGGTATGCACAATTTCTCCCGGGTTAATAATATTTTTGTCTACGACCAATGTAATTTCTTTTAGAGAAACGAAAAAAATACGGGCAACCACTTGGAGGTTCAATTTTCAATGAATTTTCTTTTCTTTTCCTCAAGTTGATATATGTTATTTATTTCTTAAACCCATTTTTTTATTTAGTGTTTGCTTCACTGCAATGAAAAAAACGAACTATTATTAAAAAATATGTCTAAGCTCGTTTTATATTCTGATTGTCCTCGAAATTTCATAAATATAAGCAAGAATAATTATATTTTCTTATAAACTGAAATTAGCTTATTAAATTTCCAAAAATACAATTTGATTCAAACGTGCAGGTTTTTGTTTCTGAATTTCATGATGGATTTTTAAAGAAGTTATAACCAGATTTTAGTGATTCCGATTATTTTAAATATCAAATATTTAAAATGCCAGTTGTTTAAAAAATACTCTAAGCAAATTGATAGAAACTACAGAGAATCAATTTTCTTGCGAGTATTTTTTGAAATCAAACGGATTGAAAAAGCGTACTGCAAAAATTCTAATGGAAGTCATTTCATTAACAAAAGAGTGGCCAACAGTGGCACGCCGGTAACCACTAAAATTTTACAGAAAAAGTCGATTTCTTCAATCGCAGAGATTCGATAATTAGAAAAGGCAACGATCACTCTAAAATTTTAGTGGTGTCGAGCGTGTCACTGTTGGCCACCCCAGCACTAACCCCTTAACTGTTTCTTTATTTGACACAATAAATTAAAAATAAAAACAGCCACCACTTTTTACTGAAATATCTGCAGGGTTGTCACGCTACAGGGAATTTCCAGACTAGGAAATTCTTCGGACCAGTACTTTGTTACAGAGAAACACTGTTTAAATCAGGAGAAATTTTGTGAGGTTAATCTAGATATATTTTTCTATAAAAAAATACTGATATTCCGACTGGGAAATTCCCTGAATCGTGGCAACCCTGATCTGGCCTTGTACAATCGAAAAAGGATCTCTCAAGGATGTTCAAAATCCGTATTCGTAGCTTCATGATCCATTCATGAAATTCTTCTGATATTTTTTTAATTATTTTTTATTCATTTATGTATTTATTTTTTAGGTTGTTCTAAAAGTTTCTTTCGTTTCTTTTCTTAAAAAAAAAAAAAAAAAAAAAAAAAGAACCATGCAAAATTTCGAAAACGGCGAGATTTTATTGAAGTATATATGGGTCATTATGTTCAACAATCTTCTTCCATCTCTCCAGGAGTCTCATAATGTGTTTTTTCGAAACATTTGTGATTTTCTGGCAAAACACTTATGAGCAATTCCACATAACATGGGAACTATAGTGCAGGGCTCCCACTAGTCCGTTTTTTGAAAACCAGTAATTTTTTAGAAAGGATTTCGTGGTAGGTTTCTGCAACAGTTCTAAGAAAAATGCTCTTCCTGGTATGTTTTTATTAAATTTATAAAGAAGATTTTTCCTTAAATAAAAGTGGTGTTCAAAAAATGGACCGAGTGGGAGCCCTGTATAGTGTAGACCCTTGAGGGTCAGGGGGATATACTTTATCCCACCTAATTTTAATCAAGATTAGCACCAGAAACATTTAATTAAAATTTATCTTTCTAAATTTAATGGGAAAAAAAATTGCTTTTCCATATTTTGAAACAAAATTTTTCGAATATTCCGGTGTGAGTTCAACATTACTCCTTAACTGTTTCTTTATTTGGCACAATAAATTAAAAATAAAAACAGGCACCACTTTTTACTGAAATATCTGCAGGGTTGTCACGCTACAGGGAATTTCCAGACTAGGAAATTCTTCGGACCAGTACTTTGTTACAGAGAAACACTGTTTAAATCAGGAGAAATTTTGTGAGGTTAATCTAGATATATTTTTCTATAAAAAAATACTGATATTCCGACTGGGAAATTCCCTGAATCGTGGCAACCCTGATCTGGCCTTGTACAATCGAAAAAGGATCTCTCAAGGATGTTCAAAATCCGTATTCGTAGCTTCATGATCCATTCATGAAATTCTTCTGATATTTTTTTAATTATTTTTTATTCATTTATGTATTTATTTTTTAGGTTGTTCTAAAAGTTTCTTTCGTTTCTTTTCTTAAAAAAAAAAAAAAAAGAACCATGCAAAATTTCGAAAACGGCGAGATTTTATTGAAGTATATATGGGTCATTATGTTCAACAATCTTCTTCCATCTCTCCAGGAGTCTCATAATGTGTTTTTTCGAAACATTTGTGATTTTCTGGCAAAACACTTATGGGCAATTCCACATAACATGGGAACTATAGTGCAGGGCTCCCACTAGTACGTTTTTTGAAAACCAGTAATTTTTTAGAAAGGATTTCGTGGTAGGTTTCTGCAACAGTTCTAAGAAAAATGCTCTTCCTGGTATGTTTTTATTAAATTTATAAAGAAGATTTTTCCTTAAATAAAAGTGTTGTTCAAAAAATGGACCGAGTGGGAGCCCTGTATAGTGTAGACCCTTGAGGGTCAGGGGGATATACTTTATCCCACCTAATTTTAATCAAGATTAGCACCAGAAACATTTAATTAAAATTTATCTTTCTAAATTTAATGGGAAAAAAATTGCTTTTCCATATTTTGAAACAAAATTTTTCGAATATTCCGGTGTGAGTTCAACATTACTCCTTAACTGTTTCTTTATTTGACACAATAAATTAAAAATAAAAACAGGCACCACTTTTTACTGAAATATCTGCAGGGTTGTCACGCTACAGGGAATTTCCAGACTAGGAAATTCTTCGGACCAGTACTTTGTTACAGAGAAACACTGTTTAAATCAGGAGAAATTTTGTGAGGTTAATCTAGATATATTTTTCTATAAAAAAAATACTGATATTCCGACTGGGAAATTCCCTGAATCGTGGCAACCCTGATCTGGCCTTGTACAATCGAAAAAGGATCTCTCAAGGATGTTCAAAATCCGTATTCTTAGCTTCATGATCCATTCATGAAATTCTTCTGATATTTTTTTAATTATTTTTTATTCATTTATGTATTTATTTTTTAGGTTGTTCTAAAAGTTTCTTTCGTTTCTTTTCTTAAAAAAAAAAAAAAAAAGAACCATGCAAAATTTCGAAAACGGCGAGATTTTATTGAAGTATATATGTGTCATTATGTTCAACAATCTTCTTCCATCTCTCCAGGAGTCTCATAATGTGTTTTTTCGAAACATTTGTGATTTTCTGGCAAAACACTTATGGGCAATTCCACATAACATGGGAACTATAGTGCAGGCCTCCCACTAGTCCGTTTTTTGAAAACCAGTAATTTTTTAGAAAGGATTTCGTGGTAGGTTTCTGCAACAGTTCTAAGAAAAATGCTCTTCCTGGTATGTTTTTATTAAATTTATAAAGAAGATTTTTCCTTAAATAAAAGTGGTGTTCAAAAAATGGACCGAGTGGGAGCCCTGTATAGTGTAGACCCTTGAGGGTCAAGGGGATATACTTTATCCCACCTAATTTTAATCAAGATTAGCACCAGAAACATTTAATTAAAATTTATCTTTCTAAATTTAATGGAAAAAAATTGCTTTTCCATATTTTGAAACAAAATTTTTCGAATATTCCGGTGTGAGTTCAACATTACAGAAACGCATTTGCTTGCGCCTGAAAGGATTAATGGCTAAAGAGGGAAATGTAATTAGAGTCACAATACCATGTAACGTGAGTCACACTCAAAATATTGATTGATATAAATAACTACTGTTAAAACAATATTATTTTTGTGTATATCATAAGTTGAAAGTGTGTTGTACTCTTTGAAATACTTCTTTTTTACTGTCTTGTGACAAATGAGGAGAAATTCTAGGTCTTCATTAACCCATAAAACTTGACTTTCTTTATTTGTAATGTGAGTCACAGTACCAAATTAGGGTCTGCATACCACCTGTTCATTTAAAAATTTATTACATTGTTATTCTTAGTTTCTTATTGTGCCCCAGATAACTATGAAGAACTTTTTTTAAAAGCAAAGGAGATATTTCTTCGATGTATATAGAATTTACTTTTGGAAAAATGTGTCAAATGGTAACGTGAGTCACATGGAATTGCCCTTATCGAGATGATTTTTATGCCATTCAAAGAGTGAATTTTCTTTTGGTGAAGGGAATTTTTGAGAGAAAAAAAAATAGTAGTCTAACGAAGAAATATCCAGACAGTCGGGAGGGTGAGGCAGAACGTCTCAACTGAATGCAGGGAGTTTGTTCCCGACAGTCAAATATACGTGTGGCATGAAGTTGTCATAATGGAAGACATCACCTCGACTGTTTGATAATTCGGGTTGTTAACTGGTTATTGCTGCCTTCTATTCTTCGAATGCTGAGCAGTATTTTACAGAGTTGATGGTCTGGATTGTTTCAAGTAATTTGTAGTAGATTCAATCTCATCACATAGACAACAAAGCTATATCATCTGTTGGAGGACGGATTTAGCAACAGGAATGGGACCTTTTTCTGGGCTGGGCAAGGGAATGGACTTATGAATAAAGAGGTGGAGACATATGATGTGCTATCTACCAGTTACGAGTGAAGTAACTGAGGAGGTTGTCACAAGATGGCAGCTGTTTTTTAATCGGATAAACAGTTTCTGATTACCCGCGAGACATACTTACCACCAGTAAATTTAAATAAAAAATTGTGTCTTATTCAAGCGCCTTACATCATGGAAATATTTTCTCACAGTTAGGTAAAAATTTCCATTAGTTTTTACGTGTGGCAGTTTGCCCAGGTATTACAATCTTTGACACTGGCAGGAGGTTGCCTAGGTTGTCCCAATATGGCGGAAACGCAGGGCCTGAATACCGCCAAAGTAAACTCCCTCCAGTAAAAATAAATGTCGGTTTCTGCAATTATTTATGACTGAAATTCTGCATTAATAATTCATTACAAAAGGAGAAAATTTCTGTTTAAATTTAATGGTGGAAGTTTCCCCAGTGGTAATTAACCCCTGCGAAAGCGATTGAAGCTTCACTATTTTAAGGGCACGTCAGTTCCTCTTTATTAATAGTTCTATTGTACAGGGTTTTTGAGTCCCACAGACACGTTGTCATAAAGTATCCAACTTTTGTATCCGGTGACCCATGGGTCTATTAATAAAGAGGAAGTGACATATCATTAAAATAGTGAAGCTGCAACTGTAACCTCAGGGGTTTATTACTGCAGGTAGAATCTACCACCAGTAAATTTATATAGAAATTTTCTCCTTATTTAAACGCTTTATTATTGCAAAATTTCAGTCATATATAAGGCTAGAAAGAGATTTTTCATTTTTGCTGGTAGAAGTTTACTTTGGCGGTAGTCAAGCCCTGCGTTTCCGCCATATTGTGACAACCCGGGAAACAAACTGACAGCTTTACAAGGCAAACTGACACCAGTACAAACAAATAGGAATTTTTATGACATTTGAGACGAAATTTTCTATTCACTTTTACTGGTGGGAAGTTTGTCCCGGCAGTAATCAGAAACTGTAGATCCTATTAAAAAAAAAGCAGCCTCCATCTTGTAACAACCTCCTCAGTTACTTCACTCGCAACTGGTAGACAGTAGGATATATGTCTCCCCCTGTTTATTCATAACTCCATTCGGTGACCAATCTTTTCAAAAATAGGATCTTTATCGCAGATAAAAATGCGATGTAGAATATTGTGCTTCAGCAGATCGGCCACGTGAAATATTTTTGTTTTAAGAAAGTGGTACGAGATGAATTTAAAAAATACCACGTGAATTGCAAAAGAAACTTTTGAGACAACCTAATACTTTATTGTCAATTTTACCATTGTTTCTGTATTATTGATTATTAATATTTATCTTTCTGATCAGCTGAATCTATTTGTTATATCGATTCTTTTAGTATGGGCTGTTTCCCTTTCATTTCCTGTTTTTCTATTAACCTTCCGTCTACCAGACGGGTCCATTGGACCCGACATGTACATTCAAAATATTTATTCAAACCAGAAATTTCTTCAAAACAAACTAAATGTATAAATCAGACAATAATAAGTTAAATAAACAAATTAAATAGTTTTAAGTAAAAATTCTGGTGTAGAATGTTTTTATAAAACTTGAGTAAAATTTCCGGTAGTTCTAGGGTTAACTATACTCCCTCACATGTCCTCCTTCGTTCTGTTTTCCTTTCACCCTTTCTTCAGATCTCATAGTAGTTAGACACTTTCCTCAAGAGAATATATCGTCTTTTTAAACGCTTTCTAAATATTAGTTTTTGTTAATTTTTTTATTTAACGATTTTCTTTCTATGTTTTTTTTTGTTGTTGTTCCAAGCAGGTTTTCAAATATTTTGCCAATTTTAATAAACAATAAAACTTTGCAAGAAAGTTATGTATCTGCGCTAATTACCCTAATAAATGTGATGTATCCTTAAATCTAATCTTTAAAATAACTTTATTTCATTTTAAAATAGCTATAAATTATGCATTTTTTTTCATACGCTATTGGAATTTTTATATTAACTTGCATATGTTATTATTCTACTAAATAACTCAGTCCATGTTTATTGCGCGCAACCTAAAATATACTTTTAAATTGATTTTTGTGTTCTCTTCTAACAAAACAACCGAGTATCTTTTAATCAATCAGAAGTGCATGAATTTACTTCATTAGAAGATTTTGGATAAACTCGATAACAGAAGGCATTCGTGAGACATCCGCAAAATATCATTGTGACAGTCTTATATCCTTCGAAAATCCTAAATTATCCTGTAAATGTTTCTAAGAGATCCTCTACTAGTCCATGTGTCACTGCTGCCGACATCACCGGATATCATTTCATGGTGTTTTCCGACATATATCGATCGGTTTAAAGACAATTATATAGAAATTGTTCCTATTGCAAATGTCCTATAAATGTCATTTGGAAATTTTACGACTGATTATATGAAATATTTTGAAACAGGATTCATCCAGAGATAAACTAAATGCAGATTGTATTTTGAAATAACATACTATTGTACAACAGATTAGATGAAAATTAAACACCCGGTTTAAAGACGACGGAAATGAAAGAATCAATTAGTTTTTATGAATGACAGCCCAGACCTGATTGTCACAAAGGCAAACTCCTACCAATAAAAGCTAATAGCAATTTTCATCTTAATTATGATAAAAATTCTAAAGGAATAAGATGTTAAGGTATGAAGAAATTTTCTAATAACCCTTTAGCGGGCTGTGTCCACAAAAAAGGACACCTAATGTTAATTCCAAAACTCTAACAAACGGACCCAAGAAATTTTAATTAATATTTTATTTTTCTTTTATAAAGTACATATCAATAAGAAAGTTTTTATTTGCTAATAAATTCATTTGTAAATTCTGGTGTCAGTCCGTCATTTCATCATTTTACAAACATAATTACTCCGCGCCCGGAAAAGGCTAACCACTTGAAGAGCGGAGATGTATTATATATACCACTTAATTTTATTTCCCAAATGCCACATTCGCACCATGATTTTGAAATTAAGTTTTGCTTTTTATAACGTACGCGAAGAAAACCTTTTACATACTTAGATATGTTTTTTTTTTTTTTAAATACTGGTGTCATTCAATCATTTTTAACATTTTAGCAACGGAAGTATTTTTCCCCTGAACGGGTTAAAAGTTACCTGAGGAAGTTTCGCTCTCGCTAATCCCAATTTTTATTCTTCTACATGCGAGACGATTATATTCGTCGATACTGGGATTCGTCCTTATTTTATCTTTGATAAGTTTCACCATGAAACGCTCTCGGACAGTATATGGATCCCCAAATGAAACTACACTGTTAAAAATTTTGCAGCATTCTGGCAGGTCATTCGACCGTTTTTTGTAAAAACGGTTTCATAACCATAATTTAACTGCATTCTGACCATAAAATGGCCAATAATATGGTCAGAATAGTGTTAAAATTACGGTTGTGTAACCGTTTTCGGAAAAAACGGTCAAATGATCTGCCAGAATGCTGCAAATTTTTAACAGTGTACGGAGGCTGCGGATGCTACAATACATGACTCCTTTTCACTTTTGCAGGTTCGTACGAGTTCTTAAATTTCCAGATTAAGAAATTCTTCGGTACCTGTATTTTCTTACAGAAAATCTTTCCTTAAATAAGGCGAAATTTCGCGTGTTTAAACTAGATTTATTTTTCTATAAAAAAAAAAATACTGATGTATTGCCTTGAAAATAACGGTACCCGTACGAACCCTGTTTTGGCGAATTATATATTATCTTTTAACTCTTT
Organism: Maratus speciosus; assembly: GCA_963932465.1. Taxonomy (NCBI): domain Eukaryota; kingdom Metazoa; phylum Arthropoda; class Arachnida; order Araneae; family Salticidae; genus Maratus; species Maratus speciosus. The sequence goes on along the minus strand of OZ010787.1, from coordinate 411,263,852 downwards.
GTGCTCTTATTAATTTTTACTTTCACTCATAGTACGTGAACAGCTCTATGAAAACTTAAAGTTCTGTCTTATTTAGCCAAATAATAATAAAAATACTGTATCAATAACCGTATCATAATTATATACCATAACACCTATTTATGAATACCATTAACATCACTAATTTAACGTGTTTCCTTGTAAATGAAATACTTCTAAGTTTGATTGTTGTGACTAAATAATGCAAATTTATCGCCTTTCGTAAAAAAAATATTATTTCATATTATATCAGTAAACTGTTTAACCCCTTGAAGACGCTTGGTATATTATATATACTACTTAATTTTAATTCCTAAAAGACACACTGGCACCAGAATTTAGGAATTAAACACCTTCTTTATACAATATACAGGAAGAAAAGCTTTTACCTCTTTTTATATAAATCTGTTCATAAATACCGCTGTCATTCAATTATTTTAAGAATTTAGCAACAGAAGTACTTTGCCCTGACAGGGGTAAATAAAATTAATTAAACCGCTATATAATTCCGAAATAAAGAAAATATTTCAGTCGTTTTCAAACTTGTTTTTTAGATCAATTATTTTATATGGATATTCTTGTTGGCCTGCAAAGGCGGGCCAAATATTTGTAATAAAATTCAGTGTTAAATGTGCTTCTAAAAAATTTCATGAATGGTATCAGAAAACGCAGAAAACGAAAAATAGCCTTTACTCACTGCAAAAGTAAACACCACTGACATCTAAATACTTCAGAAATACTTCTGTATAACTGCAGGAATTTGTCAGCGAAGGTTTATTCCGGAAAGACGGTAGAAGCAAGGATATCATATAGACACTTCAAATCACGCATATACCATTTCCAAGCCTGCTAGTCGTATAAAATAGAAGAAGAAAGTTTTATTCCTTGCATAACTCGAAAACTAAATGCAATATTCACTTCTTTTTATGGCTAATGATATACATTTCAACACTGCAGGAGGGTTTTTAACCTCTTAACACTAGAACGCCCGGAAATTTTACACAAGCTTCATAAAAATATTTCACTCCAGGATTTTTATTTAAAATTATTTAACTGATTTATTTAACGTAATTCGTCATCGCTGAAATATGACTTATTTTATGAAAAAAATTCTGGCTCTAATGGACATTAAATCAGTGATCGGAGCCGAATCGACTCCTTCCGGGCGTTCTAGTGTTAACCTATGATTTACGTCTCAACAGCATGGGTCCAAAACATAAACAGGATCGCGCAGCCTTCGAGCCATTCCACGGTTCGCCAAATCCAATGCTACCACTAAAATTTTATAAAGATTTTCGCCTTGTTTAATCATGAGATTTCCACGATTAAATAAGAAAATATTTACTATAAAATTGTAGTGGTAAGAAGAATTTACATTTGGCTCGATCATTCACTACGTTCCAGCCCCGTGATAATCAGTTTTAGCCCGAATACAAGACCACGAGTCTCACCCGTTGTTGTAGATTAAGAGGTAAAAAGTTTGGGGAAAAAATCGATTTTTACATTTTTATATCATTAAACAGATTAAACTTTTATCTTTCCAACGTTGCGTCACACATGTTTATACATTAAAAAAAGAAGTGTTGGAATTATTCATTCTATCTAAGAGTTTAAGTACGCTTAGCTTAATAACTCTAGCTTAATGGTCATTTAAATCTTTGACTTTTTTTCAAAACTTGGATTTTTCATGTTTGTGTTCCTTTTTTTCAAGATCTATTGAGCTTGAGAACTTAATTATTTTTAAATACTTTTATTGTGTTATAGTGTATACTTTAACAAAGGGATTTAATGATTTGTTATTTAATTATTTGAATGCTAATTTAAAAATGCCTTTCAATAAATAATTGATAATTAATTTTCAGGTTTACTTAGAAAGAAAATGGTCTGTTAAAATACGTAAAGCATGTTACTCAAACTACTCTAAAAATTTTAGAACTCTATCTTTCACCATTTCTAAGAAAAAGATACATAAAGTTGGTGTATACACATGGTTGGTTTAAACATGGCGGAGATAGAGCTTACCCGGTCCCCTTAACCCCTTGAGGGGCACCGGTATATATTGTATACCACCTACGATTAAAGAAGTTTTACACCAGAAAAATTTTATTAAATTTTACTTTTCTAACTTTGGTGGTAAAAAAAAAAAAGCCGCAAAATTGCTTTTACTTATTTTGAAATAGAATTTTTCAAAGATTCCGGTAGGAATTCAGCATTTCACAAACGTATATGCTTGCCCCTCAAGGGGTTAAGGGTTTAGCCCTACACTTACCGGGCGAGTCTAATGGACCAGACAGATACATTCAAATTAGTTATTCAAACCAGGAATATCTTTAAAATAAATTAAATACAATTTAAATAAGGTTGAGCTACACTCTAAAAAATAAATGTGTAAATTAGGTAATTTTACACATATATATGTGTAATTTTCTAAGATTACACACTTGTCATAAAATTTACACGTTTGTTTCAAAAATTTACCTATTTTTATGTGTATTTTGCCTCTAAAACTAAGTGTGTAATTTGTTATCACTTGAAAAACACAAATAAATGTGTAAATGTAAAAAAAATGCCTAAATTTACACGAATTGATGTGTTATTGTAATTTCCACATAATTATATATACACAGATAAGTGTGTAAATTTCTAAAATCACCTACTGGTCATAAAAATTACACATTTTGTACAAAAAAATACCTGTTTTAATGTGTATTAATTTATGACATTAAGTCTGTCAGTTGTTATCGGTTGATAAACACACGTAAGTGTGTAAATATAGAAAAATCGTCTGCTTTCACTCTGAAACGCAAAGTAAACTGGCGAACAATGAAAAAAGAACATCTGCTCGTCAAATGATTACAAATGATTCTGTGTGCCATTTTTAAGGAGATGCCGGAAGACAAGACTCCTTTATCAGTCGAAATTCTAATATATATATATATATATTAAGGTGATAATAATAAAAGTTAGCTGGATTCTGAAATATGTTTATAACAGTGTGGTACTAATGTGTTCAAATGTAATGTTCTTAATTGGATTTCTAGATACTTTGCCGTTTATCGGCTGGGAAAAAATGGGTAACCATTACAAAGGTATGTACATATTTGGATCTAATGATAAAAAATGGTGTTATTAAAATTATTATTATTTAAAAATAATAAGATATGATTCATAGTTCTATAAAACTGGGTGCTTTTTCTATGTGAATATGTAGGGTAGATGTGCCAGTATAATGGACGTCCTTCAAAGTTTTTTGTCTATAAAAAAAAAATAAACAATAAAAATTTAGCAAGGGTCGTACTTGTCCTGAGATTTCAAGTCAAGGAAATTCTTCGGTACAGATATTTTCTTATGAAAAATATCATTTTAAATAAAGCGAAATGTCGCGTGTTTAACTTACATTTATTTTTCTATTGAGATCTTAATTGTTAAATTTATTTGGAAATAATCTTTGAAAATAACTGTTTTCTTTTCTTAATATGCTTTCATTAATTTCTTGTTCAAAATAACCTATATATCTATTCTTTTGCAAGGTGTCCATTTCTGAAACAGAGAGTGGCCATTACTGGAACAATGAATGTCCTAGTTATTTCTATTATTTACAATTAAATTTAGGTTCACATTGGGAAATGCGACGATGAGCTGAATGATTAAATATTGCTGATAGATTAATATAATATTGAAAGAACTAGAATATAATAATTGTAACTATTAATAAAAAAAAATAATTCTTAAAGAAATTCCTTAAGAGTGTCCATTACTGGCACACCTACTCTGTATGGTGTATCAATAATCTTGGTCTTTATTGCTTTCTGAATTCTTTTTTTATTATAGCAATTCTGCATTATTTTCGTTTTTGTATTATTTTTAAACGGTTATTGTCCAATCGTAAAAAGTAGTTTGCTATAAGTGACAAAACCTCTCTAGTTGCAATTTCTCTTAGTTCGTAGTGCAGCATCCTGTTTATTGAAAAAATGTAATGTAGTGAGCAGTGCGATGCAAAAAAATAGTAATAGGCTTTACTTTTGGGTCGATGCAGGTTTTTTTTTTTTTTTTTTTTTTTTTTTTTTTTTTTTTTCTAGGGACCTATTTTGTGTAAAGTAAAATTTATTTTTATGATTTTTTTTATATTTTTGTAAAAAATAACGAAAGATGAAATCCAGTTACTCAAACTCGAATCAAATATTAATTAATAATAACCTTTTCAAGCCCTTCTCCTATAGTTTTGCTTTCTGATAAACTTGTTTTATTAACAAATATACGTTTTAAAATCTAACAAAATAAAAAATAATTAATGAAGAGTATGTTTTTATGAAATTGAATTTTGTGATGGGGCCTATTTTATGAGGAGGAATTTTGTGAAGGAGCCGATTTTTATTAAGAGAAATTTTGTGAAGGGACATGTTTTGTTAAAGTAATTTTGTGAGGGAGCCTATTTTATTAAAACTTATTTTTACATTCTTTTATCTTTACATGAAGAAAGTATTGGATTCGTGAAATTTTTTGGCTTTCGGTTTTCGACGGATTTACACGCTTTAGGGGTCAGAGATTCCGAAAAACATGTTTTTACGAAATGTCTGTCTTTGACATTGTCCGTCTGTCTGTCTGTCTGTATGTGACACAAATTTTGTGGGCGCTCTATCCCAAGAACTAATGCACGTAATTTAATAAAAATTTATATTCCTTTAGTCTCTGATATAAATTGGAGCTGATTAGTTTTTGGAGTAAATCGTTCCACAGGTGGCGCTGCTATGCAGCCTTTTTCACAATTTCCACAATATTTCAATCTCCAGAACTAATGCACGAAATTTCATCAAACTTCAGATTCAGTTAGTCGTTGACATGAATTGACGTTTTGTACATCTTGGTGTAAATCGCTCAACAGTTGGCGCTGCTATCCTTCATTTTTTACGATTTCCGCAATTGCTCTATCTCAAGAACTAATGCTTGAATTTTCAACAAACTTCAGATTCAGGTATACCTGGATATGAATTAAGGCTGTTTAGTTTTAAGTGTACATCGCCCACCAGGTGGCGCTGATATGTAGCATTTTTCATAATATCCACGATAGTTCAATCTTCAGAACTAATGTACGGATTTTCATCAAACTTCAGATTCAGTTAGTTTTTGACATCATTTGGCGTTTCATACATTTTGGTGTAAAACTCTCAACAAGTGGCGCTGCTATGCTGCATTGTTTACGATTTCCGCAATAGCTCTATCTCAAGAACTAGTGCACGGATTTTCAACAAACATGAAATTGAGGTATATTTTAATATGAATTGGTGCTAAATTGATATAATTTCTTGTACTATTTAAATGATTTAATTGACGTGATTAATATAGAAGAAAGTATTGTGATGGCCACACCATACTAGTTTTAAGGGGCTGTAGAAATAATTTATTTTCAAGCTATAATATCTAAGCAGAGCCGCAGCAACACTATTTGGGTACTGGAGCGAAAACTTCGCTAACTTTTACGTTGATAATTGACGCATCATTAAAGATAATTGATGGCGCCGTTGAAGCCTGCTATTTTAATTGGGGATGCCTGATGCAGGGGCACCGTCCGCACCATCCTTGTTGCGGTTCTGTATCCAAATATAATAAATATCGTAAGATTTTTACCGTACTTTGTGACAGATGGGGTAACTATGCGACACCCGGTCTAGTTTGCGTATTTCGTGTTAAAGCTTCGGGAAACGGTCGTTAGGTGATGTGGCACACCGTACTAGGAGATTGCGACGCTGCGCTGGTTGTTTTTCTACCATACCGGACGGAGCGGGAGATTCCCACAGCCGACAGTAACAGTTACGTCAGCTATGGAGATTCGAAATACGAAAGCTAGACCAGGTGTCACAAAGTTACCCCACCTGTCACAAAATTCTTCATATTACGATACTTCATATAAGCAGCTTGCATATTTCTTTCCGTTCTCTGAAAAAGCTTAAATTAGGTATGCTGCAGACAAAAGATTTTTAATAAAATTGTCTTGCTAGATATATTTCAGATTAAGTAATATTTATTTTAGCATCAAATAAAAATAAATGAATTAAAATAATTTAGTCTGAGTTTCTGAAGCATTTCTATAAAATGCAGGAAACTTTCTGAATACATTTGAAAAAAATTCTATTCCTAAATAACATTTTGTGCCAGTTATAAATGCAGTTAAAGCTAGGTAATTTTCAGGGGGGGGGGGGGATGTATAAATATTTTTGAAAGAAAATGTTTTTTAAAATAATAAAAACCACAAGAGAGGTTACAGTTGTAAGGCTGCATGAAGGAAATTGTCTTTTTAACTTTAATTTGTAGAAAGTCTCCACACTGTAAGTGGATATTTATTCAGATTATACCGGTTCTATGTATAAATTGTGACTTAGGACTAATCCAAATCAAACAGAAAGATGATTTGTAGTAATTGTGATTTTAAATGATCCTGTTTTAAGTAAAAATCAGGTATATCGACGATAGGAAAACCGTTTGTCTATATGGGGTGTGTAAATTACCTAAATACATTGGAGTACACTGTTTGTGGTCTTAAAACATACTATAAAGAAAAAAAAACACCAAGCGTATGAGCTTGTTCTTCATATTTTTTCCCGATCATAAAAAACGTTTAGCTCAGAATTCACACATACTAAAGTATAAAGATAAAGCTATGTAGCCAAAAACATGTCTATTTCGAATATTACACAAAATTTTATGCATTTTGAATATTACATAAATCTGTGTTTTGCGTATTATGCAGAAATATGTATAAGAACAAAATATTACATGAAAATCTCTATTTTGCATATTACTTAAAAATATGTGTGTTGCATATTACACGAAAAGATGTGTATTTTACATATTACACAAAAATGTGCGTATTTTGCATAATACATAAAATATGTGTATTTTGCATAATACACAAAACTATGTGTAATCACAGAATATTACACATATATATATTTGTTACACTATTACACAGAAATATGTGTATACTTGTGCAATATACACATTAAAGTGTATATTTCAAGTGTGAAAAGATAACTTTTATACACTTAGTGTTATCATCAAATTACACATTTAAATGTGTATTTTGAAATTTACACATTAGACGTGTATTTTGGCAATTTACACACCACTTTACACATATAGACAAATCGTTTTTGTATCATCGATATACCTGTTTTTATGTGTAAATTTACACATTTTTTTTAGAGTGTAGTGCCATTGCAAGTATCCGCTTAGCGAACTAAATACTCCAATTCTGATGGGGATATTTGTCACAAACGACTGTTATTTATAACTTTGAATATCAGTATTTCCAAACTATATTCCTCTTGTTAGATGATTTTGTGGAAATATGTGTATTACTGAACATACCACATTTGTGTGCTAAAAAGATTTTTTTTAGTTCTAAAATAATAGTGACAAAGTAATTAATAAATTAAAGCCACGAATATTAAAGCTACGAGTATACTCGTAGCTTGGCAGCGAACGTGTTAACCCTTTCAGGTGCAAAGTACTCCTGCTTCTGAATTTTTGAAATAACAGAGACTCCACAATTCATATACAAATTTATTTGAAATTAATTAAAAGCTTTTATTCTGGTATAGTATGGCAGCAAAATGTTTTTGAAAATTTTTGGGTGGCAATCGATATACCGTTTTGAATAAACAATTATGTGTTTTTGGCATGTAAATATCGTTCACCCGCAAGAAAAGTCACACATATCGCAAAAATTCATTTTGTGTTTTATTCTCCTAATAGGTCTGTCATAGGTGTGTCTTGCTACACAATCAGTTTCATAAGTCTAGTTACACGGAAAGTCCCTTTATTACGCTACATGTCCATTTGTGACCACAGAAGAGGGGTCGATTGTGTGGGGTGGTAAAATTACCCAACCCTCCAAACCTCATCCTACGTCTTTATTCTTAAGGGTTTTATGCTTTTATGCACGTTTTTATTCTAGCATGCAGAGCTAAGTGCTGCAATTTTATCTTATAGTAAAATTATGCAAATTTTGAATTCCCTCTCCTGTGAAATTTACTTTTGTCGAGATGTTTCACTTTTCTTCCTGGTGAGCGATAACATCTTTGAAAGGGATAAGTAAAAAATGTCCACAACAGTGGCATAAACAAGGAAAAGTGTGAAAATACTGCCATTGTAATAAAAATTTAAGCCGCATTTAATCGTAAATTCTGTGATTAGTTAATGCAATTTTTTTTATTAAAAACTGTGTTATCCATAACCCACCACCTTTTGGACACAACTGGTCCGCAATCGTCAAATTCGGGAAGTATGACGAATTTTAAAGAAGACATATGGCAAATTTATTTAAGAAGTTGTGGATACGGATTGTAGTGTGCGTAGCAATCGTAAGCACATTTCCTGATCATGCCTTTTGTTCCGTAATCAGCTCAACATGGCATGACTTTATATTGCTGTTTTTCTCATATAGTAACAAAATTATGTTTACGCGTTCCAAGCAATGATCAGTTTGTACATATAACGAAAACTGTATACTTATTAGTTTGAATTTAGCATAGTGCTTCGAGACCACGATGTACTCTATTTGCATCGAGCCAATTGGTCAAGGCCGACACATAACGTGCCGTATGCATTTATGCGTTTATCCTCTATGTCACTGTTGCACGAGGACTCATATTTAACGTGATCAAATGACTGAAGCAGGACATATACTGTAGAGCAGTGTTGCCAGATGGGCTACTTTTCTTAATTCAGATTTCTTGATTGGCACCACTTTTTTGAAATGGTAAAATGCGCCTTATTTAATGACATATTATTTAACGCAAAAATGAAGGGAATTTTACAGTTAAAAAAAAGTGGTGCCAATCAAGAAATCTGAATTTAAAAAAGTAGTCCACCAGCAACGTTGCTGTAGAGTCTACCAGTTGCGAGTGAAGTAACTGAGAATGCTGTTACAAGATGGCGGCTGATTTTTTACATCGGATCCACTGTTTCACCGCGGAAGCAAACTTCCACCAGAAAATTATGAATAGAAAATCTCGCTTAATTTTAGTGGTTAATGCATGCAAAATTTCTCTCACAAATACGGTAAAACATTCTATTCGTTTTTACTGATGCAAGTTGGCCCAGGTATTGTAATCTGTTTCACTGACACTGACAGGAGGTTGTTTATGTTGACACACAATGGCGCAAACACAGGGCCTGACTACCGCCGAAGCCAAATTTATTTTTACTTCTACTATTAAAAATAAATATCTGTTTTTAGCCATAATTTTTACTGAAATTTTGCATTAACCCCTTGAGGGGCGATGATATATTATATTTATATATACAGGGCGGTTCAAAAGTTCATGTCCAAACGGCACGTGTGGATGTGTCAGGTCACGAGGATCAAGAAGTACATAGGATGGGTCGGAAGCGCGATCGTGACGGTACAATTGCATCGTGTAAAAATACCTTTATTTTACAAAAAAATTAATCTAAGTACACAGTACAAATAAAAATGTTACAATTCATAACAAGTGCTTAACATGTGCCCCTTTAGCCGTGATGCATGCTTCACAACGGTGCCGCATGGAATAGCGAACACGTTCCAATTTTCCACGGCATGAGGTCCATGGCCAATGGAACGGATGTATCGTACATCACAGACTTAGGACATCCCAGAGGTAGGAATCCAGGGGGTTTAGGTCCGGGGATCGCGGTGGCCTCGGTACAGAGCCGATTGGGATTTGTTCACGATTCCATGCGGCGCCGATGCATGCATCATGGGTAACGGGGCACATTTTGAGCAATTGTTATGATTTGTAACATTTTTTCATTTCTGTTTTGTACTTAAGTTGTTAAGTTTTTTGTAAAAAAAAGGGTTTTTTACACAGTTTGTTATATATTTCCTTTGCATCACGGTCACGATGCAATTGCCCCGTCATGATCAAGTTTCCGACAACCAATTCTTACGTAATTCTTGCTCCTCATGACCTGATACACCCACACATGCCGTTTGGACATGACTTTTTGAACCACCATGTTTCAACCACCAAAATTCACAGTAGAAACATGTAATTAAATTTTGCGTTTCTAAGTTTGAAGGAATGCTTATGTATGTGTTTGTAGACCACATTGTTTTTACTCGATCCATTCATCAATTTTTTTACAAACATATTGTAGTTTTGATCTTGTTAATTTATAAATATACGTATATATACGTATACACCATCCACGTCATCTAGCGGGCATTTCCATGAAAATGCGAACTGAGCAAGATGAGCCACTTCCCGTGTCTAATTTCAGCACGACGGAGTTCATTGACATTTCAGCAGAGAAGTCAAAACGCATGTGCAGGTCACCTTTCTCATATGTTGTTTGGCCGAGGTGGACCAATCGTATGGCCACAACGATCACCAGATTTGTATTCAGTAGATTTTTTCTTATTTTTTTTAAAGAACTTATTTGCAAAACACCTATTTCATCACAGGAAAACTTAGTAGGAAGAAATGTTGCAGCAGCAGGATATGTTCGAGATACCCCTGATATGTTTGAGAAGGTGCGCTAGTCCATTCGGCGTCAATGTAATGCGTGTCTCCAGAAGCCTGGCCAAAACTTTTAGAATCCCCCGTAGTAGTATTGGTCATAAATGCGAAACATATGTGGAAATACAGTATAAATAAAATGATGTAAAATTAATTTTGTTTAGTCTTCTTGCAACACATGACATTTTCAACCCCCTCTAGCGGCTCCGGATGGCATTTGCGACCCCATGTTCCTATGTGATTCTTGCTTCTTTTTGTATGCTTGCTTTGACCTTTCATTTTGGCCAAGTTATTTTGAATTAAACTATATATATATCTATATATATATATATATAATTATATCCTTTACCCAATAATTTTATTTAAGTATTCAGTTTTCACCAAATATAATTTTTTCTGTGTTTATATGTATACAACCTATATAAAATCCCTTCAAACATAGCTAAATTCATAGTTAGGATAAAAATACATTCACCAGAAAATGCCTTAAACCCTAATATAATTTTAATTCTTAAATGCCACATAGGCACCAGAATATAGGGATGAAAAATTTCTTTTTATTAAGTACGTGAACAAAAGCTTGTACTTATTTTGAAATAAATTTGTTTGTAAATTCTGGTGTCTCCATTCATTTCTGCATTTTGCGAATAGAAGTACTTTGCCACTGAAAGGGTTGAAGATGAACATTGTACTGGACAACATCCACTCAATTTACAACATTTATATTCCTATCAAAATATTATTTCTAGTCTATTGTATCATCATTAGTGTATTTTACTTCAATATGTAATTTTATATTCATATGAAAACAGTAATGTGGATTAATATATACAACAATATGTAACCCCTGTCACTTGTATTCAGCATTACAGCAAAACTTTTCAGTGCCCTGTATTAAATATATTTTAAATAGTCAAATAGTTTTAGTATATTGAAAGAATAGATGCCTTTTGATGTTTTGGGAATATTTTTTAAGAGCTACTCATATACAACAAGAAAAAAAAATAGAGAAAAGTGCTATTACAGAAATTATATATGTAGTAACAGAGGTTATATCGAGCAACACAAATTAGACAGTAGAAGTGTATTTACATTAATATAGCAACAATGGTACCACTGAATCACTCTGATGAATTTTTATTACGCATATGAATTTTAAACTACATTTTTGTTAATTTATCTACATCTGTTACAAATATGTAGTAACAGTTGTTACATTTAACAAAGAAGAAATTGTATTTTCTAAAGTTTTATAAAAATACGTAAATATTGCATTTATTTAAATTAAATTAACATAATTTCATATAATAAAAATAAAACTTTAATTAAAATGACGATATTTAAATTTAAAATTTATGTAACAGAGTTTACAAACAGAAAACACGCTAACCTGGAATTCAGATGTTTCAGCTTACTGGCTATATGTGTGCAGTAGAATTTCAAAATGACAGTAGCATATATTTCCTGATATTTTTACCTACAAGTAATATAAGTGCAGTAGTAAAATCTGTTGTGGACAATGGAAGTCATTTATTTGGTAAGGAAAGCTACAGTAACAGAGATTACAATTTCAATGTACAAAATTTAATCTTAAAATATAATATTAAAAAATAAATATTTTAGTGTTTCGGGCCTAACTAGTTAAAATACTAGGTTTTATGATTACATAAAATCAGATAAAAATGGGATTTTATATATTATTCGTTAAAAACTTAAATTGAAAATTATGCCTACATTTATTTGGACAGACTGTTTTGTTAGTCAAGATGAATAAAAAAGGCTAATTTAAATAAAAAAAAATATTTTTAAACATTTTTATTTGTTAATGGCGTCCTTACTGATTATTTTAATGGAAACAAAAATATAAAAAGAGTTCTTTCCCATTTTACACAGAAAAAAAAAAAAAAAATCTAATTGTGGACATGAAAAAGACATAATTTTTTGTTTCACCCATATATATTTTATAGTTCAAATTATGTTTATGAAACCTTAAAAATCACCGGAAAGTTGGCAGCTATGACATTACCACAGTTGATAAATTCTAGAATCATCTACAGCTTTGTAAAATGTCATTAGTATTAAAAAAATAAAGTATGAAATAGATGTGTAGAACATACAAATATTAACACTGTTTTGGTAAAATTAATCTTGCTTTGGTCAATCATTTGTTGCTTTTTGTTTATTAATTGTCAAACTTTAAAATGTTAAAAATTTGATTAAAAATATTTCATTATTAAACTAATATGCACTATTATGTATTTAAGAAACTTATAGCAATTAGATTAACAAACTAAATATAAACGGACATACATAAATGCACTGTAACACACAGGTACTTTGGACATCTCATATAGATTTTATTTACAATAAATATGACAAAATGACCTAAATGTGACAATGATTAAATTTTGCTTAGATTATAAATAATAATTAAATTTCTTCATAACAATCTAAGTTTGACATAAAAATATAATAATCAATCTCCCTTGCTTATATTTGGCATTTGATTCTCAATAAAATGCAAAATATGCCCTAAATGTGACAAATATATGAGAAATCGCATCGCACTTCATCACAATTACTTATATGTAAGGTTTAATACAATAATATAATTTAATTTAATTAGTTGGGGATTTAACTACGTCCTGTATAGGATAAAAATGATTATTCTACATCAGGGGTGGGCAACCTTTTTGTATAAAATTCACTTGACACCGTTTCCTAAGAATTGTAATTCTGTCCTTTTTAAATTGCAGACCTTCTGTCATTAACCCCTTACTTCTCGCTCCCGTCATATTCACGGGCCGTGTCTTTTTTTCAAACTTTTCAGATTTGTTAAATTCCCACCAGTTTTATAAAATGGTGCAATTGGCTTTATTATGGTATCATTTTACCTGTCATTAAATAAGGTGAATATTTCTTTTTCAAAAAAGTGGTGCCAATAAGAAATTTGAATTTTTAAACCGTAATTTAAGGTGATCGTTAAGGGGTTAAACAAAGCATTCTTTTTCAGTACATAAATACTGATATCTCTGTGGCACACGTGCCGCAGGTTGGCCATCCCTGTTCTACATTAATCTATGTTTGCTTTAGATTTTCGTGATATATTAATGTATTTCATTAAGCTTTATTTTTTTTTTTTTCAATTTAAGTATCAACCATTTTTTCTTCAATTCGCAAAAGAAAATTTGGCCTTTATTGGATATACGTTGGTTAAATATTGGTGTGAAGTATTGCCCCAGTATTATGGCTGTTTTTACATTTTACAATTATTGCGCATTATTAGCAAACATTTTTTGCTAACAAAAATCCATTAACCCCTTCGGGACGAGCGTCTTTTACAGAATTTTTATTCTTTAGTCACCGGATTTTTAAAACAGATATTTTTGCCTAATTGAATCGGGAAAATGATCAGATTAAGTAAGGCAAAATTTACAATACAATTTTACTGGTGATAATAATGACCGTTTCTGAGTAATTTAAGCGGCACGAATACCGGTCGCTCGTCCCCAAGAGGTTAAAGAGAATATTTCAAAAATATTGTCAGTCCAATTTAAATATTTAAAAGGCAAAGTAGATATCTCTACAATATTGTCATTTCATTAAGAATATTTTCGACATATGAATATTTAACCACTTCAAGGGCAGTGGTTCATATTTGGACCACCTAATTTTAATCCCTAAATGCCCCATTGGCATCAGAAATTTTGAATGAAAAATCTCATTTTATTAAATACGTGAAAAAAAGCTTTTGCTTATTTGAAATAAGACCGCTTGTAAATTCTGGTGTTAATCACTCATTTCAGCATTTTGCGAATAAAAGTACCTTGCCCTTGAAAGGGTTAAACAATAACGGCATTGCGTACTAAATAATTGCAATGAATATAATTTTGGTGTAATCTTGGTTCAATATACTTTTGTACTACGACTGTGTCGTAAAACGTTAATGCACTCTGTAAAAAAGACAAATGTTCCCTCATCTCAAACAAGTTGGAAATTGTACGTCAAACGTGACAAATGAGTTGCGTTCGTACTATTACTAGTTTCATAAATATCTTTCGCACCGCATATTATACTGAATGTATACTTTAGTACACTTCATAAGTGCATAACAATTTCATTCTGTTCGAAAGGCTGTAACATCTTTAAAATGCACTTGAAATATTTTTTTTCCCTTTGGCTGTAATATAACAGAAAACTTTTGACTGTCCCTGTAATTAAACTATACATCCGATTTTCATAAAATTTGAAATGCCTCGACAAAATTTTGCAACAATTATATATTTAAAATTTCAGACCATTCGGATGGGTAGTTTTTGCTCTGCTATAGGCGGACGGACGGACAGACGGACGGGCCGAACGACGACTATAGTGGCTACATATATATATAATAATGAACGTACCTAAAAATATAATATAGCCACGAACAAAAATATACAATTACATAGCTGCCAAATTTTGCGATTTTTTGTTACCATTAAAATTTAAAAGAATTTTTTCCCTATTGAATTGCAGATTTCTGAGATTATGTAAGGCAAAAATTTCTATTGAATTTTAATGGTACGTAAAAAAGCGTAAAAGTTGACAGCTATACAATTACCTTCTCGGAATTACCCATGATACCGAAAAGCGATCTTTATCTTTACATACCTAAGAAACTAATATATATATTTAATTTAAAGAAGCATTTATAAAAATGAAGTTTATTTTGCTGCCACTGATTTTCGGAAACTTTTCTAAGTAGTTTTTATATTGAATTAATCGTTATTGTAAAACTGAAATACAAGTTATTCGGATGCTACCATTTTTCTAGTAAACATTTTCATGCTCAACAAACCTGTTTTAGAGACAGACATGATAAATTTACAATATTGACATTATCAATAAGATTGATTTTAGTTTGTTACTCTCGAATGTATAAATTTGTTACGCAGCAGGATATGTTTAATTGAGAATTGGCAGCATCCTAAAAACAAAGTTTACGAAAATCAGTCGCAGCAAAAGAAATTTTGATTTTATAAGTGCTTCTTTTAATGTCGAAAATACAGTAAAACCTCCCTATAGCGACAACGTTCCGTTCCAATAAAAAATTGTCGTTCCAAGAAGTGGTCTCTTAATGGAGATCATGTTTAAATTTCGATTTTAATTCATGAAAAAAGGTAACAATTAATGTTATTAAAATTTACTTTTCACATTAGGAAAAAATATGAAATTTAAGTATCAAAACAAAAGTTAATTACATAAGTTAACTACTGCAGAGTTTAAAAAATGAATACCTTGACGTTTGCTTTGATTTTACGATTTTATCTTTTATAACTTTTATTTCAAAGTTCAGTAAATAAATGCAATTTTTTTTTTTTTTTTTTTTTTTTTGGACGGGAACAAATAATGACGATTTTATAAATTTACCTATTTCTTTGAGAGTTTCCTGACAGAATAGGGGAGTTTATTGACCGTTATTCTTAATTTGCCATCAGAGTTAAATTCATTGCCTAAAAAGGCACAAAGGGGGTTAAAACCGGATAAAAACTTAGTTTAGAAATTTGAGGAATAATGCACCCTCCGGAATTTTTTTTCTAATAAAACCTTCTTCAAGCGACCAGGGAAACACGGAATTTGTTTCATTTTCTTCAAAGAAACTGGTTGCTTATGGAGGGAGTTCAACTGGGATGGTCTCTGAATGAAGGTAAAATTAGTATTGGGACTATAGGAATAAATTTCGTTGAATGAAAAAATGGTCGTTCAGGGAGGTGGTCATTTAATGGAGGTGGTCACACGGGGAGATTTCACTGTATATTGGTTTCTGAGCTTTCTAAAGAAAAAGACGCTTTTCGGAAATATTGGGTAACTGGAAAGTGTTTATTGTATATTTTCGTAAGTGTTTATATTATATTTTCGTAAAAAAGGGTATTTTCATATATTCTAAAAAGTATTATGTAGTAAAACTAACTGTACCAACAGCCACATAATTTTACGGTAATTATTTATATGGCTTTGAAAAGCTTTTTAACGGTACTATTTGATAGTTTTTAGAATAATTTCATACATTTTCCCATAATTATGATGTAAAAAATAATCAGAGCGTAGTTGTAATTTGTATGATTTATTATCAGTTTGAAATAGCAGTGTTTGTTGGATTATTCAGCAAACAATATTTTTTAATTCAATTCTACGGAGAAACTTTAAAATTTGTACAAATATTTTGATTTTACTTCAACTGGAGCAGCTGTAATTAATCCCAGTCATCCCATTTTCTTAACTGTGAAATGTAATTAGTATCGAAATGATTAAAGATCCATTCTGATATTAAATACTCGTTACATTAATGCTTTAAAAGGAAAAAAATCCATTACAAATGTCCATCGTCAGGATCATCAAAATATGTATATTTGAGTAAGTATAATCTTATCTTTTATGTTCTTTTTTTTCCATAATGGATGAAGAAGACAAGTTTTAAAACGATGCAAAGATTGAAGAATGAACATTAATACTTTTATCCAGTATCATCAAGAAATCCGCTGAATTAGCTGTTCTTGAAAGTTTTGAATTTCCATTAGAGTTAAAGTTTCTAACTGTCCGCTTCATAGGGTGTGATTAGATAATTTCATTACTAGTATCTAAAAACATTAAGTATATGGGTAAAATATTTAAAAAATAGCATTCTCCAAGAGAAGGAAAGTGTAATGCTTTAGAAAGTTATTACTCATAGGATTTGTAAATGAGTAACACTAAATTAATCGTTGAATAAAACTATCTTGACTTAGCATAATTACATTCATATGACATTATCGATTGAAATTTAAGCTAAGATATATTCCTTGTCTTAGGTATCAATTGTAAGATTAAAAAAGGAGCACGATATGCATTTTTCTTAATAAAAAATTAAATTAGTAACGAGATTTTATGAACTAAAAGGCATTTTCTACCCTCATTATTTAATGGTTAATGCCATAGCTGCCAACTTTTACGCCTTTTTCTCACCAGTAAAATTTAATAGTAAATGTCATTTTATTTTATGGACGAAATCTGTCTATTTTATAATATAAAAATTTTTGTTAAATTTTAGTGGTAACAAAAAGCGTAAAAGTGGGCAGCTATGTAATGCTATTATTTTAACCTTTTCCGGCGCAGAGCACTTCCATTGCGAAAATGTTGAAATAAATGAATGACACCGGCATTTACGTAGAAATTTATTTGAAAATAGGAAAAAGCTATTTTTCCCATACATACCAAAAGGAAAATATTTATAACAAAATTCTGGTATCATTGTGGCATTTGAGAATCAATTTCGGTGTTCCATGCAGTGGAACACTGAGCCACAAAGGGTTAACTGTTATTTGAAAATTTAAACCTTTCAGGGACACTGTTTGCAGTCTGCAAACACTTAATTTTGATACTCAAACTGACAAACGGCACCAGTAATTTTTTAGTACACTTTTGATCTCATAATATACCGGAAGAAAAGCTTTTAATTATTTTCAAATAAATTTATTTGTAAATTGCGGTGTGAATTATTTATTTGAAAATTTTTTCAGCAGAAATGCCTTGCTCCTGAAAGGATTAAACAAGTAGGAAATTGCTCGTCAAACGGGGCAAATGAGGTGCGTTCGTACTATAACTAGTTTTATAATTATTTTTTGCACCCCATATTGTACTGAATGTATATTTTTTGCGCTTCATAAGTGCATAGTCTGTAACATCATTAAAATGCACTTGCAATATTTTTTTCCCATTCCCCGTAATGTAACGGAAAACTTTTGACTGTCCCTGTAATTAAACTACACATCCGATTTTCATAAAATTGGAAATGGCTCGACAAATTTTTGCAACAATTATATATTTAAAATTTCAGACCATTCTGAAGATTGTAACATCATTAAAATTCACTTGCAATAATTTTTCCCATTGGCCGTAATGTAAAGAAAAAAATTTGAGTGTCCCTGTAATTAAACTATACATCCGATTTTCATAAAATTGGAAATGGCTCGACAAAATTTTGCAACAATTATATATTTAAAATTTCAGACCATTCGAAAGACTGTAACATCATTAAAATTCACTTGCAATAATTTTTCCCATTGGCCGTAATGTAAAGAAAAACTTTTGAATGTCCCTGTAATTAAACTATGCATCCGATTTTCATAAAATTTGAAATGGCTCGACAAAATTTTGCAACGATCATATATTTAAAATTTCAGACCATTCGGTTGGGTAGTTTTTGCTCTGTTATATGCGGACGGACGGACAGACGGACTGAACGACTACTATAGGTGCTACGTATTTATATAATTGCGAACGCACCTAAAAATGGTCTTAATTTTAAAAAATGCAGATTTTTGCTCAAAGTTTGCTTATAAGTATTTTCATATTAATTTTAATTTTGCTTTAACTAGTACGACAATAATTAATCCCAGTTATGCCATTTCCATAACTGTAAAATGTAATTAGATTCAAAATGATTAAAGATCTCTTTTCATATTAAATACTCACTACATTAATGTTTTAAAAGAAAAAAAAAACATTACAAATGCCCATCGTCAGGATCATGAAAATATGTATATTTGAGTAACTATAATCTTATATTTAATGTTCTTTTTTCGTACTGGATGAATAAATCAAGTTTTAAAACGGTGCAAAGATAGAAGAATGATCATTAATACTTTTATCTAGGATAATCAAGAAATCTGCTGAATCTCAAAAGTTCTGAACTGCCATTAGAGATAAAAATTTTAACCGTTCGCTTCATAGGATGTGATTAAATCATTTCGTCACTATCTAAAAACACTATGTTGTAGAATGAATTAAAATATTTTTAAAATGAAGTTTTGCAATTGAAGAAAATTTAAACGCTTTTGAAAACTTAATACTCATAGTGATGTGATAGTGTAATGCTAAATGAATGGTTAAAACCAACTTGACTTACCGGGATTGGTTTCATATGATATTACCTATTGAAATTTATATTGAGGTCAAAAACATTTCTTGTCTTAAGTTGAAATTTTGAAATTAATAAAGATATTGTATGAATTTTTAATGGAGTTATGAATAGGAGTTATGAAGAGGAGACATATAGTGTACTGTCTACCAGTTGCGAGTGAAGTAACTGAGGAGGTTGTCACAAGATGGCGGCTGTTTTTTTTAACTATTTATCTACTGACGGTACTTATAAGTACCACACATTTTAAACTTTTATACCATAGTGAATATTACTAATATTATAATGGTACTTTGCAAAAAACGCTCTTTTAACTCCACTTTATCCGAATACATGGTAACAGTAGTTCTAGGTTTGTTATTTTAGAGAGGAATGAGGCTATCTTTGAAGCAGTCGATGTGTTTTGTGCCGACTTTTTGTGCAGATTGCCACGCTCATCTTTTCATTGCTGCAAACACAGTAAACGATATAAGATAAGTGTTGTATTTTTTTATGTGTTCATTATGGTCTTAGAATACAATTTCACTAGCTATTTTTGGTGAATGGTGCATGTATTTGATTTAACAGTTGAATTATTCGGTGGTACTTTTAAGTACCGTCAGTACACTGGGTGTTGGAGAAAAACTTCCTGTTTACTATTCGTCTGTGTAGTTATCCATCGTTTTCATCGGCGTTAAAATGGAATTACTAAAATGTAGTTTAGTAATGATTTCCCTGGTATTTCTTTTCTGTTTTATTGTCATTCTTTATAGGAAATCGAAAAAGTTGTGGCACCGGCTCGTTTTTGTTGTGGTAGAAATGGCATATGTAAATTCATATATTGAGTATGTGGAATGCGAGTGAAAATGTTGTCCCTGGAATATTGACGCCGCTACACTAAAGGACTGCTAACAAGATGGAAACCTAAAAAAAAAAAATAGTTTTTTTTTACCCTTTCAGGAATAAAGCATTTTCTGTTCTAAAGTGTTGAAATTAATGATTGGCACCGGAATTTGCCAAACGATTTATTTGTAAATAAGAAAAAGCCTATATTTCACATACTTATTAAATCGAAAATATTTTCTGGTGCCAATTGAAATTCCTTGTGTGTTTTCTGTTACGATAATTTAGTCATAGTGTACTGACGTAACATTAAAGTACCACTTTAGTTAATTACCTCTAAATAATTAAATTTCTCACGGGTGAATATTTTTTTTCATGTTTATCATTTAATTTGCATTGTAGTAACTGGAAAAAAATATTACATGAAAAAAATTGCAGTAGATCATAATTCAGTAGATAAAGGGTTAAAATCGTATCTTCAGTTTCTGATTATAGCCGGATCAAACACCCCACCAGTAAAGTTGAACAGAAATGTTCGTCTTATGTAAGCGTCTTATTCATGCATTTTTTTCTCAGAAATGTGGCAAAAATTTCTATTTGTTCTTTCTGGTGTCAGTTTGCCCTGTAAAACTGTCAGTTTGTTTCCCCGGTTGTCACAATATTGCGGAAATGCAGTGCGTGACTACCGCTAAAGTAATATGTACCAGTAAAAATGAGAAACTTTTGCAGTAATAGGACGTTTAAATAAGCGGAAGTGCGATGTGAGTTCCAACACTAATGAAAAATCGGTTGATTATTGATGACGTCACACTCGTGTCCTCTGGCCTTGAGTATTTCGATGGCGACGCCTCAGCCAGGCATATTGACGGGAGCGAGAATTAATGGGTTAACCCATTAAAGACGGAGTTATTTTTTCTTTTTAAAATACAAAAACTGCATTTCGTACCACTTTTTTGGAAAAGAAAAATTTATATTCTATTGCAGCAGAATTTCTGTCATTAAACGAAATGAAAAATTCTGTGTTAAATTATTGGTATCCAAACAGCAAAAGTGTTGACAATTATTCTGTGACCATATGGTAACCATGGAACTATTAATAAAGAGGAACTGACATATCCTTAAAATAGTGAAGCTTCAACTGTAACCGCTATCACAGGAGTTCTTTATCGACGGTGGAAACTCCCACCAGTAGGCTCATATAGATATTTTCATCTTATTTAAACGCCTTATTATTACAAAATTTCAGTCATAAATAGTGGTAGAAACAGATTTTCATTTTTACTGGTAGGAGTTTTCTTTGGTGGTAGTTAGGCCCGGCGTTTCCGCCATATTGTGACAACCATGGAAAAACACTGACAGTTTTATAAGGCATACTGACACCAGTAAAAACAAATAGAAATTTTTACGACATTTTTGAAAAATAATTCCATGAATAAGACGTTAATTAAGACGAAATCTTTTATTCAATTTTACTGGTGGGATGTTTGTCCTATCGGTAATCAGAAACTGAAGAACCGATTTTAAAAAAAGCAGCCGCCATATTGTGACAACCTCCTCAGTTACTTCACTCACAACTGGTAGACAATACATTATATGCCTCCTCCTTTTTATTCATAACTCCATTATGGTAACGCTAGTCCCTAATGGGTTAATGTAATTCTATGAAAATCCTTAGTTTACAAAAGTGCAGACCCGCTTTAAATGCATAACACTGTTCAAAACACATTTTAAGCAGTTCGGGTTCCTTCCACAGAGGATAACGATTACAATTTCTTTTACCCAGCCTGTATATAATCTAAATAATTTATGCAATTCACGTAATATACAACAATTTAGTTGAGCTTAAAAACGAATACCACACGCACCATTTTATTAGGAAATGCCCTATTGTTCACCTCTATAACGTTACCACCTACATGTCTTTCCATGCCCGTTTACTATGTAGCATAGTCCACGTATCGCAGTGTTGCATTTAGCGTGACATCTTTGCCTTCTGCGGCTCATTACGGAGTAATTCGAGATATTTTGGAAGGATATCTATCATTTGAAATGATGCATAATCCAAATTTGTATAGTAGTTGGGTATTTTTTTAATATTTAAACAAAAGAGGAACATATTATCTACTGGCGCAGTGTCAATTACTGGTACGTTTATCATATATTGAGAATGTTAACGTACTTTATAATTGTTTGTGCTTTAATATGTTAAGTTAATGTAGCAATTAAGTTTCGTTTAATAATGTTTTTTTTTTTACATTAAATGACTCAATTTTTATGTAAATCCACTCTCTTTATGACTGTTATCAAGCTGACCTCATTTCAAGTAAGAAGAATAAACTAATTTGCTGACGTATTATTAAATACTAGGGGGCTCGACCCCCTGCTCGCTAACGTTCACCAACCCCCACGAATTGCTACGCAATTCATATTGGGATCGCGTAGCGATCCCAGCTCGCTTCGCTCGCTCACCACTATTTATGTCAACTCTGGCCAGAATGAGTGCTATCATAAATAATTACAACGTATTAAATTTACAAATATTTTTAATGTATAAAAAAGTAATGGAAAACTGTTGAAAATGTAAATAAAAACGTACCTTGGAAACAGAATTAATTAAAAACCTTAGTGAAAACAAAATAAAAAATATTTTTAGTTGGGCCGCTATGAGATCCGAGCAAGCAACATATGAGATTTAAAAATATTTTAATTCATAAAAAAGTAATTAAAAATTTTGTTGAAAATATAAATAAGAGTTCATTTATCAAAAGTGTGGAGCTATGACTTGTTGATCATCATTGAGAAAGCTAAGTGAACAGTTAATTGACGCCGTTTAAATTTAAATGGCATATTAGTGTCAGTTGGGGTCCTCCTCCTTTCATTTTGCCTATAGTATTGAAAACCACGGCTTAAATTCATTTAAAATTATAATAAGACGCTATAAAACATGCTACGTATCACGCTATCGAAATGTAAACAAAACGTTTTCGCCTGTGTCTAAATACAACCTTGGATCAAAATGCTACGTCACCGTAAAACGGATCAATAGCAATTGTCATTCATGTATTGCTCAAACGGTTTGCGTTAAAAGAGAGATCCTGTCTGGATTTTGATTTGCTGAGTGTTTTTGAACATGTGACCGTAACTACCACTGAGAAACGTAGGTTTGCGCTGTTGCCAAATAGCAAGCTACAAATACAGCCCCTTTTTAGCGCTACGTAAGAGATATATAGAGGGAGCTATATAGATATTTAAAGATTTATACAGAGTGCCACGAAAATCCGGTCCACCTCGATTAACATCAGAACGGTGACAGGGAGAGTAAAGTGGTTATGTGCTACGTTATGAACTCTTATAGCGCAATCTGGGCAGTTAAGATTCCTACCTCAGAACAATACGAGATACAGTGTAATAAGCAATTATAAACTTGTATAGCGTCCTTAATTTAGTATGAAATCATGTCATACATGTAAAAATAACTTTATAAGAAGCCCTGATATGTAAATTATAAATACGCCGCTGTTTGCGTGCAGAAATGTGGCATTATAAGGTAGACGCTCATTTACTGATAAAATTAACACATATAATCAAACCATAAGTTATTTCCATTGGAAATGAAATTAAATATGCTTAACCATTTCAAGGGCGGTCGCTGGTTTATGAAACCACTTCATTTTGATTTCCATATGCCACAATGTCCCCAGAATTTAGGTATATTTTTTCCCGTTGATTATGTATCTGAAAAATAGCTTTTTCTTATTTGGAAATAAATTTGCACGTAAATTCCGATGTCATTCATTCCTTTCAACATTTTAGCAATGGAAGTTCTTTGACCCTGAAAGGGTTAATGTGTCCACTATCGGAACACACGAAGAACACATGCTGAATTGCTACCGATGTTGACACATTGAACATATTTAAGTTAGCTTTCTTATTAAAATAAGCTGTACTTTGTTTACATGTGTTAGTTTTACTGGTAAATGTTTGTCTAACTTACATAGTTGTAAACTTGTTCGGATTTTTGTACCACTAAAACTTAATAGTAAAATTTGCATAATACAATCTACGATTTTTAGCGATTTTTTAGGATTAAATAAGGCAATTATTTCTATTAAATTTTACTGGTAACAAAAATCCGTACAAGTTGGTAGCTATGAACTTATATAATGTTCTTCTTCTGCATGCACTGCAAATAGAAGCGTCTTAAATTTAGACACATATGTCACTGAAAAAGAATTTTAGACACTTAAGTGTCTTAATCTTAAAATTCAGACATTATAGATGTCTTAATTTAAGATACATAAGTGTCTTACTATGGCCATGGTGCAAATGAACTCATAATAATGTCTAAAATATCCGCAAACGTCTTATTTTAAGACACTTCATTGCTTTAAACGTGTCTTAATTTAAGACGTTTTGATTCTTCCGACGCAATAACAACCAGGGGGCACTCGCACTCCCAGTTGCGCACGCGCTTTAGATGTCTTCCTTCGAAGTGGTATACGTTGTAATTCAAACGAAGTTTGTTTTTATGTACGCGTGTATTTTAATTCGTTTTTTGCGAAATATGAAGTACTGTGATTTTAATTCCTATTAACTTGGATTATTTATTTATTGAATACATACATCTGACGTGTGTGCTCAACATCAAATGTCTCTTAGAAGCTGTCGTCGATATAAGGGCGGGATAGACACAGAACAGAAAAAGACGACGGTTGAAGATTACACCCGGAAATTCTACAAAGCGTGTGCAGTGGGCTTAGTGTTAACTCGTATTAATTTATATCAATAATATTGTGTTATTCATCTTCGTCCTGTCGAAGCTGGCAAAAAAAAAAAAAAAAAAAAAAAAAAAAAGTAACTTTTGTCTGGCAGGTCCTGTTTTGAGGATGAAACATCTCATTCTTTAAATATGGCTAGTCGGATGTATTATGGTATTACCTTTTAAACTGGTGCAAGTATTTCTCCCTCACTGTGGTTGTGGTAGTTTTTAAAATTTCAAATCGAGGAATTTTTCTTACCTCTTGCAAACAGCGATTTAAGTAAGTGTTATAATTTCTTTATAGTACTAAAATTAGTGTCTTTTATGATTTTATTTATTGTACTAAACAAAATCTTACATGAATTTTAATTAGTTTTGAATCTTTTTGCAAAAAAAAAAAAAAAAAAAAAATTCTAGAAGTATATATTTTTTAATTTATGACGTTGTCTTTTATTACAAATTATGTATTATTTATTCTCATCTTTTTTCTCAAATTTAAAGTAATAACATCACTAAAAAACAGACATATTTAAAAGTTAAGTTCATTCCCTTGTTTTGTTTTGTTTTCAATATGGCAGTTCTTAGTTTCAATGACTAATGCTTATCTCATACTAAACGACCACAAGAAAATAGAAAAAAAAAAAAAAACTTTGAAAGATCTCCTAAAGCTTTCTTACTTCCTAGCTAGGGATTACAATCCCGGATTGATATCCCGGGATCCCGCTTCAATTTTAATCCCGATTTTCGGGATTGCCCTTTTTTTTTTTTTTTCAATTGAACAATATTTAGCTGAAACTAAAAAATATATTTATAGACTTCCGCTTTTGGAAAAAAAAATCAATTGATTTTTATGAAATTTATATATAATTGAAAAAGAATATTTATCTCAAATATTTCTTAGATATATTTCTAAAGCTATTTTACCTTTTACCGAGTAGATTAAATGTGCAAAGCTTTTGACTTTGAAACATAGATGTAACCCAGTCAGGAATAAAGGAAATCATTTGTTTATTTTGATTTTGCTGCGTGTAGAAAATATTTTTCACTTCGAAGGTCATTTTCCAATTAGACTTTACTGATAAGCATCGCGAGTGTGTATCATAGTGATTATGTGGTAACTTCTTTTTTGCGGCTTTATTTTGCTTTAAAGATATCTAATGAAAAGTGTTTAATAGGAATGATAACAATAAGCCAATGTCTCAATATAAATTTTTAAAAAATCTAATTTTTAAACGATAAGGATTTTCATTTTTTTTTCGGGGAGGGGGGGGGGGGGTTGTATGAAATTTTCGTAAAGCTGATACCTTAAATCTTGCACTGATTATAATTAAAGTTTTGACCTTTTAGAGTAGGACCAGATTAAAAACACAAAATATAAATAAACAAAATACCGAAGTAATTTTTTTCTCAATATTAACCCTTTGCACCCGAGGTCTCCGGAGCGGAGCCATTTAAAATTTATCTTCAAACTCGAGGTCTCCGCTACGGAGACAATGCAAATAATTTTGTGATACCATGTAATCTTGGCTTTTCTAGACAGGTATCACAAAATTATTTGCATTGTCTCCGTAGAGGAGCCCTCGAGTTTGAAGACAAATTTTAAATGGCTCCGCTCCGGAGCCCTCGAGTGCAAAGGGATAAAGTAGAATATTTATTTATTTATTCATAGTTGTGATTATCATCTGATATATATGTAAAATTGCCTATGTGGCAATATAAATTTTTAAAAAATCTATTTTTAAATTATATGAAGTAGAGTAGGACAACATTATAAGAAATATATATATTTATCCAAGTACTTTAAAAGCCATCAATAGCCCTTGCCGTTGAATTTGTCCGATAACCGGAGATGTCTGCTTTTGTGAGGTAAAAATATACAAATATGTATGCCACGCGGATTAAAAAAGTATTCGCTAAATAGATGCTTCAGCTATTCGGGAATGTCCATTAACCTCCACAACGGATACTCCCGAGTACCGGACATCTCAATTTAGATAACAATAATGCAGGGTTGCATTTTTTTCAAAAGAACTTCTTAATTAAATAATGGGCATACTGGGCCGTGCCCCACCCCCCTACGATTTTAGTGCCCACAAATTTGATGTGCAATATTTGTAAAGCTTATGTTTTAAATCTGTTTCGAAATTGTACTGATTATAATCAATATTTTGAACTTTTAACGTAAAATAAGATTAAAAATAAAACAAATTTAAAAAATCTAATATTTAGATAAATATTTTTAGTTTTAATCTTGTTCTACTCCTGAAGTTCAAAATATTGATTATAATCAGTAAAATGTCGTAAAAGTTTTAAATTATCAGCTTAACAAAAATTGCATACCAAAATTGAGAACACCAAAAAAATCAGGCTGTAAGGGGGGGGGGGAGGGGGCAGGACCCCAGCCAAATATTTTTCCAGGATTCAACGTGGTCAAACATGGCTACATATGATGCTTGAAAAAAAAAATGGATGCTATTAAGACGTTTGAAGTGTCTGAAATTCAGACACAAAAAATGTCTGAAAAAATTCAGACATTTTAAAATGTCTGAAAATTGAACACACCGTTTCAGACATTTTAATTTAGAGTGTGGGGTTAGTGTCGTATTTAAAATGCTACTTGGATATTAAAAATTTACATTATTTACATTAAAAATTACATAATTATAAGCCTTATTTTTCTTCCTTTAAATATGTTCGTTAAAACAGACTGATCATGAAAACTGCGTTTAAAATTTTTAAATCCCTTCAATGAAATTGTAGTTTAAGACTTTGTAAATAAAACAAAATTTTACATAAATAGAACTTCCTTTCACATAAAACAGAATTTCCTAATGTACTATGTTCTATTGGGACATAAATGTCGTATTGCGCTGAATGAATTTGCCTTTGAGCGAAGTTCATTTTTTTATTCATTGGGAAAAAGAATTTTTTTCTTTTAAATTTCATCATTTTTTTTCGGGGAAATTTATTTGAAGTTATATTGGTGATGTGGAGAGGCTACTGGAAGTATCCGTATTGTATTTAGTATTAGTGTTTTTAATTAAATGTTTTGAAAACCTTCTTCTTGTAATTTAAAATACTAAGTTATTTTTTAACCTTTTTTCAAAGAATGGTTTATTTGAATAGCGTAAAATATGCTATGAATTTCAAATTGTATTTGTACAAATGCTATTGCATTAATTAAAACTTTGAATTTTCAGCAATTTACATTTTAATTCTGAAATTATTTGCTATATCTGCGGCCCGTTAGAAAACTATAAATTAATTGATTTTATACTATTTCGTTAATTTTCTTATGAATAAACAATGATTATCTGTAAATAGTATATTCCAATCATTCCAATTATTATATTAATCTTTATTTTTAAACTTAAATAATTGTAAAAATTTTTATTCTTAGAATGAAAACAGATTATTTGTCATACATGTTTTTTTTTTCTATGAAACATAACGACAATTTTTTTTTCAAAGTACTTAACAAGATCAAAATCATTTGACAGGAAGAAATAAAATAAAAATACTCACATCTGCTTTCAAGATTTATTCGCTTACAAAAAAGGGAAACTCAGAGAATCTTTCATAAACATTTCTACAGATAAAATGAAAGAATTTTGTTAATAGTTTTTCATTAGATTTTTAGCCGTCAAATCTATTTTCTTATGGCCCACAATAATACTGGGTCACTAACTCAAAAACCAAGCTAAGTGAATCGGACCAATTTGACGTTTGATGTTCATTTGAGCTAGGAAAAAATGTCTACTCTTTTGTACGTTTATTTTTTCTCTCCTCAATTACATAAAGTTGGACAAATATTTTCTCCCTTATGGACAGTTTATTTTTTAATGGCATATTGTGGTCTTTCTGATATTTTTTCCTCGCAAGCCGTTTTTCGAAATCTTTTGTCAGTTATATGAAATTGCTCGTGACATGTTGTCAATTAATTAAAAAATATGTATTTTGGGGAATATTTGTGAGAAACGTAAAATATATGGTTATTTAATTAAAACTGTGTATATATCTTAAAATACTTTTTATCTCCTGGAGTAAGGAAAATCTTGTTACTGTATAGGCTATTTCCATGTGTACTTGTAGTCTAAGTCACGATCTACGATTTTTGGCTACCAGTATTTCAGAACGGAAAAGTGTGACTTATTTTGTCGGAGATATCTCATTAATTGAATAAAGCCAAGCAAACTTTTCGAAAATAAAGGTGGCAAAAAAGCATACCCTATTATCAGCTATGTGACTTACACTGGAAAACACATAGAATTAGCCTATACTGATAATTAAACCCTTGGGTGGAATATAATCTATCCCACCTAAATTTAATTGTCAAATACCACATTGGCACAAGAATTTTAGAATGAAAATTCTTATCTTACTTAGTACGTGAAGAAAAGCTTTTCCGTCCTTTGAAATAAATTTGTTTTTAAATTCTGGTGTCACTCAGTCAGTTAAGTATTTTACGAATAGAAGTACTTTTCCCCAGAAAGAGTTAACCCTTTGCGATCGATGTTGTCTTCTAAGGCACAGGCATATCTTAGACGAATTTATTCGCTTGGATCCACTGAAAAAAAGAAAAAAACGTCTTTCACTTTGATAAACATGGGCAAGTGAAATTTTCCAAACACTGTTCTTTTAAAATGACTTTTGAAAAGACACTAAATTTAATAAAAGACACTAATAAATTTCTTTGAAAATTTTGTTACTGTGTACTGACAACTAACCACTTGGGTGGAATATAATGTATCTCACATAATTTTAATTGCCAAATTCAGTATTGGCACAAGAATTTTAGAATGAAATTTTTTATCTTAATTAGTACGTGAAGAAAAGCTTTTCCCTACTTTGAAATAACCTCGAAATAACCCTATGGGTGGAAAATAATGTATCCCACCTAATTTTAATTGCCAAATTCAGTATTGGCACAAGAATTTTAGAATGAAAATTTTTATCTTATTTAGTACGTGATGAAAAGCTTTACCCTACTTGTAAATAAATTTGTTTTTAAATTCTGGTATCATTCTATCATTTATGTATTTTGCGAATAGAAGTACTTTTCCCCTGAAAGTGTTAAACCTTTGCGGTCGAAGGCTCCCAGGCGCAGGCATCGGTTACACGAACTTATTCGCTAGGCACCACTTAAAAAAAAAAAAAAAAAAAAAACTGCAACACGGCAAGAGAAATTTCCTAAAAAATGTATTAGAATATAGTGGTGCGCGAATAGAATACTAAAATAAAATCATGTATTTAAAGCTTGAGTGCCTATTTGCTGGCACCGTGGAAGTATTAATAAAGACATGGCTGCCACAGGCGACTATTTTTATATTATATTCGCACCACTATTTTTAAAACACAAAATTTGAAGTATATTTCTCTTGCGCATATTGGTAAACTGTACGTTTAAGATTTTTGTTTTTAAAAGGTGGTGATAAATAGAATTAAGAAATAGTCGCCTGTGGTAGTCCTGTAAATGGGAACTGACATAGCCTTAAAATAGTGAAGCTTCAACTGTAACCGCTTTCGCAAGGGCTGATTACCTCCGGTGGAAACTTCCACAAGAAAATTTATACAGAAATTTTCTTCGTATTCAAAGACCTTATTCCTGCAAAATTTCAATCATAAGTAAAAGGCAGAAACAGCTATTCATTTTTACCGGTGGAAGTTTACTTTTGCGCTGGTGAGGCCCTGCGTTTCCGCCATATTTTACTAACCGGTGAGACAAACTGGCTGTTTTACCAGTTAATCTGACACCCGTAAAAACAAATAGAAGTTTTTACCATATTTGTGAGAAAATATTTCCATGAAAAAGGCGCTTAAATACGACAAAATTTTCTATTGAATTTTACTGGTGGGAAGTTTCCTCGGCGGTCTTCAGAAACTGTAGACCCGATTTAAAAAATGCAGGCTCTATCTTTGCAACTGGTAGACAGTACACTATATGTATCCTCCTGTTTAATTATAACTCCACTGCCGGCACTCTATCGCAAAAGGTAAACTTATTAGATGATCTTGTCCAGCGTTTTCATTATTATTTAACTAATATTTTATGTTAAATATGTAACTATTTTTTTTTTATTGCACCTTTTTAGTCTCTCGCGAAAAAATTAATTTTAAGAATAAGTGCTTCTACATGTAGAAGAAAACTATATTTAAATATTTGCGGAGGTCCAACTGTATGATAAACTATATGATAAAAGTCTTATAAAACATTTTTATAAAATTTATGTTGAACATTGATTTACAAAGGTCTCGTTGGATAAACGATATTGTTCAGCACATTTTCATGAATCAGTTGAAAAAAAAGCTATAACATTATCTGTAGGCTCATCAAAGAGAACATGATATTGCTTAGTAGCTTTTATCTATAAAGTTTGTTGAATAACTAAACAGTTTGATGCAGAAATTATAGTAGAAATGGCAGTTTTCTACGTAACATATTTAGTATAAGAATATTTTATTGTACCTTAGCCAAACTCTCTTGAACTCTGTGTAAATGTGGAAAATTCTAAACCTCTGACGGAAGATTTACCGCCCTTTTTCTATATTTAGAATATTTACTTTTAATAAACAAATATTGCCTATTTAATAAAAAATAAAATAAAATGGATATATTCTAATGTGAATGTCATTCACTTCATTATATAATATTTTTTAACTCAGTGCTTTTTTAGCAATAACGATTTGCTTTGTTTTACATTAACCCTCTCGCTGCGTAGTTGTTTTATCAAAATAGCTTCAAAAATTGCTCATATAATTCCTTCGTGACGAGCGTCTTTTAAGAATTTTTATTCTTTTGTCACCGGTTTTTCAAACCAAAAATTTTCGCCTGATTTAATCGGGAAAAATGCTCCGATTAGATGAGGCAAAATTTACAATAAAAAGTAACTGGTGGGAATGATCAAGGAGGGTTAATTAGACGGAAAAAATTCATCCCCGATGAAATCTCGGGTTGCAAAAATTTTGCTACTTTTATGTTGCCCGAGAAACTCTCCGGTTGCGCAGCGAGAGGGTTAATGCATAATCCACAGCTGCCAACATCTTACTCTTTTTGGTACCACAAAAATTTAATAGAAATTCTTGCCTTATTTAATCAGCAGATTACGAGGATTTAAGAAGTTATAATTTACTATTAAATTTTTGTGGCACAAAAAAGCGTAAGAGTTTGCAGCTATGCAATCTCATATTTCTTTTATTATCACATTTAAAATTGCATATGAATTCATATTTCCTTTTTAAAATAAAATCAAATGTAAATTTTAGACTAAATATTTTTAAACCAGTGTTACCAGCGTGCATAGCTGCCAACGTTGCACTAATCTTCCGTAATGTCTGGATTAATTTGAACCAGAAAATCTATGTCATGAATGCCTATTTATTTAATTCCAGGTTTCTACGCGGAAAATATTCAGTTTCATTTCTTTAAAAAAATTCTGGTTCGAAACTTATTAAACCAGGGTTAAATTAACGCAAGTAATACGGGAGATTAATTTGAGGTATGCACCTATGCCAGTGGGCTACTTTTTTAAATTTGGACTTCTTGATTGGCATCACTTTTTTAAAACAGTAAATTTCGTCTTATTTAATAAGACATTAATTAAGGCGAAAAGAATGGGAGTTTTACAATTTCAGAAAAGTGATGCCAATGAAGAAATCTGAATTTAAAAAAGTAGCCCACTGGCAACACTGCTTACAACAAGTTTTGAAAAGCAAATTTTAAAAATCACATTGCAGAAAGATAAGCGTGGGGAAAGGTGTGTATGTTTAATTTCTCAAATCAGCTGTTCTTAGGCTAAAGTTAGTCCTTAGTAAAGACTTTTGTCAACGGATCTGCAAAGGTCTCACTTTCAATGTAAAAATTTTCTCTTTTCATATTCCAAATATCGTCGATACCATGTCAAACTATCCAATGTGAAAACAGTGGAATTATTTTTTTTTAATTCATACTTCTTGATTGGCACCATATTTTTGAAATAGTAAAATTCGCCTTACTTAACCGTATTTAATACAATATTAACTAACCCTTAATTGCATGAATTATTATTTTAGAATTGTGTTTTTTATTTTTATATTAAGGATTAGACACCAGAAATCTTAAGATAGGTTTTTAACTTTATTTAGTAGCATATTTTTGTAATTTTTGGAGGATTAATATTTCTATATAAATATAGTGGTTGTAAGAACTTAATTAATGTATTAAAAATTAAATAAAAAGGTGATGGAAATTTACATCACTATGCAATTAAGGGTTAAGGTGAAAACAAGGATAATTTTGCCATTTTAGAAATTTGTGCAAATCAAGAAATCTGAATTAAAAGAAATAGCCCACTGTTTTCACATTGGATATTTTGACATGGTACCGACGATATAAGAGAAATCTTATAAGTAATTTGAAAGGAAAAAAATAAGGAAAAAAAAGGAAAAAAATAAGAAAATTGCTGAAAAATACAGTACAGTTAGTTTATATATTTCTAGTAATGTGTTGGTAATCTAATATACATGAATATTTTCGGTGTAAATGACATAATAAACTTTACCATGCATTGTATGGTAATTGATATCATAATTAAATTGGTAATTACCATTACACAATCTCGGTGGCTCGAAATAACAGAGTAAATAATTTAATGCGTCTGTGGTAAATAACATATTACAACCGCTGATCCATACGGATTGGCAAGTGAGTAAGGTCTTAATAATTCTTATGGCAAATTCTATGGTAATGAAATGACAATTTCTATAATCATAACTTGTACCCGGTGTTTCGAAAAAACAGAATAAATGATAAAATGTGTCTGGGATAAATAAGAGATTAAGATCCGGTGCGCTGATCCATAAGCAGTGTTGCCAGACGAATACTAAAAAATTTTTTTAATACCACTATTTTCGTTAAGTATTATCAACTTGCTTTAATCGCAAAATTTTGTTAATAAATGATGGGACTCTCTTTCTATGAAATTAGTGGCATTCATCTGGCAGCACTGTCCACAAGGATTCTATTTCTACACTTTCTAACTTATAGGGTTAACTTACGGGGTTTGAGGTTATCAGGTCGATATAATTCAAGATGGCTGCATGGATAGTTCGCTATATATATCATTAATTATTTAAAAATGTATTGTTTTTTTATTCTCTGTTAAGCACTGATTTTCTTTTAAATATAAAAATTGTAAAGCTCTAATAAAGGGTAGCGAAAAAGATATTTAACTCGACTGGTAAAAAGAAAAACCAGCAGAAATAAATAAACATAAATATATTCATATCGCAAAGGTAATAAAAGCATAAATAAACCAAAAGTTGAATTTATTTTACGAATATTTCTAAAGAGATATTTTGAAAAATAAATAAAGCCAACGTTTACAGAATACAGTTCCAAAAACCGGAATTTACTCTGATTATGTCTCTGAAAGTAATCCGGAAAACAATATTCAAATTTTACAAATCGGAGATAAACAGACACAAGAGCTGGCTGTCGAATTTATCGTAGCTGTATCTCAAAGCATTTTTCATACTTTCTTGATTTTACTCCTTTACAAAAATAAAATAAAAATAAAAATAAAATCAAGTCTGTACGTCGTTTAATATTTTTGCAAAAATTCCAATTTCTAAAAAGATTGGAAACAAACATTATTTTAAATTAGTTGCCAAAGTCATTTAATTCATTAATTATTGGAAAGAAAAATTCTAAAGCGGATTGATTTTTATTAAGAAATGAGTAACAAAATGTGTACATTAATATTTTTTTAAGTATGCAGCAATCATTAATCCTCTAATGACCATGGTAGAATGCGTTCCAGAAATTGCGTAATTCAGAGAAACAGAATTTATACCAGAAAATCAAAATAGTAAACTCCGGTTTATTTAATAACAAAATGTATGTTATTAAATAAAGCAAAAAATTCTATTTTAAATTTTTGGTGTGAATGCGGAATTTGTGAATAAAAAATTTCTCTCTAAATCCGGAACACTGCCCATGGTAGCATAAATGCTACCATGGGCATTAGAGCAATGATGGCCAACTGTGGCACGCATGATAAGACTAACATTTTACAGAAAAAGTCGACTTCTTGAGTCGCAGAGATTCGGTGATTAGACAAGGCAATGATTACTGTAAAATTTTAGTGGTTTCGAGCGTGCCACAGTTGGCCACCACTGCATTAGAGGGTTAATACATCGATAATTTTGTAATTTCAGCGGAGATAATTTTCCCAACATTTGCTTTAAATCAAATGAAATTAATACATTAAAATAAGTATGTTCAAAGCTGTTAAAATAGTAACAATCATTCTTTTATAAATAAATATAAGTAAAATTATGTATGAAAATCCCTCACAATCATCCAAACTAAGCTAAAAATTGCTACAGTGATAAAAATAAAATACACTTAAAAGTCATAAAAATACATTTATTCAGATTGACATATGTTTCATTGCTCAAACGGCGACATTCTCAAGATCTTTGCTGATAGAAATACTTTTGCAAAAATTTTTAGAAACAACAAAGTGGTAAATAAAATCACGAGACCACATGTATTACGAAAAACAACTGTAAACATAAAATAAAATAAAAATGGATATTTGTGAATGTGAATTAAATTCTACTATTGTTTCTTATTGAAGTTCAGAAATACCCATTTTTATTTTATTTTATGTTTGCACTTGTTTTTCCTTATACATGCGTGATTTTATTCTGATGTGCGTGATTCTTCATGCGTGTTTTGAGTCTCGTGATTTTATTTACCAATTTCTCGTTTTTAATGTTTAAAAAAAAAAAAAAAATTCGAAAATATTTGTATCAACAAAGATCTTGAGAATGTCGCTGTTTGAGAGATGAAACGTATGTTGATCTGAATAAAGATGTTTATATTCCTTTTAAGTGTATTTTTTTATCACTTTTATCAATTTTTAGCTTATGATAAATAATTTAGATATTTGAATAAATATTTAGTTTAACACATAGGTGCCTACCTCAAACTAATATTCCGTAATACTTTCGTTAATTTTACCCTGTTTTAATGTGTTTGGAACCAGAATTTTTTTCAAAGAAATGAAATTAAACATGTTCCAAATAGAAACCGGATATTAAATAAATAAAAATTCATGAAATAAAGGTTCTAGTTCAAGACCTTGGTAACCTGGGTCACATTAATCCGTATTTTTAGCAACCAGTATATTTATATAGAAATATTAATCCTGTAAAAAAATTACAAAAATATGCTACTAAATAAAGTTAAAAATCGATCTTAAAATTTCTGGTGTTTCTCTTTAATATAAGAGTAAAAAACATAATTCTTAAAAAAAAAAAAATCATACATGGATAGGTTAAGGGGTATTGTACCTTTTAACCCTTTCAAGGGCAGAAGTTCATTAAGAGGTTGTTCGTAAAATGATGAAAAAATTCACTGACACCAGAATATTCAAATTAATTGCTTAGAAAGTAAAAACCTGCTATTTTTTACTTTCATTACAAAAGCGAAATTTTATAAAAATATTCTTGGTGCCATTTGCCAGTTTTGGAATTAAAATTAGGTTGCTAGACCCTCTAGCCACCGCCCTTTGAAGGGTTAAACGCGACGACAATCGGCAAAAACTTTCAATGTTTGAATTGGTGTATCTTTAAAACCTTTTTTGTGTAAACCTGAAATATTGACTATTGATTAAACAGATTCAGAGGTGCCAAGTTCGCACTAATCTTCCGTAATGCGTGGATTAATTTAACCCAGTTTAACAACGTTTCGAACCAGAAAAATTATTTGATGAATCTTTATTTATTTAATTCCAGTTTTCTACGCAGAAGTTATTCAATTTCATCTCTGAAAAAAAAATTCTGGTGTGAAATGTATTAAACCAGGGTTAAATTAACTCACATATTACGGAGGATTAGTGGCAACTTGGCACCTCTGCAGATTAGAGACTGTAATGTACTACCATTAGGAACTGACTACCCTTTTACAGAATTTATGGATTACTGAAATTAAAAGAACTCCTTTTATTACACTGTAAGTCATTGCGTGCATGATATCTTGAGAACGTATGCATGGATAGTTATGAAATTTGAAATAGATGATAAGCACATTAGTGCGTTTAAAATGACCTACTTTTAAGTATTTACAATGCTAAGATTTTTCGTTATGACTATTTTTATTCATTAAAAAAAATTTCTTTCACAAAAATAGATTTTTTACGTGGTTAATAAAGTAATTTTGACCTAAGAGTAGATCATTTTAAAAATACATATGTCTTTATTAATTATATCAAATTTCATAATGATCTATACATACGTTTTGAAGATAGCATGCGCGCAATGACTTACCGAGTAAAAAAAAAGAGCTATTTTTATTTCAACAATACGTATATCCTGTGAAAGACTGGTCAGTTTCTAATGATAGCACATTGAAAAGCAAAATCGGTTTAATCAATACTCAAAATTTCATGTTTAGACATCAAAAGGTTTTGAAGGTACACTAATTCAAACTTTGAATATTTTTGTTGATTTTCCGCGAGTTTAAAAGGTTCAAGACCCCTTAAGTTTTACAAAATAATTTTTTTTTTTAAATAAGATATTTAGATTCATGCTTATTAAACTATTTACTGATTTGCAATATTTTAATTGTTACTTGTATACCAGATGCACAACATAAAAAAATGTTGACGTATTATACAAAAAATGTATCTCTGAGTTTTTTCATTATTTTTCCTGTGTAATAAACCTTTCATAGAAACATATATAACTTTTTTGAAAAAAGAAATAATCATGCATTTAAGGGTTAAGAAAATTACGTATAATAATTACTATTAATTAATTATAATAATTGAATAATTACTATTAATTTTTTTTTCATTTACTGTATTGCTATATCTGTAACGTAATATAAGTCAAATTAAACCATGGAATTTAAATTAATTCTCCCTTTGTTAAATAATGCTTGCAGAAATAATTAAAACATAAATATATTACTTTCACAACCATAATAAAAGCAGAAATAAACCAAATGCTGGATTTATTTTTCGAATCTTTATAAAGTATTCTGAAAAATAAATAAAAACAACAGTTTCAGAATAATGCTCTGAAAACCGGAAATTACTCTGATTATGTTACTGAAAGTATTCCGGAAACGAAATTCCAAATTTTACAAATCTGAGAAAAACTATCACAAGTGCTGGCTGTTAAATTTATCTTCGCTTATTTTAAAGCTTTATTCGTGATTTCTAGAATTGTTTCTTTTTTAAAAGGAGAATTTAAGTCAAATTTAGTACGTTTAACATTTTTGCGTAAATTTCAATTTTCATGAGAGGTCGGAAACAAACATTGTTTTTGATTAGTCGCCGAAGTAATTTAATTCATTATTCACCGGAAAGAAAAATTCTAAAGCTGATTGATTTTTATTAAAAATTTGTAACAAAACATGTATGTTAATAATTTTCCAAGTAAGGAGCATTCGTTAATTCATAGATAATTTTGTGATCAGCGGAGATTAATTTCTCTAAAATATGCTATAAAGGAAGATTTTGATATATTAAAATTTGCATGCTCTTAATTTTTTAAGATAGTAGTACTCGGTAATTTATAAATATTTTGTGACTTGAGGAATAAAAATTATAATAATTTTTATTTATTAAAGAATGGTAAAGCAATATTTCTTTCTTTAAAAATATATTCCCTATATTTGATTACTATAAAGTGTAACTTTTCAAATTTAATCTAAATATCGTGAAATTTAATTTAGATTTTTTTGTGCAACCAGAAATAAATACTACGCAGACATGATTCGCGTCCGTTTAGAATTATTTGCAATGTAATACAAATTGCTAAATCATACAAACATTAAACACGCATAAAAATGAAATATCACCCCCAAATTTACTGAACGAACGCGTAAGTTAAAAAATAAATATTGCTGTACCTAAAATTCAGGTAAGTAATTTTTTTAAGTAACTTTTAAGGTGGTTCCTGGCAAATATTATTTTTTATTTATAAATAATTATCATTGATTTTTTCTTCTACAAATTTGTGTTTTTACATAGATACTTGATATGCACAAAGAAACAAAATGTTAGAAGTTCGAAATAAAGTTTCGAAAGATTGATCGCTTTTATCGGGAAGCAATAAACTTTATTTAATTGATTTAAACTTAAATAGAAATACCCACAAAATTAACGTATTTACAGTTTAAAATATTTTTGTGAATGTGTCAAAAACACTCTATTTTTTTGACAGAATTTGTAGACATCCGTGGATTTAAGAGGTTTTGATACCATGATTTTCATAAAGTCATATGAGTCTTGTTTAACTGCGGTTTTTTTTTTTCTGTGTGTGTGTTACACAAGACAGGTTTCCTCAAAAAATGCTTGTAGTTTTTTAGGATTTACAACCGCCTTTATTACAAGCATAAATGACGTATGTATTATAAATGCAGTTTTCTAATAAACATGTAAAATGCCATTTTAAACACATTGCTGATGTCTAATTTTCCTCTTACAAAATGAACTGCATATGTTACACTATTTAACAAAAATAAATTGTGTTCGTGTTTATAGAATAAATGAATATATATATAATAATGGTATTTTACTAATTGACGAATTTATGTGGATAGTAATCTAATTGGAAAAATATGAATTTTGTGTATGTTATATGAGAAAAAATGTAGCATATAAAAAGAAATAGTACCGTTTGTGGGCGGAATTAGTTTTGACGCATTTATTTTCATTTTTATTATACGTTACTACTGTAAGTTTATTTACTTTTACGTGTATTGTTCTGAAACAATTAGTTGTTTGCTTTTACAGCAAAAAAAAAAGGAAATTTTAAATAATCTCTTAGTGTAATTCTTTTAGTAGCCAACCAATTTTGGTTATATTGCTGTCTAATATTACACCAATATTGCATTCACCAGAAATATTTCATATTAAATAGCAATATTAATTAAAATTGGTTTTATATTGTAAATATTTACTATAAAATGCTATTATTGCAAAATTATTGGATTTACATTGTAAATATTTGTAATATATCACCAATGCTGCAGATTTATTGGATTTATATTAGAAATTGCAAAAATAAATGGCATAATATTTTTTCTCAATATTTTTGAAACAGTAACGAAATTTAAACACACCAATATTTAAAAAAAATATAACAAATATTTCGTAATCATTGTTATAGTAATACTGTTTCCGTTGCTGTATTTCCTATCTATGCTGAATTTTGAATTAGTAAATTTTAAAACTATTACTAGTTTCTGTACTATATGCTTTGAAAGCCGAGTCTTGAAAAAGCTATTTTTTCTGAACTTCAAAATTTTGAGTTGAACAATGCATTAAAAAAAAATTAATTAATTAATTTAAAAAAAAATGAGTTTAGAATTACCATGATTCACTCTTTTTATTTCACTGAATACTAATACGTAAGTGAAAGACATATTTTTTTGGAACATCTTTATAAGTTTTACTTTTTTGTTTTATTTAGTTTGTGTCAATAGTTTATTTAGTTTGTGTCAATATAAAAAGAAAAAATATATAAAATATAAAAATTGTTTTCAGACAACATTTTTTGAAACCGAGTATTTTTACAAACCTTTGAGATTTTTATATTTTTTAATGATTTATTTTTTGCTTAATATTAAATATTTATACATAGAAAGAAATATTTTGTAACAAACTGCTTTAATTTTTTTAAGAAAGAAAAAATATAAAGCAAATTTTTCTAAAGATCTAATTCGACTTTTCGAGGAAGAAAAATTTTACATTCCATTAAACTAATTTAGATAACTTTTTTGTCGTTTAAATAGGCAGCTAATGACTCATTACAGAAGGTATAAAACTGGAGAGAAAGGTTAACTTGTATACAAAAAAATAATAAAAATAATTTAATATTCTAAGCTAAAAGATTCGTTAGCTAAGTTTAATTATTTTACGAAAATAACAAAATACAAGACATTACTTAAGATGTAATATTATTCATAAATTTGAAAAAATATGTTTAGAAAAGTTAAAGTATTTTATTTTTCTGTTATTCTATAGTTTATATAGAAGTGCTTTTTGTTTCCTTATAGTTAAAATAGGACTTACATTTTTACAGCTTATTTATTACATGTTATAATAATTTAACCATAGAACTTGATAATAATTAACATTTTATAAAAAAAAAAAAAATCTTATATGGATAATTTTAACATAGTACAAATTTTAACCCCTTGAGGGGCAAGCAATTACGTTTGTGAAATGCTGAATTCTCACCGGAATCTTTAAAAAATTCTATTTCAAAATAAGTAAAAGCAATTTTACGGCTTTTTTTCCACCAAAGTTAGAAAAGTAAAATTTAATAAAATTTTTCTGGTGTAAAACTTCATTAATCGTAGGTGGTATATAATATATACCGGTGCCCCTCAAGGGGTTAAAAGTGAATTATTGTGAATTCAAAAAAAAAGAATAACGTCGTCTGCAGTCATATAATTAGTGCATTATGCTTTAAAAAATAAAAAGGAATCATTCGAAAATCTTCTTTAGCTTTTGCTACAGTATGAGCAGTTTATCCAAAAATCCGATGATTGAAAGTTTTTTAGACCATCAATACTTTCGTAGCTTAGTGGTCCAAATGTTGACAGTGTTTCCTTGAATGGAAGTTCTGAAATACCGTAATTTCCCGCGTATACGCCACGGCTTAGTTAAGTGCTTTTCATACCGGAAATTTTATTTAAAAAATGAAGTCCAATAAATGCTAAGCAAAAGCAAGTCACATTTTATTTATAACAAATCCTGGTAGGAAATCGAATTTTCTGAGCTGCGGCGTATACGCGTGAAATTACGGTACCTTAAAACGCCGGTCATTAGAACCTGTCATTATCGGGAGTAGTTCGGATATGAACAGCTTGTATAGCTAGGTAAAGGAAATCAAAATAAATGCACATTGCACACTGACCATAACGTTATACAAACTGCTTTGAAATATTCAAGTTGCAACAGGGATTTAAACCAGGGTTGCCAATTTGGCCTCCAATTATAATCCGAAATTTCATATTCACACAGGGAATTTTGTTAGAAGAATTTTGCCTTTATGTGATCGCTAAATGTCTACCATTAAATAAAGTATAAAATACTATTCTTTATTTCTGGTGTGAACTCTGAATGTCTGAATAAAAATGGAGGCCAAATTGGCAACCCTGTTTTAAACTGTTCTTACCGTCAATACAAAGGTGTGTAAGATGATGGAAACGATCATTTAATTGACTAAATAAAAAATAAGATTATATTAACCCTCATATAAACCAGATAAATTGATTATATCAAACTAAATAGGCAATATAAATATAAGGAAGACATTGTAAACAATTTTTATTGCTACAATATAATAAACTACACTTTCACTGGTTATCCGATAGGAACAAAATTATAAGAACAAGACTACAATATAATAAACTACATTTTCACTGGTTATCCGATAGGAACAAAATTATAAGAACAAGACAGATTTTTTTAAATTATAGAAATATTACCCATCAATTGGGCCGCATTTGTGTTTAACCCCTTAACGGTCGCATTAAATTAATATTCACCTTATTTAATGACAGATAAAATCATACCACCATAAAGACAATTACACTATTTTATAAAACTGGTGCGAATCAAACAATCTAAATAAAAGACACAGCCCGTGAACAT
This sequence comes from Maratus speciosus, assembly GCA_963932465.1. Classification (NCBI taxonomy): domain Eukaryota; kingdom Metazoa; phylum Arthropoda; class Arachnida; order Araneae; family Salticidae; genus Maratus; species Maratus speciosus. The sequence goes on along the minus strand of OZ010787.1, from coordinate 411,221,156 downwards.
CACGGGAACGAGAATTAATAGGTTAAACCCCTTTTAAGCGCAGTGATCCTACGCGGGACTACCTAAATTTAATTCCAAACCTACAGACGCAGGGAACCCACTCGGTCCGCTTTTTTTAATAACAATAAATATATATTTTTAAAAATATTTTTTGTCGAAACTTTCCAAAATGGCGTTTTTGTTGCGATTGTTACAAAAAGCAACCACGTATTTTTCCTTGAAAAAAATACTGGTTTTCAAAAAACGGACCAGAAGGAGCCTTGCAAACGGCACTAGCAAAAAAAAAATTTTTTTTTTTTTTTTGCTTTTACAATGAAAGTTCATAAGGACAAGTTGTTAATTTCTAAGAAGATCGTTTGTAAATTCTGGTGTCAGGCAATCATTTCATTGTTTTACGAACAGCATTTTTCTGTGCCGGAAAGGCTTAAAGTTTTCATTAGAAAGTTGCGCCATCGAGTTTACGAAGTTTCGAACTTGTCGAAGTGGAAAAACACGTCATGTCTCGCAAATGGCAAATTTTAATTCTGCTATCAGTTTTAACTGGAATTATTCTGCTATCAGTTTTAACTGGAGTTATTTGCCAACATTCAACTAAACTTCCGTAAAATGTGAGTTAAGTTGACTCAGATTATATGCGTTAATAACCAGAAAATTTATTTGATGTAACATTATATATTTAAATTCATGTTTCTCTATTAAATCTATTTGAATTTATTTCTTTAGTAAATTTCTGGTTCGAAATATGTTTAACCTGTTCAATTTAACTCACATTTAACGGAAGTTTAAGGGACAGTTGGCAAGTATGAATTATACCATTTTGTCGGTAGATACTGAGCACTGTAATACAAACGTTCTCGATCATGGTTCGTACGCCTCCTTGAATTTTGCAGACCAGAAAATTTTTCGTCACCAGTATTATCTTATAGAAAATATCTTCTTAAAAGAAGTCGAAATTATGCGCGTTTACCCTAGATTTCTTTTTCTATAATAACATACTGGTAGTGTTCCTGGAAAAATAACAGTAGCCGTACGAACCATGTCAATGGTATTTAGGCCTAGATTATTGGCATGCGAATCAAGCTTGGAAATTTTATTGTCTTCAAACCACTTTTTCTTTTTTTGCAGAGTAAATTGAGCCATTTTGTATTGAAATATGCAGTTAATAACGGCAATTTGTCCAACCTAGTTCAACAAATGGTTTTCTAACATGTGGATATAGCCATGTGTCGTCCTTTTAGAAAAGTAATTCTAAGCTTATCAACTGAGGAAAATGCAGCACAAACCATTAGGAACCTTCACCTAGTTCATGCGCGGATAATACGTCATTTTCCTTTCAAAGGTCATACCAATATGAATAAATACTTTTCGGACCATCGAAATAAAACATCTTTTTACGACTGAAAATAATTTTATATCAATTCGTACCTCTACTTTGTTGTTTCAGGTGTTTCTTTGCAAATTGAATGCGAAACTTTTTATGGTCAAATGTTAAACACCGTCACCGAAGCATATTTACATATTTAAGGATTCCAGACCTTTTATTGTTCGTCTTACATTCCATACTCATGCTGGAGTCTATCTTGCTGTTTTATGATTCTGGATTATTTAGCTTCCAAATTGTCTTTCTGTCATTCCTCGGCTTGTGAGCGTGCAAACTTTTGTATCTTTTCAAAAGAGTTTTTCGACTTCCGGTACATTTTTGAACACCAGAAGTAGTTGGATTGTGTAAAAAATTAAAAATTACAGTCTTTGAACATTTAATTTTATCAGCAACTCTTTCAAGTGACATTCCGATATTCTTATAAGCTAGAATGTGGCCTCTTTCAAAGTTAAACAAAGGAAAAATATCTCATCATCATCAAAAAGTATTATGAGCTAAACGAATGGGCTCATAATCTCTTTTAAATGCTTTGTTAAATGATATGCGGAAATATCCACCAATCACGAGCTGCGCTTTAGAAATATTTACGACGTCATTTTACTCACCCGTAAATTTAGCGAAATACAAATTTAAAAATAGATTTAAAAATATAGATTTAATTTTTGGAAACAGTTGCTTTTATAGCATCTGGAATATCATGTATTTAATTTTAACACAAAATTGCATAGCAAATGCGAAGTGATTTCTTTATTTTTGCATTGTTTCTGTGATTTTGCACCCCGTTGGATATCCAGAGTTAGAAACACCTGCAAAGACACGAAAGGGTTTTCCTTTTCTGTGATAACGAAAGTGTTTCACTTATTTTAATGTCCATTGTTATTGAATCGCTATTTTCCGTTCGCACTTTTATTTAAGGCATTTACCAATTTCAGGAAACCGCTTACGTATTCCATATAGATAACGATTTACAAAAATGGTCGTTTAAAATGGTTTCTCACGTAGGAAGAGACCTCTACTGTTTACCAACCCTTACATCAGAAGATGTATTATATTTTCACAAACCATATTTCTATATGAAAAAAAAATAATTAGATAAGAATAAGAATAAAGAAACTAATATAACGAATATTTAAATTGAATTAACTTGTAATGTGAATTGTGAACGAAACTTGACAGAAGTACATTATAATCTGGCCTGAAATACCAAGATTACTGTGAGCCCCATTTCGAAATATGGAGCGTAAACGTAAGTTTACGAGGAGTGGCTATTAAAAAACGAGACAAATGCTGTAAATTATTTTATTTTAACTTTATACATATTTAGTTATTATCCCGTTCAATGTATTAGCCTCCTTTATTACTACTACACTCCATGGGAATTTTACATTGTTTGAAACAGTCCTACAAGCCTTCTTCTGTGAGCTCTTTCATGACGTGTGCCACTTTTACTTTCACAGCTTCAACGGTCTTAACCCTTAATTGCATGAATTATTCTTTTAGAATTGTGTTTTTTTATTTTTCTATTAAAGATTAGACACCAGAAATCTTAAGATAGATTTTTAACTTTATTTATTAGCATATTTTTGTAATGTTTAGTGGAGTAATATTTCTATATAAATATAGTGGTTGTAAGAACTTAATTTATGTATTAAAAACTAAATAAAATGGTGATGGAAATTTACATCACTATGCAATTAAAGGTTAAATCTGGTTCCTTTTAATCCTCTCGCTGCGCATCCCGAGATTTTTGCGGAGATGCATTTTTTCGTCTAATTAACCCTCCTTCATTATTCCCAACAGTTATTTTTTTAGTGTAAATTTTTCCTTATTTATTAGGAGCATTTTCCCATTTAGATTATAGAAAAATTTTTGTTTTGAAAAACCGGTGACAAAAGAATAAAAATTCTTAAAAGGCGCTCGTCGAGAAGCTATTTTGACAAAACAATTACGCAGCGGTTGGTTGGTTGTGCTTATGACGGCCAATTATCAGCGCGAGGGATATAGACCTTAAGGAGAGAGTGCCCTCCGTGGGAGTCTGTCTAAGGGAACCTAACCCGTATTTACGCTTGGAAAACCAAGGTTCGAAGAAAATCACGAAAACTCCGAACGATTAGGCCGACGGGCGCCAATTACGCAGCGAGATGGTTAACACTTAAATGCGCGATTTTTTATTTTGTTTCGAAAAAATTATATGTGATTCTTTGAAAGGTTTATTACACAGGAAAAATAATGAAAAAAATCAGATACACATTTTTCATATAATACGTCAGTCTTTTATTCTGTTGCACATCTGTAATACAAGTAAAAACTGCTGTCGTGTGGCTGTTTTACGCTAAAATATTGAAAAATAGTGAATATTTTAATAAACAAGTCTCCAAATACCTTATTTTATATAATTATGTATTTTATAAAACTTCACCTTTAACCCTTTAATTCCCATGATAGAATATGTTGTAGAAATCACGTAATTCATAGAATCTGACGGCCCCACCAGTGGCTGAGAGGTTCTGCTCTCGAAACTGGTAGACGGGAAGTGCTGGGTTCGATCCCAATCGCGCCCGTCGGCCTAATCGTTCGGAGTTTTCGTGGTTTTCTTCGAACCATGGATTTCCATGCGTTAATACGGGTTAGGTTCCCTTAGAAAGACCCCCACGAAGGGCACTCCCCCTCGGCCCTATATCCCTAGTGTAGATAATCGGCCGTCACAAAATCAACCAACCAACCATAGAATCTGACTTTACACCAGAAAGTTTCAATGGTTAATTTCGCTTTATTTAAATACAGAATGCCTGTTATTAATTAAAGCAAATATTGTTATTTTAATTTTCTGGTGTGAATTAGGTATATACGAATAAAAATATCTTTTAAATTCAAAACACTCTTGTAAACATTCATTGCCGTATAATTCTTTTAACAAATTCTGAGTTTCAGTTGCGGATTTTCCAAGTTTAAAAAGAAATTTAAAATTAATTTGTTACTCTTTTAAACCACTCAACAGTTTTCCGGCAAAACACAAAAACGAGGTCTAGAATAAATTAAGGTCACGGCCAGACTAATTTGAATACATCCAATTTAGATGACGTAAACGATACAAGAGGCTTTAGGTTACACAACTATTGGTCTTATGAATTTGACTTATGCGCTGTTCTTTTGTTGAAGCATTAGTCTCATTATTAAATAACCACACCTCGTACTATATACAGGAATAGTGTCCACGTCTGTGTACTTTTTATGATACTAGCTCATTTCAACGAAAACAAGGTAAATCTTCTCGATAGTCTGCTTTAATATCTTCTTTATTTTTAAAGTTATGAAGACAAATTGTGTTCAGCTTGGAGTGAAACATGTCACTGTATTTTTGACTTAATAAGTAGATTGCGGCCCCGGTACAATATATATATATATAAACTGCTTCAATAACGTGTACTGTCGATAGGGTTCGACATTTGTTTCGAAGAAATTTTACGTTTTAAATACCGTATATACCCGTGTATAAGCCGACCCCTAAATTCGAGAAAAAATATGTTGCTTACCAGTATTTTCGTGCAGCTACATTCGCCTTATTTAATATCAAATTCTGCATTTAGATAGGACGAAGAAAATTATTTTAAAACTTCTGGTATGCAGTCTGTAATTCCTCTCGAATTTGAGGTCGACTTATACACGAGTATATGCGGTAGTTATATTTTAAACATAATTACTTCCAAACAAATGTTGCCTTTTAAAATTTCTATGATAAATATTATAGAAATCTATCATAAAGATTTTTGTTTGGAAATGTCAAATGTCAAATATTTGTGCTGTCAAAATTTTAACCATTTAACAGCGGCCATATTTTCTACAAAAAATGTCAAACCTTGACTATCATCTCGTTCATTTTGTTGCCACAAAAGCTGGATGAAATGGAAATGTATATGAAATTAGATAAGAATCATGTATTCAATAAAATAGGTTTAATATATCGATATAATTATCTAATTTAATTTTAATAAAACACAAATTAATTAACAGAAGTAAAATTTTATATGATTAGTATATGTGTTTTTGTTTCCTCCATTAAAACTGTTAAGATCACTTCATTTTCATGCGTCAAGGCCTAATCTCTAAACCAAGAGGCTATCGAAAACAGTAAAGATGATGTAAGAATTTTTTTTTATATCAAACGCCAATGAATTGATTATAAAAAGCAATGGATGTGAATTAAAAGTATATGCAACCTTTTTTTTTTTTAGAAAATAACGAAATTTCGTCACTAAAATTATAAAAGGACGTGTGTTTCAAAACTCGCCTAATCCAGAAGATGAAATATTAGGAAATCGCGAAAAACCTGTGACTGCGTACATTCGTTTTCACTGTAAACCAAGATTTTGCAATGCCAGAAATACACATTAAAACTAGATTTTTGTTGTTGTTGTTCAGGATTGATATTGTTTTTTTTTTCAATGCAAATTCACCAATAGAATAAATTGATGATTTTATTTAAAGTTGATATTTTTAAATTTTGGATAAGGCGAGTTTTAAACTGACGTTCTCATATGGAGAGATATCGTGAAATTTATGAAACTTAATTTAAAGGATTTCATTAGCAATACATTTTCTCTATAGCAGAGTTCGCACGGATCCTTGAATTTTTAAACTAGGAAATTCTTCGATACCAGTATTTTCTTATAGAAAATCTCTTCTTAAATAAAACGAAATTTCGCGCCTTTGAACCAGATTTATTTTTCGGTAAAAAAATACTGATATACGGCCTTGAAAATAACGGTACCTGTACGAGCCTTGTATACACATAAAATACTTAAATGTAACTATTAGAAGAAATATCTAACAGCTGTAAACGAATAATCGACTAGTGAGACAACGTCTATTGTCAGCTAACAAATATTCACTGAATTACTACGATCATTTTGTTGAACGTCTTGTAAATACGAAAAAATAGAGAACAGATTACGGTTGCGTGAACAGTTTAATTAATTTTTCTCCTTATGTTAAGTGAAACAGAAATTAGATATTCCTGTAAGGTACAACTGTAAGTGTGAAAAGAAGTTTTATTTTTATTAATAGAAAGTGAGCATAGCCAAAGTGATAATATTATAGACTAAATAACATGTAAGTTGGGAACGACTGTGTGTGCTATTACGAAGCAAAACTCGCTTTTGGTCATACCGCAATAAAATAAGTCGGTAAGTGTGATCGAAGATAGCACAGAGAATTTCGCTTAACATTAAACGACCGGAAATTTTACTCAAGTTTTATAAAAGTATTTTACACCTGAAATTTTATTTAAATTTTTTAACATATTTATTTAGCATTTTTCATCTTTTTTGTCTTTTAAACTTATTTTCTGGTTCGAACCAAAATATATTCATATGGTAGATGTCAAAATGACACCTCAAGGTCTTTTTAGTGCTAATATTCCTTTCAAAAGATTTTATCCTTTAATTAATAAATCCGAATAGAACTGTTGAACCCTGAAAAGCATGTTTAATTACATGATTTAATTTTAGCTAAAGAAAAGAAACCATTACAATGGTAAACAAACACGAAAGTTCTTTTAATTAAATTCATCGGACAAAGGTAGTCCATTTAAAATATTGCAATTTCTCGAAATCAAAATTTTTGAATTAAAATAAAATAATTTATAATTTTTTACATCAAATTTCTCACTTAAAATGGCAAATAAATAAATAAATAAATAAATAAATAAATAATAAATAATAAAAATCCTGTAAAAATGAATCTATTAGATAATGAAACAAATAATAATAAAAAAAAAATTAAACTCCGACACCGAGTTTTGACCGGGAACCTTTTGATCAGCAGGCCCACGGAGCCTGAGCGAAAAGTTCTGCTTTAAGATTTAAATCATAAAAATTGTCGTATGTCATTAAAATAATTCATTTAATTAAAATAATATAATCTTGTTTCAAAATTTTATAATCTCTAGTGTGATCGGAGGTATTCAGGTCTGTAACGTATACAGTTTCTCAGAACGAACACTGTGACAGACAGACAGGAGTCAGAAGCACATGGTTTCGTCAGATGAATGGAACTCTTAAAAAGAGGTAGACGTGGGCAGTAATTCTGTTAGTGTATGCTATTTCAATTACATTCCGATGAAAGGTGAATCAAGCCATGTGGTATTTGAGGGAAATTTTTGAACACTTCTTCCGTTTACTTTAATACAGGGCGTTTGTAAAGTCCCGGACCCATTTTGATGTTTAATAACTCATAAAATAATAAAGATAGATTAAAATTAATAACATAAATGGTTAGATAGACTCAAAAAGTTTCAAGACCCTTGTCAATGAACTTCCACATGTGCCCCCTTCGTCGCACGGAGAATTTCAAGTCGATAGTCAAAGGTAGCGGCAAGCATCCACAGAGGATATTGCGGTTGTAATTCTGGCTTTTAAGTCATCACCTGATATAACGCCGCTGGACTTTTTTTTCCTTTGGGGATTTGTAAAGGACAATGTTTACAGGAGGAGAGTGTCGAACATCGATGACTTAAAAGCCAGAATTACAACCGCAATAGCCTCTGTTGATGCCGACATACTTGCCGCTACCTAGCGTGAAATTGACTATCGACTTGATATTCTCCGTGCGACGAAGGGGCCACAGGAGGAAGTTCATTGACAAGGGTCATGAAACTTTTTGAGTATATCTAACCATTTATGTTATTAATTTTATTCTATTTTTATTATTTAATGAGTTATTAAACATCAAAATGGGTCCGGGACTTTATAAACACCCTGTATTATCATATTTCAAAGGAAGCAGAAACATTTTAAAGTTATGAGCAAGAATTCGAATTCAGATTGTAGTGGGACACCCTGCACTTTTATCTGTTACATATTTTTGATTGGGCATTATATATATATATATATATATATATATATATATATATATATATATATATATATATATATATATATATATATATATATATATATATATACTTCCTACATCTAATACTACTGTCATTTTAAATCTTAATAATATGATATAAAATACAGATACTTCCTACAAATCAAGAAACATATAACATCTTACTCTTGTTAAGAGAATGATTTTCCGCAGAAAATTACCTCCTTTTTTATATGTTAGATAATTGCAAAAATAACCATAATAATTAAATTTATTTTCAGAAAGATTTTCTTTCCTTTTGTTTTAATTAAAAATATTGTAAAAATATTAGGTTTATTTCATATATCTAAAAAAATATATTTTTTTTAATTGCAGCAAAAATGATGATTTGAAATCATAATGACTTTTTACTTTCTCTTGAACATCATCCTGATTAAACACAAGAAACACCATTATTAGGCAATTTTACTCGAAAGAAAGTTATTAATGGTCAATGAACAAACCATTAGTTTCGAAAGAGAAGAAAAAACTATGTTTCATCTCATAATTTTAATGGTTTGTAGCTCTATTTATTTCATTAAAATCTTTTTCTCGATGTATTTTCTTTATGCTTTGAAACAAAAAATTTTAAGCTAAATATACTTTTGTGATATGACTAGATTTTTATCATTTATTTAAACTTGGGTACATAGTTAATAAATATATATATGTATTTTTATCTTTTTGCTCCTTTCATGTGCTGAATTAGAACTGTTGTTATAATTTATAATTCCCATTATAGAGGTAGTTTTGTTTGGATTAAATTTTGATATGCAAATCCTTTTTTTAAAAATGTCGATATGTGTTAAGAAATTCCATATGTAAAATTGTAATTTTTTACAAGAACCTTTATTATAAATAAAAATACTGGATAATACGAGTATATATATATAACATTAGTAATTGGAAATAGATGATGAATTGTAATTATATAATGGTTATATATTATCATTCAAATTTCTGTACTGCTAATGCGCAAGTCATTATGAATGATCACTATTTAGTTATTTTATTTTCATTTAGAATTGCAAGAATTCTTTTTGAAACGCAAATTCTTTTAAGAGGTATCTTTTATAAATTTTATAAATATATAATTTCTGTTAGCTAAATGTTTTGCAAAGTTAGCAAACTATTTTAAAACAATTTTATGCGCTGGGTTTATTGCTGGAATTGCGCAAAAACTTATTGAGTTATCATATGATTTCTACTTTTGTAGTTACTTGATACCTTGATATAAGAAATTCCATTTTATGCTGCATGTTTGTCATCTTTCATGGTCTATATTAAACTTTATTTCAACATGATCATATCACTGTAGTTCATTAGTTATTAATTAATTTATATTAATAAATTTTAATAATTTATCTCTCACTAATTTTAGGTGTGAATTATAATTTACAATACTATAATTTATCATTATAGCTGTTACATTTAATGTATCTCTCTTTAGGATACATGATTTAAAGAATGTACATTCGATATTATTAGGATAGTATAACATTTTTTATACTTACATTTTACTCTGCAATTTTGAAATAAATATTATGTTTTGATCTGAAACACGTTCTGTGATTATTATGGGATTGTCTTTGCAATGTAGTTATTATTTTTATTGGTGGATTAAGCTATTCGATTGTTTTATTTATCTTATTGTACATATTGTGTAAACATCTATTTATAATCAAGAAAAATCATTATTAATCGAAATTTTTATTATATAGCTTCCTTAATAATTCTTTCTTTATTTTTTTTTGTTATTTTAATGTTATTATATGTCTCACAGAACAAATACAATGGCTGTTCTTAGTAAATTTATCGTTCCTGGCAAAATACACTTAGTATCATCGCAGTGTAGTGCCCAGTACAGGAACATTAATAGGGATCCAGTCACCTATTTTATTCGCCTCCACCACCTCTATTAGTTAGAAAATGTATGGATAAGAGATGCAAGACATGCCCCTTTGTTTCACAATCACAAATTGTTTCGGATCCGTGTTTATCTTCTTTTTGTAAAGCATTCAATGTATTATATAGTATAAAATGTAATACATGTAATATGCAGTATATAGGACACATATCTTGTCCACTACATAAACTTATTAACCAACATCGCTCAGATTCGATTAAAAATAAGTCTAAGAATAAACAATCTACTGCTGAAATTCACCATTTCCACAAACATAAATTTAAAAATACAACAACATCAATCTTACAAATTCAAATAAACATATCAAAACGTCTATTTCTGGAGTCTTCATTCATGCAATATTATAATACAGTTTATCCATACGAACTTAATACTGAAGCATTCAATAGGAATACTAAAATTTTTTTTATTCATTAATAATATAACTGATTATAATCATATTTATCCTACACTAAATCATAATATAAATCACAGAACAACACCTAACAAAGGTTGGTTGGTTGGTTGTGTTTATGACGGCCAATGATCTGCACAAGGGATATAGGCCCAGGGGGGAGTGCCCTTCGTGGGGGTCTTTCTAAGGGAACCTAACCCGTATTAACGCTTGGTAAATCCAAGGTTCGAAAAAAACCAAGAAAACTCCGAACGATTAGGCCGACGGGCGCGATTGGGTTCGAACCCAGCACCTCCCGTCTACCAGCTTCGAGAGCAGAACCTCTCAGCCACTGATGGGGCCCTAACAAAGGAGGTAGATGTTCTTCTTCAATAATTATCTCTAAAAATACTATAATTATACAGTTAAATAACCTTCATAGTAAATATTTAATTGATTATAATTGGTTATTAGTTCGTAAATATATCTTTGCAATAAAAAAGAAAAAGCTTGCACAATATATAAATATATTTCTTAGTAAAAGTTTCTTGATATATTTCTCAGATATATTTTTTGATCTTATTATGACCAGAATCAATCAATTTAATATTAATTTACAAAAAAAACCTTAACTTAAAAATACAAATACACAAATGCTAATTACTTATTCAAATCAAATATTCAAAAAATTAACATTAATTCTATTATAAATGACAAAAAATGTAAATTTCCTATTCATAGTATTCAAATATCTAGAACATTTAAATATCCAATTCCTTTAGGTAGAAAGATTTTTAATTATAATTCTTTTTCAGAAAATACGTCTGCTACAAGTACTTTCGCTTGTGACTGCAACGACCCCTCACTACAGCAATACATTAATAAAGTTCATTGTCATACAATCACCGGTAATCTTAATATTGTAAATCATTTTACATTAAGAAAATTAATGGGATATGGCACTAAATTTAGACTTCCATCAAAACTTAATTTAAATTCAATTATAAAGCAATTTACATATGATACCGATTTGTTTATACATATAAAATTTCTATATATTACAATAAACCTATTGCATATTTTAATCAATGGAAAATATTGGTTATTGAAAAGTTAAGTGAAGCTCTTAGGGCAAATGTATCTAATCTTGTTAAAGAATGTTTGTTCTTAATCTTGTTAAAGTCAATACCAAACACATTTTCCAACAAATTAAAAATATTAAAAAGACTATGTAATCACATATATTGACAAATCCCCTAATAATTATGCAACCATATGCAAATATTATTATCACCATCTTCTTACATTTCATCAAATAAGTCTTTCCAAAAAACTAATGAAGATATTATAGTAAACAATAGTAAAATTATAGGTTATTATAAACTACTAAATATTATTCTTACTAACTTTAACTATCCATATTTAGTGCTCATTCCTAAATTTCATAACACACCAATTAAATTCAGAACAGTTACAATTGGATGTAATACATATAATAATTATGCTAACAATATTTTATTAAAAATTCTAAGTCAAATATATAACCTAACAACAGAAACAGATAATAAACATTGCATAAAAAATAGTCATCAATTGGTTAATGTACTTAAAAACATTAAATGTGTAAAAAATATACGAACATATGATTTCAAAGATTTATTTAATAATATAAATCTTACAGACCAGCATAATATAATTAATGCTCTATTTAAAACATATAAAAATAAACTAACTCTTCCTACATATATGGATATAAAATATTTCGCACTTGAGCTAATTTTATAATATACAATAACTATATCTTACAAGACAATATTTTTTATCTACAAATAGAAGGAATACCACAAGGCGGATCTACATCCAGTTTAACGTCTAATTTATATTTATATCAATATGGATGTAATTTCTGTAATGATAATATACTAATGTATCTTTATATTGATGACATAATTTTAATTTACACTAAACAATCAAATATTTCTCAATTTCCAATTGATTATCCAACTAATTTACAATTGACAGAAAACCTTTTAACAAATAATAATATTAACTCTTTAGATCTAAAAATCATAATCGCACAAAACAAAACAATTACTGATCTTTATGACAAACGTAAAGACTTTCAATTCAAAGTTAATACATTTACTCATTTTAAATCCTGTCTACATATTTCAGCTTACCGTAATTACTACTTAATCATTTGTATAGAATCAAATGTTTATGTTCCTCACATCTTATCAATAAAAACATTAAACAATTAATATTTGATGCATTAAATCATGGTTTTCCTAAGAAATTCATGTACTCCTTAATATACAATTAGTTAATGATCTAAACAATGGATTGTAGGGAGGTTTCGTGTAAGTTACTATTAACATATTGCGTATTAAAAAAAATATATAAAAAATTATAAAAAAATAAAAACAAACAAAAAAATTAAAAACACAAAATATAATTTTTTTTTTAAATATGTTGGCTGGGTGGGTAGATGTTAAATTATGGAGGAGGTATAGGAGTTGTATGGATAATTTATACGCAAATGTTGATTTAATAAATATATAAAAAAATGGATTGGTACGTTGAATTTATGAGTTTCTATGTTTATTTTGGTCCTATAAATTTGCTGTCCTTAGCACTGTATACAAATATTTATATTATAATAATTTATATCAATTTACATCACTTTTATTGATTAACTTCAAAATATTTTAATTTATAATAGTGGACGCTAATACAGTATATGATACAAGTATTTATCAGTATGTAGAAATGTTGTAATTTGTTTGTATAATGTTAATCGTCCACAATGTGCTACTGAATTAGTCGTATTTTGCTTTATTTTGTATTATAAGTTATAGGTTCCCTCTTTATTTTGTATAATGTCAGTGTTATGTTTTGAAGCTATATTTATTAATTTAACTTTAGTAATTGTAAATAGATGATATATATATATATATATAAATTTTTGTGGTACAAAAAAGCGGAAGAGCTGGCATCTATGTATTCATACATGCATACAGGGTGTTTCATATTAGATGGGCAAAATTTTATGTGGTGGTAGTACACATCCAGACACATAACTTTCACCAAAGAATGCATGGTAGGAAATAAAACCCAAAGCTGTTGGCGCATTTGGAAACGTGGTCCGTTGTTGCTAGTGGGATACTTTTTTAAAATTCAGATTTATTGATCGCAACCATTTTTTTAATTTAATGACAGGTTAAATAAGGTGAAAACAAGGCTGATTATCAATAAAAAAAACTAGTGGCAATCAAAAAATTTGAATTTTAAAAAAGTAGCCCTCTCGCCACACTGACTTGGTCCATGCAAACGTTAAAGCTCCATTCCTGTTGGGAGTTATCAGGAGAAGAATGACACTAATAGCATACAAATGTGATAGGGGGAACCCTGTTAAACAATGTTATGGTTTTTCTCTTATGAAAAACATTTTATTTTAGTATACTAATGTAGTACCGTCATAGTAAATAACCTTTTATAAAATCTATATTTACAACGAATTTGTAAATCATAATAAAATTATACATGTGAATTATAATTTGTGATAGTATATGTGGCAGAAATTTTATTTTATATATTAGTAATAGTAATTAAGTGAAACTATTTTGTTTATTTTATTTTTTTCGTATAATATATATGTAGTCGAGTGTTTTAGTTATTCCTTTTTATCACAATATTTCATTATAAATTAAATGAAGATTATTTTAAAAAATCATTTTTTAAGAATATATTTTGTTTAATATGGTAAATTAAAAAAAAAATTAAAAAAATCCTATTTACACAGAAAATTTAAAGTAAGCAGTAATATATATAAATCCGTACGGGAGTTACATTGTTGTAGAATATTCTGTAAACAATATAGCATGTTTTTATTTCTGAATTTAAAAAAAGGATACAATATTTATTTTAATTATTAGTGTATTAATATTTAATATTTTATACGTAGTAGTATTGATAACTAAGTAAGCTTTTTAAATTATTATTTATTATTAATTGAGGTATCAATATAAGTTCTTAAGCTTTTAAAATTTTACCTTTTTGTAAACAGAACAAAAAAAGTATAACAGGGTTCCTACATTTTCATGTGGAACACCAGTATTTTTATGTAGTAAACTCGACTTATATATTCATGCGATTCATAAAGCCGATTTTTTCTCTAAGAAATTAATGGTGTGCATCTGGCTGAAAGTCAAGGAAATTCCCTGACCTGTAGGAAGCCTGTATAAAAAAGAAACACGTAATATTTTTAATTAAAGAGAATATACATAATACGTTAAATAATAATAATATGTTTTCTTATCTTATTGTACTTTGTGAGTTTATAATTTTTACAATGAGTTTTGATCTTCCAAAAAAAGGAGGAGAAGGGCGGGGGGTAGGGGGATATAACTTTTGTGAAATTCTGTCCTATTTTATTCTTTCAACAGATTGATGCAAAAACTACATTAAAAAATAGTTATTCAGAAATACAAAAACTCTTCGGGAAATAAAAAAAAGATTACTAGGGGGAATTTCTGTGGAAGATTTTAAGTCCAGATGTTTATAAGTGTACTTTAGTACATATTTCTCATTTTGATTGCTAAATTTTTCCTGCACATATTAATAATCATTTGGTGTTAAAATATTATTTACCTAAAATGAATTTTTTAGAAAAAAAATTAACAGATTTTAATTGCAAAAGAAATGATTAAAAACACATTTTAATAAAAATTAGTATACCATATTAATAAACAAGCCTTTAAAAGCACATTTTTTTTTCTTCAATAACTTTATATATATTTTTTTTTTCAAACATTAAAAAAACGTTTAGTGTTTTTCTACTAAGAAAATTTATAGAAATAAACATTGTAAAATTGTAAATGTCGACTTTAAAACAAATTGATGCAAAAACTGTATTAAAGATTAAAATTTTTTTTTTAAAGAGGGAAATTTTTTGTTCCTTTTGTTAATTAGATGTATTTTAAAATATATTTCTATTTCAGATTGATAGATTACCCCCCCCCCCACACACACACACCATATTTAAACGCATATGTGTTAAAAGATAATATAAGGAAAATTAAATTATTTTAATAAAAGGAAAAATGGAACTTTTTGTGTTTAAAACGTAAACATAAACAAACTTTTCAAACAAAAATTAACCCCTTAAAATAACAATTTAGTGATTTTTACTAAGAAAATGTATAGAAATAAACATTGTAAAATTTTTTATTTAACGATGCTACATGTTAACATTTGTGCACGACATGTACAGTTACGAATGTTGTGTAACTGCACAGAAAAATACAGTAGAACCCCGCTAATCCGAAATTCCGTTTAATCCGAACCGATTTTATTTTGGAAAACTATACTTAAAAGATTAACTGAAAATATTAAATTATTGTACAAAAAGCATAAAAGTACTTTTTACACTTACAGGATGAAAGTTGGGAAAAACGTGTAGAAGTTAGAATTAAACAAAAAATGGCAGTAAAGCATGTTTTTTATTCTTTAAACAGCTTGAATAAAAAAAAAAATCCAATAATGTTAAAGTACAACATATGTACACGAATGTAAAATAAAAACATGCAGTGTATGCCTACTCGTAGAAGCCTCATTAAACAAATCTCGAATTTAAGTTTGTTTGCCAGTCACTATAAGATTATTTTTTAAAATGCAAAAAGCATTTAATTCAGATAATAAAAATTTATTTTTCTTTTCAACAGCTTGATATCGCAAATTATGTACAGAAATGTTTTATTCTTCTCTCCTCGTTGACGTAGTGACAGAGATATTTATAGATTCGCGATTTTGTGCCGTTTGTAATGAGTTGTCACGTAATTTCTTATTCTGAAGTTCCATTAGATCAGGGGTCGCCAACTGTGGCACGCCGGATACCACTAAAATTTCACAAAAAAAGTCGACTTCTTGAATCGCAGAGATTCGATGATTATATAAGGCAATGATTGCTATAAAATTTTAGTGGTGTCGAGTGTGCCACAGTTGGCCACCCCTACATTAGATTATTATAAACATAAAGAGTGATTAAACAAGCAATACTTTTTTTCTGAAAGTCGTGCCGGATTATCCAGCATGCCGGGCCTTAGGACGCCAGTTTAGAGGATTTTTACTGCACTACTGAGTACTTATAACTTACATTTTCTTTTAGCAAACACCTTTTTCTTTTATATTTTTTTATCAGAATTTCGGTAATCCGAATTTTTTGTAATCCGAACAGGCACCGGTCCCAATTAGTTCCGATTAGCGGGGTTCTACTGTATAGTGAAATTTTGTGTCTAATACTGTGTAAGATTGCAGATAATTAGTGTTACCTTTCGAAAAGGTACTGTGTAACCTTTCACACATATGATATTTAATTGCACAGACAAGTATGGGGAAAACGTACACCTAATAATGTGTAACGTTCCTGGAAAGTGTCGTGAAAGCTTAACCCTACTGATATGAAATCTTACACACAATTACTGTGTAGGATTACAGATATATGTGGTGGAAACTTATACTGATAATGGGTAACCTTCCAGAAAAGCGTGGTGAAAGCTTACTCCTACTGATGTGTAACCTCACGCACAATTACAGTGAAGGCTTACAGGCAATTGTGGTGTAACCTTACACAGAAATTTGTGATATGTTTCGCAATTTAATGGTGTAACCTTACACAAGAGCTGTGTAATGTTACACAAGTTTATCAATTAAATACCACCATAAGATTGGGGGCTGCAATGCTGCCTGCAGTTTTATGGAGTAACGTTACACCAAATATTTTACAGTGCGAGTGTGCAACTGTCAATCGGAGTAGGACGTAACAAAAGATGTTGCCCTTCACTAATAGGGAAAAGGCTGATATGCATTGTATCTACAGAACTGCAAATGGAAATGGCTCAGAGACTCAACGATTGCATGGAGTGTTGCTTCCCACATTGCTTTTGTCACTTATTCGTTGTTTGCTTGTTTTTGCCATGCATAACAACGTATCCAGTGTTGTCAGTGGGCTACTATTTTTAAATTCAGATTTCTTGATTAGCACCTCTTTTTTGAAACTGTAAAATTCGCCTTATTTAATGATATATTAATTAAGACTAAAACAAGGGGAATTTTACGATTTCATAAAAGTGGTGCCAATCAATAAATCAGAATTAAAGAAAAGTAGCCCACTAGCAACATTGAATGAATGGCAACACTCCTTTGGCTCCCTGTAGCACCTTTGCGTTTTAATTCCGACCATACATTCTTTGATGAAAATTGTTTGTTTTGATGTGTACTATCACCTCTAAAAGTTTTGCTCATTTTTTAAGAAACACCCTGTATATATACGATTACATTATCTGAAGTACGTAAGCTCGAAAGATTAAGATTCCCATTAAAGAAAAGATGATGTATAAAAGAATTTAATATTTTATTCAATTCTTACAACTCACATAGGAGTACTTGAGCAATCTGGTCGTACTTAAATGATAATCAATTTGGTACATACAGTATTAATCTTATTTTTCAAAAATTAGTTTTTTTTTTTTATGCTCAGATTAAAATGCCTCTAAATTCACGGAACATGTGCGAACATAATGACAAACATTTTTAGAACGGTTAAAAGCGCTTGGAATTTTTTATATCATTTGACGGTTTTCATGGTATAAAGACCTTTTTAACCTCTTAATTATCGCTCCCGTCATATTCACGGGCTGTGTCTTTTACTCAAATTGTTTGATTCCCACCAGTTTTATAAAATAGTGAAATTGGCTATATTTTAGTATCGTTTTTCCTGTCATTAAATAAGGTGAATATTTCTTTCTCATGAAAGTGGTGCATATAAGCAATTTGAATTTTTTAACCGTAATTTAATTCGAGCGTTAAGGGGTTAATTTATTTTAGTACATTGTTTAGTAAATAAATCAGAAGTTTCATTTCGTGTTTTATTCAGATTATTTTTTAACTAAATATATTTTCCTTAATATTTCAAATTTTAGTTGCTCAAATGTTCGTACTAAACATTTTCCTTTTCGAGACTATTTTTCATTACTACTGATACATCAAATTTGAGCTCAAATGTCAATATTTTACTGCTTGCTTGTACGCAGTATTCCCAGTTCACTATTTTTTTATTCACATTACTGTATTTTATTTATATTGCTTGATTACCACCACTTCTTTAACAATACTGTAATTCGCCCTATTTTCGCATTATTTAATTTGTTATTAAACAAGGCGAATCCATAGCTGCCAACTTGTGCAGATTTTTCTTACCACTAAAATTCAATAGAAATTTTTGAATTATTTAAACCTTAAAATTGCTTGAACTTCGGGGATTCAATTAGATAAACTTCACTATAAAATTTTAGAGGTATGAAAAATCCGTACAAGTTGGCAGCTATGCGAATATATAAACTTCGTCAAATTAGTAGCAATCAAGCAATCTGGATTTAAAAAAAAGTAGCCAACTGGTAGCACTGCTTGTAGAATAGAAATATATATATATATATATATATATAAACTCGGTAGATGGCTCATGTGTCGCTATCCGAAGAATCTACAATAGTCTTTTTCCATTTTTTTTCCAATCAAGAATCCATTCTTCCTCCAGACATCTATTTCTCATTGCCTTTGCAGTATCACCCATCCAGTTCTTTCCTCGTCTTCTCCATTTCCTTTTTTTGTTTGTTTTATAATTAAATGTGATTTTGGGTAGTATTTCATCACTCATTCTTTTAACATGACCTTACTAAATTAATTGAATTTTTTTAATATAATCTAATTTTATTTTCAAAGAAGTATAAGAAACTAAAAAAAGTTAATTCTGGTAATGAATAAAAAACTCAGATTCAAATCCCTGTAAATTCATAGAACATGTGCTAATGTAACGATAAATATTTTAAAAGCACGATTTTAATTTTATTCAAAACACGTATATCTGTATTTCTGGCTCCTTCGAGATTTGAACACCTTACTATGGATTGGCCTTTAATCCCTTAACGGTCGCATTAAATTACGGTTTAGAATTTCAAATTGCTTATTGGCACCACTATTTTGAAAAAGAAATATTCTCCTTAATTTGTCACAGGTAAAATAATACCATAATAAATCCAATTACACTATTTTATAAAACTGGAGGGGATCAAACAATCTGCATAAAAGACACAGCCTGTGAATATCACGGGAGAGAGAATTAACCCTCCAGCCGCGTGAAACGTTATTTTCGCGTTCCAGTGGGCTACATTTTTAAAATTCAGATTGCTTGATTCCCACCACTGTTTAAGAGTGTGTAATTCGGATTATTCTCGCATTATTTAATCTGTAATCATATACATTGACCTTTTCTATTTCAAAAAATCTGGTGGGAATCAAACAAACAATCTTAATTAAAAACAAATTAACCCAATGAAAACGTCAATCGCGGCTGGAGGGTTAAGGGGTTAAATAAGATTACCCCAGCTCCACAGACTCATAATCCCACTGCCTATCTCGCTTTTTATCATTTTTCTTTATTTAAAATTTCAATAATTTCCGGGTCGCAATTTTCACATTTGATATTATTGTGTTTTTGCCCGTTATTGTTTTTTTTAAACTTCTAAAGGATTAATATTCACCTTCTCAAATTCGATATATCTGAATCATTGATAGATTTATATATATTTTTAAATCTAGTCATTTACTTTTTTCCCCGACGAAATTAATTCATTGCCTTTTCTGCCTTAAGAAATGATATTTTTACATTGTACATATGGAAATTTTATAGCAAAAAGAATAAACATCATTAATAATTCCGTGCCTTTTATTAATTAAAGAAAATCTTTTGATAGCATTACATTAAATATAAAAGACATAATATTTGACCTAACCAATAATTAAACTTTTGGTTCTAGAAAAAATAAATAAGAGAATATAATTTTGATGTTTTCTTATTACTTCCTTAAATGTGAATCTCATGAAGATGCATCTTCGATCGTCCTCACTAGAGGGAGTTTTAAAAGAAATTGTTTATTCAAGATTCTAAGCAGAAACTTTCTGATTAGTATTAATCAAGATCTCTTGAATATCATTTGCAGACTTATTTTTTTATTCAAGGAATACATTATTTTCAGTCGAATCTTATTAAAGTATTTCCTCTTCATCTTAGAAATTGCTAGAGAAATATTTCTAATATATTTTTAACATGAATAAGTTGAAAACTCGAAACAGAAAATTTTAATTAAGGAAGATGCGCACTATGAAGATTATACTCTCGAAATTAATGCAGGAAAATGCATTTTCTTTTTCTTAAAGGTATATGGTTTTTAAAGAAGTCTGGTAAAAGTTAATTTGTGAATGCATTGATTATATGTTTACTTTATGTTCGTGAATAAAGTAAATACTTAAGACATGGAACATAGGTATAAGACAGCATCGGTATTATAAGAATATAAAAAAAAATTCAAATAGTTTGTTAATAATTTTATGAAGAACAACCAAAAAGTAGACGTATTTAAAATCATGGAATTTAACTTTTAAAATTTAATAGTAGACCTTCACGTTAGAAATCGTTATAATAATTATTGCGTTATGCGATTTTTACGATGGACAAACTTAAAATTCGAAAGAAAGAAAGTATTTAATGAAGATGCACACTGTAAATATTATACAAAGGAAATTAATAAGAGAAAATGATTTTTCTGTTTCTTAAACGTGTATGGCTTTTAACGATGTCTCGTGAAAGTTAATTTGTGGATGTATCGATTGTATCTTCACTTTGTATTCGTAAATAAAAATGAGCATGTTACATAAACTGTAGAGTAAGTAGATAACAGTAGAATAGTAAACAAAAAGACATGTTATATAGATGTAACACCGCATCGCTATAAAAAGGCTAGACACTAATTAAAGTTGGCTGTTAATTCAGTTATGAAACATTTTACAGTTGATGTACTTAAAATCATGAAATTACTTTTTTTTTTAATTAATAGATTTTCGCGCAACGACCTATGTTTTTTCAATGCTTGTAGCCTACGCTAAATTCTTAACTGCCAAAGTTGATTATATGATTTGCATTAAAATAGATACCTACATTATGACGAAATAAGTACAATATTATAGCAGAAAAAATGCATTTTCTTATTCATAATATGGTTTTAAGAAATTCTGGTAAAATGTAATATGTGGATGCAATCCATTGCGTGTTTATATTCATCAATGAGAAAAATATTTAAAACATGTACCACAGGCATAAGACGTTATCAGTGTAGCAAGAATATAAACTAATTAAAGTAGTTTATTTTTTTTATTTTATGTTAAAAATCGAAAAATTTACAGTAGCTACATCTAAATTCATGAAATTGAATTTTTTGCAATCATTGGTATGAAATTTTGCAATAACGCATATTCTAGAATTTTTTTGGATGGTAACGCTTCACTGAAAAAAAAAAGAACTAAAATGCGGAAATACTACTGCCAATAAAGATACCGGTACTATTTCGGTATTTTACCGGAACTTTTTCCTGGTATATCAGAGAAAAATTTCCGTTTTTTGGCATTTAATGGAGAAAATGTCCGTTAAAATACGGAAATAGTGTGGCGTCTCGATTGTCAGTAGTATTTCCGTATTTTAGTCCATTTTTTACAGTCATTGACCATCAATTATTTCGCATTTTATCAGTATTAACCCTTTGGACTCCGTCGTCTTTTATACAAATTTCATTCGGTCGGCACCACTTTTTAAAAAGAAGTTTCTTTCAAGTACACAATTTCAAAAATGCTGTGATTAAATAAGGCAAATTTTATTTTCCTTTATTACTGATGCCAAAAACAAATTTGGCAAAGGAAGATGATGGCGCCGCAGTGGCGACAACGGAGTGCAAAGGGTTAAAACAGATCGAGAGAAGCAGAAATATTAATTGTTATTTTAAAATATATATAAATCTTTGTAATACAAAACTATGAATGGTATAAAAAGTCTAGCATACAGCTGTTTTGAACTTTCTAAAACCCCTTTATCTGTCCATATAAATACCGATAAGCAAAAAAATATTATATTCAAGTCCAAATTAGCAAACAAAATAGGAAGTGCTAAGCAATATATTGACAATAACCTGAGACATAGCTTTCTGGAAACTAGGCGTACGTGATGAAACAAAAATGAAGGCTGTCGCAGGTGGATTCTCCTTAAGTTTAGTATATTCCCTTGAATTTAAATACCAGTAATTTCTAAAAGTATTATTCACCTTAATTCTTTTTGATTGAATAAATGCTAATATTACCTCAATTGCTCAATAATGAGTCAAATAATGCTAATAATGTTCAAGTTCAAGATACCATACAATTTCTGAAAAAAAAAATCTACTCGGTCCTGCTTCTTAAGTCGTTTGTTAACCCCCTCGCTGCGCAACCCGAGATATTCTCGGCCATACCTTTTTCCGTCTAATAAATGCTATTTGGTTATTCCCACCAGTTATTTTTTACCGAAAAATTTGTCTGATTTAATCAGGACATTTTCCCAGACTACGATAGTCAAAGATTTCTGCTTTAAAGAACTGGTGATAAAAGATTTAAAATTCTGTAAAAAGCGCTCATCGCGAAGAATTACTTATCCAGCGAGAAGGTTAAAACCCTGCAATTCATTCAGATATAGAGAGATTCCGAAAAATCAAGATCACAGAAAAAGTCTTTGGATCTATAGAACTTTCAGAGTAATTAAACATATGTTTTTAGACAACAACGGTTAGCAATATAAGAATGTCTGATGTCTTCATTTTTCCTGCAACCTATAACTTTTATTTTTCAGATAAAGAGAACTTAGAGGGCGTTTAGTTTGTCCCGTATACATAAAACCACATTTCAGAGGAAAATCTGTAAATGTCCTCCTCATACTCAACCCTTTCGTCGCACTTCGCCTATTATCAGAGGAAAACTATCATCCTATCAAAAGTATGATTCAAATTAGTATGCTTTACTTTTTTTGGTAAAGAATATTAATCTTTGGATTACGGGCTAAACTGGTGTCTATTTTTATATTCCTACGTACCACAATTTAAAAAAAAAAATGTGGTAGATTTCGCTAGCTATTATTAATTGCTTCTATCTTTACAAGAAGAAAGTATTGGATTTGTGAGAAATTTCGACTTCCGGTTTTCGTTAGATTCACATGTTTTAGGAGGTCCTGAACCTTTTTGCTGGTTTTTAGAAAATGTCTGTCACTCTGTCATTCTGTGAGTCTGTATGTCACAAAAAAATTGTGAGCGCTTTATTTCAAAAACTAATGCATGAAATTTCACAAAACTTTATATTCAGTTAGACCTTGGTATAAACTGATGCTGATTAGTTTTTGGTGTAAAACACCCAGTAAGTGGCGCTACTGTGCTGCATTTTTCACGATTTCCGCAATAGCTATATCTCAAGAACTAATGCACGGATTTTCATAAAACTTCAGAGTCAGTCAGTCATTGATATAATTTGGTGCGATTACGTTTCGCTTAAAATCTTTCAACAGGTGGCGCTGCTATGCTGCATTATTCATGATTATCGCAATAGCTCTATCTCAACAACTAATGCAAGAACTTTCATCAAACTTCCGATTCAGTTACTCACTGATATAAATTAGTGACGTTTAGTTTTTTGGTGTAAATCGCCCAAAAGGTGGCGCTGCTATGCAAATTTTTTAAGGTATCAGCAATAACTCTATCTCAAATACTATTGAACAGATTCGGTTAGACTTTGACGTAAGTTGTTGTTGACTATATTTTGGGGTAAATCGTCTAACCGGACAGCGCTGATATTCTGCATTTTTCATGAACGTATTAACATGCATGAGATAAAAGATGGTTTTGGAATTAACACATCCAACCAGATTTTGTATAAGTGTTTGAAAGTGAATAGTTTTCAAGAAGTGGTGCGAATAGAATAAAGTAAACATCTCAGGGTCCACATATGTCACAAGCCCCACAATCAAAGGGTTAACCCTTAAATGCGCCATTTTTTATTTTGTTTCGAAAAAAATATACATGATTCTCTGGAAGGTTTATTACACAGGAAAAATAACGACAAAAATCAGAGAGATATATTTCATATAATACGTCAATCTTTTCTTCTGTTACATATGTGCAATACAAGGATAAACTACTGTCGTGCGGCCGTTTTAGGCTAAAATAATGCAATTTAGTACATACTTTAATAAGTATGTCTCCAAAAACCTTATTTTACATAATTATTTATTTTATAAAACTTAACTTTTAACCTTTTAATTCCCATAATAGAATACTTTCTAGGAATTACGAAGTTCAGAAAATCTGACTTTACACCAGAAAGTTTCAATGGTTAATTTCGCTTTATTTAAATGCGGAATGTTTTTTTTTGTTGTTGTTGTTGTTAATTAAAGTAAACATTTCTATTTTAATTTTCTGGTGTGAATGAGGTATGTGCAAATAAAAAATAATCCATTAAAGTCAAAACACTGTTCTTTGCATATATGTTAAACCCTTATCGGACGCTAGCTTTTTATGCATTATTCTATTTTCATATACTATTAGCACCAATGTAGTTTGAAATTAAATTTTATCGTACATTTCTCCTGTACATGTTGTCAAAGTGCAAGTACAAATGTTTCTTTTTTAAAAAAAATGGTGCCAACCGAACATAAAACGTATAAGAGTTGCTAGTCCCGAATAGATGTCGTGGAAAGTAATATAGGACCGATAAGGGTTAAATATTTTAAAATTAAATAATCCTTCTCTTTCTCATTTTTTCATTTTGAAAATTATTATCCATGTTCTAAAGCAGCAAAGAAAAATGTGTACTTCACGCATAGAAGGACATAATTTAATTAACAACGACTGTATAAAACAATATTCCTAAGCAATATTTCATGCTACAGAAAGCCGTAACACTTTGTCGTTCAGTGTTCCATTACATGGAGCACCCAACTTCATTCCCAAATGCCCTAATGGCACCAGAATTTTGGTGCAAATATTTTTCTCTTAATATGTATGTGAAATAATGCTTTTTCTAATTTTGGAATACATTTGTTCGTAAATTCCGGTTCAAAACCTTTATTTCAACATTTTAGCAATGGAAGTGTTTTGCGCCTGAATGGATAAAAACTTTTGTGCAGGAATAATTTTGTATGCATGAAAATGGCGATGTCAGTATGTTATATCAGTGACATACGTCTCAAAATAAGTTACAAAGCATTCCCAGAGGTCGTACGCTTCAGGGAATTTTTCAGGACAAATATCAGTATTTTTTATAGAAATATAAATCTAGCTTAAACGTGCAAAATTTCGCCTTGTTTAAGAAGAGATTTTCTGTAAGAAAATACTGGTACCGACGAATTTCCTGGTCTGACGACAACTGCATCACTCGTTGGGAAGCAACAGTTGCTAAAATACGTTATTAGAAATAAATTTTCATCTTGTTTTATTTTAAATTGTAAAAGATTAATAATAATAATAATAACTTTACTAAATTAAGTTTGAAATTTGCTAAATTTTCAAAGACTTTGAAAATCGATATAGGGCTTTTAAGTTGGAAAACTGGAGCATTAATTCAGCGCTATAGGATATTTTTCTTTCTTTTTTTTTTTTTTTTAAATTGAGGCTAAAAAATTAATTAGTAAACAGTAGCTTTTTAATATTTTTGTTTTAATGTTTAGAATTTCCTATTCATTTTCTTGATTCCTGTTTCTTCTCTCACTACAAATGTTGTACGAAAAGTTTTCGCTTCAAAAGTTGCAAAACAGAGTATTATCTCATGATTGATGCTGTACTTAAAAAATAATAAATGGAAGTGTGTTTCAGCACATTTACCCATAAGCATCTGAATTGTCTATCTTCCTATTTATCCTTATCCCTGATTTCTTGCTGCAAAGAACACATCATCTTTGCGGTCATATTTTATCAGATGATAGAATCTATTTCCTAAAATATTATCTCTGTTAATCATCATGATTCTCAAGCGACATTCTTGCCTCTCCGAATGACAGTGTAAGCAGAATTTCCTGTACTCTCTCTTATTGCTTTCAATTTGAAAGGAATACATTCCAAAAAATATTTCAGCTAGTTAAAAATAATTTTATATAATAATTCTTTTTAAGGCTATTTCCATGCGAACTTGTCATGTCTGTCACATACTACGATTTTTGGGTACCAGTATTTCAGTACGGAAAAATGTGACTTATTTTATCGGAGATATCTCATCGATTGAATAAGGCGAAGCAACCTTTTTGAAAATAACGGTGGCCAACAAGCATAGCGATTTTCAGCTGTGTGACATACATGACAAGTTCGCATGGAAATAGCCTTAACTATTTTGGTGGTACATTATAGAATGGTAGTTCCTGTATAGGTAGTGGTGGTGGTTGTTACGACCGATTATTTGTCCATTAAGCAAGAGAGTAGATTGCACTCTATGACCGTCTTTAATACCCTTTAACCGCTTGGGGTCGAGCGACCGGTATTCGTGCCGTCTTAGGTGCTCAGAATCAGTGATTATTCTCACCAGTAAAATTTTATTGTAAATTTTGCCTTATCTAATCCGAGAAATTTCCCGATTCAATTAGGCAAAAATTTCTGTTTTTGAAAACCGGTGAAGAAAGATTAAAAATTCTGTAATGACGCTCGTCCCGAAGGTGTTAAGAACTGAGCAACACAATTGTGTAGATGACCCTAAAGGAAAAAAAAACATTTTCCTCTTTTTGTACGATTTAACCTTCCGTCTACCAGACGGGTCCATTGGACCCGACAGCAATATTTAATGTAAATTTTTCTCATGAAAAATAGCATTCAAAGTTTCGCGATTACATGACTTTTCCTGCAATTGTCTCCTCTATGTATATGCAATTGCGATTAAAATTTTGTTCGAAATTTTTTACCTATTTTTAATTTGTTTCATTGTTTACCACGCGGGTCCATTGGACCCAACATTAAAACAAACGTAATATACTGTTGCTTTCTTTTTCTAGGGTTGCCATAAATCATGAGGAGGAACAGGGTTACCACAATTGGCTGTTTATCGCCCATTTGGCGATGGATTTTTAGCGCCAATCTCGCCAAATTTGGCGACTTTATAATGAAGTTTTGAGAACATTCTAGACTGATCTAGTAAACTTCGTGCTCTATATATAAAAGGTTACTTTTGGTTCAGAGAGTCATTTATCAACAGACACAGTTAGTGAGCGAATGGTGTCTATTGATGTTTTTGAGTCTTTTCATTGAAAATAGGACTTGATATTTGAAGACAAGTAATAAGTGTAGTTTGTACGTGCTTTGTTATTTTACAAATATTCATCATTTTCTTATTTCCTAACTTATTTTTTGTTAAAAACTGAATTGAAGATGAACAGAAGAAAAGTATTGACTCAAGAGGAAATTCAAAAAATTATGGAAAATCCGGACGATATAGAATTCGACACCGATGATGAAAATCTGTCGTCTGATGAAGGTGAAGTAGATTATGTTGAAATACATAATGAAATTTCTGATTCCTACTCAGAATCTGATAATGATTCCAATGAAGTAAATGTAGCAACCACAAGTACTTCAAATTCTACTTTTGTTTCCAAAAATAATTCACAGATCTGGTATAAGAATGAAGTTGCCAGACCACAAGGAAGATGTACTGAAATCAATATTTTACGTGAAAAATCTGGACCTTCAAGATTTGCAAATCGTGAAGTGGATTCCATATCATCCTCATTTCTTATCTATTTCCGAAAAAGACTTTTGGAAATTATAGTAAAATGGACAAACGCGGAAGGCAATGGAGTATTCGATAAAGAGTGGAAACCTATAGATATTATAGAACTTAAAAAATTCATCGGACTTTTATTACTTATTGGAGTATATAAATCGAAAAATGAAACAGTAAGCGAACTTTGGAGCATAAAAAATGGAAGACAAATATTTCGGGACATTATGAGTCGCAATAGATTCACAAGTATATTACGTGTCATAAGATTTGATGATGCTGCTGAGAGGCGTAAAAGAAGATCAACTGATAAATTAGAGCCAATAAGAGAATGCTTTGAATTGTGGAATAGCTATTTACAAGACCCTTATATTCCTAATTGGTCTATGACTGTCGATGAGCAATTAGTTTCTTTTCGTGGAAAATGTCCTTTCCGTCAGTATATGCCATCTAAACCTGGAAAGTATGGATTGAAGTTCTGGGTTATTTGTGACAGCGTAACATCGTATGCTTGGAAACTGGAACTATATACAGGCAAAAATGAAGTAAGAGAATCTCATCAGGGAGAAAATGTAGTTAAAAGATTGACGAAGGAAATTGAAAATTCTGGTCGTAATATTACATGTGATAACTTTTTTACGTCATATGCATTAGCAACACATCTTACTTCAAAAAAATTATCTCTTATTGGAACAATTCGAAAAAATAAACCTGAATTACCCGCTGTGTTCACAAATCCAAAACATCGTTCTGTATATTCTACTTTATTTGGGTTTCAAGAGAAGGCGACCATCATCTCTTACTGTCCCAGAAAAGGTAGAATTGTTACTTTGCTAAGCACAATGCATAACACTTATGATATTGACAACAGCTTAGAAAAAAAGCCACAAATAATCCTAGATTATAATAAAACCAAAGGCGGAGTAGATACGATGGACAAAATGGTAAGAGCATATAGTGTGAAACGCATGACACGTCGGTGGCCTTTGATTGTATTTTATAATATGATCGATATAAGTGCGATGAATGCATACATAATATGGTTGTCACTGAATGCTGAATGTGATCCGAAAATGAAAAAAAGGCGGAATTTCATTATTCAACTTGCAGAAGAATTAGTAGGTGAAGGAGGTATCGCCGTCTCAACATCTACTTCAGAACAACTTTACGCAAATAGTTTTGAACCGCCACGAAAAAAATCAAGATGTCATATTTGTCCCTCTAAAAAAGATCGAAAAACACGAACATTATGCAAGAAGTGTACGAAAAATGTTTGCGGAGAACATTCCGTCGTTATTTGTACTTCATGTGCAGAATAATTTTATTATGATGAAAAACGTTTTGTAGTCCTTATAATATACTATATATATTACTTTCTTACTGTATGTGTTACTTTCTTACTCTATTACTATATATATCACTTTTATATATTGTATAAGGTGCATTAATAACAAATATATTCATTGTAGATAAATGGGTGTTTTGTATATTTTGAAATCCTATATATTTTACATATGGGTCCAATGGACCCGAATGGTAGTTCTTGCATATACTTTTTTTTTGGTAGTCTGAAGGTTAAAGTCGAGCCAAACCCTCACAGAAACACCCAGCTGCACCAGCCTCACTTGGCACGACCTAATATCGACTGTTTAAAAAAAAAAAAAAAAAAAAAAAAAAATGAATCAAATATGATCCTATTATTAAGGGGAAACCACCAAAACTTTCATATCTACAGAACATCTTTCGGTCGTAAATGTTTAAGAGAGCTGTTGCTTTTTCTGGTTTGAAAAATAGATTTTTGTTTGTTTTTTTTCCTTACATTTTTCTACTCCCTATACAGGGATTCACTGGTCCATTTTTTTGAAAACCTATAATTTTTAAGAAAGAAATTCTTGGTAAGTTTCTGAAATAATTGCAAGAAAAACGCGATTCCAGGTAAGTTCCTACGAAATTTATTTATTTTCCTACAATTTTTCTTTTAAAAATATGGTTTTAAAAAAGCGGACAGAGTGGGAACACAGTCTATAGTCTGTAGATTATCCCAGTAAAACGATTTGGACGAACTCAAAGTTCTTTCGCAGAAATGTGATGCTTAATCCTTTTCTTTATAAAATGAAAGATCGATTTCCCTTTTTTTTTTTTTTTTTTTTTTTTTTTTTTTTGCATTTTTCTGTTCTCTACAGCTTGTATATTTTCCCTGGTTTTTTTTATATGGCCCTGGAATAGGGGCTAAATGTAAATTCCAACCTCTTTTCAACAAGTTTAAGCGTTTGTAAATCTATAAACACATTTTAAGCAAAATGACTTTTTTAAAAATGAACAGGATCAGAGCACAAAAACTATTAAACAGATCTTGCTATTTTTTTTTAATTAAAAGGAATATAATTTATCAGAGCTTGAACTTATCAGATTTATCAGAGCATCAGATAATTTATCAGAGCTTTTAGCCATTTTTTATAAAATATAAATACTTTTAGAAGCACGCGAATGTGCAAAAAAGGGGTGTAAAATAGACCTTTTTAAAAAATGGCCGCCACTACGTTAATTTTCAACTTTTTTACCTAAAAGTGTATTAAGCTCCAAAAAATCTTATCTAATTTCATAATCCTTAAAGAAAACTGATTGCATACGGACTCTGGTGATCCATCAAAAATGGAGTTATGAATAAATAGGAGAATATAATGTACAGTCTGCTAGTTGCGAGTGAATTAACTGAGAAGGTTGTCACAAGATGGCGGTTGGTTATCTACATCGGAAAAACAGTTTCTGATTACCGCCAAAGCAAACTTCCACAAGTAAATTTTGAACAGAAAAATTAACCTTAATTTACTAGCTTATATTTGTAAAATTCTTCTCAGAAATGTGGTAAACATTTCTATTCGTTTTTGCTGGGGGTACTTGGTCCGGGTATTATAATCTCTTTCACAGACACTGACAGGAGGTTGTTTTGGTTTTCACAATATGGCGGAAAAGCAGGGCCTGAATACAGCCAAAATAAACTTCACTCAAACTTATTGTTAAAAGTTTGTTTTGGCGTTTATGAGCCACTGGGGAATCAATTACAGTTGAAGCTTCACCAATTTGAGGATACATCAAATTCCTCTTTATTTATAGTTCCATGCAATCGAATACCACCCGATTGAATGTTCACGGCGCACAAGCTAGGACATCCACCTACACATCTCGAGCCACATCATCAATTTGTAATTTAAAAAAGTTTTAAATGTTTATCAAATGATAACAAGTAACGATAAAAAACCCGGAACTAAAATCATCTTTCCTATTCCAGAAAAAAGCTAAAAAACGCCCTTTTGTTGGCCTGCTATAGCCAAATCGCCCCGCAAAAGTCCAAACAAACTTGAAAGCCAAACTTGAAAGAAATTTAAGCATTGTATGAAATTAGTGTTGATGCAAGAGCTGAGAAATACTGTGATGAAATGTAAGTGATTCACAGAGAATTTACATAACCCTGGAGAAACTCAATGACACTAAGGAAGCGGGTGAAAAGTTGGCTGACATGGAAGATTAAATGTATTTAATCACTGCCATCGAAATACTCAATGCCAGAGAATACGAGTGTGCCGTCACAGGGCTCCCAAATGGTCCGCCAACTGAATACCAATATTATTTTAGAAAAAATTTCTTTTTAGATTTTTCTTACAAACTGCCTCGGAACCCCCTTTGAAAGTTAATTCTAGCGCAAACCTACCATAAAATGTTCTGTTAAAATTTATTGGTATTCTGTTGGCGGACCATTTGGGATCCCTGACGTCATCATTAATCGACCGACTTCTTACTAGTGTTGGAATTCACACAGGAAAATTTTGAATAGCAATTTTATTTTATTTGTGGAATAGCAACTTCAGTCAACAACAAAATTCAGTAAGATGCGGTAAGATGCGGAATGTCACAGTATTGCCGCGTCTGGCTGATTTTTTATTGGGGGATTCCAAATTCTCACCAGTAAGTTTAAATAGTTATTATTGTTTTATAAGATGATAGATATTCCACAAATAATATAAAAGAAAATTGCTATTCAAAATTTTGCCGTGTGAATTCCAACACTAGGGAGAAATCGGTCGATTAGAGATGACGTCACACTCATATCCTCTGGCCTTGAGTATTTCGATGGCAGCGATTGAATGCATTTCTGATTAAATTCATACATATATCAGGTTTCGTACGGGTACCGTTATTTTCAAGGACCAATATCAGAATTTTTTTTATAAAAAATAAATCGAATTTCAACGGACGAAATTTCGCCTTATTTCAGGAAAGATTTTCTATAAGAAAATACTGGTACCGAATAATTTCTTGGTCATGAAATTCAAGCACCCGTATGAACCCTGATATATACATTCATACATGCATATTAACAAAGATGTTACTCAAACTGCCTTACTTAAGTTTTATAATTGGTTCATGTCTAACCTACGCTAACAATAACTTGTATATTTAGTATTTTGTTCAGAAAGCATATTTTACATAGAATTATGCAAAACAATACGAAAAAATACTTTTTAAACTAGTTAACTGATGTCATTGCAAAAAAAAAAGTGTCTCCTATAGTCCCGTCTTCAATAACAATAGTTCGAAATGCCCAGTAATTTCCATCGTATAACAACTAATTTAATGCAAAATGTTATTTAATTTTTTTAAACAGTCTTTTAAATTCTAATCCTTTCTATTTGCTATTTAGAAAAATAAGGGCCTTTTATCAATGCAGCAAAAAAAAAAAAAAAAATCTTAAAAAAGAACATTTTCCCAGGAAATGGTACAAAGGTATATATATATACACATATAAAAGATTTTCTTTTTTAAGCTCTGGGTAAATAACTTATTTTTTGTCTAACGAAGCTTTATTATATTTTCTTTTCGGTCATTAGCAAATAATTACAGCGCTATAATTATATAAGAAGAGTAGAATAACTTTATTTATCAAATTCAAAATCCTATTATGATGATAGTTATAATGACTCAAGATAACAGCACTTATTTAATCTTATAATAGTAAAAATATAGCCTTAAAACTTATCCAGTAAAATATTATATATAATAGAAATATCTGACCTTCATTAGTATATAAAGCATCTTTCAACATGACTTTGCTTTTGCGAACAAGGCAAGATCCTTCGGATTTTAATTACTTTTCATAGGAAATGTGATCAGTATGGAAAATTGTATGAAGATTATAAAGCAGAAAGTGAGTCGAGTAATATTGATACCGAGTTGCGATGATATAAAATAATGTTTCCTGTAGACAATTTATTAAGAATCATATAAATTCTTAGTAAACACTGATGAATACTTTTGTGTAATACTGAAGAAAAATTCAGTAATTCATTAATAACAGGAGCATACTTCAAAAGATTTAGCTACTTCAATAATATGATACTACAAAATAGTACCCGAATATACATGTTAAAGTGAAATCTTATCTCACAAGTTCTAATGTTTGTCTTCAACATGTCATTTTCAATAAAAATATCAGGAAATAATCAAATTCAAAATTTCATATTTAAGGTCTTTTGATGTTAAATGTATCATTATTTTGTTATTACTAATAATATCTCCTTACAGGTGTCGGTATGAAGATTTTATATTAAACGTATTAAATGTGATTTATATTGTAATATATAATGTTGCAAGAACGTACGTATATGTTTTTTTTTCTAGTAAAATAATTTTAAAAAAATAAGAGAAAACTGTCCCTCTATATTTTTTAAAAATACTTTAAATAACTAGAATAACGCATGTGTAACTGGGGAAATTATTATATAGCAGTAACGAAGAGATTCAGTAAAATATATGTTTTTGTAATGTACTTTTTGGAATTGTATTCTTTAAATATTAAAATTTAAACTTACAATTTTAATAAAAATAAATTTATTAGCATTTATTTACCATCTTTCTCTCCCTGTCTTTGTCTATCAATTTTCTCTAAATATACAGGATGTTTATGAAGTCGCTGTATATTTTCGTGTAGACTTACTTTATTCATTAATAATTATATATTTACAAGAGAACATAGCACAACAGACCATAAGATTAATGCAATTCAATCTGGACCGCCTTACCCGGTAGTTCATTGCCAACCTCAATCGCATGCTACGGACTTAGCCAACCCCCCCCCCCCCCCTATATTGGAGAAAGCCATGACACGCTTTGTTGTGACGTCACGAAACACTATGTTGCCAACCTCAAACTAATCTTCCGTAATACGTACGTTAATTTGACTCTGGTTTAATTCGATTCGAACCAGAAATTTTTTAAAGAAATTAAATTAAATATGTTCCCCGCAGAAACCTTCAATTAAATAAATAAAGTTTCATGAAATAAATTTTTGTGTTCGGAAGTGGTTAACTTGTGTCATATTGATCTAAATATTACGGAAGATTGGTGGAAGGTTGGCAGTTATGAGAAACGTCACACAAGATTGTGTCACTTTTCAATTTTTGGAATTTTTCAGATATTTTAGCTCTATAAACGCAAAGTTATGTTAATTTGTGACGAAGATTTCAGCTTTCAAGATAATGATTTACTACCTATCTTTTGGTAGCGCCATGTACCGAATCCGAGTAAAAAAAAAAAAAAAAAAGAACTTTCAACCCGCTTGCATCGAAATACTCAAGGCCAGAGGCATTACCGTCACAATACTCAAGGCCTCCGGACTGATTTCGTGACGTACCAAATGAAGATTAACCCCTTAAAGGGCAAGCAATTGCGTTTGTGTAATGCTTAATTCCCACCGGAAATTTAGAAAAAAAATATTTCAAAATAAGGAAAAGCATTTTTACGACTTTTCTCCACTAAAATCAGAAAACTAAAATTTCCTAAAATATTTCTGGTGCAAATCCTGATTAATCGTAGGTGGTATATAATATATACCGTCTCCCCTTAATCACTTGAGGGGCGGTGGGATATATTTTATCGCACCTACCATTAATCAGGATTTGCACCAGAAAAATTTTGGGAAGTTTTAGTTTTCTGACTTTAGTGGAGTAAAGTCGTAAAATTGCTTTTCCTTATTTTGAAATATCTTTTTTTTTAATTTCCGGTGGGAATTAAGAATTTCACAAACGCAATTGCTTGCCCTTCAAGGGGTTAATCTTCATTTGGTACGTCCTGAAATCAGTCCGGAAGCCTTGAGTATTGAGATGGTAATGCCAGAGGACAAGAATTGTGACGTCATCACTAATCGACCAAATTCTCACTAGAATTGAAATTCACACCGGAAAATTATGAATAGCAATTTTTTTTTATTTGTGGAATATCTATAATCTTATAAAACAATAATAACTATTTACACTTACTGGTGAGAATCCAGAATAGGTAAATAAACATTCAGCCAGATGCGGAATTCCACATTGTCGACGCATCTGGCTGATTTTTTATTGGGAGATTTGAAATTCTCACCAGTAGGTTTAAATAGTTATTATTGTTTTTTAAGGTGATAGATATTCCACAAATATAATGAAAGAAAATTGTTATTGAAAACTTTACGATGCGAATTCTAAAACTCATGAGAAGTCGTTCGATTAATGATGACGTCACAGCTCTCGTGCCCTCTGGCGTTGCCATCGAAATACCCAAGGCCTGAGGACAAGATTTGTGACGTCATCACTAATCGACCGAATTCTCACTACTGTTGGAATTCACACCGGAAATTTTTGAATAGCAATTTTCAGTTTTTTTTTTTTTTTTAATTGAATATAAATAATCCTATAAAGCAATGCTAAATATTTCAACTTACTGGTGAGAATTTGGGATCCCCCAATAAAAAAATCAGCCAAGAGAGGCAACGCTGTTGCATTCTGCATGTGGCTGAATTTTTATTTAGGGATTCCGAATTCACACCAGTAAGTTTAAATAGTTAACATTGTTTTATAAGACGATAGATATTCCAAAAATAAAAGAAAAGAAAATTGCTATTCGGAAATTTCCGGTGTGAATTCCAACACTAGTGTGAAATCGGTCCACTAGTGATGACTTCACAACTTGTGTCCTTCGGCCTTGATTATTTTGATGGCAGCGTTCAACCCTAACTTTGTAGTAATAATGGAGTGAAGAATAAAGAGATGGAGAGATATAGCGTATTGTCGGCCGGTTTCGAGTGAAGTAACTGAGAAGGTTGCAACAAGATGGCAGCTGCTTTTATTGAAATCGGATATACAGTTTCTGATTACCACCAATGCAAACTTCCAACCAGTAAAATTGAATAGAAAATTTCGTCTTATTTAAGTGTCTTATTGGTGGAACTATTTTCGCACAAATATGGCAAACTTTTCTATTTGCTTTTACTGGTGATATTTTGCCGGATAAAACAGTCAGTTTGTTTTACAGGTTATCACAATATGGCGAAAACACTGGGCGTGAATTCCGCCAAAGTAAGCTTCTACCAGTAAAAATGTAAATCTGTTTCTGACATTATTTATGACTGAAATTTTGCAATAATAAGGCGTTTAAATAAGGAGAAAATTTCTATAAAAATTTACTGGAGGAAGTTTCCACCAGCGGTAATCAACCCATGTGAAAGCGGTTACAGTTGAAGCTTCACTATTTTAACCCCTTAATTCTCGTTTCCGTGATATTCACGGGCTGTGTCTTTTACCCAGATTGTTTGATTCCCACCAGTTTTATAGAGTAGTGTTATTGGCTTTTTTGTGGTATCATTTTACCTGTCATTAAATAAGGTGAATATTTCTTTTTCAAAAAAGTAGTGCCAATGAGCAATTTGAATTTTTCAACCTTAATTTAATGCGACCGTTAAGGTGTTAAGGATATGTCAGTTCCTCTTTATTAATAATTCCACGCGTAATATGGCTCAAATCTCTCTCTCTCCTTTTTTAAATAATAATAAAAACTAAAAGAAATATTTCTCCCATTTCAGTTCATACGCGGTTAGTTAGTACGGGATGTTTACTTTTTTTTTCCCACGACTGTACATTTCAATCTTATGTTCAGTAACCCAAGGTCGACTGGCCGCCCACTGAATACTGGGCATGAGTGCTGACACAAAAATGGTTTATGTGATAGGCAGATTTTATTAAGCCTTTGTATGGTCCCCTGAATTTAGACACCAGTAATTTTCAATAGACTTCTTTGACTTACTTAACCGTTTGACTGTGGAAAAAATCTTGTAGATATATGCTAAAAATGGGAATATGTTTGAGTATATATATATAAAAAACAATACTTGTAATCCGAAGATACACACAGAAATCTAACGCTTCGCTAGTGCAATCAGCTTAAATGCACACCAAACTGAGACAACAAATAGAAGCGCTATTACCCTCTCTACAATTTTAGCATATAACGACAGGAGCGTTATCGCGCTCCTCCGCACTCAAAGAGTTATTCTTATAATAATTACGCGAAAAAAACTTTAAAATATTGTTTGTACTAAAATTCAATTTTTATACATACACTGAATAAAAACCACCTACGGAAGCCTCCATTTTTTAGTCAGCAGTCAGGCCTAGTATTCAGGGGAAGGTGGTCAACTAATCACGGCTCTGAAGTTATCGATGGAATATAAATATTAACCAGTGGTTAGATTTGCCAACCTAAGGTTTCTCAACTGGGAGTTTAACCGAGACTTGAAGTTTGGTGGTGAATTGTCCGGTTAGTGTTTACGCACAGTTGCCACCGTCAAACTGCATACTGAAATATTACGTTGAGTAAAAAGTTTTCCGCCAAAATTTCTTTTATTGTAAAATGATAAATACATACGAAATCATCAAAGCTAATGAGGATAGTAATCTCCGTTCAAATCTACAATTGTCTGCCTACGTTTTGGCAACTTTTCAATTCCTTCAGCGAAAAATTGTGACGTGCGCGAGTCCAGAAAAAGATCGAACTCTTTTATGACTTCCTCATTTGAATTGAAGATTGCGCCATCAAGATGCAGCTTCAGATGTGAAAAGAGATATCATTCTGAAGGGGCCATTACGGGGCTGTATGGCGGATGTTGCATCAAATCCCACTTAATCTTGTAGAGCGTCTAGCCGGTCATCGTACTAACACGGAGCCGGGCGTTATCCTGATGAAAGAGATCCACCTTCCTTCTGAACTCGTTTCTTCCTTTTACGCGATTGGCATCACGAACTTTGATTAAAATGTTGCTGTATATAGCACTGTTGATAGTCTGTCCGCTTTTCATGTACTCTTTGTACAGAATTCCGCGACAATACCACCATATGCAGAGAAGCACCATGTTGTTAGTTAGGGAACGTCTTCAAATCGACTCTGTTGATTCCCCAGGTGCTGACCACCCTAATTTACTGCTTGTATTGTTGTAGTACACACATTTTTCATCACAGGTCACAATTTTCTCCAGAATGTTCTCTTTCCGTTGATATTTGAGGCGAGCCAAACAACAGTTTTTTCTCTTGCGCTTGTCTTCAGCAGTCAATTCGCGAGGCACCCAGCAGTTGGACTTAAACGTTAGACTTACGCGTTTTAGAGCGTTAACGATTGATTTTTAGCAAACGTTAGGCTCTAACGCAATAGTTAGTGTCGAAACATTTCCGTCTTGATGAATGATTCGCTGTAACTGCTTACAATCAACTTCAATAGGGCGGCCAGAACATCGTTCATGTTTAATGTCGAAATTTCCAGCTTTAAACTTCCGAAACCCAACTTTGACTGTATCATAATAAAAAGTATTGATGACTAAACTTTCACACATTTTTCTGTGGCATTCAGTTGCACTGAGTTTGTTACGCAGCTCATAGTAAATAATCGTGATGATCTGCTGACGTGATAGCTCTATTTTAAACATTTTTTGAAGCACATGATAATACATTTTTGACAAAAAAATTACACAATCGTGTAGATCATACGCTCTGCTTTCGAATGCAAGAATTGGTTGGTGGAAAAGCTAAAAACCACACAAGTGACCGCTGCTTGCGCGAAGGTATCTTCGCGTAATTTCTAAATCTGCAGCTCAATTGTCAATTGCTGTCAATCTTAACCTCGTGCACATTCGATTTAACCTTTTAACAGTCGCATTAAATTACGGTTTAAAAATTCAAATTCCTTATTGGCACCACTTTTTTAAAAAAGGAAATTTTCAGCTTATTTAATGAGAGGTAAAACGATACCACAATAAAGCGAATTAAGCTATTTTATGAAACTGGTGCGAATCAAACAATCGGAATAAAAGATCCAGCCCGTGAATATCACGGGAGCAAGAATTAAGGGGTTAGCACTAGAACGCCCGGAAGGAGTCGATTCGACTCCACTATATGATTAAATGTCAATTGGAACCAGAAATTCTTTCACAAAATAAGTTAAATTTTAAAAACGCAGATTTACGTTAAATAAATCAATCAAATAAATTTAAATAAAAATTCTGGTGTAAAATATTTCTATGAAACTTGAGTAAAATTTCCGGGCGTTCTAGTGTTAACAAAATCTAAATCAGAAAATGCTAAAGGATTAGGTCCGGTGACTGCGGAGTCGTGTAGAGCCTAGGCAATATATCTTTACACAACATATCTTATTATCGGACGTCTACGTAAACATTCTTTATATTTAATGCTGCCGATTTGATTGAATTGGTTTAGTAGATACTCTGGTAGTTTTTATTAGATACTTTGGTAGTGCTGGTTTTCTAAATTTCCCGGTGATGTCCTCCTACCCTATTTTATAAGTTAATTCTTGTACAGGCACAAAAGCAATGGCTATTTTCTTTTCCGTTGAATGCATTCTATCAACTTAAAAAAAAATCGGAATCAGAATTAGAACACATTTCGCAAAATATCGAGGCTTTATAAACAGCCTTTATTTTACAAAAATGTGCACGTATATATATATTAATTTGTAAATACAAATCACTTAGTATTTTTGGAAAATTTTAACACTACTGCTCTGAAGAAATTTATATCGCTTAAATAAACACAATATTTCGTTCATTTCATACTTATTACGAGTTTCTTAAACTAATGTATGAAATTTTTATAAAATAACAATAACAATTATCCAGATAAATTTTCGAGCATTTAAAGAAATATTTTTTTTTATTTTGGATTTTGAACTCTTGAATCAAAGTCTCAGTGATTAAAAGTAATCTATGACAGAAAATATATTTTTATTTTCATCAATAAATTAAATTCTTTATAGTTTAATATTTTGTAATCTTTTTTCCATAAGATTTTATTGTTGACTTACGCAACAGCTGGAGGAAGTGAATCGGCACTTTTGTTGTACTTTAAAGCTTTCTTGAAATGATCATTTTTAGGTCGAGTTTCATTTTTTATCTACTCAGTTATGTTAGCTTGCGGTCTTTTATTTTTTGTCTCTCACGACATTTTTGCTCAGTTAACTCTTTCTTCTGCCAACTGATTATCATTCTTTTTGTTTTTCTCATTTTTATAACTCACATATCTTTTTTAGAAGATAGCGAAATCTTGAGAGTAAGATGAAAAAAGTCACAAAGTTACGTAGAAAAAATATCATTTTAAGGTATATTTTAAACATTTCTTTTCAGAGTTATAGCTTCAAGTTTTCAGAGCCTTTTTATTAGTATCAATGTATTTTTATAACATACATATTTCAATAATTTATTCTTATCAAACACATTATAATCTGAACATGTTAGTTAAGTTTCAAATTGATTGAGCATCAGTTAAATTAAAAAAAAATATATGGATTAAAAAGGCGTGAATTTTAATACTAAAATAAAAAGAAGTTAAACTTAAAATAGTTTTTAATCGATATCTATATACTAACACCATCCACAAGTGTTACTTTTGCATGCTTCATTTATCTTTAACCCTTTCAGGGGCAAGTAATTCCCAGCTAAAAATGAACTGCAGATTTTTAACAGAAATGAGGTATTTTTCAAGTTTTTCTACGGTCAACTGTAGTTTTTTTTGGTAGTGCAATATCAACAGTAAAAACACTTCAGTTATTTTCCAGTTATTGACAACTATTTTTTCAACCCAACATTAAAAATATAGTAAGACTTTATGTCTACAGTAAAACGGCAGTGAATTTCAAGTGAATTTACAGTAATTAATTCACAAAAATTATCGGTGATGTATCTGCAGTATGACTGCAGTTACTGAAGAACTTTACATGTCTTAATTTTTGTAAGTATGATTATTATAATAGTAACTACAGTATAACAGCAGTTACTGTAAGATTCTTTTGCAAGTCACAATGTGGTATGATTGTGTGATATTTTCTGAAGTTTCTAAAGTGTTTAAAAATGTTTTAATTTTGTGAGAGTTGCATGTTATGAAACACACTTTTTAAATTCTAATAATAATTAATACTCTTTCCAAGACTTTTAAGGACTTAATTAAAAGTCATATTCCTACCTAACGTAAAATTTTTAGTTCCTCTTTATCATTTTAAGCTAAGAGAAAAAAATTAAATTTCACTATGATTTTTTTGTGTTTCTATAATGTCGAATTCACACCGGAATCTTAAAAAAAATGTATTGGGAAATAAGGAAAAGCAATTTTATGACTTTTCCTACCAAAGTTAGGAAAGAAAAATTTTATTAAAATTTTTTGGTGCAAATTTTCATTAATCGTAGGTGGGATATAATATATCCCGCTACCCCTGAAGAGTTAATAAGATTTTGATTACGAAAGCAATTAACCTTTTTCGGTCGACTCTCGGCAAATAGCCACCCAAGTTTATGTACATGTTACCGCTTTTTTGCTCTATAGCAATGAGGATGGTGCACTTCAGCAACAAGGATTAGATATTTTTTCCATAATTTAATGAAGGTCTTGGTCATATATAATACAAAAAAGCTATATACAAGTTAGGAAAATATAGACGGGTTGACTTCATCTCGCCGCTCAGCTAGAAAGGAGTAGAAGTCCACCAGACAATGGATTTTAGCCACTATTAACAACAAATTCTTAGCTGAGCTTGCTACATTTAGACAAGGGGATCCTGTTCAGCAAGCTACAATTATGGCATAACAACAATCGCTGAACTTGCTCCATTTCACACAAAAAAAGTATCGCTTGCTCAGCTTCATTTTATGCTGGCCAGGATTGTTGAAAGAACTTACTACATCTTTATCGCTATATCGCCAGGTGCAGGCATCGCTTACACGAATATATTCTATTTGCACCACTATATTTTAAAAGTAGATGTTTTAGTAAATTTCACTTGAACATGTTGCCAGACTACAAGTGAAAATGTTTCTTAAAAAAAAAAAGTGGTGCCAACCGAATAAATTTGTGAAAGCAATGCGTACGCCTGGGAGTAGTACTGCGACCGCAAAGAGTAAAAACTTGGTTGATCAAATGGAGGCTTTGGGAAACTAATATTCGTAGACTTGTAAATAGTTACAGTTCAATTACTCTCTAACCGCGAAAGCAGTTTATTTTTATTGCATATTGTAGCATGTAGTATGAAAAGGTGATACTCAAGACAAGAAGTAGAGTGAAGAAAAAATAATAATTCCCGCGATCAGCCTACAGTGTGTTAACACATTGCCGACGGGCAATTTTTATCAAATCTGAATTTTAACCCCCTCAATTCTCGCTCCCGTGATATTCACGGGCTGCGTCTTTTACTCAGATTGTTTGGTTCCCAGCAGTTTTATAAAATAGTAAAATTTGCTTTTTTACGGTATCATTTTACCTGTCATTAAATAAAGTGAGTATTTCTTTTCCAAAAGAGTGGTGCCAATAGGCAATTTGAATTTTTAAACCGTAATTTAATGCAACCGTTAAGGGGTTAAAACAGTAGAAGCTCCTCCCTGTTCTGAACGTTTTTCATAAATTGGTGTTCTAGATAGGTCTCCGAAGTTTATGCAATGGTAAATATCTTTCAATGTACGAATTTAATATAAAATGTCTTACAATCTAAAAAAATATATACAATATGATATAAATACATTTTCTGCGAGGTAGAAGTCACGCCTTTAGTCGATGATGTTTTTTGAATGTAACCGAGAATTCTCGTTTCCCGCCGTGAATGTGTTAAGAGAGAAAACTTGTTCTCTATGCGTCTATGACTCTGGAAAAAAAAAATACGAATATATATCAAATAAATTACTTATTAACAATATTTCTCTCCTAATACCCAAGTCTACATTATATAATTTGACTCTAAAATAATGAATTTATATTTCATAATTTTGTATTATAGTGTATATTCCTGATTTGATTTCCCGTTATTTTTTTCTTTATATGTTTCAATTTACTGATTCTTATCATTATCGTTACAGTTTTGGTTTCACAAATAATTGAGGGAAAAATCCCCTTGACCCAAAATTGAACAAAATGAGAAAATGCCAAGACCTAAATACAATTCGCCGTTCCGTTACATCAAAATGAGTCCCTCTGAAGCTGATATCGTCGGTACCCTGTCAAACTATCCAATATGCAAACAGAGTTGCCAGTAGGCTACATTTTAAAAATTCAGATTTCTTGATTGGCACCACTTTTTTGAAATAGTAAAAGTCGCCTTATTTAATGACATATTAATTAAGGCGAAAACAAGGGGAATTTTACCATTTCAGAAAAGAGGTGCCAATCAAGAAATCTGAATTTAAAAAAATAGCCCACTGGCAACACTGTTTTCATATAGGATAGTTTAACATGGTATCGCCGATATGTCCCATTTTGCGGCGAAGTGCAAAAGTTTCAAAAATTTTACCTTCAGTTCATTGTGTATTCATCATGGAGGCAAGCAGTGCTGCCGGTAGGATACTTTTTTAAAATCGGATTTCTTGATTGAAACCACTGTTTTTAAAAGGCAAACTTACCCTTGTTTTCTACATTATTAATGTGCCATTAAAAGGCTCGAATTTTACCATTTCAAAACAGTGGTGCCAGTCAAGAAATGTGAATTTAAAAAAAGTAGTCTAGCAACACTTGAGTCAAGAAATAACGGTTGAATGAGCATCATATGTGTAGTCACCTTTATTATTGAGACACTTGTAACTGTTTCAGGTGTGATATCATGTACGAAGACAGTGATATCCCATCATCCGCCCGTGCTCTTAGGAATGTTGTTTTCATGGAAACGAATACTTTTATTCAATATTAATAAAGACTTCGTTGTAATAGATTATTATTGCTTTTAAGAAATTCCTGTCCATGAATGTGATAATTATTAAAGTGTATTCATATTAATTGTAATAAGGGAATAATTTTTGATAAAAAACAATAAATGTTACATATAAAAATTAATCATCGTAAAATTTCATCTATATACTATACTAACTCCTTTTATAACATTTAGTAGAATTTGAGTTTAAATTCTTTAAATCTTATAAAATGTTTTACCATGATATATAGAGGTTATACTCGCTTACTCTTATTCAATGACTAATTGCTAACAGTTAGTTTTAGAGGCATAGTCCTAACTGCAAAACTGTTTCAAAATTCTTCTTTATCACATGAAAAGCATATTACGGCTAAGTAATTATTCTGTAAGCGTTACGAAATTTTCATTTTTAAATAGTTACTGCTTCCTATGAGTTATTTTTTTTTTTTTTTTTTTTTTTTTACTTTTCTGCAAGCTGAAATACGTTAATAGTCCAAATTGCATTATTGTACAACTAAAACTTACCGAGTTATGATACTTATAATTTTATGAATTTTCGGTGTTTTCTAATACTAAGAATAGATAAATGCGTTTTTTCAATTGT
Source organism: Maratus speciosus (assembly GCA_963932465.1). NCBI lineage: Eukaryota > Metazoa > Arthropoda > Arachnida > Araneae > Salticidae > Maratus > Maratus speciosus. The sequence continues at coordinate 411,176,275 of OZ010787.1, read as the reverse complement.
TTTACTACTTGTTAGAGCATTTCGTTTTTATAGGGACGACTGTAGATAGCTGAATTGCAGGGGCTCGTTTATAGCGAGATTAAAGTTAACGAGATCCCGACTTTAACGAGCGAAAAGAAAGTAGAAGTTTGGTGTAACATAATTATGCACTGCAGAAAATATGGTTGTAACGATGGGCACTCGGATATAGAGAGTGAAAATTTCATAACTCAACGTGCGTTCAATATTTAGACATTTCAATGTGTATGCCAACACTATTGCATATGGGAATTTTTCAGTTTAACAACTGAAATCATGCAATTTGTAATTCCCTTATTTAAAAGCAGAATTTTTAATATTTTTTTTCCGAATTAAATAAGTCAATAAATTCTATTCAGAAACTGTGGTATAATTCTACACATTCTCGTAACCTCACAATTTTTTTTTTCGAAGAAAGGATATTACGACATGTTTGTTCTATACTTTTAATGCAATAAACTGAAACATATTGAATATGACATTATTTATACAATAATTTATCTTAAATTACTTAGCTGCTTTTTTTCCTCATAAAATTTGTATTAACATAGCTGCCAACTTGTACGGATTTTTCATACCACTAAAATTTAATAGAAAATTTTAGCTAATTGAATCAATGAAATTTAAGCAATTTCAACCTTTAAAAAATTTCTTTTAAATTTTAGTGGTAAGAAAAATCCTTACAAGTTGGTAGCTATGGTGTTAGTATTTTCTTTCTAAGTGCATTAAAGAGAAGAGGAATAGAAAACGTGAATTTGGCACAAAACTGTATTCACGTTTTCTTCAATCACATTCCTTTCATAAATGTATTTCCTATTTATAAATTAAAAATAAAAACGTAATCAAAGTGAATGTTATACCGACATTAACCCTCTCGCTGCGTAATTGTTTTATCAGAATAGTTTCAAAAATTGCGTATTTAAACCCTTTGCGACGAGCGTCTTTTAAGAATTTTTATTCTTTTATCACCGGTGTTTCAAAACTTTTTTTTTTCAAATTTAACAGAGAAAATGCCCCGATTTAATAAGGCAAAATTTACAATAAAAAATTAACTGATGGGAATAATCAAGGAGGGTAATTAGACGGAAAAAATTCATTCTTGAGGAAATCTCGGGTTGCGCAAGTTTTGCTACTTTTATCTTGCCCGAGGAAATCTCGGGTTGCGCAGCGAGAGGGTTAATGAAGAAATTCAACTCTTCAAATCAGTTAACGCGAAACTGCATCTATCCACTACCACCTGAGCTCCACCAGTGATCGAGAGGTACTGCTCTCGAAGCTGGTAGGCGGGAGGTGCTGGGTTCGAACCCAATCGTGCCCGTCGTTTGAATCATTCGAAGTTTTCGTGGTTTTCTTAAAACCATGGATATCCATGCGTAAATACGGGTTAGGTTCCCTTAGAAAGAACCCAACGAAGGGCACTTCCCTCGTGGGCCTACATCCCTCGAGTAGATAATTGGCCGTCAAAAATTAGTCCAACCCTCTGAATACTAGACCCTCTGAATACTAGGTCTGAACTTTGACACAAAATCGGCGGTTGCTGATTATTTCAGCGTGTGTACGGTCCCTTAAATTTTGGTACCAATAATTTTTAAAAGTTTTTTTCGCTTTATTTTTCTGAGATTAAATAAGTCAAAGAAATATTTTATAAAATACTGGTGTCAAAGTTTAAGGAACAGTACATACGTTTAAAAAAATCCACCTTCGGCAGCCATCACTTTTTGTGTTAGCACTCTGGTCTAGTATTCAGAGGGTGGTGATCTTTCGCAGCAATCATTTTATAATTTTAAAAAAATCATCTCAACTTTCACTTGTTTCCTTATATTTCTTCACAATAAATCTTAAATTTAGGTATAGGGAGACGGTTTTTATAACGAGAAAATACTTTGTCCACATTGTTCTATTTAGAACAGTGTTCGGTTGTACAAATAATAATAATAATAATAATAATAATAATAATTTTGCAATTTATACGTACTATAATTAATCCAATAATAGCCCAGGCAAACGGAAATTTTACCTAGCAAAATTAATGGTACTTCTGGAAATCGGCTTACTTTATGTTTTTTGGGTTGCTGAATCCAAATTTGTAACTTCCCACCAAAATTTCCCCCGGCAACACCCCCAGATTTTGGTAAAAATCCCCCCCCCCCAAAAAAAAAGGTTTTTATTAAAAAAATCAATTTTTTTATTGTTTTAAGGGAAAAGTATCTAGAAATTCAGAAAGTAGACAAAATTTGCAACAAATAAGATATATAAGACTTTAGTAATTAATAAGACTTAAGTAAGACTTTTTCCAGAACTACCATGAATTTTGCTAGGTAGAGTCCCAATACGGTCTCTAATGTCTGGACTATAATCTGTGATCCATTTATCAGTGTGTTTAATGAAATCTTCAAACGAAAAATAGCTTTATTTGCAAACTTCACGACACTGAATTATCTAAATTTGTCTATAGGGTGAAACCCACCAGTAACTGACACCTCAACACTTAAATGCATGATTTTTTGTTTTGTTTCAAAAAAATTATATATGACCATGGAGGTCAGAGCCCCTTGCTCGCTAAAGCTCGCTGGCACCCGTCATTTGCAACGCAATTCACTTTGGGACAGCTTCGCTCGCTCACCACTATTTACATCAACTCTAACCAGAATGAATATGATCATAAATCATATATAAATTTACAATGTTTTTAATGCATAAAAATTTAATGGAAAACTTCGTTTAAAATGCAAGCAAAAATGTAATTTTTCGCCTATAGTATTCAGGGTTGAAATTTTCGACATTTTACATACAAGTATAATCTTAGAGAAAATGTCATTTCATTTAATCGGAACATTTTTGCAATTGAACAGAACAACATTTTCTCTAAGATTATACTGGTATCCAAAAAGTCGGAAATCTCATCCTTGAATATTGCACAGCACGTTTTATAAATAATTTTAATATATAAAATTTATAAATATTTTTAATGTATAAAATAGTAACAGAAAATTTCGTTGAAAATGCAAATAAAAATGCATTTTTCTACCTATAATATTGCACAGGGCGGTATACATTTAAAACTCTTTGAAAAACACTATGGATACGCTAACGAAATGTAAAAAAAAAACATTTTCATCTCTATCTAAAAGACAGTTTTACCAGAAAACAGATTCACTGAATGGATACGTCACCCCCCCCCCCCGAATACTAGGCCTGAACGCTGACACAAAAATGGCTGCTGCCGAAGGCGGTTTTTTTTCACCGTGTGTACGGTCCCTTAAATATACGTATCAATAATTTTTTTAAGTTTTTTTCCGATTTATTTTTCTGAGCTTAAACAAGACATATAAATATTTTATAAAATACTGGTGTCAAAATTTAAGGGACCGTACCTACGTTAAAAAAAAATCCGCCTTCGGCAGACACTTTTTTTGTGTCAACGCTCAGGTCAGGGGGCGGTGCGTCACAGCAAAATAAACCAATCGCACTGTTATTCATACATCGATTAAACGATCAATCATCGATCGGTAAATCATCAATCATCTGTCATAATTAAAATATTGCAAATTAGTAAATATTTTAATAACTATGAATCTAAATACCTTATTTTATATATTTTTTTATTTTGTAAAACTTAACCCTTAAATGCATGAATTATTCTTTTAGAATTGTGTTTTTTATTCTTATTAAAGATTAGACCAAGAAAATTTAAGATAGATTTTTTAAACTTTATTTAGCAGCATATTTTTGTAACTTTTACAGGATTAATATTTCTATGTAAATATAATGGTTCATGAGAACTTAATTTATTAATTAGATGTTAAATAAAAAGTGATGCAGATATGCATCACTGTGCATTTAAGGGTTAAGGATTTTCCTTGTTTGAATCATAATTCCAAATTTTAAATCCATTTTATACATATTTTTGTTTTTGAAAGGATAGTAGTGATACATTAAAAAATTATTTTTGACAAAATTCTCAAAAATTATACATTGTGTTATTAAAAATTATTTTTTCTTCATAAACATGCTGAATGACTCCAGTAACTGATACCAACGCTATTTTGAAAAACCAATAACTGACACAAAGTGAACCAGTGTTTGAAATTATACTTCTAAAGATTAAAAAAAAGTTATTTCATATTTCAAGGAATTTATGCTTTAAAAATACTTTAATCTTTATTAAAAAGCAAAATACTTAAACCTTATTTTTACATAATGTCATACTATAGATGCATGTGTTCCTTTTTTCATGTTTTAAATTAGTAGTAATGCGGATATCCAATAGCTGACATTTATGAACAAGTAACTGATAAATTATGTCAGACGCTGTTAGAACAACTTAAATTTTAATGACGTTGACTACAAGATAAAATTACTATTGTGTTTTTTTAAACAGCTCAAATAAAAGGTTTCAATTTTCTTTAATATTATCCATAATTAACACATCTCTCGAAATCTGATGAAATGAAATTTAAGAAACCAATAACTGTCACTCTTCGTTAAACTAAATTACATAACTATAAATTTTACATCACAGCCCGGATGTACCATATGCATATTTTAACTAATTTCTACAAATATAACTTTTAAAAAAGTTTAGGATGTCTGCATAACATATACATTTAAATAAACACTGCCTTAATTTTAGAAACAAGATGGTTGTTTCAAAGGGGCACTTTATTTGTTCTCAAAGGTCTTTTCCTCATTGAATACATTCTTGACCATCTAGTGCTGAATAAATTGACTCCAAAATAAAAATAAGTGTCTAAGTTAGCGTCAGATGATATAACTTTGCAAAATTTTACAAGAAAATCCTTATGTGAGTTAGATTTTTGCTAAAGTGTGAATTACTGATTAGTTGTAAATAACTGAGGGTTTCATCCTATAAGCTACATAGCTGCCAAGTTTTACGCTTTTTTCCTACCATTTTTTTAACAGAGAAATTTCTGTTATATAATCATCGAAAACAAAAGATTAAATACGGTAAATTTATCTGATCAAAAATTGTGGTAGGAAAAAAGCGTAGAAAATGGCAGCTTTGAATGTACTGTAAATTTTCATGATATTACTTTACATTTGAAATCATAGATGGAACATTAAAAATAGGCTTCATAAAACTGTAAATAGGTTTATAATATCTGCATTTATATACATACACACACACACACACATATATATATATATATTTATTTATTTACATGCTAAATTTAAGTTTCGTCTGTGACATACAAATGTCACACAAATAAAATTCATAATAATAAAGCCTCTTTCGTAAGACTACATCTTGTCTCTTGGATTAAATTGGTAATTAGATCAGAATATTATTACTAAAATTTCGTTAGAAATACCATTTATAGTTAAATTAAAATACAAATCCACGGAATACATTCCCACACAGCCTCGAGTTTTAAATTTTAGCTAATGAAAACAATTGACATGTTGTGCTATTATTTTCCTGTTAAGCAAGACCCTTTCCCATTTTCTTAGAACTTTCTTTTTAACTAGTCCAAATTTACTTAAATTATTGGATCTTTTTCAATCTCTGTTTGCACCGACTTTTTTACATATTCAAGACTTTGGGCGTGTAGGAGAAAAGCATAGGCTTAGAAATTGCATTATCATTTCCAGATTCTGGGTGGCAAGTATAATTAAAAGACAATTTATACCTCTAGACGAAACAGTTAGTGTATGAAAAAGGCTAGAATTATGGACAAGAAAAGCGGGTGTGTTTTTCTCTTAAAGAGATTCCGCTGGAAATGACAGTGCGGTGTCAAAGGGTAAGTATGTAAGAATGGCACATTTATTTCTCACGTTTACCTTTGCCATGTAGATTTCCTGGAATACATTTTGTAAGAAGAAAGTTTTGGAGTAATAGTAACTTAAGGGAGGGTCAATTGATAGCTGAACTTAATATCTATCGAAACTAGGTTTATGCATTACTGTAATTATTGTCTTCTCAAAAACAAAGCTCAAAAAATTTGGGAAAAAACAAAGAGGGCTTTCAACTCTTCGGTCACGCAAAGGTACTATTAGATCAAAGACGTTTACTCTGTATTAAATTATTCAAGCATGTTTCAATATGTTACAGGTTTTAACGTGTATATGAAAAAAAAATTCTTTTCATGAAAAAATGATCGAAGACTGCTGGACTTACAATAGGAGAAAAAAATTCTCCACCTCAGACGTAAAAAGCACGTCGATTTCCCAGGAAACCCCTCTATTTCTATCTTTTCCCGGGTGTCCTGAACTATGATAAATAACCTATCTATACCTGAGGGGACTCATAAAATTAGATCGATAATAACTGTCATTTTTCTTCAAAAGTCACACCTAGTATTATTCCATTAAAACCAGATTGGTCAGATTTGAACAAAGCCTAAAGACACATACATTCGTTTCAGACAATGAAGTCTTTGTTTCACCCCCCTTTCCCTTATGTTAAAGAGTATATTTTACTATACAATATTCATATATTTATGAACACGCCGTCCTAGGATCTGAAACATGGTCTAAGACTAAGCAATTCTATAACAAAAAACATTTCGTTAGTTTGTATTAAGTTTATTGTCATATATGTACCTTCGTTCACGAACAAGCCGAGCAGAAAAGTCGATATTTTTACCTTATAAGGTCAATGTGCCCAAATGTGACGACCTCTAAATGAGAAAATGTTTTTGTTCTTAATATCTTAATGAAAGAATCGTAAATAAATGCTATATAATGAGACATCGGAACTTCAGGAACAATATCCAAAACATTTCTCTGCATTTAAAACGCTTCCTTTAAAATATTTTCCCATTCAAATACACATAGTTCATTATAACGCATCCCCATCTTCTCTAAATGAGGCAAAAAAATCCCGAAAGTGGTTCAAGGTTTTTATTTTTTAAATTTGAAGATCAAATAACTCTATGGGAGTGAAGGATTTCATTCCTGTAAATGAAACATAGGTTTCATTTACAGGGCTCGCACGGGTACTATTATTTTCAAGGCCAAATTTCAGTATTTTTTTTACAGAAAAATAAATCTAGTTTAAACGCGTGAAATTTTGCCTTGTTTGAGGATGTATTTTCTATAAGAAAATACTGGTACCGAAGAATTTCTTAGTCTGGAAATTCAAGGAACCATACGAACCCTGTTTTACCTGAAGCGCATAGCTACCAAGTCTCCGGCTTTTTGAATACCAGCATTTAAATTCAGAAAATGTTATTTTATTCAATTGGAACATCCATATTAATCCAATTGTTTAGATACAGTCAAACTTTCAAAGCATTTCGGTGTACATTTTTCATTTTATAAAAACATTTAGCTTGTGCATAAACTTTTGCGTCCCACTGTACATGTGTGTACGTGTCCGCGCACAACACTTGGGCAGATGATCTGATTTTGAAACATTTTACTTGCTATAGTGTTCTCAGCTTGCAGATCTTCCCGTGCCATTATTATTAGTATCTAACAATAATATATTTGTGTTTCTTTTCTTCTCTTATTTGAACTTTATAAGTTTTAACTTTCGAAAAATTTAACAATCGTCATGGAAGTGTAATACGGTATCGTGGTACACAATATTATTTTACGTTTTTAAAATAGTCGCCGTATCGTGTATAGCCAGTGGGGGAAAATTGGCGCTGAGCAGGAGCCTAGTGAGACCATTATTTTTTTATAGTATTCTTCACCTTAATAAAAACTCAGAAATTCTGTAATTAGATAAGGCGAAAATACTACTAAATTTAGTGGTGTCAATAGGCTCCATCTCTGTGCCAATTTTCCACTACTGTGTATAGTTTGTTACATGGACGTGTCAAAAAATTTTAATGCATTCTACATAAAGAACTGAGATGATGTTTTTATATTACTGTAGAGTAATTTTCCACAAGAGCAATAAAATATGGATTAATTTTCATTCATTTCGGGTCGATTTTAGGTTTAAGTGCTTCAGGTTGGATCGGAATTTGGATGAATTTCAAATAGAATTTTCGGTTAGGACGCCAATGTGGATATTAAATATTACCGTAAAATCTCGAAGGTTAGAAATTTTTTCTAGAAGATCGTTCTATTTTTTTTCTTATAAATTACTTGTCAGTGCAAAGTAACTATGAGTAAAGAGGAAATGACATCCTGAAAATGCTGATGCTTCAAATTTAACCGGTTTCGCAATGACCATTACCACCGGGGAAAACGTCCACCAGTACAATTGAATATAAATTTCTTCTTATTTAAAAGTCTTATTAATGCAGAATTTCAGTCATAACTATGGGCAAAATTAGATATTTATTTTTACTGCTGGTAGTTTACTTCGGCTGTTCCAGCATATGGTGAAGACTCAAACAACATCTTGTCAGTGTCAGTCAAAGAGATTATAATACCTGGTCCAACTTTCACCAATAAAAACTAATAGAAATTTTAACCATATTTCTGAAAGAAATTTTACATAAATAAGCCTCTAAAATGAGGCGAAATTTTCTATTCAAATTTTACTGATGGAAGTTTTCTTCGTCGGTAATTTAGAAACTGTTGACCCGATAGCCACTATTTTGCGACAGCCTCCTCAGTTACTTCACTCGCAACTGGTAGACCCTTCACAATACGTTTCCTCCTGTTTATTCATTGCTTTATTGTCGGTGCAACTGCCGTGACAGAAACTGACAGTTAAGTTCTTTTAATTATGCACCATATAAAAATAAAGATTTTTTTAAAACATTTTATACAGTCTCAAACTTGCGGGATGAGTGTTATTTTGTATTAGTTTATCTCTACTTTAGAACGAATTATGACAGGGTTCGTACGGACACCGTTATTTTCAAGGCCAAATATCAACATATTTTTTTTTTTTTTTAAATAGAAAAATGAATCTAGTTTAAACGGACTAAATTTCGCCTTATTTAAGGAGAAATTTTTCCGTAAGAAAATGCTGGTACCGAAGAATTTCTTAGTCTGAAAATTCAAGGATGAACCCTGTATTGATAATGAAAGAACGTAAATCTTTTTATTATGCATATATATATTTATTGATGTTTTTTGTATTTATTGTTGTCAGTTATTTATTTTAAATGAAAAGGAAAAGCTGTTTTGCAGCAGTTTACATTTTTTTCCATATTTTGACATGAGCTTTTCAGGAAATCAAGAATACATACATAAATATGTTTATTAAACATTTAAAAAAAGCTTAGTTTCATAAAAAAAAAAAATCAAAATTAAATGCTTGTTCTTTATTACGTATTTCATATACATAGATAGTGCTGCAAGGTGTCCCGCGTAAATAGGGGCCCCAAATGCTATGGGCACCATAAATTTATTTCAGTTTATTTTGATATCTTTAATCGCAGATAATTCTGCGATTAGATAAGGCGAAGAAAATTCCTTTAAAACAATGGTGTCCAGAGGATTATGAGCCTCGATATTTCGGGACCCCTGGCAAGACTATATACAGATGAGATAAAACATTAGGATCAGTTTTTGAGTGTGAAATGAGCACGTAGAAATGATAAGGAATAAATGACATTTAAGGTCTCACTTTGCTAGTGAGCATACAGTTTGTCTAATAAGCGTCTGCTTAACCCTTTGAAGGGCGGTGGGATAAAATATATCCCACCTAATTTAAACAAGATTCTCACCAGAAAATTTTTACTAAATTTTATATTTTTAACTTTGGAGGAAAAACGTTGAAAAATTGCTTTTCCTTATTTAAAAATAAAATTTTTCGATTATTCCGGTGAGAATTCAATATTTAGAGTCATTTTTGCTTGCCCCTCAAGGGGTTAACACATTGTATGCGGGACACGTAAAAACACGTTTTTGTGGGTTGGGGACAGAAATTATTACTGGTACCGGAATTTTGTGCGGACGAAAAAAGAAGGTGTAATCCAAGCATGCTTGCTTGTTATTGGCTGTGAGCAGGTTTTAATTCTCACGGGCATTTGTGAATGTAAATTTAGTGCTTATTCACGAAAAATTTCCCGCATAGAATGTGTTAATAAAAGGCTACTGGTTACAGCGACTTTGATAAAAGAACGATTGTGATGACCTAAGATTATGGATTAATATTTCCGAAAAGGCACAAATTACTTCCTGTTTGCAATCTGCTCTTGTTACACTCTTAATTCAAAAGAATGAATTATTAACTCAACAAAAGAACGGAAAGTTTTACGCGTGTTTTTGTTCTTTTTGAGTATCTGTTTTATCAAAAAGATAAATTTTCCACAAAAAACTGGTTTGCCAAATAACCCTTTTAGGAGTAGCATCCCCGGGACCGCTCATTTCAGATCGGAACAGAAAAATATGTCTAAAAGAGCGGTTTAAGAAAGCTTCCCTATTGGTTGAAATCATGTAATGCGATATATAGTTTGACAGAGGGAGAACCGAGAAGCGTTTTGAAAAGGGAGTCGCTTGTTTGTTTCAAGCGTCAAAGCTTAGCGTTACCTACATGATTAAGACAATATTACAATTATAATTTGATTAATTTAAAAATGGTATAGAATACGATAGATGGATTATGCCCACGAAGGCAGGGGGGAGGGGTCAATCATCACAAAGAACTGAATAAATTTCGTTTTTGTTTCCCAGCTAAAACCAAGATGGCTACCGGTGATTCTAGGATTTTACTTACACTGAAAATTCTAAGGTAAAGTACGTTGTTTTACTTCATCTTTCTTGTAATTTCTTCGCCATTCCTTGTTATATTTTCACATAGTATATATGTTTTTTTGCGTTATTTAACGTTATTACTTTTAAACCGGAAACAAGAATTTCTTAAATAATTTTTTTTTTTTTTTTTTTTTTTTTTAAGTGCATCTGTTCCACAATTTTTATAATCAATAAAATGCGCTTAGATATGCAGTTTTCTCGTATTCAAATTGTGTAAAATTACGCTAATTGGTATTTACATTATTAAACATATATCATTTTGTGCTTTTATTATTGATTATTAATATACTACTTTGCTCATGACACTCAGAAATATTTCAGGAACACAACCCATGATTATAAAATTTATTTATTATTAACTTATAATATATGTTCTATTTTTTATGTTTCAGTAAATACAAGTATTTGATAAATTGTGTTCATTTACATAGTAGTACACATCTACACTTTATTTATTATTTTTTTAAATGACACAGGATTATATAAATAGTACGAAATGTAAAAGATAATTTAAAAAACTATCAGAAAATAATAGATTAGTAAAAACTATTATTAATTTATTTTATGACTTAATTATTATTTTTTTTTAATTATGATTTTGTGAATTTTTATTTTTCTGTTATACTTCGCTCTGTTCATATTCAAAAGCTTAACTAAAAAAAAGTCTGCAGTTTAACACATGAATTCTATATTCCATAATTATTTATCTGTGTCATAAGCAAAATATATTAAGAAGATGTAATAATATCAGAAATAAATAAAGAAATCGAAATTTCCGGATTAAAACTAATAACGTTAAAATTATATATACAATGTGAAAATATTACAAAGAAAAAAACCATAATAAAAAAAAATAAAGTAAAAACAGCGCACTTCAGGATATTGACAAGTTAAAAAAATCTTGTCTTGTTATGGCGCGAACCATCTTTTATTATTATTATTATTATTTAATTTATTTTTCGGAAATAAAAAACAAAATTTCTTCTGTTCTTCTGCATCTGGATTAAAATAAAACAAAATGGAGTTTTAAAAATAATACATTTTGCAAACTGGGGAGTTATATATGTTAAAAAACAAAATTATAAAAAAAATTCTCAAAAATAAGAGGGAAATAACTTATTTTGCCTATTAAATTTGACAAAAAAAGGGGTTTAAAAATGACTTGTTAATAATGAGTGCAGTCACTCATTTTGCCTATTAAATTTGACAAAAAAAGGGGTTTAAAAATGACTTGTTAATAATGAGTGCAGTCACTCATTTTGCCTATTAATTTAGTCGAAAAAAGAGCGAAAACAGCTTATCAAAAAGGAATGAAAAAAAACCACTCCGCAAGATGGATGAAATTCACTCCTATAGGATAAGTGCATTTTCAATACTGAAAAGGAGTGAAAATACACTCAGTCGGAGTTAAAATCGTTGAATTTCTTTAAGAGAGTAGCACGTTTCGAAGGGGGAGACTGGATGATAAATTGTTATAAGTATAATGAAGATTCAGAAATTAATGAAAGTATAAGGAATCTGATAATACCCTGCTTTGTGAAAGAAAATAGTCAAAATCAAGTGTATCATCTCACAGGAAAATAGAATGCAGACCAAAGCACAAATGCGTCTTAGCACACATTGGGTTTGACTCTGTTAGATATCGGATTCCGCATTATCGCTTATCGCATAAAACCTCTATTAATCCTGCATCATCATGTTCATGCTTCAAGTAGGTCTATAAACATTGTTACTGAGCTCTGAAATAAAAAAAGAAGTTTTTTGATCATCTTAATCACAAGTATTTTTTTCATCACGTTGATAGTTGTGCAGTAGACTTATAGGCGATTACTTTCGCCGATCATGTATCAAAGATAAGTACAGAAGTCGATAGTCAAAATGTCGACGGGCAATTTTTATGAAATCTGAATTTTAAAACCATAGAAGCAGTTCTGAAAGTCTTTTGTAAATCAGTGTTCTAGTAGGCTTCCCAAGTTCATGCATCGGTAAATATCTTTCAACGTAGGAATTTAATATAAAATGTCTTACAATCTAAAAAAATATGGACAACATAATATAAATGCATTTTCTGTAAGGTAGAAGCCACTCCCTTAGTAAAAGATTTTTTTGAATGAAAACGATAATTGTCGTTTCCCGTCGTGAATGTGTTAAGATGTGGGTAAAGATCACATGGGAAGAATATGCATATACAGTCGAACCTCGTTAACACGAAATTGAAAGGGCTGCGAAATTTTTTCGTGTTATCCCTGATTTCGTGTTAACCGTCAAAATAGTGGTGCCATCTATATTAGATAAAAAAAAAACTAAATAAATAAGCTTACAAATATATCCCTGCTAAAATCATAAATTAATAAGAAATAAAAATTTTAATTAAGAAATAGAAAATTTAATGAAGAAATAAAACAAATTGGTCATCATTTTAGGCAATAATAAGTTTATTTTCCTGCTAATCATTTTTTTAAAAAGTCCGTTATTGACTTTTGTTTAAATTTTTGCAGACTGCTTTGTTCTAGAAACGTATGGACGTCATCTAACTTGTCCAAAGCTCGGGAAGCATTCTCTTGTTCCATAAGGAAACGTTGTACCGTTTTTAATGCTGCGGTAGCTTCATTTAATGACTCTGAACTTTTCAGTTCTGTGTCGAATTCTTCATCCTCGTCTGAGATGTCGATGTTGTCATCTTTTTTTTTCAGTTAATGAAGCAATTATTTCTTCGTCTGTCGTCACATCCGAAGTCAGCACATCTTCATCAATGCAAATATACTCGACAAACAATGTCTGCGAAATAATTCCCAGTTTTTCGGCTTCTATTGAATCAGTCCTCATTTCAGATTATGTTTCATTAGTTTCTTCATTTATCTCATGCGTAAATACCGCGTGAAACAATTTTTCGCAGTTCCAGTAGTGATACTGTTCCAGGCACTTCTTAGATAAGTTATAGATTCTAGTAAATTCACAGAAAATTCCGTTTTATTATCAAAACATTGAATCATTTTATGAACAATTCTTTTTCTGTACTGCACTTTTAAGCATTGGGTAATTCCTTGGTCACAAGGCTGAAGTTTTGCTGTAGTGTTCGGAGGAAGAAAGACACATTCAATTGCTTTTAATACTGGAACATCTTTATGAGCACTGTAATTGACCAGCAATAAGCAGATTTTTCTCTTTTCTCGGTAGAATTTTAAGTCCAGATCAAGTAACCATTTCGTAAAAATAACATTGTTTATCCATGAATTTTTGCAGGAAGCGTAGCAAACTGGCAAAGTTTTAACGTTTTTGAAACAACGTGGTTTTGTCGACTTACAGATCACGAGCAAAGGCAATTTTGCACTTTCGTCCATGTTGCAGCCGACCATAATCGTCGTAATTCTTTCTTTGCTGAATTTTCCTCCAGTACATTTTTCTCCTTTTAAAGTAAATATTCGCGAGGGTTGTGCTTTGAAAAAAAGCCCCGTTTCATCGGCGTTAAAAATGTCACGGGGTGCATAATTTTTTTTAACGTCTAACCACTTTCTTAATAAAAAAGTCCTTCCGGCCAGTGCCGGGAGGAAGAGGTAGCTTTCATAATCCTTATTTAAAAAAAGCCAACTTATATCATGCAAACACACGAAGCTCAATTTAGTGGAAACCGAATATAGGAGATTCAATACTAATTTTTATCAATATAATGAATGAGAATTTCGCGAAATTAGTCAGCTTTATCCAAGCTGCTTTTCTTTAAAGTAACTTATATTTGGCTGCCAAATTCGGCAATTTCTTAAAGTGCCTGTCATTTTAAGACAACATGGTGGATGAGGCTAAACAGTGAACTTGGTCGAGACCTTAGTAATTGCTGTGCACATGCTCACTCACATCGGAATCGGTTAATATATAGGAGTGCTGTCGCATGCAAAAAATCAGATTTTTCAAAATGTCACCCACAATAGAAATTGAAACTGCTATATCTGAGCCATTTTTTAAGGTAAAGACAAGCAAAAAATGCTCCTGAATCCTTATATCAAGATCAAATACTTAAGAATGAAACCTTTTTTAATTTCTAATTTTTTTGCACCTCACTTTAAATATATATATATTTTTTAATTTAATGGCCGCCATTTTGAAACAAGATGACTGATGAATCTGGCCAGCGAACTTGGTCGAGGTGTTGATGTATACTATCCACATGCCTTCTTACATCGAAATAGGCGAATACGTGTGTTATCGCGTGACAAATACAAGATCGTTTCAAAATGTTAGCCATGCTAGAAATTCAAAGTGCTATAAATCAACCATTTTTTAAGATATCAACAAAAGAACAAATTTTCAGAAACAAAAACTGCTCCGGAATCTTTGTATCAAGGCCAAACACATAAAGAAAATCTTTTTCATTTTCCAATTTTTTAATACCTCATTTTGAATTTTAAATTTAATTTTTTTTAAATGGCAACCCTTTTGAAACAAGATGGCGAATGAAGCTGGCCAACGAACTCGGTCGAGACATTGGTATGTACTACGTACAGACCAAGTTACATCCAAATAGGTTCATAAATACGCCTGTTATCGCGTGACAAAAATCAGGTCGTTTTAAAATGTCAGCCACAAGAGAAATTCAAAATGCTATTACTCAGCCTTTTTTTTTAGATATAGACGAAAGAAAAACTGTTCCGGAATCTTTGTATTAAGGTCAAACACATACAAAAAAAATCTTTTTCATTTTCCAATTTTTTGGTATCTCATTTAAATTTTTTTATTTTTTAATTTTTTTAAATGGCCGCCATTTTGAAACAAGATGGCGGATGAAGCTGGCCAACGAACTCGGTCGAGATATTTGTATGTACTATGTACACACCAAGGTACATCCAAGTCGGTTCATAAATACGCCTGTTATTACGTGAGAAAAATAAGGACGTTTCAAAATGTCAGCCACGCTAGAAATTCAAAATGCTATAACTCAGCCATTTCTTAAGATATAGACGAAACAAAAACTGCTCCGAAATCTTTGTATTAAGGTCAAATACATAAGAAAAAAATATTTTTCCATTTTCAATTTTTTGGTACCACAATTCAAATTTTAAATTAAAAAAAAAATTAAATGGCCGCCATTTTGAAACAAAATGGCGGATGAAGCTGGCCAACGAACTCGGTCGAGAGATTCGTATGTACTATGTACACACCGAATTACATCCAAATCGGTTCATAAATACGCCTTTTATCGCGTGACAAAATTCAGGACGTTTCAAAATGTCAGCCACGCTAGAAATTCAAAATGCTATAACTCAGCCATTTTTTAAGATATAGACGAAACAAAAACTGCTCCGAAATCTTTGTATAAAGGTCAAATACATAAGAAAAAAATATTTTTCCATTTTATATTTTTTGGTACCACATTTCAAGTTTTAAATTTTTTTTAAAATTTTAAATGGCCGCCATTTTGAAACAAAACGGCGGATGAAGCTGGCCAACGAACTCGGTCGAGACATTGGTATGTACTATGTACACACCGAATTACATCGAAATCGGTTCATAATTACGGGAGTTACAGTGTGACATAGGTCAGATATATATATATATATATATATATATATATATCAATTTTGAACGGAGGGTGGTTTCGGGGTCTGGGGGTCATGATCGATGAAAATATACCAAAATTTTTTGAAATCGCTTTCCTCCGAACGGCTGCAAGAGGTAGCTTTTTTGTAAAGAAAGCTACCTAAAAGACTGTATAGAATTCTCATCTACGGCAGATTCTTCTCCACATATCTTTTTGCAGCTAATTCTATGACGCTCTTTAAATCTTGTCAGCCATCCGTTAGAACATGCGAAATCGTTGTAACCGAGAGCATCAGCAAAAGCCTTTGATTTCTCTTGCAAATCTGCACTAGTTAAAACAATGTTCTGGCTTCTTGCTAATTTTAACCACCGTAAGAGAGCAATTTCAATTTCTTCATTTTTTCCTGTGCGCATCCATTTTCTTGATGTTTCGAATTGACTGACAGCATAAGGCGCTTCAATCTTTTCACGATTCTTGAAAATTGTAGAGAGTGTGCTTTTGGGTATGCCATACTTTGCCGCAATTTCTGATTTTTTCAGCACTTCATCGCTGACTTCATTTAAAATCTTTTGCTTTGTTTCTAAAGATACAGCTTGTTGTTTTCGACTCATCTTTCAAAGAATTTTACAGAGCAATTACGAACAAAGTTTCAGTAGTCAGATATAGAAGTAAGGATTGCCACTTCTTTCACTCGAAGATATGGGATTGCGGAAACACTGTTTATGGTTTATGTCACTGTCAAACAATTAATGGAACAATCACATTAAAAAAAGAAACTCCTTCACCCAAACATTCATTGTGGCCGATCTATAGCTCAGAGAGGCATTATGTCCGCATAAAGGACCAAACAGATAGCTAACAGATACGATTTCTATAGATCAGAGGCCAAGAGCAGGAGCCCCTGACAGTTCGGACACCAACCCTTTCTATTGATCACCTCCCCTTTCTTTTCTTCATTTCTCCTTTCTTTTGTCGATGACCACAAAATGTAATTCGAAAAGAATAGGAAGACATATGATTGATTCCCATCTCAGGCATACTTGCTCAGGATGTGAATAAAGGCAACTTAAGCGAAGGGGGGGGGGGGAGGCGGAATATCAGAGGATAAAGAAAAGCAGAGATTAGCCAAATATTTCACCATTTTTTGAAACCCTTTTCCTCTTTGTCATTTTCAATTTTTAAACAGTGAGAAAAATTCCATTTTTAGTAAATAAGATGTGACATGTAAGTTTGAAATATTGAAAACTTCGCTTAAGAAAGAATGCTTTGATTTTCGAGCAAAACAAAATTTCGCCTTAAGCGGGATTTTGCGAAATTCTATTTCGTGTTAAACGACTTAATTTACATTGGTTTTCAGACTTATCTGACGGGACCCCAGTATTATTTCGTGTTAAGCGAAATTTCGCGTTAAGCGATTTCGTGTTAACGAGGTTCGACTGTATATATATATATATTTATTTATTTATTGATGTTTCTTTTATTTACTGTTCTGAGTTATTTATTTTAAATGAAAAGGAAAAACGGTTTTGCAGCAGTTTATATTCTTTTACAAAATTTGACGTGAGTTTTTCAGGAAATCAAGAATATATACATAAATATATTTATTAAAATTTAAAAAAGACTTAATTTCATAGAAAAATCAAAATTAAATGCTTGTTCTTTTTTTGTGTAATTCATATACACAGATAGTGCTGCCAGTTGACCCGCACAAATAGGGTATCCAAATGCTATGGGCACCACAAATTTCTTACAGTTTATTTTGCCATCTATATTGGCAGATAATTCTGCCATTAGATAAGGCGAAGAAAATTCCTTTAAAATAATGGTGTACAGAGGATTATGAGCCCCGATGTTTCGGGACCCCTGGCAAGACGATATACAGATGAGATAAAACATTTTGATCAGTTTTTGAGTGTGAAATGTGCACGTTGAAATGATAAGGAATAAATGACATTTAAGGGCCTACTTTGCTAGTGAACATGCAGTTTGTCTAATGAGAGTCTGCTTAATAAAAGGCTACTGATTTCATCGATTTTGATAAAGGAACTACTGTGATGAACCTAAGATTATGGAATAATATCTCCCAAAAGGCACAGATTACTTCCTGTTTGCAATCTGCTCTTGTTAGCACGTTTCGAAGGGGAGACTGTTTGATAAAGTGTTCCAAGTATAATGAATATTAAAAAATTAATGAAAGTATAATGAATCTGATAATACCCTGCTTTGCGAAAGGAAATGGTCTAAAGCAAATGTATCATCTCACAGGAAAATAGAATGCAGATCAAATCAGAAATGCGTATTAGCACACATTGGTTTTGACTCTGTTAGCTATCAGATTCCGAAGCAGATGCGCTTATCGCATAAAACCTCTATTAATCCTGCATCATCATGTTTATGCGACAAGTAGGTCTATAAACATTGTTACAGAGCCCTGTAATAAAAGAAAGAATTTCTTTGATCGTCTTAATCACAAGTATTTTTTTTTTCATCACGTTGATACATAGCTGTGCAGCAGACTTCTAGGCGATTACTTTCTCCGATCATGTATCGAAGATAAGTACTGAAGTCGATAGACAAAGTGTTGTTATCACATTGTCGATGGTCAATCTTTATCCAATCTGAATTTTAAAACAGTAGAAGCTCCTCCTTGTTCTGAAAGTCTTTTGTAAATTGGTGTTCTAGCAGGCTTCTCAAGTTTATGCATCGGTAAATATCTTTCAACGTAGGAATTTAATATAAAATTCCTTAAAATCTAAAAAAATATGGACAACATGATATAAATGCAATTCCTGTAAGTTTAGAAGCTATGCCCTTAGTCAGTGATGCTTTTTGAATGGAAACGAGAATTCTCGTTTCCCCTCGGGAATGTGTTAACACACTGCCGACAGGCAATTTTTATCAAATTGGAATTTTAACACTAGAACGTCGGTCTGGTGTCAATTCGACACCGATCAAATGACAAAATATTGATTCGAGCCGGAATATTTTTTATAAAATTAATTATATTGTAACAACTGAAAACGCGGTGGAATAAAAAAGTGAAATTGCTTTAAATAAAAATTCTGATGTTAAAATGTTTTTTTTAAGATTGGGTAAAATTTCCGGACGTTCTAGTGTTAAAACAGTAGAAGCTCCTCCCTGTTCTGAAAGTCTTTTGTAAATTAGTGTTATGGATAGGTTTCCCAAGTTTATGCATCGGTGCATATCTTTCATTATACGAATTTAATATAAAATGTCTTGCAATCTAAAAACACATGGACAACATAATATAAATGTATTTTCTGTAAGGTAGAAGCCACGCCGTTAGTAAATGATGTTTTTTGAATGTAAACGAGAATTGTCTTTTCCCGTCCTGAATGTGTTAAGATTTGGGTAAAGGCGTAGCTGCCAACTTTTACGCCTTTTGGCTGCCACTAAAATTTAATAGAGATTAAAGCCTTGTTTAATCATTGGATTTCGAAGATTAAATAAGACAATATTTACTATAAAATTTTAGTGGTAGGAAGAAAGCGTAAAAGTTGGCAGCTATGGTAAAGGTCATATGGGAAGACCCGTGATAGGTTAATTTTGGAAAATATATCATGTAAGTTACGGGTTATATGAACGGCATTACTGTCCAGGTATACAATTTAATGTCTCATGTCTTCTTCACAAGAGCTGATTAAATATTCCTGTCCTGAATTATCACTTGATGTTTATATTATTGATCACTCTGGGATGTCACAAAGCTTTTTCTGTAAATCCCTTCTCGAAATTCAATGGAACTACTACCCTCTGTGTGATAATTTGGTGCAGTCATTCTCTAAAATATATGGAAGGTCTGGTAAAAATCAATGACACAACGGGTTTCAACTATTATCCGTACCATATATCGAGAAATAGATCACTGGGAGTTTCGAAAGAGTGTTTGCCTATACAAGTGTATATTTCACTGTGAGGTGTTCTGCATTCAATTAACACTTTCAGGGGCGAGGCATTTCTGATCCAGAAATATTCGAATAATTAATTCACACCGCAATTTCCGAACAAATTTGTTTGAAAATAATCAAACGCTTTCCTTCACGTATATTATGAGATCGAAATTGTACTTAAAAATTGCTGGTGCCACTTGTCAGTTTGGGAATTAAAATTAAGCGTTTGCAGACTGCAAACGTAGCTTCTGAAAGAATTAAATATATTCGGAAAAAACACCATTTTCGAGGACAATTTTTAATAACTATTTGAATTGTTCAATCAGTCATGTTCAATTTTAAGATTGCACCAACACACTTTATGTTTTAGTGAAGAAATATATTCTATGAAATAAATTGGATGAAATATACGAATAATTGATAAATTTTATTCAATACTATTATTCAGTTTTCATCTTAAAATCGTTTACATTGCTTCACTTATAATTAGTTTTCATTTTTATATTGCTGTTCACATTGTCGTATTTTGATGGCACATACATAAAAACTTTGATAATCTTGTAGCTTATTATTTAAATATTTGATTCTTTATTTTTCCTTTGATACTTCTATCACAATGGAATTAAAAAAAGAGTTATAAAACACAGATAGCTTTTAACATTTACACAAAGACACCTTTGATAACGATTTCAAGACAGTTTTATAAAGTTCGTGAAATACCTTTTGCACAAGGGTTGTTTTTATATAGATCTCAGAAAGTATACGAAGAATTTTCTATATATTTTTTAACATGACCTTTTGTAAAATATTTCTAATATTTTACACTTTTAGATAAAATTCGTGGAAGAATATCACGATATAAATGACGAAGTTAATAAGTTTTTTTTTTTTTTTTTTTTTTTTTTTAACTATAGAAAAATAATAGCGAAATCTAATTTAAATATTATTTCATGTCATTTTTAGCGGATACAACATTAAAACATTTCTTAATGAAAACTTGAATATTTTCTTTACTCATAATAAATGTTTAAAATGAAGCGCTTTAAATTTAGCATGTGATAAAAATTTAACCCTCTGTCTACCAGAAGGGTCCAATGGACCCGACATGTACATTCAAAATATTTATTCAAACCAGAAATTTCTTCAAAACAAACTAAATGTATAAATCAGACAATAATAAGTTAAATAAACAAATTAAATAGTTTTAAGTAAAAATTCTGGTGTAGAATGTTTTTATAAAACTTGAGTAAAATTTCCGGTAGTTCTAGGGTTAAACGCGTGTAATAAAAGCCATTTTATAATTGCTTTTTTATAGTTTTGTACATGTTATTACACTGGAAAACCAGTATTTTAGAGAAGTGACTTTTCCCATTTTAATTCAAAGATTCTCAGATAAAATAAGATAAAGATTTCTTTTCGAATTTATTTGTATTTAAAAGTAACCTACCGTACAAATCATGTTCTTATACAAATAATGCATTTGAATGATAAATATAACTATTCAAATTTATTAAAATTCATTTAATGCAAATACAATTAAAATTGCTCTTCTTAATTTACGATCAAAGAGATAAATTGTTTCCTATGAATCATATTTCTAAGGAAAAATTCATTTTTTAGTAGTATACCAGTGAATTTATTGAATAAAATTGTACACTGTTAAAAATTTGCAACAAACTGTCCAGTCATTCGACCGTTTTTATAGAAATCTGTTCTGACCATAATATGGACAATAATATGGTCAAATACGCTTCATAATATAGTCAAGTAAGCGTTATTTTTAAAACCGGTTGAATGGCTGGACATTTTGATGAAGATTTTTTATAGTGAACTGAATAATAAAATGATCCTTAAAAACTATAAATAGTGCTGCTGATGCATTTCAGACTCTTTCATTTACTAAATTAACAAAAGAGTACTTTCTGTTATACATGTACTATACATGTTTCACCGCCGGAGAATTCGCGGCGTTCTCCGTATCCGTCCGAGGTCCCTAATTACGTCCCTCTTGCCGAGACTCTAAATGAATCCAGGAAGAAAAGAAAAGAAAAAATAAAAATTTGAAACCGGACAAATTTAAAATGAAAATTGATTAAATTAAACGCATCAAAATACGGTTGAAGGCTGGTCTCGGTCGTTGTCATCGAAATGTTGGTTTGTGGAATATATATCATCTTATAAAACAATAATAACTATCTAAATTTATTGGTGAGAATTTGGAATCCTCAGATAAAATTTCAGCCAGATGCGGCAACACCGTGACATTCCACATCTGGCTGAATTTTTATTTAGGGACTTATCATAAAATGATGGATATTTCACAAATAAAATTAAAGAAAATTGCTATTCAAAATTTTCCGGTGTGAATTCCAACACTAGTGAGAAATCGGTCGATTAAACGTCACAACTCGTGTCCATTGGCCTTAAATATTTATATGACGTCGGCTCGGTGCCCTGAAGCTATGGCACGACCACAGCGGCCTCGAGCTCATTATTAGTCTCTGTCGGAGGGCGGGGATGTTGTATTTTATTTATTATTAAATCTTTTGAATGTCAGAAAATTATAATTGCCTTTATGACGGTTTATGTATTGCAGCCAGGTTTTCAATTAAGAAACGATACCTGTGATTGGCACTATATGTACCATTAATGGACACTTTTAAATTTGAATAAAAAATGAGCTTTGAAAATCCGGCAATGGTTGGCTCCAGGCATGTGGTTGCTAGTAATAATGCCTCTTAGTACTTAGATTACAAGTCGCCACATCCGAAGCAAGGTGGTTTCATCTCAAACAATACGACCGTGTGATCATCCTTATGTCATTTCTGGTAGTTTAAAATAAGGAAAGCCGACCGCTTGCTTACATTTAAGGAAAAGTTTTGTAACGTGTTCTTTACTATGACTAAAATTGGTATTCAAAAATAATTTATTGCATTTCTTATGGTTGTGTACTGTAGGTACCTTTACGAATTACCATAACAAACAGCGGGCTGCCCTGTTAAATGTTAGAATCCTACAGGCAAAGGACGACGCGCAATGCGAAATTTTAGAAGAACATATATTATTTTTCGAAAGCTAAAATTTACTTCCAAATACTCACTATTTTAAATAGTAAACTATCTAAATTAAACAACTAAATATATAATTGTATCGGTTAGATCGCATATAATTAGTAGAAGGCTCGAGAAGCGCAGATATAAAATATTTCGTAACAGCTGTTCAGAAACAGACATAAAACATTTAACAATAATTCGTATTGCCAAGTTCTACTTAAATTGTTTCATGAACAGAACGAATGTGTAACACAAGAATTAACGGAAATTTAATTGCTTGCAGGGCTTGACAACCATCAGAGCAAACTTCAACCAGTAAAAAAGAACAGAATGTTTCGCCTTATTCAAGACAAAAATTCGACAAGAATAACACGTTTAAATAACACGAAAATTTCTAATAAAATTTAATGGTGGAAATTTGCCCCGCCTGTAATCAGGCCCAGATATCGTGAACTTCTACAAGTTAACTGGTACAATGTGACTTGTAAAAAGGTTTAACACTTCACGGGCTAATTTGTTTTCAATTAAAATAATATTTTTACACTTCATGAAGCTATGGAAGTAGAGGTGCCACAGCACAAATTTTGTATGTGATTTTTTCTCAGAACGAATTTTTTTGGCTTCCACATTCGAAATTTTCCAATACATATATTCTGATATTGTTTCTAGTGAAATATGTTGGTTGTTTTCGAAATATTTACATTCTGTTTTTCTATGTGTTTCTAAGCAGGAAAATGTTTGGTTGAACAATTGTATTTTAGTTTAAATCGATGTCATATGAGTAAAATTACATATGCCGGAAAACGAATATGTTTTCACTAGCTTCCTAAAAAAACTAATGTGTTTTGTTTCATCGTTCTAGATCATACCTGCAGTTATTTATCGTTCTCAACGATTGACCCTCTTTTCTAAAGCGCTTACACCCATAAGCTGTTAAGTCACAATTTTGTAATATATGAACTACAAAACATACCTTTTTCTACTTTTTAGTTTATATGAAAATGTGAAAAATAGACTCAAACATTAAATTAAAAATGTAAAATTAAATATATCCAGTGTATCCAGTGACAAATGCTGCATTTCAGAAAATACTGAATTCATATAATAGAAGATTAAATTTCAACTCTAAACTTATTAGATGAAATAATGAGTTATTTAAATTGGAGGTTAATTTATGGAATTAAATTTCATTTACTTAAGTAGTAAATTACAATTAAATAATTCAGTATTTAAACTATTAATGCAAATCTAATGATAAAAATATTTTAAGTTTCATTAATTTGATGATTGTATAATTTTAAGCGCTCTTGACTAAGAAAGTAAAATGATCGAATAAAGCGTCGAATTATACTGGAAAAGATGTTTGAAGAGCAATAAATTTAAGTGAAACGAAATTCCTACAGGTGAATGCAGATACATCTGAAATAAAAGTATAACGATTTTTTAAAAATAATTTTACGTACGAAAAATGCACACGCGGCCAGAAAATATTTCAAAGATCAAGGGTAAAACGGTGATAATCACACATGGTTGAATGATGGTTTTTGAACGTTTTATCCCTTATGAGTTTCGATTCTCATTGTTTTGTCCTGTTTATGCGTACCTTCATCCGCGTTTTTCAAGGGCTTTCATCATTCATGCAGTGTTGTCACAACTTTTTTTAAATGGCAAAACTCCCCTTCTTACGACCTTAATTAATATGTCATTATATAAATTTAAAAGCAACGTTAAAAACTGCAGAATAAGCAAATTTTCACCAAAGACTAGTTTCGGTAACGTTAAGCGTACCGTCCTCAGTGCTAATAAGCAAACTTTTAGCAAAGACTAGTTTCGGTAGTGTTAAGCGTACCTTCCTCAGTGCCTGGCACTGAGGTGGTACGCTTAACGCTACCGAAACTAGTCTTTGCTGAAAGTTGCTTATTCTGGCGTTTTTAACGTTGCTTTTAAATTTATATCATTCTGCGCCAAATCTTACCTTTTAAAAAAAGTTATGCTAACCAAAATATCTCATAGCAACACTGCATTCATCATCCTTCGCAAGTACAGTGGGTGATCGCATTACTCGAGCCCATAGCTTCCAACAATTACGCTTTTTTCCTACCACTAAAACTTAATAGAACATTTTACCTTATTTAAGCAACGAAAACTACAAATTAAATTAAGCAAAAATTTCTATGAAATTTTAATGGTAAGAAAAAAGCGCAAATTTTGGCAGCTGCACTCGAGTCACTTCAATACTTGGCACTGTTTCATTTTAATAAATTATAATTAAGTGAAAATTTACTTACATTATAAGTTTTTAAATAAAATAATAATGCTCACCGTTTATAAAGATATCAGTGGTGGAACAGCTGGACACCAATGAGGCGATTTTCACCACAAAATATTAATAATATTTTTAAACTTTTTTAATCACAGAAATTTTATCATTAAACAAGGCGAAGAATAACATTTATATTTAGTGATGACAATTGGCTGTCTGGTGCACTGTCCCATCACTGACATATATTGAAAAATATTCTTGATGTTATAATTAACCTCTTATCAGTACTATAAAGTTCTTTTATGCTAATAGTCTCAAATGTTTCTTGATAGCCACACGTTGTTCATTTACGTCTATTTTTAATTGCTGAGATTATTTAACCCCTTAACGGTCGCATTCAATTACGGGTTAAAAATTCAGACTGTTTATTACCACCACTTTTTCAAAAAGAAATATTCAGCTTATTTAATTACAAGTAAAATGATATCAGAAAAAGCCAATTACACTATTTTATAAAAATGGTGGGAATCAAACAATCTGAATTAACCCTTTCAGGGGCAAAGCACTTCCATTTATAAAATGTTGAAATGAATGATTGGCACCGGGATTTAAGTACAAATTTATTTGCAAATAAGAAAAAGCTGTTTCTCATATACATAATAAACAGAAAAAATTCATGCTAAAATTCTGGTGCCATTGTCGCATTTGGGAATTACAATTGAGTTGTTTCATAAACATGCCACCGCCCCTGAAAGGGTTAAAGACACAGCCCGTGAATATCACGGGAGCGAGAATTAAGTGGTTAAGCATCTAAGCGTAGGCAAATATTTAATGTATATATATGTGAAATTCTAATATTTTTGTGTGACATATAAAGATTTTTTTTATCTAGAAGATTTGCATTGAAAATTATTTGTACAAGAAAATTGTAGTAAGTAAAAACGCATTTAACTACTACTGAAGGTTTCAGAAAAGGTATATAATTATAGCTTACTAAAATGAGAAATTATCAATTATTGAAAGATGTACTAATAATTTGATCTCCTCTACTCTATATTCTAGTGTGATTTTAAAAAGATTGTCTCGATCACAGGTTATCAAACAATAGAAAGATTCTCAAGATAAATTATGGCACCTACTTCTCAAATTTCATCATTGTTCCTCTCTACCCTCCATTTGCACTGAAGCTATTGATGCAGAAAATTCAAATTATCATTATGTTGAAATATTTTATTTAATATTTAATGCTTTTAATGAATTTCTTTTTTTGCGAATGAAACCTAATCAAGTTTTGTAGTTCAAATTAACAATAAAAATACAGACATTTTTTATTCTATCAACATCAGTATATTTTGAGACACAGCATTTGACGAATATTATTATATGACATTTCCTCTAAAGCCATCGCTCATCTTGCCATGTTGATGCAATGCACTTTGAATAGTGTCATGGGAAATGACATGCGACATCTCTACAATCAGATGAATGGACTTGTACGTAGTTGATTCCAACACCACTGCTGTTTAAGGATTCAGTGTGTAATAGAAACATAGCGTACAAGATCTTCATGTAAATTATATCTGTTTTCTCAGACAAGTTATTCCTATTTGTGTTTTAGAGTCGTAATAATTTTCCAAGATAAATAACAATGGGATAATAAGTTATTATGTTACAGATTGCTGTGGTTAATTGTTGCAAGGATGCCACAGGCCACAATTTTTATATTTTGCTCGCACCAGTATTTTTATAATATAAATTTTGAAGTAAATTTCTCTTCCAAACATTGTCAAAATGTGTATTAAGGATTTCTATTTTGAGAAATTGATACCAGATAGAATTAAAAAATAGTCGCCTGTGTCAGCCTTGTAGTTGTAAAATAGTAAAATCTTATAACATTTCTTGTTTCTAAAAAGAGGTGCATTTTCGGACCGCTGTCTAAATTTAAATTTGAATTGAAAGTATAGCACATTTTTATTTAATTTGCTATTTTGAAATAGAGATTGGTAGATAAGTGTAGGTTTTGAACAACCATTGCCATAGCTGCCAACTCTTACGCTTTTTTGAACCGCAAAAAGTTAATAGAAAATGTTTCATTTTTTGATCGCCATAATCTGCCGATTAAATAAAACAAAATTTTCTGTTCAATTTTTGTGGTACAAAAAAGCGAAAGAGTTGGAAGCTATGAATTATGTAGATCTTAAATTAATTTAATAAGAATCAGAACATAGAAAAAAATTTAATATTTCTTTATCCTTTATGGGAAAAGCAGGAGAAAGTAATGCTTTTCTAACCATCTATTTAATACGATGATGATCTGATATAATTTGCGTTATTGTAAAAAATTCATTTAACTAGATTTTAAAAATTGTCTAACTAATCATTCTTTTCATTTATGTGTTTAGAACAATTAGTTCATATATTTTTAAAAGAAATATTCTGCGTGACAATTTAAACAAAGAGAGTTTTTAAATAATAGTTGACATCTCGAATTTTATTTTTTAAATAAATATAATAAAACCTTTTTCTAATTCATATTGTTTCAGATTTTAACCTTTCAGGTTATACTTGAATGTATTTCTTTACATTGCGTATCTTTGTATAAAAGTGTTAATTGAAATTATTATTAAAATTCTAAAGAAAAATAATTAATTAAAATTTAATTGGTTGTAAGTCGTTAAAGTTTTACAAGATATCATTATTTTATTTTGAATTATTTTTATTTTCATTTTCAAATATTTTACTTCTATTTCTTCTTACGAAGAATCCACTTAAAAATCCGCTATAAAAAATTGTATTTCTTTTTATTTCAGCTTATTATAAAAATAAGCACTTATGTTATTATTCTGCTTAATTGGAAGACTTGTATACTTAATGAAGAAACTTTAATTGAACTTATGAATACTTATAAACAATGAATGGAAAATAAAGAAAAGACCTATTCAAAACAAATGCACTGTATTTTGAATTAATACACACGTTTTTTTATTTTTATTCAAACTATACATTGAACTTTAGGCGAAATATTTTTTTAAATATTGCTTAAGATTTTATCACATCATATTTGAAAGATATATTTTTTCCTTTGTTTCGGAATAAATGCAAATATTTTGTTAGAAAGTTCATTAACATTTCTGGGTTTTCTTAAGATGCTCAAATACTTAAATAAAACAGAAATTCCAGTAAAATTATGTTTATTAAAATAATAGAAATACGTTAGAGAAGTTTCATTCCAAAGCGAAGAATTATTAACGCAGGAACATCCGGAAATTTCACTCAACATTAATTAACAATATTATACACCAGAATTTTTATATAAAACGATTTAACTTAATTATTAAAATAGTTCTAAGTGGTTTTTGTTTAACTTATTTTTTGAAAAAAAAATCTGTTTCGAGTGTACATTTAATCATTTGGTCGGTGTCAAAGACCAGCTGTACATTCTAGTTTAAAGATATGTAAAATTATAATATAAATATAATATACAGAATATCAACGAGGGATATTTTCATTATTAAAACTTCGTATTTTTAAAGATTGAATACTTTGACATAGAGTAAAACCCCCAGTTATTGACACCTACCTAGTAACAGACACCAGCAGCTCTAACTATTAAAGGGTCTCAGGACTCTTAAAGCTTTAAAATTTTCGAAATTTTAATTTTTTTATATGTTAAACTCCTATATTTTCTGAACATTTTGATATAATTGTTTCCTTGAAATTCCTATTAGAACTGAAGTTATGGCTTTTACATTTCTACACGTTCAATAGCTGAAGCGTCGTTTCAGAAACTTTGAAGCCATTTTTCTCCAAATGACGTTTTTGGGCATAACGCGCACGATATCTCAAAAACTTATGAATATTATTTCATAAAATTTTCAGAACATATGTTTCATGTTAGTCTGTATAAACTGAACCTAAAATTTCCTTTTTATTGTTCAAAACAATATTTTTTAGGTGATTATACTGTTGAAATTTTCTTAATTTTGCATTAGCTAAATACAACTTTGTATTAAAAATATAAAAAAGCTTTAAATACAAATTTATTTAGGTTCAAGGTAATTATTATAATGTGAAGTATAAGTAGGCATCAAAATTTTCATTCTAGTTGCAATACTTATTTTGTAATCGTGCGCGTAAGCTGTTATGCTGATTTTTTGCTCATCAAATGTCTAACAGTTTGGAGCTCCCTGTAAATGCTAATTCTGCATCTTTCATTTTTTTAAATACCTGAAATGAAAGAACATACTTACATCTTTCAATTTGAATAACAATAGTGTCTTAAAAGCAAATACATTTTAAGACATTAAATGTTGAAAATGGTCTTTTTTTTCCATTTTTTCCAATTTTAAGAGTCCTGAGACCCCTTA
This sequence comes from Maratus speciosus, assembly GCA_963932465.1. Lineage (NCBI taxonomy): Eukaryota > Metazoa > Arthropoda > Arachnida > Araneae > Salticidae > Maratus > Maratus speciosus. The sequence goes on along the minus strand of OZ010787.1, from coordinate 411,146,501 downwards.
ACTCAAGTAAGCATTATCTGGTGAAATTCAGCAAAATAAGCTATCTAGTAGTAACTTATTTGCTTTAACCGTTATATCTTATTTTTCAGTTATTGGTTTTTCGAAAGGAGTGGTGTCCGTTACTACAGTTATTGGCCCTAATGATGCAAAAAAAATAATTTTTAGTATTAAAAAATATATTTTTTCAAAATTTTGTCAACAATAACTTTCAATGATTCTCCGCTATACTTTTATAAACAAAGACAAGTATAAAAGAGATTTAAAACTTTGTAATATTGATTTGAACAAGAGAGAATCCTTAAGGTGTCAGTTACTTGGGGTTTCACCTTTCAGCCAGAAATTTCTGTTAAATTTTATTGGTAGTAAAATCCGTACAAGTTGGCAGCAATGATATTATATCCCACCTAATTTTAACTAAGATTTGCACCAGAAACTTTTTATTAAATTTTACTTTTATAACTTTGGGGGAAAAAAGTTTTAAAATCTCCTTTCATTATTTTGCAGAATTTATTTTCGCATTTTCCGGTGTGAATTCGACATTAGAGGAACGTTACTGCTTGCCCATCAAAGGGTTAATGTTTTATTTTACCCTTACATCAGGGCTCCTAAAATTTTCGCACTTTTCTACCACTATTTTAAAGCGATAATCTTTATTGTATAATTGTGTTATAGATGTTAAAGGAATCTACCACAAAGAATTTTTATTTAAAATACTGGTAGCAAAGTGCGAAAATTTTAGGAACGCTGCGAGCCCTGCCTTGCATACATGAATTATTCTTTTAGAATTGTGTTTTTTATTCTTATATTAAGGATTATACACCAGAAATTTTAACATAGATTTTTAACGTTATTTCGTAGCATATTTTTGTAATTTTTACAGGATTAATATTTCTGTGTAAATATACTTCTTGCAAAGAACTTAATTTATTTATTAACCCTTAAATGCATGTTTCTTTATTTTGTTTCGAAAAAATTATATATGATTCTCTGAAAGGTTTATAACACAGGAAAAATAATGAAAAAAAAAATCAGAGATACATTTTTTGTATAATACGTCAACCCTTCTTATTATTACCTTGATGTTTTTTTATGTTGCAAATCTGCAATACAAGTAAAAACTATAATATTGCAAATTAGTAAATATTTCATTAAGTATGAATCTAAATACCTTATTTTATATAATTTTTTATTTTGTAAAACTTAGGCCTTAAATGCATGAATTATTTTTTTAGAATTATGTTTTTTTCTCTAATATTAAAGATCAGACACCAGAAATTTCATGATGGATTTTTAACTTTATATTTTTGAAATTTTTACAGGATTAATATTTCTATATAAATATACTGGTTATTAAGAATTAAATAAAAAGTTATGTAGAAATGCATCACTATGCAATTAACCTTTTCAGGGGCAAGGTACTTCTGTTCGCAAAATGCCGAAATGAGTGATTGACACCAGAATTTACAAGCATATTTTTTTTGAAGATAAGCACTAGCATTTGTTCATGTACTTAATAAAAGGAAATTTTTAATTCCAACATTCTGGCGCCAATATGGCATTTAGGGATTAAAATTATGTGATCCAAAAATGAGCCACCACACTTTAAAGGGTTAAGGGTTAACAGTTAAATAAAAAGTGATGCAGATACGCATCACAGGGTTAAAATTCCAAATTCGGTAGTTATAAAAATGGATCAGAATTAACTGAAATCAGAACCTAATTATTTAACTTAGTTCCCTGCTGTTTGTATTTAACTTATTTTATGAAGATATTTCTAGTTCGAGTCGACATTTAGTCAGTTGTTCGGTGTCAAATTGATACCAGCTGGACGTAAAGATAAAGATTATTTTCAGATATGTGTAGATAGAAATGATCTAAAATATTATTTTAAGTATACAATATTTTGTGTACAGATTGAAAACTAATACTGCCAGTTCACATTCACATCTAGATAATACCATAAAGATGAGCAGCAGATAATACCTTATCATGCACGTTCACAGCTGGTAAAATGGGAAAAAAATTCACCTAAATTGCCAGTAAAATTAAATTTGTGGAAAGAAATTTAAATGCACCAAATTTCTAAATTACAGACAGAGGTTTGTCATGTATCTGTACATTTCGTAATCAATATAGATTAATTGTATATTTAACGAAGAACATTTTTCTTTTCACTTATGAATACATATAGAAAATGGAGAAAAAAGAATAAAAGAACTATTTAAAACATAGTAAAATGCATTGTGTTTTGAATTAAAATACACATCCTATGTGTTTATTCTAATTATATATTAAACTTTACACGAAATATTTTCTAAAATATGTCTGTAGTTGTAAAACATTATATTTCCAAAAAATAATTCATTTCTTTGTTCTGAAATGAAAACAAATATTATGTTAGGAATTTCATTAAAATGCTGTATTTTCTCAAAATATAGAAATATTTTAAATAATGTATGATCTTAAGTATGATTATGTTTATTTAAAATACAAACAAAGAATATATGTTTTAGAAATTTCCCTTCCAAAGGGATACGTAATAAAAGGTACATAAATTTATAATATAAATATAAACGAAATAATTTTAGCGATGAATTATTTTCCTTATTAAAGACTCGTAATTTATAAAAATGGAATAATTTAATACATTTTGTTCTTTTTTAAATGCCATATTTGATAATCATAAACAGGAATCAGGTAAAAAATTAAAAAAAAATGTATAAATAATGTCCAACATATGATTTTAAATATTAAAAAAATGCGTACCGCTAGTAAAGGTATATTGACAGTTTACGTTCTTTGCCAGAATATATACCGGTGGTAAAAAGAAAAATATTCTTTCATTGCTTTAAAAAAGTAAAGGAAATAAATAATGGAATTCAAATATCCCAAAATCTCAAAATTATAGACATGTATTTATTATGATTTCTCTGCATTTTATAATTATTGTCGGTGACATGTCCAATTAATGAAGAAATTAAATTTATTTACGAATAGAACAGTTCAAGTATAGTGCAAGTGTTTTTGTTCATGTTCAATCCATGCTGTGGAAGTTTTATTTGTTCTTCTCCTTTTATTAGTTTGGTCTTCATTGTTTACAGGTTTATTATGGAGGGGACAATATTAGATTTCCCTTACTACAGTTATGTTTTTTTACGTTTTTTCAACACAGAAATAATTGAACTGCTTGCGTTCCTTTAAAAACTTTTCTGTCTAAAGTGTTTATTTGCTAAATCAATTTATAACTTTCATATGAATCTTTATTTTTTTTTTGCTCAATTTCGTCCATTTGGATAGATAATTCCATATGAGATAAATTAATTGAAGGGGAATGACGTATATCCTACGTGTAAAAAATGTCGTGGAGAACGAGTATTCTTAAAAAATAAATTCTTTGACGAAAAAGAAGTGGGAGAATTACGTGTTAGGGTACTTCAAATTCACAGCTCAACATTCGAAACACTATCATTTCTAAATTTTTACACTCTAGCCTGATTCAAGTTAACTGTTGCCCTTTCACTCTCAACATTTTTATAACGCTATTATTTACCACTTTCAACATCATGAAAGGATCTACAAATTTCGGAACAGATTTTCAGCACGTAAATTAAGTCAATGTTTTTTGAAGCAACATAAATTTTCCAACTATTATTTACAAATCTCTCCTTTTCAAATTATAGAACAAAACACGCTGATAGGGCGTTATAAAAACATAGGAGATCAACATCTTAGTGCATGTAGTCTCTAAAATACGACATACAAAACAGGGCCAGAATCTCTAATCAATTTTACTGACTCAGCATATTTTAAAACGAAGTTATCAACAAAGGCTTCGGCGATGCGCAGAAACCTGTCTGAGGGTGAATAATTCTACCCATTTACTAAAATCCATCTACATTTCAAATGATATATCTATGTCGTTCAAGATTACTAATCAGATAAGGACCTATTAGGCTGAATCCTACAGACTCTAGAAGGTATGTTACTTAACCCTTTCAGGCGCAGTGTGTCCAGTCTGGACACATCTAATTTTAATTCCAACCTTGCAAATGGCACCAAGAATAATTAACAAAATTTTGATTTTACACTGAAAGCTTAATTTAAGGAGTTTTTATTTTCTAAAAGAAATCGTTTGCAATTTCCGGTGTCAGTCAATATTTTCTCATTTTGCGAATAGAAATTGTCTGCGCCGGAAAGGGTTAAATCGGCTCACACTCAGCGACCGGATAAACGTTACGACAATTAAACGTTTTGCAGCTACTGCAGCTGGGGATATACTCGGGGACTCTCTCCCACATTTTGAAAAGCAGCGGGAATCACAAAAATGAGCATTTTTTTTTCATAATATAAAGTGTTCATCTACTGTATTATTACGGATTTAATTAGAAAAGACCTTACGAAGATTAGATTAAACAATAACTATAATTTCTTCCCGTTAATTATAAGATTTAGAATAAAAATAAGGCTGGGATCATTTTTCAAAAATAGCTGCACTTAAACTATCAATCTTATCTGAATTTTCCAAATAACGATACAAAACACCAAATTCAGGATCTCTTTTCTTTTTTCAAATGAACAGCCTTCTCAATTTCATTACCAATGACGACAAAAAACAGACTTTAATCATCTGAGGAATTTCCGTAAATGCCTATGAGTTACAAGATAAAGTATTATGTTTTTTCCAAGCCCTATGTTCAATATCAACATTATACCCTACCAACTTTAATCCCCAAAGTACCATTATCACAGATAAACCTTTAGCGTACGCTAACTTAGTTAAATCTGAATGATCGGTAATTACTTTTAACGGCAGACCATTCAAAATACCATCGAAATTTATTTCACGGTCTAATACCGGCAAGGCACATTCTTTCCGTAACCGAATTATGCTGTTACGATGCATTCAAAAGTCTAGACGCATAGGTCTACCTTTCTGATCTAACATTGTACCAACCGCAACGTAACTAACATCACAATAAACCTCACACTGCAGTGAATATGTTGACATGACAAGGTCGTGGGAGGAGCAATAGAAGCCTTTTTTTAATAAATCGAAAGCTTTCTGAACTTCAGTTAACTAACACTTAACCCGTTTGGAACCAGCAGGTTTTACATGAATTTTATTCAGTTCACACCACCTTTTGTTTTATAAATCACTTCACACTTACTTTTATTTTATAAATCACTTCACACTTACTTTTATTTTATAAATCACTGAAATGTGTTAATTAAATAAGGCAAATTTTACTTTTCTCTTTTATTGGTACAAAAAGAGAGGAAAAATCAGAAATATAATGTTTCGAAAACGCAACGTCAGTCTTTAATGGTTTAACGGTCGAAGTACTCCTCCCAGGAAGCAGGGAAAGTTTTTCTGTTAACCCCTTAATTCTCGCTCTCCTGATATTCACGTGCTGCGTCTTTTATTAAGATTGTTTGATTCCTACCAGTTTTGTAAAATAGTGTAATTGGCTTTATTATGGTATCATTTTACCTGTCATTAAATAAGGTGACTATTTCTTTTTCAAAAAAGTGGTGCCAACAAGCAGTTTGAATTTTTAGACCGTAATTTAATGCGACCGTTAAGGGGTTAATCCTCAAATGTCACAATTGGACCGGAATTTAAGATAAAATGTTATTGTAAATAAGTAAGTGCATTTATTCGTGTATATAAAAATCCGAAAAATTTGTTTAAAAATATAGGTGCCAATGTGACATTTGTGGATTAAAATAAATGCCGCCACTGTGGCGGCATCGTCCGCAAAGGATAAAAGTATATAAATTTCACACAAATCAGAAAAATTATAAATAAATTTAGAACAACAGGCAACCATACCCAAGAGGGTTGCTATTTTTTTTTTCTAATTTTTATGGGAAGACATCGATGCAATAGCTGCGGTTCTCTGAGGATCGGTTTTAATTTCGTCTTGAGTAATTTTGATAACTAAATATTTTATTTTCCGCGGTATAAATTAATGTTTCTTCAATTTTACTGTTAAACAATCATGACGTAATCAATTAAATGATTTTCGTAACTTCTTTAAATGTTTCTGGGAAGTAAAAACCATTCTAATAATAACGTCGAAATAGACCAAAAGTTCTTTCCTTAACCAAATTTTAATGACAATATTAAGCGTTCACTGAAAAGTAGAGAGGGCAAACTCGTTAATATAAAAGCTAAACGGCAATCTTTAATAATAAAAGTCGATTTAATTATATCCTCTGATTTCACAGGAATTTGAAAATCCCAGAGCTTAATTACAGGGTGGGCATACATTTAATATTTATGATCTTTGATAATATTTCATCTATTAAGGAGATTGTATACCAGGTATATATTTTAACAACATTTAACTTGCTGTAATTACTTGCAAATCTTCACGCCTTAGGATCATCAGAATTTTTACCGCTCTATCAACAAAATACTACCGTTGACACAAAGGAGGAATCAATGGTTATTGTATTGTAATCCTACAACATTTTGTTGCGACGATATTCCATAATACTTTGTTTAACCGGATCATATCTATAAGGTTTACTAACCACAGGTGTGGCATCACCGGTATCGATTTTTAGTCGAGTAACATAAATGAGTCCCGGCTTATATGAAAAACTTCGCTGAACTCTCCCATAATCTTATGAATTCTCCTTTTTTCAACCTGACTAAGTTTAGCATCTTCTAAATTAACCCTCCGTCTACCAGACGGGTCCATTGGACCCGACAGGTACATACAAAATATTCATTCAAACCAGAAATTTCTTTAAAATAAACTAAGTATATAAACCAGACAAAAATAAGGTAAATAAATAAGTTAAATAGTTTTAAATAAAAATTCTGGTGTAGTACGTTTTATTAAATCTTGAATAAAATTCCCGGTAGATCTAGGGTTAACACAATCGGATGGACTCGTCTGTACCAGCATTCTCATACCGATTAATAATCAAAGTTTTTGAAAAGAAATCAAGCATTGTGATCTTCATAAAAATCGGCATGTACTATAAAGCTTGCCCTTAGACCCATATTCACATGACAAAAGCCACACTTTTTTAATAGACCAAATTTCTACTTCTAAATCTTTCTCCTTTTTTATACATACTGAACCTTGAGCCAACTGATCCGTAAGATTGGAATATTTCACTTTCTTACATCTAAAATACTTGTTATACACTGTATAAAAAATAAAACAAATCTCAGCCTCCGTTGAACAAAATTGTTTACTGCAACACCACACATTACATTTATTAAATCATGAAGATTACATGGATTTCCAGTAACATTATTTAAAACAGCTATACCAGGCTTTCGTTGTTGATCATGTGACTGAATTCCCTTCTGAATTCTCAAAAATTTCGGCTGAATTTTTAGGTGAAACTTTTCAATATAGTTCAGTATGACAACATGGAATAACGGTAAGAAAATACCAAGAAGATATTCAAAAGTTAAATTAGGCCAAAATTTCTTTCAAATTCAAATTTCCTTAGAAACATTTTGTATTCTTTTGGAAAAACAGTTTTCAGATTGCAATAAAATTCCTTACTCCAGACATATTTGTCATGTACCCGTGGAAATGCCTATTTTAATTCAGCAGTTATTTGATCATTCATTTTGATTGATCAGCGATAAAAAAAAATACCAAAATTCTCCAATAAATGTAAAGCTTCCTCTTTCAAAGAACATTTTATGAACAATAATTTCATCCGAATATTATTATATAGAGTATATTTTTCCAAATGTGCGATGAAAGCTGCTACATCTTCAAAATAAAATCTAGGCATAATGTCGAACGATTTTTAATCGATATTTGTTCAAGCGCAATTTTTAATAATTCTTTTGAAAGCTGTTATCTTTTACATGAGGACATGATACTAATTAAGGAAGAAAGGCAACATTTCATTAATTTATTTTAAAATAACTGAGAGCGGTGAAGTTAGTGAATTATGTTAGCTGGTTCTAAACAAGTCTAATAAAAAAATATATAAGAGTAGGCAAAATCCTTTTTAACTTCACTAAACTCAAGTACTTCCCTTTACTCGCGATGTGCCAAAAACAACACTTTGTTTCTAAAAGCACAATCTTCACTTAATGTTATTTTACTAAATGGATTCCGTGGAGGAAAATATTACCGTAATTTCCGAAGTATAATCAGCGGATTAAATAATTATGTTCCGACCTAGAAATCTTATTTCATAAAATGTAACTTATTAAATCGCGGTAAATATTTAACTTCAATTATCAACCCATTAGTGCCTGAATTTTTTTTCAACTCAATATTGGGCTTAATTGTAGTAAATGGTGTAAAATGAACGTAAAAAATAATAAAAAAGTCCTTCCAGCCAGTACCGGGAGGAAGAGGTAGCTTTCATATGCCTTAATTATTAAAACCCAGCTTATATTATTCAAACACACGGAGCTCAAATTAGTGGAAAAGAATATAGAAGATTAAATTCTAATTTTTGTCAATACTGAATATGAATGAGAATTTCGCGAAATTAGTCGAGTTATCAAAGCTGGTTTTATTTAAAGTGATTTATATTTGGTCGCCAAATTCGGCGATATCTTGAAGTGATTGCCATTTTAAAGCAACATAATGAATGCAACAAAGCTAACCAGTGAACTTGGTCGAGACTTTAGTAATTTCTGTGCACATGCTCACTCACATCTAAATCGGTTGATAAATACGAGTGCTGCCCCAGGCAAAAAATCAGATTTTTCAAAATGTCAACCACATTAGAAATTCAAACTGTTATATCTCAGCCATTTTTCAAGATAAAGACAAAACAAAAAATGGTTCGGAATCTTTGTAACACGCTCAAAAACATAGGAAAAAAAATTTCAATTTCTAATTTTTTTGTACCTCATTTTAAATACAAATTTTTTTTAATTTTTAAATGGCCGCCATTTTGAAACAAGATGGCTGATGAAGTTGGCAAACGAACTCGGCCGAGAGATTGCTATGTACCATGCAGATGCTTTGTCACAACCTAATCGGTTCATAAATACGCGTGTTATCGCGTTACAAAAATCAGATCGTTTCAAACTGTCAGCCATGCTAGAAATTCAAAGTGTTATAACTCAGCCATTTTTAAGATATAGATGAAACAAAAAATGCTCCGGGATCTTTGTACCAAGTTCAAACACATAAGGAAAAAATATTCTCCAATTTCTAATTTTTTTGTTGAAACAAGATGGCGGATGAAGTTGGCCCACGAACTCGGTCGAGACATTGCTATGTACTATGCACATGCCTTGTCACATCGAAATCCGTTCATAAATACGCACATTATCGTGTGACAAAAATCAGATCGTTTCAAAATGTCAGTATGCTAGAAATTCAAAGTGCTATAACTCAGCCATATTTTAAGATACAGACGAAACAAAAAATGCTCTGGAATCTTTGTATCAAGCTCAAATACATAACAAAAAAATATTTTTCAATTTATAATTTTTTTGTGTCTCATTTTAAATTTAAAATTTTTTTTTTTATTTTAAATGACCACCATTTTGAAACAAGATGGCGGTTGAAGCTGGCCAACGAACTCGGTCGAGGCATTGGTATGTACTATATACACACGAAATTTATCCAAATCGGTTATAAATACGAGAGTTACAGTATGACAAATATCATATATATATATATATATATATATATATATATATATATATATATATATATATATATGTATATATATATATATATATATCAACTTTTGAACGGAGGGTTGTTTTAGGGTCTGGGGGTCATGATCGATGAAAATATACCAAAATTTTTTGAAATCGCTTTCCTCCGAACGGCTGCAATAGGTAGCTTTTTGTAATGAAAGCTACCTAAAAATTCTCTTTGAATTTTTTTTTTTTTATTTAACGTATAAAAATATAAACGTCCCAATTTTGGGACGCTAGGCACGAAAAGGTAGGGGTTTTCTCCGTTACTGTCTAAGCATTATATCTATGTTTTATGCCATTTAATATGTTTCAAAAAGTTTATATACCATTCGCGTTATTATTTGACTATAAAAATTTCTTTATTATTACTATAAGGGGGGGGGGGGGGGGCGAGGGCTGGTGTCGGCTCAAGAACAAGACCCCCTTCCTCCTCACCATTAGCTATTGGCATAGTAAAAATTTATATAGTAACAATTTATAATAATCAGTAACTACAAATGGAGTATATATACCGTATATACTTGCATATACACCAACCCATTAACTTTTGAACGCAAATTCTGCAAAAAATCAAAAACTCGCGTATGCCGAATCTTAACTTTTTACTTCAATTTCGCACAAAATCAAACCAAAGCGTTCACTTACTAATGCAAAAAATTAGTAAGTAAACAAAAACAAATCATTGAATTTTTTTTAATAATAAATTATTATTATTTGTATATTTTATATATTATTTTATTATTTATACACATAAAAAAGCAGACTTTTGCAGTATTCGAAGTTTTTTCTTTTCTTTTTTCTTTTTCTTCTTTTCGGCTTTTGTAATTGACTCGCGTATAAGTCTACCTCCCCCCCCCCCAATTTACTTGCTGAAAATTGTCAAAAATTCTTCGTTTTACACACGAGTATATATGGCACAGTAAAACTTCGATTATCCGACCCCCGTGTAACCGAAACTCTCTGTAAACCGATGTCAATATCCTGAATTTTTTTCCAACGTATTTTTTTTTTCTTTTTTACTTTCACATTTCTCGTGCATGCAAGTGTTCCTTTCCAAACCACGAGTAGAGATAAGCATTTTGGTTCCCCTTTCTTCGAATTCCATTGAAATTAGCATGAGCTCCCACAAGATTCGATCCCGGTATAATTGTACTCTTTCCCCTCCCCCCTGTGTACACGTCCCTGTTCTAAACAGATAAAATTATTTTCATGCATAATTTAAATTTAGATATTTATTAAGCAGTTTAAATAGTCCTAATAGCAGTTCAATGACGATGTTACATATTAAACTAGATGATTATTGATAAATTCTCGATAATCCGGAAATTTCGATTATCTGTTGTCGGTTCGGTCCCAATTATGTCGGATAATCGAGGTTCTACTGTATTTTAGTAACCTCAGGATGCCAAATACTAAACTAGTACAAAACATAACGGTATGATATAAATTTTTACCAAGCCAAAAGGTGTCTTGTTCTTGAACCAAGCCCAACCACTAACCCCCCCCCCCTCCCCTATACTAATAACAAAGAATAGCCAAATAATAATCCGAGTAATACTTTTATAGCCATATAATAATCTAATTGGTATGTAACCATTTTGTAACAAAATAAATGGCATAAAACATACATTTAATGCATAGACAGTAACGGAGAAAACCCCAAAAACTCTTCGGATGTCGAAGTTGAGTAGCTCCGCCCCAAATAACGCCTTAAAATGAATTTCAATAATTTTACTATACATTTTTGTAAATATTTGTATGTAGTACCCAACGCAAACTTTCGGTATTTATGTAGAATATAAGGGCACATGTAGGGAATTTCTTACAACAAAATGGTAATTTTCGGATAAACACAAGATATTATTTTTATTTTTTAAAATATTTATTTCGCAGTTTCACACAGTTTTTATAAACAGTTAATTATACAAAAATTACCAGTTATGCATCTTTGGTATCTATATATCATCAGTTAATGGCATGAAATTCCGTGCAGCAGTTTTTGAGAAAATCTGTTTTTTTTTTTTATTGAAAAAACATTTTTATCTCATTAAACATCAGTATTTATAGGATGACAATAGGGGAAATATATTGTCAGATACGTAACCGCATCTGGGAAAAAAATCAGGAAATTTGATTAAAAGGCATGTTTCCAATGCTTATCCGGCTATGCCCTTTGTGTAAAGTCTAGCATTTTATGAAATTTATATTTCATATGTCTGTTTTACTGGTATCGAATATAAAAAAGAAACGTTTCACATGATTGTGTGACATTTTATGAAAATTTTAGTTACTATGCCATGAAGCGCTAATTTTTGCTTTAACCCTTATTTGCATAGTGATGTAAATTTCCATCACCTTTTTATTTAATTTTTAATACATAAATTAAGTTCTTGCAACCACTATATTTATATAGAAATATTAATCCTCTAAAAATTACAAAAATATGCTACTAAATAAAGTTAAAAATCTATCTAAGATTTCTGGTGTCTAATCCTTAATATAAAAATAAAAAACACAATTCTAAAAGAATAATTCATGCAATTAAGGGTTAATAGCAAAAACTGAACCTGTTTCTTCCTATCATGTTTCTTCCCAGACGCCTCTATTTTGTGTGTGGCCAATATGTATTATAGACTAGGGGGCGGCAGCACAGGCATTCACCTCATCCAGTTCACGGCTGAAATTCCTGAGCTAGTTAAAACTCGATTCGCATATTAAAATTCAATCGGCCTGCCAAATCATATCTTGATGAAAAACACCTGAAAACCGGATTTTAGCGATTGACTCGTAGGTTAACCTTTGTGTTCTTCTGCACACAAATGTATGAAAACATTGAGGACTGGGAGCAGGAAAACACAATGGTAAACCTACGAGTCAACCGCTAAAATTGGGTTTTCTGGTGTTTTCCACCAAGATATGACTTAGCAGGCCGATTGCGTTTTAATATGCGAACCGAGTTTTAACTAGCCCTGGAATTTAAGCCGTGAACTCGATGGGGTGATTGTCTGTGCTGCCGTCTCCAAGTCTCTTAGATTAACTAAGATTAATTGCATTAAATTACAAGCGAATTTTTAGCAATAGCAGAAATTCTGGGGTCTATGCATTTCAGGATAATGTCCCTACTTCGAGTTAGGTGCTTTTCAGGCTTAAGTATGTAATGTTATTATCAACAGAATAAGTCTAGCAAGTTTTTGATATACCCATGTGCATCGATAATTCTAAAGAATGGGGTAATTTAGAACGTAGCTTAAAAAAATATTGCTATATAATATTAGTTTAGGTCATTCAAATTTTTCGTATGCAACCCATAGTAATCCGAAACTGAAAAATCATTACTCCTAAAATAAATTTGAATTAGTTAACACATACATCATCTTGTTAAAATACTTGTCCCAAGAAAAATGCAGTAAATTTGCTGAAGTCAAATAAAGAAAGAATAACAATTTTAAGGATAATATTTGCTTTCAGACTTTTAGTTGAAACTCATAATTGTAAATAAATATATAATAATTTGTACTGCAGCATCTACTTATTTTTTTTTAATTTTTAGTGATTATGTTTTACAATTTTTGGAAAAATTTTAATGATCATGTTCAAAATATAATTGCGTTTGACGTAACATCGAATTTCTTCTTAGATAATTTTCATTATTTAATAGTTAGTAAAGAATATTTTCTAAGGAAAAACTTAAAAAATAGTTATGAAATGACACAAATTGCCTCTAAAATACAAGTAACAATAAAATATTTTTATACTTTTTCATCAAAAAACAGTTTTATCAATTTTTATGTTCCTTTGGGAAAAACTTTATTATTTTTTTTTAATCCAGAGTCTGGTTTTTTAATCTATCAAAATGCTGGTATGAGACAGTGCTGCCAGCGGGTTACTTTTTTTAGTCCTGATTTCTGGATTGCCACCACTATTTTGAAATAGTAAAATTCATATTATTTAATGACATATAAAGTAAGGCGAAAATAAGACAGATTATACAATTTAAAGAAATTGGTGACAGTAAGAAAAGCTGAATTTGAAAAACGTAGGCCACTGGCAACACTTGTATGAGATTTTAATTAATTATTCTCGTTGCATGTTAATGATTTATAGTATTAGAAACAGTTTATTGAAACCCGAGAATAAATTTTCATTTCTTGTGTCGAACAACGCTTTTAACACAGACCGGAAAATAGAACACAAAAGTTATTTCAGTTATTGATGTTACTAGATTTAATAGTTTATTCTCGCTGAAACTAATCATCGTTACGCTAAAATTTCAAAATATTTATCAAGAGATTTCATCATATTTATTCCAAAATTTCTAACTACAAGCGATATTCTAAATTAAACATGGAATGTGTAAAAACATACAATCAGAAAAGAATTTTGAATTTAACAGGGATGAGATTTCCGACTTTTTGCATACCAGTATAATATTAGAGAAAATGTTTTTTTATTTAATCGAAACATTTTTTAAGATTTAAGAGAACAACATTTTTTCTAAGATTATATTGGTATGCAAAAAGTCTGAAATATCATCCCAGATTTAAAGAAATATCCACTAGTTTAAAAAACTAATATCCGATTTCAATGAAAAAAAAAAAAAAAAAAGAATGCATTCAACAGATCCTACCTATCAATGTATTAACCCTTAAATACCTAGTGATGCATATCTACATCACTTTTCATTTAATTCTTTACAACCAGTATAGTTATATATTAATATTAATCCTATAAAAAATTCAAAAATATAAAATTAAAAATCCATCTTAAAATTTCTGGTGTCTAATGTTTAATATAAGAGTAAAAAACATAATTCTAAAAAAATAATTTATACTTTTAAGAGTTAAGATTTACAAAATAAAAAATTATATAAAATAAGGTATTTACAGGGTACGTACGGGTTCTTTAATTTCCAGACGAAGAAATTCTTCGGTACCACTATTTTATTATAGAAAATCTCTCCTTAATTAAGACGAAATTTCGCACTTTTAAACTAGATTTATTTTTCTATTTAAAAAAAGTACTGATATTTGACATGAAAACAACGGTACCCGTACGAACACTGATTTAAATTCATACTTATTAAAATATTTACTAATTTGCAATATTTTAGTTTTTACTTGTATTGCTGATGTGCAACATAAGAAAATGTTGATGTATTATACAAAAAATGTATCTATGATTCTTTTTTTCATTATTTTTTCTGTGTTATAAACATTTTATATTTAATTTTTTCGAAACAAAATCAAAAATCATGCATTTAATGGTTAAGAAGATTTTCTTCATTATACTGCTTATATCTAGACATTTTCTGAGTTTCTTTTCAATATAAACAAAACTTTTATTGTAGATGTATTTATTTTAGAACTAGTTGTATTTCAAACTGTCTTTTTCAATTTTTTGGTGCGAAAGAAACATTTTTGTTATTAGAAAATGGCAGCAAACTTGAGCGTGAGCAATACACAGTTGAAATGCCCCAAATTTTCCAACAGATCTATAAACCAGAAACAGAATTTGTGAACAGTTTTATATTCTTCATGATTATAGTTTTGGTTGAAGACCACAAAAATAATATTTTTTTAATTTTTACAAAATAACGTTTATCAGAAGAAAAGCGGGAGGCAAAAATAGGTTAAGGTTAAGGTAAAGCAGATTATATCAAGAATTATTACATATTGTTGGTTCCAACCGTAGCCATACGTATATAGAATAACGTCTAAAAATTTATGTCGAACAGATGGAACGAATAGCTCTTCTGAAACTTTGGGATAATGTAAAAGCTGTCCTTTCAAGAAAAATTATGCTTAAAGAATTTTTTTCTAATTTAGAAAACCTTAATTCTTTTGAAACTTATCCTTAACCCCTTAATTCTCGCTCCCGTCATATTCAGGTTCTGTGTATTTTATTCAAGATTGTTTGATTCCCACCAGTTTTATAAAATAGTGTAATTGGCTTTATTATGTTATCATTTTACCTGTAATTAAATAAAGTGAATATTTCTTTTTTTTAATCAGTGGTGCGAATGAGCAATTTGAATTTTTAAACCGTAATTTAATGCGACCGTAACCCTTTGAGCTCTGATGGGTGAATTTCTTCCCACTAAATTTTAATCTCCAAATGTCACTGTGGCACCGGAATATTCAACCATATTTATTTGAAAATAGATTAATGCATTTTTTTGTGTATCTTATAAGACGAATCTTTTGCTTATAAAATACTGGTGCCAGTGTGACATTTGGGCATTTTGAAAAAATTCACACCCAGAGCTCAAAGTGTTAAGAGGTTAATTAGCCTCATCTTCCTGTTCCTCCAACATGGCGTTCGTCAATGCGTCATACGCTATATCACGCTAACTCTGGTGTGTCAAATTGAGGCAGTGTTGCCAGTGGGCTACTTTTTTAAAAATTCAGATTTCTTAATTGGCACCGCTTTTTTGAAACGGTAAAATTTCCATTGTTTTTGCCGTAATTAATATGTCATTAAATAAGGCTCATTTTAGCATTTCAAAAATGTGGTGCCAATCAAGATATCTGAATTAAAAAAAAAGTAGCCCATCTGGCAACAATGAATTGAAGTCCGCTGGATAGCATTAAATTTTTATAGTAATCATTAGCTTATCTAATCATTGAATTTTTGCAATTCAAGAAATAGACTGCTTCTGTTAAAAATTAGGATATCAGTTGGGCCACAGTTTGATACCCCTGCTATAACGCATTTTTAAGACAGAAATACCTTTCCCCGACAAAAAATCGCTTTGTCTGTGTATTCTTGAGACTAATTTAAAGAACTAAAAAATCTATTTTTTTAAAGCAAGAATGTTGAAATCTTTCTTATAAGACATATATAAAATACGTAGCTTCTTTAACAGTTGTAAAATAACCACATCACGTTAAAATTGGAATTTAATATATAAGTAATCTACATCATTATCTGTTAAGAACTGTCATCAGTATGTTATTTTTTTTTATCAAGTATGCAGGGCTCGCACCGTTCCTAAAATTTTCGCACTTTGCTACCAGTATTTTAAATAAGAATTCTTTGTGGTAGATTCCTTTAACATCGGTAATAGAAGTATACAACAAAGATTATTGTTTTAATTTATTGGTAGCAAATTACGAAAATTTTAGGAACGCTGCGAGCCCTGAGTATGAATAAAATAATTCTAACATAGTTTATAATTATGTAATTTATAATTATCTATAGTTTCTAATTATAATTTACAGTCTTTAATTATTTTTCTATTTTTTCAAATACTTTTTAGCTTTAACCCTAGATCTACCGGGAATTTTATTCAAGTTTTAATAAAACGTTCTACACCAGAATTTTTATTTAAAACTATTTAACTTATTTATTTACCTTATTTTTGTCTGGTTTATATACTTAGTTTATTTTAAAGAAATTTCTGGTTTGGATGAATATTTTGTATATACCTGTCGGGTCCAATGGACCCGTCTGGTAGACGGAGGGTTAAATGTTAATTCAAATGTTTGAAACTCAACTTGTAAACAGCCGGAAAATAACTTTTTTATTCCGAAATCTAGATTTCAAATCGACCCAAGTTCTAGTAGAATTTTCTAATCAATTATTCAAGTTGCGTGTTAATAATTTATGACATTAGAAATTCCTACTGAAACATGGGAATATGCATCTATTGCTTGTGTTAAACAGTGCTTTTAACAAAGTCCGGATAACATAATGCAAAATGTATTTCATTTATTGATGTTGCTAAATTTTACTGTTTATTCTCGCTCAAACTAATCATCATTGTGTTAAAAATTTAAAATGTTTATCAAAAGAGTTCAGCAAATTTATTCCAAAATTTATAACTATTAGCTGTATTTGAATTAAACATGGTAAGTGAGAAAACATATAATCTCAAAAGAACATTAACCCTTTAATGCGCAGCTTTGCATATATGCAAACAATAGTGTTTTGAATTTAATAGATTTTTTTTAATTCGTATATACCTATTCACACCAGAAAATTAAAATATCAATATCTATGCTTTAATTAATAACAGACAGTCTTTATTTATTTAAAGCGAAATTAACCATTGAAACTTTCTGGTGTAAAGTCACATCCTCTGAACTACGTATTTTCTGGAACGTATTCCATCATGGGAATTAAAGGGTTAAAGGTTAAGTTGTATAAAATAAATAATTATATAAAATGAGGTACTTTGAGACATACTTATTAAAATATTTCCTAATTTGCATTATTGTAGCGTAAAACAGCCACACGACAGTAGTTTTTACTTGTATTACAGATGTGGAACAGAAGAAAAGATCGATGTATTATATGAAAAATGTATCTCTGATTTTTTTCATAATTTTTCCTATGTAATACACCTTTCAGAGAATCATATATAATTTTTTCGAAATAAAATAAAAAATCGCGTATTTAAGGGTTAAATGAAGAAAGGAAATTGGGATGTTCAAAGATTTAATCTGTGAAATATGTTATTCTAATGAAAGAAATGAAAAAAATTAACAGATATTACTTATCAAAACATTAAAAGATTACTTTTCGAATGTCTAAAATATTTCGAATATTAATGGTGCTTAACAGTTGTAAAATAATCAATGTATGACCACATTAAAACGTAAAGTTTTCATTAAAATACAATATGTTATCGATTAAAAACAGAAACGAATTATTTTATAACACTGAATAAATTCATTTTTATACTTCATATTTTATAATTTAAAATTGTTTTATGCTTTATAATAATGTTTTATTTTCTCAAATACAGTGCAAATTGCAAAATATAATTAATTTTTTTTAACCCTCCATCCGCGAGAAAGGCTATTTTCGAATTCCAGCGGGCTACTTTTTAAAATTCAGATTTAAAATTCACTTTTTTAAAAGCATATAATTCGGCTTATTCTCGCATTATTTAATCTGTAATTAAATAGATTATTTCTACTTCAAAAAATATTGGGAATCAAACAATCTTAATTTTAAAAAAAGTAACCCACTGAAATACTCGCCCGCGGCTGGAGGGTTACAAATTATTTGTCAGACAGCCATCTATTATACTTAATGGAAAATAACTCGCATATTTGCGAAGTGAATAACGTTGAAATTTGATAAGGTGTTGTTCTAAGGAATTTTATCCTGCTCACCTTTGAAATCTTTAATTATGATCAGTCAATGTAACACTCGGAAGGTATCGCCCGATCTGAGATATGAAAGATACATATTTTCTGTTGTACTTTTCGACCGCTTTAAAGTAGAATGTCCCGTCTCCATATCTTGACTCGTGTGATAAATTTTCACAGTAGTAAGGCGACTTTAACCGTGTGTACGTGTTTCATGGAACATGATACAGATCGACGTCCTGTGAAATCAACATATCTCTTAACTCCTTGAGGGGGGGGAGTGGGATATATTATATCCCTCCTACGATTAATGAAGATTTGAACCAGGAAAATTTTGTTAAATTTTACTTTTCTAACTTTGGTGGAAAAAAGTCGTAAAATTGCTTTTTCTTATTTTGAAGAAGAAATTTTCAAAGATTCCGGTGTGTGTTCAACATTGCATTGTCCAAGATCTGTTAAACATTTTAGGGAAGGTATTTGAGGCACCCTGAAAATTTGTGCAACACTTTTTTTGTAATGACTGAATACAAAATCGAATGTCTGGCTGAAGGATCGTGGCCCAAAAACTGTGCAGACACGTGTCAAGTGCCATTTTTTGACTACCCAAAAAAAAGGTATTTGAGGCACGCTGAGATTGAGACAGAACAATATTTATACTTAGAAAAAAGTATTTTGAAAACGTCAGACACTTTAGTCGGCCCAAAAACTGTGCCAGACACGTGTCAAGTGCCATTTTTTGACTACCCAAAAAAGGTATTTGAGGCACGCTGAGATTGAGGCAGAATAATATTTATGCTTAGAAAAAAATATTTTGAAAATGACAGACACTTTAGTAGCTCTCCTACTAGCAGGAACACAATCACTTGCCCCTCAATGGGTTAATGTCAAGTTGCAAATGACTAAGGATCACAGTTGAGACACTTAATAATCATGATGCGACTAAATAAAGAGCCGCTTTTTCACCTTTTATTGGTCACCGCTTTCACTGTGACCATTTATGAACCTTGTGACATCACATCGACAGAATGGAGTTATGAATAAAAAGGAGGAAACATATAGTGATGTGTTTACCAGTTGCGAGTGAAGTAACTGAGGAGGTTGTCACAAGACGGCGACTAATTGTTTACACCAGATCAACAGAGTTTCTGATTACCGTCGAAGAAACCTTCCATTAGTAAAATTTAAATAGAAAATTTCATCTTATTTTAGCGGCTTATTCGTGGAGAATTTCTCTCACAAGTATGGTTAAAATTTCTATTCGTTTTTACTGGAGGAAGTTTTCCCAGGTATCATAATATCTTTGACTGACACTGACAGGAGGTTGTTAAGGCAGTCACAATATGGTGGAAACATAGGGCTTCACTACAGCCGAATTAAACTTCCACCAGTAAAAATAAATATCTGATTTTGGCTGTAATTATAATTGAAATTCTGCATTAATAACCCGTTTAAATAAGGAGAAGATTGCTATTCAAAATTTCTGGTGCAAGTTTGCACTGGCTGTAATGGGCCTCTGCGAAACCGGTTACAGTTGAAGCTTCACCATTTTTAGGATATGTCAATTCCTCATTATTTATAATTCCATTATCGACAGGCTGTGCTTACTAAGGAACCTACTAAACGCCCAGTAATGGTATTTTCCATGGAAGCATTTTACATGCAAGTAGTTATAACATTTATATGGGAGCACACAGTATGTAGTATTCCCCCTTCCCGAAGGAATAAATACTCTCCATTTTGCTTCACTTCAGTGTTCGAACGGAAACCTATGTAAGTAGCATAGATAGCCGTTGCCCTATAAGCAATTTACTAAGCATTTTACTAATCCAATAACGAAAACTTTTTTCTCGCTTAAATATTAATTATAAATCATTTGACAGGAGCTCTTTTAAATATTCATGTTTAAGCGTGAAAACTGTTGTCACAGTCCCCAATTAAAGGTTAAATATTAGTCCTTAATCTCCGTTTAATTGCTATATACCTATTTATTTAGGGACCCTATTTATTTTATCACCTAAAATAGTTATAAAAGGCATTTCATGGTGGGCTGGTGCATATTTCTTTGCTTCATTAATCCGCTTTTTTCCTGCCAGGTTTATGTGTGCAAAATTCCCAATATTTGATATATCTTAGGTAAATAAATATATATAATTATTAATATACTACCCTTGTCATATTTTCCGAATTCCTTATAAGTTCTTGTAAGTATAACAGAAATTAAATTTCCATTTTCTAGCCATGTTTATTAAGCCTGCTGCGAAAGTTAACAGAATTACTGCATTATGAAACAATAGCAGATATTTATTTGCATTCTTACGTATTAAACTCGATCACAGATTTCAAGGTTTTTTTCTGGCAAAGGATTGTCTTTTAAATACTGAATATATTTAAAATTTTGAAAAACGTGCTTCAATGATAACTACAATAAATGAATTACCTATAAATAATCTGCTGAAGCTTTCAACAATTTATTACAAATGTACCAGAAATTTTTCTTGTCAGAAATCTGAACGATAACACTTGAAACTTTAAAACCACTGTATAATAAATTAATCTTTCCACTGGAATTTTGGGAGTTTGACTCAATATTTCATAGTCATAATTTATTTCTGGTCGATGTA
Organism: Maratus speciosus; assembly: GCA_963932465.1. Taxonomy (NCBI): domain Eukaryota; kingdom Metazoa; phylum Arthropoda; class Arachnida; order Araneae; family Salticidae; genus Maratus; species Maratus speciosus. Next base: position 411,125,121 of record OZ010787.1, on the reverse strand, counting down.
TTCTAGTCGGTATGCATTCATCTTCTTTAATGAGAGTTTCAAATTTCATGCTAGTGAAAAATTATGTGAAAACTTACCTTCTCATGCACAGAAATTGTATTTTTCTGAATAATACATATATTGATCTTATAAATTTGTACAGATATTTCCTGCCTTTCATATACTTTAATACTGTCTAATGTCACTAATCAACTGTCATCAAGGGGATTGTGTACGGAAAAATATACGCTGATTTTTATTAACACTGTTAAAATTTTTAATTCAAATTAAACCATTAAATGATGTAAAGTAATTAGATGAACCACAATATCGTTTCTCTTAACGTTTAATATAGTTTCATGGTTAAACCTCGAAAAATAATTTTAAATTTCACGAAAAAATTCAACAGAAAATTAGAATAAAAAATATGTACTCTCAATATGATCCTTTAGAGTACGGGGACAGTGTAGCCAGGGGGCTATTTTTTTAAAATTCAGATTTCTTCATTGGCACCACTTTTCTGAAATGGTAAAATTCCCCTTGCTTTCGCCTTATTAATATGTGTCATTAAATAAGGCGATTTTTTCTATTTCAAAAAAGTTGTACCAATCAAGAAATTTTAATTTTAAAAAAGTGGCCCACTGGCAACATTGCACGGGGATATGCGCCGGTTTAACCCCTTGAGGGGCGGTGACGCTGTCGCGGCATCACATAATTTTAATCCCGAATTGCTACATTGGCACCAGATTTTCTGAATGAAAACTTAATTTTATTAAATAGGCGAAAATATACCTTTACTTCTTTATAAATAAATTTTCTTGTAAATACTGGTGTTACCCAATTATTTCAACAGTTTACAAATACAATTACCTTGCCCTGTAAGGGTTATCTAGTAGTTAAAAAGTTAGCTACACTGTTAAATGATGTTAAGATCGATTTCCAGACTTGGGACTTTGTAGTGTGTCGGCTTCCTTTTTTAAACAAACGCCCCGTTCTGATTAAAGCTTGTTTCCAAATTGTGATGAATCGTAGCCACAAAATATTTCACCATCGCATGGCTGCGTCTATTACAACACAAAAATTTGGTTCAACCTAGCACGAAATTTTTTGATGTGCACAAAAAAATAACGCATATATATCGCACTCTAAAATTTTTAATTGACACAGCTAAACGAAAAAGAAAAATTTCCATGAAAATGGTAGAAAGTCTTAAAATATAAAATTCAAATGTTGTTTGTGTAAATTGGACGAAAAGATAATTCAAAATTTTCAATTCCAGTGTCATAACTTATTTATTTCTACTGCATGCAAGTCATAATCCGAAGATGCCTGGACTTTAAAGGTGTGTTCTAAGCTTTGAAGATGGCTACAATGAAAGGGAAAACAGCAATGATTTAAATCAGTGAGTAAAGTTTTCAATTTATTATGGATGTTATGTAAATCATTCTTGTTAAAAGTCTAAGGAAAAACATAAATGTGACACAAAAAATGATAAAGCCTTTCTAACTGGACCATTCCTAAACTCCTTGATAAATTGTACTTCAAAGAAGAATTCGAAATTAAACGATAAAAAACCGTGTTCTAAAATCGATTTTGAACTAAATTTAATTTTGAATGACTTCCCTGAAAAATACAGCCCTATTACATGTTATAAATAATTTGTAATTTTTGCATTCTTGAATACTATTTTATTTTTTAATTCAAGTAATTTGCCTTTGATATTTCTCAAAGCGAAAGGGTTAAAAATGATTTATCGACAGTTTTAAATTATTTTTATGATTCCAGTGGTGTACCGTCAGAGGATGATGCACTGTTTTGCTACCAGTCTATTATTTACTAAATTTAGCTTTATTTAATATTTGTACATTAACACGTTCACGCCGGCTCGGTGGGTCACACTCGACTGTCCCAGAGTTGTCCAGTCTCCGGCTTTTTGCACACCACTGTTATTTTAGTGAAAATGTTGTGCCTTTAAATCGCCCGATTGTTCTAATTCAATAAAACAACATTTACTGTATCAAAATACTGGTATCCAAAAAGCCGAAGATTTGGCAGTCCTGAAACAGTCGAGTGTGACCCATCGCGCCGTCGTGAACGTGTTAAATGATTATGTAAGGCTAAATTTATTATATAATAATACTTGTTGTAAAGTGACGCAAAATCTTTTGATGGCTACGCCAAAGCGTGACTCATTCATAAAGTGCACGAACTCCATCTCCTCGCCTAAATTCGCCACCCTTAGCACCTATCAGTGATAATGTTCTTATCAAATGGCATATTTGTGAAACTAATCAGAATTGCTTTGTACGGTTAATATTTAACCCTTTAGTGGGCAGCTGTGCATATATGCAAAGAACAGTGTTTTGAATTTAATAGATTTTTTTTTTATTCGTATATACCTAATTCACACAAGAAAATTAAAATAGCAATATTTGCTTTAATTAATAACTGACATTCCGTATTTAAATAAAGCAAAATTAACAATTGAAACTTTTTGGTGTAACGTCAGATTCTCTGAACTACGTAATTTCTAGAACGTATTCTATCATGGGAATTAAAGGTTAAATGTAATTTTTTTAAAAATAAATATTTATATAAATTAAGGTATTTGGAGATATAGTTATTAAAATATTTATTAATTTGCAATATTTTAGCGTAAAACAGCCACTCGACATTAGTTTTTACTTGTATTGCAGATGGGCAACAGAAGAAAAGATTGACATATTATATGAAAAATGTATCTCTGATTTTTTTTTCATTATTTTTCCTGTGTAATAAATCTTTCAGGGAATCATATATATTTTTTTTCGAAGCAAAATAAAAAATCGCGCATTTAAAGGTTAAATGGCAAGAAATTGTATGTTTTAGGGCAGTATTTTTCAATGACAGTTTTAGAAAAATCTAACTGTAATTTTCATTAAACTTTTGAACGCAATTATGGTCTCAAAGTACGTTTTTGACATCGTTTGATTGTCCCATCAATGCTACATTGATATTTTTATTTACAAACTCATGGCCTGTGAGCTGCGCCAGGAGAGGCAGCTGTATTTTCAATCATTTTTATTCTAAATTCGTTCCTCTCAGAATTCACCCCGGAACGGACTCAGTTCCCTGATAATATACAGTTTTGTAAATTCATTTATTCGTATTTATTTGGCTTTCTTTTCTAATTTCTGACTTTTAAAATTTTCGCCTCATAATTCAGTTTCGGCACACTACTTAATTATTAATTAAATTAGTCAAACCATTACTAGAAAAACACTTCTGATTCCCTTGAAACTTCAAGTGCGCCAATATAATCAACCACCATTAAATGCCAAGATACGACTCATCCTTGAGTATAAAGACCAGCCAAGAACATAATTTAAGAAACCATCAAGGAAGAAGAATTATTGAAGCTGAGGTGTCAGTGAGGATGGAATTTATGTTCTTTTCGTATCGACCGATGACGATGGCAGAAGATGATGTGTCTGGTTTTATATGTGCTGAAACGATTTTCGTATCATAAGGGGACACAGAAGTATGTTATGTGCACAATATGTTTCAAATGCTGACTTTAAATGTAATCATTCTCACCACGAAGAAATACTACTGTATGTTATTTTTGTTTTTATGTATAATAAATCACATCTTATACATGTAACAACGAATAGTTAATTCATGATTCTTTTGATATAGGTTATAATAAGTAAATTTTATTTTGCAAATTTTTTGAGAATACCTTTTTGTCAAATTTCCTTCCTTTAAAATACCTTTTTGTCAAACTTCAAACAATGTTTGAATCCTAAATTTACGGTAGAGGACGAATGTGGGATATTCTTTTTTTCGAAATTCCAACAAAGGTTGTTTTGGTTTTTGATTTCTCATCAGTAAAGAAAATTATTTCTGCTCGGTTACAAGCTTAGTTTATGTTGGTATGAAAAGATGCAACATAAATTGCTTCTAAGGGCTTTTTTAGTTCTTAAAAAAATCTTAATTTTCAAAAATGCGGCTTTTCCTAAGGGCGACGTAATTTTGGTATTTCTCTCTATTAATTATAATTAATAAAAAGTGCCCTTTTTGTGTTGTGTCATTTTAGAAGTATTTGTTAGATAAGTAGATACGAAGTAATTGAATATAAATTTTAAACTATTTTTCATTTAACATATTTTTTATTTTTCAATATTTCAAAAATTATATTTTGTGAGTTGTTTTAAATTAAAAATAAATTTGTAATACGCAGTCACTAACAAAATGAATCATCCACTTACTTCATAACACTTCTATCAGTAATTACAGATGGAATGAATGCGTCAGAAAGAAATATCGGATATTTGCACTTGATTTGACAGTTGTAAATTACCTTAAGTTGAAACAATCATTATTCACATCTGCAGAATATTACATTAGCATATTCCAATATAAAATATGTGAAAATTATGTGAATTGTGATATATATTTCACCTTCAGAGACTTCGTTTCAATTTATTGAAGTTAAAATTTAAAATAATTTTACTGTAATTTCCGTTGTAAAAATACATATATTACAAAATTATTCGGCATGTAATTAGAAGTGAAGAAAATATTTTAAGCAACATTTTGCAAATGTTTTACTTGAAGCGGAGAATATAACAAACATATTCATACGAAAAATTGCTTTTTACTTTGTTTAACAGTCTAAGTCAATTTTAGTTTTAAAATGAAATTTCACTCACTAAGCATGAATGAATGTTACATTTCAAAACTAAGATCTATACGAGAATGATAGAGAATTTAGGATGAATCGACAACACAATTATTAAAATACTAAACAGTATCTTTTCATGTATCGATTCATTCTCAATTTAATTTCTAATATTTACAGTAAAATGTGAATTTCGAAAATAAAACAACTTCACGGCATCTGAGCATAGTTAGTTTGTATTAAAACAACTAAAAAACTAATGTTAATAATATTAGAGTAGCATTATTGTTAAATTAAATATATGTAGTAATTTTAGATAGGGATAATTTAATTTGATAAACAGTTTTAAACAAAATCTGAACATATATTAAATCTGAATATGTATTATTAGGCAGATAAAATGCCATTGGTTTTAAATACTAATACATATGTGGAAATTATATTCATTTCCACATATATTTTACGTATAGAGTCTTTGTTTCATTTTTTTTTAATGTAGAAATGTCAGATAGTTCTATTGTAATTTCCAGGTTCGAACAAGAAGTGGAGTTACTGAAGTAATAATTGTAATATTTCCAAATTAATTAATCTAATATTTAATGCTCTTTTTTACAGTTAATTTAAGACTAAAATTCTAAAACAAAGAGAAAACACAAAAGCAAACTTGTATAACGAATTAATGCTCATTTAATTGTTTGTAAGAAAGAGTTATACGTACAAGATCTAATTAAATTTGGAATAATAAATATTTAGTATATCTACTTCTTTTTCAAAACTTAAAATATTACAAAATGACCATGCACATAATTTTCAGTGGTATAAAATCTTTTGTAAAGATTTTCAAAAAGGAAATCAATAAAATAAGTATTCAAACAAAAAGTTACTTTGACTTAATTTAGCCGGAAGGTTTAAGATTCGAGAGATAAAATAATTCACAGAATTGGAACATAAATAGCTCCTATTAAAATATTTTTCAACAATAAACAGTTAAAATTAATAATAATAATACCAAATTTTTCTGTTAAATTAAGCTTTTACAAATATTGCATATACGAATCAGATATTTTGAGAAAAGTTTTGGTTTAAATTTGAACACATACTTATATTTGAATTTGATTATTAAGTAAATTTTAATGGGTGACAGAAAAGGTTTTAAGGAAAATTTTACAAATGTAACATTTAAAATTTACAAAAAAATTTAAAATAGTTTTATTTTTAATGTAATAAAAAGAAAATTTATTAAAAATTGTTCATTTTACATCCTTTTTAGCTCTTACTTAGATATATATTGAACGCGTTATAAAGGTGAGTCAGGGTTTGTAGGACCATCTTAAAAGTATAATGGTATTAGTTACAGTTTAGAAGGCTAATTCCTTTTTTTTCACCTATAGTCGCCATATTTATATATAAATTGATTTGTTAATCTGTTAATCACACTGAAAAACAAGCATCTGTATACTATAGAGATGCTGGATCTAATATTTCTACTATAATTTCTATACTATATAGACTCAACTCTGCTAAATACTAAATGCATAGGTGACAACCTCAAACTAACCTTCCGTAATATGCGAGTTAATTTGACCCTGGCTTAATACGTTTCGAACCAGAATTTTTTCATAGAAATGAAGTAAAATAAGTTCCACTTAGAAACCTTAGAAGTTACATGAAATAAATTTTCTAGTTCGAAAGTGGTTAACATGGGTCAAATTAATTCGGATATTAAGGAAGATTAGCGAAAGGGTGGCAGCTATGTAAATGTCAATATATACAGGGTGTTCCGTTAAAGGGGTCCAATATTAATAGGGGTAATAGAGGAGATCACACGGAGCATAAATCAGTATATAATGCCTGGCCGGATCTCAATAATTTTCAAGTTACAGCAAATAGAATGAAAAATCGGAAATTTGTAAAAAAACTCTCATTGCTAAACTATCAATAATGCTACATAAAAACGAAGCACATATTTAGAAAGAGCAGAAAAAATCCTACGAAATGACATAAGTTGTTTTAGAATATTGAGAATTAATGGCGAGTTACAAGCTCTGAAACAGTGAAAAAATACAAAATCAAATATTTAGCAAAATAGTTAATCGTTAATTCCAAAAATGCAACTCTACCTACATCAAGGAAAATGTTATAAAATTTGGTCCATTCCGAAAGCTTTCGAAGAAGCTGACAATAAACCATATCAGTTTAATTGTATGGGAGAAATCAAGCAGTTCCCTAGTTACAACTCTGTACTGTTGCACGCTCGGAAAGGGCGAAACTCCGCCCATGACGATTGTAAACACCCCGTTTTAATATCTTTCAATTATACATTTCTGATCAACCTCTATCAATACCCTTTCATTATTCAGTCTGGTCAAGTGAATGACATATTGTGCAGCTCTCGCCTTGTCTTAAAGCAAACTCCGTGACTGCTGCGTTTCCTCCATGAACTTTCAGGATGATGAAGAAGAAGTACTTTTTATGCAAATTTTCTATGTGTATAGGAAGAAAAATGTAATAAAACAGCAGTCATCAGTGGGCGTTATGTTAAAGGGAGGCTGTTGTAAGTGGAATTGTAGTAAGTTGATGTATAATAATTATGCCGGAATACTCTAACGAAGAATATGCGGACATGCATCTGATGTACTGGCAAGCTCATGGAAATGCATGTCTAGCACAGCGCATGTACCGTGAGCAATTTCCAAGGAGACGTTGCCCAAGTTCGAAACTCTTCATAAAAATCGATAGACGATTACGGGAGACTGGATCGTTTAATACAGCAAGCATTGATACAGGGAAACCTCGACATGTACGAACACCTGCAATGGAAGAAGATGTACTGAATATTTTTAAAGATAACCCCTCCACGAGTACACGAGCTGCTGCGTCTGAAGTCGGTGTTTCTCACCAAAGTGTGTGGCGTGTTCTACGTGCAGAAAACATGCACCCCTTTCATGTGCAGCGGGTACAACTGTTATCAGTAACAGATTGTGCTCAGCGGACAGAATTCGTACGCTGGTTGCTTAATGTAACAGAAAATAATCCACAATTTCTGGAAAATATTTTATGTACTGATGAAGCAACATTTACGAGAGAGGGCGTGGTAAACACGCACAATATGCACACATGGTCATATACAAATCCGCACACTGTTTTCCCGTCGAACGCACAACAAAAGTTCAGTGTGAACATATGGGCAGGTGTCCTCGGCGATTATCTCATAGGACCATATTTACTCCCAGATGTACTCAATGGCAGTACGTACTTGGTTTTCCTACGGGATATCTTACCGCAGTTACTGCAAAATGTGCCAGCAACATTGCGCCACAATATGTGGTTTATGCACGATGGCGCATCGGCACATTTTTTCATAGGTGTTCGCAATCACCTCAATTCAACATATCCTGGGAAATGGATTGGGCGCAGTGGACCTGTTGCTTGGCCTGCACGCTCTCCAGACCTCAATCTGTTAGACTTTTTTGTTTGGGGACACCTTAAATCGCTGGTGTATGAAACGCCTGTGTATACACCGGAGGATTTACTAGCGCGAATCGTTGTCGCTGCAGGAGACATTCCCAACTCCGTCGGAGTTTTTCGGCGTGTTCGCCAATCTTTACGACGTCGCTGTCGGCTGTGCGATTCTGTTAATGGGCGCAACTTCGAACACCTATTATAATAATGTCGTCCGTCTGCCTTCCGACATTGAACTGTGCAGCGCAGGCCAGAAGACTATGCTTCACATATGTCATAAAGTACGTGGAATGTAATTCTTTATTTGTCATTTTTCTTTTATTTTCAACACTTTTTGGCACAGTATTTTGTAAGTCACAGACTGTGGTGTACTCAAATTGTAAATTACAAAGTTTGTATGAATTAATTTAAAATTTAGTGTCTTTTTTAAATTTATAATTAATAAAATTATTATGCTATTTGTTATTATTATTTCCTATCATAAATTATGATGCACATATACATACAATAATTGTCCATGTAAAACATGTACTGAAACTTCTTGCATAGTTACAAATCGCAATATTTTTAATTATTTCCGAAGTTTCATCACCAGTTTAATTTTAAAGAATTTAACTTAAGCTTTATATCAATAAAAGACCACTTTAAAATGTAGACTATTATTGTAAAGTTATTTTGGTTCATTCAACTCTTGAATAATTAAAAATGTTGCATCTCAGAAGAAGCATGATCGAAAATGTATAGTTGAGAGTAATTAAAAAGGCGGTGTTTCCAATCGTGATGGGCGGAGTTTAACCTTTGCTAGTGTCAAAGAAAGCGGAGTTGTAACTAAGAAACTGATTAATTTCTCTCACACAATTAAACCGATATGGTTCATTGTAAGCTTTTTCGAAAGTTTTCGGAATGGACCAAATTTTACTACATTTTCCTTGTTGTAGCTAGAGTTGTCTTTTTGGAATTAACGATTAACTATTTTGATGTATATTGGATTTCGTACTTTTTTCACTGTTTCAGGGCTTGTAACTCGTCAATAAATATTGCTATTTTAATACAATTGATGTCATTTTGTAGGTTTTTTTCTGCTCTTTCTAAATATGTGCTTCGTTTTTATGTTTTAGCAATAAGGGTTCTTTTACAATTTTCCGAATTTTCATTCTATTTGCTGTAACTTGAAAACTATTGAGATCCGACCAGGCTTTATATATTGATTTATGCTCCATGTGATCTCCTCTATTACCCCTATTAATATTGGACCCCTTTAACGGAACACCCTGTATATATATATATATACTATATACATTGGCAGGGTCCACTCTGTCCGTTTCTAGAACACCACTTTTATTTAAAGAAAAATGTTTTTTTTATAAATTTCTTAGAAGCATACCTAAAACAGCGTTTTTCTTGCAATTGTTGCAGAAAACTACCATGTATTTCTTTCTAAAAAAATTACTGGTTTTCAAAAAATGGACCAGCATGCCCTGTATCTGTTGTTATAAATAATTAAAAGTTTACGTATTGTAAAATTAACCATATTTATCCCATTAAAGGGCGGTTAGATGCTATACATACCATTTAATTTTAATTTCCAGATTACATAGTGCCACCACATACATTCCAATACAATTTTGATTTTATAAATTACGTGAAGAAAAGTTTTTACTTATTTTTAAGTAAATTTGTTCGTAAATCTTGGTGTCGTTCAATGCTTTCGACACTTTAGCGACCTTCAAAACGCATGAAAAGTAATTTTGACCAAGATTTTGTCTCAAATACTTCACTGTAGAGCGTTATGATATTATTTATCCCTCTTAATTTTAATCCCTAAATGCCACAGCGGTACGAAAATTTTGGAATAAGTATTTTCAAATAAATTTGTTTGTGAATCAGGATGTCACTGAATAATTTCAGCATTTTAGCAACTGAAATACTTTGACCCTAAAAGGGTTGATGATTTGTTTTTCTATATTAGCTTAAAAGTTCTCCCATTTGTCATTTTATACTATGTATTCTAAATGAAATTTTCTAAATTTGATTCTTAAAGCTGAGAAAATAAAAGGAAATAGTCATAATAAAAATTAATTTACACTTACTTTAAAAGTTTTAGTCAATTGAAACTTCAAATCAAATCTCACTGGGTAACAATGATTAGACATTATATTTCAAAATGCAGGGATATGCAAGAATGATAAGAGAAATTGGAATAAATCAAAAACACATTTATTCAAATACTGAATAGTTTGTTTCCATGTATAATTTTATTCGTAATTTAATTTCTAATAATTCCCGGAAAATTTGAATTTCGAAAGGAAAACAGTCCCAAGTCCTCCGGACATAATTAGCTTGTATTAAAATGTTTTTGAACAATAGACAGTCAAAGTTAATTATAATAGCATAGCATTACTGTTAAATTAAACTTTTGTAAATTTTGTAGATACGAATCATTTATTCTGATAAACAGTTTTAAGCAAAATCTGAACACATATTGCTTTTCCTCATGTCAGACGATACAAAGGTAAGAGAAATGAGAGATATTCGTAATGCAAAATCCATTTGATTAAACACCGAGCGTTTAGAGTCTCTACTGCAATTTATTCACGCTCAAGCTGCTAATAGTTTCTGCAAAATTTCAACTTTGAAAATGCAAAGTATGCTTTTAATTTAAACTCAGACTTCAAATAGGAGACTTAGAAAATTTCAGTTTCCAATTAGCTGCAGTTTAAAACCACCTGAAATGAATTACGTGAATATATGTATACAGAATTTAGTATTTGTTACGCTGTGATACATATACAACACATTATTTATTTTTTTTCAAAAACGAATAACCATATTTGTTTTGAAATATACAGTATTAAATTTTCCCATGCTTTTGCACGTGCAATTGAACCTCTTAAAGTCTATCGTTTTCGCATTGAAGATTTTTATTTACAGAAACGGTATAACTAATCCTTAACAATTTTGTGACGTCTAAAATGATTCAAAATATAACGTCAATGGCACCAAAGGGATAAAATGTATTTTTACCTTTATGTTTATATTGTCTTGATTTAAAAAGATGATATTGCTGTGTAGAATCAATATTGGTTATTGTTTAATTAGTGGCTGCCACTTAAGGGGGCGCCCCCATGTGACGGCCTGTATTTTAAGCGTATTTTGGGGGAATTAGTTTTGACGATAAATGAAAAAAATAGAACTTTGAATTTTTTATTATACATCTATTGCTATAAATTTATTGCTATTTGAAGAATATGTAAAACAAAATTCAAGCAAAAATATTTATTAGAACGTAAGTTACACAAGTCTGAAGACACCTGCCTCCAAAAAAGAGAACGCTCACTTCCTCCACGAATTCGGCTGATTGGCTTATCTGGAAGAAAAAAAAAACGGCGTTTTAATCTGTAAGCCTAAATGCATCGAATGAACTAGTATCATTTGAATATTTTGAAAATTGGGTTTTTGGCAGACTTCTGAAAAAACAATTTCAAAATTGATTATATTTTTTTATTTTTTCGTTGCGAAAAAATATAGAAATATTCGGAAATTGCGGATGATCCTAGTTCACTCCGTGCGTCTATATGTGCTGAGTCGCTGCCATCGAAATACACAAAGCCGGAGGACACGAGTTGTGACGTCATCACTAATCGACCGACTTCTCACTAGTGTTGGAATTCACACCGGAAATTTTTGATTAGCAATTTTATTTTACTTTATTTGTGGAATATCTATCATCTTATAAATCAATAATAACTATTTAAACTTACTGGTGAGAATTTGGAATCTCCAATAAAAAATAAGCCAGATACGGCAAAAGTGTGGCTTTCCGCATCTGGATGAATTTTTATTTAGGGATTCCAAATTCTCACCAGTAAGTTTAAATAGTTATTATTGTTTTATAAGATAATAGATATTCCACAAAGACTATAAAAGAAAATAGCTATTCAAAATTTTTCGGTGTGAATTCCAACACTAGTAAGAAGTCGGTCGAATAGTGATGACGTCACAAATCGCGTCCTCTGGTCTTGAGTATTTCGATGGCAGCGGCTGAGTCTACTCCATAAATTTCAAGTCGATCGGTCATACCGTTCTCGAGATATGATGGAGGAAAGTTTGAAAGCAGCGTTTTGATAAAAACGCGTTTAAAGTTTCAAGTACGGTTAAAACGATGAAAATCACAACTTCTCATCAATCTGCGATGCCTGCTCCATGGAGCATTCCTTCCTCTTCCTCTTGGAGGTCATTCAATGCGGATTGCTCTGTTCTTTCTTCCATTCTTGAATTTTTTGCATCAACAAAATAAGTGATTCTAGAAATTTCCTTCTATACCTGTGTAAACCACTTAACTCGGCGCTCCAAACATCTGCTTTTTCTAAATGCTATATCTTTATAACGAATTCGAATTTTAGAAAATTATTTTACCATCGTATTCTAGACATGTTAGGGAATCAATTTATGCAAAAGAAAAAAATTCAATTTTTTGAGCCCATCACACGGGGGGGACCCCCTTAATGTGTTCACTATTAATGTTCACATGAAAACAAGAAGAATGCTTCTTATCTGACTTTATGTACAATAATTTCCGGCGTATAATCCGTGGATCAAACAATCATATTTCGACCCACAATTTTTTTAAAAATAAAATATAACATTTTACATCGCAGCAAATATTTGTCTTCAATTACTAAATAAAATTTCTGGGTCCAAACAAAATTGTTTGATATGCGGATTATACGCCGGAAATTACGGTAATAAATTTGCATATATATTTATATATCAAATTGAACCCCTATGGTCTGGTTACCAACGGGGCAAACATCAACCAGCAAGCTTTAGTAGAAATTTTCGTCATATTTAAACTCCGTATTTATGCAAAAATACTATCTTGAATAAGGCAAAATTTTCTATTTATTTTTACTGGTGGAAATTTGCCCCGCTGGTAATCAGGCACTGTTAAACTTTTAATACCATTTGCTCATTATCTCGTTTTGACCTTTTTTTATATACGAGGGGTTCACAACCATAGCAGACCAAGTCCACTTAAAAAAAAGAGAGAGAGTTCATGTAGAAGGTGCAGTAAACTGTGTTTTATCTACTGCCACAGTGCACCAAGTCTGTAGTTCACATACTTTCTCATATATTGCATCTGTGTCCAGAGTCGGTGAAATAATATAAAAAAAATTCGCAACCATACAGAATCATGTCAATTCATCAGTGTACTAATCTTACATCTGTGTCCATTCTTGTCTAAATCTTGCATCGTTGCTATCAAAAAACGTTATAGTTTAAATAAGTAACGATATGAAAACTTCTGATGAAAAATAAACGTTCTTGAATCATCATATGGATAAACTATGTTTGGGAAGTAATATTGTTTTTGATGACCACGCCATCTCCTCTCGGTAAACAAAAGGTATACATACCGACAGCGTTTTTCTAAAAAAGTCATTACCAGGATAAAAAAATCTCCAATCATATAGTTCGATTTTTGGCCTAGGGAAGAATGCACGATAAAGAATAAGACCCCGTGAAAGAGAAATTCTATAACAAATTACAAAGTCTTCAGCACAAAGTTTAATTTACACTTTAAGCCGCCAAGTACAGATACATGTAAATTATGTGATGACATATCCATCAAGCCTTCGACAGAAAATGATGAAAACACTAGAAAAAGCCTTGAAACCGAACGAAGCTCCACTTGCGGAAAGCTAAACAGGCTAGAGAGAAAATGGAAACTGATAAAATGAAACCCTCAGAAGAAACTTACTGCTGTACATTCTACTTCCAAAAAGCACTTCCCTTTCCTATGCTTTCAACATCCATAGCTTATTATAAACGCAATCTATATGTTTATAACTTGCTTTCCTTTAATAATAATGTGGGATACATGTACAGTCGTGAAAAAAAAAAGGTAAACACCCCCTACTAACTCCTCAACAGATTACTGTAGAATAAAGTTACTGGCACCGAACAATTGGAAATAAAGTCTACTTTTAAATGGTGTATATAATATTTGCTTAGGGGGCCCATCTACATATTAAAACGAAGCATAACTTAGTTTTTCTCAACCACCTGAAACCACCATTTTGCCGTTTTTTAAGCATAATTTGAAAACTACTTGGAAGAAAAATGTGAAGTTTTGGTTTTTCATAAAGCAGGACTTAATAAATCTAAATCCATCAAAAAAATTGTAGGTTGCAATTCATAATTTTTTCGAATAATAATTTCATATTCATAATTCATATCATAAAATTAAAAACAAATTGCGAATTCAGCGTATTTATGTTTGGGTATTTTAGTATTATTGCTGCAAAAAAAATTAACACATTTGGAACATAATTTCATGAGATATAACCTATTGCAAGAGGGTTTAAATAGTCCAACATATGAAACGTATTCCATTTATATGAAACTAAGTGAATGGGCCAAAGAAGTCCCTACTTTGTTCTAAAACTTTAAAAAATAGTTAAAATATAAAAACTAAAAATTGCGTCATTAAAACCATACAGTTTGATTCATTGTTTCATGTTAATCGTTTACAACTCAATTTCGACGTTGAAAAATCATATATAATATTTTTTAATAATGGGAATGTCAGTGGAACCTGGAAAAAGTGTCCCAAAGTAGCCCCCGGTTAACAGTATGTAGGTATTTGCAGAGAAAAATAGTGCATCAGAAGAAAGTAAAGTCTTGTGAGAAGTATTAGAGAATATATGGTCTTTCATTGGAGTAACCTACATAGAAATGGCAAGCCGTATATTAAATGAACCTGTTACATAAACTTAATTATAATTATCTTTCTAATAAAACTCTTCTGAATAAATACATTAGATTTTTTTACATTCTTCATTGTAATAAAAAAAATACATTTAAATTTAATGTTTAAATGGTAAAATTTTATATTTTGTTTTCATAGCATTATTTTATATTTATAAAAAAAATTAAATATTTAAAATAATTACTGTTAACTTCTAGATCTTTAACAACCAAAATAATTAAAAGTGTAACAAAGAATAATCATGTTTATAAAACTAAAAATGTCTGTTTAATTTTTATTCACATTTCCTACTAGAAAAACTAGTAGCAACTGCTTTACGTTACCTACTTTAAGAACTCCGAATGAATTCAGATCTAATAAATTAAAAAAATCAAGGTGATATTACCGATGTGAATATTAAGTATAATTGTTATTTTAGATTTAACTACTAAAATATTGGGAAAGAAACAATAGATAATCAAGTTTGCAAAACTGAAAATGATGCCTGTTAATTTTAGCCAGTTCCCTCAAAAAGAAAGTGTAATTGGTTGCAATTAGTTTATCTTTCAAAGTTTATTCCAATATGTCATTTTTTAATCTACAGATATTGTTCGTTTATAAGATAAGAAGCAATGTAAGAATTTGACGGAAGCAATTTTGAGGGATTAAACTCATGAGTTGATAAAATGAAAAATTGTAAGTTATCTTTTCAATAATTGGCGTAAACTTTTGAACTGATAGTTGGTAGTCGACTGTCTTTCATCAAAGAATAAAATTTGATTATGTTTTAGGTCAACAGTTACTCTAAACCACTTATCTTTTCAATGGGAACTGTAAAACCAGAAGTGTCGGATAAGATAGCAATGCCTGCTTCTAATTTTTTTATGTTTGAAACTCACTTGAAATTTTATTTTATCTAAGATTAATGGCAGAAATTAATTTCAACACAGTAATAGAATGAAAGCACTAATTTTTATATTGAGATTTTTATAAAGTGTATTGCCTAATATTTATTTTCCGAAGCATCGTTTATGTAATAACTAATATAATATTGGCTATACTAGTTATATTGAGGCCTAATATTACTCCAATACTGCACTAATTTAAAATATCTTTAATTTTACATCCTTATTGTGTAGATATTCTATTTTAACACCTTGAGGGGCAGTGGGATATATTATATCCCAACTAAGTTTAATTAAGATCTTCACCAGAAACTTTTAATTTGATTTTACTTCTATGACTTTGTGGGAAAATCGTTGAAAAATCTCTTTTCCTTATTTTGAAATAAAATGTTTCCATTTTTTGTGAGAATTCGGCATTACACAAACACAATAGCTTGTCCCTCAGAGGATTAATTTTCTATTTTACATTGAACATATTTGCATCAACATTTACAGAAATATTGGCTTTCATTTGGGTAGATATGCAATGAATCATCAATAGTTCAGAAATATTACCTTTAAATCTGCAATATTGGCAATGAAATGATCAAATATGTATATTTTTAAATATTCACGCTATATTGGCATTGTTCGACAAGTATTCCAATTTTAAGCAATATTTTATTCCAATATTCACCAGCGTACGTCATTAACTTTCCCATAGACTAAACATTAGTGTTTTCGTTTCTTCGCGTGATTGGTGTGGCAAGGTTGCGAGCAGTGTTGTCAGTGGACTACTTTTTTATAATTCAGATTTCTTGGTTAGCGCCACTTTTTTGAAATAGTAATTTCGCCTCATTTAATGACATACTATTTAAGGCGAAAACAAGGGAAATTTTACCATTTCAGAAAAGTGGTGCCATTCAAGAAAACTGAATTTAAAAAAAGTAGCCCACTGGCAACATTGGTTGCCAGTTGGCCTCCAATTTTAGTCAGGAAATTTTGATTCACACCAGAAAAAACAAAAAAATATATTCAGATTTATTTAACCCTAGAACTACCGGAAATTTTACTCAAGTTTTATAAAAACATTCTACACCAGAATTTTTACTTAAAACTATTTAATTTGTTTATTTAACTTATTATTGTCTGATTTATACATTTAGTTTGTTTTGCAGAAATTTTCTGGTTTGAATAGATATTTTGAATATATATGTCGGGTCCATTGGACCCTTCTGGTAGACAGAGGGTTAATGGCACTCTTTTCTTGACTACGTAAAGTAAAAGCTCTTTATCAGAAATTTCCGGTGTGAACATGTAATTTTGAGATTAAAAAAAAGAGACTAAACTGGCAACCGTGTAGTGTAAGAGCACACTTAAGAGCTCATTTTTTTCGAACCACAAAACTAAAAATAGAGACCATAAACAACTTTTACCGTGCTAAAATGTTTGTCCTGTGCAATCCAAACATGTCCTCCATTAAATAAAGCCAATATTGCAGTTTAAAATTAGTGGTGTCAAAAAGCTTTTAGTAACGAAACAAGAAAACTCTTCTCGCACGTACGGTTTACGGTCAAACCAGTTAATAGGTTAAAGCACTTTTCTATTAACAGACACGACACAAACTAAATCTTCATCGAAATGGTGGAAATGTATCGGTGGAAAAGCGCGTAGTGAATAATAATGTATTTTGCATGCACAGAAGTCGGATAATGACAGTCATGTATGATATATAGTTGTCGTGTCGGTTAAGGGAAAAGCGCTCTTAAGCTCTTTGATTTAAAGTACGTACAGATATGCAGCAGACAAACCAAGCTACATACATAAACATATATACCAAGATTTATTACAACACAACAGAAAAAAATGTTTTTATTTAACCCTTTGTCCACTGATTGTACGTATAAGTACCACTCAATTTAACCCAATCAGGGGCGGTGGTGTGTCTATGAAACTACTTAATTTTAATTCCCAAACGCCACAATGGCTCCAGAATTTTGGTAAAATATTTTCCATTTAACATGTATGTGAAACTTACTTTGGGAATAGCAAAGCGGCGCACATAGTGTGCCTCTTTACTATTCCCAAATAAATTTGTTGAAAAATTCCGGTGTCATTCATTCATTTTAACACTCATTGAAAATGCTTTACCCTTGAAAGGGTTAAATTTTCACCCCATAGTGAATATTGCTAATATTCTAAAAGTATTTTGCATAAACACTCTTTTAACTCAACTTTATCCGAACACATGGCAGCAGTAGTTCTAGGTTTGTTATTTTAGCGAGGTAGGAGGGTATCTTTGAAAAGTTGATATGTTTTGTGCCGATATTTTGTACAGATTGTCACGCTCGTCTTTTTATTGCTGCAAGCACAGTAAAGGATAGAAGTGTTCGATTTTTTTATGTGTTCATTATGTTCTTAGAATAAAATTTGACAACCTATTTTAGGTTAACGGTGTATGTATTTGATTTGACTCGGTGGTACTTATAAGTACCGTCAATACACTGGGTGTGGGAGAAAAACTTCTTGTTTACTTTTCGTCTGTGTAGTTATCCATCGTTTTCGTCTGCTTTAAAATGTAATTATTAAAATGTAGTGTAATAATAATTTTCCTAGTATTTCTTTTCTGTTTCATTATTATTTTTCATAAGAAATCGAAAAAGTTGTGGCACCGGCTCTTTTTTGCTGTGCTAGAAATGGCATATGAAAATTCATATGTTGTATATGTGGAGATGCCAGAGAACATGTTGTCACTGAAATATAGACGTCGCATAACTAAAGGACTGCTAACAAGATCGGAAAAAAAAGTTTTTTTTTTATCATTTCAGTGGCAACGCATTTTCAATGCTAAAGTGCTGAAATAAATGATTGGCACCGGAATTTGCAAAAAAGAGAAAAAAAATGTAAATAGGAAATAGTATATATTTCACCTACTTATCAAATTGAAAATATTTTACCGCAATTATGGTGCCACTTGAAATACTCTGTAGGTTTTCTGTTGCGATACTTGAGTCATAATGTACTGACGCTTCTTTAAAGTACCACTATAATTAATTACCTTTAATTAATTAATTAATTTTCTCACGGGTGAGTACCGCAATTTTCGGCGTCTAATCCGCGGATCAAACAATCATGTTTAGACCCTCAATTTTTTTAAAAATAAATTGTAGCACTTTAGATCGCAGCAAATATTTGTTTTCAATTACTAAATAAAATTTCTGGGTCCAAACGAAATTGTTTGATCTGCGGATTATACGCCGAAAATTACGGTACTCACCCGTGAGAAAATTAATTAATTAATTAAAGGTAATTAATTATAGTGGTACTTTAAAAGTTTCAGTTCAAAACGCCTACTTTGACAGCATTTAGAAAAATATGTTTCGCCTTTATCAAAAAATCGACAATGCGATACATTATATTGTTTCTGAATAAGAGAATCTGCCAGATGCGTTTGTAAGCAATGAATGAATTTAAAAATGAGTCAGAAAATATAGAGTTTGGATTTCATTACAACCTTAATACAATAGTTTTTTCTTCAAACCCTATTTTTGTTTAATTTGTTTTTGCGGTAAGAGTTGGTCTTATCAGAATCTTGTCAGTAAAAAAGTTTTACAGTATGAAGAAGATTTATCTACTTATATATATATATAAAATCCAAACGGAAATTTCGTTCCGAACCTCAATATTTCAAGTTCTACTGCATGGATTTTGACGGAACTGACACTGTTAGATAAACATCGTTTCAGAGAAGGTTTTAAGCTATAACACATCGTTCTGCGTAGATTACTTATTGAATTATGACTGAAAGTTCTGTTATTTTGAGCGGAAAGGTCACCATTATTTTATTACGTTTATCGTTTAATTTTCATTGTAGTAGAAAAAAAAAAAAAAAAAAAAAAAAAAAAAAAAAATTACAGTAGATCTTAATGCAGTAGATAAAGGGCTAACCCTCTAATGTCCATGGTAGCATATATGCAACCGACAATGTTTGAAATTCAATGGATTTTTTTATTCGGATATTCCAAATTCCCACCATAAATTTAAAAGAGCAATATTCGCTTTATTTAATAACAGACATTCTGTATTTAAACAAAGCTAATTTTATTATTGAAATTTTGTGATGTGAATTCATATTTCTGAACTATGTATTTTCTTGAACGGATTCTGCTATGGGAATGAGAGGGATTAACAATAATATTTTAAATATAAGAAGAAAAATAGTTTTTAAATATTTTCCGAGTTAAATAAATTTAAGTAGTTGCCGAGGTCTGTGTGCTCGACCAAATATTAAGTAGTAGTTTGTAATGAAAATCACTCGTGCACACATAAAAGCGTGATTGGAGGTAAAAATTAGAAATTCTAAAACTATTACGAATGCAATTGCATGTATTGTACGCACGTTCAATTAGACGCAAGATTGCTGACAAACTTGAAAATATACATTTTGAGCGTGCAAGTATATTTTTAATTTTTTCTGTAATTCTAAATTTAACAAACCATGTGTAACGTTTAAAAAAACTTTTATATATAACTCAAAGCTTTTGAATATTTTAAGCAAGCCGTATTACTCGAAAAGTTGTGAAACAGGACAAGGAAAAAGTACAACTAATAAATTAAACATTTATTGATTCTTCAGTCATTTGATATCAATTCTGTTTATCGTAAGTTATTATTCCTTTAATTTTTATATTAAGAATGTAATGCTTAATGCAAATCATCAAATATATTTTACATTTCGTAATTTTACTTTATCTTCTCTTG
Source organism: Maratus speciosus (assembly GCA_963932465.1). Lineage (NCBI taxonomy): Eukaryota > Metazoa > Arthropoda > Arachnida > Araneae > Salticidae > Maratus > Maratus speciosus. Next base: position 411,104,621 of record OZ010787.1, on the reverse strand, counting down.
ATTTTAAAACATTTTTTGTGGTTTACAAAAATTATTAAAAGTGTGTATTAGCATTACATTTCTTTACCATTTTTCATGTGCAGAACATTTAAAATAGTGTTATTTTAAATCTATTTTTACCCACAAAATTGATATGTTGCATTATCTCCATAAGATAGATATGATTAATTGTGATAATGCTATTTTTAAGTATATATTTATAAGCTTATTTTGACAAATGAAACATTAAAAATAATTCATGGTATGTTAAAATTTCCTAGAATTTGTTTCACAGGCTCATGTAACTGATAATTGGAAATTTATCACCTATAAAAAATTTCGTTTCGATAGTGTTAGCGCTTCACATTTATTAAAAACATCGCAATTTTAATGAAAGTTATAATTATATTAATAACAGGCAAAAACTTTAACAAACGTATTTTATTTTTGAAACAAACAAGAGTAAAGAGATGGAAAAGAAAGTAAATTCTAAACATTAATATTAGCTAAATAAAAATAACTTATCATTACGTCCTAAGAAGAAAATTACAAGCATTCTGTAAAAAAATGCAGAAAGTTCGCCAAATTCATCTGTAAAAGAAGTCTAAAATATTGAATAAAAATTATTAGTAGCACTTTTAAAGATTACATGTATTTATGTAGACAATTATTTTCTTATACTCGGCAAAAACATTAAAAGAATTTAACGCCTTTTATGTTTTTTATGTATAATTAAATTTTTCTCTTTTTCCTGGAATACAATTAGAATAAACAATAAACGCGTTCGCATTTACTTTCAATTATAAACATTTAATTAAACAAAATGCGGCATTTGTTCTTTTAAAGAACTTAATTTAGTGCAATTAACACCTATTCAATACTGAAGAAAAAGTGCGGTTATTCAACTAATTTGTATTTAATTTCACGTTTTTAATAATTTTGATTTTCATAATTTTAGGGAAATATGTCTGAATACGATGCATAAAATAATAGTGCCTCAATCATTATTTAATAGTAAAGTCCACAATTTACATAATTTAAGTTTTATAATTAGTCATACTATACTAAACATTTATTATGGATTACCAAAATGCATGTATTAAAAAAAAACACGCTACGTATTAAGTGCTACAGCTGATTGTCTGAAAGTTTATGTTTTGAATAGTTTTTATCATTGCTACGTTGTTAATTTCTTTGTTTTTATGTATTAAAATGAATAACTTTAAAGCACATACAGCGTGTTTCATGAAAGATGAGCAAAATTTTAAGAGGTCATAATACACATCCAAAGAAAGAACTTTAATCGAAGTGTACATGGTCGGAAATAAAACGTAAAAATACTGGCGCATTTGAAAACTTGTTCCTTATAAACGTTAAAGTTCCATTCTTGTTGCGACTTATCGGGTGAAGTACGACACTAATAGCATGCATATGGGATATGGGGAAAAAGAAGAATGCCTATGGAAAATTTCGCGCCTCTATTAATACATAAAAGCCGCTGAAAGGAGAGTCCAACTGTCAATCGCTGTAGGAACATATATCGGAAGATGTTTAGTCCAGGGGAAATGTACATTTTACCTTGCAAAAGGTCGGGTAAAATATTTTTTTTTCTAAATTGTTTATAATGGTGCCAACATGGAAAAACCAAGTATTCTAACAAAATATCTTAAGGCTAAATTTTCTGTGGCCGAAAAACAACAAAATTTTGGGACATTTTTTGATTTTTTGAAAATATCTCGAGACACGTTGCCGTACCATACTATTTGTCACTTACAATATTAAAGAAGATAAAACTCTCTACAACTTTCATATTTACAACTTTTTTATACACTCAATAGCAAGCGCAGTACGCTATTTCAAATATGGGACAGTTTTTTTCAATTTTCTTAAAAACGGTGAAAAACGTAGTTTTACTGCGATTATTCAAATGTTCTCCCGCAGATTTAATAGTGTATGTCGACTTCTAAAAATTGGTAGCAGTAAATTATCTATTATTTGCACACTCACGTCTTTATTTTCATCTCAACAGACATTTTATATGCAATAAATTTAAATAATTTTAAAACAAGGACAGAGTGTAGATGAATGAGACAATTTTCATATTTAGACAGTAACTTTAAGTGTATACAATGTTAACTTCAAAGCATAGTTTAAAAGAATTTTTCAATCTATAGTAGCTTATTGGCACGATAGTTTTAATTAAAAAAGATTTCTTGCTTAATTTTAATAATTTTTATAATTTTTATAATGCACACATATTTTTCCAGGTATCAATGGAATAGGTGGGTCATTTTCAAAATCTGTCCATATTTTGGAATAACAAAATCAAATTTTTAGAAATAATCAGAAATTTTTAATTGTTTGTAAATAATTACCTTACCTCATAAACATTAATATACAAGCATCAGCAGAGACCAAATTACTAATTTAATATTTTAAAACTAATTTTTTAAATTTAATGCACTTGGTATAATGACATAAGGCTAATTCCATGCGAACTTGTCATGTCTGTCACACAGCTGAAAGTCGTTATGCCTGTTGGCCACCGTTATTTTCGAAAAGTTTGCTTCGTCTTATTTAATTTATGAGATATCTCCGATGAAATAAGTCACATTTTACCGTTCTAAAATACTGATAGCAAAATCGTAGTGTGTGACAGACATGACAAGTTCGCATGGAATTAGCCATAAGTGAGCACGGTAATGAGAAATTAAGCAAAATATTTTTATTTTTCCCCCAGCCATAAATGGCAGCCATTATATCTTCTGGCCCATACAATGATTTTATATTTCTCATATGATGAAAGCAGATTAAGAAATAAAAGTTTATTTAATTATCAATTAGATTTGGGTACGGTAATGACTTACAAAAGAATACTCACCAAAACATTCAAAGTCTTTGCTTGTTTTATTGAAACTATAAAACTGTTTACTCTATTCACCTAAACCTGATAACAAGTTGACGTTTAAGGAGTACTTTTGCCTTGATAAAAAGGTATGTGCTGTACTCTAAAAAATTCCGGAGGAACTTTTTCTCAGAAGCATGGCAATGACACTCTTTCTTGAGACACGGTTTAAAAAATTATTAAGAATTATAGATAAGTTTAATTATTGAGAATAAATATTTTTTTAATTAGTAACATCTTACAAAATAAAAATGTATAAAAAAATTATAACCATCTGTTTTAAATAGAACTTTGTTAAATCTTTACCTAATAAATTGCTTGTTGGGACAACCTACGGTAATGATATTTTGACTACAAAAGAATATATTTCTTATTTTTAAATTTTTTATAAATAATAATATATCTGCAAATTATCATTAAAAACATGATAGTTAAAATGCAATAATTAAAATTATGATTTTTAACTATTTTTCTGTGCAAATGTGAAAGGACTGAAAAACATGAGACTTTTTTGAAAATTACCCAGGTATGAAAATTTGCGAAAAACATATTTTATTCCCCACTAAAATGGTATATTTTATTTACCAATTATTGATAACATATGTTTTAATGTTTCACTGTTTTAAAGATAGCAAACATTGAATAGTAGTTCCATATAAAAAGGGGGGGGGGACTCAAAAGATAAATACCTTTTATGAAGGAAATCCTTTACCTTATAAAATAGCTACAATAAAAATGATACCAGATTATTTCGCTAACTAATGTTATGTGTTATAATGAGTGTAAAATTTATAAATTATGTTAATAAAATTTTTGAGATCCCTAGTTTTATAAAGAATATTTAAAATATTAGTTTTAAAATATATTGTCAATACTTTTCCACTTATATTAATAATTATAACAAGAGATTATATCATTTTAGCACGCAAAAATATGTAAAACTTTAAGATTACCTATTAATTGCTTTAAAGCTCAAACAGAATACTTAAATTTCAGAACGGGTTCCAAACAGTTTTCCAAAAATGAAAGTGTCCGAATATATATATATATATATATATATATATATATATATATATAAACAACCAAACCCGGAAAAGTACAAAAGCACAACATTAGATATTGATCTCAGGTATCCCCTGGAAAAAGAAATTATTTAAAAGTAACGAAATGTGAGCGAGATATTTGTCAAGAACACTCCCATAGGTTTAATGTTACCTTGTGAATGTCTTCTTGTGACTAATTTAGTCCTATAAATCATGTAACTGTGACTTTCAACGCCTCAATACGAATAAGTACCGTAAAATCTCTGAAAATGAAATCTGTATATACGGAATTCGGTCTTTAAAGAAGAGTATATATTTTTTCAAAAGAAAGACTATGAACAATTATACCTGCTAAGATGGAAATTTGTTTAAAGCAGAATATATTTCGGTTCCTTTCGGGACGGTTTTCAAGGTTTTAATGAATCAATATTTGGCAAAGTTGATTACGTAGTTCAGCATTACATATTTAATGCTTACACACTTAAAACTTTCAAAATCCGGCTATTAGAGATTTATTAAAATTCCCGTGGTAAATTTTCTTTTTAAAAGAGAGGGGTTGGTGGAGGGCACGGGTACAAAAAAGGCTAGTTTTAGCCCTGAAACACAGAATTTACTGCTACTAATATATAGAAGTTGACATACACGATTAAGTCCGTGGGAAATATTTGAATAATCGGGACAGAACTACGTTTTTCAAGGTTTTTAAGAAATTTAAAAACTTGTCCTATATTTGAAATGGCGTACTGCGCTTGCTATTGTGTGTATGAAAAAGCTGTAAATATGAAAGTTGTAGACAATTTTATCTTCTTTAATATTGTAATTGACAAATAACATGCTACGGCAGCGAATCTCGAGATATGTAAAAAAAACAAAAAATGTCTCAAAATTTTCTTGTTGTTTGGCCACAGAAAATTTAGCCTTAAGAAATTTTGTTAGAAAACTTGGTTTTTCCATGTGGGCATCATTATAAGCAATTCAGAAAAAAAAATCTTTTACCCGACCTTTTGGAAGGTAACCCCCTTTTTCTGGTACATTTTCCCTGGACTAGTTGTCCTTCACTAATAGTGAAAACGCTGATTTGCATTTTATATACGGAACTGCAAATGGAAATGGGTCAGAGGCTCAACGATTGTACCGAGTGCGGTTTCCAGACAGGCTTTATTCCGCCGTAAAACATTTCAGCGCTTGCACCAGCAGTGTTGGGAGACGGGATACTTTCTAGCTTCTCAGTTGGATGTAGGTCGTCCAAAGACGTACTGAATGTTAGTTGTGGAAGAAGCCATTCTGGATATGATGGCTGATCAGCCAAGTACAAGTGCACGACCAGTGGCTAGATAATTACATGTATCACACTCCACAACATGGTGAGTGCTGAAGGATGAACGTTTGCATCATTATCATGTTCAAGTAGTCCAGGAACTAACTCAAGGGGATTATCCTCGTCGTCTGGAATTCTCAGCATTTCGGCAGCAGAACGCAGTAAAACCAGCACCCGTAAGGGTGCATTTAACACCCGCAATCGACATGTATCGGCGGATGTAAATCCACATGTTCCTTATTCATATGATCATCAGCGACGCTGTTCTATCAATGTTTGAGAAGGAATAATTGGAGACCACTTTTTGACCTTATTTTCTGCCAGAACGCCTAGACGCGAAAAATACCACACGTTTTCTTCAACAGATGTTGCCAGACATGTTGAACGCAGTTTCCCATACATCCAACGGGCAATGTTGCCAGTGGGCTACTTTTTTAAAATTAAGATTTCTTATTTGGCACCACTTTTCTGAAATTGTGAAATTCCCTTTTTTTCGCCTTAATTAATATGTTATTAAATAAGAAGAAATTTACTATTTTAAAAATTGGTGCCAATCAAGATAGCTGAATTTTAAAAAAGTAGCCCACTGGTAACACTTCCAGCAGGTAATGTGGTTCCAGCAAGATGGAGCCAGTGTTGCCAGTGGGCTACTTTTTTAAAATTCAAAAATCATGTTTGGCACCACTTTTTTGAAATGGTAAAATTCGCCTTTTTTAATCACATATTAAGTAAGACCAAAACAAGGGGAATTTTACCATTTCAAAAAAGTGGTGCTAATCAAGCAATCTAAATTTTTAAAAAGTAGCCTACTGGCAACACTGGATGCAGCACCAACCCATTATGTACGAGACGTGTGAAACTATCTGGATGTAACATTTACCAACCAAAGGATTGGGCGAGGTGGTCCTGTAGCTTGGCCACTGTGCTTGCCAGATCTTTCATGTCTCGATTTCTTTATGCGGGGTCAGTTGAAAGCTTTTATGTATGAGAGCCCCATTGAATCTGGAAAAGACCTCGTTGCCAGACTGCGGCCGCTGAAATGGAAGTGCGCGATATGCCAGATGTTTTTCAGAATGCTCGCCCATCCTTTCTTCGCAGTCGTACCGTATGCATAGACACTGCCGGTCACTGTTTTGAACACTTTTTTAATCACATGTCATTAAACTTGTTTAAGTCGCTTAATAATTCTTAGTGTGTTTTTGTCTCATATAACATCACTTTCGGCGCCCTGTAGCACCATTGAGTTTTAATTCCCACCACGCATTCTTTGATGAAAGTCGTTTGTTTGGATGTGTACTACCTCCTCTTAAAGTTTTGCGCATTATTTATGAAACATCGTGTATATGAAAGACTAAAACAACAATATCTATAACGTAGGGCAATAGTTTAGTTTCTAAAAATATGAGCTCATAGTTTTACCCTTTGAAGGACGCTAGTATTATTGTTTACCACTTAATTTGTATCTCGATATGTTACATTTGCACCAGAATTTTTAAATTGAATTTAACTTTTATGAAGCACCCGAATAGAAACTTTTACTAATTTTCATATAAATCTGGTGACAAAATCTGATATCACTCATCCATTTTAACATTTTAGGTATAAAAATACTTTGTGCCGGAAAGGATTAAAACCTCTATAGGAATGGGACATGCAATGTGGGCCGAGAAGTACGAGAATCGTATAGTATAGGCTGAATAATAAGCTTTATAAGAGAAAAAAAATTATTTATATATTTATGTTTGCATGTATAAAATCTCTTCATCAACATTTGTCATTTTTTTCGATACATTTAAAAGATGGAAGTTTTGTTTACTCATGTTATAAAATGCCATCCAAAATAATTGTGTTTGTTAACCCTAGATCTACCGGGAATTTTATTCAAGTTTTAATAAAACGTTCTACACCAGAATTTTTATTTAAAACTATTTAACTTATTTATTTACCTTATTTTTGTCTGGTTTATATACTTAGTTTATTTTAAAGAAATTTCTGGTTTGAATGAATATTTTGTATGTACCTGTCGGGTCCAATGGACCCGTCTGGTAGACGGAGGGTTAACCGTTTGAGAGGCAAGCAATTGTGTCTCTGTAATGTTGAATTCACGCCGGAATAATCGAACAAATTTATTTTAAAATAAGAAAAAGCAATTTTGCAACATTTTCCCTCCAAAGTAAAAAATATAAAATTTAGTTAAAATTTTCTGGTGCGAATCTTAATTAAATTAAATGGGATATAATATATCCCACTGCACCTCAAGGGGTTAATAGCATGAAATATTCTTGGTTAGTCAGTAATTGTACATTCAATCAAATAGTCTAGCATGTCACTCAATTTTTGTGTATCACTAGGATGTAATTCATGCAATCTCACATTTCTTTCACTTACATCCCGAATATATTACCCTATTAATGCCCACTGATAGATTTTTAGATCGACAGACTTAGTGGCAAGAAAGAGTTTTTCACACCAGTAAATATGAAGACAGTAATATTAGGAATCCAGTAAGTATTATGAATTCCATTTTATGCTTATCAAACCAGTCTCACGCAGATTCAGTATGTAAAACACACATTTTAGAAGACCCTATTCTAGTAAAAAAAGTAAAACAAATGATATGATTAAAAGAAGTTTGTGAGACATTGTCACGAGTCCATCTTAAGAAAATTTTCCGGTCTGAGGATAGTTACCAGCGTTCTGAGCCACTTCACTCAAGTTTTGAACCACTACCTAGCTATTTCCATTCTGCTATGAATGTGATGACGAAGGTTATCCTAGAAGGGAATGAAACAAACAGGCTGTAATATGTACAGTCGTGGAAAAAAATACGTAAACACCCCCTACCAACTCCTCAACAAATTATCGTAGACGAAAGTTACTGGTACCGGACGATTGGAAATAAAGTCTACTTTTAAATGGTGTGCATAAAATTTGCTTAGGGGGCCATATACATATTAAAACGATTCCACACTTCATTTTTTTCAATGGCAGTACCCAAATTTAACGATATATTTCAAATCTTCGGTTGAAAATATGCCTAGAAACCAAATTTCAAGTCATTCATATGATAAGTTTTTGAATTATAGACATTCAAAATTTAGTACTTCTAATGTTAAATTACATTTTCATATTTTTATTTATATCTCCTGAAATTATGTTCCTAATGAGCTAATTTTTTGTGTAGCAATAATACTAATATACCCAAACATAAATACGTTGAATTTGCAATTTTTATAATTTTATGATATGAATTATGAAATTAATATTCGAAAAAATTATGAATTGCAACCTACAATTTGTTTGATGGATTTAGATTTATCAAGTCCTGCTTTATGGAAATCCCAAATTTCACATTTTTCTTCCAAGTAGTTTTTAAATTATGCTTAGAAAACGGCAAAATGATGGTTTAAGGGGCCGTCTATGATAGCAGTGAGTAAATTTTTGAAATTTAGTCTGCTATCCTGTAATGAAACAGGTTTCATTGAGGCTTAAACGTGCCTTGATCAAGAAGGCGGCTCTCTCGGTTAACAATCGAGTTCGGAACTTCAATTTGAATACAACCCTTAAAATACGCTCGTTTTAAAATAATTAATTTCTCGGAAACTTATGGCACGAATTGCATAAAAATTTGTTTATAGGCTAATTGAAAGGTGTAGAGTTCATTTATGCTGTCAGAATTGTGTACTGCTATTTAAAAAAAACAAAGTTATGGTTCGTTTTAATATGTAGATGACCCCCTAAGCAAATTTTATATACATCATTTAAAAGTAGACTTTATTTCCAATCGTTCGGTACCAGTAACTTTCTTCTACGATAATTTGTTGAGAAGTTAGTAGGGTGTGTTTACTTTTTTTTTCAACGACTGTACACACATTCTAGGTTGTCAAGGTGATTAACCCATTGACCCATTAACGACGAGCCTCTTTCACTCTTCTTTTAATTCGTCAACACCAGTTTTTTCCACATTGTAATTTTGAATTATTTCATCGCTCAAAATAAGAGATTAGATAATGTAAAAATTTTCAAACTAAAATAATGGTATTCAAATTTAAAAGTTTTGTTCGCCTTACATGGCAAGTTTTCTAGCAAAACGGCTTTAATGCGTTAACTGACGAAACTGTAAGAGAGGGGTCTTCAACTTTTTAGATTTCCCACCACAAATATTGAAAAATAATTTTCGCTTTATTTAATGTTCATACTTTCTGTAATTAATCAAGGCAATTTTTTAAATAAAAAAAAATGTTGCGTCTAGATAGTTAATTTAAATTTATTTTTAACGGTGCGAAATCGCACCATTAGCAACTAATGGGTTAAGATAGGCAGGTATCCACACATTGTCGAACTAACATGAGACAAGCTGAAATCGGCGGAATATTACGAAATATTTTTTTGGTAAAGAAAATGTACTTATTTAAACTTATTTAAAACATTTTAAAATAATGTTTTTGCAAAAATATAGAGAATTGGAAGCATCAAATGAACATATTACACTGGTTTCCAAAAAATAAGGAAAAACAACAAAAGTTGCGATTACTCAAAATCTCACAGGTAGATTTTAATAAAACTGAGCCACAACGTAAAACACATAGTAAGGTATAAAATAACATTAAAAGAAATTACCAGACGATTGTGGTGTTTCAGAAATTAACACAATTACAAAATAAAGAAAATGAATGTGTCAGTTTGGTATAGGAAAAGTACCTTTAATATAGAGTATGATCACCCCTAGAAGCAATACAGCACATACAGCGATGTGTCATATTTTCAATTATTCGACTGATAAGTTCGCAGGGACGTGCAAGCCATTGCTCTTGTAAAGCAGTTGTAAGCGTGGCAAGGGTCTGAGGAAGGGGATTGGGAGCAGTGACGCATCTTCCTAAAGCATCCCAAGCATGCTCGATGGTATTCAAGTCCAGTGATCGAGTTGGTCATTCCATGCGCTGAATTGTTTGGTGCTGAAGATAATTTTCTACAATGTGAGATCTGTGCGGCCTAGCGTTATCGCCCTGTAATAAGAAATCATTACTTATTGCACCAGCATAAGGGCTCACATAAGCATCAAGAATGTCATCTCTCCTTCACAGTTGCATGTGGAAAGACATGGAGGTCTGTACGTCCGCCCAAAGGGATACCATACCAAACACAGACACTGCCTCCTCCATACGAATCTCTTTTACGAATGTTTGATGGATGATAGTGGGTTCCCCGTTCTCTCCAAATGAAACAATACCTACTATCGCTTTGGAGGCTAAACTGGAACTCATCCGTGAACAGATCATGCCTCCAATGATCGGCTATCCAGTGAACATGTTGACGTGTCTAACTTAAACGTCCCTCCGGTGACATGACGTGAGCGGCACATAAATATCTGATCACATCGCGTAAAGAATACTTTCAAGAAGCCTTCTACGCTTAGTTGACGTTGATACCAACCTTACAGTGGCTGCAACGAGGGATTCTCTAAGGTGAGAGGGGTTTGCTGTTCTATTCCTTGGTACACATAACCCTAAATATCGGTCATCGGTGTTTGTCGTAGCTGTTGCCCGTCCTTGTTTAAATCTTCTCGAGGTCGAACCAGTGGTTTGAAATTGTTTCCAAAGCCTATGAACATCAAAATGACTAAGATATAGCCGTTTTACCACCTCTGACAGACTTTCGCCTACATCCAATCTTCTAATAGCTCTATATCGCAGTTATGCGGACAAATGATACCTCGAGATCATGCTAATGAATTGGCTATCTCAGTTTTCTTGTCTCATAATCACAGCTAAACTTGCAGCCGTACTCTCTAGTATGCATTTTTATGCTCCTCACAGATTACGCAATCCAATTGCAGCGCCACTAATTTGCATTTCGTAATTTTATTCAGCATCTTTATGTTAGTAACATATGCAGATTTCATACGGATAGGTTAATTTTTGAACGAGCTATCGCTCTTTTTGTGATTTTTCCTTAATTTTTTGAAAGCAGTGTACTAAACAAGTTTATTCGCGCGCGTGTGTGTGTGAGGGAGCGGTCGGTCATCCGCCATTAAATTAACATTTTGACTACTGATCAGATATATACGTCCCTGTGGACAATTTCTTTTAAGTTTTATTCTTACCACTTTTCGAAATTTAACCTATGCGTGTGTACGTAGAATCTCTAATACTTGTAATCTCTTATACATATAATCTCTCAGTGTATACTCTAGGATATGTTTATGAGGATCCTACCACAAAGAAATTTTTTTGTACATTTTAGTCCGATTGAACATAAAATTAGTCAAATGTGCTGACCAGTTATGAAAGAAGTGAGAAAATTTGCGTAAAAAGAAACAGATTTTTAAAAATTTATATACAGTTCATAGAAATCATCATTTCAAGATACAAAAAATGCTCCTTTATCCCCTTGAGGGGCAAAAATGCCTCGAAATATTGAATTCTCACCGAAAAAATCGAAAAATTTTATTTTTAAATAAGGAAAGACAATTTTTCAAAGATTTTCCCCAAAGTTAAAAATATAAAATGTAGTTAAAATTTTCTGGTGGGAATCTTGTTTAAATTAGGTGGGATATATTTTATCCCACCACCCCTCAAGGGGTTAAAGCATTAAACGTCCATCCTACAAGTTAGGTAATTTTCACGTTAGAACATTTATTACTGGACACGCTGAACCAGGTTAACCTGTAATACTAGAACCACCGGCAAAAACGTATACCTATAACCGCCAAAGCGGTCATTTTGACTGAGGTGGATTGCCATGCTCAACTATTGTTTACTTGCCATTTTCTACGGTCAGTATCGTTTATTACTATTATTACCATCATTGTCCATATCATAATATATATTTCATAATTTTTAATAAAGTTTTTATTATATTTTATTATGTTATAATTATATTATATTGAGATACATATATATTGACTATACTTTTTAATTTAAGAATTTTTTTATAGTGAAAAATATTTTTCATGAGAAATCGAAATTGCTAAAAACAAGAATAAACATGGGAAAAACAAACATTTATATTTATCCTCTGAGCAATACAGTATTCAGGGCGGCGCGAGGTCAGGGAAAAACACAGTCAAAAAAAAGAGGAAGCTACCAGTATTTTTTTTCTAGAAAATACTAGGTATAATATAAATGAATTAATGGAAGCGGATGTATCTTTAACAAAATACTGGTATTAAACACCTTTAATGACTGTGTTTTTCAGAATTCATGCCCGCTAGATCAAGAAAATTATAAAACGCTCGTAGAGGTCATCGTCTAGAACTAGCTTTTGTAGAATACTTCCGTGTCATTTGGTCGAGCACGTCGACGCCAAATTTCGTAGAATTATAGAACTTTACAGTTTCTGGTAAGTGTTTCTCACCAGTTTCAAATGTAACTAATGAATGTCGGGAATTTAGAATTAAAACATATTTATATCCTCCTGAGATCCCGTGTCCATTCTATTGGACATTTTTATTTTTTTATGTAAAATATTTAATTTCAGTTGAAACTTGTAAATACTTACTGTTCATTATACTAGATAGTCTAGTGCTGCTATCTGTAGGCCGAAATAATAAAAAAAAATGCGACTAAATATGTATTTTAATCATTTGAATGTGGCAGGCAACAAGAGAAAGACTGTTGAAGGTAAGCAGACAGTTTTAATGCTAATTTTATATATATTTTAAAAATATTTTGATATTAATGCTACAGACATCTAATGTTAAGTGTTGTATCAGTGAAATGACACCGCAGTTTAAGTAATCTAATATATATTTTAGAAAATAAACAACTTTTTTTTAATGTCCATTCTATTGGACATTGGGTCTTCATCAGTTATTTTTATTCATATTAGACTCTTTTTGTATACTGAATAGATACATTAGTTTTTACTTTAAAATCAACACAGTATTGAAACAAATAATAGATACAGAAGTAGATAATATATATTCTTAAATAAATAATAAAAAAATAAATATTATCATAGAAATGTATATTTTTACTGGTAAAATTCCTGTTCTAAGTCAGTACATTGTTAAATTTTGGATTTCAATGATTTTTTTTTCTATGCAGCATTTGGAAAATATGGATAATTAACCCTTTATTATGTTTTATTCTTATTCATAACTATTTTTGGTATTATTTTTCTGTTAAGATACTATTTATAATTTAATTAATAAATTTAATCATATTTAATTAGCAAAAAAACTTTATGAAAATATAATTAAAGATATCGGTGTAAGATTCAAAATAAATTCATTTTGATTTCTTTTAAATTTCGTCTTGGCATTTACTTGCCAATTGTGGTAGCTGTGCCACTATTTATTATCATTATTCTAACAAACAAATTATTGGTGTTGAGAAGAGTTAAAAAACAAAACAAAATATTATTAATTTTTTATTATTATTACTAAATTGATCATTATTATTATTATTATTACTATTTTTTATTATTATTACTAAATTGTTGGTTAAAATACACTTTTTTCTATCTGATTATGAGAAAATTGAATTTATCTGATATTTGGAAGTGACATATAAACCACAAAAACTGATGTCAACAATGTTTGTAGTGAAAGAAATATGAACTTGACGCTAAAAATCTGGTTTTTGAAGCCTATGTAGATAACTCATCTTACTTGATAAGTGTAAAATAAAATAAGTAAGCATGTAAAATAAGTAAGCATGAAATGCAACTTGTATTTGTATATTCGTTTAACTATAAAATATAAATGCAAGCTTATATTATTTTAGTGTTCTTAAGTTGTTTATAATTAAATTAGTTAATTTAATCGAATTTAAAGAGAAATAAAAATTTAAAGAAAAGATAACTGAGGATAATAATTTAAGATTATAAATAAACTGCATTTTATTTCTTTTTAATTACGTTTGGCATCCAAATGTCAAATGTGATAACCTTGCCACTAAGTTTATCATTTTTTTTTGAAAAAACTTTTATTGATGAGATAGATTTTTTTAATTTTTTTTAAAAAATTATTTAAAAAGTCACTAAATAGATTTATACTTTGCAAATAAATTTCATCCAAAAATACCTTTTCTCTTTGATAATGAAAAAATTTAAAAATTTGCAATATTTACAGGTGGTGTATGAACGCTAAAAGCACATTTATATTGAGAGAAAATATAACTCAAGATAATAATTTAAGATTATAAATAAACTGCGTTATATTTCTTTTTAATTTCCTTTTGGCATCCAAATGTCAATTGTGATAACCGTGCCACTAACTATTTATAATTTTATTTAGAAAAAAACTTTTATTGATGCGATAGATTTTTTTTTATTCCTTTAAAATAAATTTAAATATCACTAAATTGATTTATACTTTTCAAATAAATCTCATCCAAAAATACTTTTTTTTCTTTGATAATGAAAAAAAATAAAATTGTGCAATATTTAAAGGTGATGTATGAACGATAAAAGACATTTATAATGAAAGAATATTTTGCAATTAAGAATTTTTCATTCAGAATCATGTAATTCAATAATATGGTTTTTACAGGACTAAGACCCAATGTCCATTATATTGGACACGCCAAAACTCTATATATTTTTTAGTTTTAAAAATAAATGAATATATATAAAGTCTTCTAGCCCCATAAAGAGCCTTAGTTCTAAAAATGGTAAAATTTGCGCGAAAAATGCGAGCTTGGGTCTCAAGAGGATATTTCTTCCCTTGATAAACTCAACGTAATATAATCTTTCGCAACAATTTGGCTAATGTAGAAAGACATTTTTTCAGATTTTATGGCCTGTGGAGTTTTGTTTTTCGTCCGCGATTGACTGTGTCAACTATGCTTGTTTTCAGTGACTTCAGTTTTTCTGCCAGTGGCAGTGAAGTAAAGAAGTTATCTGTGGTAATGTTGTAACCTTTGTTGACGTATGTTTGTATGAAGTAAGGACTGTTGCGACATCTACTAGATAAAATGTGCATTAAAAATGATGGCGATCATTTTGACCGTTTCGGCGGTTTTAGGTATATTACTGCAATACTTCTTAAATTTTGGCTGACTGGAAAATTTATGACTGGCAAATCATAGTTTTTCGAATTATAGGAATAGTCACGGAAAATGAAAGTTATACTCTAAATAGAAACAAATTGGTACGGAATGAAAGTTTCGAAACGGTCAAAATGACCGCCTTGGCAGTTCTAGTGTTAAGGGCATGGTTTTTTATTTTGTTTAAAAAAATTATATAGGATTCTTTGAAATGTTTATAACTCTGGAAAAATAATGAAAAGAAATCAGAGATACATTTTTCGTATAATACATCAACCTTTTCTTATGTTGCACATCTGCAATACAAGTAAAAACTAAAATTTTGCAAACTAGTAAATATTTTACGAATTGAATATTTCCAACTGAGCGAAAAAATGCCCAGGCCGGGAATCGAACCCAGATCCTTGGCTTACAAGGCCAATGCTTTTCCATTTAAGCTAACTGGGCCGACAACCAGCCAGCATATTTCGCTCAGATAACCTTATTGGTACGAACATCTGGTCTGTCATGTAGACAGCTCAACAGAATAAACCGCAGGTTAAGGACCTCCATATTAACGATGGATACGTAGATGAACTATTATTTTAACACAGTCAAACTGACTGGTAAAGTTATCATACGAATTGAATATTTCCAACTGAGCGAAAAAATGCTTAGGCCGGGAATCTAACCCAGATCCTTGGCTTACAAGGCCAATGCTTTTCCATTTAAGCTAACTGGGCCGACAACCAGCCAGCATATTTCGCTCAGATAACCTTATTGGTACGAACATCTGGTCTGTCATGTAGACAGCTCAACAGAATAAACCGCAGGTTAAGGACCTCCATATTAACGATGGATACGTAGATGAACTATTATTTTAACACAGTCAAACTGACTGGTAAAGTTATCATACGAATTGAATATTTCCAACTGAGCGAAAAAATGCTTAGGCCGGGAATCTAACCCAGATCCTTGGCTTACAAGGCCAATGCTTTTCCATTTAAGCTAACTGGGCCGACAACCAGCCAGCATATTTCGCTCAGATAACCTTATTGGTACGAACATCTGGTCTGTCATGTAGACAGCTCAACAGAATAAACCGCAGGTTAAGGACCTCCATATTAACGATGGATACGTAGATGAACTATTATTTTAACACAGTCAAACTGACTGGTAAAGTTATCATACGAATTGAATATTTCCAACTGAGCGAAAAAATGCCCAGGCCGGGAATCGAACCCAGATCCTTGGCTTACAAGGCCAATGCTTTTCCATTTAAGCTAACTGGGCCGACAACCAGCCAGCATATTTCGCTCAGATAACCTTATTGGTACGAACATCTGGTCTGTCATGTAGACAGCTCAACAGAATAAACCGCAGGTTAAGGACCTCCATATTAACGATGGATACGTAGATGAACTATTATTTTAACACAGTCAAACTGACTGGTAAAGTTATCATACGAATTGAATATTTCCAACTGAGCGAAAAAATGCCCAGGCCGGGAATCGAACCCAGATCCTTGGCTTACAAGGCCAATGCTTTTCCATTTAAGCTAACTGGGCCGACAACCAGCCAGCATATTTCGCTCAGATAACCTTATTGGTACGAACATCTGGTCTGTCATGTAGACAGCTCAACAGAATAAACCGCAGGTTAAGGACCTCCATATTAACGATGGATACGTAGATGAACTATTATTTTAACACAGTCAAACTGACTGGTAAAGTTATCATACGAATTGAATATTTCCAACTGAGCGAAAAAATGCCCAGGCCGGGAATCGAACCCAGATCCTTGGCTTACAAGGCCAATGCTTTTCCATTTAAGCTAACTGGGCCGACAACCAGCCAGCATATTTCGCTCAGATAACCTTATTGGTACGAACATCTGGTCTGTCATGTAGACAGCTCAACAGAATAAACCGCAGGTTAAGGACCTCCAGGCAGGCAGGTTAATATGCTGGCTGGTTGTCGGCCCAGTTAGCTTAAATGGAAAAGCATTGGCCTTGTAAGCCAAGGATCTGGGTTCGATTTCCGGCCTGGGCATTTTTTCGCTCAGTTGGAAATATTCAATTCGTATGATAACTTTACCAGTCAGTTTGACTGTGTTAAAATAATAGTTCATCTACGTATCCATCGTTAATATGGAGGTCCTTAACCTGCGGTTTATTCTGTTGAGCTGTCTACATGACAGACCAGATGTTCGTACCAATAAGGTTATCTGAGCGAAATATGCTGCTGGTTGTCGGCCCAGTTAGCTTAAATGGAAAAGCATTGGCCTTGTAAGCCAAGGCTCTGGGTTCGATTCCCGGCCTGGGCATTTTTTCGCTCAGTTGGAAATATTCAATTCGTATGATAACTTTACCAGTCAGTTTGACTGTGTTAAAATAATAGTAAATATTTTAATAAGTATGAATCTAAGTACCTTATTTTATATATATTTTTATTTGGTAAAACTTAACCCTTAAATGCATGAATTATTTTTTTAGAATTATGTTCTTTACTCTTATATTAAAGATTCGACACCAGAACTTTTAAGATTTTTAACTTTGTATTTTTGTCATTTTTACAGGATTACTATTTCTATATAAATATACTGATTGCTAAGAATTAAAAAGTGATGTAGATATAATTATATGTGTGATTATATGTGATATGTGTATAATTATATGTGATATGTGTGTCCATAATTAAACGGCCCTATTTTAAAGTTGTCTAGAGACAAAAACTATTGTTCATAAAGTTGTGAAATTCTGGGAAATGCATAATAAAGGGATGGAAATTCGTTTAAGCTAAAAAAATATAAATAAAAATTGTTTAAAATTTCGCAACCAGAGGGCGATTTTTAAGAATTTACATATTTAGCATTAAGATAGTTTAGAAATTTTATTTACAGGATGTTCATAATTAATCGACCCTATTTTAAAGTTGTCTACAGACTGAACTGCTGTTCAGAATGCTGTGAAATTTTTTGGAGGAAATAATAAAAGTATGGGAATATGTGTGAGCAAAAAAAAAAAAAAAAAAAATTAGGAGGCCATTTTTTAAAGAATTACACTGTTAGCATACATTTACTAGAGTTTAACAAATTTTGTTATAACCAAACCTGTTCTGCATGACTTTCATCATTTTCAGATACCATCTGGAATCGTAAGATAGCATGTTCCACAGTTGACCGCAGTATGTGCAGGGAAAAGCTGGGGAAATGTCGTAAAAATCTGCCTTTAAAGTAAGGTTGAGTTAATAAATAAAATTTTTAAACTATCGTAATGCTAAATGTGTAATTTATTAAAAAACGCCCTCTGGTGGCAAAATTTTGAATTATTTTTATTTAAATTTTTATTTTAGCTTAAACAAATTCCAATCCCTTTATGTCTTTCACAATATTTCACAATATTTTGAACAATAGTTTTGTCTGTAGACAACTTTAAAGTAGGGTCGTTTAATTATGGCCAACCTGTACATAAATATGCATTTAAGGGTTAAATAAGTTAATCTTAAATAAGTACATTTTTATAACTTGCAAAGCGGCCAACAATTACGCTTTTTTCGAACCACTAAAGTTTAAAACAATATTTTACCTTATTAAATCGCAGATTTCGGCGATTATGTAAGGCAAAAATTTCTATTGAATTTTAGTGGTAAGAAAAAAGCGTAAAATTTGGCAGCTATGAACTTCAGATTTATAAGTAAATGTCAATTAATTTGTGCATGTCAATAAATTTATTGGACATCTTCATTATATAGGTTTCAAACATAGAAAAAATATACAAATATCGTATTCTATTGTGTAGCAATACACATTAATATTGAAAAAAGGCTTCATTTAGTGGTCTGTTCCTGATATGTTCTTTAGAGGCCCCGTTACTCTTTCTTTGGTATATGATAATAGCCTTATTGATAATTAACTTTGTTCAGTGAGACACATACAGTATCAAAACTTTCCCCATATTCTTCATGCATATCACTCATGATGCATGGTTTGCACATTTTAAAATTTTGGCAAAGTACACTGCTGGTCATTAAAATTGCAACGCTATGAAAGAATGAAAATACAAAAAAATATATTTATTGTATGTAAACAGTATGGCATGAAAACAAAATGATTAAATTTATAAGCAGTTTGGGGGTTTACGTACAGGGGAGCGAAATTAGTTGAAACAGCTGCTCCCCTGTCACCTAAAACGGCCCTTACACGGTTAGTCATGGAGTCGAACTGTGCTTGGATGACAGAACGGGGAACTCATTCCATGCTGCTTCAAGTCTATTCCACACTTCATTAAACGTATTAGCTGGAGAGGGGTGGCGGTCCAGTCTCTCAGCAATCCATTACCAGACGTTTTCAGTGGGTGACAGATCTGGAGACCGTGCAGGCCCGGGCAACAATATAATACCCTGTGTATAGAGGAAGGTCAGAACACGACGTGCAACATGTGGTCTTGTTTTTCTCTTGTTAGAAGATGGCGTTTGGCAGGCTTTGAAGACAGGGCGCAACCACTGGACGTAAGATGTCATAAATGTACAGATCTGCGTTCAAATTACGGTCGATCCGAACTAGAGATGAGCGTGTCGTGTATACAATGGTTGCCCAAACTATCACACAAGTTGAAGGGCCCCTATGCCGATATCGAATGCAAGCACGCGACGAGCGTTCTTCTCGGAGCCTCCAGACACATATACGGTCATCAGAATACAGCACGATGAACCGATACTAGTCTGAAAAGATGATATTGTGCCATTCCTATATTCAGCTTTGTCGTTCGGCGCACCGGAGTTGCCGTCTCTCTCTATGCTGCACTGTCAAGGGAAGCCGCAGTAATTGTCGCCGTGCTGACAGTCCACGCTGCTTCAAACATCGTCGCACCGTACAAGCGGATACTCGGCGTGCTGCAAACATGGCCATTTCCTGACTAATGGTCCGTTATGTGGTTGTATGGTTTTGCAGGGCGGACCTCAAAATATGTCTGTCCTCTAGGCCATTAGTCATGGGAGGGCGCTGAGATCCTGCATGGCGTTCAGTATGACCCTCAGCAAGCCATTCATTCCATATTCGCATGACAGTGGTTGGATTTCGACCAGTGCAACGGGCGATATCACGGAACGATAATCCGCACTCTCGATTGGCAACGATTCTGCCTCTATCGAATTCCGACGCTTATTGGTAAGCATTTTTTCTTATTAATCGAGACATAACACGATATTCTCAGCAAACGCCGACCTTACAAAGCGCTTTCCGAAAGAGAAATCCACTACGACACTTTTGTTTTATGCAGTACTTCAGATGTCGTTTCTCCCGCCTGCGTCGTCTAAATGCGTTGAAATACTAATCATTTGCATATTCCAACCTCTTTTTCCTTTCATGTAATTTTGACGTTCTTCAGATCATTCCTTCCTGGTGTTGCAATTTTAATGGCCAGCAGTGTAGTTTTTTAATTCAGTTTCCTCTTCCGCAACATTAGTCTTTCCCATATTGTTTCTGTATATTATTTAACGCTAGACCGCACGGAAATTTTGCTCAAGTTTCATAAAAATGCCTGACACCAGAATTTTTATTTAAAATTATTTAATTCATTTATTTAACGTATATCTGCATGGTTTAAATTTAACTTATTTTATGAAAAAAATTCTGGTTGCAATTGACATTAAATCACATAGTCGGAGTGGAATCGACTCCTTTCTAGCGTTCTAGTGTTAAGTAAAATCCAGGTGATATTTTACTCGTTGATTATCAAATATACCGCCTTTGTTAAAAAAATAGGTAAGGATTTAATTTTCAAAACAAACAAATAAGACACAAAATACTTAGTTGACTACATGCAAAATTATTTTTTTACAGCTTAGAAAATGAAATATGTTAAAAGTTTTTCCATATGTTAAAAGTTTTTATAAAACTGAAATACGCTCAACTTTCAATAATTATCAAATAACCTTATATAAAAAATTTTAAAAGATTTTATTGATTAACCACTTCGGGGCGAGCGTCTTTTACATAATTTTTAATCTTTAATCACCGGATTTTTAAAACAGAAATGTTTGCCTAATTGAATCGGGAAGATGCTCCGATTATATAAGGCAAAATTTACAATAAAAATTTACTGGTGAGAATAATCCCAAATTCTGAGCATCTTACGCGGAAGGAATACCGGTCGCTCATCTCCAAGGGGTTTAACGTTAAATTCATTAAGCATTGGATATTCAGTCTCTGGCATTTAGCAAGTGCCTATCTTTCTCGAAAAATCTCATGGCGACAAGTCGGTAAAAACTGGATAGTTTATTACTTTTTAGAGATTTTTTATAGCTATTCCGCACCGAAATTTCACTGATATTTTATTGTATACATATAGAGACTTATCAGCGTATATTTCTTAATAGTCAGAGTATCATAGCTGCCAACCTTCCACTAATCTTCCGTAATATCAGGATTAATTTGACCCAGTTTAACCACTTTTGAACCAGAAAATTTATTTCATTAATCTTTATTTAATTATTTCAAGGTTTCTACTTGGAACTTATTTAAATATAATTTCTTTAAAAAAATTCTGGTTCGAAACATATTAAACCAGGGTCAAATTAACACACGTATTACGGAAGATTAGTTTGAGGTTGGCACCTATAGAGTATGCGCTTTAAACCTTTCAGGATCAGAAAAATTCTGTTCGCAAAAGGATGAAATAATTGACTGACACCAGAATTTACAAAGATTTTTTTTTTTTTTTTTTTTGGAAAATACAAACCTGCTTTTCTACACTTTCAACATAAACGGAAAATTTTATTAAAATATTCTTGGTGCAATTGGCCAGTTTTGGAATTAAAATTTGGTGGTCACTCCGCCTGACCACCGCGGAAATGGTTAAGGAGATCTTCCTTTACGTAATATACTCATGTAACTGGCACCGATTCCGAAAGTGAAAGTACTCTCATTTAAAAAAACTACTACCAACATCATTAAGTAGAAAAAAAAAAGTTTAGAGATGGACCTCAGCTATCTTATGAAAAGGAAAAATCATTTTAAAATATTAATATAAGCGCAAATTGTGAAAATAACGCTCCCATTGGTTTACTGTACTGAACGAGTGTCTCAACTTGACTAGTGACTCGCAAAATAATTCTGATCCTATGGGAGCATTCTTTTCAAATTTATCGCATGAATATTAATATATATATATATATATATATATATATATTGCATTGGATAAAAGAGGTCGATGTCCTACGCTGTGCGTTTCTGCTTTTCTATTTTGGTTGCAGTTATTTAAAAAGGCTACTTTCCCTTTCGGAACAGGTTATGAAAGTGAAAGTAACTTTGTAAAAAAACTGCAGCCAAAATTGAAGAATTATAGCTATCTTTAGGTATTCTATGCAAGACAATCCTTTAAAATATTAAAATACAAGTGAGAAATTGAAAAAGAACGGTACCATAATTTTAACACCAGCTTTCGAGTTGCTCCGCGTAACTAGTACAGCCTCTCGAGCGTTGCCAGATATCTGGTTAGAAAACTTCACCGCCACCTGAATACTAGGCCTGAGCGCTGACACAAAAACAGCGGCTGCCGAAGGCGGTTTTTTTTTAACGTATGTACGGCCCCAAAATTTAGACACCAGTATTTGATGAAAGATTTCTTTGACCTCGATTAATCTCAGACAAATAAGGTGGGAAAATTTTGTTAAAAGTTGTACCAAAATTCAAGGGACCGAACACACGCCGAAAAAAA
This sequence comes from Maratus speciosus, assembly GCA_963932465.1. NCBI lineage: Eukaryota > Metazoa > Arthropoda > Arachnida > Araneae > Salticidae > Maratus > Maratus speciosus. The sequence goes on along the minus strand of OZ010787.1, from coordinate 411,081,688 downwards.
AAAAAAAAAAAAAAAAAAAAAAAAAAATCCGCCTTCGGCATCCGCCACTTTTTGTGTCAGCGCTCAGACCTAGTATTCAGGGGGCGGTCGAAAAGTTGCACAATGACTACTGAAATGCGTCTCGCACTTGGACATGAATGCGTTATAAACGCATTGCAATAAAGAGGTATACTGTCTGCATGCAAGATGCTTCATTCTCATGTTGTCAGTTTGACGAAGACTTTCTTTTTGCGTATTTTTAGTTAAGATGAACGATAAGACTAGACTGTAAGACCAAGTGCCAGCCATGGTTAACCCCTTGAGGCGCAAGCAATTACGTTTGCGAAATGCTGAATTCCCACCGGAATCTTTGAAAAATTCTATTTCAAAATAAGTAAAAGCAATTTTACGCCTTTTTTCCACCAAAGTTAGAAAAGTAAAATTTAATAAAATATTTCTGGTGTAAAACTTCATTAATCGTATGTGGTATATAATATATACCGGTGCCCCTCAAGGGGTTAAAAGTAGTGTCACCAGGTGTGCCTTGTAAATCGGACCTCCAAATGCTTTGGACATCACTCATGTCTTACAGTTCATTTCCCGATCTTTAGTCGCAGATAATTCTCCCATTAGATAAGGTAAAGAAAATTACTTTAAAATACTGGTGTCCAGAGAATTTGGCGACCCGCTGTGCGCGGAACAACTCTCAACACAAGTCAAATGGTTTGAATTCCGTAGATTTTTGTCTGTGGCATTATTTAAGGTCACTTGCGTCGATTCTGCTCTTCCAGTTTGTGAACATAAATATTACATTCACGAAGCTTCGCGTGGAGCCATCTTAACATGCTACACCCACCTTTCACTATAGTAAATTTCTGTACTTTAACCCTTTGCATTCCGTTGTCGCCGCTGCGGCGACATGGTAAGGCAAGTGAAAAACTCTGTTGTCGGCGCTGCGGCGACATAGTAAGGTAAGTTAAAAACTCCGTTGTCGCCGCTGCGGCGACATCATCTTTCCTTGCAAAATTTGTTTTTGCCAACAGTAATAAAGGAAAATAAAATTTGACTTTCTTAATCTGGACATTTTTGAAAATATGTACTCGAAGGAAACTTCTTTTTAAAAAATGGTGCCGACTGAATAATATATTTGTGTAATGGCGTGGAGTTACTGATAGCCCACAGTCAAAATAACACAGAGTTTCTGGTAGTCCATACTCAAAATGACGCGGAGTGCAAAGAGTTAAAATATTTGGCGATCGTAAATATTGACTAAGTTCAGTTTGTATGCTTTCTCTAAAGTTTATAAGTAGCTGTAGGCTGTGATAAATTTTTTAAATAAATGCTTTTCAATTGTTTTTTAGGAAATCTTTTTATATAAAGTAGTAATATAGAATTAAAGCATTTCATACAGAAATGGATACGGATGGTGCCTGAAAGCATTTCAAGAAACGTTTTTTACATGACTGAGTTCGTGAAGCAAGAGCGAGCAAAATAAATTCATCCTTCTTTAATACACATATTGGCATCTCACAATTCGAGGAAAGAGCACATGAAAAATTAATGATACCATCGAAGCAAAAATTATCAGTAACGCTTTGATAATGGGAGAATTTTTAATTTTGTGGCAGGGACACCAGCATAGCAGCCTTAAAAAGGAAGCCAGAAAGAATTAGAACGCCAATTCGTACGTTAGGAGCAAAGTTTTGGGAACATAGTGTGAAAGAGAAAACAGACCCCATGTACTGGAAATGTTTACAAATTAACGAGGAAGTTAAACTAAAACATTAACCCCTTAACGGTCGCTCAATATTTGGGAAAACCATCGAAACCATCAAAAACCATCAATACCTATTTTATTTCTTACAGAAATTGAATAATTGTAAGGCTTCTAAATAAAATATGCAATTAGTTTTTTTTTTTTTTTTTAAGGCGAAAAAAAAAAAAAGATGTTATAGAACAAATTCACATTTGTAGAAAAGACATCATACGAGAATTCTGTGTCTTAATATTTGTTTTACACCATACAAGTTAATGCGAATAAGACCTTTATTTTTCACATCTTAGATCTTTATTTACCTTCATCACACAATTTTTTACAAATAATATTTGAAATAATATATTAACACTAAATTCGGATTATAAATATTTTTTTGAGTATGATATATTTTGAAACAAGCAAAACAAAGCTCAAAATCACAATCAGCGCCAGAAACCAAACCCAAACGGTCATATTCAAAGACTACACACAAAAATTTAATTTTTCTGGTTTCGAAGATTTTTCCAGCAATTAAATCTCCAACACGAAATATGACGGGCACGAGAAGTAACGAACGACATCTCAGCCGTTGCCATCGAAATACTCAAGGCCTGAGGACACGAGTTGTGACGTCATCACTTATGGACCGACTTCTCACTAGTGTTGGATTTCACACCGGAAATTTTTGAATAGCAATTTTATTTTCTTTTATTTGTGGAATATCTACCGTCTTATAAAACAATATCAACTATTTAAACTTACTGGTGAGAATTCGGAATATCTAAATAAAAATGCAGCTGGATGCGGAATGTCACAGTGTTGCCTCATCTGGCTGATTTGTTATTGAGGGATTCCAAATTCTCACCACTAAGTTTAAATAGTTAGTATTGTTTTATAAGATGATACATATTCCATAAATAAAATAAAAGAAACTTGCTATTCAAATTTTTCCGGTGAGAATTCCAACAGTAGAGAGAATTCTGTCGATTAGTGATGACGTCACAACTCGTGTCCTCAGGCCTTGAGTATTTCGATGGCAACGTCTCAGCCCGTGGTATTGACGGGAGCGAGAATTAAGGGGTTAAGCAGAGCAAAGAGTTATTTCTACTGACCGAAAGCTACGTCGATCTTTATTCTTTTTTTTATATCTAGTGGGGGTGAATAAAATGAATTTTATCTATGTGAGAGCGGTTTTAGTGATAAAGTCATTTCTTAAATATCTTTTCTTTGTTTTCTTTTCGAGGAAAATTACAATTGGAACAGAAATAATGGTCAGGATAAAATAAATAACTAATTAACGATTAGTTTTAACTGCAATTTAGAAAAAGAAATAATTTAAGAAAAATATATGTGATTTTACCTCACATATATATGTCTTGTAATTTGCCTTAAATATTGCATACCTTGTGATGAAGGTAATTTTGAATACATATTGATTGAAAAAATTTATGACATAAAAAATTGCCTGTTATTGTCTTCTTGTTTAATTGTCAGTTATTGAAAACGTGATTTGTACAGGGCTTATTAAGGTTTGAGATTCTGTGTAGGTGATTACAGTGTTACAAACTTTTAACTGTTAAAAATAATCCTATCTTTCTTTGTTGGCGTTCGTACAAACCGCAATTTTTGTTTCCAATGCTTATTTGAATTTTTAATCTACACTTTAAGCTCTAGTAGGTGAATTTTTTCCCATTTAATTTTAATCCCCAACTGTCACAATGGATCGGAATTTCAATCAAATTTATTTGAAAATGAGCAAATGGGTTTATTTGTGTACATAAGAAATCAGACATTTTGTTTCAAAATTCTGTTGTCAATGTGACATTCGGAAATTAAACCCTTTGAGCTCTGATGGGTGGATTTCTTCCCACTTAATTTTAATCTTCAAATGTCACATTGGCACCGGAATATTCAAACAAATTTATTTCAAAATAGATAATGCATTTTTTCATATACATTATATGAGAATCTTTTGTTTACATAATACTGGTGCCAATTTGACATTTGGTCATTTTGAAGACATTTACACCCAGAGCTTAGGTGTTAAAATCAAGAGTCTGCTCAAAGGGTTAAAATGAAGTGGGAAGAAAATCAGCGACCAGAGCTTACAAGTTTAAAAATTTAAACTTTTTATTACGGGCTAGAAAGACTACTATTTTTATCTTCATTCGTATCACAATTTACAATGAAATTTCTTTGTGGTAAATTTCTCTTGAAATTATTCTAGTATAAGGATATTGAATAGAATAGTTTTAAATAGTGGTGCGAATAGGATGAAGTAATAATCTATGTGACGACATGTGTTCCATCCCGCTGCCATTCAAATATGCAAGGCCAGCGGACACAAGTGTGATGTATTCACTCATCGACTGACTTCTCAGTAGCGTTGTAATTCAGGCCGGAAATTTTTGAATAGCAATTTTCTTTTAATTGTGTAATATTTATCATCTTATAAAACAATAGTAACAATTTAAACTTATAGGTGAGAATGTGGATTTCCCCAATACAAAATCAGCCAGCACAGTGCCATTCCGCATCTGGCTGAATTTTTATTTAGGAATTCCGAAATGTCACATTATAGTCACATGGTCAATTTTCACATAAGAGCACAATGGTGACGTCACAGTAGTCTCTCTGTCACCTGAAAGTCATCATGTGACTTTAATGTGACATTATTTGGTAACTTATCACAATGAAGCGTTCACGATGACTTTGAAATTGAGTCTGCAGATGACAGTCACATGAGAGTCACAATGTAACTATATTGTAAAGTCACATGGTGACTCGTCACAAAGCAGCAGTCAAAGTGACGTTTCAGTGGAGTCACATATAGTGATCATTTGAGACTCATAATGAGATGTATGGAATTTCCTATTTTTTTAATTCACAGTAGTGACTGTGACACTTGTGACCATGTGTGACATGAATGAGATGCTGTATGGACTAGCTGTGCTGTAGGGATAGTAATAATTCGAATTATATTATTTCTTTTGAGTATTCGTGTACTTGAAAATTAGCATTTTGTGACTGGTCCTTAATTTTGGACACCAGTGTAGTTCCCAAGCTAGCTTGGTACTTATTTTTTCTCTTAAAATTTTGAATCAAAAGGAACTGACATACCCTTAAATTGATGAAGCTTCAACTGCAACCTTTTTTTGCATTGACTCATTACAACCGGGGCAAAGCTCCACCAGTAAATTTGAATAGAAATTCTCTTCTTATTTAAAAGCCTTATTAATGCAGAATTTTAGTCATAATTATGGACAAAAACAGATATTTATTTTTACTGGTGGAAGTTTTACTTCCGTCGGTAGTCAGGTCCTGCGTTTCCGCCATATTGTGAGAACCTAAACAATCTCCTGTCAGTGTCAGTGAAAGAGATTATGATACTCGGGCCTAATTCCACCAGTAAAAAACAACATATATTTTTAGCATATTTCTGAGAAAAAATTTGCATGAATAAGGCGCTAAATTAAGGCGATATTTTCTATTCAAAATTTACTGGTGGAAGTTTGCTTCGGCAGTTATCAGGAACTGTTGTTGCGTTATTAAAAATCAGCCTCCATCTAGTGAATGGAGTTATGAACAAAGAGTAGGATTCATATAGTGTATTGTCTAGCAGGTGCGAGTGAAGTAACTTAGCAGGTTGTCGCTGCTGTTTGTTTTTTTAATCAGGTCCACAGTTTTTGATTGCCGCCTGTGAAAACTTCCACCAGTAAATTTGAATAACAAAGTTCGTCTTATTCACGGGAAAATTTCTCTCACAAATATAGTTAAAATTTTCTATTCCTTTTATTGACGTCAATTTGCCAGGTATTATTATCTTTTCACTGACATTGTCAGGAAGTTGTCCTGGTTGTCAGAACATGGCGCAACTAATAACGCTATAGTAAACTTCCACCAGTAAAAATGAATACCATTATTTGCCATTATTTTAGCTGAAATTTTCCATTAATAAGGCGCTTGAATAAGGAAAAAATTTCTACTTAATTTTACTGGTGGAATTTTTCTCAACGGTAATGAATCTATGCGAAATCGCTTACTGTTGAAGCTACACTAGTTTAAGAATGTGCAAGTTCCTCTTTATTAATAGTTCCATGATCAGGTGATAGTTACTTCACTCCCAACTGGCAGACCACCGCCCCCTGAATAATAGGCCTTAGTGCTGACACAAAAATGGTGGTTGTCGAAGACGTATTTTTTTAACATATGTACGGTCCCTTTAAATTTTGATACAAGTATTTTATAAAAGATTTCTTTAACTTATTTAATCTCAAAAGAAAAAGAAAAAAAAATGGAAAAAACTTTTAAAAATTATTGGTATCAAAATTCAAGGGACCGTACACACGCTGAAAAAAATCCGCCTTCGGCAGCCGCCATTTTTCCGTCAGCGCTCAGCCTAGTATTATTGGGGCGGTGGTTAGAATCTACATTATATGTCTCCGCTTCTTTATTCATAACTCCATTTGTCATCTACCCCGAAGGGATGAAAGGCTGGGTGAACCTTGCCCAGCCGGGAGTCGAACTTTCGACCTGCAGCGTGGCAGTCAGATCGATTTTTAAAGCAATGAAAAGTTATTTTTAGAGAACCAAAGCACTGATTAAAAACTTATCTAAATAAATTGAAAAATCATATTAATATATTTTTCCGGTTGCGAGACAAATAAAAAGCTGAAATAGCAGAAAAAAAGAAAAGAGTTAAATTAAACTACAGTATGCAAATAATTAAATAAGATAATTAAATCAGTTAAATGATAATGACCATTCATGTAAAAAAAAAAACCATACATTAAGATGCAATATACTTATCAAAATATGATTTAAAAAATAACAACTTAATCTCATGCTTGGTGATTTTCTTCCAATTTCAGGTAATATGTTTAATGTTTTTATTTTTACTCTGAAACAGAAATATAAATGCCACAAAAGCAGACATTGGATTTTCCTGCTTTACTGTTCTTTCACATCCAATTTCCAGAATTAGATTATGCCTGCATATATTAAAGTCAATAAGTGTGAAACCTCAGTAATTTGGTGGAACGTGTTTTGAAAACTTTATAAAAAGTGTTTTTAAAAAATAGTCTTCTATTATGTTAAGGAATTTATCTGACATGAACTGTCTGTGGTATGTGAGAAGAAGGAAATACGCGGGAGAAATGTCAAAACAGGCATATAGGAAAAGATTTTAAAATACATATAGATGAATATTGTGGGTTAAAAGTTATTTGAGATAGAATTTGTCATCTTGTCGAGCTTGGATAGATCACTGTCTAATGTTTACTTATAAATGTGTGGAAATACTGAGGATTATAATACGAAAATATTTACAGTAATTTAATATTTTATCGTTTAATTATTTTACTTATCTTAGTTTTTATATTTATTTGAAATATTATAATTAATTTTTTACAGATATAAATAGAGTGAATTTACTTTAAAATTTGACTAATTACTCAGATATGTTTAACGATTTGTATCCTATTAATTATTGTAAATAAGATTAATTATTTTGGTTTATTGGTTCATTTTGTCTTTCTTTGTCTCGTTTTTTAACTGGGCCTAGATCATAAAAATAAAAATATCCTATTGTAAATAAGATGAAGCATTGGATTGTAATGTGAAATTCAGTGCATGGACGTTCGACGCAGACTGTATTAGTTTTCTTTAGAAAAATTCCTCAAAGAAAATCATCCTCAAAGATTAAGGTTTAATATTTAAACTCGATTACAACCCGTCTTAGCAATACAGCGGTACAATGGAATAGCGTTATTTTTATAAAAGATAAAAATTTGCCTTTTGCTGACATAACATGCTGAACTAGTATGTTGTGGCCATCACAAAACTTTCTTCTATATAAATCACGTCAATTAAATCATTTAAATAGTAAAAGAAATTACATCAATTTATTCATATAAAAGTATACCTGAATTTGAAGTTTGATGAAAATTCGTGCATTAGTTATTGAGATAGAGCTGTAGGGGAAATTCTGAAAAATGCAGCACAGCACCGCCACCTGTTGAGCGATTTGCACCAAAAGGTACAAAACATCAATTCATGTCAAGGACTAACTGAATCTGAAGTTTGATAAAAATCCGTGCATTAGTTCTGGACATTGAGCTATTGTGGAAATCGAGAAAAATGCTGCATAGCAACGCCACCTGTTGAGCGATTTACAGCAAAACATAAACAGCAGTAATTCATATCCAGGTATACCTGAATCTGAAGTTTGTTGAAAACCCAAGCATTAGTTCTTGAGATAGAGCTATTGCGGAAATCACAAAAAGGCAGCACATAGCAGCGCCACCTGTTGAGCGATTTACACCACAAGATGCAAAACGTCAACTGATGTCAAGCACTAACATAATCTGAAGTTTGATGAAAATCCGTGCATTATTTCTTGAGATACAGCTATTACGAAAATCGTGTAAATGCTGCAAAATGCAGCATAGCAGCGCCATCTGTTGGCGATTTGCACCAAAACGCTACCAGCACCAACTCATATCAAGGATTAACTGAATATGAAGTTTGATGAAAATCCGTGCTTTAGTTCTTGAGATAGAGCTAGTGCAGAAATCGCGAAAAATGCAGCATAACAGCGCCACCTGTTGGGTGATTTACACCAAAAACTAATCAGCACCAATTTATATTAGGGACTACTTGTATTCAAATTTTTATTAAATTCCGTGCATTACTTCTTGAGATAGAGAGCCCACAAAATTTGTGTCACATACATACAGACAGACAGACAGACAGAGTCACAGACAGACATTTTGTAAAAGCATGTTTATTTGGAATCTCTGACCTCTAAAACGTGTAAATCCGTCGAAAACCGGAAGTCGAAAATTTTTACGAATCCAATACTTTCTTCTTGTAAAGATAGAAGAAAGCAAAAAAAAAAAAAAAAAAAAGGGGGAGTTAAAATGTTTACTTATATAACAAGATATTTCGTGAAAAAGTATAAAGTAAAAATACATTAACAGAGGTTCCAAGAGATATGGATGTTGAACACTATATTTATACAGAAATCTTTAACGTTATTTAATAGTAGAATTCTGCGATTAACTAAGGCAATATAAAAGGTGTATTCAAAATCTCAAACTCTTAGAAACTATGTATTAAACTTTTTGATCGTTAAATAAAAAAGAACACTAAAAGAGACTCAGTCCGTGTAAATCCAGGCTGATAAAGGCAGGAAAATGTACAAAATAGTACGTGGCGACAATTTATCAAACTGCGCCTAGGTGACGGAAAGAAAGCCTTTGATTGTGAATAAGGTGAACTGCTTCAATGTAATGTGCACTTGGGTACAATATCGTTCTAAGAAGACTGCATTAATTTGGCTTAATTGCTAAAGATTCAGAAAAGCCATTATTACATAGCGGATTAACGTTGAAATACTTAAAACTGGGCTAAAAAATTGAGCTAGGACTTTGTTAAACTCGTGTTAACGACACAACAGTAAAATCGGATGATGCAATTTTTATAGTTAAGATAAAAATACACTTGTTTGGGTAGTGGTGACATAAAATCATTGAATGAAAAAAATAATAATAGAGATAAGGCTTTCTTAACCCTAGAAAGCACCTCGGGTCTTTTTAGACCCATACACATGTTTAAGCTTGTGTTACTCAAAAACTACTCATAAGAATTTTTTGAAATACAATGACTTTTCCTGATTTCTTTTTAACTAACACACACTAAAATTTTAAATTAATGCTACTTTTAGTTTTAACACAGCAAAAAAACACCTTAATCTGTCCCTCGGGTCTTTTTTCGTCCAAGCAAACAAATACATTCACATAGTTTTTTGAAAACGCCGATATTGTTTTATTTCTGCTATACAGCTGCAAAAAAGGCAAGGGGAAAAAATGGGTAGAATTATTGGGGAGGGAATGAAGTTACGAGACATCTGGAGCCGGACAAGTCATAGCGAAAATAATTTTGTTTGTTGTTTTTCTCTCAGCTATAAGTAAAAAGTTTACCTTTTAGAATCAGTTCGAATATTTATTTGAGGGGAACGTTAGTGCATTTTTATTCGTTATATGAAAGTTTTATTTCGCTTTCATGGGAGGCTATACACATGATGAAAATTTGTCTGATGTGGAGGAAGCTGTATCGGAAGAAGAGGATCATATATCTATTGATAATTATTCTTCATCAGATGAAGAAATAGATAGCATACATAAAGTACCTGAGATAATGAAGTCCAGAGATGAAAAAATAATGTGGCATGCAAAGCCATATCCAAGTGCTGGTCGATTAGAAAGCAGTAATATTTTTAAACTAACCTCTGGTCCAACTCGATTTTCAATAGCACGAATAGAAGACGAATATAGCGCTTTAGAACTGCTTTTTCCCGATAATTTGAAAACCATGATAATAAATTATACGAATTTAGAGGGAAAACGTGTAAATGGAGAAAATTGGACAGATCAAAATATCGTCAATTTGGATGCATACGCAGGCCTTTTAGTGCTTGTAGGTGTGTACAAATCAAGCAATGAATCAACAACAATTCTATGGGATGAATTCAAGGGAAGACATTTGTTTAGAGCTACAATGTCTCTAAAGAAATTTAAAATAATATCAAGAGTAATACTATTTAATGACCGGGAAACTCGACAACAAAGAAGATCAAATGACAAATTTGCCGCAATTCGAGAATTATGGGATAAATGGATAGAAATTTTACCCAATCTTTTCAATCCAGATGTATATGTAAAGGTGGACGAACAACTTATTGCTTTTAGAGGTAAGTGTCCTTTTAGGCAGTACATACCTAGCAAACCTTCTTAATATGGTATAAAATTCTGGATTTTGTGCGATAATGACACTTGCTATGTATGGAATATCCAGCCATATTTAGGAAAACAACCAGGAAATGCACCCGAAAGAAACCAAAGGTTGAGAGTAGTTTTGGACTTGTCATATGGTTTACGAGGACATAATATAACTTGTAACAATTTCTTTACATCTTATGATTTAGGTCAAATGTTGCTAAAAAGAAATCTAACAATGATTGGTACAATAAGAAAAAATAAATCATCTATTCCTGTAGAAATTTTAGAAACAAAAGGAAAAGAACGATACAGATCAACATTTGCGTTTATTAAAGATACAACGCTTGTGTCTTACACTAAAAAAAAAAAATATATATATATATATATAAATAAATGTGCTGTTCTTCAAAGAACATTGCATAAGAATGAGAAAATTAAACGAAGTATTCAAAGAAAACCAGAGATCATCAATGATTACAAAAAAACTAAGGGAGCAGTTAATACGCTGGACAAAATGGAAGCTACTTACATTACAAAAAGGAAGACAAACCGTTGGCCATTTGTTGTATTTTGTAATATTTTAGACGTATCTGCATATAACGCTTATTGCAAAATAAATAAATCATGGAAGAAAGACTATCCTTAAAGAAGAAGAATTTTTTTTGGAAAACTTGGGTGAGAAATCTGTAAAAAAGGATATGGAGACCAGAGAAAATCTTCCAAGAGGGCGAGGATCAAAACAGATGGTTCAAAGTACGAAGCGAATTAGCCAACAAATTGCTAGTACTTCAGCTAAATTGGAAAATGCTAAGAAGCGAGGAAGGTGTCACCTATGCGGAAAAACAGACAATAAATGTACATTTAAGTGTGTAACATGCTACTGCTTTACATGCAAAAAGCATCTGAATACAGTTTGCAATAACTGTTACACGGGATAATTACATTTAAATATTTTAAAGATTCATTTTTGTTTTTTGGATGTACCTGTAAACAAGATTTCGTAAGTACCTTTTACTTTTATTTCATCTTTATACTGTCATAATTTATTTTTTGTTTTAGTATTCGTCAACTGGTATTAAAATAAAAAAAATTATTACTTGTAAACTGACGAATTTAAGCACGAAACATGCATGGGTCTTTTTAGACCCGAGGGACTAATTCGTAGGTACGGAACGAGGAGCGTTCTAGGGTTAACACGCATTAGAGCACCCATAATTTGTTGCGTAGGACTGCATCAGGCGACAATTTTTTAATTCTACTTCGAGCATATTTTTCAAAACAAAAATCTTTTACATACGCTTTGACACCATTTGCAAGAGGATACTACAAAATGTATTTCTTTTTAATTAGTGGTGTGAACAGAATATGAAAATAGTCGCCTATGGCAGCCCAGGTTATCATGTAGAATTGTATGACATTAGAAGTTGCATGCTCAATTCGCGTAAATAGTTGGGCTGTAAAGGTTAAAATATATACAAATGAAATATCTGAGTCCAAACTGAAGCCATTCATACGTCATAAATTATAAGATAATAAATGAATATTTCATAAAAGATATTCAGCTTTTACTATGTTAAAAAAAATATTCTTACGTAATTATATTCCTTTTCTGGAATTGGACTGGGATAAGCTTTGACTTTAACCAAATAGACAATGTCTGTCGTTAAACAATGTTGTTAGAAGAAATCCTGCAATAAAATGCTATAATCCTATAAAGTCACGTACAATTTTTAGTAACATAAAAACACGGATGGCCTAATATGCGCTATGGCATATTGAAGCCTAAATAGCAACTTTTAATTATAACGTTGTATAACCCCTTAATTCTCCCCGCCAATATCACGGGCTGAGGTGTCGTTCGTTATTTCTCGTGCTCGTTATATTTCCGAGCCGGAGATTTAATTACTGGACAAAATCTTCGAAACCAAAAAAATTTAAAAGTCATTTCTGTGTGAAGTCTTTGAATATTGCCGCCTCGGTTTGGTTTTTGGCACTGATTGTGATGTTGGACTTTGTATTGCTTGTTTCAATATATATCACACTCAAAAAAAAAAAAAAAAAAAGAAAGAAAATGTTAACCCATAGATGCCAACATCTCTTAATTATTCCGGAGTTTGATCCAAAATTTGCATGTTCAAACCGGAAAATATATATAAGAAAATGTGCCTTCTTTCTATGAGGTACAATTTTAATTTCATTTCGAAATTTTTTGTTAAATAAAATTTCCGGTTGAAAACGTGTTCATCTTGGATCAGACTCCGGAATAATTAAGAGATGTTGGCATCTATGTTTAACCCCTTAATTCTCGCTCCCGTGATATTCAAGGGGCGCGACTTTTATTCAGTTTATTCGATTCCCATCAGTTTTATAGAATAGTTCAAGTGGCTGGATTATGGTATCATTTTACCTGTCATTAAACAAGGTGAACATTTCTTTTTTCAAAAAAGAGGTGCCATTATGCAATTAGGATTTTTAATCCGTAATTTAATGCGATATTTAAGGGGTTAATAATCAAAATTTAATGTATATATATATTATTTCTAATATTATTTGTAAAATTTTGTGTGATGATGATAAATAAAGATCTAAAATGTGAAAAATAAAGGTCTTATTCGCTTTAATTTGTATTGTGTAAAACAAACATTAAGACACAGAATTCTCGCATGATGGCTTCTCTACAAATGTGAATTTGTTCTATAACATCTTTTATTTTCGCCTTAAAAAAACTAATTGCATATTTTATTTAGAAGTCTTATAATTATTCAATTTCTGTAATAAAAAAAATAGGTACTTTTTATGATTTTTCCAAATATTAAGCGACCGTTAAGGGGTTAATGCAATTTACAGTAGTAGTCATAGCTGCCAAAATCTTACGTATTTTCCGTATTACGTATATTAAAAATTTCATAGTAAATTTTACCTTTTTAAACCGACGTAATCTGTCGATTAACTAAGTCAAAAATTTCTATTAAATTTTTGTTGTTGAAAAAAGCTGAAAAATTGGCAGCTATGGCAATAGTATAAAAGTAATAATCACCAAATTGTTGAAATAAAGGCTAATTTAATTAAATTTTATATGAGCGGTTTGTATTAACATACAGACACGTGCGTCGCATTTCATGCGCCAACCACTTGCAAAGCTTATATATCAACTTTCGCTGCTAAGAAAGAATAACCTCTAGTGTTTAGTAGTAGTAGAAAAGTAATAGGATAACATATTTATGAAAAAATAATAATTAAGGAAGCATATTCAATAAATTTATAACTCAGGGGCGGCTTACTCCATATGCCAGTCGTGACATCGCAATAAAAATAATGAAAGAGAGAAGAAAAAATTCAGAACATTGGTTGATTAGTGAAGGGTCTTTGTAAAGCGGGTAAGTGATGCGCAGATGTTAATCACGTAATTATTTTGGAATTCACAACTGTGTTTTCACTGAATGGAACATTCAGTAAGTCGACCTTGTCTTTAAATATTAAAAGAAGATAAAATTCACTCTTAATTTCATATTCTAACAGCTTCAGAACTAATAACTCCGTTCACTCTATGTGAAATCGCTGTGAGGACGAAAATCATGCTGTGGGTTACTAACGATGGATTAACGTATATAATTTTCTTTCCCTTTTCTTTGTAACCATTATTCTAATAAAAAAATCATTAATAATTATTACCATAACAATTACCAGCTTTATTAAATAAGTTTTTCATTTGATATGTAATTTTATGTTACTAGTATAAGCCTGGCTATTGGAGAAAAAAAATATGAAGAAAAACATTCCGAAACGTCGTCGGTACCATGTCAAACTATCCAATGTGAAAACAGTGAGCTGCTTTTTTAAAATTCAGATTTCTTGATGGGCACCACTTTTTTGAATTAGTAAAATTCGCCCTATTTATCCTTATTTAATAACATATTAATTAATGCAAAAACAAGGGGAATTTTACCATTTAAGAAAAATGGTGCCAATCAAGAAATCTGAATTTTTAAAAAGTAGCGCACTGTTTTCACATTGGACAGTTTGACATGGTACCGAAGATGTGTCTGCAATACTTTGTCTTTGGTTCATTTTTTTTTTTTTATTATTCATCAATGAAATTATTTATCGAAAGAATGAGAAAGAGGTTGCTTTATATTGAAAATGACATTGGTTCAAATGCGATTGTTTTTTATTTTTATTTTAACGGGAATTATTTTTTATTACTTTTTCAAAATCATATAAACTTTAAATCTTTATTTGCGTATAATATAAAAGTTAAAAAAAAATATATTAAGTATTGGCCATCTTTAAAAATATAATAATCTCAAAGCTTATTATCCTGCAATTAACATCGCGAAATAAATGTTTTAATTGCGGTTTAAACATTTAAATATAGCAGAAAATGAATAGTTACAGATGCAGGTCTTAAAATATTAATTCTCCTAACAATCTCCATATGATGTGCAGAGATAATTTTAAAATTTCAAGATATCATTGATATTTCTCATTTTATAACAGTCTCATCAAGCTTTAAATGCGCTGATCCTTCAGTAAAATTTGCCGAAAGCTGAAATTACTATTAACTACAGTCAAAGTCGGACTTTGAAAGTGCTAACTTTGCTTTTAGTTTGACTTTACGAATGAAATAAAGGGTTAAAAGTTTTAGAACTACGCTTACGTTGAATTTCATATCTCTGAAATCTCTTGAAATAGGCTGAAACATCAATACGTTTATGAATGCTTTATAACAGAAGGATCTCAGTGTTTACAAGGAAAAATTTATGCAGTAAAGAAAATTTGTTTTTGTTTAAGACATTTGATTTCAATTTAAAATGCATGTATGTTTTAAATAAAAAAATAAACATGAGTTATTAGTGTAGAATATGTTTTTATTTAACCCTTAAATGCATAGTGACCCATATCTACATCTCTTTCTATTAAATTCTTGGCAGCCAGTATATTTATATAGAAATATTAATCCTGTAAAGTATTTCTTAAAATTTCTGGTGTCTAATTTTTAATATAAGAGTAAAAAACATAATTCTAAAAAATAACTTTAACTTATGCATTTAAGGGTTAAGTTTTACAAAATAAAAAAATATAAAATAAGGTATTTAGATTCATACTGATTAAAATATTTTCTAATTTGCAATATTTACCATATATTACACCACAATTTGCAATATATTACACCACAAAAGCATGTCACGTCTTTTAATTAGTATCTTATGTCGAGTACAGCGCCATCTATTGGTCAACTGTTGTACTTTATTTCTTTCGCAAAACAACTTCCCATTGCTTCACGTATACATACTGAAATATCAGGTCATTCTGAACAGTGTTTTTTTTTTCTTTTTTTACAGCCTTTTGAAAGTGAAACTTTAATTATAACCAACTTGTATTATTCCAAGAACCATCAAGTTAAAAATGGTTTTTTTTCCGTTATACCAACACCATTGCCGTCAAGCTAATGATTGGAACAAAACGAAATCCACGTAAAATGAAATATTTGGAGAAAAAAAAATCATTCTTGGTACGAAAGCGAGCATTTAAAAAATATAACCTTTTAAAATAATAGACTTTCACTATTTTATTAAATGAATACGAATATATACATTAAATAATTTTTATACAGTAAAGTACTAAAATAAAACACAATTTAAAATGAAGGCATGCAATTTCGAGGTATCTACTTACGTTCGCAGCAAGTGTAATAATATTAAATAAACGAATACAGTTTTAGTTCATTTGTAATACAGAATGATGAAAAAGCATAAAATTTTAACAATATTTTCATAACATTTTAAAAAACTGAGTTTTTTTTTTTTTTTTGCCATTTTTTTAGCAAAATTTAATGCTTATGCCAGAAAACGTACACTCAGTTATACTAAATATATTTCGATTTCCTTTGTACTACATACTACTTTCACACTTATCAGTGCGGTGAAAAATAAGTGAACTGAAGTTTTTTAACATCTTCAGAAGGAACAGAAAAATTTCAAAATAAGTCAAAAAATACATATTTTTTTATTAAAAATTACATTTTTGTATAGTCGATTACCTATAAAATAACAACATTAACACACAGAGCTTATAGACCGGGACCCGACAGCACAGACACATGGTTCGTACAGGTACCGTTATTGCTCCAAAAAAGCTTCCAGTATATTTTTATAGAAAAGAAATCTAGGTTAAATGCGCAAAATTTCGCATACCTTTAAGAAAAGATTTTCTATAACATAATACTGGTGCCGAAAAATTTTCTGGTCTGCAAAATTCAAGGAGGCGTACGAACCACGAGACAGCCGCCTCATCGTGTTGGAGGCTGAAATTCCAGAATTAGCTAAAACTCGATTCCCATATTAAAACGCAATCGGTCTGCCAAGTCATATCTCGGTGAAAAACACCCAAAAACCCGATTTTCCCGGTTGACTCTTAGGTTTACCATTACGTTTTCGTGCTCCCAGTCCGCCATGTTTCAATGGATTTCGGTGCAGGAAAACGCAATGGTAAACCTAGGAGTCGACCGCTAAAATCGGGTTTTCAGATGTTTTCCACCAAGATATGACTTGGTAGACCGATTGCGTTTTAATATGGGAAC
This sequence comes from Maratus speciosus, assembly GCA_963932465.1. Taxonomy (NCBI): domain Eukaryota; kingdom Metazoa; phylum Arthropoda; class Arachnida; order Araneae; family Salticidae; genus Maratus; species Maratus speciosus. Next base: position 411,064,593 of record OZ010787.1, on the reverse strand, counting down.
CGAGATTTAGCTAATTTTGGAATTTCAGCCGCCAACTCGATGAGGTGGTTGTCTGTGCTGCCGGCTCCCGGTCTATTAGGATCTAGTTCAGAACATAGTGAGTAATATGGGAAGCATTCTGATAAATTTTCACTAAAATATGTTTAAAACATTTTAGGCTAGTTCCATGGGTTTCTGTACTGTAAGTCACATAGTTGATAATTGGTATGCTTGTTGGCCACCGTTATTTTCAAAAAGTTTGCTTGACCTTATTCAATTAGTGAGATATCTCTCATAAAATAAATCGCATTTTCCGTTCTGAAATAGTGGTAGACAAAATCGCAGCATGTGACTTAACTATACGTACTCATGGAAATAGCCTTTAATGATGTTTATCGCGCATGGAAATAACTAAAAAAAATGATTTTCTAGAAATCGCATTTAAAAATTCAATTAACCCTTTATGTTCTGAATTATGAATTCAAGAAAAATTTTATCTTCTAAAGCATTTTTCGTGAATTGTTTAAACTACATTAGAAGATTTACATAATCATTTAACAAAATTTAAAAGGGTTTTAGAAGCATTGAAGGATTTAGAAGGATTACTTAAATTTGAATTTACAAGGATTTTGTGCAAAATTTAGAACCCCACTCAAATCTTTCATTTAAAAAATTTTTAGTATTTTGTAGAATTAAGAAATGTACAAATCTAAAGTTCTTACAATAGAATTATAGAAATATTTCCGAATTGAAAAATAACCACCTCCCCGATACCAAAAAAGCGGGAAAAGTGCAAAGGCTAAAAAAATCATACTTTATTTATTTATTTATTTGTATAACCAATAATGCTTTTGGACAAGATAAAGTAATGTATCTATAACTTATTCTAAACTGTATTACAACTAATCGACGTATTAAATGAATTTTATAACAAGTTATTTTAATGGTACTTATAAGTACCGCCAGTAGATAAATAATTAATGATTATTAGTGTTCTTATTTTAAAAAAAATACATAAGAAAATCATTCATAGAAACATTGTTTACATTATCCGTGGGCTTCTTGCGAACTTCCTGTATTTGACTCATTAATTCCTGTTTATTAAATTGTCCATAACTCTTCTTCTAGAAATCATAGAAGTAAAATTAACACGGGAGGACCCGGGGTTGCCAGTGGGCTACTTTTTTTTCTAATTAAGATTTCTTGATTGCTACCAGTTTTTTGAAACGGTAAAATCACCTTTGTTTTCGCCTTAATAAATATGTTATTAAATAAGTCGCATTTTACCATTTCAAAAAAGTGGTGCCCATCAAGAATCTGAATTAAAAAAATGTAGCCCATCTGGCAGCACTGCGCGCCGGGCCTGATAGACGCAGAGTGCGTATGGTTTTTACATTTCACACCACTATATTTTTAAAGTAATCTTCAACATATTTTATCGCAGAATTTTTAACAATTGCCCCGACTAAATAAGGTAACGATCATTATTTTTATTTATTGGTGACAAAGTAAAAACCATTCATATCCTGGGTATGCGCGCGTTCTCCCGGGTTAAAACACAAATGGAATCGTAAAAGATTTGCTCCTTCAAATAAAAAAAATTTCATTTTGAAAATTTTCAGCAAAATGGTCATTTTAATGCAGGCAGATCTTAACCCATTTGTGACTGAATTTTTGTTTTCTCAAATTTGTTGGTAAAATGAATTTAAAATGTTGCAAAATGAACTGAAAAAATACTAAAACAAAATTACGCTAATTTTTTTATTGTATATATTTGATAAAATGTAAAAGTACTAAATATGGGAATCTGCATAATATTTGTAGTTATATAATATGCATAATTATATGTTTTATCTAAATTTATACTAAATAAGCTTTTAAATTTTATATTTTATACTATAATTAGTATTTTTATGAATTACTAAAAAAATATATTCATTTCTTTACAAAAACTAATAGCGTTATAAGTATTAGTAATAATAAACTAAGAATATTCGTATTTGAGGCTTAAAAAAAATTGTTTCATAATCACCTTGAAAAGGACATTACATAAATAACTGTCCCCTAAATGGCTAATAAAAATATGTACCTATTCGTGGCTAGCACCCTATGTATTGTGCGTTACAAAAATGCATAAAAATAGCCTTGAACTTATAATTTCACAATTAAAAAAATTAAGTATTTCAAAGAAGTCTGTAAGCTAAGATTATGACTAATTTATTTGGATCCTTGGTAGAAAAAATACAAATAAACTTATTTTTTACATTTCGCCATCTAGAAAAAGGAAAAATCTATAAACTCCGAAAAAGGCCTTCGTTTTAACCCTAGAACTACCGGAAATTTTACTCAAGTTTTATAAAAACATTCTACACCAGAATTTTTACTTAAAACTATTTAATTTGTTTATTTAACTTATTATTGTCTGATTTATACATTTAGTTTGTTTTGAAGAAATTTCTGGTTTGAATAAATATTTTGAATATACATGTCGGGTCCATTGGACCCTTCTGGTAGACAGAGGGTTAAGCATATAAATATCTATCTGATTCTGTCATCTTTCTGTGACAGATAAAGACATTTTTAGATAATTATTTCATACAATTTTTATGTTTCAAAGAGGAAGGAAATTATACAGATTTAGAAAAATTGTAAGAGCGTCGGAGCGCGAGCAAAATATTTTTAACCCCTTGAGGGATGTCGGGATACATTATATCCCACCTACGTTTAATTAAGATTTGCATCAGAAACTTTTTACTGAATTTTGCTTTTATAAATTTGGGAAAAAGTGTTGAAATATTGTTTTATTTCCGGTGGGAATTCAGTATTATACAAACGCAATTGCTTGCCCGTCAAAGGGTTAAAATTCGAAGCGTCCCAAAAATGGCACGCTAGGCATAAATAGGTTAAATGTCTCTTAGGATTACAGCCTCTTTATGAGTTAATTACCAAATAGTAAAACAAATTTCACTGTCGGTAATAAACGTAAGTCATAATTTATTAAAAAATATTTTCTATTCGAAAACTAGGAAATTAAGATTTTTTGAAAGGTTACGTTTAACCCTAGAACTACCGGAAATTTTACTCAAGTTTTATAAAAACATTCTACACCAGAATTTTTACTTAAAACTATTTAATTTGTTTATTTATTTTATTATTGTCTGATTTATACATTTAGTTTGTTTTGAAGAAATTTCTGGTTTGAATAAATATTTTGAATGTACATGTCGGGTCCATTGGACCCTTCTGGTAGACAGAGGGTTAAGCATATAAATATCTATCTGATTCTGTCATCTTTCTGTGACAGATAAAGACATTTTTAGATAATTATTTCATACAATTTTTATGTTTCAAAGAGGAAGGAAATTATACAGATTTAGAAAAATTGTAAGAGCGTCGGAGCGCGAGCAAAATATTTTTAACCCCTTGAGGGATGGCGGGATACATTATATCCCACCTACGTTTAATTAAGATTTGCATCAGAAACTTTTTACTGAATTTTGCTTTTATAAATTTGGGAAAAAGTGTTGAAATATTGTTTTATTTCCGGTGGGAATTCAGTATTATACAAACGCAATTGCTTGCCCGTCAAAGGGTTAAAATTCGAAGCGTCCCAAAAATGGCACGCTAGGCATAAATAGGTTAAATGTCTCTTAGGATTACAGCCTCTTTATGAGTTAATTACCAAATAGTAAAACAAATTTCACTGTCGGTAATAAACGTAAGTCATAATTTATTAAAAAATATTTTCTATTCGAAAACTAGGAAATTAAGATTTTTTGAAAGGTTACGTTTAACCCTAGAACTACCGGAAATTTTACTCAAGTTTTATAAAAACATTCTACACCAGAATTTTTACTTAAAACTATTTAATTTGTTTATTTATTTTATTATTGTCTGATTTATACATTTAGTTTGTTTTGAAGAAATTTCTGGTTTGAATAAATATTTTGAATGTACATGTCGGGTCCATTGGACCCTTCTGGTAGACAGAGGGTTAAGCATATAAATATCTATCTGATTCTGTCATCTTTCTGTGACAGATAAAGACATTTTTAGATAATTATTTCATACAATTTTTATGTTTCAAAGAGGAAGGAAATTATACAGATTTAGAAAAATTGTAAGAGCGTCGGAGCGCGAGCAAAATATTTTTAACCCCTTGAGGGGTGGCGGGATACATTATATCCCACCTACGTTTAATTAAGATTTGCATCAGAAACTTTTTACTGAATTTTGCTTTTATAAATTTGGGAAAAAGTGTTGAAATATTGTTTTATTTCCGGTGGGAATTCAGTATTATACAAACGCAATTGCTTGCCCGTCAAAGGGTTAAAATTCGAAGCGTCCCAAAAATGGCACGCTAGGCATAAATAGGTTAAATGTCTCTTAGGATTACAGCCTCTTTATGAGTTAATTACCAAATAGTAAAACAAATTTCACTGTCAGTAATAAACGTAAGTCATAATTTATTAAAAAATATTTTCTATTCGAAAACTAGGAAATTAAGATTTTTTGCAAGGTTACGTTTAACCCTAGAACTACCGGAAATTTTACTCAAGTTTTATAAAAACATTCTACACCAGAATTTTTACTTAAAACTATTTAATTTGTTTATTTAACTTATTATTGTCTGATTTATACATTTAGTTTGTTTTGAAGAAATTTCTGGTTTGAATAAATATTTTGAATGTACATGTCGGGTCCAATGGACCCGTCTGGTAGACGGAAGGTTAAATAGTAATAAATAAAATTATTCTAGATCATTAAACAGAAAATCACATTTTTTTGCACGGTTTGTAATAAATATACTTTGCACGTCAGGGTTGATATAAATGGCGATTTAGCGTACATTTTGGCATGGAGCTCCTCTTGTGGCCGAGAGGTTTTGCTCCCAAAGCTGGTAGGCGGGAGGTACAGAGTTCTCAATCACGCCTGTCGGCCTAATCGTACGGAGTTTTTCTTGTTTTTCCTCGAACCTTGGATTTCCTTGAGTAAATACGGGTTACGTTCCCTTGGAAAGACCCCCACGGAGGACTTTCCCCAAAGCGATATAAGTAAGAGTCCTATTTTAAATGGGAGTGGTAACCGCAAAATTAAAGGTTAGGTCACATCAATCAAGGTCGCACGCCACGTAGCGGACGGGGTTAAACTACAGGAAGATGTCTAACTGTTTTCTTACTTCACACCACTAAATTTGTAAAGTTTTTTCACCTTGATTAATAGATGAAATGATTCATACAAGGCGAAGGAAATTTCGTGGCGTTAGGTTAATCTGGACGCCTCTCACGCTACGCCATTATTTTGTAATAAATATGGTAGGCAAATTCAGTTCAATGAATGGCTAAAGGTTTACAAAATAAGTGCAGATGGTAGGTATCCTGTCGTATAGTTTTTTCATGTTGATTAACCCCATGCTCACTCCGCTCCCCCATGCTCCGGTATATGTTATATACCATCTACGATTAATGAAGTTTTACACCAGAAAAATTTTATTAAATTTTACTTTTCTAACTTTGGTGGGAAAAAGCCGTAAAATTGCTTTTACATATTTTGAAATAGAATTTTTCAAAGATTCCGGTGGGGATTCGGCATTTCACAAACGTAATTGCTTGCCCCTTAAGGGCTTAATAGCTGAAATGTCTCTGAAAAGGCAATGAAAACTTTGTGGTGTCTAGTGCATCTGGACGCCTTTCTCGCTACGCCATTATTTTGCAATAATGTGGTAAACAAAATTCAGTTCCGTGAGTGACTAAAGATTTAGAAAATATGCGCAGATGGCAGATATCCTGTCATATATGATGTCACACTAAAATCCCGCTTATGTGGATTATCACCCCGTCCACAAGATGGCGCAACTGTGTTAATTTACGCCCGATTCCTGTATTAAGTTTGTACGCTTACTGATACCGCTTTGGCTCCTTCCTTCCGGCCCATATCCCTCGTTCAGATAACTGGCCGACAGAAACAACACACACACACACACATTTTGGCATGGTGTTTGATATAACGTAAAAGAAAAAAAAAAAAAAGAATAAGAACGGTCGGAAATCGGTCGGAAATATAATTAATAACTTAGATTAAAGATTTTATTTCATTTTTCGAATTTGTTTTTTCTGTTACTCCTCTCGATCACAATTTTCCATTCTCCCATCCATTTGTGCATTGAAAGTGATTTGTGCTCTTCTAAATATTTTGTATTGGAATTCATTAAACCTATATTTTAAGAATAGTTTTGTATAAAACAAGAATTTAAATTTAAAAGTTTTACGCGCAAACATATTTCTTATCTCGTGACAAACGCAATTTAAAACTTTTATCAATAGTACTAAATTTCTAGTTAAAGTTTCCTACATCTGTTGCTAGAAAACGCATTTACTCGATTGCTGGAAATGATGTACAATATATCAAATTATTACTCTATTTTTTTAAGTATATTTTTATTGAAGTTTCTTTTCGTTATCAGATTTTTTGTACAAAAGATAGAATGCTGTTTAAAGTTCATTTTGGAAGCTTTCTGAACAACAATAAAAAATGGATAAAAGTGTTTTTCCATACAGGTTCTTGTCAGTACTAAAGCAGAAAAAATTAATTTTTCTCTAAATACAATGAACTTTTCAGGGTGTTTCAGCAGAGCGGTTACAAAATTTGAGGAGAGGTAGAATACGCAGAGACGATTTGAAATCACATAGGAATCACATTGTCGTTCCTCACACGTTTGTCATTGTCGCTCCTCCTGTCGTTGTCACATTTGCGTTCCTCAATCACATAGTCGGAAACCCTTTTCCTGGCGTGGTAGTGACGACACAAAGCACAATAAGGGAAGGACACAAGCAGTTTGAGAAAACATGTTTATTATTGTTAGTACAGCAAACAACTAAAAAATAAGGACAAAAAGAGAGACAACGATCATCATTGGAGATGGTGTTCGAAATTAATGCACCGGGCCGTGATGCAGGCCTCACATCTTCGGCGCATGGAAGATCTAATGTTCTCGAAAATACCGGGCATGTCGCGGGCTTCCCCATTAGCTGCCACTAGACTTATTATAGTTCCTGAAACTTAGGAGTTACAAGTTCCTCAGCAGAATCCAGAATTGTCCATACAATTTTTCAGTACTAAGAATAATAAACATGTTTACTCTCTTCTGTCCGTGACCTTCCTTCCTTGTGTTTTGTGTCATCACTACCGCGCCAGGAAAGCGTTTCTAACTCTGCATTGCTATGTGATTTCCCATCGCCTAGGTATACTCTGTCTCTTTTTTAAACTTTGTAACCGCTGTGCTGAAACACCTTGTATAGCCTCTAGAAAATTATCACATAATTTTATCATAATTTTAAATTATTTTTTTCCCTTGAAGATTGCAAAAATATATGCATGGAGGTTGTTCGTTTAAAGAATAGCTTAATATTGATTTTTTTTCTTTCAAATTTTCGAAAGAATTTTATGTTCATGGAAATCCAATAGTAAACGGAAAATGTTTTTGTTAAAAATTATTTATATAGCTAAAGTAACATTCAGAAGTTCATTTAATTTTCTTTCATCCAATGTAAATACATAAAATTAAAAACCTTACATGTAATAACTATTATTTTACATGTATACGATTAATTATAAATTAAACAAAGCTATATTTTTTTATTCAAAATTGATAACAAGTCATTTTCTAAGACAAGAATGGCTTGATTTTGTTGCCTTTATTTCTTTATCTTAATTTGGTGACTATTCCAATCAACAATAATTAAATATTAAGGATGTTTAATTTTTTCATTTGTTATAAATTTAGAAAAGGAATTTTACCTTAAACTGATACATTTATAAATAGCAAATGCCAGCAATATGTGAAATGGTATTGAACCAAAATAAGCAAATTAGCCAGTCAGTTTTTGTCTAAACTGCAATTGCTATTACAATTTTCTTTTAAGAATCTTTATTACTTGTTAAATATTATTATATTAATTAATTAAAATTTGTTTTCAATCATTCATTTGAAAGCGTTTCTTAGTTTAAAGTCACTTTCTACGCAAGGTTAGTATAATTTCATAATTTTATTTAGGTGAATATATTTTTCCACATCCAATAACGACTGAAAATTTTGTATAACCCCTTTTCTGAAGAAAATTTAAGATTTTAGATCTTACATAACTCTCTCCATTAACGGAAATGCATTTTATATATGAAAATGCTGTTGAAATAATCCTGGAACCTCTTTTTTAACAACAACCGTTTATTACCCAAAACTTACTTTATGCTTATTTATTATAAAACTTGAAGCGAATACGTCTTATAAGACAGGTATGAGTTTAAAAATATTGTTAGGGAAGCGATTAAAAAAAAACAGAAATCCGTGATATGCTAAGTGCAGAAATAAAGTTTAAAAAGCGCAAGAAAGAATTACTTACAGTGGCGATCAAAAGTTTCCGGCCAGCATAAAATTTTTGGTTAATTTGTAAGTATACCCATATGAAGAGGAATCTCAAAGTGATACTTATATACTTTATTGACATAATAGATAAGAACTTATTTATGGAATAAAAAATAAATATTAATAAATTTAATTGACAAAATTAATTGCAAAAGAAAACGCATGTTCTCAAAAGTTTCCGGCCACCTTGGCAAGTTTGGAAAAAAAGGGTGTTATAACAGAAAATAACAGTGATCAACAACATTTACAATTAGTATTTTGTATTCATACATTTAGCAATAAGTACTGCGGCGCAGCAACGTGGCATCGATTCAATGAACGGTTGTAGATCGTCAATGTTAAGTTTCACGGTTCTTGCAATTTTTGTGAAAATCCTGCTGAATTGGAATATTTATAATTTTACACGCGTTTTCAAGTTAGTTTCAAAGATTTTCTATAGGATTCAGATCGGGTGATTGGGCTGTCCGCTTCAAAAGCGGAATTTTTTGTGCGAAAGCCACTGCTTGACGAGCTTGCATGTATGCTTTTGGTCTTCATCAGGATGAAACAAATAGTTGCGACCGCAATTTTTCCCCCAATAAGACATCAAATGATCGTGCAAGATATCCTTATGCATTGCACTATTCATCGAGCGCGGATTTCAAATAACAGACAGGCATATTTTCAAGAAAATGCTCCCCACAGTATAACATGCCTCCGCCATGCTTCATTGTAGGAATAACATATCTCGAATCTTATCTTTTGATTTTAGGTCGTCGGTTGTAATGTCTGTTTTCACTCCCAAAAAGATTGAACTTCAATTCATCGGAAAATAGTATTTTTTTCAAATTTTCAGTTGACCAGTTATTGTATTCCTTGGCAAATGCCAGTCGGGCCCTCTGATTTGTTTTACTTATGAAAGGTTTTTAAACATCGACTGTTCCATAAAGTCCTATGCCACGTAAGCGTCTTTACACAGTAGGATGACTTATTTCAGCAATATTTTAACACCGGAAATCGCGGGAAATTGCAGCGATATTTTTATGCCGGTCATCAACTGCTTTTCTTCTGATAATTCTGTCCACAACAATAGTCATTTTCCGGGGTCCCCCGGGACATGGCAAGTTCCAAAGGCCATGACCATCTTTATATATATATTTTTTTAATATCGTTCACAGCAAGTTTTCCGATCGACAATTTTGCCGCAATCTCACGAGAGGATTGTCCCTTAAGCGGCAAACAAATCACTCGTTTAGGAACAATAAATTGTTCAACTTTTCATTTTTGAATTTCAAATACGTTATTCACATTAATTAATTAACCCCTTGAGGGGCAAGCAATTACGTTTGTGAAATGCTGAACTCCCACCGGAATCTTTGAAAAATTCAATTTCAAAATATGTAAAAGCAATTTTACGGCTTTTTCCACCAAAGTTAGAAAAGTAAAATTTAATAAAATTTTTCTGGTGTAAAACTTCATTAATCGTAGGTGGTGTATAATATATACCGGTGCCCCTCAAGGGGTTAACAAACTCCGCCAAAAAACACTTTACCTATATCAAAAACAAATGGATGACAAATAGCCGGAAACTTTTGCACACGCGAATTTCGAATTTCTCCCCTTTGCTTCAAGTATCTTCGGTATCCAATCAAAATGATCACGTGGTCAGAGGTACTTTGCTTATTCCTAACTTTTGGAGCAATTGTGTTTCTTCTTCGCTGAAACGTTCTGTCAAACAAACCAAAGAAACTAACTGGCCGGAAACTTTTGACCGTCACTGTATATTATAATTAATATCATGGAACCTCTTTTTTAACAACAACCGTTTATTACCTAAATCTAATTTATGCTTAATTATTATAAAACTTGAAGCGAATATGTCGTATAAGGCATGAGTTTAAAAATATTGTTATAAAAGCGATAAAAAAATAGAAATCAGTGATGTGCTAAGTACAGAAATAAAGCTTAAAAAGAGCAAGAAAGAATTATTTATATTATAAAGGACAGACGTATCTGTGCGTAAAGCTGACGTCATTCTGAGGATGGCCACCGCCCCCTGAATACTAGGCCTGAGCGCTGACACAAAAATGACCCAAAAATGGCGGCTGCCGAAGGAGGATTTTTTTTAGCGTAGGTACGGTCCCTTAAATATTGACACCAGTATTTTATAAAAGATTTCTCTACCTTGTTTATTCTCAGAAAAATGAAGCGGACAAAAATGAAAAAAATTATTGGTAGGAATATCTGAGGGGCCGTACACACGCTGAAAAAAAATCCGTCTTCAGCAGCCGCCATATTTGTTCAGCGCTCAGGCCTAGAATTCAGGAGGCGGTGGGATGTTCACCGCCCCCTGAATACTAGGCCTCAGCGCTGACAAAAAATGGAGGCTGCCGAAGGCCGATTTTTTTTAACGTGCGTACGGTCCCTTAAATTTTTACACCAGTATTTCATAAAAGATTTCTCTGACATGTTTAATCTCAGAAAAATAAAGTGGAAAGACTTTTAAAAATTATTGGTACCAAAACTTAAGGGTCCGTACACACGCTGAAAAAAATCGACCTTCGGCAACCGCCATTTTTGTGTCAGTGCTCAGGCTTAGTATTCAGAATGGAGTTATGAATAAAGAGGAGGAGACATATAGTGTAGATTCTACCAGTTGCAACTGAAGTAACCAAGGGAGTTGTCACAAAGTGGCGGCTAATTTTTTACATCGGTTCTGCAATTTCTGATCACCACCGAAATAAACTTTCACCAGTAAATTCTGAGTAGAAAATGTCGCCTTATTTTAGCGGCTAATTCATGCAAAATTTCTCTCACAAATATGCTGGAAATTTCTATTCGTTTTTCATGAAGGCAGATGGCCCGGTTATTTTAAGCTCTTTCACTGACACTGACAAGAGGTTGTTTAGGTTGTCACAATATGGCGGAAACGCAGAGCCTTAATATCGCTGAAGTAAGCTGCCACCAATAAAATGATATATTTGTATTTTGCTCTAAATCTGACTGAAGTTCTCTATTCATATAGCGTTTAAATAAGGCAAAAATTTCTGTTCAAATTTACTGGTGGAAGTTTTCACCATCGGAAATGAACACTGCGGAACCGGTTACAGATGAAACTTCACCTTTTACGGGTTGTGTCAGTTCATGTTTATTCATAGTTTCATGGTATTCAGGGCGCGGTGGAATGGCAACACTTCAATTTAAAATTTCGCTTTTTCATCTTTTTCTACTGGTTAGTTTCATGGGCTTTTGCAGTGTTAATCACATAGCTGATTACTGGTAGGCTTGTTGTCTACCGTTATTTTCGAAAAGTTTGCTTGTCCTTATTCAGCTAATCTGCCACTAAATAAGTCACATTTTTCCTATCTAAAATACTAGTAACCAAAAATCGTAGCATGTGTCTTACACTACAAGTACACATGGAAATAACCTACTGCATTTTTTTTTAATTTCTAAGCATCGCATTTTTTTAATTTTTACATCGTAGTATAGGGATAAAATTGTACTTTCAAATGAAGTTCTTTTGAGACCTATCTCGCAATTTACTCATTTTTATGGCTTTTTAAATATTTTTCAAGCATGTATTTTTATAATCAATCACTATCGTGCAGGCTCTGATTACAAAATTTAACAATAACTTTTTCACACTAAAAACAATCTAAAGAATCCACCTTTTATCTCCGGCTAATATTCCATAACGAAACTAAAACTTTATAACTAAATAAATATATAAAATAAGATAAATAAAACATAAATTTAACATACATGTAGTCGAACAATTTCAATTTTTAAAGCATCGGATAGGGGGAAAATATACTGTCAAATTAAGTTTATTTGAAACGTGTGTGATAATTTACTCATTTTGAATGATTTTTAATATATTTTTCAAGCAGTGGCGTAGAGTTGAGGGGGGAAGGTGCTCAAATATTTTTCCTACCAATATTATTGTATGCTAATTTTTGCTTTGTTTAATCGTATAACGATCAATGATTAAATAAAGCCAAATTTTCTGTATAATAGTGCTGGTAGTAGAATGATTGAGCCTCATCCCCAGACGCTACGCCACTGTTATTAAGCACGATTTTTTTAACTTATCACGTGCAGGCTCTATCACGAAAGAATGATAATAACCCATTTACACTTAAAGCTATATATAATTCAGCTTTTCTCTCTGGCTAATATTCTATAACTAAATTAAAACTTAATAAATAAATAAATAAAATAAAAAAATAAAACATAAATTTAACATATTTGCAATCGAACAATTTAAATTTTTACACCGTTGAACATATACCGGGAGCCGGCAGCACAGACATTCACCTCATTGAGTTCACGGCTGAAATTACAGAATTAGTAAAAATTCGATATGCCTATTAAAACGCAATCGGTCTGCCAAGTCATATCTTGCTGGAAAACACATGAAAACCCGATTTTAGCGGTTGACTCGCGCGTTTATTATTGCGTTTTCCTGCTCCCAGTGTTCCATGTTTTCATATTTTTGGGTGCAGGTAAACACAATGGTAAACCTACGAGTCGACAGCTAAAATCAGGTTTTCAGGTGTTTTCAACTGGGATATGACTTGGCAAACCGGTTGCATTTTAATACAGGAATCGAGTTTTAAGTAATTCTGGAATTTCAGCCGTGAACTCGATGAGGTGATTGTCTGTGCTGGCGGCTCCCACTCTAATAGGAGGAGAAACGTACTTTCAAGCATTATAATTTTTTTGAAAACTGTATCATTTTATTGATTAGGTGACTTAACACTTTTTAACCCTTTGCGCTCGGCGTCACTTGCATAAATTTTATTCGATCGGCACCACTTAAAAAAAAAAAAAAAAAAAAAAAAAAAAAAAAAAAAAAAAAAAAAAAAAGTTTCGTTCAAGTACACAATTTCAAAAATGCTCTGATTAAATAAGGTACATTTTATTTTCTAGTATTACTGGTGCCAAAAACACATTTTGTAAAGAAAGATTATGTCTCCGCAGCGTAGCCCTCGAGTGCAAAGGGTTAAATGAGTGGTAAAACTGTCAAAAAGATATAATCAAAATATAAAATAAATGAAATTTAAGCCTTTTGCTTGAAATAAATGAAGAAATAATTGAAAATAAAGGTCAAAGAAGGGGAAAAATAAGAAAAAAGTTTAATGGTAAAATCTTTTTTTGTTGTTGTTGTTGTTGTTGTTCTCCTTTATATATTTTGCCTCTATTTTGCTCTTTTCTACCTTTTGAAGTTTTTATAAACCCATTATAAAAATATAACGAAGGGCTAAGAAATAAAAATAAAGGGATAAAGCTTAAATTTAAACCCTTTCATCTCCACGAATCAGCTCATTCTAAATGTGAAGAAATCGTCTGTCGACAAGCTGTTATCTATAAATGTTAGATCGCAGTTCTTTTTATGTTATTATTATTCAACCAAATAGATTGAACAAAGACATTTTTAAATTCATTCACAAAACTAGAGATACATTGCCCTATATTTAGGCCGCATAAATATGAAGAAAAAAGACCATTTTTTAACTAATTATTTCTTAAAGACGACTATTAATAATTTTCAGAAGGCCACTAAAAGGGGAATGATTGAGCAAAATATATGTCATCTTTTAAGCGGTTATTTTAATTCGCAAATCGGAAATGTTTCTTTATGAGTTCGTCCAAATGACGTCATGTTTGTACAATTTCATTACACTGATTTCATTTCATTTCACCAGCATCGAAATAAAAAGTTAAATCTTAAAGGCAATTTTTTCTTCTTCTAATGAAGCGCTTAGTGGGCTTTTTTATTGAATAAATTTTAACCTATATAATATGGTTTTATTACTAGAAATTCAGTATTTAATCAAATTCATATTATAGTTTTTTCTTAAACGTATAATAAAACTAGATTTACATTTTTTTTTTTTTTTAAATCGTCTCCTGAATATAGACACTAGTATTTTTCAAACGTTTTCTCCGGAATTTAGACATCAGTATTTTTTAAAAGATTCACTGAGTTTTGACACTAGTATTTTTCAAACGAATTGAATATTTCCAAATGAACAAAAAAATGCCCAGCCCGGCAATCGCACCCAGATGCTTGGATTACGGAACCAATGCTCTACCATTTAAGCTAACTGGGCTGAAAACCAGCGAGCATATTTTGCTCAGATAACGCTTTCTTTGACTTAATTAATTTCAGAAAAATAAAGCGTAAAACTCTTTAAACTATTATTGGTAAGGGAGCATAGGGACTCAAGGGACCATAGAAACGCTCACAAAAATTCGCCTACGACAGCCGCCATTTTTTTGTCAGCACCTAGGTCTAGTATTCAAGGAGCGTTGCTTTTAACGCTTGCGACGACACATCAGTCTCTATGTTATTAAACTACATAAGCTACAAGGTTCGCACACTGCTTGGAATTTCCAAGGACTCTCCAACGTAGCATTTTTATTTTGCAGAAAATTTGCAGAAGTCTTGCTTTGAAAACCTGCAAAGATGCAGCAAGCTCAGCATGACAAGACTGAAAGTTCATAACAAGACTGCAGCAAGATAACGCAAACGCCGAAGTCACCACACTTTGAACTTGCAGCTAACTTGTCATGCAAGTGAAATTCATGCTGTATCAAATTTATTTTAAATTAACTGCAAACATGTAATCAAAAGTACTGCAAAGTAGTAATCTTTCCATGCCACAGTAACTGTTTACAACTGTTACACTATAAATTTAAACCGTTCGAAAGGTTCTACAGACCTGATCAGATCTATTGATGCATACGCACCTTTAAGGAGCATGTATCGCTTTTTTTTTTTTCTACCACGATAAACGGGTCAATATTTGTACTTTTCAAAACGAGCCTTTTTTTGGTATTTGATAATTATAGCGTTTCAAAAAAGCGGTGTCAATCGAATAAAATTTCTGCATTTCTGCATATCTGCGTAGATACCAACATCTCTTAATTATTCCGCAGTCTGATCCAAATTTTGCATGCTCAAACCGGAAAAAATACATAAGAAAATGTGTGTTCTTTCTATAAGGCACTTTTTAAGAATCATTTTGAAATTTTTGGTTAAATAAAATTCCCGCTTGAAAACATGTTCATCTTGAATCAGACTCCGGAATAATTTATAGATGTTGGCATCTATGTATCTGTTGATTGTCTATTCTCTCAACAGCGGGATTGTTTGCTTTCGTCACTTTCGTGAATTAAAGACAGTCTTGATATCAGTTTCAAAACAAACTACTCATGCAAGTGGGTGATGGTGTACCTTGCGGGAGATCTGCTGTGAATTTCTCAATTCAAATTTGTCATGGCAAGATAATATCAGAAAAAATCAAACTTGCTGCTAATGATCATGTTATCCAATGGAGTTATGAATAAAAAGGAGGAGACATATAGTGTATTGTCTACCAGTTGCGAGTGAAGTAACTGAGGAGGTTGTCACAATATGGCGGCTGCTTTTTTAAAATCGGTTCTTCAGTTTTTGACTACCGGTAGGTCAAACATCCCACCAGTAAAATTGAATAGAAGATTTCGTCTTAAAGAAGCGTCTTAATAGTGGATTTTTTTTTTCAAAAATGTCGTAAAAATTTCTATTTGTTTTTGCCGGTGTCAGTATGCCTTATAAAACTGTCAGTTTGTTTCCATGGTTGTCACAATATGGCGGAAACTCAGGGCCTAACTACCACCAAAGAAAACTCCTACCAGTAAAAATGAAAATCTGTTTCTATCACTATTTATGACTGAAATTTTGTAAAAATATGGCGTTTAACCTTCCGTCTACCAGACGGGTCCATTGGACCCGACATGTACATTCAAAATATTTATTCAAACCAGAAATTTCTTCAAAACAAACTAAATGTATAAATCAGACAATAATAAGTTAAATAAACAAATTAAATAGTTTTAAGTAAAAATTCTGGTGTAGAATGTTTTTATAAAACTTGAGTAAAATTTCCGGTAGTTCTAGGGTTAAATAAGTTGAAAAAATCTATATAAACCTACTGGTGGGAGTTTCCACCGTCGATAAACAAACCCTTTGATAGCGGTTACAGTTGAAGCTTCACTATTTTAAGGCTATGTCAGTTCCTCTTTATTAATAGTTCCATGTGTTATCCGGGCAGGCACCACTATTAATAAGAAAATTTACATTAACACAGAATTCACAGTCCCCGCCTTTATTCACAGATTTTTCAATATTTTTCTGCATTGAAATACTTTGAAAATACTATTTAAATTTAATGGTAAAAGTGTGCGAACCCTGAAGCTATAAGAGTCGATTTTCCTTTAACCATTTGATAATGTGAGTGTAAAACATTTTTTTTGAGACTTTTACAGAGGATTTTTTTCTTAATTTGCTGTGTAATATGTAATGACTCCTTCATATGTTGGAGTCATAACTCGTAATAGGCTACTTCCATGAGCACTTGCAGCGCAAGTCACATGCTACCATTTCTGGCTACCAGTATTTTAGAACGGAAAATGTGACTTATTTTTTCGGAATATCTCATTAATTGAATAAGGCCAAGCAAGCTTTTCGAAAATAATGGTGGCCAACAAGCATAGCAGTTATCAGAAATTTTACATTGCTATTTAAAACTAATGGTACTAGCCAATAACGAACCTGGATATAAAAAATAAAGTTTAATTTTAATTAAACGACATTTCTAAAAAATACTTTTTTGTCATTATTTCCATTTATTCCAAAATGCTTTTATTCTTAAAAAATACTATTTTCGTGTAGAAATTCCATCGTATATTACAAAAAAACTTAAATTTTGCAATAGCTAAAGCAGAAAATAACATTTTAATGATACAGAAAGTGAACTTGCATAAGAATTTTTCCGATATAATTTGTTACCAATAAAAACGTTACTATAAAACGATATCTTCCATTACGGCTGAAAAGTGTTCAGAAATGTCTTTAGAAATTCTAGAAACACAGCATTTGCTAAGAAATACTTTTGAAAAAAAATTAACTTTTTATTCAATATTTACTAAGAATAAATTGAATAGTTACTTTTTAAAACTTTATATTTATTTAGATTTGTTTTATTAATTCATTAATATTTACAAGATTTTAAAGCTTCAATACTAAATGTCTGATTTTTCAATGATTACGCTAAAAGAATTTAGACTAGCTTCTTTTCACATATCAGATGCCGATGTAAATAAGACAGGAGTAATTTAGTATTGGTTTAAAATAAAATTTGCATGCTACAATGAAAGAAAAAGCTTCTTTTTCGTAAACGATAACTTTAGATGCAAATGCACATTGAGAAGAATGTATTAAATACTCAACCGACGCGACGTCAAAAAGTTCTCGGAAAAAGGTCTTTTGTAAATTAAGAAAAAAATATTTTAGTTAAAAACTGAAATGTATATCGCTTTGAGAAAAAAATCACTTTCTGTAATATAGGATGTATAGGACCAAATCCATAGAAATTGGAATGCTTTGCGTTTGTTAATTCAAAAACATTTTTCGT
The DNA here is from genome assembly GCA_963932465.1 of Maratus speciosus. Classification (NCBI taxonomy): domain Eukaryota; kingdom Metazoa; phylum Arthropoda; class Arachnida; order Araneae; family Salticidae; genus Maratus; species Maratus speciosus. Next base: position 411,046,749 of record OZ010787.1, on the reverse strand, counting down.
GAAAATGAAAAATTAACCATTCTTTGTTTTTGTTTATTTCAAATATTTTCTCATAAACTTGATTTAATCTACATCAAAATTTGGAAACCGATGAAGAATGACACGAAATTGTCATGTTTGAGATTTTACATTTTTTTTTTTTTTTTTTACATATTAGAATATCGTTAAATTATTTATGACTTCAGTTATTTTGTCTATCTGTCCTTCAGTCTAACTGCTCTCAGTGCAACTGATGTAAATAATAATTTATTGTCGTAAAATTGATATATTCAATGTAAAATTTACTAAAGCATGTTGCCTACTAAAAATTAAGTGAGTAGCATTTATATTTCGTTTACAAAGACTGTCAAAAGTATTCAGGCAGATTACGATCTGTGGGCGGTTATTGTTTCAAGCACGGTTGCTAGTTTCGCCTCCATTTTTATTCAGAAATTTCGAGTAAATACCAGAAATAAAGAATAATATTTTATGTTTTATATAATAAGAGGCATTTAGCGATCTTTAAAACTAAAAATTCTTCTTTCGAAATTTACGACATCAATTTGAAATTTCGGATAATTGAGGACAATCTGGCAACCCTGGTTTGTAGTACAACTTAACCCTTTCAAGGGCTGTGGCTAGACGGTCTAGCCACCTAATTTTAATTCCAAAACTGACAAATGGCACCAAGAATATTTTAATAAATTTTTGCTTTTGTAATGAAAGTGCAAATTAGCGGGGTTTTATTTTCTAAGAAATTCCCTTGAATATACTGGTGTCAGTCAATTAATTCATCAGTTTATGAACAAAATTCTTCTGCCCCTGAAAGGGTTAAATATTTTACACTGCTTAACCCTTTATCTACTGTATAATACTGTATAATAGTAAGGTTTCATTAATTGCATACGATAATGTAAAATTAGCTCTTAATAAAAGTATATGCATTTTAGGATTTTTTGTCATCATTTTTAGAGATAATTATGTATTTATAAAACCGCCGTTTAGAAAAAAAACCCCTAAAATAGCTCTTAACCCTTTATCTACTGACGGTACTTATAAGTACCACTCACTTTAAACTTTTATACCACAGTGAATATTACTAATATTCTAATGGTACTTTGCAAAAATCGCTCTTTTAAATCCGCTTTATCCGAATACATGGCAGCAGTAGTTCCAGGTTTGTTATTTTAGAGAGGAATGAGACTTTCTCTGAAGCAGTCGATGTGTTTTGTGCCGACATTTTGTACAGATTGACATGCTCGTCTTTCATTGCTACAAACATAGTAAAAGATGTTACTGGATAAGTGTTGGATTTTTTTAAGTGTTCATTATGATCTTAGGATACAATTTGACAAGCTGTTTTAGGTGAACGGTGTATGTATTTGATTTAACAGTTGAATTACTCGGTGGTACTTATAAGTACCGTCAGCACACTGGGTGTGAGAGAAAAACTTCTTGTTTACTTTTATACTGTGTAGTTATCCATCGTTTTCATCTGCTTTAAAATGTAATTGCTAAAATGTAGTGTAGTAATGATTTCCCTGGTATTTATTTTCTGTTTCATTGTTATTTTTTGTAGGAAATAGAAAAAGTTGTGGCACCGGCTCGTTTTTGCTATGCTAGGAATGGCATATGTAAATTCATATATTGCATATGTGGAAATGCAAGAGACCATGTTGTCCCTTTAATATTCACGTCATATAACTAAAGGACTGCTAAAAATAGTATTTTTTAACCCTTTCAGGAGCAAATCATTTTCAATTCTAAAGTGCTGAAATAAATGATTGGCACCGGAATTTGCTAAATGATTTTTTTTTTTAAATAAAAAAAAAAATAATATATTTCACATACTTATTAAATCGAAAATATTTTCTTGTGCCAGTTGAAATAACTTGTGGATTTTCTGTTACGATATTTTAGTCATAGTGTACTGACGGTATTTTAAAGTACCACTTTACTTAATTGCCTCTAAATAATTAAATTTCCCACGGGTGAGTATTTTTTTATGTTTATCCTTTAATTTTCATTGTGGTAACTGGAAAAAAAAATATTACAGGAAAAAAATTGCAGTAGATCATAATACCGTAGATAAAGGGTTAAGCACTTCAAGGGCGGTGGTTAATTTTTCAAGAACCTAATTTTAATCGCTAAATGGGACATTGACACCAGAATTTTGGCGTGAAAATTTTGGTTTTATTAAGTATGTGCAGAAAAGCATTTACTTATTTTCAAATAAGTTTGTTTGTAAATTCCGGTGTCAATCACTCATTTCAGTATTTTACTATTAGGAGTGCTTTGCCCCCGAAAGAGTTGATACATAACAAAATTGTTATTCTATGTTGCATTTGATCTCTCCGTGACGAGCATTTGTGTCTCCAATGCTAAGCATTTATTGTACACATGGAACTATTAATAATGAGGGACTAGCATGTCCTTAAAATATTGAAGCTTCCACTGCAACCGCTTTCGCGGGTGTCGATTACCACCGGAGGAAACTTCCACCAGTAAATTTAAATAGAAATTATCTCCTTATTTAACCGGGTTATTAATGCAGAATTCCAGTCATAAATAACGACAGTTACAGACATTCATTCTTACTGGCGGGAGTTCACTTTGGCGATATTCAGGTCCACGTTTCCGCCATATTGCGACAACCTATGCAACTTCCTGCTAGTGTCAGTGAAAAAGATTATAATACTGGGTAAACTGAACCAGTAAGAACAAATAGAAATTTTTACCCTATGTGTGAGAAAATATTTCCATGATATAAGGCGCTTAAATAAGACAAAATTTTCTATTTTAATTTACTGGTGGTAAGTTTGTCATGTTGGTAATCAGAAACTGTTGATCCGATTAAAAAAACAGCTGCCATCTTGTGACAACCTCCTCAGTTACTTCACTCGTATTTTGTAGACAGCCCATTATGTGTCCATCCTCTTTATTTATAAATCCATTATTGTATATTTAGAGAAGTGGTACTCGCTACATTATTTGAAAATAATTTTCGCTATTTGCGTAAAGGAATATTTCCCTCAGTTAATTTCAGTCAGTTTGCGATAAATCAAGCGGAAAAATTCTATTATAAAAAATGTCGTAAATCTACTGCCCGCGGGCCACATTGTGAGAACAACTGATTTAGAGGACACACAAAAGAACTCTAGTGCATTACTGTCTGCAAGTTCTAAATGTTTGAAGTGCGATTTATGAAGGTATATATGTTATTGAGGTATAAAAAAATCCTCCACATTAAAAAAAAAAAAAAAAGTTGCGCAAAGCATCAAGGTCTTTTACAGGGCAACAACAAAGAATTTAGACACATTATCATCTATTAATGATAATAACTGAAAGTATTTCTTCATTTTTTTTTTTTTTTCTTTTTTTTTTTTTTTTACTTTTACAAGATTGAATAAATTGTATATTATGCGGCGTGGTATGTTTTATGTATTGTGTGTATTTTAGCCTAATATGTATATACAGTGGGCTCAAAAGAATACGAACTAATTAATTATAGTCAAAGGAATTCCTGTACGTTCATTTTCAGCTGTGTTACTCGTTTTTCAGCTGAACTACAGTTCACTACACTATGTGGTAGACGTATAATATTAATAAATTCATTTAAAGTTTCAAAAACTATGTGATCTAGGAAAATCGCTATACTTTTGTAGCAAGCTCCCCCTTCTCTTCTTCTTATAAACTCCCCCTTCCTCTATTTTGTTCATAACTTTAGTTTCAGTAGATTCCGAATTTGGAAGCGAGCATATTTGTACAGTATATATTCGACAAAAACTAATAAAATACCTAAAATTAAAACAAATGTATTTTTTTAATTCGGTATTACAAAACCTTTCGAACGATACCCACACGATATATATAAAAAACTCCAGGTATCTCAATTAACCTCCTAAAATTTTCCTAAAAATGTTTGTGAATGGCTATTAATTTATAAATATGTGGGTCAATAGCATTTTTAACATTGGCTAGTTTAAACTTTCCCCTTTTCATAAATTTTGAGAGATACAGTCAGACACAGGAGTCGTCTTATAATGGTTCCTTTTTAATTTTTAAGTACGGAACCCGTTTTTTTTTTTTTTTTTTTTTTTTTTTTTTTTTTTTTTTCCTTGAAATAAAAAAAGAAGGTAGGCAATTTATAATTCTGAAAAGAAAATATAACTGTAAAGTTATTTTATGGAAACAGGAATCGAACTTTAAACATTTTGGTTATGAAAAAATTATTAAATTTGAAATATTCCACATAAAAACAATTATTAAAATGAAACAATCGTTAAGTTTGTTCGTTTTGAAAATTCGTAGCGAAGCTGTTCCATCTACACATGCTGAAACTTCCGAGTTCTATCCGGAATTTTCTGCTTTCTACAAAAACGAGTCTACTATTCAAAGAGCTAACTGGCTTGGATGAAACTAAAAGAGAGTAAAAATATAAATAAATAAATAAACAAGGTTTTAGAATAAAACATATTTATTTCTAGTCTACAGTAATTCGACATTATTGAGGGAAAATGTATATTACATTTGAACGCTTAGTTTAAAGTATTTTTAATTTTTTGTTTAAATACACTGGTTATCAAAAATTAAGGAAAAGTCACAAAATGCTAATTTTCAAATATGCGAACACTCAAAAGGAAATAATATAATTCGAGTAATTACTATCTCTACAACACAGATAGCCCATATAACATCTCATTCATGTCACACATGGTCACAAGTGTCACAGTCACTACGCTGAAGCAGAAAAATAGGAAATTCCATTAGGATTATCCCATAGGAAATTCATTATGAGTTTCAAATGATCACTATATGTGACTCCACTGAGAAGTCAATGTGACTGCTGCTTTGTGACGAGTCACCAGGTGACTTTACAATGTAGTTAAATTGTAACTCTCATATGACTGTCATCTTGAGACTCAATTTCGTAGTCATCATAAACGTTGCATGATAAGTCTCCAAATAATGTCATATTTTAGTCACATGGAGACTTTACCCAAAAGAGCACAATGGTGACTTCACAGTAGTCTCTCTGTCACCTGAAAGTCATCATGTGACTTTAATGTGATATTATTTGGTAACTTATTACAATGCAGCGTTCACGATGACTTTGAAATTGAGTCTACAAATGACAATCACATGAGAGTCACCATGTAACTACATTGTAAAGTCACATGGTGACTCATCAAAAAGCAGCAGTCACAGTGACGTCTCATTCGAGTCACATATAGTGATCATTTGAGACTCATAATGAGATGTATGGAATTTCCTATCTTTTTGCTGCACCGTAGTGACTGTCACACTTGTGACCATGTGTTGCATGAGTGAGATGTTATATGGACTAGCTGTGTTGTAGAGATAGTAATTACTCGAATTATATTATTTCCTTTTGAGTATTCGCGTATTTGATAATTAGTATTTCGTGAGTTTTCCTTAATTTTTGATAACCAGTGTAATAATGGGAAGAAGGCATGTTATGTTTCTGCAAAACAAATATATCTATAACTTTATTCCATGCAAAAAGGAATCACAATTTCAAGATTTTGTTATATTTTGTAATATTTCAATTTTTAGGCATCATTATACATACAAAAATTTCAAGTGTTTTATGCATTTGTTTACATTTTGGAGCACGAAATGTAAATGCAGAATCAGAATTGAGCAAGATTTTGAACATGAATATCGCTCCGGCTTTCAAAGTTATAACATATTTCTATATGTTTAATTATTTTAATTTGCATCTGATGAATACAGACTACATCCTTTCGAAACGCGTTATGTGTTTTTCATTTCCATAGTCGTTTTAAGAAGTAATTTCTTTGTATGAGAATGAGAGCAATTATTACATATTTTAATGTATAATATATGCATATCACAAAATCTCAAGCAATAATTACGCAAAAATACATTCTGAAAATACTTTTAGGTACAACAGCAAGACAAAATATTCTTTAAGGGGATCCGGGACACAAAAATCTTCAAATTTTCTATAAAAAATATGTCTGCATTAAACAATTCTGGTTTTCTTTCTGCTTAAAATGACGTTTAAATCATGTTTCTATCTTAACACTAGAACCGCCATTAGGGGTCATTTTTACCCCTGCCAAATTGATAATAGTCGATTCGAACCAGAATTTTTTTCATAAGACATGTTGAATGTTTGCAGCACAAAAATAGGCTAATTATATAAGTTAATTATACAAATTCTGGTGTGAAATACTTGTTATAATCTTGAGTAAAATTGCAGGCTGTTCTAGTGTTAATGTGAATATAAAGTATTATTTTTTCATTTTGGTTTGTTTTCAAAATCTAGCTTTCAGGCAAAGGTTGTCGTGGAAACGACTTCTTGTGAAAATGCGTTTTTCTTCATGATGGGTTTATTTTCTCTTTTCTCGTATTTAAATTGTTATAAGTCAAGAACAATCTTTAAAGATAAATGGTTCAAACTTGGAACATGTCTTTTTCAATTGTTTTACTTTCATTTCGATTCAGAAAAGTTGAAAAAAAATTAGAATTATTTACTTTTTAAAATATGATTTTTTTTTTTTTTTATAGTTGCATCTTTTTTTATATATTTTTACTTTAAATATTTTTAATTTTTATTTAAATTAATATTTTTTAAATGCTAAATCAAAGTTAAAACTTATATATTTCTGTTTATTTAAATGATTTTTTTTAATTCTACTAATAATATTTCGAGTTATAACCATGGCTGCCAACTTTTACGCTTTTTTCTTACCACTAAAATTTATAAGAACATTTTCGGTTATTTAATAGGAGAAATCTGTAATTAAATAAGCCATTTTTTTTGTTTTTTGATAAGAAAAAGGCGTAAAAGTTGGCAGCTATGGTTATAACGATTCTAAATTACCCAGGGTTAGTACGGGTGCTGGAATTTCAGGACCAGAAAATTTTTCGATACCAGTATTTTCTTATCGATAAATTCTCCAGAAATAAGCCGAAATTTCGCGCGTTTGATATTGATTTATTATTTTATAAGAAAATACTTATATATTGCTTTGAAAATAACGGTACCCGTACGAACACTGTTACTCCGCTTTTTTAATAAATTTTTGATTTTTAGTTAAAAAAAATATGAGAAGTTTTATCATGTGATTTTGTTTAAAAATGATACGATTAACCATCACAGAAAATTTTAAAATTTTAACTTGATAAATACAAATTACTTTAAAATGTGTCCCGTAGCCCCTTAAGACAGCAGGGTGAAAATTTGGCACCCTTGTACAGAATATAATGATGCATATAATACGATACATAAATGTATTCGATAAAATGATAAAGTAGTGAGGCAAAAGGATGAAGTAGAAGACTTGTACGAGCGTCGAAAGGCGAGCAAAATATTTTTTAAGGATTGATCACCATCATCGTAAATTTTAATTAATTGTTAATGTTTCTTGACAGATTTCATCTTAGCACTATTTATCTAAAAATCTTTTGTGCAAAGATTTTTTATAATAACAAAATATAAGATAACAGACTTTTAATTTTAATATATTCATGAGACAGTTTCTAATTCTCAGAAATGATACAAAATTCTACAAATAGGATGAGACCACCAGTTACTGACACTTAACCTTTTTAGGGGCAAAGAACTTCTCTTGATAAAATGTTAAAATTTTTGAGTGACACCGGGATTTATGAACAAATATATGTGAAAGTAAGTAAAAGTTTTTCTTCACGTACATTATACAAAGCAAAATTTGTTTTCTAAATTCTGGTGACAATGAGGCATTTAAGAATTAAAATTAAGTGGTATATAAAATATACCAGTGCTTTTCAAGGGGTTAAACAGTAACTGACACTTAAAAAAATAAGCATGGCGTCAGTTACTGCAGTTATTGGTCACATTTATGAAATTTTAATTTTTAGAAATAAAAAGTATACTTTTTCAAAATTTTGTCAACAATAATTTTTTAATCCATTTCTGCCATACTTTCAAAAATAAAGGTAACCATAAAAGGGTATTAAAATAGTACCGTGATTTCCATTCTATCATCGGCGGATCAAACAATTATGTTCGGACCCGGAAATTTTATTTCATAAAATGAAATTTATTAAATCGCGGAAAATATTTAATTCGATTATTAAATAAAATTTCTGGGCCGAAACAGGATTGTTTGATTCGCGGATTATAGGTTGGAAATTAAGGTACCGTAATTTCCGGTGTATAGCCCGCGGATCAAACAATCGTGTTTCGACCCGGAAATTTTTTAAAATAAAATGTAACTTTTTAGATCACGGTAAATATTGGTCTTCAAATACTGAATAAAATTTCTGGGTCTAAACAGAATTGTTTGATCTGCGGGCTATACACCGGAAATTACGGTAATTTGAACAAGAAAAATCCCTTAACCCTTTGTATCACCGTGTTGCAGATCTGCAACATACACAAAACGTCATTGTTATTTCAATAGTAAACTTCAAAAGATGATATTGTTGATTGTTGTTATTCTATTACACTACTATTAACATAATTATTTCATTAAATCCGCAACAGATGACGATACTGATTTTTTTTTTTTTTTTTTTTTTTTTTTCTCGCGCCAAAGTTTGATTTATCGTTTGATCAGCTACACGTGATTTTTGCTGAATTAAGCTTTGAAATAGTGGAGTTAAAAAAGCCTGCTGACGTCTACAAGTATACTGTTTACAAAGGTAAGTTTAAATTCTTCATTTAAAGACCCTTTTCGAGCTAGAAAGTTTACAATATGTATAAGATAAAAGTAAACTTTTGTTTGTTGCAGATCTGCAACAACGCGCCATGTCTTTCCTTGTAATGGATTTTTTAAAATAGCGAAAGAGCATCGAAAATTTCTTCTAATGGTTATTTATGTTGCATTTCTTTTAGAAGGGCAAAATTATTGAAAAGGGGAAACATTAGTCTGTTTTTGTGTTATTTAATTGCTATAGGGTAAGTCAGGGATCTCCCCCTCCCTCTGTAAAATTAATACCAAGTCCAAAGCTAGCAAAAAAGGGAAAGGTCTCGTAGAAAAAAGAATTCAACAGAAAAAGCATAGAGCGCCTACTCAACATATTCCACCAAAACAAGTGCGCCTAGACGAAATTGGGCTCCGGCCATATTGGGCAGAAAAAATAATATGTTGTAAATACACCGATTATGAAGGCTTTACTCAAACTGATTGTGAGAAATATGGTGTGGGACTTTGCTACAACAAAACTAACAATTGTTTCAAAAATTTTCATGTAAATTAACATTTTAAATATGTTCTGTTTTTATGCCACTTGGCAAGATGTTGCAGATATGCAACAAACCCATTGTTCCTAATAAAATTTTATTTTTCTGTTCTGAATTTTTTTTATTATTTTTTCCATGCTTAAAATGATGTATTTTAATATATGTATAAGAATTTTTCAAATCGGAGTTGTTGAGTTACAAAGGGTTAAGATGTCAGTTAGGGTCTGTGCATATATAACATTATCATTTTAGGGGGGAGTGGGAGTCTGGTATATGACATCGTAAGATATCTCTGGGGGGAAGGGGAGTTGTCTTTTGATATCGATATCATTTTTGATCCAACCAAAATTCCCTTTTTATTTTTAACATGGTCTTTACATCAAACTAGTATGCTATCTTTTTGTAGTCTTATGTATTTTTATGAAAATACAGTCATTATTAAAGTCAATAAATTATTATAAATTAATTTAATTCTAAAATAAGGAATACCCCAACGTTTGATTTTCCTATTTTTCTTCATAAGTGTATGCATATATAATCGGTGTTCGATAAACCATATGCGAAATATATTTGAAATGAAACTTGTGTTTACTAACAAATAAAAGAGAAAGATAAAGAATGCTATCCACCTGTTTTGTTGATAAGAATGTCTATCTGCCCTCCTCCCTACCGGGCAAGTGCAAGAGGACATTATTACTGTTGAATGCATTATGTAACAAAAAGGTATTATAAAATAATTTCAAATAGTAACTATTTCTTTTAAGTATTATTTGATAATGTTATTTCATATATAAAGTGATATTTTATTGACTTCTCCTCATTTGAATCAATAAAGTATGCGAAAACATAACCATTTTTGTGTATCACACCAAACAAAAGAAATCAAAATTCCAAAGATAAAAAAAAATAGACATTGATAACGATATCATTACGGGGGGGGGGGGGGGGTGAGGGACGATAAAATATGATATCGGAGGGGGGGGTGAGGGATGATAAAATATGATATCGGAAGGGGGGGGAGGGTGTCCAAAATTACCAAAAAGTTGATAACGTTATATATGTACAGCCCGTTACTGGGTGTCTCACACTAATATTTAAGATTTTGTATACCTTTAAAGCGTCAATTTCGATCAAAATTTCAATTGTCAGTTTTTTTAAATTAATATAAAACGTCAATATTGTTCTTTCAATTGTCGAACTTTTTAAACATTTATATTTCATGATAACTTGAAAAATGTTGAAAATTGTTTTATGATTTTTATCAAAATGATTTTTTTTTGTTTGTAAAATTGTGTTGAAATAATTGTCATAACTCAATGAATAACAGTTTAGTTACCACAAATTTTAAAATTATGTTTTAAATATATATTCAAGGATGTAGATACTATTGTTATTCTGATTTAATGAAAAGTTTGTGAGTTACACAGTTTTAGTGTCTAAATTTAATTTTTAAAGAAGTTTCTGCGTTTGTCTTTTCGTGCACGTAAATTTTAAAATTTTGATGTTATTTTCATAAAAATAGTCTAGCACCTGTATAATATTATTTTATTTATTATCGAATTCACAAAATGTATTTATATTTAATAATTTTAAATCTTAATAATTTTAATAAAAAATAACATTTTCGGCTAATTGTACATGATTTTTTAAATAAAAAATTTAAAGAAATTAAATTACTTTTTTTTTTATCTTTATGTGAAAATGTTATGACATTTTTAATAATGTTTAGCAATTTTAAATTTACAAATATTCAAAAAAAAAAAAAAAAAAAAAACTAAAAAAAAAAACATTAACCCGTTCGGGTCTGGTGTACTATTACAGGGTTGTCATGCTTCAAGGAATTTCCAGACCAGGAAATTCTTCGGTAACAGTATTTTCTTATTGAAAATCTCTCCTTAAATAAGGCGATATTTTGTGCGTTTAACCTAGATTTATTTTTCGATAAACATATACTGATATGTCACCAGGGAAATTTCCTGAAGAGTGGCAACCCTGTATTAACCCATTAATGCGGTTGGTACGAAAATCTGCCATTAGAGAAATACGAAAATTTTAAATATGCAAACCAACATTTTAGTAAGGAAATTTTGTTATTACTTAATCTCAGACTTTGAGAGATCAAATAAGTTAAAATTACAATATGGGAAAACTGGTGTCAGCTGGTACCTAGGTATTAAAAAGGTATAAAAGGAACTCGGCATTAATGGGTTGATAGTACATGTCTTTTCATTGAGTATTATTTTGTATTAACAATTACTTTTGTTACTATTAATATGTAGTTATGGTAGTATATGTGTATGCATTTCTTATGACTTCATTTATGTTTTGGCATTTTGTAATAATTATAATAATAATAAAATTGCTTAATTCTTATTGCACTTTTAAGATTCTTTAATTTTAAAATATAGATTATTTTTCTGAAAAATTCGTGGGCAGGGCTCCCACTTATACCATTTTTCCAACACCACTATTTTTTCAAAGAAAAACCTTCTTTTTAAATTCGTAGAAACATACCTAGAATGTCGCTTTTCTTGCAATTGTTGCATTAACCTATATCGATTTTTTTTCTTAAAAATTCCTGTTTTTGAAAAACCGGATCAGTGGGAGCCCTGCATGTGTGATAATACTAAACAATTTTAGAAAGTTATAATCAGGGATGAGAGTGCTCCGATTCAAATGACCGATTACTACCACTAAATTTTTATAGTATTCTTTGCTTTATTAAATCTCAGAAATTCCGTCATTAAATAATGAGAGAAATACTATTAAACTTTAGTGGTAGTAATCGGTCATTTGGGTCGGAGCGCTCTCATACCTGGTTATAATATCTGTTAACAGGGATGATATTTCCGACTTTTGGCGTACCAATCTATTCTTAGAGAAAATGTTGATCTCTTGGATCTCAAAAATGGTCCGATAACATAAAATAACTTTTTCTGTTAGATTATACAGGTATGCAAAGATTTGGCAATCTCATCCCTGGTTAAATACTGTTGTAATGATATCCCCCCCCCCCCCTCTCCAAAAACTTTTACGTAGCCTGTTGTCATATAAATATAAATTGAACAGTACGTAAAATAACTACATTCGTTAGATTTTAGACAATGACATATTCGTTAAACTTCAGTAAATGCATTTGGATATCTACTATTAAAAATATTAACGTACAAGTTTTTTTTTTCTGAAAATTGAAAAATAACCGGACCCGAAAGGGTTAAAATATGATCCAACGTATTTTATTATTCTATCATAAATCGGCTATTTAGATAAAATTTTGCTTTAAATATTGAAAATTTGCCGAAACTAAACAATACATGATTATAAGAATATATGCATCTATTAGGTCATAAAATATGAAACTTGTGATTCCAAAAAGGCCAGATTACCAACGGGGCAATCTTCCACCAATAAATTTTTATATAAATTTTCATTTTATATAAATACCATATTCATGAAAAATTACTGTCATGAATAACAAAAAAATTTCTATTCTTTTTTGTTGTTGGAAGTTTGCACCGTTGGTAACCTGGTCCCGTTTGTAATCACAAGTTTCATACTTGATGACTTGGTATTTCAATGGAATTATGAATAAAGAGGAGGAGACATGTAGTGTACAGTCTACGAGTTGCGAGTGAAGTAACAGGGAAGGTTGTCACTAGATGGCAGCAGCTTTTTTAAAATCGGATCTACAGTTTTTAATTACCGCCGGGGGAAACTTCTTACCAGTAAAATTGAAAAGATAATTTCGATTTATTTAAACGTCTTGTTCATGGAAATATTTTGTCACAAATATGGTAAAAATTTCTATTTGTTTTTACTGGTGTCAGTTTGCCTGGTATAACACTCAGTTTATTTCACTGGTTGTCAAAATATGGCGGAAAAGAAGGGCCTAGCTACCGCCAAAGTAAACTTCCAGCAGTAAAACTGAAAATTTGTTTCTGCCACTACTTATGACTGAATTTTTTGCTTTAATAAGGCGTTTAAATAAGGAGAAAAATTCTATATAAATTTACCGGTGGAAGTTTCCACCTGCGGTAATCAACCCCTTTGAAAGCGGTTACACTGGAAGCTTCACTGTTTTATGTATATGTCAGTTCCTCTTTGTTAATAGTTCTATGGATCTCTGTCTGTTTCTCACAACTCTCGTTTTAGTGGATTACGGACATTGAATACCACTATTTCTTTAATAATTTTTGCCTTATTTAATTACAGGAATTTGCGACGAAAGAAGGCGGAAATTACTAAAATATTGCTGTTTAAAGTACGTAAAGCGTTGAACCTATTATTATGTACAAACAGCGTTGCCAGTGGGCTACTTTTTTAAATTTAGATTTCTTGATTGACACCAAATTTTTTTTTAAATAGTAAAATTCACCTTATTTACTGTCATATTAATTAAGGCGAAAACAAGGGTAATTTTACCATTTCAGTTAAGTGGTGTCAATCAAGAAATCTGAATTAAAAAAAACTAGCCCACTGGCAACACTGTGTACAAATTATACTACTGTAATTTCCGGTCTATAATCTGCGGATCAAACAATTATGTCCGAACCCAGAAATCTTTTTTCATAAAATGTAACTTGTTAAATCGCGGTAAATATTTAACTTCAATTATTAAATAAATTTTCCGCGTCGAAACATGATTGTTTAGTCTGCGGATTATTGTCCGTAAATTACGTAGTTATATTTCTCTTTACTTAACACTAGAACAGCCGGCAATTTTACTCAAGTTTTATAAAAAGTATTTCACACTAGAATTTTTATTTAAAACTATTTATCTTGTTTAATTAGCCTATTTTTGTGCTGCAAAAATTTTAAAATATCTTATGAAAAAAATTCTGGTTCGAATCGAATATTATCAATTTGGAAGTGGTCAAAATGACCCCTAATGGCGGTTATAGATTTAAATAACTCGAGTTTTATTACACAAAGACAATTTGAAACAAATAAAATTCCGTTGTCTAAAATTCGCTATTAACTATGTTATAAATCACAAAAATTTAAGATCTAGCAATTTATTTCTATTACAAAGTCAATCATTTGTTATAATCTTAATTCAGATTTTTTACGGTGTAATTATGAAGATCTGTTCTATCAGAGTCCTTAAGCTACCATAAGGATTTTGCTCCTTTTTTTCTATGTTTTTTCATCGCCCTTTATAAGGCTATAATCATTAAGACTGAGTTAAGCAGATAATTTCATTCGTCATCTTTCCTATACACTATTTTTTTCGACCATTCAAATAAAAACTGTAAGGGTAAGAAGCCTTTCGGGGTAAAACGCTAATTTTGGTAACCCTCTAATAACGTCATCATCGATTAGGATAGTCTGCTGACATGCGTGTTGAATATTGTAACACGTTCGTTTAAAAATATGATGGAATCACTCGTGAGTATTAAAAACGTATAATGTGTTCGAGAATTTGCGCTTACTGGTCTTATAATTATTCTTTCGCAAATGTGATGAAATTTATTAATGAGAGAAAAAAAGAGAATTTTTTTTTTATTTATTAAACATTAATTTTATAATCATCTTACCTTTTTAATCACTCAAGACAATTTTATTTGACTCTAGCTTCCATTACTTGTGCAATTTAACAACTGCGGTAAAATTATTTAACCCTTACAGGAACAGAGTAATTCTGTTTGTAAAATGGTGAAATGATGGGCTGACACCAGAATTTACAAACGAATTTATTAGAAATTAAAAAATTGCTTATTTTGACGTAATTTATAAAAGGAAAACTTCAACACTAGAACGCCCGGAAATTTTACTCAAGTTTCATAAAAATATTTGACACCAGAATTTTTGTTTAAAATTATTTGATTGATTTATTTACCTTAAATCTGCGTCGTTTAAATTTAGCTTATTTTATGAAACAATTTCTGGTTCCAGTTGACATTTAATCATATGGTCGGAATCGGATTGACTCCTTCCGGGCGTTCTAGTGTTGATTAAATTTTCTTGATGCAGACAACCATGGATACAAACTGGCAGTTTCATAAGGCATACTGACACCGGTAAAAACAAATAGAAATTTTTATGACATTTTTGAAAAAAAATTTCATGAATAAGACCCTTCTTTAAGACGAAATCTTCTATTCAATTTTACTGGTGGGAGGCTTGACCTATCGGTAGTCAAAAACTGAAGAACCGATTTTTAAAAAGCAGCCGCCATATTGTGACAACCTCCTCAGTTACTTCACTCGAAACTGGTAGACAATACACTATATGTCTCCTCCTCTTTATTCATAACTCCATTATTAAAATTGAAGCGGGATCCCGGGATATCAATCCGGGATTGTAATCCCTAGCTAGGAAGTAAGAAAGCTTTATGAGATCTTTCAAAGTTTTTTTTTTTTCTATTTCCTTGTGGTCGTTTAGTATGAGATAAGCATTAGTCATTGAAAGGAACTGCCATATTGAAAACAAAACAAAACAAGGGAATGAACTTAACTTCTAAATATGTCTGTTTTTTAGTGATGTTATTACTTTAAATTTGAGAAAAAAGATGAGAATAAATAATACATAATTTGTAATAAAAGACAACGTCATAAATTAAAAAATATATACTTCTAGAATTATTATTATTTTTTTTTTTGCAAAAAGATTCAAAACTAATTAAATTTCATGTAATATTTTGTTTAGTACAATAAATAAAATCATAAAAGACACTAATGTTAGTACTATAAAGAAATTATAACACTTACTTAAATCGCTGTTTGCAAGAGGTAAGAAAAATTCCTCGATTTGAAATTTTAAAAACTACCACAACCACAGTGAGGGAGAAAGACTTGCACCAGTTTAAAAGGTAATACCATAATACATCCGACTAGCCATATTTAAAGAATGAGATGTTTCATCCTCAAAACAGGACCTGCCAGACAAAAGTTTCTTTTTTTTTTTTGCCAGCTTCGACAGGACGAAGATGAATAACACAATATTATTGATATAAATTAATACGAGTTAACACTAAGCCCATTGCACACGCTTTGTAGAATTTCCGGGTGTAATCTTCAACCGTCGTCTACTTCTGTTCTGTGTCTATCCCGCCCTTATATCGACGACAGCTTCTAAGAGACATTTGATGTCGAACACACACGTCAGATGTATGTATTCAATAAATAAATAATCCAAGTTAATACGAATTAAAACCACAGTACTTCATATTTCGCCAAAAACGAATTAAAATACACGCGTACATAAAAACAAACTTCGTTTGAAGTACAACGTATACCACTTCGAAGGAAGACATCTAAAGCGCGTGCGCAACTGGGAGTGCGAGTGCCCCCTGGTGGTTATTGCGTCGGAAGAATCAAAACGTCTTAAATTAAGACACGTTTAAAGCAATGAAGTGTCTTAAAATAAGACGTTTGCGGATATTTTAGACTATTCTCAGTTATTATTAGCACCATGGTCATAGTAAGACACTTATGTATCTTAAATTAAGACATCTATAATGTCTGAGTTTTCAGATTAAGACACTTAAGTGTCTAAAATTCTTTTTCAGTCACATATGTGTCTAAATTTAAGACGCTTCTATTTGCAGTGTATTAATTAATTTTTTTAAATAATTTATAGTTTAATTAATTTGAGAATTTCTGATTACTATTTTAATACTTATTCTATCTTAAAAGTAATGAATACTTAATTGACAGACAGAAAATAAACTGCGTGGAAATTTTTAAATTGTCGTTTTTTACTATTTGTTTTAGTTTTCAATCACTTTTTATTTTCAAATGACACTCAAAATTTCTGCCAATTATATAATTTATATTTTCCTGTAAAATTACTTAAGAACAAAAGCTACAAGCAAAAAATGTATTGAAATTGCAGGGCTCTTTTCTGTAGGCAGGATTCTAATCCAAATTCTGCCTATAGAAAAGATGCAGCTAACCCAATAAGGCCGAATCTGCTTCGGTTATAATCTGATAATCCAGCCCAATGCAAAAATATCACAAATTTCACACCTTTCAGAAATTGGGCGCACTAGTACTTTACAAAGTGGTCTCAGCGTGAAGTCACAGAAGGCTTAGAATGTCCATAATTACTTCAGATCCACGTAGTGTGACTTCACATTGACTTAATGGGAAGTGAAATTGACGGTCACAAAGTCACAATGTCACGTCACTTTCACGTTGTCGTGAAGTTACAAGCTATCAGGGTTTTCTATCGACTAAATTATTCTAATATTGTTTTTATTTCCTTTTTAAGAGAAAAAGATAGAGGATTTCCCTTACTTACGATCTTTTCAATTCTCGAGAGGTAGTATTTCTGAATAGTAATTTTTTTGTCTTATTTAATCGCAAAGTTCTGTTAGTTAAGAAAGCGAAATGTTTGAAATTAATGTTTCTCAAAAGTTAGAAGGTATTTCGTCTAATGAAAGTAAAAAATCATGGAAAATTACTGTAGTGTACTTTTCAGCTCTTTATGATCTAGCTGATAACGGATATTTTGTTGCGCAGAAAAAATGTGTATATAATACTTGCTCTATCACTGACTTTTTTCCGCTCGACTAAGTTTCCAACATTCTTAGTGCGGAAATATATAGAAATCTTTTAAGTGAATTCCTTCTTTTAAAAATGTCATTTTACAGAAGTGGTTTTTAACTTCTTTCTTTCCCTGTCCTTATATATTGATTTTAGATATGTCCACCCTCTTTTGAAGCTCTTGTTAATGCGTCAGAAAAACATACATAGATACACTATAACTTTATTGTTCTTTTCTGAAGAATAGTATTTGAAATACTGAATATGATAATAATATGGGTATTATAAGCTTATGGAAGTATGATGTAGCAGTAGTCGTTTACATTCTTAACCATTCGCTTTCAACCATAATAGATTTTTTTAATGTATTTTTGTGATTATCCCAAATTTCAGATTTATGATCGGGCAAACTGGTGCAACTCACTTAAAGAAATAAGAAATGTGCTTTTAAACTTGATGCAACGCTTCTGTTTACTAATAAGCGTATAAGCTAGATTTGCGTGACAGAATTTTGAAATGTATTTACTGTAAAATATTGATATCTAAATACATATTTAAATCTGACGTCAATATTCCAGGGCTCCCACTCGGTTCGTTTTTTGAACACCACATTTATTTAAAGAAAAATCTTCTTTATAAATTTCGGAGAAACGTATCAGGATGAGCGTTTTTCTTCCAATAGTTGCAAAAACGTACCATGAATTTCATTCTAAAATATTACTGGTTTTCAAAAATGAACCAGTGGCAGCATTGATATTCAATACAGTCCGTTTACTGCGACTACGGAAGACTGTCGGGCATGTACTCTAGCTACAAAGAACGCTAACAGAAAAAAATTGAGATAAATAATGATAAAGTAAAATATATGCAAGAGCGGGTTGCAAGAAGTGATGAGAAGAAAGAATGACTTTACCATTCGAGTGAATAATTCAAACATGCGCAAAAACATAGTTTCCTACCTTTGTATATATTCTTAATCAATTACCGCCAGAAATTTTGTTAACCCCTTAATTCTCGCTCCCGTGATTTTCACGGGCTGTGTGTGTCTTTTATTCAGATTGCTTGATTTCCACCAGTTTTATAAAAAAGTGTAATTGGCTTTATTATGGTATCATTTTACCTGTCATTGAATAAGGTGAATATTTCTTTTTCAAAAAAGTGGTGCCAATAAGCAATTTGAATTTTTAAACCGTAATTTAAAGCGACCGTTAACGTGTTAAAGAAAATAGGTAAAATCCTAGTTTCCAGCCTTCGTAAACTCATGTTAACCAATTATCTTCAGCATTTTTGACGACAAAATGAATATTTATATTTTTATGGGGTTCTTAAATTAATACTAATTAAAATAAGAAACTTCATTTACGATACAAGATTTATGGTAGAAATTGAATTTAAAAAAACAAACGAAAGCAGCTATGCTTTTGTGCATGTCCGAAGGATTCATTCGAATATTAAAATCATTCATACTGCTTAGCACTAGTTCAAAGTACTGTTGCCTGGTGTCCCGCGTAAATTAGGGCTCAAAATATTCTGGCACCACTAATTGCTTACAGTTTATTTCACCATCTTTAATCGAGGATAATTCTGCCGTTAGATAAGGTGAAGAAAATTACTTTAAAATACTGTTTTCCCTAGCATTTGGAGCCCCGATTTACGTTGGGTACCTCGCAACACTATTTGCAAGTGGCAGTGTCTTTAATATATCAAAAAGGGAAACGGATTAAAGAACGCCCATTGCTACACTTCTATATACACCGCCGTCTATATACACCAACTATGTAAGACTGCCAAAAAGATACCCCGGCAACGGAGTATCCTGCCAAGAAAATTTAAAAATATATTTTCGTCATTTAACCCCTTGAGGGGCAGTGGGATATATTTTATCCCACCTGCGATTAAGAAAGTTTTGCACCAGAAAAATTTTATTAAATTTTACTTTTCTAACTTTGGTGGAAAAAAGTCGTAAAATTGCTTTTTATTATTTTGCAATAAATCTTTTCGCAGAATCCGGTGTGAATTCGACATTACAGAAACACAATTACTTGCCCCTCAATGGGATAAAATATCTCAAAAAGCGGTACAGGCAGTATAATACTTCGACAACTAGATTTGAAACATTTGAATATCAAACTATTATAGCAGGTAGCTTATTTATAATAAATATATTTGATTCAATTTTTTAAATTTCTTTTTCCAGTCAGTTATTTGAAAATAATATATATTAAATATTCCACATACTGACTTATTATTTATATACGTTCTCAAAAAAAAAAATAAATAAATAAAATTTCTCTACACCCAAGTTGAAAAAAAATCTCTTACTAACACGTTCCTCGCATTCTTTAGACGCATAAATGTTCTTTTCCTTTCATGTAAAAGAAATGATTCTTTAAGTATCTCATGGAGTTTTGAGAAATCATTGCATAAAAATATTCTAACAGGAAACGAGTAAAAAGCTTCTCTCTAAAAATTTACAAGAAAAACTTTCCGCCATATAGTCTCTGCGAATGGTTTTTCACATTCACACCATTTCCGTTCCCAAACAAGCCATTTCTTATATTTTACTTGCAGAAAAGCAGTATAACGGCTGCTTTTTCCTGCATCGTTTTTGAAATTGAAAAGCAATATTATAGGATGTTAGGTGATTTCTTTCTTCTGCGAGACTTTTCAATACAAATTGAAATTTAAATCACGATTTGCCATTTTTTATGAGTTGTGAGACAGCACGTTTCTTGCCTCAATTTATATTGTGTGGTATTCGTTCGAGTATTTCGTATATAATAATAAAGTTTCTTTTACATTCCTTTATTTAGTTTCAGTAATAAGTACAATATACGTTAACCCATTACCTTCTACTGTTACGTTTTCGCAGCGTTGAAAATAAATTATAATTAACTATCAAAATACCACTACTTTGTAATTTAACCCTTAAATGAGGGTTTTTTTTTTATTTTGTTTCGAAAAATATATATATGATTCTCTGAAAGGTTTATTACACAGAAAAATAATGAAGAAAAATCAGAGCTACATTTTCCATATAATACATCAACCTTTTCGTCTGTTGCACATCTGCAATACAAGTAAAAACTACTGTCGTGTGGCTGTTTTACGCTAAAATATTACAAATTAATAAATATTTTAATAAGTATGTCTCCAAATACCTTATTTTATATAATTATTTATTTTATAAAACTTAACCTTTAACCCTTTAACCCCTTAATTCCGCTCCCGTCATATTCTCCGGCTGTGTTTTTTATTCAAATTGTTTGATTCCCACCAGTTTTATAAAATAGTGAAATTGGCTATATTTTAGTATCGTTTTTACTGTCATTAAATAAGGTGAATATTTCTTTTTCATAAAAGTGGTGCCAATAAGCAATTTGAATTATTCAACCGTAATTTAATTCGAGCGTTAAGGGGTTAATTCCTATGATAGAATATGTTCTAGAAATTACGTACTTCTAAGAATCTTGCTTTCCACCAGAAAGTTTCAAAGTTAATTTCGCTTTATTTAAATACGGAATATCTGTTATTAATTAAACCAAATATTGCAATTTATTTTTTTGGTGTGAAATAGGTATATACGAATAAAAAAATCTATTAAATTCAAATCACTCTTGTTTGCATAGATGCGAAGCTGCGCACTAAAGGGTTAAGTAATTGTTTTGATTAATTACAGAAAGTTTGAACATTGAATAAAGCGAAGATTATCTTTCAATACTTGTGGTGGCAAACGTAAAAAACTTGAAGACACCTATCTTACAATTTCAGCAGTTAATGGGTTAAGATGAGAATAATTTTTTTTATAAATAAGATTTATTTCTTAACCCTTTCCGACGCAGTGCTCCCACGTCGAGACCACCTAATTTTAATTCCAAACTTACAAACGGCACCAACAATATTTTAATAAAATATTTCTTTTACAATGAAAGTTTAAAGTAACGAGCTTTTAATTTCTAAAAAAAGTCATTTGAAAATTCCGGTGTCAGTCAAACATTCCATCATTTTACGAACAGAAATGTTCTGTGCTGGAAAGGGTTAATATATTTTCAGATTTTTTGATTGAATACTAAATAAGGACACGAAATTTTACCAAAGTATAATTATTAATGTCATACATTTTGAAAAATTGAGTAATTCTAAGTGTATTTTATAGAAATTTGACCAAAATGACTAACAATTTCTAACGAGTTATCATGGGGCTATACAAATTTGTTTATACATTATGAAATGTAATTCACTGTAACAAAAAAAAAAAGTCAAATGTTTTCTAATCTATAAAAATATAATATAACTCCGAACGAAAATATGCAATAACTTCTTTTGAGTTATATTTGATTCCGAAAAGCATTTTTATAAATAGAAACCTCAGAAACAAATATATTCTTAGATTTAAACAATAATTTATAGAAATAAAGTTTCTTTTTCTCCCACCGACTTTTGGAAACGTTACCGAGTAGCCCTTTTTTTTTTTTTTTTTTTTTGTTTGTTTATTAAACAATTTTCTGAAATCGGAATGTCGGTTTTTTGGATGCTATATTTATTAACAGCTGAATATTTGTAGCTGCGTAATTGAATTTATACATTGAAAAGTAACATATATTATTAATTTAATGTTAATGTTAATACCTTTAAACTTTGCATACATCTCTAAAAGTTTATAAGAACTGTCATAAACTATATATTTTTCAATAGCCATAATATGTAAACTAATTTATTTCTCTATTAATTTTACTGTGTGACCGATATAAGAAAACGCCCTGAGTAAGTTTCCAGCTTTCGAATGTTCAAAAACTTGTTGGGAGGGAACTTTATCCATAGGACAATAAAAGACCGCTAATTCTCGTAATGATCGGTTGGATGGGAGAGAAAAATTGGGAGATTTCCCTAAAATAAAGTCGACTGATCAGTTACCTTGGCAACAGGACCGAGCCTAAAACGGTTCTGGAGTCTTTCTTATCGCAGCCAGACAGTAGCTACTATCGCCTCCTCATTCTACACGATAATTCTGTTTCTAACTCTTAATTCTTAAATTAAAATCTCTGTATAATTATTATTTAAAATTTTTTGAAAAGTATTAATTTAGTTTCCATGATTGCTTAAAAACTTATTTATTCTACTAAATCTTACTCTTGTATAATTACCGTAATTTCCGGCGTATAATCCGCGGATCGAACAATCATTTTTCGACCCAGAAATGTTTTTAAATGAAATGTAACTTTTAAAATCGCGGTAAATATTTGGCTTCAATAACAAAATAAAATTTCTGCGTCTAAACAGAATTGTTTGATCCGTGGATTATACGCCGGAAAGTACGGTAATACAGAATTTGTTAATTTTTAAGAACATTGATATTATTGTTTGTTTTATGTGTTTACCCATGTTTAGTACAATTGATTTTTTTTTCTTGAAATTGATAAATATTGTCCAATTACTTATTAGCAATTGCTTTTCTAATATAATTTGTGTCAGTTTATGGAAAATCTTACTTGAAGATCTATGTACAAATTACAATTTCAGTCGGCCAGCCGTAGGCGAAATTCGGTAGCACCTGAGATTATTATTGTATAAATCTTTAAATTCGATATTAATCTTCATCGACGTAACGGAGAAAAACTGCTTACCTCACGGAATCTCTCGAGAGTCTGGCGGGTGGGGGAATCTTCCTTCCCCATTTCTTCCTACAGTGACAAGATCATGTGATAACAGACATCATAAACGATATGACGAATTAATAACCAAGGAACATGCCCCACCCCGGTAGTGCACCAAGCCTCTCAAATAGCTAGCAAAGAAGTTGCATCTACCAATTTCGGTAACAGCCATTAGGAATCAAGGGACTGATTGCCAAGGGCTGATTCGTATATAAAGTTCACTGAAATTAGGATATCAAACATATAAAGTGATCATACCCTCAAAATAAGGATTGATAAAAGTAAAGAACACTCCAAGACAAAAAGCCCAGTGAAATATCGCAATATGACAAACTCCAACTGTGGCAAAAATTCAGCGAAAAATCGCTATATGACAAAAACCGACTGTGACAACAACCCAGCGAAAAATCGCAACACGGCAATCACCACTATGAGAAAAGCAACAAAACCAGTGTCAGGATGTTAATAGAGTAATAAACTACTACTATTACTATACTATTACGGGAGTTAAGGGATGAATGGGACAAGGGATGGATGGAACATTTTCAATATTTCAAGAAATAAACATTTATTTTATATTGCTTCCTATCCCCATATAAGGCCCTACCACTGTGTGCTTCTGAACAAAAAGTAGGACCACATTGCTGTTTTTATTTTCCTCCAAAGTTGCATTTTCAGAAATCTCTGCTTAAAAGTAAGCTTTTTTTACATTTGAAGATGTTAAATATCTTATACAATATAAAAAATTAAGCTAAGTTGTAGTTATTTATTTTAAGATTCAATGTATATAATTAAAATGAATGAATAGTAACCAATGTGACAAAATAATTTTTGAGGCAAAATGGCTGAGAAGGGAATATTTGCATCATGGGGATACACATTTCAAATGGGGATGAATGGGACATTCTCATTCATCCCTAGTGATGTTGAAAATTTTATTTATTAACTAAATAGTATTATATAGATTGATAAATTAATAATGTACGATAATTAATAGCATTAATTAGAATTAGATGAGTTGTTATTGTTTAAAATTTCTGAGTGTTATTTATTGTATTGTAATAATTATTAATGGATTATCAAAAATGTGGTACTAAGACTTAATCAAAATAGATAAAATTGTTTAAAATAGTATATGTTTATTGATAAAATGGGGGGGGGGATTATATTGAATTTTGAAATATTGCACAAATAAATCCCCACCCCTAACATATTGGGTCGATCGGAAAGTCGTGTCGTGTTGGGAAAATCAATTCGTACCGGAAGATTCTATCATTAAATTATTAGACATTGATTCCAAAATCTAATGTCTAATAATTACCGCGCAGAATTTTCCGATACGAATTGATTTTCCCAACACGACACGACTTTCGATCGAATCAATAATTTCCGTTCTGCATGTTTCTAAGATACATTTAATTAATATTAATTACTAAGTTATGATTGAAAATTATTAGCTATGCCATATTTAAAAGACGTTTTGCACTTTCATTTCAAATCTAAAATGGCTTATAACTGGGAAAAAAGAACAGATTGATAGCCGAAGTCTGCATTAAAAGTTAAAACTGCAATTACAGAAATTATTGAGAAAAAACATATCAATTCGTGCTGCAAAATCATATTTTACAAATATAATTACAGATAAGTTTACAATTATAAATTTTAATTTGGTAAAATTGAATACAGAGAGGAAAATCTTTGTGTCCCATCCATCCCTATTAGTGTCCCATTCATCCCTGCTGCGGGCATGATTGGGACAGGGAAGAACGTTTTTTTTTTTAAATTTCATAATATTTTTTCTGAATAAATCACAATCTAGAATAAATATTGTTCATATTTGTTGTCAAATACCTAATGTATGAAATTTGATATATAATATTGATAATAACTTAAATAAAAAAAAATATAAAAACAAATATTCTTGTGAAAATATCCCATGCATCCCCCATCTCCCCTACTATATATTACAATAAAAAGCATCCCACGATAGAGTCAAAACAGCAAAACTCGAAAGAGTAAGCAGGGCTAGCAGCATTCCTAAAAATTTCGCTCTTTGTTACCACTATTTTAAAACGATAATATTTATTGTATAATTCTGTTATAGATGTTAAAAAAATTTACCAAGAAGAATTTTCATTTAAAATACTGGTAACAAAATGCGAAAATTTTAGGAACGTTGCGAGCCCTGAGTAAGGAATTAAGGATTCTCTAATCTAGAAACCAAAAGTACAACTTCCACGGCAGAGTCTACATAACTAATATGACATGAACTTCGATAATTAGAAAATCAATAAAAAAGAAAAGTGCCCAGCTAAACTGATGGCATTGAGCTCACAGACTATTCACACTAATTGTATATTATACTCTTATTTTAAAGAATAATGCCACTCAAAAAAATAAGTGAAGGGGAATTAGCCCCCGTTTCCCCCTTTATACTTAACCAGTGATCCTCCAAATCTAATCAGGAAAGCTCCTTATCATAATAAACCGGTATACCAAATTTGGAGCAAATCGAATAATCTTGCAAAAAAAAAAAAAAAACATTTATCTAAATTAAGGTGGTGGACTAACCCTTTATCCTTAACCAATGAATCGCCAAAACGAATCAGGGAAGCTCCTTAACATAATAAACCGGTATACCAACTTCGGAGCAAATCGAATCATTCTGCATGAAAAACCCATTTATCTAAATTAAGAGGGGCGGGCTAACCTCCCTTTTCCCCCTTTACCCTTAACCAATGAACCCCAAAACTAATCAGGGAAGTTCCTTAACATAATAAACCGGTATACCAAATTCGGAGCAAATCGAATCATTCTGCATGAAAAACACATTTATCTGAATTAAGGGGGGTGGATTAACCCCGTTTTTCCCCTTTATCCTTAACCAATGAACTCCCAAAACTAATCAGGGAAGTTCCTTAACATAATAAACCGGTATACCAAATTCGGAGCAAATCGAATCATTCTGCATGAAAAACCCACTTATCTGAATTAAGGGGGAGTGGACTAACCCCGTTTTCCTCCCTTTATCCTTAACCAATGAACTCCCAAAACTAATCAGGGTAGTTCCTTAACATAATAAACCGGTATACCAAATTCGGAGCAAATCGAATGATTCTGCATGAAAAACCCATTTATCTGAATTAAGGGGGTTGACTAACCCCCCTTTTCCTGCTTTATCCTTAACCAATGACCCCCCAAAACTAATCAGGGAAGTTCCTTAACATAATAAACCGGTATACCAAATTCGGAGCAAATCGAATGATTCTGCATGAAAAACCCATTTATCTGAATTGAGGGGGTGGACTAACCCCCCTTTTCCCCCTTTATCCTTAACCAATGAACCCCCAAAACTAATCAGGGAAGTTCCTTAACATAATAAACCGGTATACCAAATTCGGAGCAAATTGAATGATTCTGCATGAAAAACCCATTTATCTGAATTAAGGGGGGTGGACTAACCCCGTTTTTCCCCCTTTACCCTTAACCAATGAACCCCCAAAACTAATCAGGGAAGTTCCTTAATATGATAACCGCTATACCAAATTCGGAGCAGATCGAATCATTCTGCATGAAAAACACATTTATCGGAATTAAGGGGGGTGGACTAACCCCGTTTTTCCCTCTTTATCCTTAACCAATGAACTCCCAAAACTAATCAGGGAAGTTCCTTAACATAATAAACCGGTATACTAAATTCGGAGCAAATCGAATCATTCTGCATGAAAAACCCATTTAACTGAATTAAGGGGGTAGTGTGTGGACTAACCCCGTTTTTCCCCCTTTATCCTTAACCAATGAACTCCCAAAACTAATCAGGGAAGCGCCTTATCACAGTGAACCTAGGAAAAAATTTTGAAGCAAATCGGATGTTTCTATCAAGAGTTATCGCGTTACGTACATACGTACGTACGTACATACATACAGAACGGGCGGGCACATTAGCTCTCAGGCTTTGATAGCCTGTGAGCTAAAATTGAAGAGACAACACCTATGCAAAGAAATAGCCATTGGATGTTTAAACATCACGAGATAAGTGCGCCGCAGAAGTTTAACTATGGATTCAAGTATGCAGCATGAAAAAAAAAAGTTGTGAAACACAGCTCTAGATCCAATGGAGCGGTGGCCCAGTTGGTAGTCATAGCCGAATCGTTGCGGGTTCGAGGCTCGCCGCGAGCTTAAATGCGCCATGAGTGCTAACAGCACCATATGCAAGTAAAATTCGTCGTATGCGCAAAGCTCTCCAAGCTCCCTGAGAAATATACCTCTGGAGATGCCTAGTCAGGTGAAGGTCTCGTCACCTGATCAAGGTTCTAAATTACCAGATGAACTCGAGTAGCGAAAGCCGCCTTTCGGGTGCTCCGCAATGATGTAGAGGCTTGCGATGCAGCTCGAAATTTGACAAGAAAATCCATTTAAGTAACCAGCCAACATATAACAAAATCAAAGTTAAATAGAGCTGCCATTAAGACGGCATAAAGTGCTTCGCCAGCAGACCACGCTACGAGGCGAACATGCGATTTTGCCCTGTTTCCTGGCACTCAAATCATAAAACAGCATTATAGCCAGTAGGTAAGGGCCTGGTTAGCGGTTAGAAATAGTCCGCACTTCTAGCCGTAGTCCGGTGGCTGGCCTAAGTTATTTTTCCTCTCAAGGACTTTTTGCTCCTATACCTCACGGTTGAGTGTCCATGATTGGGTGATTTCTGTAAATTTCTGTAAAACATATTTTTTAACATAAATGAATATTTTAGATTAAAAAATCTGATTAAAACTCTATGAAACTACTTGGAAACGTTTTCGAAAAAGCAGTGTGAGTAAAAGAAATTTTGTTTTTTTAAATACTTATGTATATCTCGAATATATATTGATTTTTGAGGTTTCAATAAAGAACTCTTCTGTGAATCGTTAAGGATTCTGTGAATCGTAACTCGGAAGGGTTTTTTACACAATATCGTTCATTGTTATGTTATATTTTCGTAGATGAAAAAATTTGTCTTTTTTATAGTGTACACTACTTGTAATTTTCGTGAAGTCTGGCGTCTGGCAGCGCTGTTTAGATTAGAAAATTTCTATATTTAATATTTAAATAGCAGAATTCGTAATCACAACGTTAAATTACCAAATTTGAAATAGTTTTCTGAGATTAAATAAGGCGACAAATTTGATTCAAAAATTGTGCTAAAAATATACAAATCCTTTATGGTATATAGGATACTATTACTGATATTAACCTAAACTCTGAGAGACATTTTAAAGCAAAATCTAAATACAGGTGATTCTGTATATTAGTATGTATGTTATTAGGTGCGTTCGTAATTATATAAATACGTAGCACCTATAGTCGTCGTTCAGTCTGTCTGTCTGTCCGTCTGTCTGTCCGTCCGCCCGCATATAATAGAGCAAAAACTACCCAACCGAATGGTCTGAAATTTTAAATATATGATTGTTGTAAAATTTTGTCCAGCCATTTCAAATTTTATGAAAATCGGATGTATAGTTAAATTACAGGGACAGTCAAAAGTTTTTCTTTACATTACGGCCAATGGGAAAAATTATTGCACGTGCATTTTAATGATGTTAAAGCTTTCCGAATGGTCTCAAATTTTAAACATATAAGTATTGCGACATTTTATCGAGCCATTTCAAATTTTATGAAAATCGCATGTATAGTTTAATTACAGAGACAGTCAAAAGTTTTTCTTTACATTAAAGCCAATGGGAAAAATTATTGCAAGTGCATTTTAATGATGTTACAGCTTTCCGAATGGGCTGAAATTTTAAATATATAATTGCTGCAAAATTTTGTCGAGCCATTTCAAATTTCATGAAAATCGGATGTATAGCTTAATTACAGGGACAGTCAAAAGTTTTCCGTTACATTAAGGGGAATGGGAAAAAATTATTGCAAGTGCATTTTAATGATGTTACAGACTATGCACTTATGAATTGCAAATCAATACACATTCAGTACAATATGGGGTGCAAAAAATAATTATAAAACTAGTTATAGTACGAACGCACCTCATTTGCCACGTTTGACGAGCAATTTCCAACTTGTTTTTAAATTATTTTTGATTTCTTTTCAATGAAACGAACTTATGAAAATAAACTATTACACCTACATCAAATCTCTTAGTTCATTTAATTTTCAATACTATCAGCGCTGCCACTGGCGACTACTTTTTAATTCTCTCTCACACCACTTTTTCATAACAAAAATCTTTCAGGTACCTCCATCCTAAATTACTTCCTACATTTAGGTCGAAAATTTTGCCCTAAATTAGTTGCTACATTTCAAGTAGGTGGAGTCATAAATAACTTCCGATGTAGTTTAGTAGATAGACACCAGTAAGATTATACTACAATGAATATAACGCGGTATACTAGGGGTTAGCAGTTGCAAAATTTAGAAGTAGAAAAGCTTAACAAAGTATTCTTCATTTTCAAAACATATATGGAATATGTTGTCAGTTGGCTACTTTTTTAAAATTCGGATTTATTGACTAGCACCACTTTTTATGAAAAAGTAAAATTTCTCTTTACTAATGACAAATAACGAAAACAAGGGGAACTTTACACATTTCAGAAAAGTGGTGCCAATCAAGATACCTGAATTTAACAAAAGTAGCCCACTGACAACAGTGGAGGCATCTCGTACAAAATAACCCGTCTCAATAAGGAAAAACTTCGTCGTTAAAATCTTGTTCCGCGAAACCTGGCTCATGTTATCCCGAACCTATATTATGTGCTAGAAATTCCTTAAATATCAATTAAAATTGTTTTATGTGTAATTAAAATTATCACAACTTGTTATTTTTATTCTCTTTTTTACTTTCCACAAATGTAGCACTTATTTTGGGATAAATTTTTCGAAGCGAATTTACAGGGTTCGCACGCTCTTAAGCCACGCCCGATAATGTAAGGACCCTATCACCAGTATACCAGAAAGATAATCTTCTTGCTAATGAATTCACAATTAATTAGATAGAAGATAGTTTTATGCGATTACTGGTGGAAGAATCATAAAAAAATGGGGCGTGGCTACAGACCGTGCGAACTCTGGTATTTTTTAACTAATTTAGTGCTGATTTAAAGAGGGACGGAGGGAATGCTTGGTAAGTAAATGTTCTTGATAACACCCTGAAAGCTCTGAAAAATGTTCAAACGAAATCATAAAAACTTCAGTATTAATAATCGGTACAAAAGTATTCAAATATAGCAACTAATTTAAGACAGGGGGAGTATAACTTTTTTTTAATGTTGCTCCCAATAGATTATAAAAATAGTCGCCAGTGTCAACATTGGACTATTTAAAAAATTCTCTGAAGATTTCTTTGAGATATCATGATTACTATGCGCGGGGTCATCACAGCCGCACAGGACTTATAGGGTGATACTTATCTAGAAAACTTCTAAAATTATTTTAACCCGGGAATGCTCGCGCAAATCCAGGATACGATTTATACTTTGCCACCAATAAATTCAAACAAAAATAACCATCTTATAAATCATTGACATTGCTCGCAAATTCTGCGATAAAATTATTTGAGGATTGCTTTTCGAAAAATAGTGGTGAGCAATGTAATAATCTTGCGCACCCTGTTTATGTCATACCAATGGAGTTATGAATAAAAAGGAGGAGACATATAGTGTATTGTCTACCAGTTGCGAGTGAAGTAACTGAGGAGGTTGTCACAATATGGCGGCTGCTTTTTAAAAATCGGTTCTTCAGTTTCTGACTACCGATAGGTCAAACATCCCACCAGTAAAATTGAATAGAAGATTTCGTCTTAAAGAAGCGTCTTATTCGTGGAATTTTTTTTCAAAAATGTCGTAAAAATTTCCATTTGTTTTTACCGGTGTCAGTATGCCTTATAAAACTGTCAGTTTGTTTCCATGGTTGTCACAATATGGCGGAAACTCAGAGCCTAACTACCAGCAAAGAAAACTCCTACCAGTAAAAATGAAAATCTGTTTCTACCACTATTTATGACTGAAATTTTGTAAAAATAGGGCGTTTAAATAAGTTGAAAATATCTATATAAACCTACTGGTGGGAGTTTCCACCGTCGATAAACAACCTTTTTGATAGCGGTTACAGTTGAAGCTTCACTATTTTAAGGCTATGTCAGTTCCTCTTTGTTAATAGTTCCATGTTTATTATGGTATCATTTTACCTGTCATTAAATAAGGTGAATATTTCTTTTTCAAAAAAGTGGTGCCAATAGGCAATTTGAATTTTTAAACCGTAATTTAATGCGACCGTTAAGGGGATAATTGATTTTTATAAATTTGAAAACAAACTTATGAAAGATTTTTTTATTAATTAAAGTTGTTAAAAAAAGTCTAAACATGTATAAAGTTTTAAAATTGATTTTTAAAGATACTGTTAAAACGAAATAATTCTTCTTGCATGCTACAGAGGAATATACTTATCTTTGTTATCTTTACTTATCTTGCACTTAGGATTTTTCACATTTGAATGGCTAAAACAAACCATTTTATTTTTTGTAAGAGTACAGATATAATGTGTTTTCAAAAAGACGTACAATAAAAAATATAAAACTTGTAAATCCCGAGGTTTTTTTTTTTTTTAAGAAATTCGAAATATCGAGATTTTTATATATAAAAGCAGTCGTGAATTATAAACGTCTTACTCGAGAAACATAATAATAGGCCATCTAAACATTTAATACATTCAGCGAAAATTTCGTGAAATCTATAAAACCGTTTTTCAGAATTAGTGCGCGCAATGGTCAAAATCCCTGTTTTACGAAAATTGACTATAAAAATTAAATCACCCGTTGATCATATAGAAAAAGATCAAAGTGTTTTAGACATAACTTCTCTTATAATGCGAATTTTTGTATGGGGTTTGTTTTAAAATTTTCCCAAAAAGGTCATATTTAATTATAAACTAATTTTTAAAAAATCGATTTTTGGACGCTTTAACACTAGAACGCCCGGAAGGAGACGATCCGACTCCGAACATATGATTAAATGCCAACTTGAACCAGAAGTTCTTTCATAAAATAAGTTAAATTTAAACCACGCAGATTTATGTTAAATAAATCAGTCAAATAATTTTAAATAAAAATTCTGATGTCAAATATTTTTATGATATTTGAGTAAAATTTCCAGGCTTTCTAGTATTAACACCTTGAGGAGCGTCGTTTGCAGTCTGCAAACGGTTAATTTCAATGCCTAAATATCCAAGTGGCACCAGTAAATTTTAGTAGAATTTCGATCACATAATAAACGTGAAAAAAAGGCTTTTGATTATTTTCAACTAAATTTATTTGTTAATTGCGGTGTAAATAATTATTTGAACATTTTTTTGAGCGGAAATGCCTTGCCCCTGAAAGGGTTAAAGGATACCTGACCCCTTAGATCTTTAATGGAAGGAGGCGTAGTAAATAGGGAAAATTTTATTGTTCTTACCAGTATCCATAATCGATAATCTTCACCATAGGATTTTTTAACAGATGGAATTGAAATATATGATTTCTATATATATATATTTTTTAAATAGTGGTACAAACAATAAAATTTTCCCTATATACTGCAACTCCTGTGAGGGGCAAGCAAATGTGTTTCTGTAATGTTGAAAATTTTTATTTCCAAATAATGAAAAGTAATTGTTCCGCTTTTTTTACCAAATTTCTAAAAGTAAAACTTAATTAAAATATTCTGGCGCAAATCCTAATTAAAATTAGGTGGGATATAATATATTCCACCGATCCTTAAGGGGTTAAACCCGTTTCCTACATGTTACAAGTTTTTTATGTCTATTATCTTGTAAGAATTTCTACATGGGTAAGTCTTTTATAACACGATAGCCTCTCAAAATAATGATAGTAATACATAAAGTAAATGCAACAATCAGTAAAAGCACACTTAACTTGGCTGTCTATAAAAATAGAATAAAAGCACTCTCCAAAATATTGTGTTACAAATGACACTAGTTTTTACCCAGAAGCAAAATATCAGAATCAAATACAGCTATATGAATCTTTATCAAACGATATAAATTTCTTATATGCGATCGCAATTTCAGCGATTTTTTCCATCATTAGTTAAGAATGTCTTTGCCTTATATAATCGCAGAAATTTATGATTATATAAGGTGAATATTACTGATTGGGAAGAGTGTTAACAAATATTCATAGAAGTTGTCATATATAGAAGGAAAATGAACTGCATTAACATAAAAATCAGCACTGAATAAACTTCATCCAGTCAATTGTTTAGACTTATTCGAAAAAGCTAAAATATACAATTTGCTGCTATTCTTATTTTGATACATAGAACTCACTTAGTGCATACCATTTTAACATAAATATAAGGAAACTTTTAAAAATGGGATCAAAGTTGGCCAGAAAAACCATTTTTTCTCGCTACGAGTGTGCGAGAAATGTCTTCATCTGGGTCAATTTATTGTACATGGTGTGTTCACAAAGTTTCAAGACTGGTCTGAGAATGCAAAGTTTATTAAACATTTTTATACAGCGAACTAAAATTCTTCGAAATATGACCCTTGGGCATCAACACACCGCTGTCAGCGTTTTTTCCACTGTTCATAGGCTCGCAAGGCTGTTAAGGAACCTCGTCAATGCTGGAATCGTGGATAGCTGGAAACGTGTCGAATCGCTTTCCTTTCAGGCCTTTCTTGATTCGCAGGAACAGAAAATAGTCCCTGGGAGGGAGGTTGGGGCTGTAGGGGGCCTTGTGGCAGGATTGCCACGTTAAACTTAGCTAAAACTTTGGCGGCTGCGAGCGACGTGTGAAAGGGCGCATTGTCGTGGTGAACAATCCAATCGCCCCTGATGTCTGGCCGGACGCGCCGTGTCAGTTCAGTTTCACTCTGGAATGCACTACCATTTGAAGGATCGAGCCCGGCGCGTCCGCCAGTACTGCTGCAAGCCCCCCTATAGGGCAGACCTTGCTCCTAGCGAATTTTTTGTTCCAACGGATCAAGAAGACCTGAAAGGCAAGCGATTCGACACGATTCCAGCGATCCAGGCAGCTTGGACGAGGTCCCTCAACTGCCTTGCACGCGAAGACTTCCAGGGAGCCTATGAACAGTGGACAAAACGCTGGCAGCGGTGTGTTGATGCCCTAGGGTTATATTTCAACAATTTTAGTTCGGTGTACAAAAATATTTAATAAATTTTGTATTCTCAGACAAGTCTTGAAACTTTGTGAACGCACCCTGTAATTCAAGATGTATCTTGAGAATATAGAAAACTCTTTTTGATTCTTAGGCTGTAAAATAATAATATCTGCTAAATTCATGCACTTACGTACAAGAATGAGTTCGAAATTCCGTCACCTTGTAGAATGGGGAAAATAAAATGGTGATTTAAGACTTTAATATTAAAATAGCTTTTAAGATGGGGGACTTTTATTTCATAAACTTTTCCCCAGTATTTATACGAAGAAATATAAAAGAAATATTTACTCTTAAAAGTCACACCCGAAAAAAGTATTCTGTTTAAAAAAACTGTTCATAAAACTTTTCAAATTCTCTGTGTGTCTTTATAATAATGGCACTTCAAGCCAAATTTCTTTTATTTCAGCATGTTTTACAACACATTAAAAACAGTAAGTATTTCCGTATATCAATTTTTAAATTAATTTACACTTCCAAAATTACTATGTGTTCTATTACGGAGAAATTTTGACAACAAAAATTATTCTTTCTGTTAGATTGTGATTTTTTATTCTTTTGATTTAAATTCAAGTAATTCAACGGAAATATTATTCACCTATTCAAGTAAGTTGAAATACTTCTGAAAGGAAACCGACAAAACAATTTCCATAAAACTGACAGTACCACAAAAAAATGTCAAATAGGGATTATTTTCTTACTCTATCTCATTGTGAATTTCCCTTGTTTCAATTAGTAAATGTCTGATTGAAAAATTTGCAAATCTTCGATATCTTATATTCGGTATGAACTGGTCTACTTTAAGATAAATTTCACTGCTAAATAAATTAAATCAACACGATTTACCCTGGTTTACAAACTACACAATTTACATCCCAAAGACTACATACATTCTGCGAAGTTAATCGAAACATTTTCCTGTCATTCTGATTGAGGTAAAAAAGAAATCGAATAGCATTTTTATTTTCCTCTAATGATAAAGAAATTTCAAAAAATACTGTGAAAATTGGTATTTAAAACTGATTTTCGGTGCTCGAAAGTTTGATAAATGCCATTTATCTTAATTCAAGGTAACTCCCATTTACAGAAAGTGAAAATCATTGTTCCATCCTTAGGCAGTTAAATTAAAATATGTTTAAAATTAAACCAAATACCGCAATTTTTGGCGTATAATACCCAGATCAAAGAATCCTGTTTGGACCCAGAAATTTCATTTGGTTAAACATAACTTCTTGAATCGCGGTAAATATTTCACTTCAATTATTAAATAAAAATTCTGCGTCCAAACATGATTGTTTGATCCGTGGATTATATATCGAAAATTATGGCACTTGCAAAAATGAATTTCGTTTTTTTTAGTAAGGGAATAAATTTGAGAACGGGTTTAAAGTAGAAATACTTTTAAAAGCGATTCTATTCAGCTATGTTTTTTTTTTTTCTTATACACCCTAACATATTACAATGCCTCTATGTAGAAACCCGTCCACAAACATAGCACCCCAAAATATTTATATATTTTTTAAAAACTAATCATAATAGATATTTTTATTCTTTTCTTTGTGAATAAAACAATTGAAATTTCAGCTGAATTCCTAGATTTATAGCACTTTAAAAAACAACAAATATCTCCATATTTAAATTCTTCAATTACTTTGAGATTCCAAAATTATCATATATTACATTACAAGAAATACTGATGGAGAAATTTAATCTTTCTGTTAAATTGTAATTTTTCTATTCTTTTGAATATGTTTGCCTATTCAAGTAAATTGAAATATTACCAAAAGGAAACAGATATAACTATTTCGACAGAACGGACAGTGCCATAAATTTAACAAAGTCAAATAAGGATTCTTTTCTTCCTATCTCATTATGAATATTTCCCCTAGTACCAATTAGGAAATGCGGAAAATGTTAATAAATTGAAAGTCTGTAATTGAAGATTGTCATTTGAACAAGAAAAATCAGTTTTCCTGCATAATTTTAAAAGTCATCTCATCTGTTGAAGCTTTAGTCAAATATTTCAGCTGCTGACGTCGATAAAAAAAGTATTTTTTCATGTTATTTTTATTCTTATAAATTTAAGAGGATAATTTCTAAGACGTTAAATTCTTGCTTATATTTTATTTGTTATTAGGAAAGAATGTTTTAGTTTTAAATGAATGCAAATTGAATATTCTTTTCT
The DNA here is from genome assembly GCA_963932465.1 of Maratus speciosus. Classification (NCBI taxonomy): domain Eukaryota; kingdom Metazoa; phylum Arthropoda; class Arachnida; order Araneae; family Salticidae; genus Maratus; species Maratus speciosus. The sequence continues at coordinate 411,010,050 of OZ010787.1, read as the reverse complement.
AAGTCTTTGGTGATGAGAAAAACGAAAAACGAAAAAAAAACACTGAAATAGATTTAACGTATTGTCTTTGAGCTTGTTCCTGTCATGTTTTCGCTTCAACATATTTACTTTGTGAATTACTTTTTGCTTTTCGCAAATTACATTTCAGATCTTGTTAATATTACGTATGCTTTTCTCGATTTCTTTAAATTGACTAAGAAGAATAAAGAAATAAAATGCCATTGCAAAATAAAATTAGTTTTCAGCGTGAAGTTTAAAGTCGGAATATAAATGAGCGTGTCTAATGCTGATTTTCGGGATATATTGAGTAACATTGTAAATACTGACACGTACATTGTTTACGGCGGCTTTTTTGCTACATTGAAAAAAAATAAGTTTTACAAATTGATTTAAACTATTTCTGTTACTTGAAAATGTGCAAGTTGCATTTAATTGTGAAATTTGTTTTAATGTTTTCCGTAATTTAAAAAACTAGATACACAAACTGTTAATAATTCATTTTAATTTTTCATTTCGTTTTCTTAATAAAAACACAAATATAATGTAAAAAACAAAAATGGAACACTAGAAATTACGGATGTCAATAAAAAGTTAGTATTTTTTTTTATCTTAATAAATTTTCGATAAATTTATGCATAGTCATACTGGTGGACAAAACTTAAGGACCAAAAAGAAATGTACACGTAAATGAGAATCTACGTGAGATTGTAAGTCAATAAGCAAACAATAGTATTAAAAGAATGGTACATAGGAGTTAATATAAAAATTTGTTGAAAGGATGTATACAGGGTATTACCAGAGGCTCTTTTTCTGAAACGTGAATATTGTCCGAAAACATGACTGTACAGAAAAAGCAAAATACTCATAATTAACAATCGTCAGTGCCATATCAATAAGGGATGTGGCCACCATGCTATGCGAGACAACTTTCAACACGGCGTGGCATACTCAGAACAACATGATTCAGAAGCTGTTGAGGCAAGTTGTCCCATTCCCCCTTCAATGCATGAATGAGGATTTCCTTGTTTGTGGGAGGAAATTGTCGAGAAGCAGTATGTCTCCCCAAGGCATCCCATACATTTTCAGTGGGATTTAGGTCAGGGGAACGTGCTGGCCATTCTATACGATGGATATATTCGGCCTCAAGACAATTTTGTACATATTATGCGCGATGACAAGGTGCGTTATCGTACATAAAACGAAACTTCTCACCGACAGCACCTCGAAAAAGTCGAATAAGTGGAAGCAGGACGTCTTCAATGTACCGTCTACCGTAATGGACCCTTGGTCAATCACATAGAGATCCGTGCAGCCATTGAACATGATGCCTGTCCACACCATGATACTTGAAGTCGCATATAGATCTCTTTCTAGAATATTTTCGCGACAGTAAGCACCACCAACCTTGCGCCATATCAGTTTACGTCTACAACCAGACGATAGACTGAATCAACTCTCATCTGAGAAGAGCACGGTACACCAGTCGTTATCAATCCAATTGCGACGCATACAGAACCACTGTAAACGGGCGCTACGTTGGCGTCTTGAGAATGGGACACACACAACAGGTCTTTGTTCGTATAGTCCACCCTTTTTCAAACGTCCTGCAACAGTTTTCCGCGATATTTTAGTTCTTATGGCAGCACAAAGTTGATTTTCTAATTGACCAGATGTGTTGGGCAGGTTCCTTTTTGCCAAAATAACAATATAGCGATCTTCTTGGAACGTCGTACTGCTAGGATGACCTTCTCCCGTGCGCCTAGTACATATTCGACTCTTTTGGAATGCCGCCCATAGCCTAGAAACAGTACTGTGCGCGATGTTACATTCACGACCAACATATCTCATTTTGCGTCCTTCTTCCAACTTTCGGATTATTCTGCCACGAGTAATATCATCTAAATGATGCCTCGTAGATATGTTCCAAATTTTAATGTTCAAGCTTACTTCCTTCTCCTTCAATTTTTACATCTGGTGACAACTCACATTACCCGCCAATTGCCTAAAATCTCTTATCTGTGCTGTCACGTGATCGACAAAAGCGGAAGTACAAAATTTGCATAAGTTTTACAAAACAGAGTACATCCCACATTCATGCAAATTTACACGTGCTGCTGTGAATCTATTTGTAACAGTAATCGTCAAAAATAACAGTGGTCCTTAAGTTTTGTCCATCAGTGTATCTATCTATCCATATATATATATATATATATAACCATTAATGAAGCAATACTGACCTCCAACAAAAAATGTGATAGTATGAATACATTTACAACAATACAGTGTCCCCAAACACACTGAATGAATACCAAAACATAATATACAAGCTGCTATGTATAAAATAAAGTCTCTTGTACAATATAACAAGAATTAATAAGGAAGAAAAAAAAAGAATATGGATTTCGATAAAAATAATTGAAAAGCTCATATATTGAATTACGTTATATATATATATATATATATATATATATATATATACAAGGTGTTTCGTTAAAGGGGTCGAATATTAATAGGGGTAATAGAGGAGATCACACGGAGCATAAATCAGTATATAATGCCTGGCCGGATCTCAATAATTTTCAAGTAACAGCAAATAGAATGAAAAATCGGAAATTTGTAAAAAAACCCTCATTGCTAAACTATCGATAATGCTACATAAAAACGAAGCACATATTTAGAAAGAGCAGAAAAAATCCTACGAAATGCCATAAGTTGTTTTAGAATATTGAGAATTAATGGCGAGTTACAAGCTCTGAAACAGTGAAAAAATACAAAATCAAATATTTAGCAAAATAGTTAATCGTTAATTCCAAAAATGCAACTCTACCTACATCAAGGAAAATGTTATAAAATTTGGTCCATTCCAAAAGCTTTCGAATAAGCTGACAATAAACCATATCAGTTTAATTGTATGGGAGAAATCAAGCAGTTCCCTAGTTACAACTCTGTACTGTTGCACGCTCGGAAAGGGCGAAACTCCGCCCATGACGATTGTAAACACCCCGTTTTAATATCTTTCAATTATACATTTCTGATCAACCTCTATCAATACCCTTTCATTATTCAGTCTGGTCAAGTGAATGACATATTGTGCAGCTCTCGCCTTGTCTTAAAGCAAACTCCGTGACTGCTGCGTTTCCTCCATGAACTTTCAGGATGATGAAGAAGAAGTACTTTTTATGCAAATTTTCTATGTGTATAGGAAGAAAAGTGTAATAAAACAGCAGTCATCAGTGGGCGTTATGTTAAAGGGAGGCTGTTGCAAGTGGGATTGTAGTAAGTTGATGTATAATAATTATGCCGGAATACTCTAACGAAGAATATGCGGACATGCATCTGATGTACGGGCAAGCTCATGGAAATGCATGTCTAGCACAGCGCATGTACCGTGAGCAATTTCTAAGGAGACGTTGTCCAAGTTCGAAACTCTTCATAAAAATCGATAGACGATTACGGGAGACTGGATCGTTTAATGCAGCAAGCATTGATGCAGGGAAACCTCGACATGTACGAACACCTGCAATGGAAGAAGATGTACTGAATATTTTTAAAGATAACCCCTCCACGAGTACACGAGCTGCTGTGTCTGAAGTCGGTGTTTCTCACCAAAGTGTGTGGCGTGTTCTGCGTGCAGAAAACATGCACCCCTTTCATGTGCAGCGGGTACAACTGTTATCAGTAACAGATTGTGCTCAGCGGACAGAATTCGTACGCTGGTTGCTTAATGTAACAGAAAATAATCCACAATTTCTGGAAAATATTTTATTTACTGATGAAGCAACATTTACGAGAGAGGGCGTGGTAAACACGCACAATATGCACACATGGTCATATACAAATCAGCACACTGTTTTCCCGTCGAACGCACAACAAAAGTTCAGTGTGAACATATGGGCAGGTGTCCTCGGCGATTATCTCATAGGACCATATTTACTCCCAGATGTACTCAATGGCAGTACGTACTTGGTTTTCCTACGGGATATCTTTCCGCAGTTACTGCAAAATGTGCCAGCAACATTGCGCCACAACATGTGGTTTATGCACGATGGCGCACCGGCACATTTTTTCATAGGTGTTCGCAATCACCTCAATTCAACATATCCTGGGAAATGGATTGGACGCAGTGGACCTGTTGCTTGGCCTGCACGCTCTCCAGACCTCAATCCGTTAGACTTTTTTGTTTGGGGACACCTTAAATCGCTGGTGTATGAAACGCCTGTGGATACACCGGAGGATTTACTAGCGCGAATCGTTGTCGCTGCAGGAAACATTCCCAACTCCGTCGGAGTTTTTCGGCGTGTTCGCCAATCTTTACGACGTCGCTGTCGGCTGTGCGATTCTGTTAATGGGCGCAACACTCGAACACCTATTATAATAATGTCCGTTCGTCTGCCTTCCGACATTGAACTGTGCAGCGCAGGCCAGAAGACTATGCTTCACATATGTCATAAAGTACGTGGAATGTAATTCTTTATTTGTCATTTTTCTTTTATTTTCAACACTTTTTGGCACAGTATTTTGTAAGTCACAGACTGTGGTGTACTCAAATTGTAAATTACAAAGTTTGTATGAATTAATTTAAAATTTAGTGTCTTTTTTAAATTTATAATTAATAAAATTATTATGCTAATTAATTTGTTATTATTATTTCCTATCATAAATTATGATGCACATATACATACAATAATTGTCCATGTAAAACATGTACTGAAACTTCTTGCATAGTTACAAATCGCAATATTTTTAATTATTTCCGAATTTTCTCTACCAGTTTAATTTTAAAGAATTTAACTTAAGCTTTATATCAATAAAAGACCACTTTAAAATGTAGACTATTATTGTAAAGTTATTTTGGCTCATTCAACTCTTGAATAATTAAAAATGTTGCATCTCAGAAGAAGCATGATCGAAAATGTATAGTTGAGAGTAATTAAAAAGGCGGTGTTTCCAATCGTGATGGGCGGAGTTTAACCTTTGCTAGTGTCAAAGAAAGCGAAGTTGTAACTAAGAAACTGATTAATTTCTCTCACACAATTAAACCGATATGGTTCATTGTAAGCTTTTTCGAAAGTTTTTGGAATGGACCGAATTTTACTCCATTTTCCTTGTTGTAGCTAGAGTTGTCTTTTTGGAATTAACAATTAACTATTTTGATGTATATTGGATTTCGTACTTTTTTCACTGTTTCAGGGCTTGTAACTCGTCAATAAATATTGCTATTTTAATACAATTGATGTCATTTTGTAGGTTTTTTTCTGCTCTTTCTAAATATGTGCTTCGTTTTTATGTAGCATTATCGATAGTTTAGCAATGAGGGTTCTTTTACAATTTTCCGAATTTTCATTCTATTTGCTGTAACTTGAAAACTATTGAGATCCGACCAGGCTTTATATACTGATTTATGCTCCATGTGATCTCCTCTATTACCCCTATTAATATTGGACCCCTTTAACGGAACTCCCTGTATATATATACCATAGTTTTACCATCATTCATGAAATTTTTAAACGCAAGGACACCTAATTCAGTGACTGGGTTCGTACGGGTATCTACCTTTATTTTCAAGGCCAAATATCAGTATCTTTAATAGAAAAGTAAATCTAATTTAAACGGCCTTATTTAAGGAGAGATTTTCCATAAGAAAATACTGGTACCGAAGAATTTCTTATTCTGGAAATTCAAGGATCCGTACGAACCTTGAATGCATGATGATAAGCATCGTATCACATAACTTTAAAAGTCAACTGAATTATTTTAAATCGTACAATTTATTTGCATAGGTAAAAAAAATCTAAGCTCCATGGTGCTACAATATATTCGGCATCGTGACCTGCTATACCCAATTTCGCTTCCGTTACCATGTATCCTGGTAAACTATATGAGATATTTCCGCTGCCATCAAAATACTCAAAGCCAGAGGACACGAGTTGTGACGTCATCTCTAATCGACCGACTTCTCACTAGTGCTTGAATTCACACCGGAAAATTTTGAATAGCAATTTTATTTAATTTGATGAATATCTATTATCTTATAAAACAATAATAATTATTTAAACTTACTGGTGAAAATTTGGAATCCCCAATAAAAAATCAGCCAGATGCGGCAACACTTTGGCATTTCGCATCTGGCTGAATTTTTATATAGGGAATCCGAATTCTCACCAGTAATGTTAAATAGTTGTTATTGTTTTATAAGGTGATATATATTTGCCAAATAAAATAAAGAAAATTGCTATTCAAAACTTTCAGGTGTGAATTCCAACAGTAGTGGTCATTGGTCGATTAGTGATGACGTCACAACTCGTGTCCTCTGGCCTTGAGTTTTTCGTTGGCAGCGGATATATAGCATTCAAGCGGTCATCCTAAAGCGGAAACTTCATGTATTAAATCACCAGATACATGTGAGAAGCATTTTATCGACCCAGAAATCGAGAATTGGTCAGTGAATTTTGCCCAAATCTGGAGACGAACACATGACCACTACTAGAGAGCGCTAAGTTCTACGCACTACTAAGTTCTACTTAGTATGCCCCTATCATTATAATTTTTTGTCTTTATTGATGAGAAAATGCAAACACGCTGAAATAAGTTTAACCTATTGTTTTGGAGGTTGTTCTTGTCATATTTTCTTCTCAACATGTTTTCTTTGTGAATTACTCTTTAATTACTCTTTTTTTTTTCCTTTTGAAAATTACATTTTCAGATTTTGTTAAATTTACACATGCTTTTCTTGATTTCTTAAAATTGATTAATTTGAAAAAAGAAATAAATGCCATTAGAAAATAAAATTATCTTTTACCGTGAAGTTCAAAGTCGGAATATAATAGAGCGTGTCTAATGTTGATTGTCAGGAAATGGTAAGTAAAATTGTTAATAAAGGCACGAACATTGTTTACTAGGAATTCTCTGCTACATTGAAAAAAAAAAGTTTGAAAAATTGATAGAAATCATTCCTGTAACTTGAAAATGTACAAGTTTCATTTAATTGCGAAATTTATTTTAATATATCCATAATTTAAAAAAGCTGAGTAGAAATATATATTTCTGCATTTCGCATGTTTTAAAGTGATTACAAAAAAAAAAAAAAAAAAAAAAAAAAAAGACTTGAATACAGATATTAATTATCCGAAAGTAAGTGTTAAATTTTAATATTTACTGTCCTTTTACAAGGTTTTTACGCTTTAGATGAAGCGTACCAAAATTTTTGTAAAGTAATATTTTCCTTATTCGATGAAAATTATTTTGTGCTTAGATACGGCTACCGTTACTTTATCAAAATCAAGCTTTTCAAACCCTTAAATCCGTGGAATTCCTTGAGTCGTGTGAAGTCTGTTTTAAACTGTTCAATCTGCATGTATTTTCGAAGATAATATTCATTTTTTGCTCCTGTTTTATAGAGTATCGGGAATTTTTTTTTTTTTTTAGCCATTTCTTTTTTAGTTAGTTTTTATTTTTACTGTATATCATGCCATCATTATAGATAATGCAAAAACCATTTTCCTTCATTAATTATAAATTATTACGGAAAAAATCATGTATATTGGGAATTTTTTATCTATTTTGAACAACATTGTAAATACTGACACGTAAAGTATATAAAAAGCCCACATCATATATTTTAATTTCCAAATTCTCTTAGAATAATGCGAGAGGTACCTTTCGATTCAGAATTGGGTCTACTTTCCGAATAAGAATACAATTTTTTAAATAGCGCTCCATACATATTAAATACTTACGATTTTGTTTTTACAAATGGTAAAACCCACTTTTCACGTAGTCGAGTTTCTTGGGCCAAGGTTGCCAAGGAAAAGATTTTTGTTTGTATATACCTTTCTTTAAACATTAAAAGAGTTAGAAGGGATCAAGGTTTTATGTTGCTGATGTTATATCAACGTGAGAAACTTTCATTTTATCTTACCTGTATAATTATTCGATTGAACAATTTTCTTTTTCTTGAGGTGCAACGAATAGAATCAAGCATATTTCAGGCATTTTATTTATTCAAAAACATAGTTTTAATCATGAAATATACTTGCAAATGTATATTAACTTGTTTACGGCGGCTTTTTTGCTACAATGAAAAAATAAATTTTAAGAATAAATTTTATTTTTTATTCTGTAACATGAAAATGAGAATGTTGCCCTCAATTCAGAAACTTGTTTAACCCCTCAACCTACAATGACGGGCATAGCCCGCGTACGATGATAGAGCCAAATGTAAATTCTTCTTACCACTAAAATTTCACAGTAAATATAGTTTAATTTAATCGTCGAAATTCCATGATTAAACAATGCGAAAATCTCTATTAAATTTTAGTGGTAGCTATGGATTTGCCAAATCGTGGGGCTGTTGAGACGTAAATCGTAGGTTAAGGGGTTAATGGTTCCCCAAGTAAAAAAAAAATTCTGAATATGTAAATTAATAATATTTTTGCGCTTCAGTTCTTTAAATAAAATTAGAAAAACAAAAGTAAATTAAAAAGTTTAATATAAAACTATGTTAATGATGATAAAGAAGGAAATATATGTATTTTTTTCATTTTTTCTGTTAATGTATGCATTGTTATATTTTTTTGCCATTATGAATTTTGGGGTTAAGGATAGTCAACTAATGCTTGATATTATAAAATATATATCTTAATAGATTAAAAAAACTAGTGAATAAGAGCTTTTAAATATCACTAGTTTTTAATAGAATTTTCCTTTTATTTATTGGCAGAACATAAAATTAAATAAAGCTAAGATTTCTTTTCAGAAAAGGGTTATTCTACCTATATGTTTTCCCTAATTTATTTATTATGTTTGAAACAGAAACAGCATTGCGCTAAATTAATTAAACATTTTGTAAATAGTAATAATTTCAGAATATCACTAAACCCCACTTCCTGAACATCTACCCATTTCCTTTTCCTGAATTTAACAAAGCCACCTTACTCTGACAAATATGCAAAGTCAAAGGACAAAATGGCAAGCATTTAGTTCAGGAAGAGGTCCATTTGTGTTAAAACAGGGTTGGTATGAAACATTGTTATTGGTATAATTTCTTCTTATATTTCCATTTATTAACGAAAATTCAAAGAATTATATATCCCTATCTATGCTAACTTTGATGCGTATTAACCCCTTGAGGGGCAAGCAATTACGTTTGTGAAATGCTGAATTCCCAGCGGAATCTTTGAAAAATTCTATTTCAAAATAAGTAAAAGCAATTTTACGCCTTTTTTCCACCAAAGTTAAAAAAGTAAAATTTAATAAAATTTTTCTGTTGTAAAACTTCATTAATCGTAAGTGGTATATAATATATACCGGTGCCCCTCATGGGGTTAAATGGTACAGACAAAATGTGGGTTAAAAGCCCAATAAGTATTACAATACTTCAGATCAGGGTTGCAAATTTGGCCTCCATTTTTATTTAGAAATTTCGAGTTCATACCAGATATAAAGAAGAGTATTTTATGCTTTATTTAATGAGGCACATTTATCTAACATATGAATTAAAAATTCTTCTTTAGAAATTTCGTGTGTGAAATTTCGAATAAAAATTGGACTCCAAACTGGCAACATCTGATTCAGATCTACCAATGGCGAAGTCCCCGGGTTTTTATAGTGTAAGTCACATAGCTGATAACTGCTATGCTTGTTGGTCACCGTTATTTTCGTAAAGTTTGCTTGGCTTTATTCAATTAAAGAGATATCTCCCATAAAGTATGTCACATTTTTCCATTCTAAAATACTGGTAGCGAAAAATCGTAGCATGTGACTTACACTAAAAGTACTCATGGAAATGACCCATTTTAAAATCAGATAGACATCTAAAATTATTTTATCGTTACTGCTAAAATTAATTATTTACTATCACAGGACGGTCGCAAGCGACTATTTTTTAATTCTGCTTTGCACCAGATTTTTAAAGCAAAAATCTTTTACATACGCTTTGACCACGTTTGCAAGAGAAATATATTACAATATATATATTTTTTTTAAATAGGGGTATGACCAGAATATAAAAATTCTCGCCTTTGTCAGCCCTATATTGACAGAAACTCACCATACAACAATATTTTCATATGTATCTCAGTGTTTCTTTCTCCTCCATAGTGTATTCCAAGGCACGGGTACAAAGAAAAATTCGTTGAAATCAATTGATTTGTTTTTAATTTTTTTTCTTTGTCGTGTATCATATCATCGTTATTTTATAAGATCTGTTTTACTTCATCAGTTATAAGCAAGTATATCTATTTAGTGTAATAACCAGTTATAACCAGTGTTGCCAGATTGGGGACTTTTTAAATTCAGATTATTTGACTGTCACCATATTTTTTAAAATAGTATAATTCCCGTTATTTTTTAGAATTTTTAATCTATTTTTAAACAGGCACAATATTTATATTTAAAAAAAACGGTGACAATCAACAATCTGGGGACAAAAAAGTCATCAATCTGGCAACACTGGTTATAACAGTCTGCTTTATGAGATATATTTTCAATATAACAGAATATTCGAATTCATTTAGAAATCTTAACTATAATATGTAATATTATGTAATATATTTTTAAGTAAGTTCGGTATTGAATATTTTTAACTTTGTTTAAATAAAATTTATTTATATCTCTAACACTCCACTACTAAGTGTGTGTTTTTAAAGCCATTCTTTTATCATTTCATTAAATATATAGAAATAAATTAATAAAATATGATCTTAAATCTACTATTTTGACATAAAAACTACACGATAGGCATGTGTCAGATTATTCGATTCCATTTCATTTAAAATTTAAAGAAAGAAAACAGTATTATATAAAACATCATAGGGATTAAATGTGTAAATATTTTAAAAGTTATAGTTAATGTATTTTAAATATGTCACAGAGGGTGTAACAAAAGATGAAATTAAAATATGGATTTCCATATATTTCTTAAACTTTTATGATTTTAAGGATGAATTCTTTTTCCATTTAAAATATTTTTTAACAAAAACTTTAAGAATGTTCACTAAGAAGTATTTTTTAGCGAAAAGCAATATGACAATTTTTGCATCTCGAAAATAATAGCGTTCCTTGCTAGATATTACTAAATGTTCCTCTTCTAGTGCTTCTACATTTTACGAGTGCGCTATCACCAGAAAAAAATAAATAATGTAAATAAGTAATAAATTAAATGAAAGAAACGTGTGCCAAAAATTTCCCTGTTAGTTGCATAATTATTTCCAAAATCTGCATTTTTGTATTTAAAATAAACAACAACAACACAAATGCACACAACAGTAGAAACTAGTTTAACAGTTCACGTTTTCGGTGAAAAGTATTTTTACCTACTTTAAAGTTGTTTTTACCACAGTCTACATGAAATATTAACTCCGGAATCCAGATGTTTTACTTTATTAAGAGGGCAACAGTTCTTATTATTTATTGTCAAATGTATTTATAACTTTGCGCATAGTAAAAGAATAATTTTTAACAAACTCATACGCATGCTATCGTATGTCCCTGCATATTGCGATATCATACAATGCTCCGAATATTCCTACAAATACATGCAGCTTCGATTTAATGAGGCACCACAGGGACAAAAGACTCGTTTTTGGCATCAAATACCCTTTTCATGGTTTTTATCCTTACATGGAGCAGGTGAGAAGACCCTGAATCTATATATCTCTTTCCTACCTGCTAAACCTCAAGCGAGAGGACGCCACATACAACTAACCACATAACCACATACAACTTGTGGAGGTATATGGCATAGATATGGAAGCCAACAGCGGCGATGCGTTTGCAAACGGCCATCCACATAAATACTGATCAAGAAACCAGATACTTGACTTGGTGTTCTGGTTTAAAACTAATTTAGAGAATGACTGACCGCTAGCATACAGCATATGTCAGGTATTTAAAAACACGTATTATATGTGAAATATCTTTTTCTGTTATATGAAAACATGTCAAAATCTAGACTAACTGAGGAAAAAAAGAAGCATGCTGTCATTGGCTCATTGGCTAAAGAACACGTTGATTTAGAGATTGCCACACTCTTGAAACTCGCCCGGTCACTTGTCTTTAATGTAAGGATAGAACTAAACGTTGCGTTGCTAGTTTTATGTGACAAACGTTTCATGCAGAAAACAACATTGTCAGCGATATGAAATCATCAAAACACCATAATTCGTTAGTCAAATCGAGGAAAATTCTACGAAGTCGATAAGACCACACGCTAGGGAGTTGCATATTGATGAGGCCACAATCTGATGTTTGATTAATGAGAATCATCGTTAGAGGTCGTACGTGATGGGGAGAGTACAGTTCTTGAACAAGAGAATCAGGAACAACTGCCTGGCCGGAGACAAGCGCCTCCTTAACAAGCTGAATCATTAAGAGGAGCCAGGAATATTCTTGTTTCTTTCCAATGAGAAAAACTTTGCCCAGGTCAAGAAAGTGAACCGCAAAAAGAACGGTGATAGTGAAAAATCCCCGAAGAGGTTCTGACAGACACATGCAGAAAATGTCTAGCCTCACCGATGATTCTGAGGATCCTGAGAAGTCAAGGCGATCTTGTGCATCCGCATTTCTTTCTTCAAGGTGCCAGAGTCAACGCTGCTGCTTATACCGAGGTGTTAAACAACTAAATTACTTCTGTAACACACAAGAGGCCGAACGTTTTTTAACAAGACTTTGCACTATCCCATACGGCCGATACAAGCCAAAAATGGATGGCTAAAGCATTCATGATAATGCCATTCTCAAATTGCTGCCCCCCACCAGCTACCCATATATTTACCGAATGCCCTATTATGTATATAGCGCAGATCAGAGGGACTCCAATAGTCATCCACCCAACGACATTGCTGCCCTCAAAGCAACCGTTGTGTATGCAGTGGCTAATGTTCCCAATACACATCTGGTCATTGTCTGCAGTCAGTTTTGACAGCCTGTAGAGACGGTTATTGCGGTTGGCAGTGGTTTCAATGAATGCCTGGTCATTGATGTGGTCACTTGTACAAAACGTTAAAAAAATAAATGCTCTATATCTTGTGTATCTTGATATCTCTGTTTGAAAGCAGGCGTTGATTTGTTCTCAAATACCTGACGCACCATGTATGTATGTGATGTTTGACTCTGGACAGGACCTTATTTTGAAAAGGTTAAACGTGTAAATTCAGTGTATTTGTAAAATATATCCCAGTAAAAAAAGAAAAATAATCTAATTTTTGCCTTTACCCGCAGATAACTGAAGCCAAAATTATTCTTCTTTTTTAGTGTTTTGCATGTTTTTACATGCTGAAAGTGCTCAGATTACAGTCTTCGTTGTAGATTTCTTTTCATACTATGCATTGCACACGTGTGACACAATTAATCCTTTACGTGCTGTTGCAATCAAGGTATTGAAATAACATTTAATGTTGCAGATATCTACCTACTACTATAATAAACACTTTTACGCTAGCGATCTATATTACCATAAATTCCGGTCTATATTCCGCCAATCAAATAATCATGTTTGGACCCAGAAGATTTATTTATAATTGAAGCCAACTATTTACCGCGATTTAAGAAGCTGTGTTTAATCAAGAGTACGTACATGACTCTTTGACCCACGGATTAAAGCCGGAAATTACGGTACTTTAATTTGCTTTAACACTAGAACAGCGGGAAATTTTACTAAAGATTTATAAAATTATTTCACATCAGAATTTTCATTTAAAACCATTTAACTTATTTATATGAGTTACTTTTGCTCAAAATGTAGTTAACTTATATTATAAAAAAATGTTTGGTTCAAATCATCATGTATTCATTTGGCATGGGTCAAAGTGACATGTCGCCGCCTTTCTAGTGTTAAAAATCTTGCATTATAAAACTGAGTCATTCAATTGTTACTAAAAAATTATGAAATAGTTTTATATTTAGATAAGAGAAATCCTACATCATAGCTGCCAAGTTTTACGCTTTTTCCTACCACTATTTTTCAACAGAGAAATTTGTTTTCTTTAATCAGAGAAAAAATAGGATTCAATGACAAATTTTTCTGATCAAAAATAGTGGTGGGAAAAAAGCGTAAAATTTTACAGCTATGCGACATTCATTTTATTATTTTAAAATTACACCAATTTATTTTGATAATATACAATCTATTACCATTTTTAAAAGAGATATATATAACGATAAAAATCTATCGTTAGAAAAAAATATTGACGCCTGGCACAGTGACGAGAATCGGAATGTCACATATATGTGATGCATCTAAAAATACGAGAACCATACAACACTTAAGCCAGTAGATGTATTAACACAGGTATTTCTTCGAGAAACTTTTAAAAATTTGCCTAATGTACCTCTATTCAGAATTTAAATTATTTCTTGGTATTAAAATTAAGCAAGCTGTGAATAATTAGTAAAAAGCAATTGAATTTCTAAATTACACAACGTAAATAAGTTATTAAGTATGGACATATGAATCTGGTTTTCAGAAATTAGCGCAGAAACGAGAATAACATGCTAGGCAAGTTTTTGGAATTTTATTCAATTCTCTACAGTGATATTCCATTTTTACATATAGAATGTATTACAAATCTTTTATTAACCCTTTGCGCTCGACGTCTCTTACACAAATTTTATTCGATTGGCACCACTTTTTAAAAGAAGTCTCGTTCAAGTACACAATTTCAAAAATTCTCTGATTAAATAAGGTACATTTTATTTTCCTTTATTACTGGTGCCAAAAAAATTTTTGCAAAGAAATATTATGTCTCCGCAACGGAGCCCTCAAGTGCAAAGGGTTAAAAAAGAACGGATATTCTTAAGAATATAAATTTAGCTTTCAAATTAAAGTTAAGAATTAAATAGGCGAATGAGAACGAGTATTTATTATTAACATATTATTTTAACAATACCACAAAGATTTAATTCCCATCAATTAATTGTATTAAATTCTGGTTGTCAAAATATGACAAACTAATTATTAAGTTACATTAATTTTATCATTAACATATCTACTGCTTTTAGTAAAGTATAATTAACAATGCTATGATCATAACAGCAAACTTTTCAATGAAGTATGAGTATAAAAGCTTTGCCTAAAATTACGTTAAACTCCAAATAATCATTAGATAGATAATATACAGAATATACATATGGGACTATTTTCTATTAGGGATTTCAACTTTTACAGATTATTTAAATAAGTTTTGTAAATGTGCACAAACATCTTTAGAATAAATGCAAATGAAAAAAAATTAAATTATGAAACTTCTAGTTTCTTTTACAGTTTATAAAATAACAATTTTATGAAATTTTTTAGTGTGTGTTGCATTTTTATTTCAAAAACCTGAAAAAAAGATTCTATAACATACAGGGCTCGCAGTTTTCCTAATTTTTTTCTAAATTTCCTACCACTATTTCAAATCAAAAATCTTCGTGGTAGATTCTTAATAAAAATTATCCTTTTAAAATAGTGGTAGCAAAGGGTGAACAATTTAGAAACAGTGTGAGCCCTGCATTACAACTATCATTTGTATAGGCCCAATAGTATTTGTATTTGCTATATTTTGGAAAAATAGTGCCCGTTATTGGCAACATTTACATTAGATACTGCCCGTATATTGGCGTGTTTGCATCTTTTCACCAATATTTCAAGAAATATTTCACCATTTCATTGCCAGAATCTTTAATGTAAATCCAACAATTCTGCAATATTGGCGTTTAACTTGAATTAATTTCAGTATAAAGATAATATTTATGTAAATGTGGACCTTCATTGGAAATATTTCTAATAGTCCAATGTTTAATAAATATTATAATTTTGCAGAATATATTTCGGATAAATGCAATATTGGTACAGTATTGGGCCCCAATATAATCAATATAACCAATATTGATTTGACACTGAGGGTATGTACCAAATTACATCCAATAAGGTATGCTTAAACTTCAACGAAAATTCTGCAGGCAACATATTATAAGTTAAAAATTACACATTAATTAAAATTTAAATGTATTTGATATACAGAGACAAAAATATAACAAATTCAGAATTTGTTATGGTAATATGTAATCTCGTTTTCTGCTCCGCTTCCTAAACATTATGATCATTAAAGATCACTAATGATATTCAGATTGAAAATGTTTGGACAAACAGTCCGACCTAACATTCGTTATAAAGGACTGTGTACTAGAAAAATATCCTGGGGAATATTAATTTTAAAGTTGATATTCCATAACGGCTCCCACGTCGATCGTATACATATTTAACTCTACTCCTTTGTTTCCTAAAGGGATTATTTAGCTTTTCCCTTCCCTTTTGAGTATGATTGTGCCATCAGTATTTTGTACACTTCGACACTTTTGATACTCCGTGCTCAAGAGATAAGACATCTTGATGGATTATGTGAAAGATTTCGTATGTTTTACCCTTGAGGTAAAAGACATACTTTATGCAAAGTCGTTAAGCTGTCTTCGCAAGTAAAGATATATGTTGCAAATCGACTGCACTCATGATAAGTGAGTTCTCTGATTTTGGAGCTAGCTGCCAAATATTTCAGTAAAGAAAAAAATAAGGCTTTAAGTATACAATATCCTAAAGATTTGTTGTAGTTCAATAAATATTGTTTAAGAAATAAAACAAAGTCTTGTAAAAGCAAATTTCATATTTTAAAGTTTTTTATTGGATATTTTATGTTTTTAGTTTTACAGAAATCGACAAATCATGTTGATCTTTGATTGGCTTTATAAATTATTTGCTATGGAATATAACTTATCACTTATTTTAAGTATAGAAGTGTTGCTAATGTTTAGTGATCTAAAATTAACCAGGGAATTCTTGCGCATATCCAGGACATGTGCAATTTACTCTTTACCGCCTAAAAAAAAAAAAAAAAAAAAACGTCATTTTATTTAATCCCTGACATTGCTAAAATATTCTGCTCAAAAATAATTTTTAGATTACTTTTAGAAAATTATTTGTGAGAAATGTAGTAATCGTGCCCTTAAATGCATAGTGACGCATACCTGCATCGCTTTTTATTTAACTCTTAGCAGCCACTATATTTATACAGAAATATTAATCTTGTAAAAAGTACAAAAACATGCTACAAAATAAAGTTAAGAATCTATCTTAAAATTTCTGGTGTCCAATACTTAATAGAAGAATAAAAAACACAATTCTAAAAGAATAATTCATGCCTTTAACCCTTTCAGGGGAAGGTACTTGTATTCATAAAATGTTGAAATAATTTATTGACACCAGTATTTACAGGAGAATTTATTTGCAAACAAGTAAAAGCATATTTTAGCGTACTTAATAAAGGTGAAATTTTCCTTATAAAATTGCGGTGCTAATGTGGCAATTAATGATTAAAATTATGTTAAGGGTTAAGTTTTACAAAATGAGAAATTATATAAAATAAGGTATTTAGATTCATACTTATTAAAATATTCACTAATTTACAATATTTTAGTTTTTACTTGTATTGCAGATGTTCAACATAAGAAAATGTTGACGTATTATAGGGAAAATGTATCTCTGATTTTTTTTTTCATTATTTTTCCTGTGTAACAGACCTTTCTGAGAATCATATATAATTTTTTAAAACAAAATAAAAAAAAACATGCACTAAGGATTAAAAAAAATAGTATGAAGATCTAATAAGTAAAATTTCACAATTAATTGTTTTTGTAATCCAGCTGCATATAAACTCCTTCCTCTCTCTCTTTTTGTGTCTTTCTGGTGGTCTGTGTGTTTGTGAGCGCGTGTGCGTGTAAATATTTTTCGATAAATTCAGCTATCACTCCATAGAAACCATCTGTAGAGTGCAGGGCCAAGAGTCTTTTTTCATATTAAAAAAAAGGTTTTATTGCATTTAACTGGACAGATGTATTGCATTTAAAACTAAAATATAAACTATTGAACACTTCAGAACATGAGTAAAAAATTCGCAGTAGACACGGTGACGAATGA
This sequence comes from Maratus speciosus, assembly GCA_963932465.1. Taxonomy (NCBI): domain Eukaryota; kingdom Metazoa; phylum Arthropoda; class Arachnida; order Araneae; family Salticidae; genus Maratus; species Maratus speciosus. The sequence continues at coordinate 410,992,103 of OZ010787.1, read as the reverse complement.
CTGTAAGTAACATAATTTCATAAGTTATGGAAAATTTAAACTAATTCTAATGCAATAAATATTCCATTACTAATTAACTTATGCAGACGAAAAATTTAGAAAATCTGCAGACCAAACCATTTCAAACAATAAATTTCTTAATTCTAAGATGTAGTTAATCCTTAAATGCATGATTGTTTTATTTTGTTTCGAAAAAATTGTATATGATTCTCTGAACAGTTTATTACACAGGAAAAATAATGAAAAAAATCGGAGATACATTTTCATATAATGCGTCAATCTTTTCTTCTGTTTCACATATGCAATACAAGTAAAAACTACTGACGTGTAGCTGTTTTGCGCTAAAATATTGAAAATTAATGAATATTTTAAGAAGTATGTCTCCAGATACCTTATTTTATATAATTATTTATTTTATAAAACTTAACCTTTAATCCTTTAATTCCCATGATAGGATACGTTCTAGAAATCACGTTGTTCAGAGAATCTGACTTTACACCAGAAAGTTTCAATAGTTAATTTTGCTTTATTTAAATACGGAATGTCAGTTATTAATTAAAGCAGATATTGTTATTTTAATTTTCTGGTGTGAATTAGGTACATATGAATAAAAAAACTAATAAACTCAAAACACTGTTGTTTGCATATATGCAAAGCTGCGCACTAAAGGGTTAAAAGTACCTGGAATTGCGCTATTATTTTGTTTTGCCTGAAAAACATTCTATAGAGCACTCGATCCGACCCGAGGGTCGTGATCCAATCGGGTGCGTGTTAGTTGGTATAAAATGTTCACAAATGCTACACGACCAGTGGATGGGATGGAGTTGGCTCTCATTATTTTCTTTCGAAGTCGGGTTGACTAAACTAAGGGTTTCGAGTTAGGGGAGGATTAGGATTGAGTTTTTATTTTTGCAAGTTTATTTCGGGTTAACCAAATATTTAGATTTTTTCTAAATATAAAACAATATTTCAGACTTTTTTGTCTGAAAAATTGTTTCAGATGAATGGCTATATTTGAATATGAATGACACTATGAATTTTTATTTTTAAACATAAAATATAAAATTGATATTTGAGCATTGATTCTAGATTATTTTTCCATAATAACATTAAATTGAGAATTTTTTTTCCCTGATTACGGGTTGAGTTAAAATATTTTGAATGAGTTTGAAGTATTTCTGGTACCCTTCAGAATGAGGGCTGACGACGTATCTTTTGTTAGACTCGGGTCGGATTGTTTGTGGAGTCCTGACTCGGTTCGGATAATTCGATTTTATCGGAATCCGATTCGACCCGCACTTTGGGCGGACAGGAGCTAATTTTGTTTTGGTTTTGGGCCGTCTTAATTTCTTTTTTTTTTCACAGTGGGAGGTTTCGTTTCGGGTTAAATTATTTTCGTGTTTTGGGTGGTTTCGGTTTGGGTTTTGATGTTTGCCGGTCAAGTTTGGGTTTAACTAATTTCTATAAAAAATTTCAAAAATACATTTTCAGACAGAAAATTACATATTTCAATGCTTAACTTTTAATATATATTAAGTATCTCGATAGATAACTGCAATAAATCATTATACGTTTGTTTTTCAATATTGGTATTTTAAGATCTCCGAATTAGTAATAAAATCTATTAACACGTATTTTTTTACACAGTTCAATTTCGTATTTATATCATTTTTACAAGTAAATTACATTTTCAAAAATACATAAACGTTTAACTATTTTCTTGTTTAAATTGCAGTAATTTGAGAAGAAACACAGTATTGTCATATTTACTGAAAAGTACGAATTTTAAAAATTATTTTTAATGCTTTCGAAAACACAATTATACTAAGAACGTCGAATGCCTTTACAGTAAAAAAATTATTTAACAATTATATATTTTCAGACTTGAAATCAGTGCCATCATTTAGAAATTCTTACTTCTTAGTAAATATGACCATACACTGGCGATAACTACAAAACTGTAGTTTTATGCAAAATACTTGGTAGGTTTCTCTTTAACAGTGGCGTAGCGTTAGGGGGGGGGGTCGATTATTTTACTACCAGCGTTATTATATAGAATATTTGGGTTTATTTAATCACTGAACGTTATCCGATTAAACAAAGCAAAATTTATCATACAATAACACTGGTAGAAAAATCATCGACCCCCCCCCCCCCCCACTAATGCTACGGCACTGACCTTTAAGATGCCAAAAACCGTATGTTGATAGCTTTTATATTTATTAATTTAATATCATGCAAAACTAACGAAAGAGTCGTGATCATACTATTTATCGGCGGTCATTTTATAATATGGCGTCCATTAGCTACACTGGTTTTGAAAGTATCATGGATAAATGCCATGCTGATGTTATGGTAAACACAATAATACATGGTTTACCAATTCCGCTGACATGAAACCACACGAGCCCCTGACTCAACTACTATATATACAAACTAGATTTACTCAATACTCATGTGACGCAATACTGCTATGAACTTTGTGAAGAACACTTCACCTTTTCATCCGTTTTGAATAGAAATGAGTATATTACACAACGTCAAATTTGCACTATAGATTTTCTCATGTATAATTGACTCGGTGTAACTTGCATAATATATGATATTGTATAGTTAAGCAATTATAATTAAATTATGAAAACATTAAACGTAATAGAAAGACTAGGACCCCATTATCGAATATGCACTTAAATGCCTGATAAAGTGTTTACTGTTGTAATAAAATATTTTAAAACAAATTACAAATATAACGATTAACTTTCACCCACTTTCAGCTTCGTTATAAGAGGTTTCATCCGCATATATCTGTAAAAGTATGCTTTTTCTTTTTTGTAATGAAATCTGGTCATCTGAATCTACGCAAGGCACATTTGTAGCTTTCCCTGAAATCATAATCCAAAACTATGAAAACATTGATAAATTTGACAGGTGATATAGATTAAATACCCATAATGAATATAATATAAATTCGCTTACATAGAGACGCTAGTTTAAATTATTTGTTGATTAAAATCTCTAAATGGAAATGTAAATTAATTTCCCATAAATTGATTGTTGATAAAGTATATTGATCCTAGTTAATTACTTTGTGACATTTTATGTAATACGTCATCTAAAGAGTGTCGGACATGTCCCGTTCAATTTCGCACAGTTGTTTAATTGAGAATCGATATGCTATATATAATAAATGTCTTTAGGAATAAGTCTTTAAATGGCAACTTTTTACGTGTGGTTCCGCTGACTCTTAATGAGGCATATTAATATCGACGATTTATTGAAGATAAAATATTAATGAGCATTAATTGGGGCATCTCGTTTAGCTGAACATATCTGAAGTGCACTAATTTTATGAAGAATTTAGCTCATTAATTCTTTATCTATTCGTGAAAATAACACAACCATAAATATTGCAGTTTCGAAAAGGATGAAGTTAATAATAGATTTTAATTATGCTTACGAAGAAGTGTTTGATATTTTTTAACTCGGAGATATATAAAAATAATCTTATTTTTTACATCAGAAGGAAAATTATTTTCTTTAAATTAATCGAAGGTAACACAAAGTTCGCCATTTATCAAAACCAAGACTTTCGAAACCATTTCATACGAAACTGTCTGTTAGAAAATATTCACCGCCCCTTGAATACGGGTGACAACACTGAAATTGGAGTTATGAATAAAGAGGAGGAGAAAAAGTTTCCGAAAATCAGTGACAGCAAAATAAGCTTCATTTTTACAAATGCTTCTTTAAATTAAAAATATAAATGAAGTTATGAATAAACAGGAGGAGACATATAGTGTGATGTCTAGTAATTGCGAATGAAGTAACTGAGAAGGTTGTCACAAGGTGGCTTTTTTAAAATCAGATCCACAGTTTTTGATTACCACAGGTGAGAAGTTCCACCAGTAAACATGTGCTGAAAAGTTCGTCTTATTTAAGCGCCTTATTCATGGAAAATTTCTCTCACAAACATGGTAAAAGATTTCTATTTGCTTTTACTGGTGTCAGTTTGTCAGGTATTATAATCTTTTCACTGACACTGAAAGTCACAATATATAGTCTTTGTTGTCACAATATATCGCACAATTACAACCGCTAAAGCAAACGTCTGCCAGTTAAAATGGATATCTGTTTTTTCCATTATTTGTGACTAAAATTTTCCGTTAATAAGATGTTTGACTAAAGAGAAAAAATATCTAGTTAAATTTACTGGTGGAAGTTTTCCCCGGCGGTAATGAATCCCTGTGAAAGCGGTTACAGTTGAAACTTTACTATTTTAACACGTTCACTCCGACGCGGTGGGTCACACTCAACTGTCTCACAGCTTCCAAGTCTCCGGCTTTTTGTATACCAGTATTTTAATACAGAAAATGTTGTTTTATTTAATTAGAACAGTTGGGCGATTTAAAGGAACAGCATTTTCTCTAAAATAACAGTGGTGTGGAAAAAGCCGGGGACTTGACAACTGTGAGACAGTCGAGTGTGACACACCACGCCGGCGCGAACGTGTTAAGGATATGCCAGTTCCTTTTTCTTTATAGTTCCATGGAGGAGACATATAGTGTACTTTTTACCAGTTTCGAATGAAGTAACTGAGGAGGTTGTCGCAAGATGGCGGATGCTTTTTCAAAATCGGATCTACAGTTTCTAATTACCCGCAGTGCAAAATTCCCACCAGTAAAATTGAACAGAAAATTTCGTTTTATTTAAGCGTCTTATTCATGAAAATACTTTCTCACGAACATGGTAAAATTTTCTACTTCCTTTTACTGGTGTCAGTTTGCTTGGTAAAACAGTCAGTTTGTTTCACTGGTTGTCACAATATGGCGAAAACGCAGGACCCGAATTCCGCCAAAAGAAATTTCTACCAGTAAAAATAAAAATCTGTTTCTGCTATTATTTATGACTGAAATTTTGCTTTAATGATGCGTTTAAATAAGGAGAAGATTTCTATATCAATTTACTGGTTGAAGATTCCGCCGGCGGGAATCAGACACTCCGAAAGCGGTTACAGTTGAAACTTCACTATTTTAAGGATATGTCAGTTCCTCTTCATTAATAGTTCCATGACACTGACTACGTGCTAACAGAACAAGTTGGAAATTGCTCGTCAAACGTGGCAAATGAGGTGCGTTCGTACTATAACTAGTTTTATAATTATTTTTTGCACCCCATATTGTACTGAATGTGTATTTATTTGCAATTCATAAGTGCATAGTCTGTAACATCATTAAAATGCACTTGCAATAATTTTTTCCCATTCCCCTTAATGTAACGGAAAAATTTTGACTGTCCCTGTAATTAAGCTATACATCCGATTTTCATGAAATTGGAAATGGCTCGACAAAATTTTGCAGCAATTATATATTTAAAATTTCAGCCCATTCGGAAAGCTGTAACATCATTAAAATGCACTTGCAATAATTTTTCCCATTGGCTTTAATGTAAAGAAAAAATTTGACTGTCCCTGTAATTAAACTATACATCCGATTTTCATAAAATTTGAAATGGCTCGACAAAATGTCGCAATAATTATATGTTTAAAATTTGAGACCATTCGGAAAGCTTTAACATCATTAAAATGCACGTGCAATAATTTTTCCCATTGGCCGTAATGTAAAGAAAAAATTTGACTGTCCCTGTAATTTAACTATACATCCGATTTTCATAAAATTTGAAATGGCGTGACAAAACTTTACAACAATCATATATTTAAAATTTCAGACCATTCGGTTGGGTAGTTTTTGCTCCCGGACAGACAGGCGGACGGACAGACGGACGGACAGACGGACTGAACGATGACTATAGGTGCTACGAATTTATATAATTACGAACGCACCTAAAAATGGAGGCTGTCGTCGGCGGATTTTTTTCAGCGTTTGCACGGTCCCTAAATTTAGACACCATTAATTCATAAAAGTTTCCTTTGACCATAGCTGCCAACCTTTCACTAATCTTCCGTAATATCTGGATTAATTTGACCCAGGTTAACCACTTTCGAACCAGAAAATTTATTTCATGAATCTTTATTTATTTAATTGACGGTTTTTACGTGGAATGTATTTAATTTGATTTCTTAAAAAAATTTCTCGTTCGAAACGTCCAGGGCCAAATTAACGCACGTATTACGGAAGATTAGTTTGAGGTTGGCACCTATGCCTTTGACTTATTTAATCTGAGAAAATTAAGGCGGTCAATACTTTTAGAAATTATTAGTATCCAAATTCAAGTGACTGTACAAACACTGCAGAAAACCACTGTTGACAGCCACCACTTTTGTGTCAGCACGTAGACCTAGAATTTAGTGTACGGTGAAATGTTGAGAAGCGTCATGCTGTTAAATGAGTGATTTCATTTTCACTAAAAGTATTTGATTATCACTTACAAATTGATTAACTGTGTAGGTAAATTAAGATCTTGTTCAGAAGTTTTACACTCCACAAAACTCTAAAAAGCTGATCAACCTCATCACTTTAAGTTGCTATAAATATAAATGTAAAAAACTATTTTCCATTTTTTCCATATGGAGATACATAAAATACTTTCAAAATCATTATTAAAGCCTTAACCCCTTGAGGGGCGGTAGGATGTAATATATCCTAGCTAATTTTAATCATCATTTACACCAGAAACTTTTAATTAAATTTTACTTTTTTAAATTTAGTGGGAAAAAGTTGAAAAATTGCTTTTCTTACAGAAACGTAATTGCTTGCCCCTGAAAGGGTTAACTTTTAATCTATAGAATGATTAGTACGACAATTATATGAATCAAGAGTTTAGAAAATGTTGCTGAGAAAACTGCCTGTCAAAAAATATTACCGACTATCATTCCCGTCAAATTAATGATTGAAAAGTTTCTTTTTATCGCTTAATACAATTTCATTATTAGTTCGACATTGACTGAAGTTGCAGGTAAGGAGTAAATGAGACACTATAAGTTTTATATTGCAGAAAATTTTATTTTAAAAACTGACTAAAATTTAAACACAAAGTCTCTATAAAAATAAGCGAATAAACGCGCAACTTAAAAACTTTTCCCGATTAATTGGTGACTTTTTGGAGAGAAAAATACATTTATGTATTAATGGTGTTGCTGCTTCAATTTCGGATATTCTTACAAATATTTCTGAATATTAATCCTTGATTTCTCGATCTCAGAATTTCAGAATTTCAGCTATTAAATAAAGTAAAGATTAATATTCGGAAAAAGTGATTGAAACATAAAAATAATTAGCAGCAATCACATAACTGATTGTTATATAATTAAATATATTTTTTTAGTGTTTACTTTTAGTAGTAAGTTTTTCCAGTGGTTGTTTCTTAATTGTATTAAAAGATGAGTGCTGTAAGGCTTAGTAATACAATCTAGTGAAACAAAGTTATAATCAAATTACAATATCATTTGTTTAATAGATACATTTAAATAAAAGTTTTTTGAAGTACGTTTTATGGCAGCATTCCAATATTTGGATTGTTAAAACTTATCTTGTTTTTGCACCAGAAGTATTTGAAATTAACTAGAAAATTCTCAGCTGCATTATCGATATTTACCGATAAAAACTCTTTTTATGCTATTCAAATTTTTCGAAATGTCAATTAAATGAAACTAAATATTAAGGTGTAATGATTTTTTTTATATTTACAAAATAATGCAACCGTATGTTCATAGTAACAATTAGAGGATGTCCGTTTATTTCCAAAATAAAAATAGATTCCAACTGATCACACTATAAAATTAAAGAGATATATTTCTATATCTATCGAGAAAGGAAAAAAAATATATAGCTTTCTCCAAATTAATCATGGTTCCGAAATGCGTTCCTGTATCTTCAGAAATATCAGAACACTAATAGATTTCTAAGATTAACCCCTTGAAGGGCACCAGTATATTATATATACCACTTAACTTTAATTGCCAAATGCCACATTGGCACCGGGATTTTGGAATTAAGTTTTGCGTTTTATAATGTACTTTTTATAATTAAAAACTAAACTTTTACAGTCGTGGCCACAAGTTTAGGACCACCACTGAAAATTAAGATCCAGACAATAAATTGAATACTTACTCGTTAGTAAAATTATAAACTCCGTTTATTACATGAATATTACATTTCTACGCATATAAATCACAGACATTAAACACAAATTTTACAGAAAAATCAATATTTTGTTGGTCCGCCATTAGCTTTCATTACGGCATGCAAACGTTTTGGCATGCTCTCTACCAGACTTCGGCAGTATGCAGCTGATAATTCTTTCACTAAAACTTCCTTAATTCTTTTTCCAGTTCATTAGCACTTGTTGGCTGTTTCTCAGAGACCTTGTGCTTTAAGAGGGTCCATAAGTTTTCAATTGAATTCAAATCGGGACTGTTTCCAGCCCAGTCAAAGATTTGAATTTTCTTCGTCTTCAAGACCTGAGTAACAATTTTAGAGCGATGACATGGTGCACCATCATGCATAAAAATTGTTCATTTATGAACCATCATGTGTAATTCTAACTTCTCGTTCAACAAATCTACGTATTTGTTGCCATTTATAGTCGTCCCTGGTGGTAGGAAGAACAATGCAACCGTTCCGTTCACTGACATTCCACCCCAAATCGAGACTTGGAAAGTGTTTAACAGTCTGTAAAGTGAATCGAATCGCTTTTTAGGAGGTCTATGGACATAGTACTTGAGTCTAGAGAGCTACTGTATGGTAGATTCAACCGAAAAAAAAGGCCGTTGCCACTGACGAATTGTCCATTTGGCATGTTTATTGGCAAAGTCCAAGCGCTTAGCTGTCATGGCCGCTGTTAACCTGGGTTTTTTCGCAGGTTTATGGGATTTTAAATGAAAGTCGTCGAGCAAACGCCGACTTACTGTTCTACAACTGACATCCGCACCTTTTGCAAGCAGTACTGACCGTATCTTGCTTGCGGAACTCATTGGAGAACGAACTGCTATGCTCCTAATGACATGGTCTTGGTCATCCCTAGGTGTGGCTTTACGAGGTCGACCACACATTTTGGCATCAACATAAGTCCCTGTTTCTTTAAATTTCTTGATCTCATTGTGAACTGAATTCTTACTATGTCTTACTAGTTCACTAATTAATCGTTCTGAATATCCTTCATTATGAAGAATAACAATTTATGCGCGCTGAGCTTCAGAAACTGACGATTTTTGACCCATTTTCATAGGTTTTCAAAACTCTTAAAACAAGCAACAATTGCGTCTGCGACGTTTATTACTCAAAGATCAAACAAAAAGTAAATACAATACTCCATTGCCAGACGGAATGACGCCATCTGAAGTAATCGATTTGATTTATGACGTTATCAGTGGTTTCAATTGTAAAAACGCTAGTTTCTGCACAGTGGTCCTAAACTTTTGGCCACGACTGTATTTATACTATATACTCGAAGAAACGCTTTTAGTTAATTTCATATAAATTTTCTTGTAAATCCCGGTGTCAATCAATCAATTTACCATTTTAGCAACTGAAGTACTTTGCCCTCAAAAGGTTAACATGTTCACGCCGGTGCGGTGGGTCACACTCGACTGTCTAAGAGTTGTCAAGTCTCCGCCTTTTTGCACACCACTATTATTTTAGAGAAAATGTTGTTCCTTTAAATCACCCAATTGTTCTAATTAAATAAAACAACATTTTCTGTATTAAAATACTGGTATCTAAAAAGCCGGAGACTTGGTAGCTCCGAGACAGTCGAGTGTGACCCACCGCGCCGGCGTGAATGTGTTAAAAGAACCATTTCTGATACAAAAGTTTCTTTTATTGGCCGTAATTTTGGGAAATGTTACGAAATAGTTTTGAAGTAATGAACAGTTTTCTGAACCCGGTATTAATACAAAATATTGTATTTTAGAATACTATGAATTATTATGTAAACAGTTTCACGTTCAATAGACAATCATCCTAAATTAAACCTTTCAGGGCAAAGTACTTCTATTTGCAAAATACTGAAATGATTGAATAACACCAGAATTTACAAGAAAAATTATTTGAAATCATGTATAAGCCTTTCTTCATGTATTTAAGGAAAAAAAATTGAAAATTTCCATTCAATTTTTCTGATGCCAATGTGGCATTTAGGCATTATAATTAAGTTGGCCAAAAATGGCCACCGGCTTTCAAGAGCTTAACCCTCTAATTCCCATCGTAGAATACGTCCTTGAAATTCCGTAATTCAGATAATCTGAATTCATATCAGAAAACTTCAGTAATAAATTTTACTTTATTTAACGACGGATTGTATGTTATTAGATAAATCAAATATTGCTGTTTTAAATTGATGGTATGAATTTTGAATATCCGAACTAAAAAATCCACTAAATTGGAAACAGTGATGGTAGCCTATATGCTACCATAAGAATTAGAAGGTTAACCCTTTCAGGCCAGGGTACTTGTATTTCTAAAATGTTTAAATAATTGTTTGACACCAGTATTTACACGAAAATTTATTTGCAAGCAAGTAAACATCTATTTTCGCGTATTTGATAAAAGTGAAATTTTCATTGAAAAATTCTGATGCCAATGAGGCAATTAGGGATTCAAATTAGGTGATGCCATAGCAGCATCACCACCCTTCAAAGGGTTAGTAGTGTAAAATGAATATTATATTGTTACTGGTGCATGTATATATCTGTTACGCAGCTGAAAAATGCTTTCTTGACAACTGATATGACCGATATTTAGTATTTATACCGAGAACAGAAAACGGATCAACACACTGTAAAATCTCGTAACATTTCCAAAAGTTACGGGCAATAAAAGAAAATTTTGTTTAAAGAATTATTTTTAAAATTTTGGAAATATATTGTATTCTGAGGTTTATGATAATGAAGTTAAGGAACGGTTTTCGAAATCATGTGTAACTCGGAAGAGGTTATACTATATTTTTAAAAACCTTTTTAAACAGTCAATGAATATTTATTTCCTTTGCAGTTTAGTAGTAACTTGCAGGCATGTTACTGGGCATTATTTATATTTTAATCAATTTCACACAATGTATTATGGGAAGTAATTCAAATAGACTTCATTAGTTACAATGCAGATATTAAAATGTGGCTATATACAGTTCTCCCACTCTATCCGTTTTTTTGAACACCACTTTTATTCAAAGAAAAAACTTCTTTATAATATTCGTAGAAACATACGAGGAATACCCGTTGTTCCTGAAATTGTTGCAGAACCCTGCCACGAATTTCTTTCTAAAAAATTACTGGTTTTCAAAAAACGGACCGCTGGGAGCCCTGTATATAGTCATATATAGACAATCAAGGGAAGCAATGACTTTGACTGATGGGAATATAAACACTGCCTAGCACAATTGTTCGAAATAAAAAACGTCGTCATGATATGGAAATCTGTATGAATGTGAAGGATTTTTTTTATTTATGTGTTTTGAACTTTGCTGATTGCTAATTTGTTATTAAAAAACAAAATTTCTGAATGGTGAATCCACTCTAATGGGCAAAATTGGAAATATTGAAGAAATATTGCCGGGCAAAATTAAAAAATAACAAATGGTCATTGCGAGTTTTACTAGCGCACAAAGGATTTCACACAATAAATTTATTAATTACTGACTGCAATATTACATTGATAATATATCACTACTATTCACCTTAACTAAAACAAAGACATTATGCAGAGTTGAAACTTTGGAATTGCGCCAAGCGCGCTTCGAAAGAAGGTCCCAAATTTGCAACGCCACTATGGTCCGTGCCACGTTTTTCTAGAGGTATTTTTAATAAATATCTCGGCTAACTACCGACAAATTGTTTTCAAACATCATTATCAACAAGACATGCATGATTCCACGTCGATAAGTACCTCGAGGATCCATCAACTCCCCCGCTGAACGCTCGCAAATTAAAGTTTGTGTCTAACGGAAAAAAAGTATTTTCTCAAAATTTATGTGAGACTAGAATTGTCGCTACAATTTTTTTTTGCAAGTTTTAAATAATCTCCTGCCACACCAAAAATTTTCATCATTTTACTTTCAGTAGATTCGGAAATAGTGGTGGGCATGATTTGGCAGTACATTTTCCACAATACTTATGAAAATGTACTACCGAAAATTAAAACAAATATATTTTTGAGTTCGGTATTACGAGATTTTTTTTAATAATACACCACACGATATACAGGGTGTCTATAATTAAACGACCCTACTTTAAAGTTATCTACAGACAAAACTAATGTTCATAAAGTTGTGAAGTTTTGGGAAAGGCATAGTAAAGGGATTTGAATTCGTTTAAAGTAAAAAAAAATATATAAATAAAAATAGTTTAAAATTTCGCCACCAGAGGGCGATTTTTAATAAATTACACATTTAGCATTAAGATAGTTTAGAAATTTTATTTACAGGATGTTCATAATTAATCGACCCTATTTTAAAGTTGTCTACAGGCGAAACTATTGTTCAGAATGTTGTGAAATCTTTTGGAGGACATAATAAAAGTATGGGAATATGTTTCAGCGAAAAAAAAATTAGGAGGCCGTTTTTTAACGAATTACACATTTAGCATACATTTACGATAGTTTAACATATTTTGTTATAGACAAACATGTTCTGCATGACTTTCATCATTATCAGATACCATCTGGAATCGTAAGATAGCATGTTCCACAGTTGGCCGTAGTATGTTCAGGGAACATCCAATAAAACGTCGCGAATGCTGTCTTTAGAGTAAGGTTAAGTTATAAATTAAATTTCTAAACTATCGTAATGCTAAGTGTGTAATTTACTAAAAAACGCTTTCTGGTGGCGAAATTTTGAACTACTTTTATTTACAATTTTTTTTTTAGCTTAAACGAATTCCCATCCCTTTATTATGTCTTTCACAAAATTTCACAACTTTATAAACAATAGTTTTGTCTGTAGACAACTTTAAATTAGGGTCGTTTAATTATGGACAACCTGTATATATATTTTTTTTCAAGTAACTTAATTAGCCCCTAAATAGTTTTATAAAAATATTTGTCAATGGCTGATATTCTATAAATATGTGGGTCAATAGCCTTTATACTTCTGCCATGCTTGAAGTTTTCGTTTTCATTATTTTCGAGAAAAACGGCTGTGATAAGTGGACAGAGAAATACACGAGTGATGTTCTAATGGTTCCCTTTTTAATTTTTAAGTACGGAACATTAAAAATAGAATAAAATTATAGTTTTTAAATTTCAAAATTTTTTTAGATTAATTTGTAAATTTCATTCGCATCACAATCGTTTAAAATATTTTTCACGACTAGAAATATTCTTTGCTTATACTGCAATTGTTGACTGAATTCGAACATCCGGAAACTAGATTGGTAACCACTGCAAAATAAAACATATATTTCTCAAAATGTTCTAAAAATACTGTAAAATTTCTCAAACAGGTGGATAGCACAACAACAAAATCAAATCCACATTCGTAGATTTAAATTAATTGATAATAGAATTAGTATATTTTTACATATTTTTAAAAAATGATATGTTCTTGAATTATGGATAAAATAAATTATATGAGTAAATATTTCATTCAGTAAAGTTATGTTAATTAATGTATAATTGAATGAAATTAATGTATGATTTAATTCTAATTTTCATTTATACATTCTAATTCATTTATACAACTTAATTCTAAATATTTTATACAGAAAAAAATGTTTACGTTTCTTTACGACTTCATGTAAAATACAAATGCAAATATGAAAATTCATAGAATAACGTGAAACGAAAGAACAGAAAAACTTATGGGCAGCTATTTCTGTGATTTTGTGTAGTCTATAGATTATAAAGCAATGAGTTTCGGTAGGTAGTTCTGTGATAGTCATAACTGTTTTCTTATCAAAACAGTCGTTTTATTTTTTTTTTCTATAAAATATCAATTTATCTATTTATAAATAATTAAATTTTAAATTGTGTTTATATTTTAAAGTGTAGTTATTAATTGTATATGTAATTTTGTCAGTTAAAAATATTTTACGGAAATAAAATCGGTTCACTCTATCAAAATCATGGCAATTTTTAAAAATTCGTTTGGTTTTCGTTTATGTACTGATCTCTTTAACACGTTCACGCCGGCGCGGTGGGTCACACTTGACTGTCTGAGAGTTGTCAAGTCTCCGGGATGTTGCACACCCCTGTTATTTTAGAGATAATATTGTTCCTTTGAATCGCCCAATTGCTCTAATTAAATATAACAACATTTTCTGTATTAAAATACTGGTATCCAAAAACTCGGAGACTTGTCAGCTCTGAGACAGTCGAATGTGACCCACCGCGCCGGCGTGAACGTGTTAATGTCATTTGACTGTGTAGTTCACAATGAAATCCCGTTTCGGATATAATGGACATAGCTGCCAACCTCAAACTAATCTTCCGTAATACTTGCGTTAATTTGACCCTGGTTTAATACGTTTCAAAAAAGAAATTTTTTTAAGAAATGAAAATAAATATGTTCCACGTAGAAACCTGGAATTAAACAAATATGTATTCCTGAAATAAATTTTCTGGTTCAAAATGTGGTTAACCTGGGTTAAATTAATCCCGACATTACGGAATATTAGTGGAAAGGTTGGCAGCTATGATTAGATAATTCTCTCTGTGTTGTGATATATCGTACCCCGACCATTCCTATACAAAAGTGAACCTATAAAAATACTTTTTAAAAAATCTTGTTTTTCGACTTTTCGCCATGTTTTATGGATTTGGAATCAGTGTGCGTCGGCACAAATAATCACCAATTGTTTCTGTGTATTTTTTACAGCTATTACATAGAAACGTATTTTAAATAAAATATTAGAAAACTTTTACAAGGGTTTTTACACGTGTGTTCAATGTTCATAGATAACTCTTATGTTTCACAAATATTATATCAACATTAAGAGGCCAAATCCTCTGTATGAATGGAAATATGGGTGGGATGTATTAGCGCAAAGCCATTATATGGGATTTGGAGCTACTGCACAAAATATTCGTTACATGAAAAAGTACGCATTCTTAATTTAATTTTGTGCCTTTTAATTAAAATTTACGGAACTCTTAATAAATATTTTACAAAATGAAAAGTCATCTAAAATCCTTATGCACATATTCCTGTAATATGCTCTGTAATAGTTAAGCATTCTTATATTTTAAAATTTAAATTTAATGATAAAATATAAAATACAGCCTTTTGCCACAGCTGTAGAAACTTAGTATCCTTTAACATAAAAATAAATTAAAACTATATTTTTAGAAAATTTTAATTTCAGATTTTAGAGAATAATGTCCTCTGTTCCGTCTTTTTAAAATTTTCCAACTCTTTCCAACATAATTGAAAGTGTTTATGAATTCGGCTTTTCTGTCTGTCTGTCCGTTTTTGCTCTAACTCGCGTAAATATAGTCAGATTGCCATGAAATAAATACATGTTATTGAGACATACTATGCCATGTTTTATATTGAAAATTATGTGTAGCATTCATCGTTTATTTACAGGGACGCTGTAAATGACAGAAACACAGTTGTGTTACATTACGATCTATAAGGAAAAATGCTTTGCGGCGTATTTTATTCAAATTACACTATTTAAAAGATGTTGAGATTAATATATATTTCTAAGGTGCGCAGAAATAAGCTTACGAATATGGTTGGCATAGCATGCATCTTCCATATACAGGGACACACAAAATAATTCGGTTACTATACTATTTATGAACAATAATCGCTTGAAGTACATTTACCGTTGTGTTAAGCGTTTTTAAATCTAACATTTTTCTGGATATTACTTTGTATAAATTCTATAGAAAATATACAGGGCTGCACAAAACATCAAAAGTACATTTCTATTTAATGATTGAAATTGATAAAGGGCATTTTGAACTGTTCTATGCGCTTCTTAACTGTTGTTGTTGTCGTTTTGATGTAGGCCGATAATCTACACGAAGGATATAGGCCCGAAGGAGGAGTGCCCTCCGTCGTGTTCTTTCTGAGGGAAACTAACACGTATTTACGCAAAGAATCCAAGGTTCGAAGAAAACCACTGAAGACTCCGAAAGTTTAGGCCGACGTGCGCGATTGGGTTCGAAACCAGCACCTCCCGTCTACCAGCTTCGAGAGCAGAACCTCTTTACTATTGGTGGAGCCGCGTTTCCTAACTGAAATAAATTTTAACATACTATACAATAAATTATATTGTATCATAAATGATTGAATCATACAAAGGGTTGCACAAACAATTCAGATATTGTTCCGACTACCGACGGTAATTACTTAAATTGTGTTTTCAAGTGTGTTATGCATTTTACAAATTGTTTATTTATACAACATTTTAATCTTATTAAAGTGTGACGTATTATTATAGGCTAGTTCCGTGGGTTTTTGTAGTGTAAGCTAATAAACCTGCTATGTATTGTATATGTAATATAGTTGAAAACTGCTATGCTTGTTGGCCACCGTTATTTTCGAAAAGTTTGCCTGGCCTTCTTCAATTAATTAGATAGCTCTTATAAAATAAGTCACATTTTCTGTTCTAAAATACTGGTAGCCAAAAATCGTAGCATGCAATTAATCGTAGCACTACAAGTACTCATGGAAATAGCCTATAGTATTCTGAGTCTGTTGGAAAGTGTTTTATAATCTATGCTTGACGCGTGATTTTACGTTTTTTTTTTGTTTTTTTTGTTTTTTTTTTTTGTTTTTTTTTTTTTTTGTCGTTTTGGAGTTAAGACATTCATTTCGCAATACTGATTATTTTAATTAAAATTTTATGCTTACCCTTTGCCTGTGAATTCGTAAAAGTCTTACTATGAAAACCTAATATAATCAAGATGAACAAAAATATCGAAATATTAATACAAATTCCTGCTCCATCCTTCATTGAAATGAATTGAAGTCAGTTAACAATGCGGTTAAATGAAGTCTTTTATCTGAAATTTATTTAATTCTTTTACAGAACGAATAGCATATAAATCATAGTTTTATTATCCTACGACGATGAAAATGAATATTGAGAACAGAACTTTATACACAAACATGGAATTCTTCGGCCATCATATCAATCTTATTGGCTTTGTTTCAACCCTGTTATGGTCTCATGAGCAACAGATAATCTGTAACATTTCCGCGATGCCCTGCAATTTATATTGTAGATTTAATTAACTTTCTTCCTGTGAGCTACTTAATATCAACTGAAATAGAGAAAGAATGAGTATAAGCTTTATTATGGCGTGCACAATAATATATTTTTTAACTATTAAAATAAAAAGGTGACATAGATCATGTTTTGAATATTTTTCCAATTAGATTTAAATTTAAAATCTTATTTTTATTCGCTGAATGCATTACCTAACACATTTTATTTAAGAGAAAATAAAAGATATACTTTGCTAGCCTTTTATGCTTACTTCAAAGTACCATTAAGATAACTTAACATTTATTTAATGTAAAGTAATACAGTTTAGAATGAGTTATTGATACTTTACTTTTACTTGTTCAAAAAGCATTGGTAGTTGCACAAAACAAAAATATTTTTTAAAGGATGATTTCCTTTGCTTTTGCATCTTTTTAGCTTTCTTGACGTTGAAAGATTTGGGGGGGGGGGGGGGGGGGAGTTTCCGTTTGGTAATATTTCTATATTTCTATTGTAAAAACATTATATTTGTACATTTCCTAATTCTACAAAATACTAAAAAAAATATTTTAAATAAAAGATTTGAGAGGAGTTATATATACTGCACAAAATTCCCATTAATTTAAATTTCATTAATTAATTTCAAATGGCAAAATTCTTCTAAAATTTAATAAATGATTGTCTAAATCTTCTAATATAGTTTCAAAAATTCAGGAAAAATGCTTTAGAAGATGAAAATTTAATAAATTCGTAATTTAGGACATAAAGGGTTAAAGCAAACTAATGGCTAAATTTATAAAGATAGGACTCTTTCATTATTAAACACTATGAGATCAAACCCCGGCTGCTCGGATTACAGAATATAAGGTGAAAATATTTTTTTTTATTGAAAATTCCAGAATATTTTTAACATTTAATATATATTTCATATTTCGTGGTAGAAACACGGATAAACATCTTTAAACTCTGAATAATGCATTCAAATAAATTTTAAAATTTATTAAAAGTGATACTTTCACATTAGACGCTTGCCAGAGGTTAATAGCAGATGAAATCACCAAATATTTCGCTAATTAAAGCAGACATTTATTCTGATAATCTAAGTGGTTAAAGCCGGAATTCGATTACATGTCTGTCAGATTTGTGTTTTATTTGTATTATTTTATTATTTTATTTATTGATAGATGAAGTTTTAATTTCTTAGCGGAATATTTCAGCAGAAAGAATCACTGCACTATTTATAATGTTTTAACTGTAAACGCGCTAATCTTTTGAGGTAAGGCCGCACGTTATACACAGAATTAAAAAAATTAAATTCTGCTATAACTTAAAATATATTACACGAAATTTATTGGTCAGCTTTACTCACATACATATTTTTACTTTATAATATAGATATCAGTCTGGTGTAAAACTTTCGTTTGTTTATTTATTAAAAAAATGTTTGTATTGTTTTCGAAATTCCGTGAATAACCTCTACAATTCATAAAAAATTATGTACCCAAATATAGCTAAAATATCTTTTTTATGTATTTGAAATGTTATTATGAGATGCAACGAACGCGTGTTTAAAATGTTTATAATTGTTTCGCATGCTAATTTCATAAAATCAAAATGATTGAATATTATACACAGCGGGGTAAAAAATTAAGAAAATTAATACTTAGCGTTTCTAATATTATATATATAAATATATACTCGCTCTAATTTTCTGCTGTATATCCACACACAGACACACATAATATAGTCATTATAATATTATAAATATCAATGTGTGTCCGAATGTTTGAATGAAGACAGCGTCTAAACGGATGATTTAATGCTTTGTATTTTTGGTTATAGATGGATTACAACCCGGAAATGAACATAGGCTATGTTTAATTTATTTTATTCAATATTTTGCTTAATAATCCAAAATTTCATTATTTTTCATACACAATGAACTGACATTTTTCTGATAAAATTTAACCATCTTCCATTTTTCGTTGCCAAAAAATAAAAACCCAGAATAATAATTTAATTTTCAATTGAAAGATTAAAACAGAAATTTTGAAGTATTTTTAATAATACAAGGTGCATGGATTTTGAGTAAGTGCGGGAAGAAGGCGAATGTGACGTCGTATATGGAAAATAAAACGGATATGCTTTGATGTTGAAATAAAATGAGATGGTGTTATGGTATTAATTCTTATTATTTAAAGAAAATTGTTATGAATGCTTACGGTTTATCATCTGCGCGCGGTTAACATAAAGATGGAATTTTTAATTTAAAATTTAAAAATAAAAAAAAAAACTTTTGAAGAGCAAATGTCAATAATATGCATAGTAAAATTATCAATGTCGAAAATGACGTAATGATTAGCAGGAAATATATTTTCATTCTGAAAAAGTAAAAAGTTAACTAGATTACCTGAATAAAACAATTTTTTGTGAGTGTTAATTTTTAAGCGTTCATTCCAGGAAATTTAAATAACAGTTACTTTATTTTTAAAGAAATTTACATTTTCGTTCAAAGAACATAAATGTTTAATATGATTGCGTCATCAAAGTAACATTCAGTATAAATTTTTTTATTGGAGAAACGTTTGTAAATCGTAGTGTGGCAGCTGAATTTTAATTCTACATTTCTTTTAGCTTTAAAAGGGTAAAATATTTGTTGACATTTTAAAAAGTAGCTCCTTTTAGTGCTCTTTTTTAGGAACAGATATTATATATTCCAGCGGCCGCCATCTTGGATCTTTTCTTGGCGTGAGCACCCCTTTTCCGCCAAGTAGTAAATGTCGCCAAGCAGTGTTTTATGCTCATGTTAGGCTTAACGAAAATAAAATGTAAAACATCGCCAACAAAATTCGCCAAGAAATCTCAAAACATCCAAGATGGCGGCCGCGAGAATATGCTGCATCTAAGCCCTTTTTAGATAATAGTTTTTTGTGAAGTATGATAGATTGAGATAAATATGCCTTAGCTTTTAATACAATGTCTAACTGAATTTAAAAGGTTATAAAAATTTAAAGAGAGGAATGTCATCAAAGCGAAATCAAATTTATCGAGAAATTCACGTAATGCAAGAGCATTGAAAATATCAAAAATTAACTAAACTTTTCCTCAAAGCAGAATTGCGTAGACATGAACAATCCGATCGTCAGGCTAATCTTAGAGATGCTGATACAGCTGAAAAGTCCCAACTGCATCACCACTATAACGCTGCTTATTTGGCTTCAAGGAGGGAATGTGGATGACTTGAACTGTCGCAACATAGGTTAAAAGAAGACACTGGCCGCAAGTAAATAAACAATTTATTAATAAATGAACAACAATAGCCGGCGTTAGCATGTCAAGCAAAATAAGCTATTTTGGCGACAATTATGTACCCCGGTGCGTATATGTCATCTGTGCCATTTTCTTATTACTTCAGGATATAAACAGACATCCTGGTTCAGCGTATAAACCTGAGTTATGTCAATGACCTTATAATAAAGAAATATCTTATACTAGCCGCCCTTGGCGACCAGTTTGGTTTCCTTAAAATTTATGTTTGGGAAAGCATGTTAACCCTCCGTCTACCAGACGGGTCCAATGGGCCCGATGGGTACATTCGAAATATTTATTCTAACCAGAAATTTCTTTAAAATAAACTAAATGTGTAAACCAGACAATAATGAGTTAAGTAAATAAGTTCCATAGTTTTAAATAAGAATTCTGATGTGCAATATTTTTATAAAACTTGAGTAAAATTTTCGGTAGTTCTAGGGTTAAGCATTCTATAACGTTACTTTTATTCATAATTTAACTTACTTGGACTCCCCTTACCCTCTCGCTGCGCAACCCGAGATTTCCTCGGGAAACGTAAAAGTAGCAAAATTTGTGCAATCCGAGATTTCTTCGGGGATTAAAATTTTCCACTGGCGACTATTTTTCAATTCAACTCGGACCACTTTTTAAGTACAAAAAATTCCATATAGATATTAACAACATCTACATGAAAGATACACTGCAAAATTGATTTTCTTAAAATAGTGGCGCTACAGCTCTGATTTCGCCTTAGGCTGCAAGAGGGTTAACTATAATTAATATAATCCCCTAAGCTAATATTAGTTTTTGTTGCATTAAAATATCTCAATTTGTTGATTTTCTCTAAGCAAGTAAAACCTATTGGTTTACAGTGGAAGTAATGGAGTTATGAATAAAAAGGAGGAGACATATAGTGTATTGTATACCAGTTGCGAGTGAAGTAACTGAGGAGGTTGTCACAATATGGCGGCTGCTTTTTTGAAATCGGTTCTTCAGTTTCTGACTACCGATAGGTCAAGCATCCCACCAGTAAAATTGAATAGAAGATTTCGTCTTAAAGAAGCGTCTTATACATGGAATTTTTTTTCAAAAATGTCATAAAAATTTCTATTTGTTTTTACCGGTGTCAATATGCCTTATAAAACTGTCGGTTTGTATCCATGGTTGTCACAATATGGCGTAAACTCAGGGCCTAACTACCACCAAAGAAAACTCCTACCAGTAAAAATGAAAAATTGTTTCTTCCACTATTTATGACTGAAATTTTATAAAAATAAGGCGTTTAAAATATCTATATAAACCTACTGGTGGGAGTTTCCACCGTCGATAAACAACCCCTTTGCTAGCGGTTACAGTTGAAGCTTCACTATTTTAAGGATATGTCAGTTCCTCTTTATTAATAGTTCCATGGTGGAAGTCAATGGGAATTCGGCGAAATATTAGAGATATCGCTAAGTTGGCGTCACTTTTGGCGACAAATTTGGAGACAGAACAGGGTCCCCCCTATGGTAACCCCCTTTATAGGTATGGGGATGTATTAAATAACCAATAATAACCAATCAATAACCAATGTTCAATAACAAATGCGTTCAATAACCAATGAGATACGTTTTATTTGGGCGTTGCTATTAAACAATTAACAAATAACTGCGATTTCTATGCCAGATACGATAGCGTAATATATAAATAGATTGTCTACTGCAAAATGTGATAAAGAATTGGTTTATTATATATGTTTTTAATTATCGGAAGGGGAAATACTTTGCTTAATTAATTCATTTCTTCCTCTTTTAATGTTACGTGAACGACGTCACGGGTAACAGCTAGTATATATATAAAGTACAATTCATTGTAGTATTAAACTTGGCATGATTTTCACCGACAGATGTGTCTTGTCCTACCTTGAGCATATAGTTTAATCTTCTCGTACAGACAAAAATTAACCCTTTGCACTCGAGAAGTGACTCCCACTCACCACTAGTGTTGCCAAGTGTCCCGCGCAGTGGCGTAGCGTTTGGGAGAGAGCTCAGTCATTTTACTACCAGCACTATTTATAGAAAATTTGGCTTTATTTAATCTATGAACGTTATAAGATTAAACAAAGCAAAATCTAACATACAAAAATACTGATAGTAAAATGGTTTGATCCCCCCGCCCCCACAAAGCTATGCCACTGGTGCCACGTAAATCGTGGCTCCAAATGCTCTGGCCGCCAGCATTTTTTTTTTCGTCTTATCTAATGGCAGAATTATTTGCGATTAAGGCTGTTCTCAACTGCTCTGCTCAACAAGAGGAAAACGGTTTGACACATTTACAAATTTATTTTTTAACCCCTGGAGGGGCGCCGGTATATGTTATATACCACCTACGATTAATTACGTTTTACACCAGAAAAAAATTTATTAAATGTTACATTTCTAACTTTGGTGGGAAAAAGGCCGTAAAATGGCTTTTACTTATTTTGAAATAGAATTTTTCAAAGATTCCGGTGGGAATTCGGCATTTTACAAACGTAGTTGCTTGCCCCTCAAGGGGTTAAAGGAAATATATAAAATTGGAAGGTCTGACTGTGTATGCGATTTGGAATCCAACTGTGTTTTCTATTTTTTGATCAATAAATTACCAATTGAGTTATAAGCGATTTTGATCACGTGACAAAGACGTTTTTTCACTTCGCTGACAGGTTTTTCTGCTTTCTTCGGGAACTTCGGTTCAAAACGTCAACTTTGACAATATTTTCTGAAAAATCTATTGCGTTTGCAAAAAAAAAAATAAATAAATAAAAAAAAATTAAAAAAAAAAAAAAAAAAAAAAAAAAAAAAAAAAAAAAAACAGCTCGATTTTATAGTTTTTGAACAACACCGACTAAGTTTCATGCATTTCCGACCAAAAATAAGTTTAAACTTATGTCATAAAGTTGCCCTTTTGGATTTGAGAACAGTCTTAACGAAGGCGAAATAAACTGCAAGAAATTAGTGGTGTCTAGAGCATTTAAAACCCTGAGTTACGGGGGACACTTGGCAACAGGAGAGGTGAGTGAGAGTCACCTCTCGAGTGCAAACGGTTAAAAAAAGTATATATATTTTTTCATTTACAGAGTAAACATGTCCACACAGTAGCTGCTTATCTTATTAATTTAAATTAGTGCTGTACAAATTAATAACATAATACTGTCAATTCCTAAGTGAATGAAATAGATAGAGATTCTGAAATTAGGCAGCTTTTGCTGGATACATCAAAAATGGTGAAACTGATTTAATGTTTTTGTTGCTATCGTTGCAAAAAATTGCCATGAATTTTTCGCTTGAAAAATACTGGTTAAAAAAAAAAAGAACGGACGCTGCGTTTTGTTTAAAATATTTTAACTGCATTAAAAAGTGCCGAATATATAAAATTCAATAATAAGATAAACGTAAATGATAAATTATGAATCAATCAAATATGTTCCTTAAACGTGCAAATTATTATAAATAAAATTATTCTAGTACTACATTATGGTAAACTTTTCAGCCTTTTCCAAGTAGAAAAAAAAAAAAAACATAATTTGAAGCAATTAAAATATTTAATGAAATGTTTCTTATTTTTATATGATTTATTATTAACTTTGTTTATTTAATAAAATTTCTGTTCTATGTGACTTGGGGTAAAAAACGGAAGGTTAAGAACTATGTATTACCACATATATTTTCTCATTAAATAAAACAAATATTATTAACACTAAAAGGACCACGAGGGGCCATTTGACCCCTACCAAATAAATATATTTCGGTTCGAACCAGAAATTTCTTCACAAAATAAATTTAAAATACACAATAAATACATAATGTTAAACAAGTTGAACAGTTTTAAATAAAAATTCTATATAAGAATTCTGGTGTGAAATACTTTTATAAAACTCGAGTAAAATTTCCTGTCTTTTTTGTGTTAACTGAAAATACTGGTAGAAAATATTAAAAATTGTTCGCATCTTATACGCCTTGTATACGTGACTTTTACGTATCTTATATGTCACATATACGTGACGGTGGTCGTGAATGAGTTAATAACTCGTAAATCTACAATTTCTTTATCATTATAAGTTATATATGTTATGCCATTTTTGTGAATGAGAAAGGGCATAAAAGTAAGTTTTCCAAAATGTAGCCTAATTTCGTTCTGAATGCCGGGTCGTTTTGTCCATTCATGTTCAACTTAGTGTATAGCCTCATATATTTTATAATGCATCGGATATACAATTTCCGTATATCGAAAAAAATGGCCAAATGCTCTGCATTATGATTGAATTTCAAAGAATTTCACTGAATGCAATGCCTTTTTATTATGATATTGTTGCCTTTTTGAATAGAATTCAAAAATACCATCGTGAAATAATATTTCTCTAACTTTTAGGTTGTTTTTTTATTCCTAGCAACTTACATTATATATCTTCAGTGGTGAAACATTGAAAGGTTTATTCATGTTCTATAGGAAATAGTTCCGTTGAATGCTTTCAATATCGTTTAAAATATTTATTATTTAAATATTGAAAATGTTACTGAAATTAAGTTGTACATTTTCATAATATTTTTCTAGCCACAGCATTACTAATAATGTAATGAGTATTTTAGAAAGATGAAGAGTTCAAATTTTAATTTTCCTGAAAAGTCCTGTACTTGACGTTCATTATTACAGGTATGAGATTTCCGACTTTTTGCAAACCAATATAATCTTAGAGAATATGTTGTTCTTTCAAATCGCAAAACGGTTCGGATTAAATAAAATAACATTTTCTCTAAGATTATACTGGTAAGCAAAAAGTCAGCAATCTCATCCCTGATTATTATTGGATAAAAATAAATAAAATAACTAAGAAAGTACAATTGTTTTCATGAAAAAGCCGGCCGTGTTTTGTCGTAAAAATAACGGCATTCTTGTTACTAGGGGTACTTTTCAACGAAATAATTCAATCTTATATGAATTATAATTTTGATTAAAGCATTCTTAATAATTATACTTTACTTGTAATTATAATTAATTCATTTGTATTTATATATAATTTTATTTTATTAATGTCTGCCCTGTCGTTCATAATATATAATACTATTTTCTTAAAGTAGAATATAAATATCTGAATATTGGCTTTTACAGATTGGAAAATTGAAGATCTATCAAAATAACCAGTTCAGCAATAAATTGAAACTAAAAAGGGAATCATTCGCTTCATATAATATACGAGAGTGGTTCAATAATTATTGTCCCGGGTGTTTATAAAATATTTGTACTGCGATGGTGGATGTGGAATATTGAAGCCTAACGTCTTAGATGCCTATATGTTCAATTCCAGAACTGTAGCTGCTATATTAACATTTTTTTTTCGTTTTTTGGTGTGAGAGATCGCATCTAGCTTGAAAAGTGGGGGTTGGGGAAGACGGTGAATGCGGCGAGGCTACTGTTGTTTGAACTCGGGATCATAGTGATGTGGCGACGTCTCTTCAATTGTCACAAACCTGTCACAGATCTCCTTCGGTTCTGGCAACATAAGCTCTAAACCAGCCTCCCCCCCCCCCCTTTTTAAGCTAGGTGCAACCTTTCACACATAAAACGGAAAAAAATGATAATATAGCAGCTACGGTTCTGAAATTGAGCATATAGGCATCCAAGACATTAGACTTCAATATTTCACACCAACCATCGCAGTCCAGATATTTTATACACACTCGGAACAATAATTATTGAACCACCCTCGTATATTCGTCCAAATCCATTACTACCTGCATAGAAATTTTCACTTAAGCAGTGTGGTTTGAAGCACACACATCTTTCTTAGAAAAAATCCTGAAAATGTTTGCGATTGCAGCCGAATTCAGGACGCAATAGGCCAGAAAAATAGCCATGAGACAGCAATCGGTTATAAATAACGATGTAATGCATTTATCGAAAAATGAAAAGCACTATTGAATTCCAAACTATTTGAATAGCGTAGATTTCCTGTTTTTCTGGGTACAGTGGAATCCGTGCACAAAGCGATATATGTAAGCGTACAAACTTAATACTGGAATCGGGCGTAAATTAACACAGTTGCGCCACCTTATGGACGGGGTGATGATCCACATACGCAGGCTTTTAGTGTGACGTCATATATGACAGCATATCTACCATCTGCGTATATTTTCTAAATCTTTAGCCACTCATGGAACTGAATTTTGTTTACCACATTTATTGCAAAATAATGGCGTAGCAAGAGGAGCATTCAGATGCACTTGACACCAAGAAGTATTTTCGTCCTGTCAGAAACATTTCAGCTATTAATGAAGGTGAAAAAAACTTTAAATTTTAGTGGTGGGAAGTGAGAAAATAGTTAGGCATCTTCCTGTAGTTTAACCCCGTCCGCTACGTGGCGTGCGACTTTGATTGATGTGACCTCGCCTTTAATCTTGCTGTTACCTCTTCCATTTAAGATAGGACTCTTAATTATATCGCTTTGTCCGTGCATATGTAAGAAATCTTCTTGTTGAAGAGGGTAAAAATATTTTTTGAACAATCTGAATGAAAATAACTGGAAAAAATTTCAGAAATTTCCTAATAATGAAAAATGGTATTAAAGCTATATTAAGAAGAAAGTTTAACCTTTTGCACTCCACTGACACCATTCTATTCGCGATACTATTTAAAAGAAAAAAACAAATTTTGTAGTATATTTCTCTTGGAAATGTTCTCGAACAGTATGTCAATCATTTTTGTTTTGAGAAAGTGATGTGTGGTAGAATTAAAAAGCCTGAACTTAGTATGTCAACGTTTAGGTTTCAGTGGAGTGCAAAAGGTTACAACTAAGAAACAACAGAGGAATAACAGAGCTGTAGTTATTAATAGAAGAACTGATTAAAATATTTTGAACATTTTGAACTGATTAAAATATTTGAACATAAATTTGAAGCATCGAAGGAACTTAATAAGGACAAAAGACATTTAAGAGGTAGCGCCTTCGCTACTTGCATAACAGTGGACATATCTGAGTAATATCAAAGTGTTTTATTTTCGTACATTCCCTATACAAGATAAAGCTATCATTTTTGGAATTTGTAGTGATTGTTTGCGCGAATTGTTTCTGATGTGATGTGAAAAATATTTTTTTTTCTGAAATTACATATACACTTTATTTGATAATATCTCTAGCTATAAACGGCCGAATCACATGGCCTAAAAGAACGGCTTCCCAATCAAAACTCCATTCTGGAGGTTGAAGAATATTCAAACTGAAAAAAAAAAAATCTAACAATAGACTTATAAATGACTGTGAATTGCGTGAAATCTTTAGGAATGTTGACACGACGAAAGAGGTTCACAAAATGCTTTAGATTTTTAATTCACATTTTAATTTTAACTAGTTGCGTGGCAACTCTATATGTTGCCTTCTCATTGCAGGAAAATCTAAAGTTATACGCTATCAGGCGTTAAATAAAATAAACATAAAATTTAAAACTTTAAAAAGATTAAAATATTAAAACTCACAGTCTACAGGTTTCGCCGCAGAGGAACCTGCCTCAAGACAAAAACATTCAACATATACAGAGGCTGATGCATGTAAACGAAAAATAAAAACCTTTTTAAGTTTATTAAAAAGAAAAAATCTTTTTCAAACTCTTTTACGTTTTATAGTTTTATTATTCTTTTAAATGCAGCATTTCTTAACATAGAACGTAAGGTTATTGAATCCCAATGTTTCAATTATTTATTTGCATGAGAATTTTTGATTTTTAGGACTGAACCAATTCCAATTCTAATGTAAATATAAAAACATATTATAGTATTAATTTAAATAAATTCTAAATCTCAATTAAGAAATAATATTTGCGATGGAGTTTAAATGTTTTCTCACTAAAAATACATGTTTTTAATGACTGCTATTTATCACAATCACTTTGTTTATACAAGATTTGTCTTCTAATTTCTCAGCTGGTTAAATAAATATGAAATAATTTTGGCGAAAACATACAACATTATTTGAACAAACTGATACACAAAAATTTCCTAAGTATGAATTAAAGTTTTTAAAATTGTTAAAAACAATAATTTTTCTTGTTACACTATTCTATTTCTATCGAACTTGTAACCGCCATCAATAGGAAATAGTTTAAAATCTGTGCTTTTTCTTTAAATTCATTTCGTTTGAATATGGGAAAATTGTTGTACAGTTAACAGTGAGCTTAAATTTGCCTTTTTAACAGACTTGGTTGAATAAAAATCTCACGAGAGTTACGATGGAATGATTTCTTGATATCAATTTGTCGCAGGGGTGGCCAACTGTTGCACGTGAGACACCACTAAAATTTTCATAGTAAACCATAGCTGCCAACTCTTACGCATTTTTATACCACAAAAATTGAACACTAAGTTTTAGCTTTTTACATCGTCGTAATCTGCTGATTAAATAAGACAAAAATTTCTATTAAATTTTTGTGGTACGAAAAAGCGTAAGATGTTGGCAGCTACGGTAAACATTGCGTTATCTAATCAACGAATCTCTGCGATTCAAGAAGTCGGCTATTTCTTTAAAAAATTAGTAGTATTCGGCATGCCACAGTTGTCCACACCTGATTTCTCATCAGGCGATTTTTTGCTTCTTGATTCCCAAAGCTTTAATACTTAAAACTATGTTCTTATTTTTCCTTTTTTTTAATTTAATTCAGTCAATAAGCTCCCTATTTATTCAAATAAGAAAATTTGTTTTCCTCCAAACCGCACACTTTTATGCCGGATTTTTTAATGCATTTCTGAAAGCGTGAAGAATTTTGGCGACAACGTTTATTACCGGACAGTGAAATACACTTGTACTATTTATCAATAAGTTGTAATTTCAAGATTTTATATGATTTATTTACCAATTAGAATAAGTGTAGGGAAGGTAGAGGGGTTTGATACATAGAGAGGGTTGATACATTGACAATTTTTCTCAACAAATGGCATTAACAGCCATTGTAACAGATGTAAAGTCTTCTTTTATTAGCAGAGGTCCTCATTAGCTGGACTTAGCAGTGAAGAAGTGGCAACGTTTTTTTTTTCTTTTAATTTTGAAGACTTTTGGAATGTCAATGCAATTTTTTTTAAATATTGATTTTTTTTTCATAACACTTATTATTGTGAAGATAATATCTTGTAATTTTTTTTTTGTCATGCACATTGTTAGGGTGAGTTTTACCAGAAAGCAGATTGGCATTTTGAAACTACATTTATACAAAGTGATTGAAAATCCAATAAGGCATGATAGTGAGAAATTATACACTTGTATATTTGAAATTTAATAGTTTTTTTAATTTGTAAACTAATATAGGACTGTAATATTCATTATTGTTTTACAGCAAGAGCTACTGAAATTGGTAAGGAAAAACAAAGAGACTATTCATAAACATTATGTAGGTTACATAGAAAAGCAGTGCGATTATAGATGGTTAGTTCGTTTTACTCTCCATGTAGAAGGAAAAAAAATTAAATGGCCTGAAAAGGAAGATGTTTCTATAATTGAAGAAGGGCAAATAAAAAAAAAAAAAAAAAACATTAAATCCACCCGATTTTACATACCAAAATGATAGACTTATTAGTTTTTCTTTTAACCATTTCAGGGGTGGTGGTATGTTTATGAAACCACTTAATTTTAATTCCCAAACGCCACATTGGCACCAGCATTTTGTAAAATATTTTCCATTTAATATTAAAGTGAAATATAGCCCTTTTCTTATTTCCAATTAAATTTGTTGGTAAATTCCGGTGCCATTCATTTATTCAACACTTTAGCATTGAAAATGCTTTGACGTGAAAGGGTTAAAGAAATCTTAAATTTGCTAAATTTATGTTAAATTGTTCGGAAATCAGTAATGTTCACTTCACTTTTTTTCCAGTAAGATCTCTAGGGTTTTTTTTTTTTCATTATTTATTTTCTAAAAAGTGTGTTAATAGAACTGTTTAAAAAATAGCAATTGTTTAAATATTTTTGTAAAAAACATTTCTGAAACAAAAATATGTCAATGTCATTCCGTTTCAAATTTTGCTTAAATATTTCTATATTTATCATAAAAAATTGTATGACGCATAAATTGAATTGTCTGCATTTTTTTTATTATTATTATTTACATAACAATGTATCAATCCTCCCCAGTAATGGGGAGATTTGATACAGTAGTAGCCATTCAAAATAATTGGGATAAAATTTTTGAATGACTATTTTTTAAATTCACAATATTTTTAATAAATGAATAAAAGGTCACTGTATAAGAAAACACGAAAAATTTGTTTAAAAATAGCTTTCTAAAGGTTGTAAAAAATTAGAAAAAAAAAAGTATTTCATACCTCCCCTACTAGATTAATTTTAACACAGTTATTCTATTTGGTAAATAAATCATATCAGATGTAAATTTCCAACTGGGCGAAAAATGTCCGGATCAGGATATGAACCTGGGATCTCTTGGCTGAAGCCGCCAATGATCTATCCTGGGCGAATGTGGTGGAACTTTTCCACCCAGCTAACTTAATTGATAGTAGCATCTGGTCAGAAATCTGGTTCAAGAGATCCCTGGTTCGAATCCTGGTCCGGACATTTTTCGCCCAGTTGGAAATTTACATCTGATGTGATTTATTTACCAATTAGAATAATTGTGTTAAAATTAATCTAGTGCAATTACGTATCCAGCGATTTCTGGAGTTCCATTACCTGCAATTTATTCTGTTGAGCTGAACCAGATTTCAGACCAGATGCTACAATCAATAAGGTTAGCTGGGTGTAAAAGTTCCAGCAGATTCGCCCGGGATAGCTCAGATGGTAGAGCATTGGCGGTTTCAGCCGAGAGATCTCTGGTTCGAATCGTGGACATTTTTTGCCCAGTTGGAAATTTACATGTGATAGAATAATTGTGTTAAAATTAATCTAGTGATTATATATATCAGTGTTTGCTATACGTATTCAAATCAGTTTCTTAACCCTTTAGTGCGCAGCTTTGCATATATGCAAACAACAGTGTTTTGAATTTAATAGATTTTTTTAATCGTATACACCTAACTCACACCAGAAAATTAAAATAGCAATATTTGCTATAATTAATAAAAGACATTCCGTATTTAAATAAAGCGAAATTAACCAATGAAACTTTCTGGAGTTAAGCCAGATTCTCTCAACTACTTAATTTCTAGAATGTATTATATCATGGGAATTAACACTAGAACCGCCGGAAATTTTACTCACGTGTTATAAAACTATTTCATACACGAATGTCTGTTCAACATACTTATTTCACTTACTTCTCCGTGGTATATGTTTAACTTATTTTAGAAAAAAAAATTGTGGTTCTAATCGAAATATTTTAATTTTTTACCGGTTAAAATGAACGCTACGGCGGTTCCAGCGTTAAAGGGTTAAACGTTAAGTTTTATAAATACATAATTATATAAAATGAGGTGTTTGAGGACATACTTATTAAAATATTTATAAATTTGCAATATTTTAGCATAAAACAGCCACACGACAATAGTTTTTACTTGTATTGCAGATGTGCAACAGAAGAAAAGATTGGCGTATTATATGAAAAATGTATATCTGATTTTTTTCATTATTTTTCCTGTGTAACAAACCTTTCAGAGAATCCTATATATTTTTTTCGAAAGAAAATATAAAAGCGCGCATTTAAGGGTTAAGACATTTTAAAAATATTATGAATGCGTCATCTTTTAAATTATTTTCATGCATATAACTATATTATTATTTTTTTTTTTGTTGTTGTTTGTTTGTTTCGTAAATAGTTTGCATCCATCGTTACGCCTTTAACAAATTCTATTTTAGCTAAAATGATGAAATAATAGTATGTTCTTATTTTTAAGTTTAATCGTGTCTAAACTTACTAAACTGCAGAGTCAGTTTTATTTTTATTTATTTATTTTCGTTTGCATATAAAGAAAATACATGTTTAGGATTATATTACTTCCAATTTAGAAACTTCTGACTCAACTGAATTAGCAATGTGATCTTTTTACAAACCTTTAAGTAACTTAAGCTTTTATTTTTATTTCTTATACGAAATTTTTAGGACAATATATATTTATTAAACTAAAGTTTAAAAATGGAAACCATTATTTTGTAAAACCAATTTTCTTTTGAACAGTCAAGTGAAAAATTTAATATGAAAGTTTAACTTTTCCTAGATCAGATAAACATTTTCTAAGTGTTTACCAGCTTGTTATGTTATGTTAGCAAATTATTATTTATATATCGGCATGAAAAATTTCAGTGATATTTTTTTTCAATGCATTTCAAATCATCACATAAAATAGACTTTTCTGTTTCATATATTGTTAGATTAGATTTTATTATTTTTTAATCATCAATTTATTTCAAAAATCACAATATTCTTCTACTCTTTGTATTTTTACATATTTAAAATTTAATATGTTTATTCAAATTGAATAGAAAATGTACTGTTTATGTTAATATATGTTTTTCTGTGACGCTAAAATGATGTAAAGACAAGCAGAAAGCAGGAATTCTGCTTTTTCAGAAATTAGTGTCTCAGAGAAAATATTTAAGAAGGAACTGTTTCATTAATTTAGAATAAACCTACAAAATTAGTTACAATAAAAAATGCACCTTAAAATAGAATATAAATCTTTATCTTAATAATAAATATAAATATTTATCTTATCTATCTCTATATATCTTATATAAAAAATGCATCTTAATGTATCTGTCTAACAAATATTATTTTAATCCAAAGGTCATTTCTGTTCTATAAAGACACTCTAAATTTTTGTAAAAGTGTGTGATTTCAATTGCTTAATTTTCAAATGTGAAGCATTTCCACCTGTGAAGAATTTCAAAACCACTGGAGTGAAAATGGTGCACTTCTACAATTTTTCTTTTCAGTTTTAAGATTTTAAAATACACACTTTTATTATATATAAAATGACGTCTTTCGCACATGCTGAAGATTTCAAAATTTACGATCCATTCCTAAACAACACCTATAGAAAAGTATAGATATGTCGTTACTATCGCGGAATAATACAAAAACCTAGCAAAAAGCTATGTCGTAAACTCGACAAAGCAAATCGTCTATCTAAAACTTCATACGCCTTCATTTGTTTGTAACATTAATATGGATATTTAAAATTAAATGTACTTTATAATATCTCTACGTTTTATCAGAAATCATTCATTTATATTTTTTCATAATAGCACGTATTTTGATTTCAATTTTCTTTTTCAATTCTTATCAGAAATTGGCAACAAAAGAAATAGTAATCTACTATTTTCCTTTTATCTTCTACAGAAATGGAGTACTTAAGTTGCCAGAATTACAGAAATGGGATTAAAATAAAAAATCTTAATATCTCAAATTAAATTGAGATGCAGTTTTCAAACAAATTTCCTTTAAAAGTTCTTTTTTCCCCCTATACAAAGGTGTAAAAATCGAAAATGTGCGATGCTTAAAAGTTTGGAAATTTTCAGTAGAGATTATCAGTATTTAACTGTACAAAAATACATCTGCTTCGTTTTACGGCTGGCTTATGTAACGGAACGTTATTTTTTAATGACGACACTTTAATTGTTGCCAGAAAAAAATAGCATCTCGGGGGGGGGGGGGCTAAAAAGAAAAGATTTACTTAAAAAAAAGTAGAGTGGAATTTTTTGTGGAAGTTACAAAGTATCACGTCGCACAGCATTAAAAAAGAAAAAGATTTTAAGCAATTTTAGACGGAAATTTGGATTTAAATGAATTGTTTGCGAGTGCTTATTCTAATCCACAAGTATCATACACAAATTAAAGGAAATAGAACATTGAGCCATATAGTATTTTAAAGAGCAATGTCCTTTATAATTATTCATAAATGAACACATTGATGCTTTTGAAGAACAACAGTACTGTTTTGAGCTTCAAAAGAAATAGTTCTTAAGGACTCATTTTTTCTCCAAAATTATGCATTGGAAAGCCACAAGAGTTAGACCATTTTATAAATAATTCTAATCTTAACTAGTTGTATGTGCCAATCCCAAAACTTTCTTCTATCTCATATATTTTAATATTTCAAAATGTTGTTACAAGTGTCAATATTTCATTTTTATTAATTCAATACAATATCAACTTTGACTTTCATCTTAAGGGGACAAGGGACCTTTATAACCTTAAAAATCATTTTTTTTTTTTGTAAATTTCAATTTAAATATTATTCAAGGGTACATTGTATGCATTATGGAAAGCATTTATCACAAAAAAAATTAAAAAAAAAATTTTTTTTGAGAAAAAAATGGGATTTTACGCATTGTCTTAGAAATCTTCGAAATGACCCCTGCGCATTCCATATCAATGAAAATCCCCAATATTTTTCATAAAAGTTTGGTTTATATATATAAATAAAACTTTGCATCGAATTTTATATATTTGAATATAAAGTTTAATTTAAAAAAAAATCAAAATTTTTTGAAATTTTTAAAAATTTTTGAAATTTTAAATTTTTTTTATTTTTTTGTCTTGTAAATTTTATTTTAAATATTACTCAAGGGTTCATTATATGCATTATGGCATCTATTTATCACAAAAAAATAAAAAATGAATTATTTTTGAGAAAAAAATAGAATTTTACGCGACTTAGAAATTTTCGAAAAGCGGCTTGCGCGTTCCACATCAATGAAAATCCCCAATAGTTTTTATAAAAGTTTGGTTTATATATATAAATAAAACTGTGTATCGAATTTTATATATTTGAATATAAAAATTAAAAAAAAAATTTTTTTTGAAAAATTTTGAAATTTTTTTCGAAAAAATTTCAAAAAATTTTGATTTTTTTTTTTTTACCTTTATATTCAAATATATAAAAATGCGATGCACAGTTTTATTTATATATATAAACCAAACTTTTATAAAAAAAAAATATTGAGGATTTTGATTGATATGGAATGCACAAACCCCATTCCAATTTTTTTTAAAGGGACGCGTAAAATTCCACTTTTTTCTCAAAAATAATTTTTTTTCATTTTTTTTTTTGTGATAAATGCTTGCCATAATGCATATAATGTATCCTTGAATAATATTTAAAGTGAAATTTACAAAAAATAAAAAAATTGATTTTTAAGGTTTTAAAGGTCCCTTGTCCCCCTTAAACTTTTACTTCACTCAATTAATCGGAGTGAAAACGAGTTAATCTCAATCATGGCTTTTATTAAAGTCAAAAGTTTTCTGTGGTCTCTGTTGTTTATCAGCATTTTGCGAATAGTCGGCTTATCAGGATAGGAAGTTCCCGTCGCTTCAAGAGCCGCCGGTGTACAATAGAACTTAAAAAAATCAAGAAAATTACACAAAAGTCACTATTATAGTGCCCCCTTTCGGCGGAATATTTGTAAATCCAGGGAGGACCTTCTTGCCATGGCCAAAAACATACACATAAAATTTGGTTCAACTCTATGCATAACTTCGTAAACTTTTCGATGGTACAATATTCAAAATGACACAAAAATCGGCATTACTGCGCCCCCTTCCGGCGTGATTTTTTTTTTTCAAATTAAGTGAGGACCTGCTTGCTATAACCAAAAACTTAAAAAAATATTAGTTCATTTCTATGCATATTTTCATACACTTTTTGATGATACAATGGTGACGGACATACGGGCACACGGACGCACGGACAGACAGACATTTTCTATAAACACTTTTTGGGATCTCTGACCTCCAAAACGTGTAAATACGTCGAAAACTGGAAGTCGAAAAAACATTTGATTACAGTACTTTCTTCTATTTAACCCATTAACGACGAGCCTCCTTTATACTTCTTTTAATTCTTCACCACCAGTTTTTGCGACTTTGTAATTTTTAATTATTTAATCGCTCAAAATCTGAGATTAGATAATGCGAAAATTTCCAAACTAAGATACTGGTAAAAAATTTACATTAAAATCACAGACAATACATTAAACAATTAAAATTATTACATAAAAACACTAAAAACATATTAAAATTGGGACGTTTCGGATCATCACGATCCCTCCTCAGCCAATTATAAACGTTGAGTAAAATATAAAACAGAAATAAGATACTGGTATTGAAATTTAAAAAAATGTTGTTCGCCTTTCATGGCAAGTTTTCTTGCCAACCGGCTTTAATGAGTTAAGACAGAAGAAAGTAAAAAGACTTGAGACCTAAAATACCCTTGATGAAAATAGCTTCTTGACAAATAATTTAGAAATTAACATCATATACAACAATGTTTGCAGGATTTGTGACGATAAAACACTTTCTCGAATTTATTGGAACACCCCTACAGACTTTCAAAATTATTCTAAATTTTCAAGGCAAATTAAACATTCTTTCGGCTCAACTACTCATTGAAGTTATTCAAGAATTTATGAAATTTAAAAATCACTACCATTCGGTTTTTTGAGTAATACGACACATATCATACACAAACTTTTGAGCTTAAATTACAGAATTATCAATGGAGTTATGAATAAAAAGGAGGAGACATATAGTGTATTGTCTGCCAGTTGTGAGTGAAGTAACTGAGGAGATTGTCACAATATGGCGGCTGCTTTTTTTAAAATCGGTTCTTCAGTTTCTGATTACCAATAGGTCAAACGTCCCACCAGTAAAATTGAATAAAAGATTTCGTCTTAAAGAAACGTCATATTCATGGAATTTTTTTTCAAAAATGTCGTAAAAATTTCTATTTGTTTTTACTGGTGTCAGTATGCCTTATAAAACTGTCAGTGTTTTTCCATGGTTGTCACAATATGGCGGAAACGCCGGGCCTAACTACCACCAAAGAAAACTCCTACCAGTAAAAATGAAAATCTGTTTCTACCACTATTTATGACTGAAATTTTGTAATAATAAGGCGTTTAAATAAGATGAAAATATCTATATGAGCCTACTGGTGGGAGTTTCCACCGTCGATAAACAAATCCTGTGACAGCGGTTACAGTTGAAGCTTCACTATTTTAAGGATATCTCAGTTCCTCTTTATTAATAGTTCCATGGAATTATCACTGTTTGTAAATAAAACATTCCTTAATTTAGAGTACTGAGTAGATACGCTGATCAGGCATGTGATTTCCGCGTTTTTGCACTCCAGTATATTCTTAGAGAAAATATTTCATTTAATCGAAACATTTTTGCGATTTAAGAGAACAACATTTTCTCTAAAAATATACTGGTGCGCAAAAACGCGGAAATCACATGCCTGCTGATATATTTATTTACGAGTCGCAAATGAAAAAACTTGAATAAATTTTGCACTTGTGTTCGTCCAACTCTTCACTTAATATGTACAAAATGCTAGGGAAATCAAACGCAAGTTACTACCATGAAACTATTAATGAGGAGGAACTGGCATATCCTTAACCCCTTAACGCTCGAATTAAATTACAGTTGAAAAATTCAAATTGATTATTGGCACCACTTTTATGAAAAAGAAATATTCACCATATTTAATGACAGGAAAAGCGATACTTAAATATAGCCAATTTCACTATTTTATAAAACTGGTGGGAATCAAACAATTTGAGTAAAAGACACAGCCCGTGAATATGACGGAAGCGAGAATTAAGGGGTTAAAATACTGAAGCTTCAACTGTAACTGCTTTCGCAGGGGTTGATTACCGCCAACAGAAACTTCTGCCGGTAATTTTATAAAGAAATTGTCTCATTATCTAAAAACATTATTAATGCAAAATTTCAGTCTTAAATAATGGCAGAAACAGATTTTCTATTTTACTGGTGGAAGTTTACTTTCGCGGAAGTCACACCCTGTTTTTTCGACATATTGTGACAACCAGTGAAACAAACTGACTCTTTTACCAAGAAACTGACATCAGTAAAAGCAAATAGACAATTTTAGCGCGAGAAAATATTTCCATGAATAATACGCTTAAATAAGGCAACATTTTCTATACAATTTTACGGGTGGAAAGATTGCCCCAGCGCTAATCAGAAACTGTGGATCCGATTTTTTAAAAAACAGACGCCATCTTGTGACAAACTCCTCAGTCACTTCACTCGAAACTGGTAGACAGTACACTATATCTCTCCTCCTATTTATTCATAACTCCATTGTTACTGAAAGTAAAAATTAATTTTAATTTATCCGAAACGCAGTAAGATGTCACATTGGGTTGTCATATAACTTAAACTCTTGCACTCTGTGACGTACGCAACTTACGTCATGCTATTATGATAGTTTTCACCGACCCCTGGATACTAGGCCTCAGCGCTGACACAAAAAAGGGAACTGCCGAAGGCGGATTATTTTTAACGTATGTACGGTCCCCTAAATTTGGACACCAGTACTTTATAAAAGATTTCTTTGACTTCTTTAATCTCAGAAAAATGAAGCGTAAAAAACTTTAAAAAATTATTGGTACCAAAGTTTAAGGGACTGTGCACACGCTGAAAAATATCCGCATTCGGTAGCCGCCCTTTTTGTGTCATCTGTCAGGCCTATTATTCAGGTGGCAGTGTAATTTAACAATGACGTACAATATTTGACGTAACAATATGTCGTGATATCTGGCTGATTTTTTAATTAGACATTCCGAGTTGTCACCAGAAATTTTTAACTCTTATTTTTGCTTTATAAGATGATTGATTTTCCATAAATAAAGTAAAAGAAAATTACCAGTTAAATTTTTGTGGTATGAATTCAAAATTTCTTTTTAAAAAATCTGCCAGATGCGGTAACATTGGTGGGTAGTGACGTACAATCGTGGAAAAAAGAAGTAAACACCCCTACTAACTCCTCAACAAATTATCGTAGAAGAAAGTTACTGTTACGGAACGATTGGAAATAAAGTATACTTTTAAATGATGTATATAAAATTTGCTTAGGGGGCCATCTATATTATTAAAACGAATCCAAACTTCACTTTTTTCAATGACAATACACAATTCTAACGAGATATTTCAAATCTTCGGTTCAAACTATGCCTAGACACCGAATTTCAAGTCATTTGAATGATAAGTTTTTGAAATATAAACATTCAAAATGTAGTGCTTCTAATGTTAAACTACATTTTCATATTTTTATTTATATCTCCAGAAATTATCCTCCTAATATTCTAATTTTTTGTGTAGCAATAATACTGATATACCCAAACATAAATACGCTGAATTTGCAATTTTTATAATTTTAAGATATGAATTATGAATTACGAAATTAATATTCGAAAAAATTATGAATCGCAACCTACAATATTTTTGATGGATTTAGATTTATTAAGTCCTGCTTTATGGAAATCCAAAATTTCAAATTTTTCTTCAAAGTAGTTTTCAAATTATGCTTAAAAAACGGCAAAATGATGGTTTAAGGAGCCGTCTATAATAGAAGTGACTAGATATTTTGAAATTTCTTCTGCTGTCCTGTAATCTAGCAGGCTTCATTGACTTCTTAAGGTGCCTTGATCAAGATGGGGGGTCTCTCGGTTAACAACCCAGTTCCGAATTTCAATTTGGATACAGCCCTTAAAATAAGTTCGTTTTAAAATAATTAATTTCTCAGAAACTTATGGTACGAATTGTATAAAAATTTGTTTTTAGGCTAATTGAAGGGTGTAGAGTTGATTTATGGTGTCAGAATTGTATACTGCTATTGAAAAAAACAAACTTATGGTTCGTTTTAATATGTAGATGCCCCCTAAGCAAATTCTATCTATATCATTTAAAAGTAGACTTTATTTCCAATCGTTCGGTACCAGTAACTTTTTCCACGATAATTTTTTGAGGCGTTAGTAGGGGGTGTTTATTTTTTTCCCCCACGACTGTACATCCGCTAAGAGCGCCAAAGCACAAGGGTAAAGGTCTTTTGTGCCAACAGTTATGCGATTACACTCATCCATTTTTGCTTCTGATAGCCCTAAAAATGTGTTTAAGAGGTGGTAAGCGAACTACAGACTTACAGTTAAATTGTCTCTGTGACTATGATGTAAATAGACCAGGAACGGTGGATTTGTGTTCAAAGTTACAGGGCTGCCACATACGACTACTTCTCTATATTATTCGCACTACTATTAAAAAAAAAAAAAACATAGATTTTGTAGTATATTTCTCTTGCAAATGTTCTCGAACAGTATGTCAGTAATTTTTGTTATTAGAAAGTGGTGTGAGGTAGAATTAAAAAATAGTCACCCGTGGCAGCCCTGAACTTAGTATTTCACCGTATAGGTGTTAGTGGAGTGCAAAAGGCTAATAAATATTCAATATGTCAACAGTAGAAATAGGTTCCGTGGTATCCAGAATCATTTAAACCTGAAAAAGAATTAAACTCGTGTGTCTGGAATGCTACTCATTGAACTAAACTCTGTATAAGATAGCATGCAATATATCCAGAGAACGATATGGGATTTTTCACATATAAGAAAAATAATGTACAATAATATAATAAATTGTTTTTTATTTCATAAAAATCCTCCGCAATCAAAATTTGAAAGCGCGAAAAGTTTTATAAAATAAATTTAAAAAGTTTTCCAAAATAAAGTAATATTCATTACCACTTTCTACCATATATGTATTCTTATTTAAATACATAAGTCACTATTTTAAGGCTTTTTATGCTAGATTATAAGTAGTTTTTATTCAAAGAAGTCCCATCAAACCTATTCAATCAACCTTTTCAGAGAGTCACTTTCTTCTGGCATGGACAATTATCTGAACTTCACGAAAGTGTCAAATGAAGACATATCTTTAGCAAAAAGAACGTCGTATTCAATAATCTTAATACGTCTCCTAATTACAAATCTATTTTTTGAATGGTTCCTTTGTTTGTTCAGTTCATTATAAAATAAAAGTTTAAAACGTTAAACTTTTATTTATAAATGTGAAACATTCGATGCATTCTCGTTTGAAAGAAGTTTTTATGTGTCACCGTAAAATATAAGTTAAAAAAAATAATCCTGCTGAAGAACTGAAATTACAAAATCAGCTGATTAAATGAAAAGCTGTTTTCCAGACACAAGTTAGAACTTATTAACCCTTAAATGCATAGCGAAGCCTATTTACATCACTTTTTATTTCATTCTTAGCAACCAGTATGTTTACATGGAAATATTAATGCTATAAAAATTACAAAAATATAAAGTTAAATTTCCATTTAAAATTTTTTGGTATCTAATCTTTAATATAAGAGTAAAAAAAATAATGCATTTAATGGTTAAGTTTTACAAAATAAAAAATATATGAAATAAGGTATTTAGATTCATGCTTACTGAAATATTTACTAATTTGCAATATTTTATTTTTTACTTGTATTGCAGATGTGTAACATAAGAAAATATTGAATTATTTGGAAACAAAATAGAAAATCATGCATTTAAGAGTTACATCTACGTTACAAGCGACAAAGTTATTTATAAAATTTTCATGTACTAAAACTTAATATAATAGATATATCTTTTTAAACCAAGTCTACAAAAATTGCATAACGCACAATCTTTCTATAATATTCATGACTTTTAGAATTTAAATTAAAGTCATGTGTTCAAAAAGAAATTTGGGGTATTTAAAATTTAGGGAAATTTGAAAACAAAATACAATTTTCAAGGTTTACGATACCATCTATGTTGTCTTTTTTTAATGGTTGCTCCAATCTATTTAGCCATGTAAAAATTTCTTTTTAGGAAGTGATTTCTTTTGGTTGAAGAGAATTAAAATAGCGCGATTTTACGCTTAACCACGTGATTCTTATATATACATATAAAACTAAACTTAATATACATTAAAACTAAAATATCCGCAATATTTAGTCTAAAAATTTCTGTCATTAAATATTATGAAATTGTAGTTAAAAAAATTAGTGGTATCAAAAAGCTTTAAGTGATGGATTAAGCAAGCTCTTCTCACCCGTACGGCCTACGGGCAAATCAGTTAAGTGGTTAATGTTGAAAACTTACCAATTAATAGTTGCGATGGAAAATACATTACCCCCTTATCTCTTTGAGGGGCGGTAATATGTTTATGAAACCAGATAATTTTAATTCCCAAATGCCACAGTGGCACCAAAATTTTATTGAAAATTTTTTGGTTTATTATATATGTGAAATGTAGCTCTTTCTTATTTAAAAATAAATTTGTTTGTAAATTCCGGTGTCATTCATCTATTTCAACAATTTAGGAATGAAAGTGCTTTGCCCCTGAAAGGGCTAATTCTTGCTCACGTGATATTCACGGGCTGTGTCTTTTATTCAGTTTGTTTGATGACCACCAGTTTTATAAAACAGTGTAATTGGCGTTACTATGGTATCATTTTACCAGTCATTAAATAAAGTGAATATTTCTTTTTCAAAAAATTGGTGCCAATAAGCAATGTGAATTTTTAAGCCCTAATTTAATGTGACTGTTAAGTGGTTAATGTGTTTTATAAAAATACAATTACGAATTTATACTTTGATAAAAAGATAATTTATTGTACTTAAAATAAACAAAACTTATAATTTTGTATTTTATGGTAAAACGTTGTCTAAAATCAAAGTTCTTGTATATATATATATATATTTGTAATTTCTTAGAAATTCGTACTCTCAACAATTGCAAGCTTATTCCCCATTAAACTTTTTCGATAGAAACTCACCCGAGTGCAATTAAACGAACATTTGACTTCATCACTGAAAAAATTTGAATTGCCGTTAAGCTTAGCAGAAGATCTGAATAAATAGACTTTCTTTATTATGATGAATGCTAACGATAATCCACTTTCTTTAAACTAGGTATGGTATTACCCCATTACGCAATGCAACATAATTCCAACCTAAATAATGTTTTTAAGAATCATCTGAAACAGATAAAAGCTGCATTAAGTAGTTGATATCTCCGGATTAATGATTTATTGAGTTCGAAAGTTTATTTTATCTTCAATAATAATTGTTAAAAATAAATGAATTAACAAAAAAGTGTAACTTGTATAACGAAAAGTATAACCAAAATGCGACTATTATTTTGATCTAGTCAAAATAATTGATATTCAGAAGCACTGATCTGTCTTTTTTTCTTTTGAAA
The DNA here is from genome assembly GCA_963932465.1 of Maratus speciosus. Classification (NCBI taxonomy): domain Eukaryota; kingdom Metazoa; phylum Arthropoda; class Arachnida; order Araneae; family Salticidae; genus Maratus; species Maratus speciosus. Next base: position 410,948,717 of record OZ010787.1, on the reverse strand, counting down.
TTTATGAAAGTTACAATCTCTTAAATAAAACGCTTAATTTTTTTTTTGCCTATAATGTTTCTGAAATTCGTGCACAGAGCTATCGCAATTTGAATTGTTCTTAATCTTTCTCTTTAAAAAATCACCCTAGAGAAGTTAAACAAACTATTAGCTTTAATACAAAAAAGCTTTGAGATCTCATCAAGCTTGCACAAGATCTTAATAGACTTTCTATATTTATGATAAATGCTTATTGCAATCCATTTTCTATAAACTATATATAGTATTACACAATTTTGAGATAAAACTTAAATACAGCTTAAATAATATTTTTAAGAATGACCTGAAATAGACTAAAGCTGTATTAAGTAGGTCATAACACCGGTTCAATGATTTTTTGTTTGAAAGTTTACATGATCTTTAATAATAGTCGTTAAAAATAAATAAATTAATAACTAAGTGTAACTTTCGTAACGAAAATCCTACTTTTATTTTGTATTAATCAAAATATAATAATCAAAATCATTTGAATGATTTTTTTTTTCTTTTCAGAATTATGAATATTCCAACATCCTAAATAAAACTCTTAACATTATTTTTATAATTTTTTATGAAGTTCGGAAAATAAACTATTCAAGTTGAATCCTTCTTAACTTTTCTCTTTAGAAAATCACCAGAGGGCAATTAAACAAACATTTGACTTCATTACAAAAGAACTTTGAATTCTTGCTAATCTAAGAAAAGATCTAAATAGACTTTCTAGTATTATGATAAATGTTTATTACAATCCACTTCGCTTAAACCAGATATAGTATTACATAACATTGAAATACGACCATTTTAACCAATAGTTAAACACTATATACATATTTTTTTAACCCCTTAACGCTCGAATTAAATTACGGTTGCATAATTCAAATTGCTTATTGGCACCACTTTTGTGGAAAAGAAATATTCACCTTATTTAATGACAGTAAAAAGGATACTAAAATATAGCCAATTTCACTATTTTATAAAACTGGTGGGAATCAAACAATTTGAGTAAAAGACACAGCCCGAGAATATCTCGGGAGCGAGAATTAAGGGGTTAAACTCTGAAATAGATTTAAGTTGTATTAATTCGTTTGTAATCCAAGATGTGTTAAATTTAATTATTTTAATTTCGATATTTATTTGAAATTCCGTAATATTTGAAAAAAAATAAATAAATGTATCAATATTAATAATTTGTAATTTAGTTATTCAATGATTTTCTGAGAGATAAACGAAAAGATTACATGGGTCAATATCACAAAATACGGGAATTGCAATCAGCACAGTACAATTTCTAAATGTTATATATAATGTAATTTTCTTTTTTACATTCTAATAAAAGTATTCTTAGAAGTATTTTCAAGAGATATTATATTCATAATAACACAAAAATAAAGCAGTTAAATGACTTAAAATTTCATATTGTCATTTTCCTTGCATGTCACACTGTGATGTGTGCAAAGTAAAAGTTTTTCTGCTATCATGTACAAATAACTTTTTCTAGTTTGTTTTTTGTTTTTTTTTTTTAAATTTCTAATTAATAATTATACCTTATATAACACATATATGTGGAAGGTAAGAAGCTCTGCACTTTACAAATAATTTTCCATAATTAAAATACGATTGTCAAAGAAAATGAATGTCATTGTCCTGACCTGCACATTTTAGTTCTTTATGAGGTATAAAGATGGCGCCGAAGAGTAATTCTTCTTGTTCTTGACATATTTCAAGCCAGAAGTAGAAAAATCATTGCTACTAGCAAGATCTTTTAGATATTTCTTTGAAAATAATGTGTTTAACGCCTTAATTCTCGCTCCCGTGATATTCACGGGCTACGTCTTTTATTCAGATTGTTTGATGCTCATCAGTTTTATAAAATAGTCTAATTGGCTTTATTATGATATCATTTTACCTGTCATTAAATAAGGTGAATATTTCTTTTTAAGTGGTGCCAATAAGCAATTTGAATTTTTAAACCATAATTTAATGCGACCTTGTTAAGGGGTTAAAAGCTTTATAAAAATTGAGTAGACTTTTATTATGTCATTTTCCTGGCTTCTATAAATTACAAATAAAACACAACATTGTACTGAATTTGAGGTACAATAGAGGAAACATGTTCCTTAAAACAAAATTAAAATGTTAGATCTAAAAAAAATAAAATAAAATAAAATAAAAACAAGAATGTGAAAAATGTTTTAGAATGAAATTGACATTATCCTGGCATACATATGCCAAGAAAATGACGCTTAATTATAATTACATAAAAATGAACTTAAGCTCTTCAAACTTTAACAATTTTACATATAAATTCCTTTATTCAGCTGTTCAACCAACATTTAAAAAAAATCAGGAGCTTTGAAACGATTTAAATTTTCAAAATTTTTGCTTTCAAAATCTCACATTTTGTGGTATTCACCCAGATGTGCTCAGGCTTGGTCAAAATAATTAATAACGAAAAGTATTGGAAAGTTTTTTTTAATTTTTTTTTTTAAGAATTATAATATGGACTGAACAAATTTTTAATACTGTTTTCTAAAATAGTTCCGCGGCGATGGTTGGTAAATACACAAAATACAACTGACACGTCCTTTATAAACTTATATTTCTTGTTATGCTTGAAAAAAGTTTCAAATACCTAAGAATGAAATATTTCAGGCGTTAATGAAATACCCATTTTAAGCTTTTCATGTGTATTCTTTAGTAAAATGTGAAAAATACTAGAAAATGGCCTGTATTGTATCTTTTAAAAATGAAAAGTCTGTTGACGAAATAGTGATTTAATTTTAGAAATATATATCGATGTGTTTTACATTATTTATATAGTTACCTTAAGGTCATAATTAAATTCCAATCGACGAGATAGTATGAGTCACATTTAAAAATGTGTATCATTATAACAGTCGATTTTTATATTCCAATATACTGTGAAATATGAAATTACAATAACACTAGAAAGACCGAAAATTCTTCTCAAATTTTAGAAAAATATTTCACACCAGAATTTTTATTTTAAATTATTAACTTATCCATTTAACGAATTTTTTTCTTTATATCTTTTAAACTAGTTTTATGAAAAAAAAAATCTGGTTCGAACAGGGATATATTCATTTGGTAGCAGTCAAAATGACTTCTCGCGGGCTTTCTAGTGTTAAATGTTAGTCACGTTAGGGGTTAAAGTGTGGAGCATTCAATTTGGTTTGAACATTATAAAAATATATTGAGTGTATTAACTCTTTAACAGTCGTATGTAACATATTTACACAATGAAGTAAACTCATTTAGTATACATCAATGGATTTAAATCGCATACATATAGCAACGGATCGGTCGACTGACGACCTAACTTTCAACAAGTATATATTCATTCTTTCATTTCAAACATTCATTATTCATTACACCTAAAAAAAGTACAACTATTATGATATGTTTTCAACGAAAATGGAAAAATATGAAAAAAAAAAAAAAAGATTTTCTTCCTAAAAACCGTTTTAAGATAATTTTCAAGTTATAAAACTCGATATCTGATTATGTAAAATGAAATTTCGGTGAGAAACTTTTATTGAGAAGCACATAATGGTTATTCAAATGATTTCATTCTAATTGCAGAAGTCTCACACTTTAACCCTTTGAGGGACAAGCAATAATGTTTCGCTAATGTTGAATTCACACCGGAATATTCAAAAAAATTATTTCAAAATCAGGAAAAGTAATTTTACGACATATTTTTTTTTTTCACCAGATAAATAAATGTAAAATTTAATTAAAAGTTTCTGGTGCAAATCTTAGTTACAATTAGGATGGATATGCTAAAATAAATTCATTAGCAGACACGTGTCAAATATTGCAATATAAGTCTCTAAACCCTAACAAACTTTAAGCCTTAAAACATATTATTTTATTGTGTAACAAAGTGTTGATCTCTATACCTGAAACTAGACAAAAATCTACGTTATGGTGATTCAACATGAACGAAATCTCTCATCTTTATTCGTTTAATAAATACTTTGAAAGTAACTGTTTGTGTATTCAATTAAATCTACAGTTTTGGAATTGAATTGGAAATAGCAAAAAAAAAAAAAAAAAACATAAGTCCACTTTTTCCCGAAACACAGCTTTTTTTAATTGCAAACGTATGGTAGTAGTATATTACAGCTATGGTGT